>JAGWCC010000110.1:0-1341246 GCA_022651775.1 Drusus annulatus
ATGGGGCTATCTTGACAGATGCCTAAGTTTATTGCATGATGTCTATGATCCATTTATTTCGACCACTGCTTACCGCTAAAGCCATCTATAGGAAAACGGCGGAAGCAAAGTTGTACACCAATACATGGCCTGTTCAAAAGAAAAGGTGAATTTTGAATTTTCGCGGGCTGTGTACATTTTTTTGTTTTGTTATGTTGGTACACATATGTTTATCGTTAGCATTATCAGCCATTTTGGATTAGTGGTTTTTTTTTGACAACTGGAAAGGTTAGTCACGTTTTTGTGTGTTCTTCGATTTTTACTTTTGAAAAAAATGGATCAAAGAATAAAATTCTTGATTTGTTTTTCCACAACTCCAGGACGCTCATCGTCATTAACATCTTCTCGGCCTTCTGTAAAGCGCTTGTACCACTTATAAACACTTTTTTGAGACAAAGTAGACTCGCCGAATGCCACAGTCAACAGTTTAAGTGCGTTGGAGCACTTTATTCCATTTTTAACGCAAAATTTAATACATATTCTTTGATCCATTTTTTTCAAAAGTAAAAAATCGAAGAACACACAAAAACGTGACTAACCTTTCCAGTTGTCAAAAACAAACTACTTATCCAAAATGGCTGATAATGCTAACATACGATAAAAATATGTGTACCAACATAACAACAATAAAACAATCGATGATCGAATGTACACGGCCGGCGAAAATTCAATATTCAACTTTTCTTTTGAACAAGCCTCGTATGTATTGTCATATAAAAATTATTGACTTCTTGTTTTTTCTCTTAGTTTTCTAGTCATTTTGATTTAGAACATTAGATTTGTTAGAAATCCCTAAACACATGACATAAGAATGTAAATCTACAACGATGATTGAGATAATGCTTTTGCAAACCAATAATGTATCAATCATTTATCATAGATTATTTGTAATACTTGTCTAACTAGTAAGAGCAAAAAATGGTTGTTGTAAAAAAAAAAAAATCTTATTAGTTTCATGTCTACCAAGCCCAGATAAGTCGCTTAGAATCCATCTAGAGCATAGATTCTCAACCTTCTTTCGCCCACCGCCCACTTTGAAAATTTTTTTTTTCTAGAGCCAATTTTTTTTTACTTACCATCTGTCGCGTTCGCGGTTCCAGTTACCGGTGACCACCGAGGAACTGGTTATTTATCCAGTTCTTTTTGGAACCGGTTCCTGGTGTTTTTTCTTTTTGAAAAGTACTAGCAAACCCACAAAAGTTCCTCGCCAAAAGAAAGTACTAGTCGGTAGAGATTTGAAAACGAAAAGAACTAGAACTGGTTCCTCGCCAAAAAAAAAAAGTACTAGTCGGTAGAGATTTGAAAGTGAAAAGAACTGGAACCGGTTCCTCAATGACGTTACATATATAGACACGTTATAGCCTTAGAATATTAACACAAAATGTGGCAAGCAAAACACACACGTCACCAGTAAATTCATCTTTTAAATATCGGTCATGTATGACAAAGATAGACATCCATAGAATATATGTGTATGAATGAAACAGATCCGAAGTTCGGACCGCGTTCCATACTTGCTTGAAACGACCTCAAGCGACGCGTGACTGTTTAGTACTAAATCGGCTTAAACACCGATCACACCATATAGCGTGATTATTGCTTGCCACTTTGAGAGCGCTGCAACGTGTCTATATATATAACATCATTTTCAGGTTCTTCTAAAACTTCCTCTTCCCCACTCACTATCTTCAGCCTCACAACATACCTCGATATTGGGGATACTATTAGCCCATTGGCTCCGAACAGTTGGGACTCTTGTGTGGGATTAACTTTTTTTTTAATTCGGTTATTTTTTTTTATTCTAACCTAACTTTTTATAGTGACAGTTATCCACAATGTAAGCATGTGCGCCTTGCTCAAAACTTTTCATCATTTCAAATCATCACAGCGGCAGATGTGAAAATAATAACACCAGGAAAATTAATTAAGATGGTTTTGGATATATTTTTATACATATTTTGAAAAACAGTTCAATAATAATGAACCATGCTTTTCCCAAATAATATATCAACCTAGTTTAAGCTAACAATACAAAATATAATAAAATATTTGACATATCAAAATGTGCCCACTGCAATATTACACAAAAGGACTTTAAAGGGATGTGAATATATATATATATATACAAAAAAATATTAAATAAGTATAATATATTTTATTTAATTCCTCAACTACTTAAAACAGAAAATTAACAGTCGTTGCCTCCAATCTTACCTTAGACGTGGCCAAGTTACGATGCATTTAGGTAAAAAAATGACACTATCGTCTATTTGACTGTTCCCAATCATAGATTAACTTAGCCGACTCTGCCCATGTCCATAGACAACGAAACGAAAACGGTTTTCAGTATTCTGATGACATCTTTCTTTATAAATATCAATTTTATTGTATATTTGATCTGCCTATTTTATTAACCCCACTTTATTTGTGGTTATGTATTTAAAAATTCATCGGTTAGCCAAGTTTAATCCTGGCATATAATCCCTATCTTGTAGTTTTGTTGGTGTGAGCTAAGCTAGGTTGCGTTGGGAACAATGAAGTTGTGCATTTGAGCATACCTTAAGCCAAACGGTTGCTAAGTTTGATTGGGAACAACGACCATAAGTACATATTTCAATGTTAGCGTTTAAGTACTAAGTTTTCTTTGACTAGATCTGAACATAACAATGTTTGCCTTTTTACTGAGACATCTCTATAAAAGTTAATTAGAATGTTTTTTATAAAAAAATACCTACCTTTAAGAAACCATTTTAACCGTTTAAAAATATAATTTTATGGACTCTTTTGAGTCATATACTACTCTAATATTAATATTGTAATAAGTTGTTGCATAATTTTGTAGCATTTAGAATTTTCATAGTGCTTTGAAAAGAATTTTCCCACAGATCAACATACTTATCTATGCAGTACGGAATGTCACTAGTGAAGATACAAATAACTGTTTGTTAAAAATAGTTTGTTGGTTCCTCTTTTTACCGTCTGTACAGATAACCTTGTAGATTTGTTAACATATTATGTGATTTTATTTGTACACATTTTTTTCAATTTAAAAAAAAATATTGTTTTAATTGTTGGCTAACTAAAATTGTAGTGTCATTTACAACAACAAAAATAAACATTTACGATATTGTCGCCGGAAAGGTAAAAGGGCTGAAGTGCCATTTTGGGAAGTTTTATAAAATAAAATTTGTCAGTACCTTGGATTTAAAAAAAAAATCAACTCAGGTAACTCAACGCTATCAGTAGGGATTTGAAAACGAAAAGAACTGGAACTGGTTCCTCGCTAAAAAAACGCGTACTGGTCGGTAGCGTTTTGAAAGTGGAAAGAACTGGAACTGGTTGAAGTCGGACTTTGAAGTACTTCTTTATAGGCTTTGAAGTATTTGTTCAATGAAATTAATGAACGCTAAAATGAAGTACCAACTTCATTTGAAGTATTTGTCCAATGAAACCAAGTTAATGAAATGAATGAACGCTAAAATGAAGTACCGACTTCATTTGAAGTATTTGTTCAATGAAACAAAGTTATTGAAATGAATGAACGCTAAAATTAACTATTAAATTCAATTGAAGTATTTATTCAATGAACAATGAATGAAGTAGGAACTGTTACCAAAAGAAGTAGTTCTTTGAGGTAGTTCTTTCAAAGCAGTCACAATGCTAGTACCAACATAACAAAAAAAAACGATAGTCGAATGTACACAGCCTGCGGTAATTCAAAATTCACCTTTTCTTTTGAACAGGCCATGTAAGTTATCATCTTGGGTACAGAAAACAAACCACTAAATTTCTTCAGGCATAGACCAAAGAAACTGACTAAGAATGATGAAAAATTAATAAGAAAGCTTTGAACTTATGCAACAACTCAATGTTTTAACTATTTGTTTTACCATTCTGTATATTATACATATGTATTATCAAATAATATATTGCTAATGGCATATAATGCTTCCAAAGTTTATATAAATATTGAATATCTATTTGTACAGCTTGACACGGTTAAATTTGCAGTTGATAGCCTCGCTAGTGTAGATTTTGTAGAATGATAAAATCTATTGATTTCAAAAATATTTTGTTTGTTGGTTACTCCTTTTCTTGCCTGCAAATTTAAGTGTGTCAAGGTGTATATTATATAAGTTGTGAAGAAAACTGAGTAGATACCTCTAGTAGCTGTAGAATAAAAAATATATAATCGTAAACATAGTACCTAACTACTGTAATTTTTAAATCAATGGTACCTACCTACCAAAGGTTAAATAATGTGCCCAAAGGAGCAAATAATCTTGAGAAGTGTAATGTGAACTGATGTCGCCTGACTCATAGGCCCTAGACAGGCCAGTGAAATTGTCAATTTAACCCAAGCAAGGAAAAATTGTATCGACTTCGGGCACAAAAACATGCCTACAACACACTTCTATTGGATTATCTCTTCAGTGTTTGAAAAAGTTTGGGTTTTTTTGTGGTAATAAAGTAATAGTTTAGAAGTGACTTGTGATTACTGCAATTTAATTACTATGTATTATTATTATTATTATTAAACATTACTTATTTTTTTGTGATTTCGCGATGGCTTGGCCGATTTATAAATTTGTATAAAATATGAATAAATAAATAATTATTATCCTTGTATCTTATTTGCAACTCGATAATCTGATATTGAATATGAAAACGTTCTAAGGTCAAATAGGACCCAAAGGCTGCGATGAGCTGGCCATGTGGAAAAAATGCCAGATGGCGAAACACAGAAAATCATGACGTTGTGACTGTTGTGTATTTTTCAAATAAAAAGCAAAAAATTGTTTTAATATTTTATTGAACGCTGTAAAAGTACAAAATCGGCACAGTTTTTGCCCCATTTACCTGACTGTCCGAGTACAAGGTTAGTTTATTTCATTCCCTCTCCCAAGACTCAATAAAATAGAGTACTCAGAGTATTTTTCCATAGATAAAGCAAAATAAGTGAGGTTAAGTTCACATAAACAAGCAAGTATTTCCAACATCCATCCTGGTGATCGAGCTAATTTCCTGCTCTTGGACTGCGAGAGCTTCTTCCTGCCTTCTGCCTCCCTCCACCTTCAACCTTACAAGATAACCGTTAATAATAACATAATAATTGGTGATGCCATATTCCCACTAGCTCTGTGTAGTTGGAACTCTTGAGCGGTATATATACATATTTTAAAAATCATCACTGCACTACATAAAAGGACCAAAGGATGGTATTCACTACAACTGTCACACTTGGCCACTTTGTCAACAACAACAACAGCATGCAGAGTAAAAATTGCATTGATGTCATCAATGACGTTACAAATATTATAGACACGTTGTAGTGCTCTCAAAGTGGCAAGCAATAATCACGCTATTTGGTGTGACCGGTGTTTAAGCCGATTTAGTACTAAACGGTCACGCGTCGCTTGAGGTCGTTTCAAGCAAGTATGGAACTCGGTCCGAACTTCGGATCTGTTTCGTTCATACACATATATTCTATGAATGTCTATCTTTGTCATACATGACCGATATTTGAATGATGAATTTATTGGTAACGTGTGTGTTTTGCTTGCCACATTTTATAATGTGTCTATATATATAACGTCATTGGATGTCATCCAATATAAAGACAAGAGAAGGAACTGAAAAAAAACAAATTTCAACAGAACAGAAATAAAAATCAAAGAACAATGACACGGCGTAGAAACGTTTGCGACTAGTATGAGTGGCGTTCTGGTGAGTTGTCTCGCTGAGTAGTTCCAGGTGAAGATTGCCTTGATGTTAGCCAACATTAGACACAAGACGGCGCTGGAGAAGAAAAAAGTTACAGTAGAGAAATAAATAACAAAGAACGATGTCATAAAGATGACTTTCCGCTGAGTTGTTCTACTGGGTCGTTCCGGGTGAAGGTTGCCCTGATGCCAACCAATAGTAGACACACGAGAAAGCACCAGAAGAAAGAAAGAAGTTAATATTATATTGGCAACAGAACTAAATAACGAAGAGCTATGTTGTGGGGTAGAAATTTACACAAATGGTGTGAGTTTCATTCTGCTAAGCAGTACTGCTGAGTTATTCCGGGTGAAGGTTGCCCAGAAGGCCAATATTACAATGACGTTACATATATATATGTAACGTCATTGCAATATTAGACACGTGAATGGCCTTGAAGATTTTTTTTCTATATTTCCCAGAAAACAGAATTACACAATCTAAACAACAAACCACAAACAACCACAAACATTTGACACGTATGGGCCCTAGATGAAAAAAACCATAAAAATTATTAGTTAGAAGAAACAAAAATATTGCTAACTAACTAACCATCACGCCGTTTCCCACAGGAGTAGGCAGAGAGGACAGACCGCCATACAACTCTGTCTCGGCACACACTCCTTGCTTTGTTCATATTCATACATCGTCTTATACTTAGAGTACATAGAGTGGTATCTATCCAAGGCACTGTGGTCAGTTTTTGATCATTTTCACCAGACTCGGCAGACTTGGGCGTGGCTAAGACTAAGGCTACGATATTTATACATCCATTCATAGCACATATCGACATAATATTTTTGTTTATTCGTATAACCACTTTTTCACAGTATTGTTGTCAACAAAAATATAGTATATAACCTAAAAAACCATTTAGTTGTGTCAAGTTTAGTGGCATGCTAAAAATGTGGGCGTAGTCCCGCGGTGACCCGGGAGACCAAGATCATCGTTACAGTACATAGAAGCGGGGTATTATATTTGTTGTCTCTTTTTATCTCATGGTGTACGACGTGAAAACCCGGAGAAAGTGATTTATCGCAAGTTTGTATAGGTTGGGTAAAAATAATTAGCTCTCCCTCCATATATTGTTACTTCAAGGTCTTATATATACTCTTCTGTTATTCTGACACTTCACGTGGCCCGATTCAAGTATTTGATTCACTAAATTGTGCCATGTCTTTCTCGGGCGTCTCCGACTTCTTCTTTCAATATTGCAATACCTATGAAGAACAACCAACACAAAAAACATACAACCAGTTTTAAATCACATATCTAACAGAAAAAAATATTGTGTCACGAATGTGTCACAACCAAACACATACTAACTAAAATAAAACAACCAACATAAATTCAAAACAACACATTCCATAAAAAATTATAACAAATTCAATGCATAATAAATAAATATATTTTCCCTTTAGCCAGACACGTCAGCGATACAACTTGAGTTAGCCAGGCAAGTGTCTACTCAACTAAAGTACAATTTAATGGAGCCACATCCTTCGCAGAGAGAATATTACTTCACCTAGATTCATTGACATAAAATACAAGACACGTCATATTCATACAAATTGAACGATAAATTTGGCACGCTCTGATATCTGTTTGAAAACTCATAACGCATGAGAAGGATAGCCATACCAAGCAGAATATGTGTGTATGAATGAGATAGCTATATGAACGTCCCGCGTTACATTCTTTGCGTTATAAGCCCCCTCTTCCCTAACGAACTTACGAGCGAAGTAGCATGCGACGTACTCAGTGTACTGCCGCTAGGTTGTCTTCCACACACTTATGTATTTCTGCATTTGCTATCTCACTTATACCATTTGGTATGTGAATAATTGTATTAATTGAAATAATACATGATTTGTGTGTACTTCTCATGAAAAGAAACTCCATGAGATTTGTTTTTTTGTTCCCGAATGATTTTTACACTTTAACAAAAGCACAGGATGGCATTTTATCTCAGAAAAGAGCTTACAGCGATGCGTTTGTGGCAGCTGGTGACAGCTTGTTTGTGCGAGACTAAACGCAGTAAGTCTCAGGTATGCCACGTTGGCTTAGTTTAGTGCAGTCATGCTCGTTGTCTCAGTAACGTATCTACATTATTTAATTCATCTAAGCCTAGATTAACAAAAAACAGTTATTTTACACAAATGGCGTTAATATGATGAGGTTAGCTTGTGTCCCTTTATCAACGATGAAATAATCGTCTTGAACTGTTCATTTCGATTTTTCTCAGTGACCAGCTACTGATCTTGTACAGATATCATTTTTTTTAAATATTAACTCCACACAGGAGTCTATGTCATCTTTGGTGATGCTGTGTGGAGGATCCTTTTGAGGAAAGGAAGGAGTGAACCTGGGTCTTGAAGAGGCCCATGTTGAAAGAGGGAGGAAACACAGAGGCCGGCAAATCGTTCCACAGCCGAGCTGTTGAACATAAGAACGAGTCGTAAAAGCGACCCGTTCTCATGTATTGAATGTCAACCGTTTACAAATGTTGGGCGCGCGTTTAGCGAGTTTCACAACTATGCACTGGTGCCAAAGGGATCAATGACCCAAGGTCCTCGGAGCATCTTCCGTTGAAATACCTGTAGAACAAGGACAGCATTCCCGCCCGACGTCTGTGCTCCAAAGATTGCAATCCGTTTGTTAAGATAGGAGAATCTATCAAACGGACCGCCTGTTCCTGCGCAGAGTCAAGGGTTTTTTTCAAGTACTTAGGGGCTCCAGACCAGAGGTGGCTGCCAAATTCAACAGTGGGGCGCACTTGCGATTTGTACTAGGTCAGCAGTGGTGTACTATTGAAGTATCTGCGGGCCCTGTACAGTATACCCAACTTCTGAGAGGCTAACTTTATTCTGGCTTCGATGGAGCCCCCGTGCCTTAACTGGTATGTCCAACAGCAGAATTTGGTATCCACCTCTAGACTGGAGCCTTAAATTACCTAATCAAATTAAATTGCTTGCTTCCATGCGAAGGACCCTCTTGGAATGTGCAACTTAATGTGTCATGTAATGCAACGCAAATTCGTCATTTGGAGGGCACTACGATCATTGTAAATAAGTAATGCTCGTGGCCACGAGGTGCTAATCCATCACCTATCAATAATTTTCCACAGGGCCTATGTTATCTTTGGGGATGCTGTGTAGAGGATCTTTTTTGATCAAAGTAAGGAGTAAGCCTGGATCTTGAAGAAGCCCACATATTGTAGGAAGAAGAAGAAAAATAACTCTCAGTTTTAATATTTTCCTGACGATGGAAGAGTACTTACGAAACCAGTCGGCAATTAATTTGGTAACTTCATATAAAACTCTCCCGCCAAAAATATTGGTACCTACCTAATTTTTATATCAGAGCTTCACTTAACAACATAATAATATCAGAAATAAAGAAGAAGAAGTTTGCATTTGAATATTATAAGTTCTAAAGATGGTTGACATTTGAAATGTTAACGGAGACCAACGAGGAACTGGTTATTTATCCAGCTACTTTTGGAACTGATTGTCGGTGGCGGGTAGGTACATAGATAAAAGGTATCCATCATCAAGTCACAGTGCCACAGAATGTGCTTGGACGATTGATTATTGTCACAACAAGCACAGTTTAGATGAGGAGACAGAAAGAAACTATGATCTCCTGAACTCTTCGTGTCCCGATAACATCTGCGTCATATGATGATCTAGTTGAATGGAAGCCTCTTCCATTCTGCTCTTAACTGACAGGAAGAAAGTGAAAGTCTTTCTGCCCGTTGTCAACCTATTATTCCATCGCAGTTATCATTCTTTAAAGTTCTTTCACGCATCTCTTTCAGTAATCCAAGAAGGGAAACAGCTCCGCTTTGGTTCAATTGAACTCCATCTTGATATTGAAATCTGCCCGAGGCATACAACGATATTGTGTGGATTTGATGTCAATGAAAAATTGTTATTACAGATTCGTTCGCCATAACACAAGGGCATTCCAAGCATGGCGGGCGTAAAAATACTTAAAAATCGGTATAAAAAAGATGTCCACATGAACGAAGTGGATAATAATAAAGATATTTGGATGATTTTTATAGCGCCGTTTTTGTGAAAAATCACCTCAAGGGCGCTGTACAGATCTTATTTTCTATTATTAGATATTAATTGCAATATCATACACCATACTTATTTTAATAATATTGAATTTGATATAGTGTTGAAAATCCCTAGATGGAGGTAATAGAAGGATAAAAGTGTTTTAATTCTGCGTTTAGATGTTTTTTTGTTGTTTTATAACCTACTTAACTAACTGTACAAATGAATATACAAGTTCCCTTCTTAATTAATAAATAAATACTTATACCCTTAACCCAATGGTGAGGCTTGTGAATATAAGCACTCTTGGATCCTGAAAACCTTTTAATTATAAAAAAAAAACTCACCCTTAGATGAGTTACCTCGATTGAAGAACCTACCTTTCGAAAATACCGTATATTGTAGCTTGAAGCACTGATATCCAATCACAATGATTCACTTATTTGCACTCTTTATCACAAACAATTTTACCAAAGCTTATCTTATTATTATTTTTAAAAAACTACTTCACTTTTTTTTATAAAACGATTAACTTAATACACAAGTTTCGATTAAATTGAAAACCCTTGTAAGAGGAAAATATATAACATAACTTTGAGATAGTGGGCGTTCATTTTGATTGAATTGAAATATTTATAACTTGACTTTTATAATTTTTTTACGAGAACCATTTTTTTTAACGAGTTTTCGGCATATAGTGCAGTTTTCTCGGCGGTAAAATTTAATTACTGATCGACATTGAATCAAAACACTGTTATTATCCTCTTTGATTTAAACTAAAATATTTAAAAAAAAACGCGATTTTGTCGAATTCGCGCAAACCCAACCGTCGCCAACGATGACACGTTATAAACTAAACTACCGACTAGCCGTGCGCCGCGCAAACAGTTAACGCAGGTTTTTACGCATGCGTAGAAACCAAAAAAGTAGTTTGAAATAGGGTTGGAAAATCATATTTTTGAATCGTTACATTTTTTTTTTCGATAGATGGAGAAATCAGACCCTTGTAAACTTAATACATGTTCAAATGAACTTATTTAATATGTATTAACTTGCGATGATTATTGATTATAGAACCAAAATAAAGTTAGATTTTTGTTTGAAGTTTTTGGCCTGTATTTTATATATCCATGAAAAATAAAAAAACCAATTCCACTAAATATTTGTATTTAATGGGGAGGGGGAAAGATTAGGCGATATCTGGGAAAAAAAGATTGGAACCGGTATATGTCGCTCATCTCTGACTGAAAAGTGCCGGTTCCTTTCCAAATATTTTAATTTCATGGGCTTCTTGAACAATTCTAAGAACTGAAACCGGGTTCGTTTCGTCACGAAATTTCAATGAAAAACACCGGTTACTCCCAAATATTTTCAATTTTTATTTTATTTTACAAAGACAGGTACTGGTTAATAGCCTATTCCTCGTAAAAAAAATGTTGACGGTTCCAGTGACCGACAAGTCACCGGGACAAAGTACCGATACCGGAATATGGAACAACTCTACTGATTTCTAATGTCAAATGTTTTGAATGTGTTGCTCGTGCGTGCGGTGCATAAATACTGAGAAATAATTAATTAAGACACAAATTGATGCTTTTCTCTATCGAGTTGGCTATTATCTTACAGTGAAAAACTTTATATTTAAACAAGTCTCTTTTATATTCTCTTAAAATGGTTGTTATAAACACATTTACCGTGCCGGTTGACGGTGTCGTCTTGGAGCAGGCCGAAACACGCGCCTATTTAAATGATAAAGAAATAGGCAAAGGAACGCTGTACATAACAGAATCGTAAGTAAAATGATTAAATATTAAACCATGAGTGTTGAGAATATGGATATACTTTCATTGTTGATTAATTTCAAAACGTTTTGCGTCGTTTGACAGTCCATTTTTACACAATGTCGAGTAATAATACTACGTTTTCCCATGAAGAATCTACGATTCGATTCTTTTTTCATAAAAACTGAGCGATCCTGGCGGCATGGATGTAAACTACGACAGTAACTAGTAAAAAAATTAGTTTTTTTTTCAAAAGATGTTTGCTGACTTGATTCCCTTCCGCTACGTGGCGTTCTTACAAAATGTATATTTTCTAAATCTAAAGAAAATTTTGAGTTTCTTGCTGAATCCGTAGTATTTGTCGGGCTCTATTTTTTATACAATAATATGAACCGTTATTCAATCTGATACGACTGTAAATGTGTAAATGTAACAAGGTTAGAAAACAGTTATCAATATTTAAAAAAACATCCCATAAAATCGATTAAACAATGATTAATTTTCACAGAAAACGGTTGCCGACAAAAAATACAACCGATAAATCTCACGCTGTTTACATAAATGCCAGTGAGAGCTCCGTTATATCGTCTCTTTCTGTTGTATGTGTTGTTTATGAGAAAGAGGTAGAGGTTACAACGGATTTGTCAGTGGTTTGTCCATACTCTTATTCAATACGTCTTCAGAATTAATAAGCCTCTATATATGTGTGATGTCTTGAAAGAACACATTAACAAATCCATTCCTCCAGCCCCTTCCTCGACCCGCTTCCCGTTGTTTGTTTCTCAGCCGGGTGGCATTGTGATGTGTTTTTTTGTTTTTGTTTTACTTGAATACCGCACAAGAGTCTCAACTGCTCTCAACCGTCTAGAGCCAGTGAGACTAGGGCATCCCCAATTGGGGTGTGTTGTGAGCCTGAAGGTAGTGGGCAGGGGAAGGAGATGAGGAAGGTGAAGCTTAGGAAGTACCTGGCTATTCAGATCTGGTCACCAACCACGGCTAGAGCCATTTCAAGCAACGTTTCGATTCTGAATGGTGGTCTTTCACCAGGGCGATACTTAAGAATGTCTACCACTCTGGAACGTGCCGCAAATATACTATATTACATTTTTATATCAATTAAATGTGTTAAGACACATACTAATTAAATAAAAATTATTTGCACACGCCGGGTTCGAACCCGCGACCTCTGGATTCGTAGTCGAGCGTCTCACCACTCGACCGTGCAGGCCGTCGTGTGTCATGTGTGCAGTGCTAATTCTTGTTATTTTTTCGGCTTATTTCGTTTGGCGTCGTTATCAAATTATCGTATCACTTTCCCGCAGGGTCTTATCCTGGTGTGACGGAAGCAAACACCTCGGCTTCTCGCTGCAGTACCGCAACATCGCCCTTCACGCAGCTCGCCGAGAACCCTTCCCCGCTCTGTGCGTGATGGTGGACCACACCCTCGTGCTTCCAGGTTAGTCTGAATCTTAGTAAAAACTTTCTTAAAGAAAGGCAAACATTGCCGGGTTACAAATAACCTAACAATACATCCATTTTTTTCAAAAGTAAAAAATCGAAGAACACACAAAAACGTGACTGACCTTTCCAGTTGTCAAAAACAAACCACTAATCCAAAATGGCTGATAATGCTAACATATGATAAACATATGTGTACCAACATAACCAAAAAAAAAAATCGATAATCGAATGTACACAGCCCGCGAAAATTCAAAATTCACGTTTTCTTTTGAACAGGCCTCGTATATGTATACATATATAAGCCTTCTTCCTATCAAGGCTGGACATTGGTACCATAGATCCATCGGTCTTTCTTCTACTCTTCACGTTTCCCACAGCTATTGGTGCTTTCCACCGCCAATACAACTAACCGTCGCATCATTTGTGTCTGTGTCTCTAGAGACCCTGATGCCGCTGTCGGAGCAGGGCGCTGCCGGAGACCAGGAGCACTCGGACGAGGAGGAAGACGGCGAGGAAGAGGAAGGGCAGCGCTACTCGGAGCTGCTGTTCTGCCCGCCGCAGGACGAGGCCGTGCAGCGCATGTTCCTGGCCATGAACCAGTGCCAGATGCTGCACCCCGACCCCGAGGATGATGACCACGGTGAGACTTTGATTTTTAAGTTGGAAAGACTTTGATTTAATTTGCATTTACAAAATTATTAATTGTATTATTTTTATTATAATTGACTCACCTTCTTTGTCGCAAATCATCCAGTTCAACATTTCTCGCCGTAGACTCAGAAACAATGAATCGCTGTTCCTCAATCATCACTCTACTAATTATGGGTATCATTCTCCGCTGTCCAGAATGTCGAGACTTGTTAACTCAAGCCATGGTCTTGAAATTTTTGGTAGCAGTCTAAATGATTTTTGTCATTCTTTACGACTCTACCAAAACTTGACTTGACCTTGACTTTGACTTACAGTATTTTTACCCAACCTATACAAATTTGCAATAAATCACTTTTTCCATGAGAGAGAAAGAGGCAAGAAAAGTCGTCACACAATATTGCAGCACTTCTAAGGATGTTCTCCGTCCGCACCAATTTCACATTGAGTCGCATAACCCACGTCAACGGTTTTTGAGGTTATTTCCTTTATTTGTGTTGATTAAAAAACTTGCAGTGGTTATACAAATAAATCAAACATGATGGTGATATGTGCTATGCGTGAATGTTCAAATAAGACCAAACAAAGATTATAAAACATCACTTTTAAGAGGTATTTCAACAGTTTTAAATATTTTTGACCGAACTTTAAAATTATCACATTTTTAATGATATTAAGACTTAGATAAATTAAATAATATAGATACGTTACTGAGACAACGCGCCTGGTTGCACTAAACGAAGTCCACGAGACATACCTTCGAGACATACCTTCGAGACACGCTTCATATAGCTATCTCTTCCGCACACACATATTCTCTGAATGGCTATCCTTTTCATACGCTGGTGAAACGTAGAACAAGATGGTACCAGTGGTGCTACATTTTTCGTAAGATTTGTATAAATATGACGTGTCTTGTATTTTACGTCTATGTATAAAGACATAAAATCAACAAAAAGCTTCCATCATTATTTAGGCAAACCTTCTGTTATTAGTGTTTGTGTGATATTTTGACTTTATCAATCATTTTAATGGTGTATTGATATTGTTTTGTTTAATGTGTACAAACATATTTATTGAAAATGTCCGAATTCCATGTGGGCGGTAACTAATAGGCTATCTGACATCCTTTAATATATCTTTCTCTTTCTATCGAGTCAGTATAAAGTCAACCGTCTGTTTCACAAAGGTACCTCTCTATATATTCTTACTCCAAGGTTATGCCATTCTTCCTCAATCGATCTATGTACACAGTTTGAATTCAAGGTTTTTAGGTCTTTCTTATATTCAATTATGTGGTTATGTTTTCAGACTCTGACATATACGAAGATGCTTCTGAAATAATGGACGATGACAACTTTGTCCCTGTACAGCCCATGGATGATGTAAGAAAATTAATTTGTTTTCATATAATATTACATACTAGATACATTTGATTAATATAAATAACTAGTTATAAATCTTAGCTGTAAGTTATTTGTTATAAGTCTAAGTGATAAGTTATAGATTATGTAAATTAAGTTGTTAAGCGTCCTTGAGGTGATTTACCCATGAAAACGGCGCTATGGAAATAATACATTTATTATTAATGAGAATAGCGTGCAATATAGTTGTGAATGATGAATACTTGGAGCAAGTGGATGAGTTTGTGTATTTAGGAAGTATGTTTACGAGAGACGGAAAGGCTGATAAGGATATTGAAAGAAGGGTGAATGCAGGAAACTACATTAATGGAGGACTGAACGCTGTTGGCGCAAATAAGAAATTGTCCAAAGAAGCGAAGCTAGCAGTCCACAATGGAGTGCTTATACCAACCCTGATGTGTGGCAGTGAGGCGTGGAACTGGCAGAGGAAGGATGAAAGTAGACTGAATGCTGTGGAAATGAGATCTTTGAGACGTATGTGCGGTAAAACCATGTATGACCGTGTTAAAAATGTGGATATCCAGAAAGAATGCAAGGCTGATGTGAGCGTAATGAATAGGATCGAGAAAGGGACACTTAGATGGTTTGGGCATGTAGAGCGAATGAACGAAGAAAGGAGTGTGAAAAGAATATACGATGCCAAAGTGAATGGAAGAAGAAGTCGAGGACGCCCGAGAAAGACATGGCACGATCAAGTAAATCAAATACTTGAATCGGGTCATGTGAAGAGTCAGAATAACAGAAGAGTATGTATGAGACGATGTATGAATGTAAATGAAGCAAGGAGTGTGTGCCAAGACAGAGTTATATGGTGGGGGAAACGGCGTGATGGTTAGTTAGTTAGACATTGACCAAATGAATTTGGTTTCATTATGTGCCATTGTTTTTTAATTAGTTTTTTGGCTCATTCGAACCATTTTGCCTAGAATCAGTTTGCGTATTATATTATCGTTTAATTTGACTGAAATGCTAATGAGTGTTTTTTATCTAGACGGAAGAGGGCATGCAGGGACTGCACCTGGGCAATGGCCACGACGAAGACTCCGTCAATGGTAAATATAAACTAACCGATTAACCGTCACGCTGCTTCAAGAGTTTCAGAGCGGTAGGCAGAGGAACTACTCTGTCTTGACTCACGCCCCCTACTGCATTCACATTCATACATGCTCGCCTGTTATTCTAATTCTTGACATGACTATTTCACTTTTTCACAATATTGTGTGTCTGTATCGATAATAATAATAATATTTGGATAATTTGTATAGCGCCGTTTTTGTGAAAAATCACCTCAAGGGCGCTGTACAGATCTTATTTTCTATTATTACATATTAATTCCTAGTTTATATAAATATACATGGCCTGTTCAAAAGAAAGGTGGATTTTGAATTTTGGCGGGCTGTGTACATTCGATTATGGTTTTTATTTTTTGTTATGTTGGTACACATATGTTTATCATATGTTAGCATTATCAGCCATCTGGATTAGTGTTTTGTTTTTGACAACTGGAAAGGTTAGTCACGTTTTGGTGTGTTCTTCGATTTTTTACTTTTGAAAAAAATGGATCAAAGAATAGAATCCATGATTTGTTTTTCCACAACTCCACGACGCTCATCGTCATTAACATCTTCTCGGCCTTCTGTAAAGCGCTTGTACCACTTATAAACACTTTTTTGAGACAAAGTAGACTCGCCGAATGCCACAGTCAACATTTTAAGTGCGTTGGAGCCTTTTATTCCACCTTTAACGCAAAATTTAATACATATTCTTTGATCCATTTTTTTCAAAAGTAAAAAATTAAAAGAACACACAAAAACGTGACTAACCTTTCCAGTTGTCAAAAATAAACCACTAATCCAAAATGGCTGATAATGCTAACATATGATAAACAAATGTGTACCAACATAACAAAAGAAAAATTCGATAATCGAATGTACACATCCCCTGAAAATTCAAAATTCACCTTTTCTTTTGAACAAACCTCGTATGTACTTCCTTAATTGATTAATGACAGTTAATGTGAAGGTTAGAATTAGTTGATTGGTTGGAATAGGTTTAGTTTCACTTAACGCGCATCTCAAGTCATGTTCCACATTGAGCTGCTAGAAAGGGATAGAACACAGAGAGAGGCTACCTACCTACACACACATCGCCACACTTTTTATTAGTGCACACGCAGCGCAAGAGAGCGCAAGCCACGGGGCGCTGATCAGTTATCTATTATCTACATACCGAAGATTACCAGAATCATTAACCCCCCAGAATAGCTGTTTTACCCCCGCAGGGGTACTTACCCGCAGGTTTGGAACCCATGTTCTAGACCGTTGGGAGCAGTTGGGACTCTTGTGCGGTATTTACTACAAAAAATAAAACATTTGCTACTTCAGCCTCTCCTGGCACAGCCTCCGAGTTGGCAGGTTTCAATAAATAAATAAAACTTCAGGCGCAATTGTTGTATCAAATAACCCTTTTTATTATGTTCGTTGCAGGTCAAGACGAAGAGTATGACCCCGCGAAGTTTGCCGATGATTGACTTCTTCCCCTCCCCCGCCCCGTCCTTACCCTCTATCTGGTCCCGCTCCTGTGCTGCCTCGGCGTGTTCATACCATTTAGGCCTAGCCTGTCGCCACTTCTGCTTCGCCAGGAAGAAAAGTACTTCAGATCTTCCCTACCTCATGGACATCCCGCATCGCCTACGCGGCCCCACTTGCATTCCTGTTCCCCAGAGGCTGGTTGCGACGTAGACCAACCATTTTCAATCGAAAACAACTGTCATTTCATCAAAATTCCTCTCTAATAAATATTATCACTAAAATTGGAATTAACTTTAAACCACCAATGGTTGTTTATGATTGAATATTTAAACAATATCAATAATGTAAACCACAAATATGAAACGGAAAAAAGACAGAAACTAAAAAGAACAATGGTCATGACCCAGACTCGATCTCGGAACCTCTACTCTGTCCGGGAGTAACACTCAATCAATTGAGCCAAAAAATGCCGCTTTCCGTGTTTAAAAAATGGATATCTAGCCAAGACATCATCTAGGTATTCAATGTGTTCGGGTAGAACTTTGAATATCGTCAAAAGATGGCAGCCTAAAATCGGAAGAATTTCAAATATTAATAATTTTCAATAGAAGTAGGAGATTGTTTAAAAATGCAGCTTTCTAATGACGTCTTGATGGCTTAATTGGCAGAGTGTTACTCCCGAACAGAGTAGAGGATCCGAGTTCGAGTCTCGGTCATGACCATAGTTCTTTTTAGTTTGTGGCTTTTTACTGTTGCATATTTGTGTTTTAGATTATTGATATTATTTAAATATTTAATATCATTGAAAACCAGAAGCTATCGCTCTCCATCTTGAACTGTTATTGAAAATAGCAAATTTATTTTATACGAGATGCGTCGACTGTAAAGTAAAGTGTTTATTTCTAATTTACTTTGCATATTTTTCAACCATTCGTACTATATTGTATTGTTCAACTAATATTCTGTAACTGTTATTGTCTTTGAAATCGTAACATTTGTAAAATGTTCCACCAAATAGCTAATTATCGATTTGTCTCGAGGCCAAATTAAATTGCACATAATGTTCTTCGTTACGTAATCGTTATACAGATGAAAAATAGAATAGAAAATTAAACTGTAAAAGTTTTTGTGTGTCTGTATCGATATGCTCACAACACTGATGTACACACCCCTAACCTAACCTAACATACACAACGAATAGAGCTCGAAGTAATAATATACAGGACGGATAGCTTTGAGACACAGTGTAGTCAGGATTGTTGATTTTTTCCTGACTCGGGTGTGGCTAGGGTTTTCATCCATTCATGGCGCATGTCGACATCATGTAGCGTTTATTTGTATAACCTCAAAAACCGTTGGGTTGGTTATGTCGCATAACAAAAAGCGGTGGGCGCAATCGCCGGATACGGAAAACATGCTTACACACCTAAAAGTGGTGCGATATTATCTGACAACTTGTCTTGTCTCTTTCTCTCTCACGGTTTACGACGTAAAAACCTGGAGAAATTGATTTATCTTAAATTTGTACAGGTTGGGTAAAAATATTTAGCTCTCTCTCCATATACATTCTTGCTCTGAAGGAAGAGAAACTCCTGTTACGTTAAGGGGGCATGGACAATGTGATTGTAAGCGTGTCGATACAGCCGCGCAAAAACCTTTTTTATTGTTTACCGTGTCTTTCGATGGTTGAATTTATTGCTCTACGTTATATGACTAACTGATGTATCAGATAGGAATACGGAAAAGTTAGCTTAGTACATAATGATAATCAAACATTGTTATTCCAAAGTTAATATTCTAAGTTTATAGAATAGTTTGCTAACTAATATAATCTTATTGTACCAACAATCTCAACTATTTTTAAAAGTAAAACTTATTGCGCTATCTCAAGTACTCAAATAAAAATATTTTCATAAATTTATCGATGTATGTAACATGTATTTCATTTTTTTAAATCTTTATGTGACATCACACAAGACAGTGAACAACCAGGGTAACTATATCGGCACCCAGTTGGGCAGCGTTGCGGGGCGGGTTAAGGAAGGAATTAATTAATGCGAGTCCTCGATAAGCTGGTGAGGTAAAAAATGGCAAACACTTATCAGAATGTCGATGCTACCGACGTCTACAGCAAATGGATCTTTCACCTGTTGGGCAGCGTTGCGGGGCGGGTTAAGGAAGGAATTGATTAATGCCAGTCCTTGATAAGCTGGTGAGAGAAAAAATGGCGGATACTTGTCAGAATGTCGATGCTACCGACGCAGCTCAAATGGATCTTTCACCTTTTCCTGCCGAAATCAATGCTCCGAACAGGCTCGATTGAAACACCTGTAAAACAGACTCATAATAATCCTACAAATTATAGCATAACTGTTACAAAGCTGACTTTATATAGGTAAGTCATAGTTTTGTCAATTCATCTTTTTTCTACTAGCCACTTTTTGAAAAAATATTTTTGATAAGACATGTACAACGCTTTTGTGAGTAATAATTATAATACTAATTAAAATTATGTCTATAAATATATATAATACTGAATTTTTCATTATTTTCTCAAAACATACGTAATTTTGGTTAGTTTAAGAAAAATGTATCCATTTTTAACTGTTTGGCATATCAATTTGTTCATATCTGAATAGCCAGGCACCTCCCAAACCTTTCTCTTCCCTTCTCCATTTCATTCAGTCTCACGACATACCACAAATTGGGGGTGCCATAGTCAAAAAATATTTGGATAATTTTTATAACGCCGTTTTTGTAAAAATCACCGTAACCGATACATTTATAAATCAATTTGTTTTCAACGTGATGCATTTATAAATTAACGTAATTATTGAACACAGTAAGAAATCTATTTGATATTATGGATAATTTTTACTGCTTTTTTCGAATTCCTTAAAAACGGATATGTAAAAAAATTTTCAAATGCGGCGCCATTTTGATTTTTTGATATTTAAACAATCCCCGTTAAACGCTGATTTTTTGTTTCGGCTTTTTGTCAAATAGCGATCAGCTGTCAAACATAACTGTCGTATTGTTGCGCTTGTCAGCCGATCTAACGGGGACCGTTCAAATAAAAAAAATAAAAATTACGCCGATCGTTTGAAGGTCATCGAGTGTGATAGAGTTTGAAAACGTATTTGCCGAGATCTTTTCTACTACTTTTTAACTAGAAATATTTTTAGTTTAGCTTTTGTGTAGATGCAAAATTTCATAAGTGACGTTTTATGATAATTATGCGTCTTTGATGTATGAATGAATATTTTTTTGAATAAAGTCTGTTTAACAATAAACATAATGTTTTATTAATGTGTAATTTTTTTTGTTTAAGACCGGGTTACGAATGACCTGGCAATATAAGAAAAACTCCTGCTGCCATCGTAATGAGCGGAAGATGTCGCTTGTGCAATGATGGAGGAATAGAAGCCACGACACCTGGGTGGGAATCTGACGCATTTGTCCACCCAGCTGCTAACCAGTCTCTTTTATTGAGGGGACATTTCAAAGTGCTGGAAAGCTGCTTGAGATGGCACCTTAGAGTATATAGAGTGGTATCTATCCAAGGCAGTGTAGTCAGTTTTTGATGATTTTTGCCGGACTCGGCGGACCCGGGCGAAGCTAAGACCAAGGCTAGGGTATTTATACATCCATTCATGTCACATATCGACATAATGTTTTTGTTTATTCATATAACCACTTTTTCACAGTATTGTTATCAACAAAAATATGGCATATAACCTAAAAAACCGTTTAGTTGTGTCAAGTTTGGTGGCATAATAAAAAATTGGGGCGGAGTCCCGCGGTGACCCAGGAGCCCAAGATCATCGCGACAGTACATAGAAGCGGTGTATTATATTTGTTGTCTCTTTCTCTCTCATGGTGTACGAAGTATAACCCCGGAGAAAGTGATTTATTGCAAGTTTGTATAGGCTGGGTAAAAATAATTAGCTCTCTCTCCATACATTGTTACTCCAAGGAAGGCACTATCCATATTTAGTGACCAGATCTGAATAGGCAGGTACTTGCCAAAGCCAACAATTCATCTAGGAAATGTGCCTACGTTTCGAGACCAAGATCATCCTTACAGTACATAAAAGTGGTGTGTTATTTTTGTTGTCTCTTTCTATCTCATGGTTTACGAAGTGATTTATCACAATTTTGTATAGGTTGGGTAAAAATAATTAGCTCCCTCCATACATTGTTACTCCAAGGTTGGGTCAGTAAGGGTGGTAAAGCAACAAATAAAAGTCTAATGTTTTTATCAAACTTATTTTATTTCTAAATATTATCCTCAAACACAAAACATTTTGTTCTTAAAATAAACGTTCTTCGGTGAAGAAACATTTCTCCTTATTATATTAATTATAAATTCATACAGCGTCAGCCATTTAATTGAAATTCTCAACGATTATTGTTCGCCCTAGGGAGGAATATATTATTATTTCATTGCATTATTCTCTGGACCGCTGAACGCCTCAACCCGTAGAAGTGTGTCGAGAAGTAAGCTCCATTTTCCCTTACTTCTGCTGATGATTGCAAACATTTTCAAATACGGAAATCCTCTTGTTTAAAAATGTCGGTCAAAACCAACAAACTTGAAATCCCGATTTACCTACGGTGCCGATATACCGTCTCGATGGGAAGAAGACTCCGATACCTGGAGAGATGAACATGGCAAAACGCCCAACGGAGCGGTGTTGTGTAAATTGGCGACATCAGTTTTCTTTCGAATGGGTACAGACACACTTCTAGGGGTCGTCTGTTCAGTGTCTGGGACACGCGGCGGGCGGGAGACAACTAGAGATGGACAAACACAAGACAGGGTTTACACCGCACAGTGTGGTCAGTCGAGAAAAGCCGGACGTTTCCTCCGCTCGTGCCGTGCGTGCAACGCTCTAAAACTGTTAATCAGCGGGCGGCCAAGACAGAGCCCACGGATGAGATGGGCTGGTGATTTGAAGAGAGCTGCAGCCTTCGGATGGGGGAGAGCCGCCGAGGATTCGCAAAATTTCAAATACATAAAATATCCAAAGCTGGACACCGGAGCTTGTTAAGAGCCAAGATTATTCATTGCAAGGCGATGCACTACTTGTAGCGTCGATAATCCACTTAAATTTTTATTTTGAGATAGATGTAGAAAGCTGTTATTTGCTCAATGGATGTTTGTGTACTATATTTTTATTGTTACATTATTTAACCGAGACGAAATGAAAATATAAATCACTAATCAAGATGGCGGCGAGTGGAGGTAAACGATTTCGCAACGAACATAAAATTTCAAACATTATTTTCGAAGAAATTAAGTGGGACGTACGTAAACAATGTATCATTCCCAGTTTGAAATTAAGTGGGGGTCGCCACCTTTGCGGGTATTTGGATATTTGCGCTCATATGAAGAATTAAATTTGCCGCATGGTGCAATAAAACATTTCAGAAAAACCCGACTTTATCCGTTTACTTTAGCAATACAAATTTTAAGCGCGAACTGTCCGTATGAAGCTTTTCGGTATTGCGTTAGAATGTGCGAAAAGTTCTCGTAAAACCCTCGCTACCATGCTTTTTGAACGAGTGCTGAATACATGGATTTCGTATAATTCGTCCAGTTAACGAACGAGTTTCACATTTTAAATTAGAAAATTGTGGATATCACTCGCAACTATTTGACTTCTATCGCCGGAAAAAATGCATCTGTCAATAATTCATGCTTGCGCTATTTATCTTTCATTTCAAGGTCCATCTTGCGGCAACTTGACTAAATATCTTTATCGTTGCACGCATGCACGAACGGGGGACACGTCTTCATCAGACATTAATCCTAAATTATATAGATATACAATCCAACATTGTAAAGTTAAAAAATAGAGTCGTTTCTCGGAAGAGAAGGACTTTATCTTCTAGTGCTAGTTTTATAGTCCTAGGCATTGGTGCAGAATACACAAACGGGCCGTGCGCTTGAAAAAAATTGGACCAATTTTTTGACAATAAATAAAATGCAACACCACCTATGATTTTATACAAACAAAGGTATTTTCAAGTTGCCTAACACCAGCACTATACAACTGGCAGCGAATCATCTCACTTTCTGCACAAGTGTTAGTCTAATTTTGTTTCGACATCGTCAGCTTTGCGTCAATATTGTACATTTGACGGCAAGCGATTGTCTGATTATGTTTAGGTTTAAATCGTCGATCAACGCCATCTTGAACTGTTCTTGTCCGTTTCAGTTTTTGATCGAGCACATTGAGATGACGAGCTTAACTTGATCGTTATACTTGACAACTGATCACATTTGACGAAAAGCTGGAACGGGCCGGGAATCGGGATTTAACGGAAGCCGTTAAAATGTCTACAGACCAAAATGGCGCTGATCAACGACTCGATGGCGACTAACTTGAAACAACCCAACCGTTACTGACCTTTAGATATCTGTAACGAAGATTTCAATTTGTTTTACATTGCATTACGTCATCTAAGAAAAACAGATTTACAAAAGCAGTTGCTTTACGTCACAATTTATAATTGACGGCATCCATCTAAAGACGTGACCGATACAACTGCTAACAGATTTGATGTAAGATTGTAACTTTACCGTAAATACGTTCTCGTCTTACGTAAAAGTATAAAATTAAGCTATAAATAATATAATTTATTAATTTAGCAGATTTTTCGATCAATTATTTTTTTGTAGCGCAAGGCACAATCGCGTTCGTCCTAAACCAATGCATTACGAAAATTATATTTGTTTATTTAATTTTACCAAATATTTACATTTGTTGGGAATAAAAGACAATTTAAATTAAGACAAATTCTTAAAAATAAAAAATTATTTAAACAACCAATCGGAAAAAAACATGCATTCTTTAAAATCAATCGATAATAATATTAACTATTGAAACCTCTTTGGGAGAAAAAGTTTTTTTTGTTTTAATTCACTGTTACAATAGGTTAGTTGGCGCCAAAATTTCGGGAAAAGTTTTGTCGCGCGTTAAACCTAGATTTGCGTTTAAGTTATAAAAAAATGTTATCCAGTTAAAATAAGTGTAGTCGCAATTCAACGTTTTTAGATAATGTTAAAAACGTATGTATTTAAGATGTTGTACAGTGTCCGCGGATGGTCCAAGCGTCAAACAAATCAGGGAATTACTCAATTTAGACACTAATAGCTGAAGGAAATGTCGAACGAATGAAAAACAGCAATTGTCCTATGGTGGTAATGTCCCGTCTTGATGGGATGAAGGCTCGAGACACCTGGAGAGTTGAATACCATGCTGTGAAACCAGGATACATGACTAAACATTCGAAGACAACCCTGGTGGACTTTATTAAAGGGACCGGACTATTACCAAGGCAATAACGTAATACATGAATGCCTGAATGTTTACTGAAGTAATAATATTAATTTGTGGTAAATTGTTGCAAAAGCTTTGCGTCTCAAATAACCACAGGCGTGAAAGGCGTGCAAATTAATCAATTTGCTTGTCAATTGAATCACGTCCAGGCGAAAAGGTGTGCGATGGTTTCAAAAAGTCGAGGAAACATCTTAAATACATACGTCGTTCAACTGAGTTTATAAGAATTATAACCGAATCAAATGTTGACTCTAATGAATAAGGGAGAATATTTTCCAAGTAGAGCCTATTTTGTAAAACTTTGTCAAACTGTCGATTCAATTCGGCGTTTAATTATCACGCTATTGCGACATCGGAAAATCAAAGATTTTTTGTTGTTTGTTTTTCCGGTCTCTTGAAAAATCTCGTAAGAGGGAATCACTGTATTTATAAACATACTGCATCTTGCGTTCTGTAACAGAGAAGTTTTGATAAAACTCACAAAAATGCTGCGGGTAACAGGGACAATTTATCACTTATTTAATTGATCTGTTTTAGCCAAATAATCCGGTTAAAATTGTTATAAATTCAAATGGTAATTAACTAAGGGACGTTGATTACGGGTGTTAAGTGTTCCACATATTACGGCTAAGTCTGTAATGACGATCTCCCTTTCGCTAAGCGAGGGCTCATGAAGACAAGCCTTCCATAGGCCGCGCGCTGCCATTGGCCAGTTCCGTGCGGGCCCTTTTGCAGGCAGGTTCCTCGGCGTTATCTTCGTCCCCCGCCCGCTCCGTTTTCTCGGTCGTGATCGTCGGCTCTGAAGCAGCCGGCTCATTCGTAACCGCCGACTCTTTCTCTGGGATCTTCTCTTCGCTGCCGTTGTTGATTTCCATGGGTGTCTCTGCCGTCGTAACCGGTGTCTCTTTAGCGTTGGTTGACTCCGTAGCGATGGGCGTCTCTGCAGCGTTGGTTGTGTCTGTAGCGATGGCTGTCTCTTTAGCGTTGGTTGTCTCTGAAGCGATGGGTGTCTCTATAGCGTTGGTCGTCTCTGCGGCGATGGCTATCTCTTTAGGGATGGCTGACTCTGTGGCGATGGGCTTCTCTATCGTGTCGGGGGTTGGGAGGGTGGCTTCGGCTTTTGGCTCTTCGGCTTCTTGGGCCTCGCTTTCTGCTGCAAATAAATAAAAGCAATTAACTTAAACAGTGGCGCATATTTTTTTGAAATTCTCGTTTACTGACACCAAAATAAACCTATTTATCAAAGAATTACCCATGCATGAAAAATAAATTATGAATATTATTAGACTATCCCAATTTCCCATCTCTATTTACTCAATGGCCTCGAATATTTTTCTAATAACCTTCTCGGCTTCAGAAAAAATTATGGTCACTAAATAGGTCTGTACTATAAATTTTAGCTTTTAACAAAATGTATACGTATACAGTCAAACTTGGTTATAACAAGCGCGAAGGAACCAACCTAATTTACTCCTTATGGCCATTACTCATCATAAACGAAGGTAGGTAAAAAAAGTACCTACCTACTAATATCGATATTTACGCCGGGGTATGAAAGCTTGCATATTATAAAGCAACAATTTTTTTTTTTTAATTACAAAAAACATGTTTAACTGACTAGAAAATGATTTAAGCCAACTTTTAACCATTTAACCAGATACAAATTAGACAAAGAATACAAACGAATTTGTAAAAAGGGAACAGAATTGCAAAGAAAAAATTTCGTATGACTTTGATTTCAAACGACACTTTTACATAGTACTGGATAGAAATGTTTCTTAGAGCGACAACTATCGGGGATTATAAACCCTCCTTAACGTGATTTACGAAAAGTCCGCCGCCGTGCCGGACGGGCAACTTTCTTTGGCTTGTTTATGACATTATTCGACTGTTTATTACGCTAGCTGTTTCCTGGCTATTACCGTGATTGTTATAACCAAGTTCTCACAAACAGGTGTCCTAAGTCTATATTACCCATTGAAGGGCTGATAGGCCAACTCAAACGAGCCATTTTCAGCTAGCCATATTTTGATTTGAAAAATCGTTAGTTTTCGAGATATTGGCACTTTTATGAATTTCGTGAAAATCCACACCTTGCATCAATTTTTCGAGTGCCACAGCTGCAAATTTCGATATTCTAATTTTTATAACGCAACCTTGAACAGCCCTGCTATTGATCACAGTTCGCAATAAAATAACACTGCCTAAATATTTTTGCCCGATTTACAGGTAATTTTTTAGGTTAAGGTTTAATATTTTATAAAAATGGGCAGTCCGTCTGATAGATTCCCCATCTTAACGGACGAATTGCAATCGACACCGACGACAAGCTGCGTTTGTTCTACCGGTATTTCACCGGAAGTGCGCTCCGAAGAACTAGCATCTTGCGCCCGACAGCTATTTTTTTTCAAAAGTAAAAATCGAAGAACACACAAAAACGTGACTAACCTTTCCAGTTGTCAAAAACAAACCACTAATCCAAAATGGCTGATAATGCTAACATATGATAAACATATGTGTACCCACATAACAACAACAAAAAAATCGATAATCAAATGTAGACAGCCCGCGAAAATTCAAAATTTACCTTTTCTTTTGAACAGGCCTCGTACATGATAATAATTTAATAATAAAGACCCAAACCAAAATATGTAGCAAAATTTGCGAGAGAGAGAAGGAAAGTTTAAGCAGGAAGAAGATTGGAGTGTATGAATGTTGATAGTTCTTTTATATTAGTCATGCGGGAAAAAACAGTATATAAATAGGGTTAGGACAAATGCTGCATGCATGTACAACAGAAGGACGCAGTGAATTTTTTCAACATATTTAGCCATTTTAAATTGCGTAAAAGTTCACATTGACTAATATATAATTTTTTAATACGTAATTGTGTCTTACGATAGCTGGACAGTAGGGTAAAGTGACGTTATACTACGAAAATAAGGTATGATACATCAAACTTGCGCATTTGATTCAGCGGTAACTTGATCAATTGTTATCTCAAACGCACAGACAAAGCATTAGCGGCGTAACCGCTCTGTACGAACTGCTTCATTTTGCAGCAGTTCACACTCATACATTTCTCACTGTGCGAATGCTTCAATGGTAGTACTTTAAATTTACTCTTCCGACAGATCGTCGCACTTTTTTGTAGTGTGGAAGTTCGTAAAGCAATGTACGAACTGCGAAATGATCGCACAAACGAACAATGTAGCAGTCACTAGAGTTCCTAGTTCCTACACTACGCGCTACACTACATACTACGGTGCGAATTGAGCGATTGAACTGTTAGTTCAATTGAAGCGTTCACCGTGGAGGGTTCATTTGAAAGAACTTGTAGTTTGTGAACTGTTAAACAAAGTTTTTCCCATCGCTACAAAGCATGAAAAATTCTGTGTGTTTTGCAGGTATTTCAATGGAAGGAATAGCAGCCTTGCACCGGTGCATTGATGAGAAACTTGGCAGACACAAGTAGGATACCCGTTCACAGTTGACGTTGGCAGTATTAGAATAACTCAGTTTTCAGACTAATTATGTAAAACAAACAGTATGGTTAAAGTTAGTTCCGTCTTTAACGTACTTCACAATTTTACCCAACGGGAAGGAATTTTGTTCCTTTAGCTTTACACACTATATACAGACAGTTATAATTTTTTAAACCCTGCAAAATTACAAAATCGACACAGTTTTTAACCACATTTACCTAATTGTCCAAATACAAGGCTAGATTTTAGAATCTTAGGTTACGAATAACCTGACAATATTTGGAAAACCTCTACTGCCATCATAATAAGCGGAAGATGTTGCTCGTGCAATGATGGAGGACTTAGCCAGCAGAGGAATTGAACCCGCGACGCCCGAATGGAAGTCCGACTATTATTTCACTCCATCCTACAGTACAGCCCTTTAGTGAGACACAATATTTTTGCGTGGAAAAAGCAACCAAAAATGTGCACAATCAAAATGGCTAAAATGAGTGAGGTTTAGTTCGCAAAAGCAGGCAAGTATTCCAACATTCATACTGGTGGCCGAGCTGATCTCCTGCTCCTGGACTGCGGGAGCGTCCGTCTGCTCTGACGACCCCTCTGGCACGGCCGGCAGGGCTGCTGATGTCGCCGGGTCTGCGGCTGGCGCTTTGGGCGGGGCCACTGCGGGCTCAGCGGCGGCGGGCGCGTCTTCATCCATCTTCGGTTTTACAAATGGTATAAAAAAAACAGACGTACATTTGAAAAAAAAATTATGTTAAGAGCAGATACTTACAAGTAAAGATTACTGAAATATTATTGATATAAGTATTACCAAAATCAAATAACCTAAAATCATGTCATGAAAAGCTTTATAAGCGGGATTAAATGGGGTAGCTACGAAACCCCTCTTTGGATCACACGTTCGATTTTTGCTTTTGGGTACGGAAAGGTTAAATAAAATAAACACAACATGCGTGATAAATAACACAGTGCGAATAAAAATCAGATTATTTAAAAAAAAGTAAATAACGTTTTAAAATGTATTACGAGTTTGAACAATTTTTTTCCTTCGTTGTCACACGTTTGGCGACAATTTATAATGGAACTAATTTTTTATATTGAAAGAGTGAGTGGAGTTCGATATAGCGATGTAGTATTTATTTTATATTTAAACAAGAATAAATTAAAAGAGACTTGAAAGGGTTTTCCCTTATAACTTTAAAACTTCAAACAATATTTTACAAACAAAACAAACTGAAAGGCCGACGGTGCACAATTAAATCGAACGTTTACAGATATTTCGTACTTAGAACTCAAAGACCTTGCTGAAGGGGAACAACACGCACTCAGTATCAGGTCTTGAGACTAGGTTCTGGATCTCTGACTAAGTACTCAAAGACCTCACTGAAAGGGAACAACGCACAATCAGGCCAAGAGACTTGTTCTGGCTCTGCTGTTTTAAGGACGAGCAGCGCCTTTTATAGGCCGGCGGGCAGCGGCCTTTAGCACGTAGTGGGAGTAGTAGATGAAATTCCTAATGCGATTGCCCAATTGGAGTCTGGCCCTGGATCCACACAGCTCGACATTGCTAGAGAGGGACAGTGCTTTAGACGGGAGCGAGAAACGCCTTATCACGTTACATAGATTGTTTAATTGAAATTTTGATTGAGACATCAAAAACGATGAATTTAATTTTCGTTTACTTCTTAACTAAACCTTTGAAATGCCGGATTCTTGAGTTACAACTTGTGTCGTGTGCCGGGCATAAAGGGAGTTCTGCACGCCGTGCATTTTCGTTAAGGATGAATAGGGGCATCTCTAAATAATTATGCCGAACTCCAAGCAATGCAGCCTCTCTTCTGATCGGTTATTTAAAAATCCTACGAACAGGATTAAAAGTATGAAAACACATGAAAAGATAATGTTGAATGCCGTTGCCTTAAGTCAACGCCGATGCGTACAAATCTTCAGGATTCAAAGTATGAAAAGATATTTAATGCCGTTGCCTTAAGTCAACGCCGACGCGAACTAATCTTGCGTACCCTATAGGCAACGCCGGCACACCAGAGGTTAAAAAGAGCATTTTTTATGGAAATGTGTATGTCTACAAATTATAAAGGAAAATATGATCAGTAGATATTTTTTGTATTAATCAACTGATAGCATTGATAAATCTGACAATATTCGAATATCTCCAACTACCATCACGCTAAGCGGAAAATGTTGCTTGTGCAATGATCACAGAGGATTGAATCCGCGACGCCTGTGTGCGAAGCCATAGATTTGGACCAATCGACCAACTAACCGATCTCAGCTGATCATTAATGTAATGAAGCATTTTTATTTATTAAGCGGAAGACCCTTTAATTATTGCAATTCGACCTTTAAGACAGCAAAATCTATCAGACGCGGAAAAATAAGAAACTCTGGGAGCTGCGGACCCAACTGTAGGACTACTTACGGGGACAGAGGCAGGCTTGGCGTCCACGGAGCTAGAGGAGGCCTTGCGCCCCCTCTTGGTGGGGGCCTTGCGGGGCTCTTTCTTCTCCTCTTTGATTTTAGCTTCCGCAGCTTTGGCCTCCGCCTTGGCCTCAGCCTTGGCTTTCTTCTCCGCCTTTTGTCTTCCTTCTTGGTCTCTTCTTTTTCTACCTCTTCCTGGAATGGTGACAATTGTTCGTTAGTAAAATCAAATTATTTACCTTGTATCAGCATAAATAAAGCGGCACGTTTTCATAAGCCAGGTCTCTTGTAGGAGGGCTTATTGTTAGGACCTCGGAGTAAGAATATATTTGAAGAGGGCTAAATATTTCTACCCAACCAAAACAACTTTTCGATAAATCACTTTCTCTGAGTTTTTACGTCGTAAACCGTGAGAGAAACGGAGAAGACAAGTTGTCTCATAATATTGCACCACTTTTAGGTATGTAAGCATGTTTTCCGTCTCTGGCGACTCCGCCCACTACGTTTTGTTATGCTACATAACTCGGGTACATAAAGCGGTTTTTGAGGTTATATCTAATATTTTTGTTGATAACAATACTGTGAAAAAGTGGTTATACAAATACACCTTAGACATTATGTGGACATGTGCTATGAATGGATGTAAAAAGGTGTGTCCATGAAAACCCTCGCCACGCCCGAGTCAGGAAAAAAATCAACAATCCTGACTACACGCACACACCTGTTTCGCAAAGCTATCCCTCCTGGTGTATTATTGCTCTGAGGTTAGAACGCAGGCGAGTTCTCTATACTTAATATTCAATACTGTTTGTTTATTGAACCCTGTAAAAGAGAATAGTTATGTGTACCTGTGCTTCGCCAGTCTCCATCGGCGTTTCTTCGACCTTGGTCTTCGGAGCCACGACTGCTTTTTCCGGTTCGGGTACCTCATCTTCTCCTTCATCTTCTGTGGCCTGCAAAGATCAGTACATCATGAGCTATGCAATCACGGTGGTAGAAACTCTCAGTATGACCCTGGTGAAAGATTACTGTTCGGAATTGAACACTGGCCGGATTGGGATAGACAAATACTTCCCAACCTTCCTCTTCCCAATCTCTTCTTCTTACTGACTTTCTTTAACCTCACAACATACTCCAGTTGGGGATACCATAGTTGGTGGTATCAATATTTTGAGAATTAGTTTTTTATTACCATCTAGAACACTAGGCTTTTATAAAATTGTATTATCATGTTAGTATAGGCAGTAACCAAGCATTCTTCATATCATTGACCAAATTATTTGAAATATATTAAAATAAATTACGAAAATATTTCATAAAAACCTTTTGTAAAATTCATCATTTGTCGCTTAAGGGTCAGCACACAAAAATACACACTTCTTGGCTTTCTAGTACAATCAAAACTTTAAATTATTTATCTGTTAATTATTTACGAGTGGTTAGAAAAATGTCTAAGGTTTCCAGTGAATAAAATTCCTAAAGAGTATCTTTCAAATTTTTTATGAAACGCATACTGGAATTTTAGGTAAAACGTTAAAAAAAAAAGCCTTTGCTGGTTTTTAAACTGCGCCTTTTACTGATATTTTAGTATGTTTTTCATAGAATTCAAAGGATTACGTTAAAAAAATTGTATTCACTGGAAACCTCGGACATTTTTCTGACTACTGATAGAAAATTTGCAGATAAATCATTAGTAGTATTGCTGGTATTAGAATGCTACAAAGTAACGTTTAGCGTAATTCTTGAGTGCTGACCCTTAAGCCGTTTTACTGACTATGGGTCGATACACTCTCCCGTATTGTTATTCCTTCGAATTTGTTGGGCAGAGAGCGGAACAGATGATAATCTGGTGGGCAGAAACAGGGGGATAGGGCGTAAATGGCCTGTTCAAAAGAAAAGGTGAATTATGAATTTTCGCGGGCTGTGTACATTCGATTATCATTTTTTTTTGTTATATTGGTACACATATGTTTATCATATGTTAGCATTATCAGCCATTTTGGATTAGTGGTTTGTTTTTGACAACTGGAAAGGTTTGTTACGTTTTTGTGTGTTTTTCGATTTTTTACTTTTGAAAAAAATGGATCAAAAAATGGAACTTCAGGACGCTCATCGTCATTAACATCTTCTTGGCCTTCTGTAAAGCGCTTGTATCACTTACAAACACTTTTTTGAGACAAAGTAGATTCGCCGAATGCCAGTCAACATTTTAAGTGTGTTGGAGCACTTTATTCCATTTTTAACGCAAAATTTAATACATATTCTTTGATACATTTTTTTCAAAAGTAAAAAATCGAAGAGCACACAAAAACGTGACTAACCTTTCCAGATGGCAAAAACAAACCACTAATCCAAAATGGCTGATAATGCTAACATATGATAAACATATGTGTACCAACATAACAACAAAAAAATCGATAAACGAATGTACACAGCCTGCGAAAATTAAAAATTCACCTTTTCTTTTGAACAGGCCTCGTATATGGAATAACCTCCCAAACGGCCGGTTTTATAGTGTGAACAGTCAGACTTACCACCAGGAGGACGGTGTGCTGGCCCCCAGCGCTGACTCGCATGCAGTGGCGTCCCTCCAGCTTTCCCTTGGCCAGGAGTCGGGGCTCTGCTTCGTCGTCCTCGCCCCCGGTGCCCAGTTGCCCCGAGCTTCCCATGCCCCACACGTGGATCTCTCCTGGAAAAACAAATATCAACATTAGAAAACATAGAATTTAACAGTCCATCGAACATTGTAATTGTCACTTCTAACTACTGCAACTAACCATTGCGCCGTTTAGCCAGAGGGGTGGGCGTAGAGGATATACCGCCACACACTACTCCTCGCTTCATTCACATTCATACATAGTCTTATTATTCTGACTCCACTCAAGTATTTAATTCATTGATCGGGTCATGTCTTATTCGGGTATCCTCGACTTCTTCTATCTTTCACTTCTGCATCATATATTCTCCTCTCATCGGCTATAAATGAATGGTTTTTGATTTTTTTTGTGAATACCAAACAAGAGTCCCAACTGCCCCCAACCGTCTGGAGCCAGTGGGACTGCGGCATCTCCAATTGGGGTATGTTGTGAGGCTAAACGTAGTGGGCAGGGGAAAGAGATGGGAAAGAAGAAGGTCGGGAAGTAGCTGGCGATTTAGATCTGGTCACCAAACAAGGCTAAAGCCATTTCAAGCAATGTTTCGATTGGTCTTTCGCCAGTATCTACCACTCCAACTTCTTCTACCATTTTCTTTCACATCACATATTCTCCTTGCGCTCGTCTCATCCACTCTGCGTGACTAGTACTAGTGCAGTTCGGCTGAGTTTTTTCGGGTCGCAGCCTCCGGGGTGAAGATCACCCCGACGTCGGTCGACCTCCGAAGAGAAGTTGTGCGTCAATATCGATACCTGAATCTGTGACTGCGAAGGATGCTGCCGAGCCGCAAGATATGGAGATGCACTTCTTCTCTTTCAGGGCGGGAACTGGAGTCAGCTCCTTCGCGTCTTCACAGGCGTCTCCCAGCCCCAGTCTGGAATGGAAGAGAATTAACGCCGTTAGAATTTTCGGCTCGAAGAGTAGATACACTACGCAAGCTATATTCAAGTTGATTTAAGCTGTTTAGCTATTCCATCAACTCAAAGGCGCCTTACGTTGGTAATTATATAAGGTTAGTTTTTTTTAAAACAAGCATGTTTTTGACTGACTCTTAAAACTCGTTCAGTTCGACATTCCTTGCCGTAGACCAGTCATTCCCAAAGTGGTCTATATCGACCCCCAGGGGTCGATTCCGACCTGCAAGGGGTCCACGTCAATAAAAAATAAAATTGGGGGTGCATGAGACGTAAATGGGGGTCCACGAGAGTGGATTCCATTTAGGCAGGCCTTCACCAAAATGTTGGCTTCCCGCAAATGTAATAATCCACCTCACAGATAGTACCTATGTAGGTACTTACATACGTAATACTCTCTTATAATAAAAATTTATTCCCTAATTATATTATTTTTTTGGGGAGGATACTTTTCGATTTCAAATCTCTACCGACTAGTGCTTTTTTTTCGGAGAGGAATTTTTGGTGATTTGCTAGCACTTTTCGATTTGAGATCTCTACCGACTAGTACTATTTTTTGGCGAGTTCGACTTCAATTGAAGGGTTCATTTCAAAGAACTAGCAGTTCCTGAAGCGTTCACAAAACTTTGAAGTTTTTCCCAGCGCTAAAACAATCAATATTAGGAAAGCAGGGAGTCTATACAAAACAGAAATAATCGGCAAGTGGTCTACGGGACAAAAAAGTTTAGGAACCTCTGTCGTAGACTCAGAAACAATGAATTGCTGTTCCTCAATCATCACTCTACTAATTATGGGTATCAGTCTCCACTGTGCAGAATGTCGAGACTTGTCAACTCAAGCCACGGTCTTGAATTTTTGTACCAGTCTAAATGATTTTTGTCATTCTTTACGACTCTACCAAAACTTTGACTTGACTTTGGCTTTGATTTGAATGTTCTTTCTAATGTATATTTTGTCCTATTTTGGTCATTGCTTCATTTAATATTATTCATATGCTGTTCTTTCTCTGTTGCTCTTTTTTCCCATTTTTTGTTATGTATTTTTTTGTATTTGGACAATAATCCGTTAGTTTATAAAAAAATATCACCATCGCGTCTTACCTTCCATACTCCCTCCTTCCCAAGGCGTGGCAGACACCCTCCTCGTTCAGCGCCAGCGAGTGGTGCGGCCCGCCGGCGATGCGGCCCCACGCCGCCCCCTTGAACGCCTCCGCGATGACCGGCGTGAACACGGTCTGCGGGCTGCCCTTGCGCACGCCGATCTGCTGGTAGTTGTTCAGGCCCCACACGTACACGTCGTGCTTCTGCGCCTTGCGCGCGAACGTGCAGTGCGTGCCGGCCCAGACGGAGTCGAAGTCGGCCTTGTCGCGGCAGAAGACGAGCGGCGCGGGAACGAGCAGGCCGTCTGGAAATAAAAGATAACGTTGTAACTGACTAACCAACACGCCGTTTCTTCGCAGGGATAGGCAGAGAGGATGGACCGCCATACAACTGTCTTGGCACACACTCCTTGCTTCATTCACATTCATACATCATCTCATACATAATCTTCTGTTATTCTGACTCTTGACATAAGTATTTGATTCACTTGATCATGCCATGTCTTCCTTGGGCATTCCTGACTTCTTTCATTTACTTTCACGTCATATACTCTTTTCACACTTCTTTAATTTTAGTTCATTCGCTCTATATGTCCAAACCATCTGAGGGTCCTTTTTTTAATCCTATTCAGTACGCCTACATTTGACGGCCTCCATGGTCGAGTGGTAAGACGCTCGACTACGAATCCAAAGGTCGCAGGTTCAAACCCGGCGTGCTCCAATAACTTTTATTTAATTAACATGTGTCATAACACATTTAATTTATATAAAAATAATAACAAGTATATTTGCAGCACGTTCCAGAGTGGTAGATACTCTAAGTATCGCCCTGGTAAAAGACCACCATTCAGAATCGAAACATTGCTTGAAATGGCTTTAGCCGTGTTTGGTGACCAGATCTGAATAACCAAGTACTTCCCAACCTTCCTCTTCCCAATCTCCTTCCCCTCCCCACTACCTTCAGCCTCACAACATACCCTATTTGGGGATGCCATAGTCTCACTGGCTTTAGACAATTGGGAGTGGTTGAGACTCTTGTGCGGTATTCATATAATAAAAAAATCAGCCTTGCATTCTTTCCGGATATCTACATTTTTGACACAGTCATTCGTGGTTTTATTGCACATACGCCGCAGGAATCTCATTTCTACAGCATTCAGTCTACTTCCAACCTTCCTCTGCCAGTTCCGAGCCTCCTTGAAGAAATTTAAGTACTTACTGAGCCCAAGACGGCTGTGACGATCGCAAGAACGGGCCGTCACCCTTCCGAGTTGGCCCTGCTCGCCACATCCACAAGTGTATACCTAGAAAACAGACACGGAAAACTTTTAATTCATCGTAATATTTTTCTAAACTATATTAAATGCAGTCAAACTACTTTACTTGGTGTTTTTGACTCATATTCTTACAAACAGATTGTGAATAGTGTAGTCTGCACATTTCAATCGACCGGTTAGTAGCCGAGTGGACAAACGCTTTGAATTCCAACCCGGGCGTCGTGTTTCAATTCCCCTGCTAGCCAAGTCCTCCGTCATTGCACAAGCAACATCTTCCGCTTCTTATGGTGGCAGTAGGAGTTTTTCAAATATCGTCAGGTTATTCGTGGCCCGGGAATGTTTGTCTTTCTTTTTTTTTTAAATACCCAAAGTGCTAAAATATTTTAGTTTTCCTGACGATAAAATTAGTTTTAATGGAGGGAGAAAATCTTTCTTCACTAGGATAAGCTGAACTTAACTTGTGATTGGTAAAAAGATTGGAAAAAAAAGAAGTACATTTTTTAAATTATAAGTCATAGTAAAAAAGGTATACTTCCCATTAAAAAAATACTACCCACACACACACAATTAATTTCAGTTTTTTCCCCCCCTGCGGTCCATAAATTCTCACCAGTTAGTTATCTTAGTGGAGATGATGGAGAAAGGAGGCTTTAGTTCCCCCTAACAAAATTTTAAATGAATGAATAAACCTCCGTTATCACAAACAGAACAAAGATGGCGGTTCTTACCTGTCCCTGGTCTGTGAGCATCACCAGATGGTCACCCCCTGATGCGATCTGGACCACGCGCTGTCCCGGCAACATCTCGATGGGGGTGCGCTCGTTACCCTTCAGAGTCAGTCCCATGTTTCCGTGGGAATCCTGGAGGGAGACAGCATGTATTAGTATCGGGATAGAGGTTCATTATCGTGCAGTAACGTTTACTAAGCGATCACAAATGTTTAGCAATATGCTTAACTTGACAGTATTTGTATTACACTAGTAGTTGGACATGGAACTGGCAGAGGAAGGATGAAAGTAGACTGAATGCTGTAGAAATGAGATCCCTGAGACGTATGTGCAGTAAAATCACATTTGACCGTGTAAAAAATGTGGATATCCGGAAACAGTGCAAGGCTGATGTGAGCGTAATGAATAGGATTAATAAAGGGCTTAGATGGTTCGGGCATGTAGAGTGGATGAACGAGGAAAGGAGTGTGAAAAGAATATATGATGTAAAAGTGAGTAGAAGAAGAAATCGGGGATGTCCGAGAAAGAGATGGCACGATCAAGTGCCTGAAGTAAGATCAATTGGACGCAGTTATCCAAAAAGTGTCCAACCCACAATTTGCCACAATCGAGTTTTAGATGTTTTCCTATAGATAAATACTAGATTTATATCTGCTGAAAACATCCAAGCTCCAAATGTAGTAGATTTTTGGTAAAAAAAAAAAATACTAATGCACTTTGCAGAAATTTTACTTAAATTGAAGTTTAAAAACATTATAAAATGTAGGATAACATTAGTTTTTTTATTATAATAAATAATCACTGAAAGATTATAAATTACCTATTTATAATAATGCTCGTAAAAAAGACACTGATATTTACTTTACAAATGCCAATTACGCATATTAATGCTTTTTTACCGCCATATTTTCAGACGCATTTTTCTCAGTTTCATCTTTTTGGGGTTGGATGCTTTCTGAATAACTGCGTCTAATTTTATCTCTTCTCTGGTAAAATTGATAAAACATTTTCACACATCGAGAATCTTTCTCGAACAGATTGACAATTTTACCGTGCTGTCTGGGGGGGGCCGCCTAGGAGCCGAAAGGCCTTACGCAAACCGGCGGCATCGGGTCAAGTGAACTCACCCTGAACGAGCCCCAGGCGAACACCTGGAAGGTGTGCAGAAGGGCGGCGCTGTGGCTGTCTCCGGCGCTCACGGCCACCGCGCTCCCCGGCAGGGGCACCTTGCACGGCGTAAACTCGCTGCCGGGCTCCTCCGTGTCGCGGCCGAGCGCTCCCTCGTCATTGCAGCCAAACGTCCACACCTAAAAAGGAAGGAGAAGAGAAACACAATATTAAAAACTCAATCAAGATGTTTTCAAACTTTTTTTATGTGGATACTGTCCGAAGGCAGTGCAACTATTGCATCCTCAATCGGGATATGTTGAGACTGAAATGAGTAGGGATATATGTATGTATGGGAGAGAGAGCTAAATATTCTTACCCAACCTATACAAATTTACGATAAATCACTTTTTCCGGGTTTTTACGTCGTAAACCGTTAGAAAGAAAGAGATAGGACAAATTCTCACACAATATAGCACGACGTTTTAGGTATGTAAGCATGTTTTCCATCTCCGGCGACTCCGCCCACTACGTTTTGTTAAGCGACATAACCTGACGGTTTTTGAGGTTATATCCTAAATTTTTGTTTATACCAATACCGTGAAAAAGTGGTTATACAAATAAACAAAAACATTGTGTCGACATGTTTTTTTTTTTTTTACGTGAATACCACACAAGAGTCTCAACTGCTCCCAGCCGTCTAGAACCAGTGAGACTATGGCATCCCCAAATAGGCTATGTGGTGAGGCTGAAGGTAGTGGGGAGGGGAAGGAGATTGGGAAGAGGAAGGTCGGGAAGTACCTGGCTATTCAGATCTGGTCACCAAACACGGCTAAAGCCATTTCAAGCAACGTTTCGATTCTGAATGGTGGTCTTTCACCAGGGCGATACTTAGAGTATCTACCACTCTGGAACGTGCCCCAAATATACGTGTTATGACACATATTACTTAAATAAAAGTTATTGGCGCACACCGGGTTTGAACCCGCAACCTTTGGATTCGTAATCGAGCGTCTTACTACTCGACCATGGAAACCGTCAATGTGCTATGAATGTATGTATAAATACTAGCGTTGTGACCGCTTTGAAAGAACTGCTTCAAAGAACTACTTCTTTTGGCAACAGTTCGTACTTCATTCATTGTTCATTGAACAAATACTTCAATTGAAGTCGTTAGTTCATTTTAGCGTTCATTCACTTTAATAACTTCATTTCATTGAACAAATACTTCAATTGAAGGTGGCAGTTCAATTTAGCCTCCATTCATTTCATGAACTTCATTTCACTGAACCAACACTTCAATTGAAGGTGGTAGTTCATTTTAGCCTTCATTCATTTCATTAACTTCATTCCATTGAAAGAAGTACTTTTGAAGCAGCACCGATTTGAAGGCATTGACATTTCAAAATGAAGGAACCAGTTGCTTATGATTTCTGTGCTTGTTTTGTCTATAGGACGATTCCCAAAGTGGTCTCGTCGATTCCGACCTGCAATTCCGTTTTTAGTAAATTTTGTTGATTTGCTAGCACTTTTTGGGGGAGGATTTTTTGTCGATTTGCTAGTACTTTTCGATTTCAAATCTCTACCGACTACTGCTTTTTTTTCGGAGAGGAATTTTTGTTGATTTGCTAGCACTTTTCGATTTGGGATCTCTGCCGACTAGTACTATCTTTTGACGAGTTCGACTACAATTGAAGTGTTCACCGCGACAGGTTCATTTCAAAGAACTAGCAGTTCCTGAAGCGTTCACAAAACTCTGAAGTTTTTCCCAACGCTAAACAGGCGGATCAATCCTTCTTCTCTCAAATCTTATTTTTTCGCGAGTTCGACTTCAATTGAAGGGTTCACTTCGAAGGGTTCATTTTAAAGAACTAACAATTCGTGAAGCATTCACAAAACATTGAAGTTTTTCCCAACGCTAATAAATACCCTAGCCTTGGTATAAGCCACGCCCAGGTCCGCTGAGTCCGGTAAAAATCATCAAAAACTGACAACACTGACTATAGATACCACTCTATATACTCTAAGACATTAACCAATGGATATCACCAGGATGATTGAATAATTTAACAACAGCAGGTAAAAACTATTGAATTATAAATATTTTGTAATTAGTTTTGTTACGTTTCCATCCTTGTCGATGGCAACGGTGTGCATTCCTCCAGCGCAAATGTCCACTATGTTGCTCGGCAGGTCCTTTACGTGGGTAAACCTGAAAGCAAACAAACAAACAATCAATCAACTTTTGTCACAACAAAGTCAGCGGAAATCTGGCACAGCTGATGGTTTTAAATCACTCCAATGCTGAGCCCAACTGCTCCCGACCGTCTAGAGCCAGTGAGACTATGGCATCCTCAATCGGGGTGGGTTGTGAGGTTGAAGGTAGTGAGGAGGGCAAGGAGATGGGGAAGAGGAAGGTTGGACGGTATTTGGAAATTCAGATCTGGTCACCAAACACGGCTCAAACCATTTCAAGCAACGTTTCGATTCTAAATGATGGTCTTTCAACAGGGCGGTACTTAGAGTATCTACCACTCTGGAACGTGACGCAAATATTCTACGTATTGTTTTATATGAATTAAATGTGTTATGGCACATATTAATTGAATATTGGATTTATGGATTCATAGTCGAGCGTCTTAACCACTCGACCGCGCAGACCGTCAAAGTTACCGGTGGATAAATATTATATGATCTGAAAACACTTAACGAGCTGTTTCTAGTTTCGAAACGTCAAAGTCAAATGAGTTTGCATCGCAAAACTGAATTAATTAATTATTTTACAAATTGACTGTCTTATTTGCCGATAGTCGTTAGTCTTAACCCCCGCGATAGCCCGAATGTTTAACGAGCAGACGGGCTCGATAAACTAACCAGAGTTTAATCAGTTTAAACTGTCAAATGCCAGTACCGATCTGCGGGCGTGCTAGTCAAGGTCGATAAATCGCCGATAATGTTAATAAAAACCTGATCAGAATCAATGTTGCCCTTCCCGAAAACTAATGAAGAAAATAAAAATGATGCAATAGAATTTAAAGTGAACATATCGTCGCTGGAAAGGCAAAAGGGCTCAAGCGACACTTTTGTCAAAAGTGAGTTAAATATGTAGTTTTGATCAGTTTCTTTTTTGAGAAAGAACAGCACATACGTAATGAGGCAATGACAAAAATACACATTTGAAAGAACATTCAAGTCAAAGTCTGAGCAAGGTTTTGGTAGAGTCGTAAAGAATGACAAAAATCATTCAGACTGGTGCCGAAAATTTCAAGACCACGTCTTGAGTTAACAAGTCTCGACATTCTGGACAGTGGAGAATGATACCCATAATTAGTAGAGTTTTTTTTTGTTTACGTGAATACCGCACAAGAGTCTCAACTGCTCCCAACCGTCTAGAGCCAGTGAGACTATGGCATTCTCAATAGGGGTATCCTGTGAGGCTGAAGGTAGTGGGGAGGGGAAGGAGATGAGGAAGGGGAAAGTTGGGGAGTGCCTGGCTATTCAGATCTGGTCACCAAACACGGCTAAAACCATTTCAAGCAACGTTTTTTAACAATTCTGAATGGTGGTCTTTCACCAGGGCGATACATAGAGTATCTACCACTCTGGAACGTGCCGCAAATATACTATATTTTATTTTATATCAATCAAATGTGTTATAAAACATATTAATTAAATAAAAATACATTTACACACGCCGGGTTCGAACCCGCGACCTCTGGATTCGTAGTCGAGCGTCTTACCACTCGGCCATGCAGGCCGTCAAAATTCATGATTGAGGAACAGCAATTCATTGTTTCCAAGTCTACGGCGAGGAACGTTCAACTGGATGAGTTGCAACAAAAAAGGCGAGTCGATAATAAATAGAAACGATGCGAACGGGTCTTACCTGCTGCGTTCCAGGTGGTCCTCTCCCAGTCCAAGTTGTCCCACGTCCCCCTGCCCCGTGGTGAAGACCTGCCCCTTCTTGGTGGGCCCCACAAGGTCTCCATTGATCAGTGGCACTTTGGCCTCTGGAACGAGAAAACCACCATGTTACCAGAGGAGAAGAAAATAAATACATGTAAAAGCGTACCACTGATAGCTAGATACAAAGAATCAAGTTGAAGAATTATATGAGAGTGAGATGCTAGAAAATATCCCGAAATATCAAAAGTCACATCACGTAAAAGTGCTTTTATTTTTTTTTTTACTCTTTGAGGATGCTGTGTGGAGGGTCTTTTCGAGGAAAGGGAGGAGTGAACCTGGGTCTTTAAGAGGCCCATGTTGAAGGAGGGAGGCAAATCGTTCCACAGCCGCTCGGCTGAGTCGTAAAAGCGACCCGTTCCCATGTATCGAATGTCAACTGTGCACAAATGTTGGGCGCGCGTTTGGCGTGTTTTCCGCCTATGCACCGGTGTCGAAGGGATCAACGACGCAAGTTCCTCGGAGCATCTTCCATTGAAATACCCGTAGAACAAGGACAGCATTCCCACCCGACGTCTGCGCTCCAAAGATTGAAATCGGTTTGTCACCTATTAAGACATTATATGTCCTCATCGGCGAAGTGTAGGAAATAATCAACCTCAAACGAATCTTCAGACAGTTGATTCCTGAGGAGAAATCATCGAACTCATGAACGATGGGTATGTGGGGTCCAGTAGTCCAAACAGTAGATGGTCTTTCGACTGAAGTCTCACCACCGAACAGTGTAGAATCCTCGTTATCGGAATCCACAATATCTGACAAATCTTCATATGCATCATCGGCGTCACTTATTTCGAAGTCTGAATCCATCTCATCAATGGCTCTTGAAATATCTTCTTCGGTTAACTCGCGATGAGCCACGATAAAACTTGTTTAGAAAACGGGAAATAAACACAATGAAAGTACAAACAATAAATTATGAAATTAGAATTCATTTACACAGAAAAAAACTATTTAAAAAAAAATTATCGCTAAAAGTACAACATGTGCAAAATATTTTAAGCAATTTTGATAGCAGACTAATATAAGTTTTTTTTTAAAATAACACTCGATTTAGAACAGCACCTTAAATATTAAAATATGTATTTTTTAAAATTGAATTTAATATCATTGCGTATAGAATTAGTTCACAAAAGGTTGCTATAAAAAGTTAAATTAGAATATTAACCTAATCTAAATGTTAGTTTACCACGCACACACATTAAATACGTGCGTAATAAATATTTAAAACAAAGATTCAATCACTATTTATCACTTTAATTAAGTATTTCAATAATTTAAAATTCACGAAATGCGAACGCAGCGCACGTAAAATTCGATAGAACGAGACTGGCGCCATCCTGTGACCGATGACAGAATTGCGTCACAGAGAATCTCGATAGCAAGATTTACGATCGACCCGTTTAAAAATATTTTTAAAATAATTAAGCAAAATAATTCTAAGAAATTTTGATAGGTGCCGGCAGAGGACAGATTTGGGTAGAGTCACAAAATTATTTCAGAAGTGTCAATGCTATCTATATTAACAAACATGCGACGGTTGACATTTGGTAGTACGGTGCCGCCTCAAACGTTGAGACGCTAGCGCGCGGGGCTTGTATTTTGCCGCCTACTACGTTGAGACGCTAGCCCGGCATGAGTTAACACGACAATTATCATTTTTGAACCTTGTCAATGTATTATTATTTAGGAAATTAAACACATACATATTTATACATTTTATGACCATTTTCCTAAAGAAAAGTATCAATCAACAACAGGCGGGTACGTTATTTATGAAACTAGAAATAATATAATTCATGTACAGGTTAGTGGGTACCTACCTTAATGTATGCAAACAGGTATAATTCGATAAGCGACTACCTAATCAGTTGCCTTATCTTACATAGTTAAATCCATTTAATCACCAACCAAAAGGCCACAATTAAACACAGTTAAATTTTTTTTTTCAGAGATCAACTAAAGACGCCATGTTTCAATTTGAGTTTCGTCAAACTTTGACGTTTTTTTTAAATTTATATGAATAGTTAATTTTTTCATATGAACACTGCACAAGAGTCCCAACAGCCCGAAGACAGTGGAACTATGGCATCTCCAATGGTGTATGTTGTGAGGCTGAAGGGCGAGGGAAGGTGAAGAAGAAGGTTGGAAATTATTGTTGTCTGAAATGGCTTTAGCCGTGGCAAGTGATCTAACGTGAATAGCCAGGTACTTCCTCATTTTCTTTCATTTCATTAACTTCATTCAATTCATTTCATTGAACAAATACTTCAATGGAAGTTAGATTACAAAAAACTACTTCAATTTGCAACAGTTCAGTTGTGAAGTCGAACTTCAAAGCCTATAAAGAAGTACTTCAATTGAGATTCGACTTCAAAGTACTTCGATCAAAAGGAACCTGACTTTTTGCGAGTTCTTTTCGTTTTAAAATTTCTACCGACTAGTACGGCGAGGAACCAGTTCCAGTTCTTTTCACTTTCAAATCTCTAGCGACTAGTACGTGTTTTTCGGCGAGGAACCAGTTTCAGTTCTTTTCGTTCGTTTTCAAATCCCTACCGATTAGTACTTTTTATTTTGGCGAGGCACCAGTTCCAGTTCCAGTTCTTTTCGTTTGTTTTTTTGACTGAACAAATAACCGGAAAAATTCAAATCACTCTTTTGCGAGTTCGACTTCAATTGAACTGTTCACTGCGAAGGGTTCATTTTAAGGAACTAGCAATTCGTGAAGCATTCACAAAACATTGAAGTTTTTCCCAACGCTAGTAAATATATTTACATTGTTCAATTATAAAGAGTTGTAAAAAAAGAAAACTAAAAAAAATACATTCGTAAAAAGCATTAACTTTGTGGCTTGCCATATTTATAAATAGAACATATATACTTTGTTTTTTTTTTTTTTTACATCTCCACATATGTTTCTTCCAGAAGAGATGAAGTTATTATCTAAAGATTAATTTAATATTGTCCTGATGATGGAAGGGTACTTCCGAAACCGGTAGACAAAATATTAAATAAAAAAGTGGTTAAAAACAAAGTATATATGTTCTATTTATAAAAAAAATACTGTCAGTTAAGTAAAATTTGCAAAGCAAATCGGAAATCCGTCAATTTAACGGGTGCCGTAAACCTAGTGATAATGAAGGTGTATGGCGAACCTGGTTTCTTCTTAATTTTGGATGATCCCGCAGCGGGTTTGACTTCCGCTTTAGAAGCTGTACGTTTTAATCCTCTGGCGGCTGGCATTTTTCTCTGAAACATACAACACAAGTCCGTAAGTAACGTGTTTGATCTGTTAGTTGGTCGAGCGGTCCAAAGCTTTGGGTTCCTACCCAGAGGTCGCAGATTCAATACTCCGCCTAGCCAAGTCCACCATCATTGCTCAAGAAACATTTTCAGCTTATAACGATGGAAATAGGAGGTATTTATTTATTAACTTTTTGTTTTTTACATTACCTACCTCACTAGGTCATAAGAACCTGTTCTGAGGTAAGTAAATTATTAATGTCCTGATGGGCTTTTACATAATAATTTAACATGTAAGTCCATGAGTACAGGTAAAAAAATATATACATGAAATAATACAGTACAAAGTAAAACGTTTTAAGAAATGAATAACAAAAAAAAAAAAACAAAATAATAATTATTAATAATAGTTCCCATACATTAGTGACAAATAAATATCTTTTAAATTTATTATATTCAAATATTTTCGGATTATTCGTAACTAAGGCCGCCTCAATTCGGGACATGTTGCGAGGTTAAAGAAAATGGGATGTAGAAGAGGAAGGTTGGGAAGTACCTGGCTATTCAGATCTGGTCGCTAAAAGGTTTCGATTCTGAGTGACCTTTCACCGGGACAATACTGAGAATTCTATAGTATTAAAACGCTGAGTCGTCTTCCGTACTCGATTCGTTAGATCGCCGTATGGGAGGTTAATTTCTGTAGAAACAATACTGGTAATTTTCGCTCATACGTAAAAAAGTTTGAAATTTTATTCGGATTTCTTCAACTTCACGATTTACTCACCATTTCCCTTTTGACGTGTGTGTCAAGACTAAACTATTAGTATTAATACCGTAAGCCGTCTTCTGCCAAGTTCGATGGAAAAATTGCTCGTACATACAAAAGTTTAAAATTTTCTTCTGATTACAGTCCTTCGCAATTTACTCGCCATGTTCCTTTTGACGCGTGTGCCGTGACTAAACCACGCGGAGCCGGTTTTTATCTGCTAGTATCTATAACTCTGTCTAACTAAGCATCGTACCGTTTCTCCACCAGAGTAGGCAGAGGATAAAATGCCATTAAACACTATTATGTAGCGTTGTGACCGCTTTGAAAGAACTACTTCTTTTGGCAACAGTTCCTACTTCATTCATTGTTCATTGAACAAATACTTCAATTGAAATTGGTAGTTCATTTTAGCGTTCATTCATTTCATCGAACAAATACTTCAACGAAAGTTAGATTACAAAGAACTACTTCAATTTGCAGCAGTACAGTAAGTAACAAAAGGAAGAACTAAAGGAACGCGATCTTTATTTTGGCGAGGAACCAGTTCCAGTTCTTTTCGTTTTCAAATCTCTACCGACTAGTACGTACCTTTTCGGCGAGGAACCGGTTCCAAAAAGAACTGAACAAATAACCGGGATATATTTAAATCTCTTTTTTGGGAGTTCGACTTCAATTGAAGTGTTCACTTCGAAGGGTTCATTTTAAAGAACTAACAATTCGTGAAGCATTCACAAAACATTGAAGTTTGAACGCTACTATTATGTTATTCTGACACAATTAATTGATTCACTTGACTGTGCAATATTCTGTTAGAGCGACCCAGACTTCTGCAATTCACTTGCGTATCATATATTCTCTCGACACTGCTTTATCTGTCTGTCGGCTCTGAATTGTGTAAAACATTATATTTTATGTTTATTTTTAAATTTCTTCAGTTGTACATGGTTTCAGCACAGATTCACCTTCGTAATAATACTTCTACAGCATTCAGACTGCTTCTGTCAATGCTCTTCCAGTTCCATGGCTCATTAGGGATAACTTCGCCGTAATGAGGAAGAGGAAGTATCTGGCTATTCCCGTTAGATCACTTGCCACGGCTGAAGTCATTTCAGGCAACAATAATTTCCAACATTCTTCTTCACCTTCCCTCGCCCTTCAGCCTCACAACATACCCCATTGGAGATGCCATAGTCTTCGGGCTGTTGGGACTCTTGTGCAGTGTTCATATAAAAAAATGAACTGGAGGGTCATTAACAGAGGTTTGTGGCGTTTTATCCTTGCAATATATTTGTTTAATGTAATAGAAATATAATTTGGGCATTGGGAACATATATTGACACAATTGAAAAAAAACTTATTGATAATTGATTTAGTCACGAAACATGGTTAAATTTTATGATGACGATTTCAGGCATACAGTTCACTAGCATAACATTATCAAGCAACAAGTTTCAGTGATATGGCATTTGTTTTGGTTTTCATGTCATAAATACTATTAAAAATTGTTTGAAAAATCATTGCGCAAATGTACACGATTGTGCCGGCGTAAGACTGCATGGCACGAACAAGCGAAGAAAATAATGTCGGCCTTGTCAACAGCCCGTGACAATCGACGTACGTGAAAAAAGTATACACTTATATTGAGACATACGGCTAAATCTGGACAGATAGTTGCGGCGCTCGAGCGCCTCTGTTTATAACTGCGGAGAATCGGCATGATGGGATGTAAAATAGTGCAATTACTAGCGGTAAAAATATCCGACTTGGAATCCCGCCTATTCGCAAATCGTCCATGTAGACTACGCGGGAAACTAAAATGTCGCGCAGCGAACGACTAATCTAATTATTGTCGCTATTAAAGGATTAGAAACATTCTCCGGTGCATTACTTGTATGGTTTTGTGTCGGCGCGATATGCATCTTTTCAATTTCAATGACAAACATTCCGTGTGAGGTTATGTTGTTAAAAAATGACAAAATGCTATTAACTGTGATGGCCTCCTCGGCGGCGGATTTCACGGTCGCCAAAAAGCCACAGCGGCGAGATAATAAGATTAATTGATTGCGAAAGGTTGTTACCTGTTGTTTGGGCTATTTATTGGAATATATATCAAGTTATTTGTGAAGTATTCTGGAGATCAAAATAGCAAAATATTCCCTCGCGCCAAGATTGACGGCAAACTAGGAGCCAACGTACGAGCGGCAATGTTTGTTCTGCTCCTTTATGCGACGCCATTACTTTCGCGAACAGGCCCTAATGATAATATATCAGATTTGAGGAAGGGCACTTTTGAACAGTTTTTTTGTAATCTCGTGGATTCACATAAAATAATTGAACACCACGCAACGTTACATATTTTATTTGAAACATTTAAAAAAATCTTGTACTACTATTATACACATTATTATAGAGTGAGAAAAATATACAGTTATGCTAAATTATTTTGGACTGCAGTCTGCAAGATAAAAATTTCTCTAATGATAGAAAAAGAGAATAACAAATATCAACATTATTATGGTTTAAAACGAGTGTTTTTTTTTAATGTCTACAATAATCGTATAAAAATACACTGTGCTGATTTGTGACTGAAAATACTTTTTAAGTAATGGTTGAGATGAACAATAACTCGGTGAAAAATTTCAAAACAATAAACCTTAAAAGAACACAACATAATTAATTTATGGAGTAATTAAATTAAATTAATAAACAAACCTTCATCTTCAACTTGACATGGTTAACTTTGCAATTGCTAAATTAAATTTTTTAACTTCTTTGTATTTTTTAAACTTATTTTTGTATGAGGTTAACATTGGTTATTGGGTTTGCATTTTTTTTAAAATCTACAGTATAATTATAAAAATATACGTTGCCAAAATTTTGCTGTCTCTTTCTTTCTCACGGTATACTACGTAAAAGCCCGGAGAAATTAATTTATCGCAAATTTGCTTAGGTCGGGTAAAACAAATCAGCTCTCTCTCCATAAATATTCTTACTCCGAGAAAGAAACTCATAATTTTTTTTAACAACTGACCTCGATATCTTCCACATAAAAATCTGACGTCTATATTTCGTGCAATTTATGAACACCTGTTACCTGCAAAAGTACTTGACCATAATATTATTTATATACCTACACTTACTACTTGTGCAACTCTAACTCTACACTACCCTCCACTGTATAATAAATTATAATACTGCAAGACCGGTCAATTTGTGCAATAAGGTAATAACTGCAACGCCACCAAAGTACGTACTTTATTCGCACGGCTTTATTTATTGTTTTAACCCAGTTGACTTAGATTATCGCCGCTTACAAAAATAATAATAATAATTTTATCAATTTGAATATTGTCTTATCTCCTCGGTGAACACCACTAAACGTCGGTTACCAAGAATAATGTTTTTATCGTACATCGAAACTATCTCCGATTAATAATTTGTCACTGTTTTTTTTTAAGCTCGCTATCGGCGTATTGTATAATAATTGTTACTCTTTGAGATATGGTTTGACACCTTTCGGGAGATATAAATTGATTGACAGTTTTAAGTATTATTATCAAACTATTTTTAATTAGTCTCAACTTGCCCGAAGCCAGTGGGACTATTGCAGTGGTTGCTGAAGAGAAGGAGATGGGGAATAGGAAGGTTGGGAAGTATCTGGCTATTCAGATCTGATCACTAAACACGGCTAAAGCCATTTCAAGCAACGTTTTGATTACAAATGTGGTCTTTCACCAGGGCGATACTGAGAGTATCTATTACTCTGGAACGTGCCGCAAATATACTTTATATTATTTTAAATGAATTAAATGTGTTTAGACTCACATTTATTAAATACAATTTATTTACGCTTGCCGGGCTTGAATCCGCGACTTTGGCTTATCTTAGGCTTTGAATTTCAACTTCGCAACTGAACTACCGCAAAATAAAGTAGTTGTTTGTAGTCTAACTTCAATTGAAGTATTTGTTCAATGAAAAATGAATGAAGTTTGAACTGCCGCAAAATGAAGTACTTCTTTGTAGCAGTTCACGCGGAGCGGTCACAACGCTAGTGCTGACCCTTAATTGCATTGTAACCGCGGGCAATATATTTAATGAATAATTGTTTTCAGGACCATGGCGGGTCTAACAGACGAAGAGGCGAATAACCTGTGCAATATTAAAGATGCAGACACCCAGGTAATCATTGAATTATTCAATTTAATTAATATATTGTTATTTTTTAGATACTTATAGACAGATGTTTTATAAAACTGGAAGGGCTTTGCTGGGCAGGGCATGGGAGTGGAAGAAAGTTGATGGTGTGTAGGCCAATACCATGACTTTCTGAGTATGACTTTCATAAATTGACACGCGGAGTAACGTACATGTTAGACTCCTTGCTATTTCAAAACGGTGACTCATTATAGTTGGTAACTAACCATCACGCCGTTTCCCCGCAAGGGTAGGCAGAGAGGACGGACCGCCATACAACTCTGTCTTGGCACACACTTCTTGCTTCATTTACATTCATACATCGTCTCATACATACTCTTCTGTTATTCTGACTCTTCACACGACCCGATTCAAGTATTTGATTCACTTGATCGTGCCATGTCTTTCTCGGGCTTTCATAGTTGGTTGATTTTAGAAATTAATGTTGTTATTTATTTTCTTTTGCAAAAACAATTTTATACCAATTGCATTGCAATGCGCAGCGAATGAACGAGGAAAGGAGTGTGAAAAGAATATATGATGCGAAAGGGAATGGAAGAAGAAATCGAGGACGCCCGAGGAAGACATGGCACGATCGAGTAAATCAAATACTTGAATCGGGTCATGTGAAGAGTCAGAATAACAGAAGAGTATGTATGAGACGATGTATGAATGTGAACCAAGCAAGGAGTGTGTGCCAAGACAGAGTTGTATGGCGGTCCGACCTCTCTGCCTACCTCTGCGGAGAAACGGCGTGGTGGTTAGTTAGTTAGTTACATTTCAAAAGCGATTAAAAAAATACGAAAAATGGTAATAATAACAGTAAACTTATATAGCGCACTCTTTTTGATATTTCACCTCAAGTGCGCTTCATACTAAATTAATTATGCTAATAAGACTAACTAACAAATATATAATAAATAATATGTACACAAATTAAAACTATCTAAAAGTATGATCGTCATCATAAATCATGAGAGAAAAAGGTTCAGATATGGTTATAACAGTGCATGTGTACATTGACAGATTTAAAAAAAATTGTATGATATATTTTTTTCACACTCTTTTCTTCGTTCATCCGCTCTACACGCCCAAACCATCTAAGCGTCCCTTTCTTGATCCTATTCATTACGCTTACATCAGCCTTGCATTCTTTCCGGTTATCCACATTTTTAACACGGTCATACATGGTTTTACTGCACATATGCCCTATAACCTGACAATATTTGAAAAACTCCTACTGCCATCATAAGAAGCGGAAGATGTTGCTTGTGAAATGATGGAGGACTTAGCTAGCAGAGAAATTGAACTCACGATGCCCGAGTGGGAATCCGACCCGTTTGTCCACTCAGCTACTAGCCGTTCCTAGTACAATTAAACATTTCTCGGTCATTTGACGAAGAACTTCTAAATTAGCTAACCCAACAGTCCAGGGTATTTTGTGGAGGCGCCAATATGTCCACATTCCAAGGGCTTCTATCTTCCATAATGCATAACACTCTTCTTCTTCCAGGACTTCCTCTTCCAGCAGACCATGTACCGCATCAAGGACCCGCGCAAGAGTCTCCCGTTCTACTCCCGCGTGATGGGCATGACCCTGCTGCAGAAGCTGGACTTCCCGGACATGAAGTTCTCCCTCTACTTCATGGGGTACGAGGATCCCGCTGATGTTCCCCAGGACCCGCAAGCTCGCAGGTGCTGGGCCATGAGCAGGAAGGCTACGTTGGAACTTACGCAGTAAGTTTACCTTTTTGCGTATTTTCTCAATGCTAAAAATGCAAAATGTCCAAAGAAGCGAAGCTAGCAGTCCACAATGGAGTGCTTATACCAACCCTGATGTATGGCAGTGAGGCATGGAACTGGCAGAGTAAGGATGAAAGTAGACTGAATGCTGTGGAAATGAGATCTTTGAGACGTATGTGCGGTAAAACCATGTATGACCGTATTAAAAATGTGGATATCCGGAAAGAATGCAAGGCTGATGTGAGCGTAATGAACAGGATCAAGAAAGGGACGCTTAGATGGTTTGGGCACGTAGAGCGAATGAACGAAGAAAGGAGTGTGAAAAGAATATATGATGCGAAAGTGAATGGAAGAAGAAGTCGAGGACGCCCGAGAAAGACATGGCACGATCAAGTAAATCAAATACTTGAATCGGGTCATGTGAAGAGTCGGAATAAAAGAAGAGTATGTATGAGACGATGTATGAATGTAACTGAAGCAAGGAGTGTGTGCCAAGACAGAGTTATATGGCGGTCCATCCTCTCTGCCTACCCCTGCGGAGAAACGGCGTGATGGTTAGTTAGTTTAGTAACAACTATCAACAAAACAGTTTCTCGTAATCATTACAAGATAAGTTTCGAATTCAAATTGTGAGGTGACAGGATTTGCGACACACAACTTGACTATGTCACGCATGACTACTTCCATAGTCGAGTGGTAAGACGCTCGACTACGAATCCAAAGGTCGCGGGTTCAAACCGATAACTTTTATTTAATTAAAATGTGTCATGACACATTTTAATACATATAAAATAACAAAAAGCATATTTGCGACACCACCATTCAGAATCGAAACGTTGCTTGAAATGGCTTTAGCGTGTTTGGTGACCAGATCTGAATAGCCAGATACTTCCCAACCTTTCTCTTCCCCATCTCCTTCCCCTCCCCACTACCTTCAGCCTCACAACATACCCCTTTGGGGGATGCCATAGTCTCACTGGCTCTAGACGGTTGGGAGCAGTTGAGACTCTTGGGCGGTATTCACTCTTAAAAAAAGCTAGCATAAATTAAAGGCATTTCAATTGCGATGAATGCTTCCTTTGAATTGTGACAATAATATCAATATTTTTTTTTCAGTAACTGGGGAACCGAGGCAGACGACAGCACCTACCACAATGGAAACTCTGAACCACGAGGGTTCGGTCACATCGGCCTCATGGTACCAGATGTCCAAGCAGCTTGTGACAGGTTAAATATATTGTGTATATGTGTATACGTGGCCTGTTCAAAAGAAAAGGTGAATTTTGAATTTTCGCGGGCTATGTACATTCGATTATCGTTTTTTTTTGTTATGTTGGTGCACATATGTTAGCATTATCAGCCATTTTGGATTAGTGGTTTGTTTTTGACAACTGGAAAGGTTAGTCACGTTTTTTTTGTGTGTTCTTTGATTTTTTAGTTTTGAAAAAAATGGCTGAAGATGCTTACATATGATAAACATATGTGTACCAACATAACAAAAAATATCGATTATCGAATGTACACACCTTTTCACCTTTTCTTTTGAACAGGCCTCGTATATACTTCAACAAATTATTGCATAGCTAACTAACCATCACGCCGTTTCTCCGCAGGGGTAGGCAGAGAGGATGGACCGCCATATAACTCTGTCTTGGCACACACTCCTTGCTACATTGACATTCAAACATCGTCTCATACATAATCTTTTGTTGACTCTTCACATGGCCCGACTCAATATTTGATTCACGCGATCGTACCATGTCTTCCTCGGGCGTCCTCGACTTCTTCTTCCATTCACTTTCGCATCATATGTTCTTTGCACACTCCTTTCTTCGTTCATTCGCTCTACACGTCAATTTTTTCAACCTATTAATTACGCTTACATCAGCCTTGCATGTTTTCCGGACATCCACATTTTTAACATGGTCATACATGGTTTTGCCGCACACACGCCTCAGGCATCTCATTTCCACAGCTTTCCGTCTACTTTCATCATTCCTCTGCCAGTTCCACGCCTCACTGCCTTGCATCAGGGTCGGTATAAGCACTCCATTGTAGGCTGCTGGCTTCGCTTCTTTGGACAATTATTTTATTATTATTCCCAGAATTCATTAAAAGTACTTGAGTCAGAATAACAGAAGATTTTGTACGAAATGATGTAAGAATTTAAATAGAGCTAGGAGTGTATTGCAGGATAGAGTTGTGTGGTGGTTCATCCTCTCTGCCTACCCCTGCGGTAAATAGCATAGTGGTTAGTTAATCATTTTTGTAGATCAGTTATTATATCTTTAAGAATGTTCCACCAAACTTACTGACTGTCGAAAACCATTTTTTTAAGGTTTGAAAAGCTGGGTGTGGAGTTTGTGAAGAAGCCGCAAGACGGAAAGATGAAGGGCCTGGCCTTCGTCAAGGATCCAGATGGCTACTGGATCGAGATCTTCAACGCCGGCACTGTGGCCAAAATGATTGGATGAACCGGCTGATCTTGCTGCAACTTCTTCCGTCGGCTGTCTTATCCATTGTGTATTTTACGAAAGAATAACAAAGCCACGCTTAACATGATGTAAATACAGTGAAACCTGTTTAATCTATAACCGCACGTAATCATCTCAGCCGAACTGCACCGCACCATGAAGTGCGGCGTCTTCCATCAATCTACCCCCGAATTATCAATTGAAATCAACTGAATAATGTTTAGTTAGAATGTGAAATTGACAGTCGGGCTCAATAACATGTACATAATGTGATATAATAATTTTGAGGCAATTTAACCCTTGTTTTTTTTTAGAAAATAACATTAAATTAAATAAGGTGCCTTGTATCTAATATGACAATTGTTGTCTATCCATTTTTTTCAAAAGTAAAAAATTGAAGAACACACAAAAACGTGACTAACCTTTCCAGTTGTCAAAAACAAACCACTAATCCAAAATGGCTGATAATGCTAACATATGATAAACATATGTGTACCAACATAACAACAAAAAAAAACGATAATCGCATGTACACAGCCTGCGAAAATTCAAAATTCACCTTTTCTTTTGAACAGGCTATGTATTTATTTTGAGATATGAGTTTCAGGCAGAAAAATCTGTGCAAATATCGTGACAACAGCTCACCGTTTTTCAGTTTCAGTAAACATGTTTCGGGCTGTATTTTGGGACCCATAATAGACTTCACCTATATAGCCTGATTTGGCGAGGCAAATACCCTAATGGCCGATTTACCGGCCTCGACATCCATCTTTATTTCCCTGCGGCCTTCAAAAAATCGATACGATAGTTTTGACTCATGCGACGTCATCGCTAATGCAACTTTTTAACACGAGCAGGCAAAAAGTGCGAATCCCATTGCAAAAGAGAAGGATTCGCCAAAACGCAAAAAAGCGTATACCGGTGCGAGGTCTGCCTTTGCATTGGATCTGGATCTGAAAACTGGTGCAAAGTTGAATTCTGGAGATAAATATTATATTCACTTATTATTGTTACATTTTTTTCACCTATTATTGTTACATTTACCAGGGGTGTTAGTTGAAGTTTGCCGGTTTTACTCATAGATGTCGCTAGAGATATGTATACATTTCTATGATTTGGCATCTATGTCATATTTTTCTATGGACATTAACCTTCAAAAATACACAAGTTACATTCTGCCAAAATAATAGTGTCATAGTTGTTTACCTCAGTGAATATGTCGAGTTTCATTCCAAGTAAATCGCATTTGCGGCATTCGTTGCTTTTCTTATTTCATCAAAAGAAAAAAAGCAGTTGAAGCTCATCGGTTGCTAGTAGAAACTTATGGTGAACATGCTCCAGTGATTAGAACATGTGAGACATGGTTTCGTCAATTTAAAAGTGGAGATTTCGATTTAACAGACAGTGAACATCCTGGTGCAACGAAAAAGTTCAAAGACGAGGAATTTCAGGCGTTATTGGATGAAGACCCAACCCAATCGCAACAACAATTGGCCCAAACACTTAATGTGACCCGAGAAGCAATTTGCCAATGTTTAAAAGCCATGGGAAAGATCCAAAAGTATGGAAAATGGGTACCACACCAAATGAACGAGAGACAAATCGAAATCCTACAACATGACAACGCAACGCCTCATACAGCTTAAGTGGTGAAGAACACTCTCAAAGCATTGAATTGGGAAATATTATCGCACCCGCCGTACTCTCCAGACCTTGCCCCGTCCGACTATCACCTTTTCGCATCGATGGGACACTCACTCGCAGAGCAGCGCTTCGCCAATTTTGAAAAAGTCGAAAAATGGCTCGTCGAATGGTTTGCCTCGAAAGGGAATTTTTTTTTTTGGAATGGTATCCATGATTTGCCTCAAAGATGGGCAAAATGTATAGAATCCGATGGTCAATACTTTGAATAAAAAATTTTTGAGAATTAAGCGTTTTCTTTATTGAAAAAACCGGCAAACTTCAACTAACATCCCTGGTATATATTATTTTTTTAGCAAATACATTTTAAACTTTTCTTACTTTTTTTTGCTACAGGAAGTTTGCAATCACAATGAACTAAAAAATAGTTTTCTTATTGACGATTGATTTTTGATCGAATTTGCATTTTTGGTCAAAAATTTCTCAGGAGCTCAGCGATATGGTGCTAATTAGCGTTGGGAAAAACTTCAATGTTTTGTGAATGCTTCACGAATTATTAGTTCTTTAAAATGAACCCTTCGAAGTAAACACTTCAGTTGCAGTCAAACTCACAAAATGAGATTTAAATTTATCCAGTTATTTGTTCAGTTCTTTTTGGAACCGGTTCCTCGCCGAAAAAGCACGTACTAGTCGGTAGAGATTTGAAAGTGAAAAGAACTGGAACCGGTTCCTTGCCAAAATAAAAAAGTACTAGTCGGTAGAGATTTGAAAACGAAAAGAACTGGAACCGGTTACTTTGAAGTCGGACTTCAAATTGAAGTAGTTCTTTGTAATCTAACTTCCGTTGTAGTATTTGTTCAATGAAATGAATGAACGCTAAAATGAACTACCAACTTCGATTGAAGTATTTGTTCAGTGAACAATGAATGAAGTAGGAACTGTTGCCAAAAGAAGTAGTTCTTTCAAAGCGGTCACAACGCTAGTGCTAATACAATGAACGCCTTAGGGTTCAAAGGGTTAAGGATATACTCCTATACATAATTAATTTACAAGATAAATCAATGTGATAAACAGTGCTTCAGAGCTGTTGTAAGAGAGATTCACAAATAATAAATCTATTAAAAATCCTATTTTGTATTGTCTCAAATGTTAAATTCTACCAAAAATTCCGTTGCGCCTAGATTTTAAATATTGGCAAAAGGACTAACACAAATGTACGTAATATTACGTGACTAAATATATTCAGGCGCACTGAATTAAGTGAGTATTCTGTACAATGTTCGTGTTACAAGTGTGTGGAAAAAACTAACAAACCGTTTCACCGCAGCAGTAGGCAGAGATACAATGAACTCCTTAGGGTTCAAAGGGTTAAGGATATATACATAATTAATTTATACGATATATCAATGTGATAAACGGTGCTTTAGAGCTGTTGTAAGAGACATTCGTAAATGATAAATCTATTAAATATCCTATTTTGTATTGCCACAAAGGTAAAATTCTACGAAAAAAATCCATTGCGCCTAGATTTTAAATACAGGCAAAAGGACTAACACAAATGTACGTAATATTGCGTGACTAAATATATTCAGGCGCACTGAATTCATTGGGTATTCTGTACATTGTTCGTGTTACTAGTGTGTAGAAAAAACTAACAAACCGTTTCACCGCAGCAGTAGGCAGAGAGGATAGACTACCACACAGCTTTGTTTTGACCCATACTCCTTGCGTCATTCACATTCATGCATCTTTTATTATTGCGACTCTTGATATAACCCGAATCAAGTATTTGAATTACTTCATCTTGCCCTTAGATTAATGAAATAATGTAGATACGTTACTGAGACAACGCGCGTGAATGTACTAAACCGAGTCTGAGAGACATACCTAAGTTTCACTGCGTTCAGTATCACACAAACAGTCGCTCGACAGACAAGCTGTCACGGGAAAACGGGAGCTCTTCAACCGAAATAATGTGAGATGGCGAATGCAGATATACATAGGTGTGTGGAAGACAACCGTTTCCGTACGTCGTACTCTACTTGGCTAGTCGCTCAGTAAGTTCGTCGGGGAAGAGAGATTATAACAGTAGCGCGGGACGTTCATATACCTGTCTCATCCGCACACACATATTCTGTTTAGTTTTGCTATCCTTTTCATAAGCGTTATGAGCCTTGAAACTTAAATCATGACCGCGCCACATTTATCGTTCGATTCGTGTGAATTTGACGTGTCTTGTATTTTATGTCTATTATCTTGCCACGTCTTTTTTGAACATTTCCGACTTTTTTTAACCCTTCACTTTGCCTCATACATCCGCTCTCCATATTTGAACAATCTAAGTGTCACTTTCTTAACTTGTGCATAACGCTTACATTTTTTTCGATTCTTTTGACTTATTTTCTAGTTGACTTCGGGCCACCGCACCGTGTTAGAAATGATCGTTAAATTAATGACTCCTCATGGGAGTTTAATACACTCGTAATAATCATTGATTTAGGTGATGTCTATTTTAATTCGTATCCGATTCCAGTTATAAATAATACCTATTTATTCCGTCACGAAAAGAACGTCCATTTTACATTTTTACCTTCCTCGTTGGCTCATTGGGTACTTGAATACTTACGAATTATTAATAAAAAATAATATGTTTTAACCTCGTAGAATGCAATCGCTTTGTGGTTTGACATATTCAATGAAAATGAAATAATAACTTTGTAATCTGTGGTAATAAAGCACCGGTGGTCGTTCGACGGCCTCCGTGGTCGAGTGGTAAGACGCTCGACTACGAATCCAAAGGTCACGGATTCAAACCCGACGTGCACCAATAACTTTTATTGAATTAATATGTACTATAACACATTTAATTCATATAAAATAATAAAAAGTATATTTGCGGCACGTTTCAGAGTGGTAGATACTCCAAGTATCGCCCTGGTGAAAGACCACGTTGCCTAAAAATAGCTTTAGCCGGGTTTGGTGACTAGATTTAAATAGCCAGGTACTTCCCAAACTTCCCTCCCCACTGTTTTCAGCCTCACAACATACCCAAATTGGGGATGCCATAGTCTCACTGACCCTAGACATTTGGGAGCAGTTGGAAGGAGATGAGGAAGATGAAGGTTGAGAAGTACCTGGCTATTCAGATCTGGTCACCAAACACGGCTAAAGCCATTTCAGGCAACGTTTCATTGTGAATGGTGGTCTTTCATCAGGGCGATACTAAGAGTATCTACCACTTTGGGAAAAATATGTATAAATATGAAAAGATATTTATATTGAAGACAGTTGGTGTTGGTTGGTACTTGAAGACAATATTAAAGTATTTTAATGTAACAATTTAGACATTTTTAATGACACGATAAATTATTTAAAAAAAAAAACGGTCAATCATATCAGGCTGATATTGTAATAATGCCCATTAGTTATGGACTGGTTATATGAAGTACCAAGTACCAAACGGCTAATAGGCATCTCTTCAGTACAGGTGCCAATAATCCATTTATTTACGTTCTACCCATAGACATAAAATACAAGACACGTCATATTCATGCAAATCTTGCGAAAAATGTAGCACCACTGGTACCGTCTTGTTTTACGTTTCACCCGCGCATGAAAAGGATAGCCATTCAATGAATATGTGTGTACGGATGAGATAGCTATATGAACGTCCCGCGCTACTGTTATAATCGGGTATCGCGCCACTAGCCGTGGTTGTCTTCCACACACTTATGTATTTCTGCATTCGCTATCTCACACAGTTCGAGTACCTAAAAACCTTGTGAATAATTGTATTTACTCAATTGAAATAATAAGCGATTTGTGGGTAATTGTGAATGGAAAGAAACGCCAAGAGATATGAGTTTTGCTCCAGAATGATTTTTACACCTCTCAAGGCATTTTACCTCAGAAAGAAGCCTACAGCGACGCGTTTGTGACAGCTGGTGACAGTTTGTCTGTCGAACGAATGTTTGTGTGATACTAAACGCATTAAATCTCAGGTATGTCTCGCGGACTCGGTTTAGTGCATCCATGCGCGTTGTTTCTGTAACGTTTCTACATTATTTTATTAATCTAAGGATCTACCTTTTATGATATTATTAACTTGCTTGTGTTTGTTATTCATTTACTTTTGCATTTTTCATACACTTTTACTTAATTACTCACTGTTGTTTATTATATATATATATCAATATTCTAATTAAATAACTACTTAAATATAATATATGTTTTGGGCATCATGCCTTTTATATGTACTAAAATAAAATACACGATGCTAACATTACAAATGCAAACAGTGTGAATATTACAAGCAATACATTAGTGAACAAATTGAACAAACATTAAATAAATTTAATTCGCATTTTCCAAATTATTAATTGAATAATTGACTCACCTTCTCTGTTGCAACTCATCCAGTTCAACATTCCTTGCCGTAGACTCAGAAACGATGAATTGCTGTTCCTCAATCATCGCTCTACTAATTATAAGTATCATTCTCCACTGTCCAGAATGTCGAGACTAGTTAAGTCAAGCCGTAGTCTTGAAATTTTTGGTAGCAGTCTAAACGATTTTTGTCATTCTTTACGACTCTACCAAATTTTTGACCTCGGCTTTGATGGGAGGGATATATGAACACATTTTAAACCCACTTAAAATAACTTAACTAACTAACTAACTAACCATCACGCCGTTTCCCCGCAGGGGTAGGCAGAAGAGACAGACCGCCATATTACTCTGTCTTGGCACACACTCCTTGCTTCATTCACATCCATACATCGTCTCATACATACTCTTCTGTTATTCTGACTCTTCACATGACCCGATTCAAGTATTTGATTTACTTGATCGTGCAATGTCTTTCTCAGGCGTCCTCGACTTCTTCTTCCATTCACTTTCGTATCATATATTCTTTTCACACTCCTTTCTTCGTTTATTCGCTCTACGTGCCCAAACCATCTAAGATCCCTTTCTTAATCCTATTCATTACGCTCACATCAGCCTTGCATTCTTTCAGGATATCCACATTTTTAATACGATCATACATGGTTTTACCGCACATACGTCTCAGAGATCTCATTTCCACAGCATTCAGTCTACTTTCATCCTTCCTCTACCAGTTCCATGCCTCACTGCCATACATCAGGGTTGGTATAAGTACTCCATTGTGGACTGCTAGCTTCGCTTCCTTGGACAATTTCTTATTTGCGTCAACAGCGTTCAGTCCTCCATTAATGGAGTTTCCTGCATTCACCCTTCTTTCAATATCCTTATCAGCCTTTCCGTCTCTCGTAAACATACTTCCTAAATAACTCAAAGATTGATAATTAAGGTAATCTTAAAAAAAACCATCACCATTTTCTACAGAAACCCTTTTTACAATATTCAATGTACCTACAATAGATAACGCATATAAAAAATATTCAATTATACAAATTTATAAAGAATTTAACACTAAGCATTCTCAAAGTACCTACCTCTATATAGGAATAACTTACTTTAACAATCTTCCTGTAAAACTAAGAACTTTATTCATGAATTTCAGCTTAAATTGAAAAATTACATCAAACAACTTTAACAGTCTTTATTTTTTATTTTTTCTATTTGTTTTTTTTTCTTCTTATTCTACAAAATTTGTGTCATCATTATGTACTAATATTTATTACTATAACTAATTTAACACAAATACTTTTTATTTTTCTTTCACTTCTATTTTTCTCTGCTGAATTAACTAAACACTATTTTATTATTTTAGCGTAAATTCCCTCACCAAACACAAGAACCTTCTTCTTTATGGTGAGGAACACCTTAAATGCTTATTTTGAAATACACTCTGCAAAAATTGTAACAATTATCTTAAATATTATTGTAAAAAAAAACTTATTTAAAAAATATATATATTAAAAAAATATTTTACCCTTTTTTTTCCATTTCGTGTTAGGTATTTTTTTTGTAATTGGACAATATTTTTTTAGTTAAAAATAAATAAATTATTCCATGGTTTTAACCTTCCTTGACACAAAACATATAAAAATGTATCTGTTCCCAACAATTCCCATCAAATCTGCACTACATATTAATATACCATACGAATTCCCATGCCAGAGTGATAATAGACTGCCATCTATTGAGCAGAGATGAAAGCATTGTTTAATTGTAACCGAAATTTGTCTCCGGATGACGACCTATTTATTTTTTGACAGTAATAATTGACAAATCACTAAGGTTCTATGTGATCGTAAATAATGGATGTCGAATCGAAATTGCCCTTTGAAATACTACGGGGCATCGGTAGAGAACAATTGGCACGCGTGCCATTTAAACTGGTGTTTTTTCTTTAAAAAGAAAAGACAAACTCATTCCAAGGTCACGAATAACCTGACAATGTTTGAAAACTCCTACTGCCATCCATAATACGCGGATATTGTTGCTTGTGTAATGATGGAGGAATTAGCCAGCAGAAGAATTGAACGCACGACGCCCGGGTGGGAGTCCGACGCGTTTGTCCACTCAGCCACCGACCGGCCAAATAATAGAATTACAGATCAGCGCCATGTGTACCCTAATTAAAAGTGTGGCGATGTGTGTGTAGGTAGGTAGCCTCTCTCTGTGTTCTATCCCTTTCTAGCAGCTCAATGTGGAACATGACTCAACTAAACCTAACATAAACAAAACTCGCGAATTCAAAACAATTCAAACCTTCATTAACTGACATTAATCAATTAACGAAGAACATTGAAATTGTAATCACGTATATTTTGTGCAATTTTATGATTGATAAAGCAATGACGTTACATATATAGACACGTTATAGCCTTTGAATATCAACACAAAATGTGGCGAGCAAAACACACACGTCACCAGTAAATTCATCATTCAAATATCGGTCATGTATGACAAAGGTAGACATTCATAGAATATATGTGTACGAACGAAACAGATCCGAAGTTCGGACCGCGTTCCATACTTGCTTGAAACGACCTTAAGCGACGTGTGACGTTTAGTACTGAATCGGCTTAAACACCGATCACACCAACTAGCGTGATTATTGCTTGCCACTTTGCGAGCGCTTCAACGTGTCTATATATATGTAACGTCATTGTGATAAAGGCTATTTGTATGCATGTGTTGTTTTCTTCGTTAACGTTTGAAAAGAGGGTAAAATCAGTTTACCTGATAGGTCATAGAAGACCTTAGAGTAACAATATAGAGAGACCGTCCTAATTATGAGTCAAATCGTTCATACTTGCAAAATATAGCTCTCTCTTTATGCTCGTTTCTATAGACATATGAAAAAAGAGACAAACAATTGTTACTAAGAACATATGATTTGGGGCGTGCTAAAAGCCGTGTAGCCATTTTTCAATATATTACTAACTTCACAGTAGCTTACATGTCAGTCGAATTGACAGACAAAAAGCTTAAAATATATAATTACTTAAGTGAATTTAGTGCAATATTAAAAAAAAAACGATATGGCTATATGTGCAGTTGTTGGTTGTTTCAACTGAAGTAACAAAGGATCAAAAAATCAGTTTTCACAGGTATTTATCCAAGAATTCGTATTTTTTAGTTTGACCTCAAATATTTTACATGCTAAACTACAAAACAACTTGTTACCTACACCAATATTTAGTCAATCTTTGCATTATTTGTTTCGATATAATAAACTCCCGTTTAAAACGAGTTTGAATGCATTCTCAATATGTTTTACTTCGAGAGATATATGGGATTCTGACGTAAATTTGAAAGAATTGGGATTCCCTGATTAGTCCAACATCTGAACGTATCCATGTCTCTTTCTTTCTCATGTAGCAACTCAAAATTGTTCGCGAACAGATAAAGGCGGAATAATGTTTATCTTAACGGTTTTCTTCGCATCCGATTGGCTGGAAGCATAAACGTCATACCTCCTTTGGTCAATCCTTGGTCAAAAAGCGGTTTCAAAATTTCGCAATGTTAGGTCTCTACGTTACTCTAAGTAGAAGACTAAGCTAGCATCATCCTTCTTCCAATATCTTTATCAGCCCTTCCGTTTCTCTAGAACATAATTCCTTTCGCTCTACACGCCCTAACCATCTAAGCGTACTGTTGGATTTCAAATAGACAACTTGTTAGGTTAGGTTAGGTTAGATTTCAAATAGACAACTTGTTAGGTTAGGTTAGGTTAGATTTCAAATAGACAACTTGTTAGGTTAGGTTAGGTTAGATTTCAAATAGACAACTTGTTAGGTTAGGTTAGGTTAGATTTCAAATAGACAACTTGTTAGGTTAGGTTAGGTTAGATTTCAAATAGACAACTTGTTAGGTTAGGTTAGGTTAGATTTCAAATAGACAACTTGTTAGATTAGGTTAGGTTAGATTTCAAATAGACAACTTGTTAGGTTAGGTTAGGTTAGATTTCAAATAGACAACTTGTTAGGTTAGGTTAGGTTAGATTTCAAATAGACAACTTGTTAGGTTAGGTTAGGTTTGATTTCAAAAAGACAATTTGTGAGGTTAGGTTAGGTTAGATTTCAAATAGACAACTTGGTAGGTTCTCACTTTTTGTTCATCATCCAGTCCATATCCATCCCGCCAATTTGCCATTCGGTTTTATTATTGAACAACCTTCCAAAAAAAACGAAGAAGAAGACGTTCTTGGCGATCGTCGTCTCATGGGAGGTTGTGTTGTTGATTGCAACATGGTGTTCAAGAAGAATTCAAGACTTCAAGCAGTCGAAAACATATTTTTTAATTATTTTTTATATGAATACCGCACAAGAGTCTCAACTGCTTCCAACCGCTAGAGCCAGTGAGACTATGGCATCCCGAAATAGGGTATGTTGTGAGGCTGAAGGTAGCGGGGAGGGGAAGGAGATAGGGAAGAGGAAGGTTGGTAAATACCTGGCTATTCAGATCTGGTCACCAAACACACGGCTAAACCCATTTCAAGCAACGTTTCGATTCAGAATGGTGGTCTTTCACCAGGGCGATACTTAGAGTATCTACCACTCTCAATATGCTTTTTATTATTTTTGTATGAATCAAATGTGTTATGACCCATATTGATTAAATAAAAGTTACTGGCGCACTCCGGTTTGAACCCGCGACCTTTTGATTCGTAGTCGAGCGTCTTGCCACTCGACTATGGAGGCCGTCGAATTCATCGGTGAGTGAATTGGCTTAAATCCTCATTTTATCCACAATAATCAAACGAAACTTCTATAAAGAAGTTCTCGTTTTACAGTACAATATAATTTAATTTCAAAGTTCATCCGAAACTGAAACGCATTCGGTGTTTATCGCAGCTTTTGGATGTAACACGTACCTTTCTTGATCTTATTCATTACGCTTTCAACGGCCTTGCATTCTTTCCGAAGGTTTCGCACCTCTGCGAAAGGATGCTTCAAAATGCAACTCTTCAGTTTTGCATTGCCCACTAACTACCGTACGACCCTCGCCTGTACCGCGCCCCACTAGTTAATAGTTAATAGTTATAGTTATTGCGAACATCTTGTTCTGCTAGTAGGTAGGTACTGGCGGAGGGTCGTTCTATTATAAGGGTTGTTGGCCTTTTGTCCCATATTTGCTCTGAATGACAATTAATGAGCCCAGGCGATTCTCAAACTTTTTATTAAGCTTCTGTTGCTCTTAACATAGGAATATTAACACAAAATGTGGCAAGAAAAACACACAGGTTACCAGTTAATTCATCATTCAAATATCGGTCATGTATGACAAAGATAGACATTCATAGAATATGTGTATAAACAGATCCGAAGTTACGTTTTTACTTGCTTGAAACGACCTCAAGCGACGCGTGACCGTTTGTACTTAATCGGCTTAAACACCGATCACACCAACTAGCGTGATTATTGCTTGCCACTTTGAGAGTGCTACAACGTGTCTATATATATGTAACGTCATTGATAAAAAATATCTCTGGGGGTAGCCGCCGAAGTGGAAACCGCCCCAGCTGGCCATGGCCGAGCGCCTTACCACAGGACCGGCGAGACAGCGAGATCAAATTCCATCCGAAACTTGTACACTTATACTAAATGTTTTGAAAATGCAATTTAGTTACTGTTATGTAGCGTTGGGAAAAACTTCAATGTTTTGTGAATGCTTCACGAATTGCCAGTTCTCTAAAATGAACCCTTCGCAGTGAATACTTCAATTGAAGTCGAACTCGCAAAAAAGAGATTTGAATTTATCCGGTTATTTGTTTAGTTCTTTTTGGAACCGGTTCCTCGCCGAAAAAAACACGTCCTAGTCGGTAGAAAAAATCACACGGTCCATTACATCACAGTACTTTGAAGTCGAACTTCAATTGAAGTACTTCTTTATAGGCTTCGAAGTTTAACTTCACAACTGAACTGCTGCAAATTGAAGTAGTTCTTTGTAATCTAACTTCCATTGAAGTATTGAATGAAGTTAATGAAACGAATGAACGCTAAAATGAACTACCAACTTCAATGGAAGTATTTGTTCAATGAACAATGAATGAAGTAGGAACTGCTGCCAAAAGAAGTAGTTCTTTCAGAGCGGTCACAACGCTACTGTTATGGAAATAAATATGTGTTTGTTTATGAAGGCTTTTGAACGGTCTTCGGATTGTATATTTGGGTCCTTTTTACATACACATTGTGGCGGACCGCTAAGCTCATAGGCTCCGAATCCATATTGTTTTTAATTACGCTCAACTGACTTCTTACATTTTAAATATAACCTTTTTTGTATAGTGAATACCGCACAAGAGTCCCTACTGCTCCCTACCCTCTGGAGCCAGTGAGACTATGGCGTGTCGTGAGGCTGAAGGTGGTGGGGAGGGAAAAGAGATAGGCAAGAGGAAGGTAGGAAGATCTGGTCACCAAACACGGCTAAAGCCATTTAGAGCAAAGTTTCACCAGGGGTGTACTTAGAGTTCAATTAACTTCACTAGAGTTTTGATCACTCAGTCCGAGTGCTATACATAGTTTATATATATATATATATATATATAGTTAAATATTTCTTACTTCACTTTTTTTTCTACGCTAGGTCCGACAACACGGGCAAAAACCATTATAAATTTTGTAACCTCAGAGTATATAGAGTGGTATCTACCCAAGGCAGTGTAGTCAGTTTTTGATGATTTTTACCTGACTCGGCGGACCTGGGCGTGGCTAAGACCAAGGCTAGGGTATTTATACATCCATTCATATCACATATCGACATAATGTTTTTGTTTATTCGTATCACCACTTTTTCACAGTATTGATATTAACAAAAATATAGCATCTAACCTAAAGTGGCATAATAAAAATGTGGGCGGAGTCCCGCGGTGACCCATGAGCCCAAGATCATTGTGACAGTACGTAGAAGCGGAGTATTATATTTGCTGTCTCTTTCTCTCTCATGGTGTACGACGTAAAAACCCGAAGAAAGTGATTTATCAAAAGTTTGTATACGTTGGGTAAAAATAATTAGCTCTCTCTCCATACATTGTTTCTCCAACGTTGTAAGTCACTAGTTATAAGTATTAAGCATAAGTTAATATTAAGTCTTACTTGTAATATTGTGTGAATTTTGGTGTAAGGCGCCCTTGAGGTGATACTTCTGTCACAAAAACGGCGCTATATAAATCAGCCAATTATTATTATTACTATTATAATCTACCAATTTAGAACGTGCCGCAAATTTCAACGATTGAGAAGCGCTGTCTTTATCCCAAATTTATTTTTGCACGTCTCCATTCAAGTGCGCCCCTAGCCGTGTAACAATAACAATAAACGCCGCGTTTGAGAACAACTGCGCCACAATGGCGGACATGACGCGATAACAAGATGTAAGTAAGTCGTTCTAGCCTCCCTTTGTACTCATTGTGGGCGACACAATCGAATCCCTGATTCCCCTAAATCTTCTACATTCTTCTTCTAAGCACAGACATCTAAAAAATGGATAACGTTGTTAACGTTTTTTCATGCCGTTTTAGCAGCTTATTTTTAACGTCGTTTTTTTAACTTACTAACCATCACGCCGTTTCTCCGCAGGGGTAGGCAGAGAGGATGGACCGCCATACAACTCTGTCTTGGCACACACTCCTTGCTTCATTCACATTATTTTTTTATTTATTTTTGACGTGAATACCGCACAAGAGTATCAACTGCTCCCAACCGTCTAGAGCCAGTGAGACTATGGCATCCCCAAATGGGGCATGTTGTGAGGCTGAAGGTAGTGGGAGGGGGAAGGAGATCGGGAAGAGGAAGGTTGGAAAGTACCTGGCTATTCAGATCTGGTCACCAAACACGGCTAAAGCCATTTCAAGCAACGTTTCGATTCTGAATGGTGGTCTTTCACCAGCGCGATACTTAGAGTATCTACCACTCTTCATACATACTCTTCTGTTATTCTGACTCCTCACATGATTTGGTTCGCTTCATCGTGCCATCTATTCCTCAAGCGTCCCCGAATCCTTCTTCCATTCACTGTCGCGTCATATATTCTTTTCACACTTCTTTCTTTGTTCATTTCCTCTATTTGCCCAAACCAGAGTGTCCCTTTCTTGATTCTATTAATTAGGCTCACATTATTTTCGAATATGAACATTTATAACACGGTCATACATGGTTTCAAAGCACATACGCTTAAAAGATATCTTTTCCACAGCATTCAGTCTAGTTTCATCCCTTCTCTGCCAGTTCCATGCCTCACTGCCATACATCAGGGTTGGTAGCTCCATTGTGGACTGCTAGCTTCGCTTCTTTGGACAATTTCTTATTTGCCCCAACAGTTTTCAGTCCTCCATTAAAGGAGTTTCCTGCATTCACCCTTCTTTCAATATCCTTGACAGCCTTTCCGTCTCTCTATAACATACTTCCCAAATACACAAGCTCGTCCACTTACTCCAAGTATGCATCATTCACAACCTTCGAGTAAGATTATATGTGGTGAGAGAGCTAAATGTTTTTACCCAACCTATACAAATTTACGATAAATCGCTTTCTCCGGGTTTTAAGTCATGAGAGAAAAGACAAGACAAGCATAATATCGCACCACTTTTAGGTGGCAACATGTTTTCCGCCTCCCGCGACTCCGCCCACTAAGTTTTGTTAAGCGACATAACTCAACGGTTTTTGAGGTTATATCCTATATTTTTGTTTATAACAATACTGTGAAAGAGTGGCTGTACAACTAAACGTTACATTATATGTCGACATGTGCTAAGAATGGATGTAAAAAAGTGTGTCCGTGAAAAAACTGCAACTTATCCAGTTCAAAATTCCTTGCCGTAGACTCAGAAACAATGAATTGCTGTTCCTCAATCATCACAATACTAATTATGGGTATCATTCTCCACTGTCCAGAATGTCAAGACTTGTTAACTCAAGTCATGGTCTTGAAATTTTTGGTAGCAGTCTAAATGATTTTTGTCATTCTTTACGACTGTATCAAAACTTTGACTAGACCATGGCTTGAATGTTCTCTCTTATGTTTATTTTGCCTTGTTTTTGTCATCGCTTCATTTATTATTATTTATATGCTATTCCTTCTCTGTTGCTCTTTTTTTCATTTCGTGTTTTATATGTATTTTTTGTAATTGGACTTTAGTTCGTTAATTTAAAAATTAATAAAATGCTAGCCACGCCCGAGTCAGGAAAAAGTCAACAATCCTGACTACAAAAGCTACCTCTCCTGGTATGTTATTGCTCTGAGTTCACAACTATATTGGACGCTATCTCGTACTCTCTCTTTCAAACACCGTTGACTTTAGACATACTAATAATGATCGTTAATGTATTTGAAACCCAGTTTGTTTGAATCATTCAATTTGTTAGTTTTTTTGACGGTGTGGATATGAATTATCAATTTATTTAATATTTATACCAGCCAGAAGCCACCGTACCAAGGGTCCCACAATTTGTCCGATTTAGATTCGCCAATAAATAGCGGCTAATTGAAAGTGGTGGAATATTAATTCGAATGGCAGTGTTCCCACACTTCTCGCTGCACATTAGTGTCGAGTCCCCGCACACTTTATTCTCTACGAACAAGCACAATAAAACGCAAAATTAACATTCCGCTGAACACAAAATCCCTAGAACTGTGTGTGTGTTTTTTTGCATGTGTCGTAATCTTAGAGTACATATAGTGGTATCCATAGAGTTGGTAGAGTAGTGTCTATCCAAGGCCGTGAAGTCAGTTATTGACTTGTTTTTGATGATTTTAACATGACTCGGCGCACCTGGGCGTGGCTAAGACTAAGGCTACGGTATTTATACATCCATTCATCACATATCACATATCGACATTATGTTTTTGTTTATTCGTATAGTCACTTTTTCACTGTATTTTATCAACAAAAATATAGCATATAACCTAAAAAACCGTTTAGTTGTGTCAAGTTTAGTGGCATAATAAAAAATGTGGGCGGAGTCCCGCCGTGAACCAGGACCTTAAGATCATCCTTACGATACGTTCAAGTGGTCCTAAACAATTGTTGTCTCTTTTTCTCTCATGGTGTACGACGTAAAAACTCGGAGAAAGTGATTTATAACAATTTCGGATGGGTTGGGTAAAACAAATTAGCTATCCCTCCATTAGATTCTTACTCCGAGGTGGTACCTATCCAAGGCAGTGTGGTTAGTTTTTGATGATTTTAACCTGACTCGGCGGACCTGGGCGTGGCTAAGACTAAGGCTAGGGTATTTATACATCCATTCATAGCACATGTCAAAATAATGTTATTGTTTATTCGTATAAGCACATTTTCACAGTGTTGTTATCAACATGTGAGCGTAATGAATAGGATCGAGAAAGGGATGCTTAGATGGTTGGGTTTGTAGAGCGAATGAACGAAGAAAGGAGTGTGAAAAGAATATATGATGCGAAAGTGAATGGAAGAAGAAGTCGACGTCGCCCGAGAAAGACACGGCACGATCAAGTAAATCAGATACTTGAATCGGGTCATGTGAAGAGTTAGAATAACAGAAGAGTATGTATGAGACGAATGATGAATGTAAATGAAGCAAGGAGTGTGTGCCAAGACAGAGTTATATGGCGGTCCGTCCTCTCTGCCTACTCCTGCGGGGAAACGGCGTGATGGTTGGTTAGTTAGTGTTATCAACAAAAATATGGCATGTAACCTAAAAAACCGTTTAGTTGTGTCAAGTTTAGTGGCATAATAAAAAATGTAGGTGGAGTCCCGCGGTGACCCAGGAGCCCAAGATCATCGTGACAGTACATAGAAGCGGTGTATTATATTTGTTGTCTCTTTCTCTCTCATGGTGTACGATGTAAAAACCCGGAGAAAGTGATTTATCGCAAAGTTGTATAGGTTGGGTAAAAATAATTAGCTCTCTCTCCATACATTGTTACTCCAAAGTCATACTAGAGTTTCTACCTTGGAGTAAGAATATACCTGGAGAGAAAGATAAAAATATTTTTACCCAACCCATACAAATTTGCTATAAATCACTTTCTCCGGGTTTTCACTTCGTATACCATGAGAGAGAAAGAGTCAAGAAAAGTCGTCACACAATATCACAGAACTTTTAAGTATGTAAGAATTTCCTCCTCTCGGACTAACTTCACATCATCGAGTCGCATAACTTACGTCAACGGATTTTGAGGTTATTTCCTGTATTTGTGTTGATTAAAATGCTGGCAGTGGTTATACAAATAAATCAAACATGATGGTGATATGTGCTATGCGTGAATGTTCAAATAAGACCAAACAAAGATTATAAAACATCACTTTTCAGAGGTATTTCAACAGTTTTAATTTTTTTTAACCGAACTTTAGAATTTTCACATTTTTAATGATATAAAGGCATAGAATCAACAAAAACCTTCCATAGTTATTTGGGCAAACTTTCTGTTATAAGTGTTTGTATAGCCCTGTGCAGTAAGTTACTTTTTTTAATAGTGAATACCGCACAAGAGTCCCAACTGCTTCCAACCGCCTATAGCCAGTGAAATTATGGCTTCCCTGTTTTGGGTATGTTGTGAGGTTTAAGGTAGGGGAAGAGATGCGGATGAGGAAGGTTAAAAAGTATCTGGACATTCAGATCTGGTTACCAAACACGACTAAAGCCATTTCAAGCAACGTTTCGATTCTGAATGGTGGTCTTTCACCAGGGCGATACTTAGAGTATCAACCACTCCTGAACGTGCCGCAAATATACTACATATTATTTTATATTGATTTAATGTGTTATGACACAAAATAGTTCAATACAAATTATAGGCGCACGCTGGGTTCTAAAGCGCGATCTTTGGATTCGTAGTCGAGCGTCTTACCAATCGACTACGCAGGCGTAGGAGCCTAAAAAAAATATGATTAATTTTAACCTTAGAGTAAGAATATAGAGAGACCGTCCTAATTATGAGTCAAATCGTTCATACTCGCAAAATATAGCTCTCTCTTTATGCTCGTTTCTATAGACATATGAGAAAAAGAGACAAACAATTGTTATTAAGAACATATGATTTGGGGCGTGCTAAAAGCCGTGTAACCATTTTTTCAATATATTACTAACTTCACAGTAGTTTACTTGTCAGTCGAATTGACAGACAAAAAGCTTAAAATATATTATTACTTAAGTGAATTTAGTGCAATATTAAAAAAAACGATATGTTTATATGTGCAGTTGTTGGTTGTTTCAACTGAAGTAACAAAGGACCAAAAAAATCAGTTTCCACAGGTATTTATCCAAGAATTCGTATTTTTTAGTTTAACCTCAAATATTTTACATGCTAACCTACAAAACAACTAGTTACCTACACCAATATTTAGTCAATCTTTGCATTATTTGTTTCGATTTAATAAACTCCCGTTTAAAATGAGTTTAAATGCATTCTTATATGTTTTACTTCGATAGATATACGGGATTCTGACGTAAATTTGTATGATTGGGGATTCCCTGATTAATCCAACATCTGAACGTATCCATGTCTCTTTCTCTCTCGTGTAGCACCAAAAATTGTTCGCGAACAGATAAAGACGGAATAATGTTTATCTTTACGGTTTTCTTCGCATCCGATTGGCTGGAAGCATTTACGTCATACCTCTTTTGGTCAATGCTTGGTCAAAAAGTAGCGTCAAAATTTCACAAAGTTAGGTCTCTATATATTGTTGCTCTAAGATTATAACATAAGTAGGATAACGTTTAAATGCTTCAGGCACACGGACACGCCCATTTTACGCTTCTTTCGCTCCATCTGAGGCGAACAACACTTAAAATTAACTGCGTGTAAAATATTTGCATATATTTTCAATACTGAATAAAGTTTGTGTTCATAGTTTGATTGAAAATATTTTAATGCGTTTTCTAATTACTTGCGATAAATTACTTGGCATTGGTGGCACGCATAGCGCTTACTTGTCAAGTTGTTAATTTTATATACATGTATGTAGACGCATTAAATTAGTATTTTTTTGTTTTCACCAGCGGAGGTAGTAAGGATTTACTGTTCAATCAATTAGACCGGTTAGTACCAGTTTAGTTGACGAACGCGTCGGATTCCCACCCGGGCGTCGTGGGTTCAATTCCACTGCTAGCTAAGTCCTCCAACATTGCACAAGCAACATCTTCCGCGTATTACGATGGCAATAGGAGTTTTTCAAATATTGTCAGGATATTCATTACTCGGGAATATTTGTCTTTCTTTAAAATAAATAAATATATATGTATACGCAATTACGTTACATGTATATAGACACGTTGTAGCGCTCTCAAAGCGGTAAGCAATAATCACGCTAGTTGGTGTGATCGGTGTTTAAGCCGATCTAGTACTAAACGGTCACGCGTCGCTTGAGGTCGTTTCAAGCAAGTATGGAACGCGGTCCGAACATCGGATCTGTTTCGTTCATACACATATATTCTATGAATGTCTATCTTTGTCATACATGACCGATGTTTGAATGATGAATTTACTGGTAACGTGTGTGTTTTGCTTGCCATAGTTTGTGTTAATATTCTAATGCTATAAAGTGTCTATATATATATAACGTCATTGTGTATATGTATATATTTATATAAATTATTAGAGATAACTGTTGAAATATCCATGTCATTGAATTGCCTTCTCGTGTGTGAAAAAGAAACATAGACCGCCCACAGATGGATGGGACTGTCAACCTTGATTAGATTGTTCTAAATAAATATCAAACCTACTGTTACATGCGACAAGTCACTTAACAGTTTAGTTAGCAATTACCGTTGTTCTCGTGTAAACCGACCGCTTAGTACTTTTTTAGGACAGTCGTTTAGTTACCACTGTTCTAAACACGGTCTTCGTGTAAACCGGCTATTAACTACTTTTTTAGGACAGTCGTTTAGTTACCACTTACCGCTGTCCTAAACACTGTCTTCGTGTAAACCGGCCATTTAGTACTTTTTTAGGACAGTCGTTTAGTTACCACTTACCACTGTCCTAAACACTGTCTTCGTGTAAACCGGCCATTTAGTACTTTTTTAGGACAGTCGTTTAGTTACCACTTACCACTGTCCTAAACACTGTCTTCGTGTAAACCGGCCATTTAGTACTTTTTTAGGACAGCCGTTTAGTTACCACTTACCACTGTCCTAAACACTGTCTTCGTGTAAGCCGGCCATGAGAGATCTCTGTTGAGGAGAACTAGATTTTCGGAAACTCCAAAGATGTCTTAAGTATACTCCTCAAATCTTCTTCTGATATTTTCTGAAGTTAGACTTTGGTCTACGTTTTGAAGTATTTTAAAATCGACGCATTTATCTTTGCATTTGATGAGGGATGATAAATGAGGAAATGAGGACAACCTAAACTTCCTCAAATATCAAACTAACAAACTCCAATCAATTTTTAATGCTGCAGCAATGCTCATCACCAGGGTAAGGAAATATTGGCACATTTCAGACCACCTTCGGAACCTTCACTGGCTCAAGTGCACTGAAAGAATCCAATACATGGAGATTAAGACGAGAAAGAAGCTATTATTCATAATATGATGAAATTAAACAAACATCAAGAATTTCTTCATTAGAAAAGCGTAGGAAAGACTTTGATTTAATTTGCATTTTCAAAATTATCGATTGTATTCTTGGAGGAACAATGAAAAAAAAAACTTGACTCTGTGCAGAAACGGGCGGCCCGTTTGATAGATTCTTCTATCTTAACAAACGGATTGCAAACTTTGGAGCACAGACGTCAGGTGGGAATGCTGTCCTTGTTCTACAGGTATTTCAATGGAAGATGCTCCGAGGAACTTGCGTCATTGATCCCTTCGGCACCGGTGCATAGTCGGGAAACTCGCCAAACGCACGCCCAACATTTGTACACGGTTGACATTCAATACATGAGAACGGGTCGCTTTTACGACTCGTTCTTATGTTCAACAGCTCGGCTATGGAACGATTTGCCGGCCTCTGTGTTTCCTCCCTTCAACATGGGCCTCTTCAAGACTCAAGTTCACTCCTTCCTTTCCTCAAAAAAACCCTCCACACAGCATCCCCAAAGATGACATAGGCCCTGAGGGAAATTGTTTTCCTCAAGGCCTCCTGTGTGGAGTTATTGTAAAAAAAAAAAATATGTAATACTCTAAGATTGTATTATTAACTTACCTTCTTTGTTGCAACTCATCCAGTTCAACATTCCTTGCCGAAAACTCAGAAACAATGAATTGCTGTTCCTCAATCATCACTCTACTAATTATGGGTATCATTCTGCACTGTCCAGAAAGTCGAGACCTGTCAACTCAAGCCATGGTCTTGAAATTTTTGGTAGCAGTCTAAATGATTTTGGTCGTTCTTTACGATTCTACCAAAATATTTGATTTGAATGTTTTTTCTAATGTATATCTTGTCCTATTTTTATGATTGCTTCATTATAATATGATGTGTGTGCTGTTCTTTCTCTGTTGCTTTTTTTCCCATTTCGTGTCATGTATTTTTTTGTAATTGGACTTTAGTTCGTTAGTTTATAAAGAAATAAATAATAAATATAAGTTGAATGATGTTTAAATTCATTATCACCGAACTATGCGTTCCAGGAAACTCTCGTCGAAGGCGGTCGACTCTTATGACAAGTGAATCAAATATACTCGAGTCGGGTCTTGTTAAGAAATTGATGGTGCTGTTATGGATTCTTTTGTACTAAAACACTTTACTTGCACTTTATTTGTATTTATTTCATAGAATGAGATTTTATAGGGTAATTATCTACACCAGAAGCGTAGTGTTACTCCAACTGATATTAACTGTGTGAGACTAACTAATCCTTCAGAATGAACCGTCTCATATAGTGGTAGAATGTCTACAAGGTCTACAAAAATGAAATAAATAAATAAATAAAAAAAAAATAAACCAAAAAAATACCTTGAAAAAAATAATAATCATAATTTTAAGTTAAAAATTGTGTTCATCTGATGGGACCTAATGTTTCTGCCAGGTAAGTATGTTCCTGTATATTTTCTTATTTAAACTAGGAATTAAGATTATGTAATAATAGAAAGTAAGATCTGTACAGCGCCCTTGAGGTGATTTTTCACAAAAACGGCGCTCTACAAATCGTACAAATATTATTATTATTATTATTAAGGTATGTCAATATCAGTTGGGGTAAAGTTCAACATAACACTTATTATTTAACATAGATTATTATCCAAATAATTACATAATACATAGTTCATCATAACAATAATAATTTAAGGGGTGATAACAAATTTGTGTGGATAATAGAAAGTCGGCCAAATGGGTCCAAACTGTTATCTCCTGTATGGGTAGGTACATAACAATGCAATAGCTCCACTGGCTCTGAACGGTGACCAGATCAGAATGTGCAGTTGCTTCTAAACCTTCATCTATCCTTCTCCTGCTTATTTTGCTTCTCAACTACCTTTAATCCATCCGTCGATGTTCTGTACGATCATTACAACATTTAAAAATGTAAAGTTCTTCTTTTCGCGAAAGAGTTATTTATCACAGGTGACTTGAGGTGATGTTTCGCACAAATGGCGCTATATAAATTAGCCAAGGATTTTTAACACTTCCGTTTCGAAGGAGGGTTCCAATATCTCCCCGAACGAGAGTTTAGTGCGATGTACCAGATAGAGATTAATGAAATATGATAAATTAAATAATGTAGAGCGAATGAACGAAGAAAGGAGTGTGAAAAGAATATATGATGCGAAAGTGAATGGAAGAAGAAGTCGAGGACGCCCGAGAAAGACATGGCACGATCAAGTAAATCAAATACTTGAATCGGAGTCATGTGAAGAGTCAGAATAACAGAAGAGTATGTATGAGACGATGTATGAATGTAAATGAAGCAAGGAGTGTGTGCCAAGACAGAGTTATATGGCGGTCCGTCCTCTCTGCCTACCCCTGCGGAGTGACGGCGCGATGGTTAGTTAGTTAGTTTCACTTTAATAAGCAAGATCAAAAACGGGGTAACTACATCACCCCCCTTCGGATCGTACGTTAGGCTTTCAGGAACGAAAAGGTTAACGTGATGACGATGATAACTATATATCGAAAGGCAAAAGGGCTGAAGCGCCATTTTGGGAAGTTAACACCAGAGCACTTTATTTTTTTTTGTTTGTTTTACAATAAAACTCGCAAGTCTTCAGTACCCAGTTGGATTAAAAAAAAAAGTTAACTCAAATAACTCAATGCTCTCACTGAGTTACCTGAAGCGACAAAAAACTCAAAAAAAGTCCCAAACTTGTGTCGCTTGAGTCGAGCCTTCTCCCAAATGGTAAATATATTTTAGATGGCTGAAGGCTGCAAAAGTCTTCAGAATCAAACGAGAGTCAGAGTTTTAGATGCAGAAAAAATAACTGATCAAAACTGCATGTTTGACTCGTTTTCTTAACCAAAGTGACGCTTAAGCCCTTTTGCCTTTGCGGCGACGATATCTTTAATCCAAGTTCTTTTCTGCATTTTCTGTGTATTTCTTCTGTACCCACAAAAAGAATATTAATTTTTGTGGACTGTATCGGGCAGTGGCCACGGGTGTTAGTGTGTCTCTCCACCGCTGTTCGCAGCGCTGCAGTACCACGTATATTACCTTTTAGTCGTAGCGGTGGTGTAACCCGACACCCCGCGCGGGGGCCGCGGAGGCAGGGGGGCATCCGCCCAGCGCACTACACCACTACAGCTACAGACGGAGACAGGACTAGAGAGGAAAGAGTAAAGACAGAGATACAGGGTACAGGGTACAAGGCCCATGTGGGCTGTGGGTTGCCGTGGTGCAGAGATACTTCAACTTTTGATTATTAAATCGACCAACTAACCGTCACGCCGTTTCTCAGCAGGAGTAGGCAGAGAGGACGGACCACCATACAACTCTGTCTAGGCACACAATGTTGCTACATTCACATTCAAAGAAAAATACATACTCTTCTGTTAGTCTGACTCTCCACATGGCCCGACTCAAGTATTTTCTTCACTTGATCGTGCCATGTCTTCCTCGGGCGTCTCCGACTTCTTCTTCCGTTCACTTTCGCATCATATACTCTTTGCACACTCCTTTATTCGCTCATTTACTCTAAGCGTCTTTTTTTTTATCCTATTCATTACGATTACACCAGCGTTGCATTCTATCCGGATATCCACATTTTTAACAAGGTCGTACATGGTTTTACCGCACATACGCCTCAGGAATGTCATTTCCACAGCATTCAGTCTACTTTCATCCTTCCTCTGCCAGTTCCACGCCTCACTGCCACACATCGGGGTTGGTATAAGCACTCCATTGTGGACTAGTAGTTTCGCTTTTTTGGCAATTTTTTTATTTGCGCCAACAGCGTTCAGTCCTCCATTAATGGAGTTTCCTGCATTTACCCTCCTTTCAATATCCTTATCAGCTTTTCCGTCTCTCTAGAACATACTTCCCAAATGAACAACTCCTCCACTTGCTCCAAGTATTCATCATTCACAACTATATTGCACGCTATTCTCATAATCTCTCTTTCAAACATCATGACTTTGGACTTACTCACATTCATCATTAACCCCATTCTGCATACGTACTTGGTTCATCCTAGACACGAGAAACTGTAGATTTTTCATATTGTCAGAAATCAGCACCGCATCATCAACATACAATGGGCAACATACTTGATTATTCACTTAAAGATCTGACATTAAAATCATTCGCTTATTCGTATATCACATCAAAACTACTTTTAATTTGCGAGCTTTCTGGCGTCCAGCTTTGGGTGCTAATTTATTTCTCTCGTCCATCTGCAGTACACTTCAAACTGTCAGCCCATTTCACCGATGGTCGACCGTTTCATGTATTTAGCCCTACCAAAGTCGCCATGATAATAATATCACATTTAAATGGCGCAGTTTTATGATATTATTTATAATTCTAAGACAGTAACGTGTCTATATGTTTGTAATGTCATTGGTTATTATTAGTTAGTGGAAAAAATACCGACACTTGATTGGATAGCCTCCGTGGTTGCGTGGTTATGACGCTCGACTACGGATCTAGAGGTTGCGGGTTCAAGTATGGCTGAAAGTGATCGACCTCTTTCAAATATCGATTTTCTTTCTTGGACAGATAATCGTTTTCATCAGCCTGTCTGGGGCCTAGGAGCCGAAGGCTCTTGTGCAAATTGGCGACAGCAGTTTTCTTTCAAATAGGTATAGATCACAATTCTATCATTTGTCTCTCATTTCTATTTCAAATAGGTATAGGCGGCCTCCGTGGTCGAGTGGTCAAGACGCTTGACCACAAATCCAGATGTTGTGGGTTCAAGTCCCGGCGTGCGCAAACAAATTTTAATTTATTAATGAATATGTTTAATTTCACAATTAATTCATGTAAACATAATAATAGTATATTTTTGGCACGTTCCAGAGTGGTAGATATTCGTACTCTAAGTATCGCCCTAGGTGAAGGACTATTATTCAGAATTGAAACGTTGCGTTTAGTGACGAGATCTGAATAGCCAGGAACTTCCCAGTCTTCCTCCTCTCCTCCCCACTACCTTCGAACCTCACAACATAGACCAATTGGGACGTTATTAAGTCACGAAGGTGTCATGTCTTCCTGGGGCATCATCGACTTTTTCAATCCACTTGCGCATTACGATGCTCCATACACCGTTGACCCCAATCAATCCAAAGTTATAAAATAAAACACTTAATTAATTATCCAGCATAATTTTATTTTCAAGTTTCATTTGCCTACACATTGCATTGCGTACATTAGTTCAACACTAACAGAATAATAATATACGACACTTCTACCAGCTACGAGTATTAAAACAGCGGCATTAGGTCTATCCTCCCGTCCAACCATTAAATAGCTTAGCTTAGATCACAATGAACACGGTTAGAATATTATATTACAATCATTTTTGTTTTACTAAAAGTTTTCTCCAGAGTTTGAACGTTTTTTTGTTGTAATCGGACATTTAAAAAGTAACTGCGGCAAACAACGTAGCGTCTTGTCTCATATTTTTATAGCTAAATCGACATATTTTTCAAAGCTCCATAGCTCATGACGGAAATTAAGTTGCAAGCGTTGACTTGGAAATTTAATAATGAAAAAAAAAGTTCAAATTTCCTGACGCCAGAGCTCACCGTTTGAGAGCCTAGCTGCTTTAGATGAACATGAACATTTTTGCTTCACAAAAAAAGTTCTGTTCCAATTCAGGAATAAAAAATCCAAGAGGCAATCATTTTAATTTCAAACTTTAAATGTTTCTAAGTAACTCAGCAAAAGTTTTTTTTGCTACCAAAGTGCACCTATCACTTAAATATAGTTTATAAATTACTACAATAATTATATAATGCAATAATAATTAGTAATGAAATTCAAGTCTATATTATTATTATTATTATTTATATTAGTAAGAGTACACTGCGTCCGATCTAAATATTGCAAATTGCAATAAACTTAATTCTAATAAAGTACATTAAGACCTGTATTAAATAGTGGTATTATCAATATTATGTACACAATACTTAAATTAACCAATTAATTCACACGGACGATATATTAATTTAAGATTATCGTTTGATACAATAATAATTGGTTTAAGTCTGGACCCAACAAGGTGCCTTGCGGAAAGCCCGAAAGTTGAAAAGATTTTTTTGTTGATTTTGCGCTAACGTTCACAGTTCAATGTTAGACGAATAAGCACATTTGTTATAAAACCTTTTTTCACTTTGTTTTAGTTCACTTTACAATTGTTTTATGGCACTTGCCCGGTTGGCTAAACGTCCTTCTTCTAATTAAGTAGCATTTGTCAAGCGTGAGTTCTTCATCTTTGTATGTTTTTCCTTTGTGCAGTATATGAACAGTGATTTGTTCAGTTTTCTCTCTAGCAGCCCCAATTTGGGAATCGCCCAAGAAATTTTGACGATGAGATAGAGTTTTAAATCATTTTGAAGCTTTCAACAATTTGTTATTCTTCTCTCCTGTGGTATAGAAAGACTGGCTGGTCCAGACTGAATCGTTGGAACTGGACTTCGTCTACATTATTGTGAAGGTGAAATACCCTTTGATAATTACTCTGTTTAACCCCAGCATTGGGCTAACTTAGAAGTTCCGAAATGAAATCCCTGGTTTTGCAATGGACTATCTTGGACTACCACGTCATAGATTTTGCTGTATTTCTTGAACACTTCGATACACTGATCAAATTTTCGATTACGTTAGATGAATTAATGACTTTCTTAAGAGATTAAGCCTTGTTGTATTTTATTTATTTTAAAAAGAAAGACAGATATTCCCGGGTTACGAATAACCTGACAATATTCGAAAAACTCCTACTGCTATCATAAGAAGCGGAAGATGTTGCTTGTGTAGTGATGGAAAACTTAGCCAGCAGAGGAATTGAACGCACGACGCCCGGGTGGGAATCCGACGCGTTTGTCCACTCAGCTACCGACCGGTCAAGAAGATTAAGATCGTAAAGATCAGTTTAAAATCAACCTTCATGTTTTATCTCTCGTGGATAGAAGACTAACTCTAGAATTTTATAATAATAGAGATTCATCTGTTTAAAGTCCAGGTTAGGTTCACGATAATACCTTCTACGATGATCTTTTGGAATTAATAATTGCCATAGAGAAATCCATTGTCTTGTTGCTTGACTATCATGATGATCTTGATAGATTATCCGAGATAATTATCCAATTTCAAAATAGGTTGATTTGTATTCCTGACCGTCTCATTATTTTGATACCTAAGTTAGGGTGATTCAAGAACCTTGCAGTATAATCTTCTTCGACTCAGTCCATTCCGAAAGATTTTTCTGTTATTGCGTCCATTGTGAACCTCGTAGCATGATTTTCCTATACCCTCGATTCCACCATCAGACTTCATAAAAGAGTCCAACTTCCTGCACTATAAGTGTCTTTATGATTTTTTAAAATTATTTCATGTTTCAGATTAGGTTAGCTGCATTCCCGCCTGTCCCAACAGATTCTTCAACAATACTTCCATATAGCATGATCTTTCTCCAATCAGACTACATCTAGGAGTCCTGCCCCGCCCAGCATCATAAGTGGTGGTAGCCCTGGTCGTACAGGGGCGGCAGCGCGTGGTGCAGCTGGTAGGGCTGGGGGGCAACGGCGTAGGCGGGCGGCGCGCCCAAGGGCTGGGGCGGGCCGCCCAGGGAGTCGCCCTCCGAGTCGCTGGAGGTGTCGAGGTGGGTCTTGTCACTTCCAGGCACACTGGAAAGAGAAGGAAAATAAGGTTAACTCAAATAGTGATAATTGTACATGGGGAAAAATTTACACATATCCACCAAATACCTACCGTAAATAAAAAATATATATTGTGTGTTATAATAATAATAGTGAACTTATGTAGCGCAGTTTTGTGGTATTTCACCTCAAGTGCGCTTTGTACTAAATTAATTATGCTAATAAGACTAACTAACAAGGAGAAAAATAATAAATAATATGTTCGAGGCCTGTTCAAAAGAAAAGGTGAATTTTGAATTTTCGCGGGCTGTGTACATTCGACTATCGATTTTAATTTTTTTGTAATGTTGGTACACAAATAATTCCATTTTTTCCAAAAGTAAAAAATCGAAGAACACACAAAAACGTGACTAACCTTTCCAGTTTTCAAAAACAAACCACTAATCCAAAATGGCTGATAATGCTAACATATGATAAACATATGTGTACCAACATAACAAGAACAACAAAAAATCGATAATCGAATGTACACAGCCCGCGAAAATTCAAAATTCACCTTTTCTTTTGAACAATTTATATATGTTATGTATACAAATTAAAACTACCTCAAATCATGATCGTTATCATAAATCATGAGAGAAAAAGGTTCAGATATAGGTACAACAGTGCGTGTGTACATCAACTGATTAAAAAATGAATTTACCAGAAGCTAAGGGTGTAAAAATCCAGATGAAACGTATGAATTCATATTAACATATTTGTTAAATCAAAGAAAAGGAAATTAAATTGAGGACAGTCAACATGTTGGTACTTAAAAACATCAATATTTAAGTATTATAAGTAAACGATTCTAAAAATGCAAACAGTGTAAATATAACAAGTAACAAAATAACAATAAATATTTTAAGACAATGAGTATATGGTTTTCAGTAGACAGTAAGGACATTTAGTTGTAAGGATACAAGTAAGGAGAAAACCGATACAAAGCAAATTACTGGCGTTTTTAAAGAAATTAAATTTGAATAAGGTTTTTTATACAAATTTGGTTTTTAAGACCCGTCTGAACTCTGCTAGTTTTTGTATGTTGGCAAGTTGTGAGATACTAATGAGAATAGTAATTTTCCATTCTATTGCTAAACTAGTTGATTGCCCACAAAGCGTTCGCCTATGCTAACTGTCAAACTAGTGACTCTTTTGTCTGGTTAATATAATCATAAAAAACATCGATTAAGCTGATATCGTATCCAATTCCAGCTATAAACAATGCCCATTTATTCCGTCGCGTCAAGAACGTCCATTAAAATATTACCTTCCTCATTGGTAACTTGAATAATAATTATTTTCTTTCGTAATTTGCAGTTTTTTTTTTTTTTTTTACGTGAATACCGCACAAGAGTCTCAACTGCTCCCAACCGTTCATCGTGAGACTATGGCATTCCCAAATAGGATATGTTGTGAGGCTGAAGGTAGTGGGGAGGGGAAGGAGACGGTGAAGGGGAAGGTTGGGAAGTACCTGGCTATTCAGATCTGGTCAAAAACATATAAAAAGCCAGTTGATTGCAAGCAAAGTTTCGATTCTGAATGGTGGTTAAACTAGGGCGACTCTTTTCGTCTGGAACGTGCCGCAAATATACTTTTTATTTTTTACATGAATTAAATCGTATGACACAATTTCCAGCTTTCAATGTAATTAGCCGCGTTTGAACGTCCGCGACCTTTGGATTCGTAGTCGAGCGTCTTACCACTCGACCATGGAGGCCGGCAGTTGTCGTAGTAACCAAGTAAGTAAGAATTGTCAGAGATTAATGTGATCGAAAATACCGAGTAAAAAGCTAATTACCCAAATATATGACCTTGGAGTAACAATGTATGGAGAGAGAGAGAGTTAATTATTTTTACCCAACCTATACAAACTGGCGATAAATCACTTTCTCCGGGTTTTCACGTCGTACACCATGAGAGAGAAAAGAGACAACAAATATAATACACCGCTTCTATGTACTGTCACGATGATTCCTTGGGCTCCTGGGTCGCCGCGGGACTCCGCCCACATTTTTTACTATGCCACTAAACTTGACACAACTAAACGGTTTTTTAGGTTATATGCTATATTTTTGTGAATAACAATACTGTGAAAAGGTGGTTATACGAATAAACAAAAACGTTATGTCGATATGCGCTATGAATGGATGTATAAATACCCTAGCCTTAGTCCTAGCCACGCCCGGGTGCGCCGAGTCAGGTTAAAATCATCAAAAACAAGTCAAAAACTGACTTCACTGCCTTGGATAGATACTACTCTATGTACTCTAAGGTTACAACTAAACTAACTAACTAACCATCACGCCGTTTCCCCGCAGGGGTAGGCAGAGAGGACGAACCGCCATATATCTCTGTCTTGGCATACACTCCTTGCTTCATTCATATTCATACATCATATCATACATACTCTTCCGTTATTCTGACTCCTCGCATGGCCCGATTCTAGTATTTGATTCACTTGATCGTGCCATATCTTTCTCGGGCGTCCCGACTTCTTCTTCCATTCACTTTCGCATCATATATTATTTTCACATTCATTTCTTCGTTACTTTGCTTTACATGCCCAAACCATCTAAGCGCTCCTCTCTCTCACTACCTAGAGCCTCACAACCTTAGAGTTGGTAGAGTAGTATCTATCCAAGGCAGTGAAGTCAGTTTTGGACTTGTTTGTGATGATTTTAACATGACTCGGCGCAGTTGGGCGTGGCTAAGACTAAGGCTACGGTATTTATACATCCATTCATATTACATATCGACATAATGTTTTTGTGTATTCGTATAGCCACTTTTTCACAGTATTTTTATCAACAAAAATATAGCATATAACTTAAAAAACCGTTTAGTTGTGTCAAGTTTAGTGGCATAATAAAAAATGTGGGCGGAGTCCCGCCAGTGTTACTTCAAGGAACTAGCACCTTAAGATCATTATGACAGTATATAGAAGCGGGCCAAGAAATTTGTTGTCTCTTTTTCTCTCATGGTGTACGCCATAAAAGCCCGGAGAAAGTGATTTATCGCAAGTTTGTGTAGGTTGGGTAAAAATAATTAGCTCTCCCTCCATATATTGTTACTTCAAGCTCACAACATACCCTGATTGGGGATGCCATAGTCTCACTGGCTCTAGACGGTTGGGAGCAGTTAGGACTCTTGTGCATCACACGCGTAGTCGCTACATAGGTTTCAACTCGATTCCGTATTAGTCATAATAAAGTAGGGTTAAACATGCAGTATACACGAAGTGCGTAGTTAAACACGTGTTTTAATGTCGATAACAAAATACATTAATGGTCGCAAGAGTAACGTGATACGTTTTACGTTCAGTCGAATCATAATAATGATACGTACAATGGGCATTGTACAATTGCACGAGCATACTTGTATATTATAAACAAGGTGTCAGAAATATGATGCACACTCTTGGGGGGCATGAAGAGGTACCTTTGCGAAACAGTGTAGTGAGTACGGTTGACTTTATACTGACTCGATAGAAAGAGACGAAGATATGTTAAAGAATGTTGGATAGTCTGTTAATTTAATAAAAAATATTTGAACACATTAAACCCAACAATATCTGCCTAATAGCTACAAAACTTTTACTACACAAGTAAGCAGCGATTTCCAATGACGTTACATATATAGACACGTTATAGCCTTAGAATATTAACACAAAATGTGGCAAGCAAAACACACACGTTACCAGTAAATTCATCATTCAAACATCGGTCATGTATGACAAAGATAGACATTCATAGAATATATGTGTACGAACGAAACAGATCCGAAGTTCGGACCGCGTTCCATACTTGCTTGAAACGACCTCAAGCGACGCGTGACCGTTTAGTACTAAATCGGCTCAAACACCGATCACACCAACTAGCGTGATTATTGCTTGCCACTTTGCAAGCGCTGTATATATATATATGTAACGTCATTGCATTTACACATATATTTATTCATTTTAAAGAAAGACAAACATTCCCGGGTTACGAATATCCTGACAATATTTGAAAAACTCCTATTGCCATCGTAATACGCGGAAGATGTTGCTTGTGCAATGATGGAGGACGTCATTCGTCACGTCATGTAACGTCATTGGTGATTTCTCATTGATATTGACTCATTTAATGAATGGTGTGAAACTAACTGCCTAGAATTAAACATTGATAAATGTAAAATTATGTCATTTTATAGAACTCATAAACCGATCCTCTTCAATTATAAATTAAATAGTGCCTCCCTACCTACCGTCAGATCTCTAAAAGATCTTGGTGTCACTCTAGACTATAATCTTTCTTTTCGTGATCACATTAATAATGTAGCTAATAAATCACTAAAATTTCTTGGCTTCATCAATAGAATTGCCTGTGACTTTAAGAATATAAAGACCCTAATAACCGCTTTACTGCTCATTAGTTCGCCCTCATCTAGAAAATGCTAGTGTAATTTGGTCCTCTTTCTATACCGTTCATATTCATCATATTGAATCCGTACAACATCGCTTCTCACGCGGTATTGCATGGAGATTAGGGCGAGAAAGAGGCGATTATTCATATGATGAAATTGAACAATTATTGAAAATGTCTTCATTGGAAAAGCGCAGGAAAGACTTTGATTTAATTTTCATTTACAAAATTATTAATTGTTTTATTGACTCACCTTCTCTGTTGCAACTTATCCAGTTCAACATTCCTTGCCGTAGACTCAGAAACAATGAATTGCTGTTCCTCAATCATTACTATACTAATTATGGGTATAATTCTCCACTGTCCAGAATGTCAAGACTTGTTAACTTAAGCCATGGTCTTGAAATTTTTGGTAGCAGTCTAAATGATTTTTGTCATTCTTTACGACTGTATCAAAACATTGACTAGACCATGGCTTGAATGTTCTCTCTAATGTTTATTTTGTCATATTTTTGTCATCGCTTCATTTATTATTATGTATGTGCTATTCCTTCTCTGTTGCTCTTTTTTCCATTTCGTGTTTTGAATGTCTTTTTTGTAATTGGACTTTAGTCCGTTAATTAATAAATAAATAAATTACCACTTGATCACACCTTTCCTTACATTCCACCCATTACCCACTTAAACTTGTACAAATCGCAAGTTCGCCCCGTTATTGAATTTTCTGGCAAAAAAACACCCGACTCTTAAAGAACACAGGCGTCAGGCGGGAACGCAATCCTTGTTCTACCGGTATTTCAATGGAAGATGCTCCGAGGAACTGCTGCGTCATTGATCCCTTCGACCTCGGTGCCTAGCGGGGAGACTGGCCGAACGCGAGACCATCATTTGTACACGGTTGACATTCGATGCATGAGAACGGGTGGCTTCCACGACTAGTGTCCCTCCTATAGCATGGGTCTCTTCAAGACCACAGGTTCACTCCTTCCTTTCGTCAAAATACCCTCCACACAGCATCCTCAAAGATGACATAGGCTCCAAGGGAAAACGTTAGAGAGAAATAGTTTTAAACAAACATTGTCAAAACTATTTCTAACAGCACCGTTTCGATTCTGAATGGTGGTCTTTTAACAGGGCGATACTCGGAGTATCTCTCACGCTGTTCGTTCGTTGGTAATATGTGCGCTTTAGTTGATTGGTTAGGTCACGATTCATAATTGGGTCATCCGCCCAACTGCTCTACCGTCATAATTGCATATTGCCCGTTACTGGTGTCTAAAAGTTATGCAAGTGACAAGTGGCCAAACTCAGAGCGATAATATGCAGGAGGTGGCGCTTCTGTAGTCAGTATTGATGATTTTTGCCTGACCCGGGCGTGGCTAGGACTAGGGCTAAGGTATTTATAAATCCATTCGCAGCACATGTCGACATAATGTAGCATAATAAAATAAATATATTTTTATTTAACAAGATCTCATAAAAACAGTTGTTCACCTAACTAACTAACTAACTAACCATCACGCCGTTTCTCCGCAGGGGTAGGCAGAGAGGACGGACCGCCATACAACTCTGTCTTGGCACACACTTCTTGCTTCATTTACATTCATACATCGTCTCATACATACTCTTCTGTTATTCTGACTCTTCACACGACCCGATTCTAGTATTTGATTTACTTGATTGTACCATGTCTTTCTCGGGCGTCCTCGACTTCTTCTTCCATTCAGTTTCGCATCATATATTCTTTTCACACTCCTTTCTTCGTTCATTTGCTCTACATGCCCAAACCATCTAAGCGTCCCTTTCTTGATCCTATTCATTACGCTCACATCAGCCTTGCATTCTTTTCGGATATCCACAGTTTTAATACGGTCATAGATGGTTTTACCGCACATACGTCTCAAAGATCTTATTTCCACAGCATTCAGTCTACTTTCATCCTTCCTCTGCCGAGTTCCACGCCTCACTGCCATACATCAAGGTTGGTATAAGCACTCCATTGTGGACTGCTAGCTTCGCTTCTTTGGACAATTTCGAGATAGTCGATATCAGAACTGTGTGTACCTGCGGTTCCAGTTACCGGTGACCGGCGAGGAACCGGTTATTTACCCAGTTCTTTTTGGAACCGGTTCCTGGTGCCAGAAAAGTTCCACGAAGAAGGGACTAACTAGCAAATCGACAAAAGTTCCTCACCAAAAAAAAAGTACTAGTCGGTAAAGATTTGAAAACGAAAAGAACTGGAACTGGTTGGAACTGGCCCAGAAAAAAAACACTAAAAGGATATCGATATTTTTATTTTGAAAAAATTTGGAACCGGTTCCTCGGAGAAATAATATCGGCGGTTCCAGTGACCGGCTAGGAACTGGTTTCTTTTAACCGGGACAGGAAACTCGACAAAAAATATGGGATAAAACCTCAAAAATCGTTGAGTTATGTCCCCATAGCAAAACACAGTGGGCGGAGTCGCCGGAGGCGCGGGAGACGAAAAAACATGGTTACATACCTAAAAGTGGTGCGATATTATGCGACAACTTGTCTTGTCTCTTTCCCTCCACGGTTTACGACGTAAATCCCGGCGAAAGTAAATTTAAATAGGTTGGGTAAAAAATATGGCTCTCTCCACATATATTCTTGCTCTGAAGACCAAACGCACTGAGATTTAGAAAACCCTGGGTATTTTTCTATCTGATCAAAACTGCATTCTTGACTTTATTAATTAAGAATTTTATTATTTTTCAACTTTTATCGATATGAAATATTTATCACTGTTCGAAAAGCATAGTTACCCTTCATAGTTAAATATCGATGAATAACCGATTTGATTAAGTGCTTATGATAAGAAATGGACTTTTAAATTGGAGAGCGTACAGTGTAAAACGGTGTACAGTCATTATTACATGGACTAGGGGATAAAACCAATTTGGCACGTGTAATTAAATGGTAGTCGATAGTACGGAATAGGGTGACGAGCGGTTAGGATCCTCAGCCACGAATCAAGAGGTAGCGGGTTCAAACCCTAAATAACTAACCATCACGCCGTTTTACCGCATGGTAGGTAGAGAGGACGGAATGCCATACAACACACTCCGTCTTGGCACACACTCCTTGCTTCATTCACATTCATACATCGTCTCATACATACTCTTCTGTTATTCTGACTCTTCGCATGGCACTACTCAAGTATTTGATTCACTTGATCGTGCCATGTCTTCCTCGGGCGTCCCCGTCTTTTTCTTCCATTCACTTTCGCATCATATATTCTTTCCACGCTCCTTTCTTCTTCATTCGCCCTACATGCTCAAACCATCTAAGCGTTCCTTTCTCAATCCTATTCAATACGCTTACATCGGCCTTGCATTCTTTCCGCATAATCACATTTTTAACACGGTCATACATGGTTTTACCGCACGTACGCCTCAGGGATCTCATTTCTACAGCATTCTGTCTACTTTCATCCTTCCTCTGCCTGGTTCCATGCCTCACTGCCATACATCAGGGTTGGTAAAAGCACTCCATGGTGAACTGCTAGCTTAGCTCCTTTGGACAATTTCTTATTAGCGCCAACAGCGTTCAGTCCTCCATTAAATGGAGTTTCCTGCATTCACCCTTCTTTCAATATCCTTATCGGCCTTTCCGTCTCTCTAGAACATACTTCCTAAATACACAAACTCATCCACTTGCTCCAAGTATTCATCATTCACACCAATATTTTGCACGCAGTTCTCGTACTCTCTCTTTCAAACACCATGACTTTGGACTTACTTACATTCATCATCAACTCATTCTGCATACGGTACATACTTGGTTCATCCTAGACACGAGAAACTGGAGATTTTCCATACTGTCAGCAATCAGCACCGCATCGTCCGCATACAATAGGCAACATACTTTCAGATTGTTCATTTTCGCGCCCAAGCCCACACCTTTCGATTCTTAGATACAATTATCCATGTACACAATGAACAACCACGGTGATATTACACAGCCTTGCTTTACACCTTTTGTGATGTTAAACCACTTCGCAAAATCACGTCTATCCAACACATCAAAATAAAAACGTGTGAATTCATATTAACATATTTGTTAAATTAAAGAAAAGGAAATTAGATTTAAGACAGTTAATTGTTGGTACTTAAAATATTAATATTCAAGTGATATAAGTAAACGATTCTTCAAATAATTCAAAACTACAGGGTGTTATCGTCATCAATCTATAAATTAAGGTTTCAAATAGATGCACGCATAATCTCCATGGCTTCATTTTTACAAAACAAACAAAATATTGGCTTATCTAATAGAGCGAGAAATTACTTTATTATCATACCCCTTCGTGTCTGCCAAAACCCTATCCGTATGCTAAGTACATCGACATAATTAAACCTGTATAACGAGCAGGTAACGCACGGGTGCATATTCAATCAATTTTGATTAAATCAACCCCAAAGATGGTAGCTTGCTACCCCCTCCCGCGGTGGTCTCAAGAGCCCCCTGCGCGATAGGTACCTACCACCTTCCAGCTCGGTTACTGTTGACTGTTTCAACGAGGAAACCCTTGTGGATGTAGATCGAGGGGTAGAAAATCAAAGATAAATAATCTGGATTTAAAAAAAATTATGGCATTAATAAATTGTGCTATTTTTCACGTATAATTGAAATTAAATAGTGTTTAGTACAATGACGTTATATATATAGACACGTTATAGCCTTAGAATATTAACACAAAATGTGGCAAGCAAAACACACACGTTACCAGTAAATTCATCATTCAAATATCGGTCATGTAAGACAAAGATAGACATTCATAGAATATATGTGTATGAACGAAACAGATCCGATGTTCGGACCGCGTTCCATACTTGCTTGAAACGACATCAAGCGACGCGCGACCGTTTAGTACTGAATCGGCTTAAACACCGATCACACCAACTAGCGTGATTATTGCTTGCCACTTTGAGAGCGCTACAACGTGTCTATAATATATGTAACGTCATTGGTTTAGCATATATGTGGAACGTTCCAGAGGGTAAATATTCACAGCATCTCTTTGGTAAAGGACTATTATTTAGAATAAAAACATTGCTTGAATAATAATAATAATAATAATAATAACAGTGAACTTATATAGCGCAGTTTTGTGATATTTCACCTCAAGTGCGCTTCACACTTTAATTAATTATACTAATAAGATTAACTAACAAGGAGAGAATAATATGTATACAAATTAAAACTATCTAAAATCATGATCGTGATCATAAATCATGAGAGAAAAAGGTTCAGATATGGGTATAACAGTGCATGTGTACATCAACAGATTAAAAAAACAATTTACCAGAAGCTAGTGGATATTAAAATCCAGATGAAACATATGAATTCATATTAACATATTTGTCAAATCAAAGAAAAGGAAATTAGATTGACGACAGATAAACACTATTATTTTAGTTAGTGCTAGTTTTATGATATTGGCTACATTATAGATAGTGAAAAACTTTTTTTTTTAATTTCCAAGCCGTCTGGAGCCACTGGGACTATGGCATCCTTGATTGAGGTATGTTGTGAGGTTGCAGGTAGCGAGGAGGGGAAGCAAATAGAGAAGATGATAGTTTGGAGGTACCTGGCTATTCAGATCTGGTCGCCAAACACGGCTAAGCCCATTTTAAGCATAGTTTTGAATCTGAATGGTCATCTTTCACCAGGGCGATACTGAGTATCTATCACTCTGGAACGTGTCGCAAATATATATAAATATATTATTTCTATGTTGTGAAGTTGGAGGTAGTGAAAACACGAGGAGGGAAGGGAAACAGGGAAGAGGAAGGTTGAGAGGCACCTGGCTATTCAGATCTGGTCACCAAACACGGCTAAGCTAATTTTAAGCATAGCTTAGAATATGAATGGTGATCTTTCACTAGGGTGATACTGAGAGTATCTACTACCTTATTTCATCTTCTTCCCTTCTATTTAGCTTATAACCTACCCTTATAATTGGGGTTGCCACAGATCTACCGTCTCCGGGCAGTTTTTTTTTCATTCCCCTTGTATAATTTGGGATGCCATAGTACCACTGGCTCCTGAAAGTTGTTCATTATTTCTGTTCAAACCAAGACAAACTTTTCAGACTCATTCCTTAAATTCATTAGAAGATTTTCTAATTAAAAAATACCTCCGATATACTATATTTTAAATTTATACCACAAATCAAAAAATTATAATAATTTTTTATTTTTAAATATAAATATATTTTAAATTTGCATTCTCATGCCCTAAAAATAAAAAGTTATTATGATATCGTAAAAATAAATTTTGATCTTCTTCAAAAGTTCCTAAAAAGTTTACTGACTCTAACATATTCATAAGGGAATATCAAAATGAATTTTAAGTTATTTTTATTGATATGGTGATTGTGTCCTGCCAGAATATGACCTACCAGGTAAAAGTATGTTGCCGAAATTTATATAAACTAAGAATTAATATCAAGTAGAAATTAAGATTTGTTCAGCGCCCTTGAGGTGATTTTTCACAAAAACGGCGCTATAAAAATTATCCAAATATTATTATTATACGGAATTAACGTTTAAAAAAAAATAACACTACCAAAATAATATTCCAGAATCCACGTTTATTCAAAACACAATGGATTCTATTCAATCCTGTCCTATTTACGAGGTATATTCCTCTTTTCCCAAGCGAGGGCAGCGCGCTCCGTTCCCCCCATCATTAACACCCCCCACCCGCGCCCCGTGACCTCCCACTACCCCGACAGGTATCGGATATCACCCCACCCCCTATCTGAAGGTAAACACAAGAGAGGCGCATCTATACCTTCATTAATACGAATTGTTATTTCGATAAATACTTTTTCATTCTTGGTCATATTTTCATTCTTCATATACTTTATATATATAATATAATAATAAAACCATCTAAGCGTCCCTTTCTTGATCCATTTCATTACGCTTACATCAGCCTTGCTGTTTTCCCGGATATACACATTTTAACACGGTCAACGTCACGGTCACGTGTTTCATGAACAGATCTGAATAGCCAGGTACTTCCCCACCTTCCTCTTCCCATCTCCTTCCCCTCCCCACTAAACTTTAGGTCTCCCAAAATACAGCATCATTTAATTCACAAAAAAAGTTTAATTACCCGAGTTTCGACATAACTAATTAACCATCACGCCGTTTCTCCGCAGGGGTAGGCAGAGAGGACGGACCACCAAACGACACACACTTCTCCGTCTTGGCACACACTCCTCGCTTCATTCACATTCATACACGGTCTCATACATACTGACTTCTGTTTTTCTGACTCTCGACATGCTTCATCCACTTCCTCCTGGTGTCCCCGATTTCTTCTTCCATTCACTTTCGTGTCATATATTTGTTCACACTCCTTTCTTCGTTCATACTCTCTACATGCCCAAAACATCTAAGCCTCCCTTTCTTAATCCTATTCATTACGCTTGCTGATGCCTCGCGTTTTTTTTCGAAAACCACCCTTTTAATTTTTATACCCTTAGCTTCTGGTAAATTGTTTTTTTTTAATCTGTTGATGTACACACGCACTGTTATACCCTTATCTGAACCTTTTCTCTCATGACTTATGATAACGATCATAATTTTAGATAGTTTTAATTTGTATACATATTATGAATTATTTTCTCCTTGTTATTTAGTCTTATTAGCTTAGTTAATTTAGTATGAAGCGCACTTGAGGTGAACTATCACAAAACTGCGCTATATAAGTTTACTGTTATTATTATTATTATTAAACACATTTTGTGGATGGAAGAAGAAGTCGAGGACGCCCGAGAAAGATATGGCACGATCAAGTAAATCCTGCCAGGTAAGTATGTTCCTGTATATTTTCTTATTTAAACTAGGAAGTAATATATAATAATAGAAAATAAGATCTGTACAGCGCCCTTGAGGTGATTTTTCACAAAAACGGCGCTATACAAATATTATTATTATTCAATACTTGAATCGGGTCATGTGAAGAGTCAGAATAACAGAAGAGTATGTATGAGACGATGTATGAATGTAAATGAAGCAAGAAGTGTGTGCCAAGACAGAGTTGTATAGCGGTCCGTCCTCTCTGCCGCCTACCCCTGCGGGGAAACGGCGTGATGGTTGGTTAGTTAGTTAACTACATTTTACAAATTTAATAATATATCGCGTGCGAATAAGAAAGAGACTCTTATATGTTTGTAAACGTACAACCTTGGAGAAAAAATGTATGGTGAGAGAGCTAATTATTTTTACCCAACCTATACAAACTTGCGATAAATCGCTTTCTCCGGGTTTTTACGCCGTACACCATGAGAGAGAAAGAGACAACAAATATAATACTCCGCTTTTATGTACTGTCACAATGATCTTGGGCACCTGGGTCACCGCGGGACTCCGCCCACATTTTTTAATATGCCACTAAACTTGACACAATTAAACGTTTTTTTGGTTAGATGCTATATTTTTGTTGATATCAATACTGTGAAAAAGTGGTTGTACGAATAAACAAAAACATTATGCCGATATGTGATATGAATAGATGTATAAATACCCTAGCTTTAGTCTTAGCCATGCCCAGGTCCGCCGAGTCAGGTAAAAATCATCAAAAACTGACTACGCTGCCTTGGGTAGATACCACTCTATGTACTCTAAGCGTACAAAACGAATGGACGAATGGTAGTCGCGAGAAGACACGATCAAATAATAACACATACTAATTCATAAAATATAATAATATTATAACAGTTTAAACAGCACTTGTTGTTTGTTGGTAAAAGCTGCTCTTTACCAGCGGCTGTTGTTTGCACTGGCGGGAGGAGGTGGGACAGAGGAGTGCGGGGAGACGGGTAACCCGATATCTCCAGCGGGGGGTGGCAAAGGGAAGAGGGGGGTATAACCCCCCTTCCCCTACCTCCCTGCACCTCGCACAGCCGAGAACAGCCAGAGAGGCGAGATGCCAGTTAGCAGGGCCAGCATAAAATATATTATTTAACATATTAACTAACTAACTAACCATCACACCGTTTCCCCGCAGTGGTAGGCAGAGAGGACGGATCGCCATATAACACACTCTGTCTTAGCGCAAACTCCTTGCTTCATTCACATTCATACATTGTCTCATACATACTCTTCTGTTATTCTGACTCTTCACATGACCCGATTCAAGTATTTGATTTACTTGATCGCGCCATGTCTTCCTCGGGCGTCCTCGACTTCTTCTTCCATTCGCTTTCGCATCATTATATTCTTTTCACACTCCTTTCTTCGTTTATTCGCTCTACATGCCCAAACCATTTAAGCGTCCCTTTATTGATCCTATTATTAAACTTCATTTTATTTATTCATAAAGGAACAATAATATTTGTTGGTAATAAATACTAACTTAAGAAAATACAAGTTTATCTATTCGACTGTGAATAAAAACATAATATAGTTTTCTATTTGTTATCTGTTTAGTTTATTTTGATAAAGATTTTGGTTTAAAAGGTTGTAACTAGCGTTGTGACCGCTTTGAAAGAACTTCTTCAAAGAACTACTTCTTTTGGCAACAGTTCGTACTTCATTCATTGTTCATTGAACAAATACTTCAATTGAAGTCGGTAGTTCATTATAGCGTTCATTCATTTTAATAACTTCATTTCATTGAACAAATATTTCAATTGAAGGTGGTAGTTCATTTTAGCCTTCATTCGTTTCATTAACTTCATTTCACTGAACCAACACTTCAATTAAAGTTGGTAGTTCATTTTAGCCTTCATTCTTTTTGATTAACTTCATTCAATTGAAAGAAGTACTTCAATTTGAAGCAGTACCGTTGCGAAGGCAGTGACATTTCAAAATGAAGGAACCAGTTCCAGTTCCTTTCGTTTCGAAATGTCTACCGACTAGTACGTGATTTTTGTGGCGAGGAACCGGTTCTAGTGCTTTTCAATTTGAAATCTCTATCGACTAGCATGTGTTTTTCGGCGAGGATTTTTTTCCAGTTCTTTTGGTTTTCAAATCCCTACCGACTAGTACTTTATAATTTGGCAAGGAACCGGTTCCAGTGCTTTCCAGTTTCAAAGTAATACCGACTAGTACGTGATTTCGTTGGCAAGAAAGCAGGTCCAGTTCTTTTCGTTTTCAAATCTCTACCGACTAGCCAGTGCTTTTTCGGCGAGGAACCGGTTCCAAAAAGAATTGAACAAATAAGCGGATAAATTCAAATCTCTTTTTTGCGAGTTCGACTTCAATTGAAGTGTTTATTTCGAAGGGTTCTTTTTGAAGAACTAACAATTCGTGAAGCATTCACAAAACATCGAAGTTTTTTCCCAACGCTAGTTGTAACAATAAACGCGTGTGATTTCATATATATAATTTTACGTATAAATATAATTTTAAATAAAAATATTTTTATGAAGCAATTTTTATGATTTTTATTTAATTTCCAGTTGTTTGTTACTCCGTGAAAAATAATAATAATATTTGTGAAAAATCACCTCAAGGGCGCTGTACAGATCTCATTTTCTATTATTACATATTAATTCCTAGTTTAAATGAGAAAATATACAGGAACATACTTACCTGGCAGATCCCGTCAGATAGACAAACTTATTAACTTTACATTATGATTAAGATTTTTATTTATTTTTTTCGATTTAGGGCATGGGAGGGAAATAAAAAATGGACTGTCTGAATTTGTCGTACAGTACAGGATTTGGTTAAAATTTTGTATATCTAAAGGTGATTCGTCGAGAGACAGATTATGTTGAGATTTTTCTAATGAATTTAAGGATATGAGAGTCTGAAAAGATAAGTTTTTAGTTTGGACCGAAATCATAAAAATTATATAAATATTACAAACCATCAATAACATCACGCCGTTTCCCCGTAGAGATAGGCAGTGAGAATGGGCCGCCATTCAACTCTGTCTTGGCACACACTCTTTGCTTCGTTCACATTCATGCATACTCTTCTGCTATTAATCTTGACATGGTCCGACTCAAGTATTAGGGTATTATTATTAAGGTAGTCCCCGACTTCATTCACTTTCGCGTCATATATTATTCTCACACTCTGCTTTCTTCGTTCATCCACTATATACATGCCTAAATCATCTAAGCGTCCCTCTCTCAATCCTATTCATTACGCTTGCGTCAGCCTTGCATTCTTTCCAGATATCCACATTTTGAATACGGTTATCCACGGTTTTACTGCACATACGCCTCAGGGATCTTATTTCTAGAGCGTGAAAAATTACGGTAAGTACGTTAGGACTACGACAGACAGTTAAGTGAAACTGTGTAATTTCGTTTCAACAGAAACGAAAACAAAAATGTTGCTTATTAAATAAAAATAATCTTTCCGGTAACAACAAAAACGAATTAACTGAAATATTGGATTCCACCTACAAATGATTGTCTTAGGACAATTCGATGAAAATACCTACCCAAAATTGTTTTTGTTGAAATATTTTTGGATTCGACGTAAAAATTATGGTCGCAATACAAAAAAATAATTTAATTTTTCAAATTTTCGGACGAAATGCTTCACTTTGGGGGTCGAGAAAGAATAACTGTTTTCCCAGACTCTACTATAAGAACAAATAAACTGAAATTTTGGATTCGACATAAAAATTACCGTCGTCACAAATTTGATTCAAAAATTCGTTTTTCATGTAAATAATCATCTTATTTACGAACGTAATGCTTAATTTTTAGGATCGGGAAAGAATAACTATTTTCCGACTCTCTGAAGGAACGAATTGACGGAAACAATGGATTCGACGTAAAAATGATACGATGGACTCTCAAGCCGATACGATGAAAAAATCCAACAAAAATATTTTTTGTTGAAAAATCGTCAAATTTAAAGATGAAAATCTTGACGTTGGGGTTCGGGAAAGAATAACTATTTCCCCATGCTCTGTTGGACCGAAATTACTGAAATATTTGATTCGATTAAGAAACAATCCTTCCAAGACGATACGATAAAAAAATCCAACAAAAATGTTTTGTTGCAAAATCATCAAATTGACGGGCGAAATGCGAGACTTGGGGTCGGGAAAGAACATCTATTTTCCCAGGTTCTGTTAAGCCGTACTAACTGAAATTTCGGATTTGACCTAAAAATGTTGATCGTAATGCAATCTGATGAAAAAATCCAACAAAAATAATTTTTGTTAAAAATTCATCGTATTAACGGGCAAAATGCGAGACTTGGGGTCGGGAAAAGAACAGCTATTTTCCCAGGCTCTGTTGAACCAAACTGACTGAAATTTAAGATTTGACCTTAAAATGTTGATCGTAATGCAATCTGATGAAAAAATCCAACAAAAATATTTTTTGTTAAAAATTCATCGTATTAACGGGCAAAATGCGAGACTTGGGGTCGGGAAGGAACATCTATTTTCCCAGGTTCTGTTAAACCGAACTGACTGAAATTTCGGATTTGACCTAAAAATGTTGATCGTAATGCAATCTGATGAAAAAATCGAACTAAAATAATTTTTGACAAAAAATCATCGTATTAACGGGCGAAATGCGAGACTTGGGGTCGGGAAGAAACAGTTATTTTCCCAGGTTCTGTTAAACTGAACTGACTGAAATTTTGGATTAGACCTAAAATTTTGGATCGTAATGCAATCTGATGAAAAAATCCAGTAAAAATATTTTTTATTAAAAAATCATCGTATTAACGGGTGAAATGTGAGACTTGGGGTCGGGAAGGAAAATCTATTTTTCCAGGCTCTGTTTGAGCGAATTGACTGAAATATTATTGAATTCGACTTACAAATAATCTTTTCTGAACTATACGATGAAAAAATTCAACAAAAATGTTTTTGGTGAAAAAACATCGAATTGACAAGCGAAACGCGAGACTTGAGGTCAGGAAGGAACAGCTATTTTCTCCGGCCTGTTAGGCCGAACTGACTGAAATTTAAGATTTGACCTAAAATGTTGATCGTAATGCAATCTGGTAAAAAAATCCAACAAATATTTAAAAAAAATCATCGTATTAACGGGCGAAATGTGAGACTTGGGGTCGGGAAGGAACAGTTATTTTCCCAGGCTCTGTTAAGTCGAGTTCGGCTAAATTTCAGTGAGGTGACTGAAATTTCGAAATTGACCTAAACATGTTGATTTTAATGCAATCTGATGAAAAAATCGAACTAGAATATTTTTTTACAAAAATCATCGTATTAACGTAGAAATGCGAGACTTGAGGTCGAGAAAGAACAGCTATTTTCCCAGGCTCTGTTAAGCCGAACTGCCTGAAATATCGGAATTGACCTAAAAATGTTGACCGTAATGCAATCTGATGAAAAAATCCAATAAAATATTTTTGTTGAAAAATCATCGAATTGACGGGCGAAATGCAAAACTTGGGGTTGGAAAAGAACATATTTTTTCCCTGGCACTGTTAAGCCGTACTGACTAAATTTTCGGATTTTACCTATAAATGTTGATTTTAATGCAATCTGATGAAAAAATCCAACAAAAGTAATTTTTGTTAAAAATTCATCGTATTAACGAGCAAAATGCGAGACTTCGGGTCAGAAAATAACATCTCTTTTCCCAGGTTCTGTTAAACCGAACTGACTGAAATTTCGGATTTGACCTAAAAATGTTGATCGTAATGCAATCTGATGAAAAAATCCAATAAAAATAATTTTTGATAAAAAATCATCGTATGAATGGGCGAAATGCGAGACTTGGGGTCGGGAAGGAACAGCTATTTTCCAAGGCTTCTTTTAACCGAACTGACTGAAATTTCGGATTTGACCTAGAAATGTTAATCGTCAAGGAATCTGATGCAAAAATCCACTAAAAATAATTTTTGTCAAAAATTCATCGCAATAACAGGCGAAATGCGAAACTTGGGGTCGGGAAGGAACAGCTATTTTCACAAGCTCTGTTAAGTCGAACTGACTGAAATTTTGGAATTGAACTAAAAATGTTGATCGTAATGCAATCTGATGAAAAAAACCTACAAAAAGAATTTTTGTTAAAAATTCATCGTATTAACGGGCGAAATGCGAGTTTTGGGGTTGGGAAAGAACATTTATTTTCTCAGGCTCCATTTAAACCGAATTGATTAAAATTTTGGATTTGACCTTAAAATGTTGATCGTAATGCAATCTGATGAAAAAATCCTTCACAAAAATATTTTTTGTTAAAAATTCATCGTATTAACGGGCGGAATGCGAGACTTGGGGTCGGGAAGGAACAGCTATTTTACCAGGCTCTGTTAAACCGAATTGACTGAAATATTGAATTCGACTTACAAATAATCCTTTCAAAACGATACGATAAAAAATACAAAAAAAAATGTTTTTGTTGAAAAATCATCGTATTAACTTTCGAAATGCGAGGACGAAATGAGGATAACATCATTACCATTAGTCTCCTTTCTTTCCTCACTCTATTCAGTGTGTTGGACGCGATAGCCACGATGGCAGTGCCTTCGACAATGTGTAGCATTTAGATTATTTTATATTATTTAGAAATGTTCATCAATCATTTTAAATGTATATTTCTCCCGGCTTGATAAGCCCTAATGACGCAAAGCAATCAGCCCTTCGGGCTGGGTCGGCCAGACTAGGGAAATAACAAACGGAATGACGAGCGCGTAGCGCGGACCAATCCCGGCTGGCCTAACGAATCTTGCGTGAACGGGTCCGGGAGAAAATTAATCTGTCTAACCCTTTCACGGGGGCCAGGTTAATCACCCGGCCAAATAAAATATACCGTGGTGATAACTCGGCCCCCAGCTACATAACTGTTATAAATTTATGTATGTAAATATTAGGATAAGTTAGTTATTTTAGGAATTTAGCCCCAAAAAACCGGGCATTATTTGTAAATTGAATCTTTGTACCTCGTTTGTGAAACTAATAAAAATGATAGAGGGGCGAAATAAAGTTGAGGTGAAAGCTGGTGGAAAGGAAAAGGGGATAAATTAATAAAATCTATCCCACAAAATTTCCAGCCGGCCGGGGAGAGAGGGAAAGAGGAAGCTAAAATTCTCTCACACAATGCTCTCTCACTCCGGCTGCGCGCTCCCGTGGCGATTATATATTGCACAAAAACGGGAGAAAAGGCAGATCACCAGCATCCTCCGCCAGCATCACTCATCTTGACTACTCTCCGCTCCTCGACTTCGCCTAAATCTTAACTCCTGACTTTTATTTGACTATCGCCTGCCCCCCTGGACCGCCTGACTACACCTCTCTCTGGACCAGATCCGCAGCATCTTCACTTGAAGCAGAACCCTACAAGTCAACCCCGTCGTCTCCCTTACAACGAGACCGACCGCTTGGAGCACCTCACAGGTTGGGACCGCCACCTATTACAGTTTAATCTTGTGTACCTTGATTACGTCGGGTACATTCAGCCTAACAAAATACTTAGATTGGGGATGCCATAGTCTCACCGGCTCCAGGCAGTTGTGACTGTTGTGCAGTATAAACTAAAAAAAAAACTGTAATAATCCGGGCAAGGCGCGTTTGTTATTTTATTATTTATTTCTAATGAATGCAATAAACCAGGAAAACCTATTCTCCCATTATGACAAGTGGTCGGATGGCCCGCCACCCAGAGCGTTTGGAAAGTGACTCGCAACTCATTCAACTCATTCCACGGTGTCTGGTGGATGGTGTGATAAAATTACACGCTTTATTGTTACGGCCGTATCTACACAATCGTATTATTACCTTTTTTTAAGCTCGCGGCCGGCGAGTATAGCGGGTTAAGTCAAGTTTATTCTTTTATGTGTTTTTTAAGGAATAACCTTCAAGTAACAATATATGGAGAGAGAGCTAATTCTTTTTACCCAACCTATACAGATTCGGGATAAATCACTATCTCCGGGTTTTTACGTCGTACACCATGAGGAAAGAAAGAGACAACTTATTTTGGACTACTGGACAAATTTAATTGATTTTTAAGAATATGACTCTTAATTTTAAAGGCTTTCTATATTTCTAGTGCTTCTAAATTATTTTATATGTAGCCATGACCATTTTTGTGGAGTATATGAACACCGGTGCATTTATTGAAGATATTATCTTTTTTAATAAGATTATTAAGAGAAACAGAAGCAAGGAGTGTGTGCCAAGACAGAATTATATGGCGGTCTGTCCTCTCTGCCTACCCCTGCGGGGAAACGGCGTGGTGGTAAGTTAGTTAGTTAGTTTTACAGAGAGAATAATATGAATTGAAAGATACAAAAAACATCAACTAATTATAAGGTGATTAAAGAAAATTGATATTTTTTATGAGTTTACGGGAAATATACCTAATTGGACTACTGAAAAAAAAATATATATATAAATATACATGGCCTGTTCAAAAGAAAAGGTGAATTTTGAATTTTCCGCGGGCTGTGTACATTCGATTCTCGATTTTTTTTTTGTTTTGTTGGTACACATATGTTTATCATATGTTAGCATTATCAGCCATTTTGGATTAGTGGTTTGTTTTTGACAACTGGAAAGGTTAGTCACGTTTTTGTGTGTTCTTCGATATTTTTTACTTTTTGAAAAAATGGATCAAAGAATAAAATCCATGATTTATTTTTCCACAACTCCAGGACGCTCATCGTCATTAACATCATCTCGGCCTTCTGTAAGGCGCTTGTACCACTTATAGACAAAGTAGACTCGCCGAATGCCACAGTCAACATTTTTAGTGCGTTGGAGCACTTTATTCCATTTTTAACGCAAAATTTAATACATATTCTTTGATCCATTTTTTTCAAAAGTAAAAAATCGAAGACACACAAAAACGTGGTTAACCTTTTCAGTTGTCAAAAACAAACCACTAATCCAAAATGGCTGATAATGTTAACATATGATAAAAACATATGTGTACCAACATAACAAAAAAAAATGATAATCGAATGTACACAGCCCGCGAAAATTCATTATTCACCTTTTCTTTTGAACAGGCCTCGTATATATATATATATTAAATGATTGAATGACTTATTCTCCTGGTATCCCCAGCCTCGTTCGCCACAGCGGAGAGTTAGTGATACTAGCGCCAATACTGACGTGAACATTCATTACATCTTCCCGTGAGATTATAGTCCTACCGACTACAAACCTTTATGACTACATATTTTGTAACACGTATCAAAACATTAATTTTCTATATTTTTATTTATCGCAATAAAAATATAATTGTTGCAGTATTTTTGGTATTTTTTCGCTTGCCGTGCTGATTAATAATAATAATGAAATTTTGAAGCTAGCAGTCCCCAATGGAGTGCTTATACCAACCCTGATGTATAACAGTGAGGCATGGAATTGGCAGAGGAGGGATGAAAGTAGACTGAATGCTGTGAAACCATGTATGATCGTATTAAAAATGTGAATATCCGGAAACAATGCAAGGCTGATGTGAGCGTAATGAATAGGATCAAGAAAGGGACTCTTAGATGATCTGGGCATGTAGAGCGAATAAATGAAGAAAGGAGTGTGAAAAAAATATATGATGCGAAAGTGAATGGAAGAATTCGAGGACGCCCGAGAAAGACATGGCACGATCAAGTAAATCAAATACTTGAATTGGGTCATGCGAAGAGTCAGAATAACAGAAGAGTATGTATGAGACGATGTATCAATGTAAATGAAGCAAAGAGTGTGTGTCAAGACAGAGTGTGTTGTATTGGGGTCCGTCCTTCTCTGCCTACCCCTGCAGAGAAACGGCGTGATGGTTAGTCAGTTAGTTAGAGTCTAGAGCCAGTGAGATTATTGCATCCCCAATTGTGGTATGTTGTGAGGCTGAAGGTAGTGTGGAGATGCGGAGATGGGAAGAGGAAGGTTGGAAAGTACCTGTCTATTCAAATCTAGTCACCAAACACGGCATCGATCTGAATGGTGGACTCTTTCATCAGGGCGATACTTCTAGAGTATCTATTACTCCGGAACGTGCCGCAAATATACTATATACGAGTATATCATGTTATATGCATTAAATGTAAAATAAATACATCTGTAATAGCAGTTCCTACCCGGTTTCGTTTGAGTTCCAAACGCTATTTTTACGATATGTTGAGTGAACCAACAATTTGACGGCCTCCATGGTCGAGTGGTAAGACGCTCGACTACGAATCCAAAGGTCGCGGGTTCTAACCCGGCGTGAGCCAATAACTTTTATTCAATTAATATGTGTCTTAACACATTCAATTCATACAAAAATAATAAATTAAAAGTAATAGTATCGCCCTGGTGAAAGACCACCATTCAGAATCGAAACGTTGCTTGAAATGGCTTTAGCCCGTGTTTGGTGACCAGATTTGAACAGCCAGGTACTTTATCAACCTTCCTCTTCCCTATATCCTTCCCCTCCCCACTACCTTCAGCCTCACAACATACCCTGAATTGGGGATGCCATAGTCTCACTGGCTCTAGACGGTTAGGGAGCAGTTGAGACTCTGGTGCGGTATTCATAAAGTAAAAAAAATTGTCTCTATTTTTTGATAAGTTGCATAGATTTCAAAACAACATAACTCGCGTTGCGAGCTGAAAACACTTGCGTTCACCTGCAAATTTCATGACGTCAGAGCTCACCGTTCGAGATATTTTGCAGATTTTTTTAGTTTCACCTTTGTTTTTGTAAAATACGGAACAAAAGTAGGCAAGTTTGAATGCTTCAGAAGCGAGCGAGCAAACAAAACAATAAAAATACTTGGTAATTTATATAGCGCCGTTTTTGATAAACATCACCTCGAGAACTCAAAACTTAAGACATATTTAATTTAATAAAATATCTAACTCAACGCTTCGTTGCGAGAACAACCGATACGGGGCGCACATAAAGCGGTCACATCCCGACGGGGCATGCAGTTAACGTCAGCCGGGACAAAACGGTCGGGCGAGGGCACCTACCTCTCCAGACCTAGTCCCTGCGCAGCTCCGGGCCCGTTTACGGCCCCGCTTGACACGAGATGCCTCGTCGAGGCGATTAACTGTCTGTCCAAACACTTGTTTGTTTGTTTTTTAATGGCGCGGGTTATATTCATCGCCTTTTGGGTGTAACAAAGAATTAAAAACGATTCCACGAGCTGGCTGTGTAATGTCGCCGCGGTCGTTAAATCTGTACACTTAGATGAATTAAATAATGTAGATACGATACTGAGACAACGCGCGTGGATGCACTAAACCGAGTCCGCGAGGCATACCTGAGATTTACTGCGTTTAGTATCACGCAAACATTCGTTCGACAGACAAGCTGTCACCAGCTGTCACAAACGTGTCGCTGTAGGCTCCTTTCAGGGAGCAAAAAACATATTTCATGGAGTTTTTTTCCATTTGTACCCACAAATAACACAATTATTCACAAGGTCCATTTCAACATTCCTTGCCGTAGACTCAGAAACAATGAATTGCTGTTCCTCAATCATCGCTCTACTAATTATGGCTATCATTCTCCACTGTTCAGAATGTCGATGCTTGTTAAGCTTAAGCCATGGTCTTGAAATTTTTGGTAGCATGTCTAAATGGTTTTTTGTCATTCTTTACGACTCTACCAAAACTTTGACTTGACCTTGGCTTTGAATTAAATGTTCTGTGTAATGCATACTTTGTCATTGCTTCATTATAATATTATGCATGTGCTGTTCTTTCTCTGTTGCTTTTTTTCCCATTTCGTGTTGTATATTTTTTTGGAATTGAACAATAGTCCGTTAGTTAATAAATAAATACTTAAAAATTGTAATTATCTGCGGTAGGTTCTCCTGGGGTTTTATACCCCAGTAAGCATTGGTTAGGTTAGGTTAGGGGTAGCAATAGAGGAGAGGCTTTCAATTATCGCCACGTTTTCTTTAATGCAAACCAACCCCTCGATAACACAAAATAACCGTGTGTAAACTAGCCCCAGGCTATGGCGTTATGTAATGGATCATGGGGTTGTTTTCACCCCCTGCTTTGTAGGAAGGTAACTAACTTTGACATGATTATAATAATTGTAGGCACACAATCTTCTCTACGACAGCTGTGAAGCTTAAAAGGTTTTTAAAGTCTGAAAAATATATGACCGAAAAACAGTCAAATAAAAAAGCATTTTTTTAATAGTACCTTCACGTCTTCGTCTTCTTTGGGAATGCTGTGTGGAGGGTATTTTAAGGATGGAAAAGAGTAAACCAAGTTCTCGAAGAGATCCATGTTGGCGAAATGATACAGTCGTAAAAACGACCAGTTCTCTTGTGCTAAATCTCGTTATGTACAGGCGCTAAACGCTTCGATGACGCTAGTTCTTTGGAACACCTTCCATTGAACTATCGGTAAAATAAACGCAGAATTCTCACCCAACGTCTACTTCCTTGATATCACATACACTTCTCTTGATACTTCTTTCGCTACGCTATGTATGCATAGCTCAAACCGTCGTTTAAAATAATAAAAAAATTGAATTGAAATTAGTGTAAGGGAGATACTTCTTCAGTGTGTTTTGCAGTTCGTATCTGCCCACTTACGAGGCCTGTTCAAAATAAAAGGTGAATTTTGAATTTTCGCGGGCTGTGTACATTCGATTATCGATTTTTTTGTCATGTCGGTACACATATGTTTATCATATGTTAGCATTATCATCCATTTTGGATTAGTGGTTTGTTTTTGACAACTGGAAAGGTTAGTCACGTTTTCGAGTGCTCTTCGATTTTTTACTTTTGAAAAAAAAATGGATCAAAGAATATGTATTAAATTTTGCGTTAAAAATGAAATAAAGTGCTCCAACGCACTTAAAATGTTGAATGTGGCATTCGGCGAGTCTACTTTGTCTCAAAAAAGTGTTTATAAGTGGTACAAGCGCTTTACAGAAGGCCGAGAAGATGTTAATGACGATGAGCGTCCTGGAGTTGTGGAAAAACAAATAATGGATTTTATTCTTTGATCCATTTTTTCAAAAAGTAAAAAATCGGAGAACACACAAAAACGTGACTAACCTTTCCAGTTGTCAAAAACAAACCACTAATCCAAAATGGCTGATAATGCCAACATATGTTAAACACATGCGTACCAACATAACGAAAAAAAAATCGAATGCACACAGCCCACGAAAATTCAAAATTCACCTTTCTTTTTGAACAGGCCATGTACACACAATTCTTTAGGCCCTATTTTTGCATCATATAAACACACAACTGCACTGGATGCAGTTTAGTGTAGCCCACGTCTTCCAATAGAGAGATAACCTTGCAGTCTTATTTTGTACAGTTCTGTTGTTTTTGTTCAATTTTTTCAGCAGTTGTTCCGCTGCGTTGATGTCACGCGTGACCACAACCGCGGGAGTGTCAATGCAGATTACGTGGGGTGGAGTCAGGGGCTTCTTCCCTCCCACACCCTCATCTCACACCCCATACCCTTCATCTCACATTCCGCACACCCTAATCCCACGTCCCATGGCGCCATTACCCTCCCCAGGAGACTATAATTGGCGCTAGAGGTAATCCCATCACGCCACTTGTTAGGAAATTTGGTACTGCAACACGGTCCCGCTTGCGATGGGAAAATTGAATTGTTTTACTTCAAAGTATGGAGTTTTTGCTTTTTGCAAGTCTTTGCTGCATCTGTTGTAAGTGTGAACTACTCGAGTGAACGTTCATTTTTGTTTCATTCCGTGTACACACGGCATAGACAGAATGAAACGGATGTTAACGTCCATTCGTTATTTTCCCACGATGCCTTCGAACGAAGTCGTGCGCCTTAGAATTCGTTTGATTTGTGATCATTTGATTGAAGAATTGATAAAAACGAAGAAGAGAAAACGTTGACTGTGGTGGGTGCGATCATGAAGTTGATGCTTAAATCTTTGATTAGCGATTTTGTAGAATTTGAGAGGCATTGGTAATTCTTAAAATTCTAAAATAATTAAAGATGACAAATATCCGGCTCGAAGGACCGAAATGATGGATCCGAAGCTGCGATTTCACTGAATGTGTTTTCAGCTTCAGGTGAATTTTGAAAATAGTGGACTGTAAAACGATAAAACTGATACTACTTGATGGAAATGTCTAATTATGGATGTGGAGAGATTACGGAGCGAAGGAAGTAAGGAAGTTTGACGGCCTGCATGGTCGAGCAGTAAGAGGCTCGACTACGAATCCCAAGGTCGCGGGTTCAAACCCGGCGTAATATATTATTACATAATTTTTATTTAATTAATATGTGTCATAACGCATTTAATTGATATGGATTAAAAATAATATGGTATATTTGCGGCATGTTCCAGAGTGGTAGATACTCCAAGTATCGCCCTGGTGAAAGACCACCATTCAGAATCGAAACGTTGCTTGAAATGGCTTTAGATGTGTTTGGAGACCAGATCTGAATAGCCAGGTACTTCCCAACCTTCCTCTTCCCCATCTCCTTTCCCTTCCCACAACCTTCAGCCTCACAACATACCCCTATTGGGGATGCCATAGTCTCACTGGCTCTAGACGGTTGGGAGCAGTTGAGACTCTTGTGCGGTATTTACGTAAAAAAAAGAAAAGGAAACCAATTCACTCACCGATGATGAAGTTGGTATTTAAGTCCTTGATCATTTTTACACTTAATTTAATATTATTTGATGAACAAAAACAAACCGAAAGACCAAGCAAGACACCAACACTTTTTTTCACATAACTCTTCTCATCAAAATGAATATTATTATTATTTATTACTAAGATAAACCGTTTGGTCATAAAATAAAATAAGTTGTCTTTTACAAAGTTATTATTTAATTTTCATTAAAATAAAATATGTTTTTTTGGCAATGGTCGGCGTTGGGTGGCAATTTCGACCGTATCGCCACCAGCGTAAGGAGTGCGTGGTTTTGTTCGAGTTAGTTCGATTGGATCGCCTTAAAATTGGAATCCTAAGGAATTTTACATGTGAAATCCTGTCGATGGACAAAACAGATACGTAACAACAACACATACATAGCATTGTGTGTATTGGTGCATATGTATACACTTCCGACAGCAGTGTACTTGTGAAAAGTTACTGAGAAACAGCAATTTGTCCTACTTACGTATTCTTATTGTTTTAGCATTGTAAAAGCCATTGTTATATTTGCTATGAAGAAAAACAAAGAAAAAATAGTGCAATTAACAAGATTAAGAGAGGGACGCTTAAATGGTTTGGACATGAAAAAGGAACGAGTGTCAAGACACTTTATGACGCGTAACTGGACGAAAGACAGTCAGAAATTATAAAAAAATGTACATATTTAAAAAAGGTTTTGAACTGTTTTGCTTTAAACAAATGTGATGTTTTTTTATCAAAGAGTGGTGTATGTATGGCGTTCTATGCGTTCATCCTACCCAAGAATTCAAGCAGATAAACAAAGCATTGCTTAACCACTGTCCAATTAAGTAAAAACAATTTTGGTTTTTATATGAATTCGTTTCATTTACCTACCTCGAAAAAAACTGACCGTCCCTATTAAAATAACAAGCAAGAAAATTCGAAAATTTCTTATTAACATATTAAATTACGTACGGGTATAATAATTACAAAAAAAAACAACCTTATGCTTTAATTCTATTTTACTACAAAACAAAATCTAGATAAAACCTACGTTTAAAAACGCAAACAAAATAATAATAAGGGCCCTTGTATTCATTTGGCCCAATTCCTTCGCACAAAGGGTCGGCCGTCTTTGGACAAAGGGAACAATAGACCATCAACAACCGTTGAATAGTTGGCGCTCGCTCAAGCAAGGAGCTGAAAGATGCTGCACAAAGGATTATATCTTGAATATATTGTATCGGGAGCAAATAAGATGAAAGGACCCTTGTCTTGGGGATTGGAGGATTATCCCACCAAGCGGACATACCTGTCAGAGGCTGTTTATACATTGTCAAAGGACTTAATGACTTGGGTCTACGATTTTGCTTTGGGACGAGGGGTACCGCAAGGCTCGAAGGAGTGACCACTTCTATTTTTTTTTTTAAATTTATACTTTTTAATAATTAATTTATTATTAATGCAAACAGCGTGCAATATAGATGTAAATGATGAATACTTGGAACAAGTGGAGGAGTTTGTGTATTTAGGAAGTATGTTTTAGAGAAACGGAAAGGCTGATAAGGATATTTAAAGAAGGGTGAATTCAGGACACTCCATTATTAGAGGACCAAAAACTGTAAGCGCAAAAAAGAAATTGTCCAAAGAAGCGAAGCTAGCATTCCACAATGGAGTGCTTATACAAACCCTTCTGTATGGCAGTGAGGCATGGAACTGTCAGAGGAAGTATGAAAGTAGACTGAAAGCTGTGGAAATGAGATTCCTGAGACGTATGTGTTGTAAAACTATGCATGACCGTATTAAAAATGTGGATATCAGGATGGAATGCAAGGCTGATGTAAGCGTAGTGAATAGGATTAAAAAAGGGACAATATGATGGTTTGGGCATGTAGAGTGAATGAATGAAGAAAGGAGTTTGAAAAAGAATATATGATGCGAAAGTGAATGGAAAAAGAAGTCGGGGACGCCAAAGGATGACATGGCACAATCAAGTGAATCAAATGCTTGAATCCATGTGAAGAGTCGGAATAACAGAAGAGTATGTATGAGACGATGTGTAAATGTGAATGAAGCAAGGAGTGTATGCCAAGACACAACTGATTGATGATATTTCACGGGTAACAACTCAATACCTGTGTAATTAGCTAGTAAAGTTAATTTAACTACAACTATATGTTGTATTAATATTATACATTTTTTTGCCCGATGATACTCTCAATTATAACTGTTATTTATTTTAATAGTGAATACCGCACGAGGGTCCCAACTGCTCTTAACCGTCTAGAGCTAGAAGAACTTTGGCATCCCCAATCGGGGTATGTTGCGAGGCTGAAGGTAGTGAGGGGCATGAAGAAGATAGGGAAGAAGAATGTTAAGAAATCTTGCAATTCAGATCTGGTGACCAAACACGGCTAAAGCCATTTCAAGTAACGTTTCGATTCTAAATATTGAAGTATCTCCCACTTTGGAATGCGCCGCAAATGTACTAACTAACTTACTAACTAACCATCGCGCCGTTTCCCCGTAGGGGTAGGCAGAGAGGACGGACCGCCATATAATCTTGTCATGGCACACACTCCTTGCTTCATTCACATTCATACATCGTCTGATACACACTTTTCTGTTATTCTGACTTCTCACATGACCCGATTCAAGTATTTGATTTACTTCATCGCGCCATGTCTTCTTCGGGCGTCCTCGACTTCTTCTTCCATTCACTTTCGCATCATATATTCTTTTCACACTCCTTTCTTCGTTCATTCGCTCTACATGCCCACACCATCTAAGCGTCCCTTTCTTGATCCTTTTCATTACGCTCACATCAGCCTTGCATTTTTTCCGGATATCCACATTTTTAATACGGTCATACATGGTTTTACGCACATACGCCTTAAGGATCTCATTTCCACAGCATTCAGTCTACTTTCATCCTTCCTCTGCCAGTTTCACGCCTCACTGCCATAAATCAGTGTTGGTATAAGCACTCCCAATAAGGACGCCCGAGAAAGACATGGCACGATCAAGTGAATCAAATACTTGAATCGGGTCATGTGAAGAGTTAGAATAACAGAAGAGTATGTATGAGACGATGTATGAATGTGAATGAAGCAAGGAGTGTGTGCCAAGACAGAGTTATATGGCGGTCCGTCCTCTCTGCCTACACCTGCGTGGAAACGGCGTGATGGTTAGTTAGTTAGTTTAGAGAGAGACGCCTATATTATCAGTGCCGCCCTTGCAGTTATTACACTAGAGAGGTCCCGCCCTCCAATCACCACTGTGCCATTCTGCGCATGTCCATTGAGCCCACTCCACCTTTTCCCTCCCTTTCCTGTGTAGCCCCCTCTCTATTCTGTCTCTTCTCTCTCCAACGCATCATTATCGGTCCAAAGCATTACCTATCATAATAATAATAAAAATACTTGGGTTAATTTTAAACTAACTGACCCTTTTTTTCCCTTCTTACAGACCCTCTCTAAACCCACCTCACAAAGTCGCCCACCGGCGTCACATAATTTTTATTTTTATATATCTGATTGGACCACGTGACGCGAAAATATTATTACATAATTATAACTAACCAACTGACTAACCGTTACAACGTTTTCTCGCAGGGGTAGGCAGAGAGGATGGTCCGCCACACAACACACTCCTTGCTTCATTCACATTCATACATACTCTTCTATTATTCTGACTGTTGACATGACCCGGCCTAAGTATTTGATTCACTCGATCGTGCCATGTCTTCCTCGGGCGTTCCCGACTCTTCGACCATTCACTTTCGCGTCATATTATTATTCTCTTTACACTTCTTTCTTCGTTCATTCACTCTACATTCCCAAACCATCTAAACGTCCCTTTCTTAATCCTATTCACTACGCTTACACCAGCCTTGCATTATTTCTGGATATCCAAATTTTTAACACGGTCATTCATAGTTTTACCGCACATACGCCTCGAGGGATCTCATTTCTTCAGCATACAATCTTCTTTAATCCTTCCTCTGCCAGTTCCACGCCTCACTGCCATACATCAGGGTTGGTGTAAGCACTCCATTGTGGACTGCTAGCTTCGCTTCTATGGACAATTTCTTATTTGCGCCAACAGCGTTCAGTCCTCCATTAATGGGATTCAATTATTATGGATTGATTAAATATTATACATCATGATATTTTTCGCAACTTTTTTTTACAGTGAATACCGCACAAGAGTCGCAGCTGCTCTCAACCGTCTAGAGCCAGTGAGACTATGGCATCCCCAATTGGGGTATGTTGTGAGGCTGAAGGTAGTGGGAGGAGAAGGAGATGGGAAAGAGGAAGGTCGAGAAGTACCTGGGTATTCAGATCTGGTCATCACGACTAAAACCATTTCAAACGTTTCACTCCTGAATGGTGGTCTTTCACCAGGGCGATTCTTAGAGTATCTACCATTCTAGAACGAGCCGCAAATATTCTTTATATTATTTTATGTGAATCAAATGTGTTATGACACACGTATAGACAGCCCTGAACTATTAAACTTGATTTTATTTCATGTTTTTAGCAAGACGGTTACAAGGCAGTACCTACCGTACTATTGTAGCAATTCTGCTTCAACCTCGCAATTCAACACGCCTATGCGACGAATGCAACAGCTGGGAAACACATACTCCGATGTCGCTGATATATTTAACACGTCAATTTCAAACTATAAGACTACTTTGGTATAGTTGTTGTCATCTGGCAGAGCTAAACTAATAGTTGGACCTGTTATTTAATATTATTTTTCTTTTCTTTTAAAATATTTTTGTATCTGCTATTTGATACTCTTTTTTATTTTTATTTTACAATATTTTTTTGCACTAATGAGGTTATTATTATTTTTTTAAATGTAAACATTTGTATAAAAGCCTACGGGCATAAATAAATAAATAAATATTAATTATATAAAAGTTATTGGCGCACGCCGGGTTTGAGTCCGCGACCTGTGGATTCGTAGTCGAGCGTCTTACCACTCGACCATGGAGGCTGTCGTTCAGGCAAAGAGGATAAAACGCCAAAATTGTATTGTTGTAACCAAAGTTACTGTAGTTATAAAAGCACATATCTTTTCATCTTCAAATTTTTCTCGTATTTCTAATCAGAGTCAAGTTCAGAGGAATTACAATCATAGTTTAGGTTAAGTAATTACATAAGAAGTAAGTGCAGAGGATAGACTGACCTGTCTTTGTGTTCAGCAGCTCTATCTCTTTGTCTCCTGTTTTTAAACCAGTTGGAAACCTGAAACAAACAAAAAAAATCATCAATTAAAAAAATTATATTTTATTTTCAAAACACGTAAAAACCACAAGATGTAACGTGGGTTGCCTAGAAATAATATTTGTACCATTTCAAATAAAGAATAATGTAAAGGCTGATGATGTGGACGTAATGAATAGGATCAAGAAAGGGACGCTTAGATGGTTTGGGCATGTAGAGCGAATGAACGAAGAAAGGAGTGTGAAAAGAATATATGATGCGAAAGTGAATGGAAGAAGAAGTCGAGGACGCCCGAGAAAGACACGGCACGATCAAGTAAATCAAATACTTCAATTGGGTCATGTGAAGAGTCAGAATAACAGAAGAGTATGTATGAGACGATGTATGAATGTAAATGAAGCAAGGAGTGTGTGCCAAGACAGAGTTATATGGCGGTTCGTCCTCTCTGCCTACCCTACGAGAAACGGCGTGATGGTTAGTTAGTTAGTAAGAATAATGTCTGTGAAAATCTCAGAGCAATAATATGTATTCTTGCTCTGAGGTAAAACCACTGCAAGTTTTTAATCAACACAAATATATAGAAATAGCCTCGAAATCCGTTGACGTAAGTTATGCGACTCGATCATGTGAAGTTAACGCGGATGGATAACATTCTTACATACTTAGAAGTGCTGCGATATCATGTGACGACTTTTCTCGTCTCTTTCTCTCTCATGGTATACGACGTAAAAATCCGGAGAAAGTGCTTAAATTGAGGTTAGCCATAGATATACCACTCTGGTGAGCCACAGATTACCATGTGGTTAAATTGAGGTTAGCCACAGATGCACCACTCTGGTTAGCCACAGATTACCTATTCCAAAGACGAAGGTTTTTTTGGTAGAATATTTTCAAAATTGAAAACACGAATATGCACCTACTTAAAAACGTCCCTAGTTTGCTTTGTTTCGGATTTTCTCCTTACTTCTATCATTATAACTCAATGTCCTCACTATCTACTGAAAACCATTTACTCATTGTCATAAAATATTTATTGTTCTTTTGTTACTTGTTATATTTACACTGCTTGCATTTTTAGAATCGTTTACTTATAATACTTGAATATTAATGTTTTTCAGTACCAACATATTAACTGTCCTCAATCTAATTTCCTTTTCTTTGATTTGACAATTATGTTTATGTGAATTCATAAGTTTCATCTGAATTTTTATACCCTTAGCTTCTAGTAAATTGTTTTTTTAATCTGTTGATGTACACATGCACTGTTATACCCTTGGAGAAAGAATGTATGGAGAGAGAGCTAATTATTTTTACCCAACCTATACAAACTTGCGATAAATCACTTTCTCCGGGTTCTTACGTCGTACACCATGAGAGAGAAAGAGACAACAAATATAAAACTCCGCTTCTACGTACTGTCACAATGATCTTGGGCTTCTGGGTCAAAGCGGGATTCCGCCCACATTTTTTACTATGCCACTAAACTTGACACAACTAAACGGCTTTTTAGGTTCGATGCTGTATTTTGTTGATATCAATACTGTGAAAAAGTGGTTATACGAATAAACAAAAACATTATGTCGATATGTGATAAGAATGGATGTATAAATACCCTAGCCTTAGTCTTAGCCACGCCCAGGTCCGCCGAGTCAGGTAAAAATCATCTAAAACTGACTACACTGCCTTGGGTAGATATCACTCTACATACTCTAAGGTTGTATCCATATCCGAACCTTTCTCTCTCACGATTTATGATAACGATCATGATTTTAGATTGTTTTAATTTGTATACAAATTATGTATTATTTTCTCCTTGTTAATTAGTCTTATTAGCATAATTAATTTAGTATGAAGCGCACTTGAGGTGAAATATCACAAAACTGCGCTATAAAAGTGCACTGTTATTATTATTACTTAAGAACTTTTAAATTTAGACTTTTAAGTTTGCAATGAAATAAACTTATAAAATGAATCTTTAAACCTTTTGATTTATTCATATATGCACCAGACGGAAAAGAAAAAATATTATTATTCAATAAAAAGAATTAAAACAAAAACCCTTTCTATCTTTGAGTATCATTTGCAAGGCATGCCGGGTACTCGCTAGTTATTAATATTAAAATTCAATTTATTTGCGCAAACCGAAATCCAGCGACCTCTGGATTCGTAGTCGAGCGCCTTAACCACTCGACCACGGAGGTCCTCGAATCGCGCGACAGAAAGAGAGGCTACGGGAGATCTCTCAGCGGCAGGCAACAGGCGTTTGTGCGATCGTAAAAATGATACCACAGGTGTTTGTTTGTCTGTCGGACTGGCCTAGGGAATGCCGGGTATTGGTGGCTGTTTAATAAACAACACAGATTTGTCAAGACAAAAAAAAATAATCGTGGATCGGGCATTTTTATCACCGGCAGAGAAATTATAAGTGACACCAGAGGAGAGGCAGGGCCGCAGTCAGAGGCAACGCCGCGGTGTAGACGAAAATAAAGAAAAGAAAATAAAGGAAAAATTGGTGGTACATTTTTAGGTTTTTACTTTTATTTAAACAGTAATTATTATTTTAATTTTTAAAAAAACAGTTTTTAGTTAAAAGCTCTGCGATGTAATTATTTTTACGCGTGACAGCTGTTTCGGAGGGCATTATCAAACTGTGGAGAAGCCACATACAGACGGACTATTTATATCATGTTTAATGTTATTATTATTTTTATTTTTAACTACCAATGTCCCCATTAGGTATTTCTGATAAATTGTAATTATTGTTGATGTCATTAACATGGGGAGTTTCCCTACCTAAGGGTATACTATTGTTTGACAAAAGCTGTCACGCGTAAAAATAATTACATCGCAGAGCTTTTAACTAAAAACTGTTTTTTAAAAATTAAAATAATAATTATTATTGTTTAAATAAAAGTAAAAACCTAAAAAATTAAAATGGAGTTCTACAAAATAAACTTTAAAACCATAAATAAATTGGTGGTACATGTTTGGGCATGGTAAAAATTGGTAGGGCATGTAGAGCGAATGAACGAAGAAAGGAGTGTGAAAAGAATATATGATGCGAAAGTGAATGGAAGAACAAGTCGAGGACGCCCGAGAAAGACGTGGAACGATCAAGTAAATCAAATACTTGAATCGGGTCATGTGAAGAGTCAGAATAACAGAAGAGTATGTATGAGACGATGTATGAATGTAAATGAAGCAAGAAGTGTGTGCCAAGACAGAGTTGTATGGCGGTCCGTCCTCTCTGCCTACCCCTGCGGAGAAACGGCGTGATGGTTAGTTTTAGGTTTTTTGGTAGTACACTCAGAGCAAGAATTTATTTGTTTTTGTATTTTTTTTTAGATGTATGCAAATATTTTTTTAACACATCTAGTAAGAAAAAACATTTATTCATTTCACAATAATAGAACAAAGAACATAAGGTTCCAAACAGCAGATATAAATTGAAATCTTAGTAATCTTAAGAGTCATAGGTTTTTTTTAACATATTCAGCACAAATCCTACGAAAAGTGACAAGATTTGAGGCTTCATAAAAAACCATTTACTAGAAGCCAAGGGTGTTTTACGAATCCAGATGAGTATGTGTAAATATGAAAAACGCCCTAGAGGTTATTTTTCACAAAAACGGCGTTATACAAATTATAAGAAATATTATTATTATAATATTAAAGACGGTTAACGCGTTGATTCTTTAAAAGATTAATATTCAAGTATTACAAGGTTAAGATTCTTAAAATGTAAACAGTGTAAATATAACAACAAAAACAAAAAGAATAAGAAAATGTTTTATGACAAAACCTATAAGGTTTTTGGTAGCCAATCTCCTATAGATTGATCACAGTCACAGTCCCAGTCACAGTCACAGTCACAGTCACAGTCACAGTCACAGTCACAGTCACAGTCACAGTCACAGTCACAGTCACAGTCACAGTCACAGTCACAGTCACAGTACAGTCACAGTCACAGTCACAGTCACAGTCACAGTCACAGTCACAGTACAGTCACAGTCACAGTCACAGTCACAGTCACAGTCACATTCACAGTCACAGTCACAGTCACAGTCACAGTCACAGTCCCAGTCCCAGTCACAGTCACAGTCACAGCCACAGCCACAGCCACAGCCACAGCCACAGTCACAGTCACAGTCACAGTCACAGTCACAGTCACAGTCACAGTCACAGTCACAGTCACAGTCACAGCCACAGCCACAGCCACAGTCACAGTCACAGTCACAGTCACAGTCACAGTCACAGTCACAGTCACAGTCACAGTCACAGTCACAGTCACAGTCACAGTCACAGTCACAGTCACAGTCACAGTCACAGTCACAGTCACAGTCACAGTCACAGTCACAGTCACAGTCACAGTCACAGTCACAGTCACAGTCACAATCACAATCTCCAATCACCAGATAAACCAAAATAGCTAAAAAAACATTTTAATAAACCCCTAAGATCGGCCGCCCGAGTGCACCACATCGAAAAATATCACAATGCGCCCCTGACGGCATGAGATATAGTAAGATGCTATCGGTGAAACCAGCTGAATCTGATAATTATTATTCGGTGTAAAGTTGTGGGGACAAGGAGGTGGTATGCGTGGCTAAGCGGCCGCAGCCACCCAGACAGGCAGATTACTGAAAAACTAACCGTTTTATTCTTTTATTTTAAAAGTAAAGTTATTAATAATAATTTAATTTGATTTCATATGTTTATTTATATACTGTTCTACCGTTATCCTTGATCTTAGCGTTTTCACAGCATCTGATAGTATTAATACGCTAAGCCGTCTTCTGTCCATGATTGGTGTGGGGCACTAATGTATGCAAAAACAATACTGGTAATTTTCGCTCATACGTAAAAAGGTTTGAAATTTAATTCCGATTACGCTACTTCACGATTTAGTCACTATGTCCCTTTTGACGTGTTTATCAAGACTAAACTAGTGCATGATGAATATAATATGTTAATTTCTACAAGTATTTGCTTATTGTTATAATCTCAGAGCAATAATATACCTGGAGGGGATAGCTTTGCAAAACAGTGTAGTCAGGATTGTTGATTTTTTTCCTAACTCGGGCGTGGTCAGGGTTTTCATGGACACTCCATTTTACATCCATTCAAACACACGTTGACATAATGTAACGTTTATTTGTAGAACCACTCTTTCACAGTATTGTTATCAACAAAAATATAGCACATAACCTCAAAAACCTTTGAATTATGTCGCATAACAAAACGTGGTGGGCGGAGTCACCGGAGACGGAAAACATGCTAACATACCTAAAAGTGGTACGATACTATGTGACAACTTGTCTTGTCTCTTTCTCTCTCGCGGTTTACGACGTGAAAACCCGGATAAAGTGATTTATCGCAAATTTGTATAGATTGGGTGAAAATATTTAGCTCTTTCTCCTTATATAATCGTACTCCAAGGTTGTGAACGATGCATACTTGGAACAAGTGGATGAGTTTGGGTTTTGGGAAGTATGTTCTAGAGAGACGGAAAGGCTGATGAGGATATTAAAATAAGGGTGTATGCAGGAAACTCCATTAATGGAGGACTGAACGCTGTTGGCGCAAATAAGAAATTGTTCAAAGAAGCGAAACTAGCAGTCCACAATAGAGTGCTTATTGCCAACCCTTGCTGTATGGCAGTGAGGCGTGGAACTGGCAGAGGAAGGATGAAAGTAGACTGAATGCTGTGGAAATGAGATTTTTGAGACGTATGTGCGGTAAAACCATGGATGACCGTATTACAAATGTGGATATCCGGAAAGAATGCAAGGTCAACCTGTGAGTGTAATGAATAGGATCAAGAAAGGGATGCTTAGATGGTTTGGGCATGTAAAGCGAATGAACGAAGAAAAGGAGTGTAAAAAAATATGATGCGAAAGTGAATGGAAGAAGAAGTCGAGGACGCCCGAGAAAGACAACATGGCACGATCAAGTAAATTAAATAATAACAGAAGAGTATATTTGAGACGGTGTATGAATGTGAATAATGCAAGGAGTTTGTGCCAAGACAGAGTTATATGGGGGTCCGTTCTCTCTGCCCTACCCCTGCAGGAAACGGCGTGATGGTTAGTTAGTTAGTTAATTTAAAAAATAATTAATAATAATACTGGGTTGATCGCCCCTGCCGCGGGACGGTCAATGTGTTCATCCCGTCTTGTAAATAAATAAATTGTCAGGGGAGTCGTAACCCGAGCCGGCCTTCCCAAATTCCGGGAATTCTGGGCGATGGACCGTTTCTACATCACTCGCTGCACATCTGGTATGAATCTGGCAGAAGATCCCGCCCTGCAGTTGGCGTCCTATCCTCTGGTAATAATAATGATAGTAATATTTGGATGATTTATTTACATGTATAAAGATTTATTTATTTTTTACGTGAATACCTTCAAATAATATAAAATTACGTTTTTTTGTTGTAACTCGTTGTGTGTACAAATAATGAAGAACATCATCGGTGAGTGAATTGGTTTCCTTTTCTTTTTTTACGTAAATACCGCGCAAGAGTCTCAACTGCTCCCGACCGTCTAGAAACAGGAGTATGGAGTATGTTGTGAGACTGAAGGTAGTGAGGAGGGGAAAGTGATGATGAAGGGGAAGGTTGGGTTAGGTAGGTTAGATTTGCAACACGTTCCAGAGTGGTAGATACTTTCAGCACCGCTCTGGTGAAATACAACCATTCAGAATCGAAACGTTGCTTGAAATGGCTTTACTCGTGTTTGGTGACCAGATCTGAATGGTCAGGTACTTCCCAACCTTCCTCTTCTCCTTTCCACTACCTTCAGCCTCATAAAATACCCCGATTGGGGATGCCTTAGTCTCACTGGCTCTAGACGGTTGGGAGCAGTTGGGACTCTTGTGCGGTATTTACTGTAAAAAATTTTTTAAAAAACTTACTCTTCTGCTATTCTGTCTCTTCACATGGCCCGATTCAAGTATTTGATTCACTTGATCGTGGCATGTTTTCCTCGGGGGTCCCCGACTTTTTCTTCCATTGACGACTTTCGCATCATATATTCTTTTCTTGGTTTATTGCCGATCCCATTCACTAAGCTTAATTCTTTCTGGATATTCACATTTTTGCAGCATTCAGTCTACTTTTATCCTTTAGTTCCATGCCTCACTACCACAGGGTTGGTATAAGCACTCCTGAAACCATCTGAAGCGCCCATTAATAGAGTTTCCTGCATTCACTCTTCTTTCAATATCCGATTCAAGCATTTTATTCGCCTGATCGTGCCATGTCTTCCTTGGGGGTCCCCGACTTCTTTTTCCATTCTTTTTTCGCATCATATGTTCTTTTCACACTCCTTTCTTCGTTCATTCGCTCTACATGCCCAAAACACTAAAGCCTCCCTTTCTTCATCCTATTTATTACGCTGACATCGCCTTGCATTCTATCCGGATATCCACCTTTTTAATACAATTATTTATGGTTATACCGCACATACGTCTCAGGGATCTCTTTTCCACAGCTTTCAGTCTACTTTCATCCTTCCTCTGCCAGTTCCATGCCTCACTGCCATTCATCAGGGTTGGTATAAGCACTCCATTGTGGACAGCAAACTTCGCTTCTTTGGACAATTTCTTATTAGCGCCAACAGCGTTCAGTCCTCCATGAATGCAGTTTCCTGCATTCACCCTTCTTTCAATATCCTCATCAGCCTTTCCGTCTCTCTAGAACATACTTCCTTAATACACAAACTCGTCCACTTGCTCCAAGTATTCATCATTCACAACTATATTGCACGCTGTTCTCGTACTCTCTCTATCTAGTGATTATGCAAAATAAATTCTGCAATAAATACATCACAAACAAGGCACTTACAACGTAAAGCATTAGAGAGTAGTTACAACGGAAGAGCGATGGGACCATATTGTATAGAGATGGTCGATATTCTTGTCCCGGTTAAAAGGAACCGGTTCCAAGCCGGTAACTGGAACCGTCGATATTATTGCTCCGATAACAAATATTACAAATACTATGTTTGGAGATCGCGCTGCAGGAGTTTCGGGGCCGAAGGCTTGGAATAAACTCCCTCCGGAACTAAGATGTATAACGAGCCCTACAGAATTTCCGTCCAAACTGAAAACTTACCTTTTCAGACTCTCATATCCTTAAATTCATTAAAAGAATCTCAACATAATCTGTCTCTCGACGAATCACCTTTAGATGTGCAAATTTTAACCAAATCCTGTACTGTACGACAAATTCAGAAAGTCCATTTTTTTTATTTCGCCCCCATGCCCTAAATCGGAAAAAAAAATCATAATTATAATTTTAAGTTAATGAGTGTGTCTATCTGATGGGACCTGCCAGGTAAGTATGTTCCTTATATTTTCTTATTTAACTAACTAACTATCACGCCGTTTCACCGCAGGGGTAGGCAGAGAGGACGGACCGCCATACAACTCTGTATTGACACACACTCCTTGCTTCATTTACATTCATACATCGTCTCATACATACTCTCTGTTATTCTGACTCTTCACATGACCCGATTCAAGTATTTGATTTAATTGATCGTGCCATATCTTTCTCGGGCGTCCTCGACTTCTTCTTTCATTCATTTTCGCATCATATATTCTTTTCACACTCCTTTCTTCATTCATTCGCTCTACATGCCCAAACCATCTAAGCGTCCCTTTCTTGATCCTATTCATTACGCTCACATCAGCCTTGCATCATTATTTAAACTAGGAATTATTCTCTAATAATACGAAATAAGATCTGTACAGCGCCCTTTGAGGTGATTTTTCACAAAAATAGCGCTATACACGTCATACAAATATTATTATTATTATTAATAACAGGTTCCAAAAAGAACTGGATAAATAACCGGTTCCTCACCGGTCACCGGTAACTGGAACCGCAGGTACACTTAATTCTGATATCGACCATCTCTAATAGTTTACGGTTTTGTGTAATTATCGTTTTTTCGTATACACATAACATCACGTGTACATGGACACAGGCACACGGTCAGGCACACAGGCACACAGGCACACAGGCATACAGGGACAGTGTGTTTGTTTCGGTAGAGAAGCGAAGTGTCGAGTTACCACCGCGTCCGACAGCGCAATAACTCGCACAAACCAGACATTCATAAAAATAACCGTGAACTTTTATAGCGCAGTTTAAAGAAAAATGATTATGCTAATAAGCTTAGAGTATACAAGAGGTAGCCCAAGCCAAAGCCAGTGAAGTCAGTTTTTGACTTGTTTTTGATGATTTTAACATGACTCGGCGCAAATGGGCGTGGCTAAGACACACAGGCATACGGTATTTAAACATCCATTCATATCACATATCGACATAATGTTTTTATAGTATTCGTATAGCCACTTTTTCACAGCACAGACCAAAATATAGCATCTAAAAAAACCGTTTAGTTGTGTCAAGTTTAGTGGCAAATAAAAAATATGGGTGAGTCTCGCCGTTAGCGAAAAATAAATCCAGCTTAAGATCATTACGACAAAGCATGAAGCCGTTCAAGAAATTTGTTCGTAAGAAGCAATCTCTCATGGTGTACGATGTAAAAACTCGGAAAAGTGATTTATTACAATTTCGGATGGGTTGGGTAAAAACAAATTAGCTATCCCTCCATATATTGTTGCTTCAAGCTAATAAGACTAACTAACAAAAAGGAAATAATATATAATATGTATACAAATTAAAACATTATCAAAATTCCTTGCCGTAGACTTAGAAACAATGAATTGCTGTTCCTCAATCATCACTCTACTAATTATGGGTATCATTCTCCACTGTACAGAATATGGAGACTTGTTGACTCAAGCCATGGTTTTGATTTTTTTTTTTAATATGAATACCGCACAAGAGTCTCAACTGTTCCCAACCGCTCAGAGCCAGTGAGACTAATGCATCCCCAAATAGAGTATGTTGTGAGGGGTGAAGGTAGTGGGGAGGGGAAGGAAATGGATAAAAGGAAGGTCGGTAAGTACCTGGCTATTCAGATCTGGTCACCAAACACGGCTAAAGCTATTTTTAGGCAACGTTTCGATTCTGAATGGTGGTCTTTCACCTTAATTAAATGAAAGTTATTGGCGCACGCCGGGTTTGAACCCGCGACCTTTGGATTCGAAGTCGAGCGTTTTATCACTCGACCATGGAGGCAGCAGTCTAAATGATTTTGTCATTCTTTACGACTCTACCAAAACTTTGACATGACCTTGGCTTTGATTTGAAGGTTCTTTTTAATGTATATTTTGTCCTATTTTTGTCATTGCTACATTTAATATAATGTATGTGCTGTTCTTTCTCTGTAGCTCGTGTTTTGTATTTTTTTTGTAATTGGACAACAGTCCGTTTGTTTATAAATAAATAATTAAATTAATTATGCTAATAAGACTAACTAACAACTAACTAACTAACCATCATGCCGTTTCCCCGCAGGGGTAGGCAGAGAGGACGGACCGCCATACAACTCTGTCTTGGCACACACTTCTTGCTTCATTTACATTCATACATCGTCTCATACATACTCTTCTGTTATTCTGACTCTTCACATGACCCGATTCAAGTATTTGATTTACTTGATCGTGCCATGTCTTTCTCGGGCGTCCTCGACTTCTTCTTCCATTCACTTACGCATCATATATTCTTTTCGCACTCATATCTTCGTTCATTCGCTCTACATGCCCAAACCATCTAAGCGTCCCTTTCTTGATCCTATCCATTACGCTCATATCCGCCTTGCATTCTTTCCGGATATCCACATTTGTAATACGGTCATACATGGTTTTACCGCACATCCGTCTCAAAGATCTCATTTCCACAGCATTCAGTCTACTTTCATCCTTCCTCTGCCAGTTCCATGCCTCACTGCCATACATCAGGGTTGGTATAAGCACTCCATTGTGGACTGCTAGCTTCGCTTCTTTGGACAATTTCTTATTTGCCCTAACTAACTAACAAGGAGGAAATAATATATAATATGTATACAAATTAAAACTATCTAAAATCATGATCGTCATCATAAATCATGAGAGAAAAAGGTTCAGATATGGGTAAAACAGTGCATGTGTATATCAACAGATAAAAAAAAAAACAATTTACCAGAAGCTTAGGGTTTAAAAATCCAGATGAAACTAATGAATTCAAATTAACATATTTGTCAAATCAAAGAAAAGGAAATTAGATTGAGGACAGTTAATATGTTGGTACTTAAAACATTAATATTCAAGTATTATAAGTAAACGATTCTAAAAATGCAAGCAGTGTAAATATAACAAGTAACAAAAGAACAATAAAGATTTTATGACAATGAGTATGTGAATTGGAGTAAGAATATATATGGAGAGAGAGCTAAATGTTTTTACCCAACCTATACAAATTGACGATAAATCACTTTCTCCAGGTTTTCACGTCGTATACCATGAGAGAGAAAGAGACAAGAAAAGTCGTCACATAATATTGCAGAACTTCTAAGTATGTAAGGATGTTCTCCGTCCGCGCTAACTTCACATCATCGAGTCGCATAAAATTACGTCAACGGATTTTGAGGTTATATCCTATATTTGTGTTGATTAAAAAACTTGCAGTGGTTATACAAATAAATCAAGCGTGATGGTGATATGTGCTACACGTGAATGTTCAAATAAGACTAAAATAGAAAAAAGATCTGTCCAGCGCCCTGGCGTGATTTTTTTTACAAAAATGGCGCTATACAAATCATCCAAATATTATTATTTTATTCTTATAACAAAGATTATAAAACATCACTTTTCAGAGGTATTTCAACAGTTTTAAATATTTTTGACCGAACTTTAGAATTTTCACATTTTTAATGATACAAAGATATACAATCAACAAGAAGCTTCCATCATTATTTAGGCAAACCTTCTGTTATTAGCGTTTGTGTGATATTTTGACTTTATAAATCATTTGAATGGTGTATTAATATTGTTTTGTTTAATGTGTTCAAATGGGTTTATTAAAAATGTCCGCATTCCATGTGGGCGGTAACTAATAGGCTATCTACCATCCATTAATATAAATTTGTCTCGTTCTATCGAGTCAGCATAAAATCAACAGTTCTGACTACACTGTTTCGCAAAGGTCCATGTCCTCAAAAAGTCGGGCCATGTGAAGAGTCAGAATAATAGAAGAGTATGTATGAGACGATGTAAGAATGTGAACGAAGCAAAGAGTGTGTGCCGAGACAGAGTTGTATGGCGGCCCATCCTCTCTGCCTACCCCTGCGAGGCAACGGCGTGACGGTTAGTTAGTTGGGTGTTTTCTTGGTAAGGTTAGGTTAGGTTGCTGGTCTCGACACCAGCCCGGGCAAGATGGCAGGAAGCGACGGAGTCAGGTTACAGCCGCCTGACCACATGTCACGCCGGCTACCCGTTAACCACTACGCACTCGACACACCTACACACACATATCTCGATACACGTGCAGTCTATGTTTCATAACGTGTTAACAACGTGGTTACATCGATGGTAATCGCTTTTCAAGACGTTAGCTTTTTACAAAGCGAGGATTCGAAACAACTTGTCGTAATGATTTATTTATTCACGCCCGTTAAAGGCTTTTCCCTAAAAGTAACAATATATGGAGGGAGAGCTAATTATTTTTACCCAACCTACACAAACTTGCGATAAATCACTTTCTCCGCGTTTCCACGTCGTACACCATGAGAGAGAAAGAGACAACAAATTTCATAGACCGCTTATATATACTGTCGCAATGATCTTAAGCTCCTGGTTCACGGAGGGAATCCGCCCACATTTTTTTATTATGCCACTAAACTTGACACAACTAAATGGTTTTTTAGGTTATATGCTATATTTTTGTTAATAAAAATACTGTGAAAAAATGGCTATATGAATAAACACAAACATTGCCACCATAGCCTTAGTCTTAGCCACGCCCAGGTGCGCCGAGTCAGGTTAAAATCATCAAAAAAAGTCAAAAACTGACTTCACTGCCTTGGATAGATACTACTCTACCAACTCTATGGCTTTTACACAAATATTAACTTATTTTTAATAACAATAATATTTGGATGATTTGTATAGCGCCGTTTTTGTAAAAAATCACCCGAAGGGCGCTGTACAGATCTTATTTTCTATTATTACATATTAATTCCTAGTTTAAATGAGAAAATATACAGCAACATACTTACCTGGCAGGTCCCATCAGATAGACACACTTATTAACTTAAAATTATAATTTTGGTTTTTTTTTTTTTGATTTAGGGAAATTAGCGAAATTAAAAATGGACTTTCTGAATTTGTCATACGGTACAGGATTTGGTTAAAATTTGTATATCTAAAGGTGATTCGTCGAGAGACAGATTATGTTGAGATTCTTTTAATGAATTTAACGACAGGAGAGTCTGTAAAGTTATGTTTTCAGTTTAGACCGAGACTCTGTTGGGCTCGTTATACATCTTTTTAAATAATTTTGTAAATAATATACTGATAAACAGTGCAAAAATAATGTACAAGAATGAAAAAACAGTATCAAATAGCAGGTACACCCAGAGTTAAATATTTTCGTGAAATTGATTAGCCATACTAGATGAGAAACACTGTACTAAAGTATGATTATATTGTGATATTGACAAGAATGTTACTTGTGACATTTTTGTGAAATATCACCTCAAGAGCGCTTTACAAAACTAAAAACAATAGATATCATCAGCGTATCAAAATATTCCCACATCTCAGAGCACCTCAAAAATCTTCACTGGCTTAAATGTCCCGAAAGAATCCAGTTTAAGCTTTGCTGGATGGTTTTCAAATAAATTAACGGAATGGCTCCGGCTTATTTATCGGAATTGTGTATTCCTGAAGATTCCGATTCGCGACAGTTATCCTTAGATGGGCAATGTCATCGGCTATCGGAAGGTTGAAGGAACCAAAGCGCACACCAGACACTAAGTTCGGAGAGCGCGCTGCAGGAGTGTCAGGTCCTAAAGCCTGGAATGGACTACCACATGATCTGAGAGTAATAAAAAACTCGACAGAGTTCAGAGCCAAACTCAAAACCCATTTTTTCATTAAATCGTATTCACAATCAAGATGTAATAAGCCCAATAGAATTTCTGTTCAAACCAAGAAAACTTTTCAGACTCTCATTCCTTAAATTCATTAGAAGATTTTCATCATTATCGGTTCCTCACTACCAAAAATAAAAAAAAAAAAAACCTCCAATAAACTCTATTTTAAATTTGCTCTCCTGCCTTAAAAATAAAAAAGAATAAATAAAATAAAAAATAAATAAAAATAAGAAATAAAAATATATGTAAGAATCAGCTTCATTTTTAGTTACTACGATATGGTGATTGTGTCCTGCCAGAAGTGACCTGCCAGGTAAGTATGTTGCTGATATTTATACAAACTAAGAATTGATATTTAAGTAGAAATTAAGATTTGTACAGCGCCCTTGTGGTGATTTTTCACAAAAACGGCGCTATACAAATTAAAACAAAAAAAACCAAGGTGATTGTGTCCTGCCAGGTAAATATGTTGCTGTATATTTATGCAAACCAAGAATTAATATTAAGTAGAAATTAAGATCTGTACAACGGCGCTATGCAAATTGTCCAAATATTATTATTATTATTTGGGACCTGACACTCCTGCAGCACGCTCTCCGAACTTGGTGTCTTCTATGTATGAATGTGAATGAAGCGAGGGGTGTGTGTCGAAACGTAGTGGCGCGGCGGTCAAAACGGCGTAATGGCGAACTAATCAACCACATCTAATTATCAATTGATGGATAGATAGATAATTTTCTGAATTCAATGTCGCTAAACCCGTCACAATAAATAACTCATCTCTGCGTTGCGGGAGCATTCAGTCATCTGTCACCAGCCGTAGTGACATACGCAAGACACGATATATAGTACAGTAGGTACGGCATGGAGTACACCCACCCAGAGAGGTCCGCCCCCCACGCGGCGGGTGTCGGGTTACATCACCACTACACTCTCCGCAATGCTCAACGGTGGCCTTGCCAGCACTGTACACTGTACACTCACGCACTCAGGAGCTGCTGCGTTCGATTTTAGTTCACCATATTATCAACTGTTACCCACTGACATTACAAACTTATAGACACGTTTTAGAGCTCTCAAAGTGGCGAGCGAAGATACGCTAATTGGCGTACTTTCGATTTAGTATACTCTTAGAGTAACAATATAGAGAGACCGTCCTAATTATGAGTCAAATCGTTCATACTCGCAAAATATAGCTCTCTCTTTATGCTCGTTTCTATAGACATATGAGAAAAAGAGACAAACAATTGTTATTAAGAACATATGATTTGGGGCGTGCTAAAAGCCGTGTAGCCATTTTTCAATATATTACTAACTTCACAGTAGTTTACTTGTCAGTCGAATTGACAGACAAAAAGCTTAAAATATATAATTACTTAAGTGAATTTAGTGCAATATTAAAAAAAAACGATATGTTTATATGTGCAGTTGTTGGTTGTTTCAACTGAAGTAACAAAGAGCCAAAAAATCAGTTTCCACAGGTATTTATCCAAGAATTCGTATTTTTTAGTTTGACCTCAAATATTTTACATGCTAATCTTTGCATTATTTGTTTTGATATAATAAACTCCCGTTTAAAATGAGTTTGAATGCATCCTTAATATGTTTTACTTAGAGAGATATACGGGATTCTGACGTAAATTTGTAAGAATGGGGATTCCCTGATTAGTCCAACATCTGAACGTATCCATGTCTCTTTCTTTCTCATGTAGCAACTCAAAATAAAGACGGAATAATGTTTATCTTTACGGTTTTCTTCGCATCCGATTGCCTGGAAGCATATACGTCATACCTCCTGTGGTCAAGCTTGGTCATAAACTCCTTATAATATTTCGCAAAGTTAGGTCTCTAGATAATGTTACTTTAAGAGTATACTATATCAAAATGTATTAATAAGTGCCAAATTCACCTCGTGTGTGATCAGAGTGGTTTTTAGTGCAAACACTAGTAAAAACCAAAGAATAACATTTTATTTACAGCACAAGAAAATAACTTACTAACTAACTAACGACAAACCGCCATACAACTCTGTCTAGACACACACTACTTGCTTCATTCACATTCATACACCGTCTCATGCTCTTCACATGACCCGATTCAAGTATTTGTTTTCGTGCCATGTCTTTTTCGGGAATCCCCTACTTATTCTTCCATTCGCTTTCGCGTCATTTATTCTTTTCACACTCCTATCTTCGTCAATTCGCTCAACATGCCTAAACCATCTAAGCGTCCCTTTCTTAATCCTATTCATTACACTTACATCGGCCTTGCATTCTTACCGGATATGCACATTTTTAACATGTTCATACGCATTCAGTAAGTAGTGTGAAAATAATATATGCAATGGGGATTGGGGCGAAAAAGAGACGATTATTCATATGATGAAATTGAGCAATTATTGAAAACAAAAGGTTCCTACCTGCACAGTGGTAAGGCCGGTAGACTCGGCCAGCTCTCTCTTCTCCCTGGGGGATGGATAAGGGTTGTGCGTGTACCAGTCCCTCAGTACGGATCTGGATTTCTCCTGAAACAAGTTTAAAAACACAGTTCAAAACATAGTTTAAAACACAGTTCAAAACACAGTTTAAAACACAGTTCAAAACACATTCCTTTATTTATAGTTTTTGTATTAAATTTGAAGAGTCCCATTGTATTTTTGTAATTTTTATAATTTGATAAGGTTAACCTTACAGTATAAGATTTTCAAAATAATTCAGTGTTTGCCGAAATTTGTAATAAAACAGTGAAATAAAATTATGTAAATAAGTCATTTCTATTTGTTTTTTTCAAGGAGAAAAGACAACAAATATAATACATCTTCTAACTGTCACGGTCACCGCGGGACTCCGCCCACATTTTTTACTATGCCACCAAACTTGATACAAATAAACGGTTATTTAGGTTACATGCTATATTTTTGATGATAACTCTACTGTGAAAAAGTGGTTATACGAATAAACTAAAACATTATGTCGATATGTGATATGAATGGATGTATAAATACCCTAGCCTTGGTCTTAGCCACGTTCAGACGCCGAGTCCGGTAAAAATCATCACTTGGGTAGATAGAACCTATATACTCTAAGGTATGTTCGTTTGTCCACAGCTCACTACGTAATAATAATAATAATAATATTTGATTTGTATAGCGCCGTTTTTGTGAAAAATCACCTCAAGGGCGCTGTACAGATCTAACTTTCTATCGTTACATACTAATTCCTAGCTTAAATAAGAAAATATACAGGAACATACTTTACCTGGCAGGTCCCATCAGATAGACACAATTATGAACTTAAAATTATGATTATTATTTAATTATTATTATAATATTATTATTATAATATATATATGTATATATATATATATTTTTTTTTTCCGATTTAGGGCATGGGAGCGAAACTAAAAGAATGGACTTTCTGAATTTGTCATACAGTACAGGATTTGGTTAAAATTTGCATATCTAAAGGTGATTCGTCGAGAGACAGATTATGTTGAGATTCTTTTAATGAATTTAGGGATATGAGAGTCTGAATATGACGTAGAAGCGGAGAAGCTGAGAGGAAGGCCGCTGGGAGCAGTCGGCAAATACCGAGTCCGCCGCAAGTTCCCTCTACCCAGGACCATCTGGGTTAGAGAGGAAACGTCCTACTGCTTAAATGATTATATGATAGATGATCAGTTTTTGATGATTTTTGCCGGACTCGGCAGACCTGGGCTTGGCTTGGACTAGGGCTTGGGTATTTATACATTCATATCACATATCGACATAATGTTTTTTGTTTATTCGTATAACCACTTTTTCACAGTATTGTTTTCAACAAAAATATAGCATCTAACCTAAAAAACCGTTTAGTTGTGTCAAGTTTAGTCGCAAATCAAAACATGTGGGCGGAGTCCCCGGAGACGCGGGAGAGCAAAATCATCCACAAAAGCGGTGTGATATTTTTGTCGTCTCTTTCTCTCTCATGGTGGACGGCGTTAAAAGCCGGAGAAAGTGATTTATCCCAAATGTGTATAGGTTGGGTAAAAATAATTAGCTTTCTCTCCATACAGTGTTACTCCAAGATAGATTTTTTGTATTTATAGCATATCTGCCGGGAATGAAAACCACTGACTCTGTATAATATTAAGCATCTGTGACTTGGCGGGGGTTTTTTTAATCTTTTGACACTGTCATAATGCAATGACTAGCGCCATTTTGTCTTTTCGACATTTCTACGGTTCCTTAAATATTCAACACCAACGTGGTTCCGCTCAAGATTTTTTTCCGCCCAAAAAAACTGAATATCAATCATAACAAGTTTTGTGCCAAACATTTTTATCACTAAATAATATTTTTATTAATTATAATTATTAAAAAAATATTTAGTGATAAAAATGGTTAAAAAAAAAAAACATCGCAGATTTTTTTTAATCAAAACCATTTTTTATCACTAAATAATATTTTATTAATTACAAGGGTAGTAAGGAGGATATACTGCCACACAAATTTGTCTAAAAACATGCCTTGATTGATATTTATACCATATCAATAAGTTTTCTTGCGGAACAATATCGGCACTGAGCGGAACCGGACGTTGGTGTGAATCAGGCTTTAAGCATGACAATCTTGTTGTTATGCTTGTCAGCTGATCACAATTTGTTCAAAAGCTGAGACGCACCGACAACAGGCGTCAAATGGTTATTAGATTTTTGTTCTTAGATTATAGTTAGCGTTGGGAAAAACTTCAATGTTTTGTGAATGCTTCACGAACTGCTAGTTCTTTAAAATGAACCCTTCGCAGTGAACACTTCAATGGAAGTCGAACTCGCTAATAAGAGATTTGAATTTATCCGGTTATTTGTTCAGTTCTTTTTGGAACCGGTTCCTTGATATTTTTTCGAAAACACGTACTAGTCGGTAAAGATTCGAAAGTGAAAAAAACTGGAACTGGTTCCTTGCCAAAAAACACGTACTAGTCGGCAGGGATTTAAAGTGAAAAGAACTGGAACCGGTTCCTTGCCTTAATTAAAGTACTTCTTTATAAGCTTTGAAGTTCAACATCGCAACTAAACTGCTGCAAATTGAAGAAGTTCTTTGTAAACTAACTTCCATTGAAGTATTTGTTCAATGAAATTAATGAAGTTTGAACTGCCGCAAAATGAAATAGTTCACACGGAGCAGTCACAACGCTAAGATGAACTACCAACTTCAATTGAAGTATTTGTTTAATGAACATAGAATGAAGTGCTGCCAAAATAAGTAGTTCTTTCGGAGCGGTCACGACGCTAATTTTAGTGAATAATCCCACCGATGATGATGAAATTTATACATAGCCTGTTCAAAAGAAAAGGTGGATTTTGAATTTTCGCGGGCTGTGTACATTCGATTATCGATTTTTTGTTGTTGTTATGTTGGTACACATATTTTTATCATATGTTAGCATTATCAGCCATTTTGGATTAGTGGTTTGTTTTTGACAACTGGAAAGGTTAGTCACGTTTTTGTGTGTTCTTCGTTTTTTTTAGTTTTGAAAAAAATGTATCAAACAATATTATGTATTAAATTTTGAGTTAAAAATGGAATAAAGTGCTCCAACGCACTTGAAATGTTGACTGTGGCATTCGGCGAGTCTACTTTGTCTCAAAAAAGTGTTTATAAGTGGTACAAGCGCTTTACAGAAGGCCGAGAAGATGTTAATGACGATGAGCGTCCTGGAGTTGTGGAAAAACAAATCATGGAAAAATCGATAATCGAATGTACACAGCCCGCGAAAATTCAAAATTCACCTTTTCTTTTGAACAGGCCTCTTTCACATGGTTGCTTATAAGGGATATAGCAGAACACAGATGAACACCCAAAAGGTAAACCAGAATGGAACAATGAAGAAGACCTAAGCTTGACGCGTTTGCTGGATGCAGCCAGGACTATTTCAAAGGCTACAGCGCCGATGGTGTATGGCATAAAGAAAAAAAAAATAACTGTTACAGATGCGACTAACCTTAAAGCAGTATGACGTTTCTTCTCCATCCCAAATGGTCCTGGGCAGAGGAAACTTGCGGCGGACTCGGTATTTGCCAACTGCTCCCAGCGGCCTTCCTCTCAGCTTCTCCGCTTCTACGTAGTGAGCTGTGGACAAACGAACATGCCTTAGAGTATATAGAGTGGTACCTATCCAAGGCAGAATCTAAATGGTGGTCTTTCACCAGGGCGTTACTTGGAAATATACTATATATTATTTTATATGAATTGAATTTAAAATAACACGTATTAATTAAATAAAATGTATTTGGGCACACCGGGATTCTAACCCACGACCTCTGGATTCGTAGTCAAGCGTCTTAAGATAGATTCCTTAGAGTACCGATCTAAGGCAGTGAAGTCAGTTTTTGATGATTTTTAACCTGACTCGGCGGACCTGGGCGTGGCTAAGACTAAGACTTGGGTATTTATACATCCATTCATAGCACATATCGACATAATGTTTTTGTTTATTCGTATGACCACTTTTTCACAATATTGGTATCAACAAAAATATAGCAAATAACCTAAAAAACCGTTAAGTGGTGTCAAGTTTAGTGGCATAATAAAAAATGAGGGCAGAGTCCCGCGGTGACCCAGGAGCCCAAGATCATCGTGACAGAACATAGAAGCGGCGTATTATATATGTTGTCTCTTTCAACCAAGACAACAGGTTGGGTAAAAATATTTACCTCTCTCTCCATATATATTCTTATTTCAAGATTATAACTAAGGGAGTCTGGAATTCTAAATATGAAACACTAAAACTTATGAATAAATACAACTATAAAATATCAACACGTCACACAAAGGGAAATGAATCGACAGAAGAGAAAGGACCCACTTTCGAGATTTGTGGAAATCCAAAGTTAGACAACTTTTGAGAAAAATCCTTTCCTTACATTAATCAACCCACAAATTGTATATTATTTTCAAAACTGAAGGAGCGTGTTATTTATTTACTGATAAACTAACGAACTAATTATTTATTTAATTATAAACGCCCTCGTGGGCTTTTACATAACATATGATACAAAACATAAAATAATAGTGACATAAAAAATAACAATGATTAGCACCCAAAAACATGATTAAGTTGATAGAAATATTATAATGCAAATTAACACTAGTATTTTTGAAAGAGGTATGCTATTATAGCCTTCTTGTAACTAGATTCAGTGCAGTTGAATATATCTACTATTTCAGCGATAGAATTACTCACTGCATGATGTATCTAGGTACAAGAGAGTATTTAAATGACTCAGCCCTAATATTATTGTAACATTTAAAAATGAATTTTTGGATCGAGTGGATCTGTTAGGTACATAGAAGGTAATTAAGCTAAGTAAATCAGGGCTGTCTATAGTACCATCAATAATTTTAAAAATAAAAGTCAAGTCGGACACAAGTTTCCTGTCTGAAAGTGTTAGTAATTTTAATTCTTTCATTAAATAATTATAATTTATGGTTTCAATAGGTAGACCGAGTTTGTAGTTAATGTATCTTAGAAATTTATGTTGCAATTTTTCAATGGAATCAGAGTGGATTTTGAAGTGAAGGGACCAGACAGAAGAATTATATTCGACTTGACTTCGAACTCAATTGTCCAATTACATAAAATATATACCTAACACGAAATGGGTAAAAAAGAGCAACAGAGAATGAACAGCACGTACATAATATTAAATTACGCAATGACAAAAATAAGGCAAAACAAACATTAGAAAGAACATTCGAATCAAATTCAAGGTCATATCAATGTTTTGATAGAGTCGTAAAGAATGACAAACGTCATTTAGACTGGTACCAAAAATTTCAAGAACATGACTTGAGTTAACAAGTCTCGACATTCTGGACAGTGGAGAATGATACCTACAATAAGAAGAGTGATGATTGAGGAACAGCAATTCATTATTTTTGAGTCTATGGTAAGGAATGTTGAACTGGATGAGTTGCAACAAAGAAGGTGAGTCAATAAACCAATTAATAATTTTGAAAATGCAAAATCAAAATCTTTCCTACGCTTTTCTAATGAAGAAATTTTCAATAATTGTTAAATTTTATCAAATGAATAATCGCACTGAGCCATATAAGTAATCACTACTATATAATATCAACAAACCGCACGAAGAGCAACTAATCGATTGATAAGACAGGACCCATCTTCGAGCCTTGCGGAATGCCCGGCTTCATACAAATACGAAAAAGTCTTTCCTAACATCAGTCAAGAGTCACTATCAGACTGTATATTATTAATATAACAGAAGGAGTCCGGTATTCTAAACATGCGACACAAAACCTTATCAATAAGTATCAACACACGCTGAGAACAATGATACAGCACGAGGTATTTGATAAGGAACATGAATTGACATTGCAAAATAGAATGATTTATTTTGTGGGATAGAAATTGACACTTGGATCAACTTAAAGGACACTTTTTAAAAACTTTTTTTTTAAAGTGTATTTTGTATATAAAAATGCCGAAAGTCATTTCAAGTATGAGGTAACTAATAATCACATCGCACCACCGCAGGGGTAGGCAGAGAGGACGGACCGCCTCACAACACACTATGTCTTGGCACACACTCCTTGCTATATTCACATTCATACCACGTCTCATACATACTCTTCATACATGTCTTCCTTTTTTTATTCACACCGCACAAGAGTCTCAACTGCTCTCAACCGTCTAGAGCCAGTGAGACTATGGCATCCCCAAATAGGGTATGTTGTGAGGCTGAAGGTACTGGGGAGGGAAGTAAATTGGGAAGAGGAAGGTTGTAAAGTACCTGGCTATTCAGATCTGGTCACCAAACACGGCTAAAGCCATTTCAAGCATCATTTCAATTCTGAATGGTGGTCTTTCACCAGGGCGGTACTTATCTATCTACTATATACTATCTACCACTCTGGAACGTGCCGCAAATATACTCTTTATTATTTTTATATGAATTAAATGTGTTTTGACACATATTAATTAAATAAAAGTTATTAATTTGAACCCGCGACCTTTGGTTTCGTAGTCGAGCGTCTTACCAATCGACTAGGGAGGCCGTCCCCGACTTCCCATCATTAACTTTCGCATAATATATTCTTCTCACCCTCCGTTCTTCGTTCATCCGCTCCACATGCTCAAACCATCTAAGCGTCCCTTTCTTAATGCTATTCATTACGCTTGCATCAGTCTTGCAATTCTTTCCGGATATACACATTTTTAACACGGTCACACATGGTTTCTCATTTCTACAGCATTCAGTCTACTTTCATCCTTTCTCTGCCAGTTCCATACCTTACCGCTATACTTCAGGGTTGGTATAAACACTCCGTTATGGACTGCTAACTTCTCTTATTTTATGATCATGCTTTTAATAATGATCGTTTTTTTTATATGAACACCGCACAAGAGTCTCAACTGCTCCCAACTGTCTAGAGCCAGTGAGACCATGGCATCCCCAAAATAGGGTATGTTGTGAGGCTGAAGGTAATGGGGAGGGAAAGGAGATTGGAAAGGGGAAGGTTGGGAAGTACTTGACTATTCAGATCTGGTCACCAAACACGGGTAAAGCCATTTCAAGCAACGTTCCCATTCTGAATGGTGGTCTTTCACCAGGGCGATACTTAGAGTATCTACCACTAACTACTCACTTTGCTAAACAGTTGGATAAAAAAATATAGTAGCACCTTTCAATAAAACCGCTCAAACAACGATCGTCGTTGGCAGTTTCTACCTTTTACGACACAACGATTAATCGTCGTCTGGCATCCAGAGGGTTAAACATTACAACAGTTTGTTTTGAGTTAATCGCGTAGCAAGAGATTTTATCGAGTGTTTACAAAACGGGCATGGAGAGTGTGGGTTGGCCGCTTTACACGTATTGTTACAATGAAAGATAAAATTAATTTATGCGAAGGAAAATTAGAAGTATTTTATTAAAGATAAGTTTAACCTCAGAGCTATAATATACAAGAGATAGCGCTGCAGAGAGAGCTGTAGTCAGTTTATACGATGTTTGCCGGACTCGGCTAGACCTGGGCGTGGCTAGGACAAAGGCTAGGGTATTTATACAACCATTCATAGCACATGTCGACATAATGTTTTTGTTAATTCGTACAACCATTTTTTTCACAGTATTGTTTAAAAAAAAACATGTAACCTAATAAATGGTTGCGTTATCTCAATTTATTTCGCGTATCATAACGTGTGGGCGGAGTCAACGGAGACGCGTGACTCGAAAAACATTCTAACAATACTTTAAAGCGGTGTGATAATTTGGGAAATTTTGTTGTCTCTTTCATTCTCATGGAGAAAGTGATTTATTCCAAATTTGTATAGGTTGGGTAAAAAGAATTAGCTCTCTCGCTCCATATGTTGTTAATTCAAGAGTTTAACAGTAAAGAAGAATTTATTTTTGTCTGAAGCAGTAAAACTTTACTCTCGAATGGCATTAAAGAATTTGCATGAATTTCAACGTCTGTGACAGTAGCATCCCCAATTGAGGTTTGTTGTGAGGCTGAAGGTATTGGGGAGGGGAAGGAGATGTGGAAAAGCAAGATGGAGAAGTACTTGGCTATTCATATCTGGTGGCCAAACACGGCTAAAGCTATTTCAAGCAATGTTTCAATTCTGAATGGTGGTCTTTCACCAGGGCGATACTTAGAGTATCTACCACTCTGGAACGTGGCGCAAATATACTAAACACTAATTTTAATAATTATTTTTATGAAACCGACAAAAATAAATTAATAACATTTATTTGTGGATTTGAACGGGTGACCTTTGGATTTGAATTCAAAGATCTTAACCGCTTGACCACGTAGGTCTTCAATGTATAGCTCAACACAACTATATTCCGCTGGCAATTTAGGTTCCATCTTGAGCTATGGATCTTTGGAAAAGAAATTTATCTGTCAAAAATTTCACAAAAACTACATCTACGTGAGCGGTGAGGCTCATTGTCGTGAAATTTGCACGCCTTTTGCTGTTAGAAATTTCTAGGTTGATACATTTATTTTCATAAAGCAACGTCATTTCTATCTTCCAGCTTGGAAATAATAATTTTACTGCTATGTTTTCAAAGGTCCATAGCTCGTGAACTGAACAAAGCTGCGAGCTGAAAATTTGTTGTGTTGACACACTAATTCCGGCAAAAAAGCTGTTAAAAATTTCATGACGTCAGAGCTCACCGTTAACGAGTTATAAGTGTTTCAGGACACATACAGAATTGTAACCCTAATAGCTATTTACATTGCGAAACCTTACGAAAAAAACTTTTAAATTTGATGGTAATAAAGGGCATTAGAAACTTTAGATGAATTAAATAATGTAGATACATTACTTAGACAACGTGCGTGAATGTACTTAACTGAGTCTGAGAGACATACCTGCGATTTACTGCGTTTAGTATCACACAAACAGTCGTTCGACAGACAAGCTGTCACGGAAAACGGGAGCTCTTTAACCGAAATAATGTGAGACAGCGAATGCAGAAATACATGGTGTGTGGAAGACAACCGTTTCTGTGCGTCGCACTCTACTTGGATAGTCGCTCAGTAAGTTCGTCGGGGAAGAGAAATTATAACAGTAGCGCGGGACGTTCATATAGCTATCTCATCCATACACACACATACATTCTGTTTAGTATTGCTATCATTTTCATAAGCGTTATGAGCCTTGAAACTTAAATCCAGACCGTGCCACATTCATCGTTTGATTTGTATGAATATGACGTGTCTTGTATTTTATGTCTATGTTATTATATATATATAGTATATATCTTCATACGTGGTATTGCATGGAGATTGAGGGCGAGAAAGAGGCGGTTATTCATATGATGAAATTGAACAATTATCGAAAATGTCTTCATAAGAAAAGCGCAGAAAAGACTTTGATTTAATTTTCATTTACAAAATTATTAATTGTTTTATTGACTCACCTTCTCTGTTGCAACTTATCCAGTTCAACATTTCTTGCCGTAGACTCAGAAACAATGAATCGCTGATCCTCAATCATCACTATACTAATTAAAGGTATAATTCTCCATTGTCCAGAATGTCAAGACTTGTTAACTCAAGTGATGGTCTTGAAATTTTTGGTAGCAGTCTAAATGATTTTTGTCATTCTTTACGACTCTACCAAAACTTTGACTAGACCATGGCTTGAATGTTCTCTCTTATGTTTATTTTGTCCTATTTTTGTCATCGCTTCATTTATTATTATGTAAGTGTTATTCTTTCTCTGTTGCTCTTTTTTCCATTTCGTGTTTTATATGTCTTTTTGTAATTGTACTTTAGTCTGTTAATTTATAAATAAATGTTAGAAACGCATCAAATTGTAAAGAATAGATCTAAATCCTTGCAGTCCTTTTCGTAGTTTTAAAGGACAACAGTGAATAAATGTGTCAGTGGTTTACGAATAATATGTAAAACAATGTATTATGTTATATAAATACGCATCTTACGTATATAAGTGTGTTATAAGTTATAAAACTGTGAAGACATGCCGGTACGGTAAAAGTGTTAATATGTGGAGATGTGACGCACCCGCGCCCCGCTGCACCCTCGCTTACCCTCAACACCCGCAAGAGATCATCTGTGAACCCTGCACCCCTGCCGCCCCCTCTTTACCGCTCCTGCCCGCCCTGCTCGCTGCCAACGGCCACATGGTTGACAGATTGATATTGCAGTCAAGTGTCAGCCATGAAATAACTACGCCTGGAAGGACGACATCGGATATCGGACTGAACCCGGACCCTTTTTTTGTTTTGTTTTTTGTCAGTTTGTGTTTAAACTATTTGTGTGAGACAATTTATACTAAAACAATTTGAAGTTTCTAGTTATATAGTTTGGACAGCATTGGACAGTTTAATTGGCGTTAAGATTAAGTGTAATATTACATATTATTTTATTGTATCTATTTGTGTATAGTTATTGTCATAGTGTATTTTTTTAAATGTAATGTTTAGCTTAGTCAAGTAGTGACGTTTAAGAGGGAAGGAGCATGGCCGAAACAGGTGGCGATGAGGTTCGCTATCCATCACACCGCCAACCCTTCGGTGGCGCAAAGAAGAGGACGGAACGTGAACAATGTCGAATTGGCACGTGGAATGTGAGAGGAGGAATGGAAAGGAAGATGAATGAACTATGTGATATAATGATGGCTAAATGTTTGGATGTACTCTGTCTAACAGAGAGTATGAAAAAAGAGAGCGGTACAGTGCAACATAATGACACGCTCGTCATCTGGTCCGGGCGACCAGAAACAGAGAGGAAGCTTGTCAAGGTGTTGCAGCGTTACTGTCTCCTAGAATGGCTAAATGTATGTTGCAGTATGAATGTGTAAGTGCGAGAATAATGTGGATCCGGTTCAAAATCGGGTTGACAAGGGTGTTTCTTGTCATTGGTTATGCTCCTGTCAATTCTGAATGCGACGAAGTGAAAGATGCTTTTGGACTAGTGTGAATGATGTAATGAGGCTTAAAAATACGAATGAAAGGATTATTATGGCAGGGGACTTGAATGGGTGGGTGGGAATCAGACGAGACGGGTTTGAGTCGGCTTTAGGTATGTTTGGGGATAAAAGGACGAATGATAACGGTAAAAAAGAATACTCGAAGTATGTTTAGAGTGGAACCTGTTTGTATCGAATACTTTCTTTGATCATAAAGGTATCCACCAATATACGTGGGAAAGGGAAATGAAAGGTCAATTATCGATTTTGTAGTAATTGACTCTAGGTTGAGAGCCAATACCGTGGACACGAGTTTACAGAGGAGCTGAGGTTGAATCTGACCACTTCTTGGTAGTTTCTAGATTAAACCTCTTTCGCGGCTGGCGAACTAAAGTGAAAACGGTGTCGACTCAACAAGAGTCAAAATAGAAAAAACTACAAAACGATAATGTGAGAAGTAAGTATGAGAAATGTATGGATACAAGATTGAATGAGAAGGGAATGGATGGTCTAAGCATAGAGGAAACATGGAACCATATAAAAGTGAGTCTATGCGAATCTGCTAGAGGTTTGCGGAATAAGCACGCAAGGTAGGAAGAAAGGTGACGCATGGTGGGATGACGAGATTAAAGCACTGGTCTCAGAGAAGAAGAAAGCATGGTTATGTCTGATAGCGACTGGCAGTGCTTCTAGCGCGGAGAGGGATCGAGCGAAAGAAGTATACAAGGAATGCAAAGAAAAGAGTAAGTGTTGGAGTGAAAGAACGAAAAGAAACGCCTGGAAGAAGAAAGAGGGAATAAAAATGACAAATCACTTCCAAGAAAACATTAAATTGTTTTGGAAGGGAGGTCAAGAGGTCCCGAAACGGCCCAGAAAGCGGATGCGTGAAAGTTGTAAAATCGAAAGATGGAAAAATGTTGACAAATGAGGAAGAAATAAAAGAAAAGATGGATGAAATATTTCGAAGAGGTTTTGAAAGCACCCCAAGCGACAGTGTTCCCAGTGTCGAATCAGGTATGAATGATGATGAAGTGAATGTTGTCCGAAATCAACATGGATGAAATAAAAGATCGATTAAATGCATGAAGAATGGTAAAGCTGTTGGATTCGACAATCTCGCTGCTGAATACTTTAAAGGAGATAGCCATGTAGTTCTCACATGGCTGTGCAAAGCACAACCAGTGTTTAGAGGAGGGTTACACGCCATTAGATTGGAGAAGGGCTGTGATCATGCCTCTGTACAAAGGTAAAGGGTCACGCATGGAATGTGGGAACCATAGGGGCTAAGCTTACTAAGTTCAGTTGGCAAGCTGTATGGTAGAATATTGATTGAAAGGGTAAGAATGAAAACAAAAAGACAAAATTTGGGACATTCAAGGGTGCTTTCATGAGTGGAAGGGGGTGCATGGATCAAATTTTCTCATTGCGGATGCTTACAGAGAAGTTTTTGGCAAAAACCAGAAACTTTTCTGTGCTTTTGTCGATTTGCAAAAGGCGTATGATCGAGTTGATAGGGACAAATTGTGGAAGGTATTATCCATGTATGGAGTTAACACAAATCTTATACAGGCAATCGCGTCCTTGTACGAGGGAAGCGTTGCATGTGTTAAGTGAACAGTGATTTTACGAAGTGGTTTAACATCACAAAAGGTGTAAAACAAGGCTGTGTAATGTCACCGTGGTTTGTTCAATTTGTACATGGATAATTGTATGCAAGAATTGAAAGGTGTGGGCTTGGGCGCGAAAATGAACAGTGTGAAAGTATGTTGCCTATTGTATGCGGATGATGCGGTGCTGATTGCTGACAATATGGAAGATCTACAGTTTCTCGTGTCTAGGATGAACCAAGTATGTATGCAAAATGAGTTGATGATGAATGTAAGTAAGTCCAAAGTGATGGTGTTTGAAGAGAGTACGAGAACAGCGTGCAATATAGTTTTGAATGATGAATACTTGGAGCAAGTGGATGAGTTCGTGTATTTAGGAAGTATATGTTTACAAGAGACGGAAAGGCTGATAAGGATATTGAAAGAAGGGTGAATGCAGGAAACTCCATTAATGGAGGACTGAACGCTGTTGGGGCAAAATAAGAAATTGTCCAAAGAAGCGAAGCTAGCAGTCCACAATGGAGTGCTTATACCAACCCTGATGTATGGCAGTGAGGCATGGAACTGGCAGAGGAAGGATGAAAGTAGACTGAATGCTGTGGAAATGAGATCTTTGAGACGGATGTGCGGTAAAACCATGTATGACCGTATTACAAATGTGGATATCCGGAAAGAATGCAAGGCTGATGTGAGCGTAATGGATAGGATTAAGAAAGGGACGCTCAGATGGTTTGGGCATGTAGAGCGAATGAACGAAGAAAGGAGTGTGAAAAGAATATATGATGCGAAAGTGAATGGAAGAAGAAGTCGAGGACGCCCGAGAAAGACATGGCACGATCAAGTGAATCAAATACTTGAATCGGGTCGTGTGAAGAGTCAGAATAACAGAAGAGTATGTATGAGACGATGTATGAATGTAAATGAAGCAAGAAGTGTGTGCCAAGACAGAGTTGTATGGCGGTCCGTCCTCTCTGCCTACCCTTGCGGGGAAACGGCGTGATGGTTAGTTAGTTAGTTAGTTAGATCTAAATCTCGGGACGGCCTTCATCCGGCTATAGATCGAAAACGGCTGATTAATATGATAGCATTGAGGACCGTACAACAATGTTACATTCACCTCCCGGAAATCCGTCCATTCTGCCCTTTATCCGTCAAATAACCAGTTACGAGTGTGTGCGCGAGTTTGGCCCTTATGCTCTTTATAATAATATCAATAATGAATTTACGACGCCTTTTCAACGCCGCGGTTGATGTTCGCTAGATGGCACCCCCTTTACGCTGTATTTCAGACGGGAGATATAGATAGATAGATTTAGATCTGAGGGTCATATTGTACAACGGGGAGAAGACGAAGACGTAGGAAGAAAAAGGGTAACTTTAATTTTTTAATTTTATTTTTTATATTGGATACCTTGGAGTAACGACATATATAGAGTGAGCTAATTATTTTTACCCAACCTATACAAACTTGTGATAAATCACTTTCTCCGGGTTTTTACGTCGCACACCATGAGAGAGAAAGAGACAACAAAAATAACACACTTTATGTACTGTGAGGATGATCTTGGTCTCCCGCGTCTCCGGGGACTCCGCCCTCATGTTATAATAATAATAATAATATTTTTTATTAAATTTCTTATACATTACAAATTTTTTGAATTTAATGCATATAAGAAATAAGTTATTTTACAAAATAAATACAAATTATAGTAACAAAAAATAAAATTTCAAAAAAATAAAATTTCAGGCAGTGGTGATGATCAGGTCAATGAGGAGAAACTCTTTCAAGAATCAATAGGATTTCACTTCTGAATCTCTCCTCACTGACATGAAATAAGTCGATATCGGAAGAGATTTTGTTCAGGAGCAAAATACTTCTCCCCACCGGCAGAACCATTGGCAGGTTGGTCCTACAGGCAGGAAGATAGAATAATCTATGAAGACGCTGTCTTAGATAGTCATCAGGAACATATGCGACTAAACTCGACACAACTAAACGGTTTTTTTAGGTTATATGCTATATTTTTGTTGATAACAATACTGTGAATACTGTTATACGAATAAATAAAAATATTATGTCGATATGTGCTATGAATGGATGTATAAATACCCTAGCATTAGTCCTAGCCACGCCCAGGTCTGCCGAGTCCGGCAAAAATCGTCAAAAACTGACTACACTGCCTTAGATAGGTACTTCTATGCACTCTAAGGTGGATACCCTTCAAAGAGTCCTAACTGCTCCCGACCGTCTAGGGCCAGTGAGACTATGGCATCCCCAATTGGGGTATGTTGTGAAGCTGAAGGTAACGGAGGAGGGGAAGCAGATGAAGAAGAGGAAGGTTGGAAAGTCCTGGCAATTCAAATCTAGTCACCAAACGCGACTAAACTCATTTCAAGCGACGTTTCGATTATGAATGGTGGACTTTCAACAGGGCGATACTTAGAGTATCTACCACTCTGGAACGCAGACATAAAAGACACATTTTTTTTCAAAAGTAAAAAGTCGAAGAACACACAAAAACGTGACTAACTCTTCCAGTTGTCAAAAACAAACCACAAATCCAATATGACTGATAATGCTAACATATGATAAACATATGTGTACTAACATGACAAAAAAAAAACGATAATCGAATGTACGCAGCCCGCGAAAATTAAAAATTCACCTTTTCGTTTGAACAGGTCTTGTATGCACTATATTTTCGATATTAACATGTTACTATGTAGCTAAAAAACCACTTCCGAAAATTGCCATCCCAACACATGGGCATGTAGAGCGAATGAACGAAGAAAGGAGTCTGAAAATAATATATGATGCGAAAGTGAATGGAAGAAGAATTCGAGGACGTCCGAGAAAGACATGACACGATCAAGTAAATCAAATACTTAAATCGGAATATGTGAAGAGTCAGAAAAACAGAAGAGTATGTATGAGACGATGTATGAATGTAAATGAAGAAATGAGTGTGGGCCAAGACAGAGTTATATGGCGGCCCGTCCTCTCTGCCTACCCCTGCGGGGAAACGGCGTGATGGTTAGTTAGTTAGTTAGTTAGTTAGCCATCCCAACACAGACCTATGCCAAGTGGGATGGGCAATTAGGTTAGGCAGGTTAGGTTAGGTTAGGTTAGGTTAGGTTATGTTATGTGAAATTGAATACTTGTGATATTTCATCACAAAACTGCGTTATATAAATTCACTGTTATTATTATTATTAATAAAAAAATGTATGTTCAAGTAAAATAATTAAAAATAAATTAAATGTTGGGAGTAGGGGAAATTAAAATAATGCCAGGTTATTAAAAATGAATTAAAACGTAACTAATCTTCTATAGTTCTTTCCTCCCGGATTCCCGGTACTAAACATAGCCCCACAAGTTGCGGGCAGAAGAGAAGGGGAAGAGGAAGGGACGGAGGGACGGGCTCCCTCCTGAGAGATCTGGTTACCCATTATAATATTATTATTCCGGGATAAAACAAAATATAAAAACATGCAGCGGCGTAGTGAGAAAACCACGGGCCCCTAGGCTAAGCCATTTCTTCTAATATGTATTTTTTATTTGTATTATTGACAATGTTTGAAAGAGAGAGTACGAGAACAGCGTGCAATATAGTTGTTAATGGTGAATACTTGGAGCAAGTGGATGAGTTTGTTTATTAAGGAAGTATGTTCTAGAGAGACGGAAAGGCTGATAAGGATATTGTAAGAAGGGTGAATGCAGGAAACTACATTAATGGAGGACTGAACGCTGTTGGCGCAAATAAGAAATTGTCCAAAAAAGCGAAGCTAGCAGTCCACAATGGAGTGCTTATACCAACGCTGATGTATTGCAGTGAGACATGGAACTGGTGGAGGAAGGATGAAAGTGGACTGAATGCTGTGGAAATGAGATCCTTGAGACATATGTGCGGTAAAACAATGTATGACCGCATTAAAAATGTGGATATCCGCAAAGAATGCAAGGCTGATGTGAGCGTAATGAATAGACGCTTAGATGGTTTGGGCATGTAGAGCGAATGAACGAAGAAAGGAGTCTGAAAAGAATGTATGATGCGAAAGTGAATGGAAGAAGAAATCGATGACGCCGAGAAAGTCATAGCACGATCAAGTATATCAAATACTTGAATCGGGTCATGTGAAGAGTCAGAATAACAGAAGAGTATCTATGATACGATGTATGAATATGAATGGAGCAATGAGTGTGTGCCAAGACAGAGTTATATGGCAGTCCGTCATCTCTGACTACCCCTGCGTGGAAACGGCGTGATGGTTAGTTAGTTTATTTAGTTATTGTCAATAATTATGTAACGTATTGCAATTAAACTACCTCGCCTCAGGGATCTCATTTCCATGGCATTCAGTCTACTTTCATTATTTCTCTGCCAGTTCCACGCCTCACTGCCATACATCAGGGTTGGTATAAGCACTCCATTGTGGACTGCTAGCTTCGATTCTTTTGTTAATTTCTTATTAGCGCCAACAGCGTTCAGTCCTGGAGTTTCCTGCATTCACCCTTCTTTCAATATGCTTATAATAAGTATTAATATAATTAATAATATTATTTTGATAATTTTAAAATCTTAATTTCTAGACTCCATCTTATTACTGACTACATATCGTCCCCGGAAAGGCAAAAGGGCTGAAGCGCCATTTTGGGACGTTTACACCCGAGCACTTTACAATAAAATTCATAAGTCTTCAGTTCCTGGTTGGATTCTGAAAAAAAAGTTAACTCAGCTAACTCAATGCTCTCACTGAGTTACCTGAAGCGATAAAAAGCTTAAAAAAAGTCCCAAACTTGTGTCGCTTGAGTCGAGCCTTCTCCCAAAAGGTAAATATATTTTAGATGGCTGAAGGGCCACAAAAAGTCTTCAGAATCAAACGAGAGTCAGAGCATTCGATGCAGAAAAACAAACTGACTAAAACTGCATATTTAACTTTTTTTTTTTACCACAGTCTCTTAAGCCTTTTTGCCTTTCCAGCGACGATGTTACGCCACTGTTCATACCCCTTCCCTGCGCCCAGGGTTGTGCTTTTCCAGGTTTTTTGTTATATTTTGAACAAAAAGAAATACGCGGCCATTTCAAGCTCAGTTAAAAATCGTATAAAAGAATATTTTTAATCTGATAAATATGAATAAGGATAATTGTTTTGATTTTCCAAGTAATTGGAGATAAAGACAAATGCTACGAAATAATTGATTTAAAAAGTATTATTTTCAATAGAGATTAATTTGTAATAGTCATTAATGACGGCCCTCGGTGGCCTAGTGGTAAACGCATTCGACTCTGTGTCTCTCTAAACACCTTTTAACGGTGGACCAACTCAACTTGTGACGACATCCGTGGCAAAGTCGCGGTTTCAAGCCCGGCGTGTGCAAATAACTTTTATCAAATTAATATGTGTCATAACACATTTAATTCGGATAAAATAATACAAAGCATATTTGAGGAACGTTCTAGAGTGGTAGATACACTAAGTATCGCCCTGGTGAAAGACCACCATTCAGAATCGAAACGTTGCTTGAAATGGCTTTAGCCGTGTTTAGTGACCAGATCTGAATAGCCAGGTACTACCCGACCTTCCTCTTCCCTACCTCCTTCCCCCCCCCCTTTTCCAGTCCCAACTGCTCTCAACCGTCTGGAGCCAGTGGGACTATGGCATCCTCAATTGGGGTATGTTGTGAGGCTGAAGTTAGCGGAGGAGGGGAAGGAGATGGAGAAGAGGAAGGTTGTAAAGTACCTGGGAGGGGGAAGATGAGGAACAGGTAAAGTGGAAAGAAACTGGATATTCAAATCTAGTTACCAAACACGGCTAAAGCCATTTCAAGCAACGTTTCGATTCTGAATGGTGCTCTTTCACCAGGGCGATACTTAGAGTATCTACCACTCTGGAACGTGCTGCAAATAAAGAAAAAACTTACATACTAACTCTGTCTTGGCACAAACTTCTTACTTTATTCACATTCATACATCGTCTCGAAGATACTCTTCTGTTATTCTGACTCTTCACATGGCTCGATTCAAGTGTTTTATTCACTTGATCTTGCCATGTCTTCCTCGGGCGTCCCCGACTTCTTCGTCCATTTACTTTCGCATCATGTTTTCTTTTCACACTCCTTTCTTCGTTCATTCGCTCTACATGCCCAGACCGTCTAAGCGTCCTTTTCTTGATCCCATTCATTCATTTTAAATAAATTGGTCGTGAAATTACGCAAATTCATCTAATAATTTTTCGCTTATTTTCAACCACTTGATCGGAAGAGAGAGCCAAAACCATAAAATTACCAAAAAATTGCATCTACTAAAAAGTGGTGGGTGTGAAAAATGAGGGTTTTTTCACCACCGACCGAAGAGAGAGCCAACCTTTGAGCCACAGCGCCTGCAGCTTGGCGTGGTTGTGCGGGCTGAAGGAGTGCGTCTCGAGCAGCCGGTAGAGCTCCTTGTAGTTGCCGCGGTGGAAGGCCACGGTGGCCTTGGCCTTGAGGACCGACTCGTTGCCGTGCAGCTTCTCGCAGGCGGGTAGAGACCATAGAAACCTCCCGAGGCGCTCCACGTTGCCTGCCTGTTGCAGAACCTGAAAAAAAATACAAATAAGCATGTGATCTTTTTATCAAAATGGCTAATTTGAATATACACAAAATTCATTTTTACTATCCCATATTTGGAGTACATAAAAATGGTACGATATTATGTGACAACTTGTCTTGTCTCTTTCTCTCTCACGGTTTACCACGTAAAAACCCGGGAGAAAGTTTGAATAGGTTGGGTAGAAAAAATTAGCTATACCTCCTTATACATGGCCTGTTCAAAATAAAAGTATATTTTGCATTTTCACGTGCTGTGTACATTCGATTATCGATTTTTGTTTTGTTATGTTGGTACACATATTTTTATCATATGTTAGCATTATCAGCCATTTCGGATTAGTGGTTTGTTTTTGACAACTGGAAAGGTTGCCACGTTTTTGTGTGTTCTTCGATTTTTTACTTTTGAAAAAAATGGATCAAAGAATAAAATCCATGATTTGTTTTTCCACAACTCCAGGACCCGTGTTGTCAAAAACAAACCACTAATCCAAAATGGCTGATAATGCTAACATATGATAAACATATGTGTACCAACATAGCAAAAAAAACGATAATCGAATGTACACAGCCGGCGAAAATACAAAATTCACCTTTTATTTTGAACAGGCCTCGTTTATATAATATTAAAGTATACCCGAATAAAAAAATGATATGACGTGCAATATTCAGCAAAGTGGCTTTGCCAAGTACTACTTTATTTGGTCGATGAAACTATTGCGTAGTATTTACAAAAAAAAGCAAATAATTTTCCTAGTTCTATTGGACGTCTGACCTAGATTCGGCGTTATTACCGCAGCGCTACGGAAACATATTAGATGAGAGTTTTCCCAAAATAAATATCAGAGGAGAAAATCAAATGTCTGCAGAGAAAAAAGAAATACTATACGATAAAAAAGAAATAAAAATAATGAAATATTAACTAACTAACAATTACGCCATTTCTCCAGCAGTATGCAGAGAGGACGGACAGCCATACAACTCTGTCTTGACACACACTCCTTGCTTCATTCACATTCGCACATCATCTCGTACATACTCTTCTGTTATTCTGACTCTTCACAAGGCTCGACTCGAATTTTTGGTTCATGATCGTGCCATGTCTTCCTCGGGCGTCCTCGACTTCTTCTTCCATTCACTTTAGCGTTATATATTCTTTTCACACTCCTTTCTTCATTTGCTTTACATGCCCATACCATCTAAGCGTCCCTTTCGTGAACCTATTCATTACGCTTACATCAGCCTTGCATTCTTTCCGGATATCCACATTTTTAACACGATCATGCACAGTTTTAGCGCACATACACCTCAGGGATCTCATTTCTACGGCATTTAGTCTATTTTCATCCTTCCTCTGGCAGTTCTATGACTCACTGCCATACACCAGGGTTGGTATAAGCACTCCATTGTGGACTGCTAGCTTCGCTTCTTTGGACAATTTCCTCATAATTTTCGCATTCATTCGCCTTTTTAGTAAATTTAAATAAGAGATCTCATTTCTACGGCATTCAGTCATTATTTTCGGATATCCCATGTCTTTCACTGTTCCATGCCTCACTGCCATACATAGGGTTGGTATAAGCACTCCATTGTGGACTGCTAGCTTAGATATGTAATATTACACATATTCGAATAAAATATTTAAAGATAAAAATAAATACTACAAGATAATAAAAAAGGAACTAAAACAAAAAAAAGACGGGAGAGAGATAGTTTCAATTATACAGGAATAGCGAGTGAAAATTTTAAATAAATTGTTTTTTTAATCTGTTGATTTACTCTATCCCATATTTGAACCTTTTTCTCTCATGATTTATGATAACGATCATGATTTTAGATAGTTTTAATTTGTATACATATTATTTTCTCATTGTTATATTAGGTAAGGTAATTTAGTGTAGAAGCGCACTTGAGGTGAACCATCACAAAACTGCACTATTTAAATTCGCTGTCATTATTATTACAGAATGGGATAAAAAAAAGTTCATTCCTCTTTAACCACCTGCCAAGTTAACTGTGACGAACTGCGTATCTGAGCAGTTAGGTTCCTCCGGCACGCGCAAGTAAACATTCAAGACAAACATTCCCGGGTTACGAATAACCTGACGATATTTGAAAAACTCCTACTGCCATCATAAGAAGCCGGAAGATGTTGCTTGTGCAATGACGGAGGACTTAGCCAGCAGAGGAATTGAACCCACGACGCCCGGCTGGGAATCCGACGCGTTTGTCCACTCAGCTACCGAGCAGTGAAGAAGTTAAAATACTATATTATTTAACATTCAATTCAAGTAAAACAATTTAGTTGCAAATATAATCAACATCACTGGCGAGATACAAGGATTCAGAATCTGAACGTTGCTTTAAATGGCTTTCGGAGTTTGGAGTTTGGAGTTCGGAGTTTCGGGGCCGAAGGCTTGGAATAAACTCCCTCCGGAACTAAGATGTATAACGAGCCCAACAGAATTTCGGTCCAAACTGAAAACTTACCTTTTCAGACTCTCATATCCTTAAATTCATTAGAAGAATCTCAACATAATCTGTCTCTCGACGAATCACCTTTAGATATGCAAATTTTAACCAAATCCTGTACTGTATGCCAAATTCAGAAAGTCCATTTTTTAACTTCTCACCCATGCCCTAAATCGGAAAAAAAAAATTATAATTTTAAGTTTAAGTATATCTATCTGATGGGACCTGCCAGGTAAGTATGTTCCTGTATATTTTCTTATTTAAACTAGGAATTAATATGTAATAATAGAAAAATGTACAGCGCCCTTCAGGTGATTTATCACAAAAACGGCGCTATACAAATCATCAAAATATTATTATTAATTAACCATCATAAAAAAGTATGTTCCTGTATATTTTCTTATTTAAACTAGGAATTAATATGTAACGATGGAAAGTAAGATCTGTACAGCGCCCTTGAGGTGATTTTTCACAAAAACGGCGCTATACAAATCGTCCAAATATTATTTTTATTATTACCCGTGTTTGGTGATCAGATCTGAATAGCCAGATACTTCCCAACCTTCCTCTTGTCACCACCTTACCTTTCTCACTCCATTCAGCCTTACAACATCCTTCATAGTCCCTCTGGACCGTTGGTACTATTGTGGAGAATTCGCATTAAATAAAGCTGTAGAACATATCTTCACTTCGTATAAACGGGAGTGTAATATGATACGAGGAAACGAGATGGCCTATATTCTCTAAACCCGACAGTGTATTCGTTTTAACCGAGAGAAAAAGAGACAAAGCTGCGAAATGACGCCGAAAACACGAATCGGAAAGTTGAGACGACCATAGTAACCGAATACATATCGAGTTCGTCCTAAAGCAAAGGTACAGCGTCCGCGAGAGGGAGCGAGATAATGCGAGGCGGAAGCGTAGCGCAGGTGATGTGTGGAAGAGAGACGGGAGTACGTAACCAGACCCGTCTCGAATGACGATAATGTTTCGCGGGTTTATTTCTGTCACGTTTAAATTTGGAACAAGACAAATGTTGCCAAGTTTGAGTTGAGAACGAGAAATTTGTGTGTCGGTTACGTAAATTCGTCGAAATGCTCATTCGTTTTCTGATTTTCTGGACAAAGAGATTGATGAGCGGATGGACGGAGAAAGGAAGACTAGAGAATAGTATATGAAGCGAAATTCAATGGTAGAGGAAGTCAGGGACGCCCAGGAAACACACGGCACGACTAATTATAAAAAAATATTGACCAAAGTTTAATGCGCCTCACCGTAGTCATTTTCGCTAGGCTGATGTAAACGTAATGAGGAAGATTAAGAAAGAGGCGTTTAGATGGTTTGGACGTGTAGAATGAAGAAAATTGCGTATGACGTGAATGTTTGAAAATACTAATAATAGTATTTGGATGATTTGTATAGCGCCGTTTTTGTGAAAAATCACCTCAAGCTGTACAGATCTTATTTTCAATTATTAGATATTAATTCTTAGTTCAAATGAGAAAATTTACACGAACATACTTACCTGGCAGGTCCCATCAGATAGACACTCATTAACTCAAAATTATAATTATGATTTTTTTTCCGATTTAGGGCATGGGAGTGAAATAAAAAAAAATGACTTTCTGAATTCGTCGTACAGTACGGGATTTGGTTAAAATTTGCACATCTAAAGGTGATTTGTCGAGATTCTTCTAATGAATTTAAGGATATGAGAGTCTGAAAAGGTAATCAGTTTAGACCGAAATTCTGTTGGGCTCGTTATACATCTTAGTTCCGGAGGGAGTTTATTCCAAGCCTTCGGCCCCGAAACTCCTGCAGCGCGATCTCCAAACTTAGTATTTGGATTGCGTTTGGGTTCTATCAGCCTTCCGATAGCCAATGACGTTGCTGATCTATGAGTCGACTGCCTTAGAAGAATGTTCAGATGGTTTGGACGGATAGAACGGAGTAAGAAGCGCAAGGAGAATGTATGACGCGAATGGTAGAAAAAGTCGCGGACACCCGAGGGAGACGCGGCAATACCAAATGATTCAAATACTTGAATCGGGTCATATCAAGAGTTAGAATAACAGAAGAGTATGTATGAGACGATGCATGAATTTGAATGGAGCAAGGATTGTGTGTCAAGACAGAATCGTGTGGCGGTACATCCTCTCTGCCTATCTTTGCGGAGAAACGGCGTGATGGTTAGTTAGTTAGAGATTAAGTAAGCTTTGTGGCAGGGAGGTAAGAGCATTATTTCTGAACCCAGAGTTAAAAACCCGAAGAAGCGTAAATAAAAAAATGATTCTTCCTCTTTGGCGCCCTCTCTTATCGGAGGTTGGCTATCATCATGTTAGCCTTTATCTTGCAACCTGCAGGGGAACTGCACCCGTACCAGCGACGTAGGTTTCGAAGCCATGAAGTATTTTTTGGATATCTTCCATAATAATAATAACAGTGAATTTATAAAGCCCGTATAGTGAATGATGACTACTTGGAGCAAGTGGATGAGTTTGTGTATTTAGGAAGTATGTTCTAGAGAGACGGAAAGGCTGATAAGGATATTGAAAGAAGGATGAATCCACGAACTCCATTAATGGAGGACTGAACGCTGTTGGCGCAAATATGAAATTCTCCAAAGAAGCGAAGCTAGCAGTCCACAATGGAGTGCTTATACCAACCCTTATGTATGGCAGTGAGGCATGGAACTGACAGAGGAAGGACGAAAGTAGACTGAATGCTGTGGAAATGAGATCCTTGAGACATATGTGCGGTAAAACAATGTATGACCGTATTAAAAATGTGGATATCCGGATAGAATGCAAGGCTGCTGTGAGCGTAATGAATAGACGCTTAGATGGTTTGGGCATGTAGAGCGAATGAACGAAGAAAGGAGTGTGAAAAGAATTTATACGATGCGAAAGTGAATGGAAGAAGAATTCGAGGACGCCCGAGAAAGATGTGGCACGATCAAGTGAATCAAATACTCGAGTCGGGCCATGTCAAGAGTCAGAATAACAGAAGAGTATGTATGAGACGATGTATGAATGTGAATGAAGCAAGGAGTGTGTTCCAAGAAAGAGTTATATGGCGGTCAGTCCTCTCCGCGTACCCCTGCAGCGAAACGGCGTGATGGTTAGTTAGTTAAGTGCGCTTCATACTAAATTAATTATGCTAATAAGACTAACTAACAAGGAGAAAATAATATATAATATGTATACAAATTAAAACTATCTAAAATCATGAGAGAAAAGGGTTCAGATATAATATTTTCAAGCCTTTGGGGAATTTGATGACCTTGGAAGTCGTTTTGCAAAATCAGTGTTTTATAAAAATGGCGCTATAAAAACTAGTCAACTTAAGTAAAATTATTCTTGAATATTCAACCTAATGGCGCCTGTAGAATAAGTGGGATTGTTGAGTCAATAGCTTTGAAGTATCTGACCCTCATGATTGAAGATTCAAAAGGAATGGATCCTTGAAGATTTTTTTATAGATATACGTTCAGTTCAGGTACCTACCTAACCTAGGTAAATATAAAAGGACCCAACGCGAAACCTCAAGGGTCCTTAGGACCCAACGCAGGACTTAACGACTTGATTCTTGAAGGGCTTATGGTAAGTATTCTATTAAGGTAATGGTTAGAAAAGGACCCAAAGTAGAGCCTTGAGGAACGCTTGAATACTTAAGGCAAGGTTTAAAGTTAGAGGAAAGGAAGAGTTGATTCATTCATTCATTAAAAAAACTTAATTACAAAAGTGTAGGAAAGACTGTGATTTAATTTGCATTTTAAAATTATCAATTGTATTATTGATTCACTTTCTCTGTTGTAACTCATACAGTTCAACATTCCTTGCCGTAGACTCAGAAACATTGTATTGCTGTTCCTCAATCATCACTCTACTAATTATGGGTATCATTCTCCACTGTCCAGAATTTCGAGACTTCGTGTCTCTTTCGAGAGTTCTTGAAATGTCATGGTCTTGAAATTTTTAGTACCAGTCTAAATGATTTTTGTCTTTAATAATAATAATTATAATAAATGGATAACTTTTATAGCGCCGTTTTTGTGGGAAAATCACCTGAAGGGCGCTTTACAAATTTGTTTATTTAACCTATAATTTATTACTTAAGCTTATTAGTAATAAATCTTAACTTACAACTAATATTTTCAACTAGTGACTAAGGACTTATGAATTTTATTGTAAAACTGAGTATAACTTATAACTAGTGACTTTCAAATAAGATTTCATTATTATTACTTCATTACCTCTTCATTATTGCTCCACATTTGCATTACTGTTGAACGATTCTTTTCTTGTGTAACGACATATAATTTATTCTTTACGACTCTATCAAAATTTTGACTTGAATGTCCTTTCTAATGTATATTTTGTCCTATTTTTGTCATTGCTTCATTATAATATTATGTATGTGCTGTTCTTTCTCTGTTGTTCCTTTTTCCTATTTCGTGTTTTGTATATTTTTACAATTGGACTTTAGTCCTTTAGTTTGTAAATAATTAAATAATCTATATTTTCCAAATCTTCACTAATAAATTAGGTTTCGAACTGTTAAAGTGCATTTGATTGATTTTCTCTGTCGTAATTTTGTGTTATCTACCTCGACCGACCAGATATGCTGGTCAACAATAGAGAAAAGCCTTTTGGTCCGATAACAAAAACCTGTAATGTTTGCAGCTTCAAAACTGATGACAGGTATAAATATACTAAATTTACTAAATCGTCGCTGGAATGCAAAGGCATGGAACTGGCAGAACATTGGTAAAAAATGAGTTGAATATGTTGGTTTAATTTCTTTTTTTCTGCATCGAATACTATGACTCTCGTTTGATGAGAAAGTCTTTTGTGGCCATTCAGTCTTCTAAAATATATTTTCATTTGGGAGAAGGCTCGACTCAAGCGACACAAGTTTAGGATTTTTTTAGCTTTTTGCGTTTCAGGTAACTCATTGACAGCGTTTAGTTACCCGAGTTGACTTTATTTTTAAAAATCCGACCAGGTTCTGAAGACTCATGAATTTTATTGTAAAACAGAAACAACTTTTAAGTGCTTTGGTATAAACTTCCCGAAATGGCGCTTCTGCCCTTTTGCCTTTTCGGTGACGATACGTAGTCAAATGGAATCTAGGAATTAAGATTTGAAAATTATCAAAATATTATTATTAATTATAATAATATTTATTATAAGGATATTAAAAGAAGGGTGAATGCAGGAAACTCCATTAATGGAGGACTGAACGCTGTTGGCGAAATAAGAAATTGTCAAAAAAAGCGAAGTTAGCAGTTCACAACGGAATGCTTATACCAACCCTGACATATGGCAGTGAGTCATGGAACTGGCAGAAGAAGGATGATAGTAGACTGAATGCTGTTCAAATGAGAAGCGTCCCTTTCTTAATCCTATTCATTACGCTTAGATCAGCCTTGCATTCATTCCGGATATTTACATTTTTACACGATCACACCTGGTTTTATGGCACAACGCCTCAGGGATCTCATTTCCACAGCATTTAGTCTACTTTCATCTTTCCTCTGCCAGTTCCATGCCTCACTGCCATCCATCAGGGTTGGTATAAGGACTCCATTGTGGACTGCTAGCTTCGCCTCGAAAGCATCTATCCAATCTAGTTCGTCTCAGCACAGGAGATCATGAAAATATTTTACAATATTGACCGGTTAGTAGCTGAGTGGACAAACGCACCGGATTCCCACCCGGGCGTCGTGGGTTCAATTCCTCCACCATTGCACAAGCAACATCTTCCGCTTATCACAATGGCAGTAGGAGTTTTTCAAATATTGTCAAGTTATTCGTAACTTGGGAATGTTTGTCTTTCTTAAAAATATATATAAATATATATATATTTATGTGCATATCTTAAATAATTATTATCTTCTTGAAATATCTAGCTCGTATAGAAATTAATAAAAAATATTCATATTGGTATTATTTAATTTTCCATACTTCTCTTCCACTGAGGTCCTATGAAATAAATAAAATAGTATTAAATATGACTCACCTCGCAAACGCACGCCACTTGCTCCTGCGTGAATCCGAAAGAGGGCAACAGGGCTGCGTCTCTGGCAGCCTGCCCGGCCCCCGCGTTGCCCCCCTGCGGGCCCGACATTGCCCCGTACTCGCCCAGAGGCTGGTGTTGCAGCATGCTGCCGCCGGCGGGCGTCACCGGCCGCGCATGCTACGCTGGCATGCTAGTAGCGAGCCTAGATCAGCAGCTTAAGGAGAGTATGTGCTCGAATCAGTTAGATTTTCACTGGCATGCTAGTAAAAGCGAGTTGTGATGTTCCTTTTGGCGTTATTTCCGCCTAACACTCGCTTGCGTCTCACTGGCATGCTAGTAGCGAGCCGAGATCAGCGGTTTAATGGGATTATGTGCGCGAATCAGTTAGATTTTCACTGGCATGCTAGTGGGGGCGTATTTTGATGCGTTATTTTGTGCCTAACACTGCTTGCGTCTCACTGGCATGCTAGAGATAATGATTTAATACGTTTCAAGAACGTTTACAGTGCACGGTTAGAATACAGTTTCGGTCTTTATCTGGTTTAACTGGATTACAAGTAAAGGCGTGTTCCAATGTTACCTTATTGCAGTCAACGTTGTATGGTTTACACTGGCATGCTAGTGGAGTCGCGTTTCAACGCTTACTTATTGCATTTAACTTTGCAAAAATACAGGAATATTTTTGCGTTAACCAGTTAAGTTTACTCTGGCATACAGTAGGTTTGTCTTTTAGTTTTGGTTATATTGTTTAATGCAGTTTTGTTTAGATCCTGTCTCGTGGGGCATGCTTTGCACTAGCATGCTATTTCGCAGAAGTTTTGGAGAAGCTTTTAATCTTTAGGTTTAGATAAAACTTGAACACTATTGGAGGCACTTTAATTATCATTTGTTTGTTTAGTTGCACTTAAACAAAAGTCCTTTTGAGTAACGTATTACTTAGAACTGTTGCAAGAGTATGTTGGTTTAATATTTATCACAGCACTAGGTTTATCTTGTCTGGAAATTAAAAGTATTTTTATATTTTTTGGTCAAAACATTCGAGGGTTATTTCCTTCCGATCTAAATCAGAGCTTTTGAAATTAAAAATTGGACCACAATAATAAAAACAGTTAATATATTCTGACGATCGAGTTAATGTGAAAATAAGTCGAGGACGCCCAAGAAGGCTACGAGCGATTAAGTAAATCAAATAATTCAGTAAAAATAATAGAAGAGCATGTATACTAAGAACAAAGCTAGAAGTGTGTGAAGACGGAGTTTTGTGTCGTTATATCTCCCCTGCCTATGACTACCGCAGCTATAAATAGCGCTATAAAATGTGTAGTACCTACCTAATATTATGATATATTATCTATTTCCGAAAAGTTTTTTTTTTTAATAACATAGTTTACCATAAGATTTATAGCACAGATATTTTCAATCATAACTTGTTCAGAAAATAAAGACGGAAGTCAGTACCCGCTGTGCGCATTGAACTCGATCCATCCGACTGCAAGACGAGTATTCTACCCACCGGGCCATTAATTACCTCTAATAAGTAAATATTAATTAAATAATCGTAGAGGGTTGTTTGCCATATTTAAAAAAATAATAAATAACTTTGTATAAGACTACGGATATTATTTTAACTTTTATAACCGACCGGTTTCGCTTAGCCTAAGCACCATCAGGGTACAATATTAAACTAAACAAAAAAATACACAAAGTGTGCGGTTATATATACGTACAGAGGGAGAACAAACTATAAAATAAAATAACAGAACAATGAGAAAACAACAGAATAACATTTAAAATTTCGACGGCCTCCATGGTAGAGTGGTAAGACGCTCGACTGCGAATCCAAAGGTCGCGGGTTCAAACCCGGCGTGCGCCAATAACTTTTATTTAATACATATGTGTCATAGCGCATTCAAATCAAATAAAAATAATAAAAAGTATATTTGCGGCACGTTCCAGAGTGGTAGATACTCTAAGTATCGCCCTGGTGAAAGACCACCATTCAGAATCGAAACGTTGCTTGAAATGGCTTTAGCTGTGCTTGGTGACCAGATCTGAATAGCCAGGTACTTCCCAACCTTCCTCTTCCCAATTTCCTTCCCCTCCCCACTATCTTCAACCTCACAACATGCCCTATTTGGGGATGCCATAGTCTCACTTGCTCTAGACGGTTGGGAACAGTTGAGACTCTTGTGCGGTATTCATATAAAAAAAAAATTTAAAAAACAACAGAGAGAAAGGGACATGCAATATGAATTTAAAGAGATAAAACGTTAAACAAAATTAAACGTTATTCTATTATTTTCTCATTGTTCTGTTATTTTAATTTATATTTTGTTTTTCCTCTGTATGTATATATAGCCACACACTTTGTTTTTTTTTAGTTTAATTTTGTACCCCGATGATGCTTAGGCTAAGCGAAGCCGGTCGGTTGTAAAAATTAAAATCATATCCGTGGTCTTATACAAATTTTAATTTAATTTTTTTTAAATTTGCCAAACCATAAAGTCTAATTTTAAAAGTGTTAATAATACCAAATTTTCAACATCAACAGAGGGAAAGAGACAGATAACACAGAATTGAAAAGACAAAACATCAACTGAGAAGGTGATTAAAGAATAATGATAAATTTTACGAGTTTACAGAAAATATACCTAATATTGGACTACTGGACAAATTTAATTGATTATTAAAAATTTGACTATTCATTTTAAAGGCTTTCTTTGTTTCTAGTGCTTCTAAATTATTATATCTGTAGCCATGACCATTTTTGTGATGAACATGAGCAGCATAAAAATTTTAATAATATCCGTGGTCATTTTTTCATTTATTTGAATATGTCTAACCCCAAAGAGACTGCTTTCTACGAAAATTTTAATTAAATAGAAATAAATCAGACTGACCGAACAATTATTTATTTATTTATTAGACGAATAAGGATTTAGCAGTCGATAACTTGTCTGGGGTCTAGACGCGAGTCAGCTTTTATTCGATGTATGCTTTATCGATTGGCAATTTATCGTGAACTTTCCCGTAGGTACTTAGAAATTAAGAGTCATTAATTTAATTTGCCAATTAGACAAGAATTTTGTAAAAATGACAAATTCTTGGTAATTTTTTTATTGGCGAATTTTTGTATTTACGTGTTGGTGTCGACGCACCCTGCTGTGATGGATGCCGTAAAGTAGGTGAGTTATTGTTATTAATAATAGGGAATTTAATTGCTAAATGCTAATCAGGTAGTTAAAACGCCATTGTAAATTCTTAGAAAAGTGGCAGATATTTGTACTTGTCGGGTGGAACTGACTCTCAGAAGAATCTCAACATAATCAACTCAACGACTCTTAGATCAGCAACGTCGTCGGCTATTGGAAGGCTGGTAGAAACCAAACGCAATCCAAATACTAAGTTTGGAGATCGCGCTGCAGGAGTATCGGGGCCTTGAAGTAACAATATATGGAGGAATAGCTAATTTGTTTTACCCAACCCATCCAAAATTGTAATAAATCACTTTTTTGAGTTTTTACATCGTACACCATGAGAGAGAAAGAGACAACAAATTTCTTGGACCGCTTCTATATACTGGCGCAATGATCTTAAGCTGGCTATTTTCGCTGGTTAACGGCGGGACTCCGCCCACATTTTTTATTATGCCACTAAACTTGACACAACTAAACGGTTTTTTAGGTTAGATGCTATATTTTTGTTGATAAAAATACTGTGAAAAAGTGGCTATACCAATACACAAAAACATTATGTCGATATGTGATATTAATGGATGTATAAATACCGTAGCCTTAGTCTTAGCCACGCCCAAGTGCACCGAGTCATGTTAAAATCATCAAAAACAAGTCCAAAACTGACTTCACTGCCTTGGATAGATACTACTCTACCAACTCTATGGATACCACTTGGGCTATCTCTAGTATACTCTAAGATCGGGGCCGAAGGCTTGGAATAAACTCCCTCCGGAACTAAGATGTATAACGAGCCCAACAGAATTTCGGTCCAAACTGAAAACTGACCTTTTCAGACTCTCACATCCTTCAATTCATTAGAAGAATCTCAACATAATCTGTCTCTCGACGAATCACCTTTAGATGAACAAATTTTAACCAAATCCTGTACTGTACGACAAATTCAGAGAGTCAATTTTTTAATTTCTCACCCATGCCCTAAATCGGAAAAAAAAAAAAATTATAATTTTAAGTTTAAGTATGTCTATCTGATGGGACCTGCCAGGTAAGTATGTTCCTGTATATTTTCTTATTTAAACTAGGAATTAATATGTAATAATAGAAAATAAGATCCGTACAGCGCCCTTGAGGTGATTTTTCACAAAAACGGCGCTATACAAATCATCAAAATATTATTATTAATTAACCATCACGCCGTTGTACCGCCATACAACTCTGTCTTGGCACACACTCCTTGCGTCATTCACATTCATACATCGTCTCATACATACTCTTCTCTTATTCTGACTCTTCACATGACCCGATTCAAGCATTTGATTTACTTGATCGTACCATGTTGTCTTCCTCGGGCTTTCCCGACTTCTTCTTTCTTTCACATTCGCATATTATATTCTTTTCACCCTCCTTTCTTCGTTCATTCGCTCTACATGCCCAAACCATCTAAGCGCCCCTTTCTTGATCCTATTCATTACGCTTACATCAGCCTTGCATTCTTTCCGGATATCCACATTTTTTAAATTTTTAAAGTCCCAACTGCTCCCAACCGTCTAGAGCCATTGAGATTATGACATCCCCAATTGGGGTATGTTTTGAGGCTGAAGGTAGTGAGGAGAGGAAGGAAAAGGTGAAGGTTGGGAAGTACCTGGCTATTCAGTTTTTGTCACCAAACACGGCTAAAGCCATTTCAAGCAACGTATCGCTTTTAAATGGTGGTCTTTCACCAGGACGATATTTAGAGTATCTACAACTCTGGAACGTGCCGCAAATATACGTTTTTTATTATTTTAAATGAATTAAATGTGTTATGACACACATTAATTAAATAAGAGTTATTGGCGCACGCCGGGTTCGAACCCGCAACCTATGGATTCATAGTCGAGCGTCTTACCACTCGACCATGGAGGCCGTCGTTTAATACAGTCATACATGGTTTTACCGCACATACGCCTCGGGGATCTCATTTCCACAGCATTCAGTCTACTTTCATCATTCCTCTGCCAGTTCCACGCCTCACTGCCACACATCAGGGTTGGTATAAGCACTCCATTGTGGACTGCTAGCTTCGCTTCTTTGGACTATTTCTTATTTGCCAACAGCGTTCAGTCCTCCATTGATTGAGTTTCCTGCATTCACCCTTCTTACAATATCTTCCATGTAAAAACATATAACAGTGATTAATGAAAATATATACAATGAACGTATCATTCTAGAATTTAGAACAAATAAAGTTCACTGACTCTTAACAATGCCTGCGATGTGATGACAAATACATATTTGCGATTTTCCCAAAATCTTCTACACGGGTTCTAATTCTGGTAATATTACGAAATTGGATAATTACTACTTTGCGTTTTGCTAGTTAAACTATATCTAACCGGGACGTCATTCTCCGCAGGGTCAGACAGAGAGGATGGATAACCTTGAAGTAACAATATATGGAGGGATAGCTAATTTGTTTTACCCAACCCATCCGAAATTGTAATTAATCACTTTTTCCGAGTTTTTACATCGTACACCATGAGAGAGAAAGAGACAACAAATTTCTTGGACCGCTTCTATATACTGTCGCAATGATCTTAAGCTGGCTATTTTCGCTGGTTTACGGCACAACTAAACGGTTTTTTAGGTTAGATGCTATATTTTTGTTGATAAAAATACTGTGAAAAAGTGGCTATACGAATACACAAAAACATAATGTCGATATGTGATATGAATGGATGTATAAATATCGTAGCCTTAGTCTTAGCCACGCCCAGGTGCGTCGAGTCATGTTAAAATCATCAAAAACAAGTCCAAAACTGACTTCACTGCCTTGGCTTGGGCTACCTCTAGTATACTCTAAATGGATAACTATTGAAGAAACGGGCCGTCCGTTTGGTAGATTCGCCTATCTTAACAAATGGATTGCAAACTTTAGAGCACAGACGTCAGGTAGAATTCTATCCTTGTTCTACCGGTATTTCAATGGAAGATGCTCCCAAAACTTGCGTCATTGATCCTTTCAGCACCGCCGGGAAACTCGCCAAACGCGCGCCCAACATTTGTACACGGTTGACAATCGTTACTCGCTACTAGTTCTCGTGTTCAACAGCTCGGCTGTGGAGTGATTTGCCGGCTTCTGTATTTCCTCCCTCCTATAACATAGCCCTCTTCAAGACCCAGGTTCAATTATTTCTTTCCTAAAAAAAAGCCCCCGTTTCATTTGCATTCATTTAATGCATCGGCACACGATTCTGTTTCATTTGCGTTCATACATACCTTATTTTCACATTCAATCACAGTCTCATACTTGGAGTAACAATGTATGGAGAGAGAGAGAGCTAATTCTTTTTACCCAACCTATACAAATTTGGGATAAATCACTTTCTCCGGGTTTTTACGCCATACACCATGAGAAAGAAAGAGACGACAATATCTTCCGAATTATCACACCGCTTTAAAGTATTGTTAGAATGTTATTCGTGTCCCGCGTCTCCGTTGACTCCGCCCACACGTTTTGATACGCGACATAAATTAACATAACTCAACGGTTTATTAGGTTACATGCTATATACATGGGTATTTATACATCCATTCATAGCACATGTCGACATAATGTTTTTGTTTATTCGTATAACCATTTTTAAACAGTATTGTTTAAAAAAATATATAACATGTAACCTAATAAGCCGCTTGGGCGGAGTCAACGAAGACGCGGGACACGAAGAACATTCTAACAATACTTTAAAGCGGTGTGATAATTCGGGAAAATGTGTTGTCTCTTTCTTTCTCGTGGTGTACGACGTAAGAACCCGGAGAACGTGATTTATCCCAAATCTGTATAGGTTGGGTAAAAAGAATTAGCTCTCTCTCCATATATTGTTACTTCAAGGTCCTAGCCATGTCCAGGTCTAGCCGAGTCCGGCAAAACTCATCAAAACTGACTACAGCATTGGCTACCTCGTATAATTTTCATGGTTTCCGGCAGCGCATTGTAAAAAATCATCTCTTTAAATATTAAACTGTTTTTGTTTATTGGATTTATTCTTTCTGGTAGTCTGATTTCTTTGCATTTCCTTGTACTATGTCTGTGAATATCCACGTTGTAAATAATATGGTAATAAGTTGGTTATAAGTTTTATTTTTACTTTTATTGTATGTGTAAATATTAATGTTTTTAATGTTAGCCAATTTAGTTCTTCTGACATTTTTAAATGTCTGTAAATATTAATGTTAGCATCTATTTCACTGTTAGTTACAAGCTATAAGTCCTTATTGTAAGTCACTGGTTGAAAATATTAGGTGTAAGCCATTAGTAATAAATCTTAACTGTAAGTTATTAGTTATAAGGTTAAGTGATAAATTATAGGTTAGATAAATTAATTTGTAAAGCCCCCTTGAGGTGATTTTCCCACAAAAATGGCGCTATAAAAGTTATCCATTTATTATTATTATTATTATTGTATACTATTGCTCTGAGGGCGACACAATCGTTAGGCAACAGGAAGAGAATGTTTTTCTAGGTAATTCAGTGAATTTATAAGTTAGTTTAGATTTGTCTGAACGGCTGCGGTAATGTGTTCGCAGTTGAGTTGTTATTATAATAGTGGTTTATTTTAAAACGGTGGATGTTTGTGTTAGTTTAGGTCCTTGGAGCGGTCACCATATTGTTTTTCTTTATTAATTCATTCACATTCGCAAGGCTTAACCATAACAAACCAGGATTCTTGGCATTTCTTTACTGAGACGCTGGTGCCTTCGACCCTTAGATGAATTAAATAATGTAGATACGTTACTGAGACACCGCGCGTGACTGTACTAAACTAAGCCAACGTGGCATACCTGAGATTCACTGCGTTTAGTCTCGCACAAACATTCGTTAGACGAACAACCTGTCACCAGCTGCCACAAACGCATCGCTGTAAGCTCGTTTCTGAGATAAAATGCCTTCCTGTGCTTTTGACAAGTGTAAAAATCATTCGGGAACAAACAACAAATCTCATGGAGTTTCTTTTCATGCGAAGTACACACAAATCACTTTTTATTTCAATTAATACAATTATTCAATTTAGTGAGATAGCGAATGTAGAAATACATAAGTGTGTGGAAGACAACCTAGCGACAGTACACGAGTACGTCGCATGCTACTTCGCTCGTAAGTTCGTTAGGGAAGAGGGGGCTTGTAACGCGGAGAATGTAACGCGGGACGTTCATATAGCTATCTCATTCATACACACATATTCTGCTTGGTATGTCTATCCTTTTCATGCTTTGTGAGATATCAGCGCATGCCATATTTATCGTTCAATTTTTATGAATATGACGTGTCTTGTATTTTATGTCTATGCTTCGACCGCCATCTTTTGCCTACAGACATCCGGCTTAAGTTTCATATATACGGAGAGAGAGCAAAATATATTTACCCAACCTATACAAATTTGCGATGAATCACTTTCTCCGGGTTGTTACGTAGTAAACCTTGAGAGAGAAAGGGACAAGAAAAGTCGTCACATAATATCGCAGCACTTTTAAATATGTAAAGATATTCTCCGTCCGCGCTAACTTCACATCATCGAGTGGCATAAATTACGTCATCGGATTTTGAGGTTATTTCCTATATTTGTGCTGATTAAAAAACTGGCAGTGTTTATACAAATAAATCAAACATGATGGCGATATGTACTATGCGCGAATGTTCAAATAAGACAAAACCAAGATTATAAATGTCACTTTTCAGAGGTATTTCAACAGTTTTAAATATTTTTGGCCAAACTTTAGAATTTTCATGATATAAAGACATAAAATCAACAAAAAGCTTCCATCATTATTTAGGAAAACCTTCTGTTATTAGTGCTTGTGTGATATTTTGACTTTATAAATCATTTTAATGGTGTATTGATATTGTTTTGTTTAATGTGTTCAAATATGTTTAAGAAAAATGTCCGAATTCCATGTGAGCGGTAACTAATAGGCTATCCAACATCCTTTAATATAGCTTTGTCTCATTCTATCGAGTAAGTATAAAGTCAATAATACTGACTACACTGTTTCGCAAAGGTACCTCTCATGTCTCCTCAGATAATCCCGTAATAATAACAAATTATTCTCCTTTGTCAGTTTACGCTGATCTACAGTTTCTCGTGTCTAGGATGAACCAAGTATGTATGCAGAATTAGTTGACGATAAATGTAAGTAAGTCCAAAGTCATGGTGTTTGAAAGAGAGAGTACGAGAACAGCGTGCAATATAGTTGTGAATGGTGAATACTTAGAGCAAATGGAGGAGTTTGTTCATTTGGAAAGCATGTTCTAGAGAGATGAAAAATAGAGTGAATGCAGAAAACTCCATTAATAGAGAACTTATCGCTGTTGACAAAAACAAAAAAATTGTTCCAAGAAGCGAAGCTAGCAGTCCACAATGGAGTGCTTGTACCAACCCTGATGTATGGCAGTGAGGCATGGAACTGGCAGAGAAAGGATGAAAGTAGACTGAATGCCGTAGAAATGAAATCCCTGAGGCGTATGTGCCGCAAAACTACGTATGACCGTGTTCAAAATGTGGGTAACCGGAAAGAATGCAAGGCTCATGTAAGCGTAACGAATAGGACCAAGAAAGGGACGCTTAGATGGTTTGGGCATGTAGAGCGAATTAAAAAAGAAAGGCGTATGAAAATAATAAGCGACGCGAAAGTGAATGGAAGAAGAAGTCGGGAACGCCCGAGGAAGATACGGCACGATCAAGTGAATCAAATACTTGTGTCGGGATATGTGTAGTGACAGAATAACAGAAGAGTATGTATGAGACGATATACGAATGTGAATGAAGCAAGGTGTGTGTGCCGAGACAGAGTTGTATGGCTATCCGTCCTCTCTGCCTACCCCTGCGCGGAAACGGCGTCATGGTTAGTTAGTAAGTTCTGTGGCATCCTTGATTGGGGTATGTTGTGAGGCTGATGGCAATGGGGAAGGGAAGGAGAATGGAAAAGGGAAGGTTGGCAAGTACCTGGATATTCAGATCTGGTCACCAAACACGGCTAAAGTCGTTTTAAGCAACATTTCCATTATGAATGGTGGTCTTTCACCAGGGCGATACTTGGAGTATCTACCACTCTGGAACGTGTCGCAAATATACTATTTATTATTTTATATTAATTAAATGTGACATGACACATATCAATTTAATAAAAAATCTTTGCGTAAGCCGGGACTTGATCCTAAGACCTCTGGATTCGTAGTCGAGCGTCTTGACCACTCGACCACCGAGGCCGTCTATACCTATTTGAAATAGAAGTGATAGATAAATGTTAGATGTCTGATCTATGCCTATTAGAAAGTAAACCGCTGTCGCCAATTTACACGAGAACCTTCGGCTCCTAGGCCCCAGACAGGCTTATGAAATTGATTATCTGTCCAAGAAAGAACATAGATTTTTGAAAGGGGTCGATCGCTTTCAACCAAAATTGGAGAACGAGTGATTTTTTTGGCATCAAAAATTTAACAAAAGAAGCGAGACTAGCGGTCCATAATGGAATACTGATACCAATCCTTCAGAGTGATAGATACTCTCAGTATCGCCCTGGTGAAAGATCGCCATTCAGAATCGAAACGTTGCTTGAAATGGATTTAAACGTGTTTAGTGACCAGATATGAATAGCCAGATACTCGCAAACCTTCCTCTCACACAACTCCTCTCTACTTTTAGCCTCACAACATACTCTCAGTATCGCCCTGGTGAAAGACCGCCATTCAGATTCGAAACGTTGCTTGAAATGGATTTCGACGTGTTTAGTGACCAGATCTGAATAGCCAGATACTTCCAAACCTTCCCCTCACACATCTCCTCTCTACTTTTAGCCTCACAACATACCCCATTAGGGATGTTATAGTCCCACTGTCTCCAGACGGTTAGGAGCAGTGCGGTATGAACTTTCGAAAAAAAATCCTGTTGCAAAGCAGAGAAAGGATGAATGTAGACTGAATGCTGTAGAAATGAGATCCCTGAGACGTGTGTGTGGTAAAACCATGTAAGAACGTGTAAAAAATGTGGAGATCCGGATAGAATGCAAGATAATCCTTTTTTTGTTTCCTTGAAAGTACCGCGTCTTCGTGAGGTGTCCCCGACTTATTATTCCATTCGCTTTTGCGTCATATATTTACTGGCAAATCCGTTTTCCACGGAGCTTTTTAAATTGACACACAAACGATTTGTCGTACACGGTTTTACTTGATTTTCTCAAAGATTTCATTTCGACTGCATTCATTTTCCACTTGTACAATGCCATATATTATGCCTTACTGTCACACATCAGTGTTGGTGTCAGAACTCTACCGCGGACCACTGGCGTAATGCCTAAACACAACCTACAAGTATCTATCAACTCCATGTAATTATTTATTATTTTTATACCATGGTCCAAATTTAGATTTTCTTTGTCTTTATTGATGGCACAAAATTACGATTTTAAAACAACTTTTTGGTATACCTATCAAAAGCTTTTTGCAAAACAAAACACTTGGACAACCTACAAAAACACTGTTTTACAGTCCAAATTTCAAGACTCCACTAGTTTATTAGTTATCATAATACACCCACTGTATTTTTTTTGTACACTACACAGTTTTTTTTGTCCGTAGAACTTCGTAGCGCGACGGCGGAACTGAACACAGTTAGTCAAATTTCAATTTCAAACTTTGTACGACCGCATTGCGCGCGCGTCGCCATGGAACTGTTGGTAGAATTAAAAAAAAGAAGAAGTGGGAGAAAGGGAGGGGGTAAAAGGCACCACGAAAGAGGGGAGTATCCCAAAATATAATAAATAAACTATTAACTAACTATAATTATTTTTTATTAAGCGGCCATCAGAGATGACGTGCTTGATTTCGTATTATTAAAATTGCTGTAATGGTGTGAATTTCAAATTAATTTTATGAATAACATAAATTGACAGTTTTTTAATGCGAATTCATTTTTTTAAGTCCCCGGCTTCGCGCGGGTTTAAAAAAAAAATTAAAATGTGAAAACTATGGAACTTGTATACATGGACACATTTCAACACAATTCACTTCGCAGTTAACATATAAGAGCGTTGAAATCTGTGTCTGGAGTAAGCAAATTTTTAACTCACAAACTAACCATCACGCCGTTTCCCCGCAGGGGTAGGCAGAGAGGACGGACCGCCATATAACTCTGTCTCGGCACACACTTCTTGCTTCGTTCACATTCATACATCGTCTCATACATACTCTTTTGTTATTCTGACTCTTCACATGACCCGATTCAAGTATTTGATTTACTTGATCGTGCCATGTCTTTCTCGGGCGTCCTCGACATCTTCTTCCATTCACTTTCTCATCATATATTCTTTTCACACTCCTTTCTTCGTTCATTCCCTCTACATGCCCAGTTTATCAGTCAAAATTCTTTCTTTAAGAGATAGTCAATTTCTTTGGCCTGTCTGAGGCCTAGGAGTCGAAAGGTCTTTTGTAAGCTAGTGACATTTGTTATTTTTTAATTGGTATGCATCACACTTCTAGGGATTTTCTGTTCAGTGGCAGAAAAGGGTGTGGTCTCTGAACAAACATTTTAGAATGCAAAAATCAATGGTTTTAAAAAATAGTTCGTTCTTTAGTTGGTCCCTCTTTTGACCGCCTGCAAAGTTAATTAGGTCAAAACTTGAAACAAAAGACCCTGAGTTATGCCTTAGAACCTATCTCATCTTTGGGGATGCTGTGTGGAGAGAATTTTCTAAAGAAAGTAGGAGTTAACCTCAGTTTTAAACTACTTTTTAGGAATGAACCTCAGTTCAAATCATTTCACAGCTGAACTGTCACGTGAGAGCGAGTCGTAAAAACGACCCCTTCTCATACAACTAATGTAAACTAAAACTTGATTGAAATAAATACCAACTAAAATAATTTTGCCAGTATCATGTCCTCCGAGTGCAAAACTACATCTTGACTATGGCATTTACAATTATTGGGGTATGTAGTGAGGCTGAATTTAGTGAATAGGGTAAGGAGATGGGGAAGATGAAGGTTGAGAAGTACCTAAATATTCAGATCTAGTCACCAAACAATAAGTAGTACAAGCGCTTTACAGAAGGGCGAGAAGATGTTAATGACGATGAGCGTCCTGGAGTTGTGGAAAAACAAATCATGGATTTTATTCTTTGATCCATTTTTTTCAAAAGTAAAAAATCGAAGAACACACAAAAACGTGACTGACCTTTCCAGTTGTGAAATGATAATGCTAACATATGATAAACATATGTGTACCAACATAGCAAAAAAAAAACGATAATCGAATGTACACAGCCCGCGAAAATTCAAAATTCACCTTTTATTTCAAACAGACTATGTTTATTCAGAATCGGGGTTTTTCGATCTACATGCACATATTTTTTTAAAGTCGTAATATTTTTCACTCAACTTCCTTATTACGATTTTTAAATTGTCAAAATATTATTATTTATAATTAATTTGCTCTTTTCTACAAAAACCCCTCCATTTCCCACCCGCTGGGCAACTGACTGCGTACAGATTGGTCCAGCCAGCTTTCAGCACGCGGCGTCCAGCCGCTGAGAATCCTATCGCAACTTTCCTCTCTGTTACACGCTGCGCCCGCCAGAGAGAGGGAGAGGCTACGACGGACTGTCGGCGGTCCCGCTATAGAGAGGCAGTCTCTTCGAGACCTTAGCGTAACCATCGCCGATAGAGCGAGATGAGCTCAGGCTATTTCTGTTGGTCGACTCTGAGAGATAAAAGTGCCAAGGAAGTAAGTGTCGAGTCTGGTGTTGTGCGTGTTTTGAAGTGAGCATGCGACACGAGAGTTTCGCCGTTGGTAGCGAGTGGGGCTATTCGCTTAAAAATATATTTACAGTGAATACCGCACCAGAGTACCAACCTTGGAAAAACAATCTATGGAGAGAGAGCTAACTCTTTTACCCAACCTATACAAACTTCGATAAATCACTTTCTCCCAGGTTCTTACGTCGTACACCATGAGTGAGAAAGAGACAAGAAAAATAACACACCGCTTTTATGAACTGTAAGGATGATCTTGGTCTCCCGGGTCTCCGGGGACTCGACACAACTAAACGGTTTTTTAGGTTGTATGCTATATTTTTGTTGATAACAACACTGTGAAAAAGTGGTTATACAAATAAACAAAAACATTATGTCGACATGTGCTATGAATGGATGTATTATTTGACGGCCTCCATGGTCGAGTGGTAAGACGCTCGACTACGAATCCAAAGGTCGCGGGTTCAAACCCGGCGTGCGCAAATAACTTTTATTCAATTAATATGAGTCATAACATATAATTCAAATATAAATAATAAAAAGTATATTTGCGGCACGTTCCAGAGTGGTAGATACTCAAAGTATCGCCCTGGTGAAAGACCACCATTCAGAATCGAAACGTTCCTTGAAATGGCTTTAGCCGTGTTTGGTGACCAGATCTGAATAACCAGGTACTTCCCAACATTCCTTTCCCCTATCTCCTTCCCCTCCCCACTACCTTCAGCCTCACAATATACCCTATTTGGGGATGCCATAGTCTCACTGGCTCTAGACGGTTGGGAGCAGTTGAGACTCTTGTGCGGTATTCATATAAAAAAATACACTAGACCTAACCACGCCCCAGTCAGGCAAAAATCATCAATACTGACTACACTAGCGCTCCCTTCTGGTATATTATTGCTCTGAGGGTCGAACGCTTGTTGACACAATGTATGGAGAGAGAGCTAATTATTTTTACCCAACCGATACAAACTTGCGATAAATCACTTTCCACGGGTTTTTACGTTGTACACCATGAGAGAGAAAGAGACAGCAAATTTAATACTCCGCTTCTACGTACTGTCACAATGATCTTGGGCTCCTGGGTCACCGCGGTACTCCGCCCACATTTTTATTATGCCACTAAACTTGACACAACTAAACGGCTTTTTAGGTTCGATGCTATATTTTGTTGATATCAATACTGTGAAAAAGTGGTTATACGAATAAACAAAAACATTATATCGATATGTGATATGAATAGATGTATAAATACCCTAGCCTTGGTCTTAGCCACGCCCAGGTCCGCCGAGTCAGGTAAAAATCAACAAAAACTGACTACACTGCCTTGGATTGATACCACTCTATATACTCTAAGGTCGAAGAGTTCTTAAGGTGATTTAAATTTCTATTTAAAAGGTATTGAACTAGTTTTTTTTCTGTAGTTTTTTAATGTAGTCTCTATTGTAGTCAATTTATAATTCATTTATCCAAATATGAATAGGTAAAATGGTAAGTTAAAGTGTTTTGGGCTTAAATGCAATAACTAATTAATTATCAACTAAAAAAATTATATTCGATTCAGATCCAACAAGAGACCTAAAGATCACTTTTTGATTTGATAATATTTAATTTCAAGAAGTTCAGGAACAAATTTTTGGAAAGCGAAAGTTTATAGACAGGTTTAGAGAAGTTAAAAAAGTATTTTTAAGGGTTTCCGGAAACCCTACGAACTCGGCGAAAGAATGGTCGTATATATGTATATTTATTTATTTACAAACTAACGGACTAAAGTCCTATTACAAAAAAATACAAAACACGAAATGGGAAAAAAATATCAACAGAGAAAGAACAGCACATACATTATATTAAATGAAGCAATGACAAAACTAGGACAAAATACACATTAGAAAAAATATTCAAATCAAAGCCAAGGTCGAGTCAAAGTTTTGGTAGAGTCGAAAAGAACGACAAAATCATTTAGACTGCTACCAAAAATCTCAAGACCATGGCTTGAGTTAACAAATCTGGACATTCTGGACAGTGGAGAGAGAGCTAAATATTTTTACCCAACCTATACAAATTTACGATAAATCACTTTCTCCGGCTTTTTACGTCGTATACCTTGAGAAAGAAAGAGACAGGAAAAGTTGTCACATAATATTCGACCGGTCGGTAGCTGAGTGGACAACGCGTCTGATTCCCACTCGGGCGTCGTGCGTTCAATTCCTCTGCTGGCTAAGTCCTCCATCATTGCACAAGCAACATCTTCCGCTTTTTATGATGGTTTTTAAAATATTATCAGGTTATTCGTAACCCGGGAATGTTTGTCTAACTTTTTAAGAAAAAAAAAATATATATATATCGCAGCACTTCTTAATATGTAAAGATGTTCTCCGTTCGCGCCAACTTCATATCATCGAGTCGCTTAACTAACGTATTTTAACGGATTTTGAGGTTATTTCCTATATTTGTATTGATTAAAATACTTGCAGTGGTTATACGAATAAATCAAACATGATGGCGATATGTGCTATGCGTGAATGTTCAAATAAGACCAAACAAAAATTATAAAACGTCACTTTTCAGAGGTATTTCAACAGTTTTAAATATTTTTGACCGAACTTTAGAATTTTCACATTTTTAATGATATAAAGACATAAAATCAACAAAAAGCCTCCATCATTATTTAGGCAAGCCTTCTGTTATTAGTGTTAGTATGATATTTTGACTTTATAAATCATTTTAATGGTGTATTGATATTATTTTGTTTAATGTGGGCCTTAGAGTATATAGAGTTGTACCTATCCAAGGCAGTGTAGTCAGTTATTGATGATTTTTACCTGACTCGGCAGACCTGGGCGTGGCTCAGACTAAGGTTAGCGTATTTATACATCCATTCATAGCACATATTGACATAATGTTTTTGTTTATTCGTATAACCACCTTTTCACAGTATTGTTTTCAACAAAAATATAGCATATAACCTAAAAAAACCGTTTAGTTGTGTCAAGTTTAGTAGCATAATAAAAAATGTAGGCGGAATCACGCGGTGACCCAGGAGCCCAAGATCATTGTGACAGTACGTAGAAGCGGAGTATTATATTTGTTGTCTCTTTCTCTTTTATGGTGTACGACGTAAAAACCCGTAGAAAGTGATTTATCGCTAGATTGTATAGGTTAAGTAAAAATAATTAGCTCTCTCTCCATACATTGTTACTCCAAGATGTGGGCAGTAACTAATAGGCTATTCAAAATCCTTTAATATATCTTTGTCTCTTTCTATCTAGCCAGTATAAAGTCAACCGTCCTGACTAAACTGCTTCGCAAAAGTACGTCTCCATGTAATCCAAGTTTCTAATGTATATTTGGTCCTATTTTTGTCATTGCTACATTTAATATAATGTATGCGCTGTTCTTTCTCTGTTGATATTTTTTTCCCATTTCGTGTTTTGCATATTTTTGTAACTGGGCAACAGTCGGTTAGTTTATAAATAAATAAATATAAATAATAGCCCTTTAGTAAAAATCCGTCTGAAAAAGCTAACAGATCCAAGTAAGTTGTCTCGCGACAAAGTATTCAGGTTTACCTGCGTCTACCTTCGGCAATGAGTGGTGAGAATGACAGCAGGTGTGTTAAACCCCTCCCTCTGGGAGGGACCACGTGGCCCCGCCCTCAGGTAGGTCACGTGCTCTGGGGATGGGGAGGGGAAGGAGCACGGACACGCCCCGACGACAGACGGACTGACTTTATCACCGCGACGAGAAGTGATAGAATTCCGAAAAGGTGACTTTAATTGCAGTGGATTTTTGTAGAATTTTTTTTTTTAATATTTATTGTTTTTTTTTATTAATTTATTTAATTTTGTATTATGGTAAGACTGGGTGTAAGACGGAACCTAACCTAACCACTCTCATATCGTAAGAGATACAATGAAAATTAAAGAAGATAATTTTTTAAAAGCACATTTTTTTTGACTCAGTGAGACTGCGGCATCCTCGGGTATGTTGTGAGGTTGAAAATAGTGGGGAAGTGAAGGAGATGGGGAAGAGGAAGATCTGAGTGTACTTGGCTATTCAGATCTGGTTACCAAACACGGCTAAAGCCATGCAAGCAACGTTTCGATTCTGAATGGTGGTCTTTCACCAGGGCGATACTTAGAGTATCTACCACTCTGAAACGTGCCGCAAATATACTATATATTATTTTATATGAATTAATTGTGCTATGGCACATATCAATTAAATTAAATGTATTTGTGCACGCCGGGTTTGAACCCGCGACCTCTGGATTCGTAGTCGAGCGTCTTGACTTATATTGTAAGGGGGTGAGACACAGAGGTAGAAAAATCATTCTACAGATCATATTAATACGATGCAATTAAAAATCATGTGTTTTTGATTTGAAAATTTGATTGCCTAGGAATTTTATAGATGCTTTTTTTGTTAAATAGTGGGAATATACTTGGGAATATACTCTGTAGATCGATCTGTAGTCAGTTTTTCCTAGGTTGGACCTGAGCGTGGCTAAGACTAGGGCTACGGTATTTATACATCTATTCATAGCACATGTCGACACAATTTTTTTTCTTTTATTCGTATAACCACTTTTTCACAGTATTTTTATAAAAATAAATATACCATATAACCTAAAAAACCGTTGAGTTATGTTCAGTTTAGTTGCACATCAAAGCGTGTGGCCTGAGTCCCGGGAGACGCACGAGTCAAAGAACATGGTTACAATCTCGGAGTAAGAATCTGTTACAATACTTTGAAGCGGTGGGAAATTTTGCCTAAATTTTGTTGTCTCTTTCTCTTTCACGGTAAACGACTTAAAAACCCGGAGAAAGTAATTTATCGCAAATTTGTTTAGGTTGGGTAAAACAAATTAGCTCTCTCTCTCCGTAGATATTCTTACTCCGGGGGGAATATAACACAACCTGGCCTTTGCTGTAAACAGATATTTTTGAAAGCGAGTCTTTTTAAAAGCTTAGAAAAAAAATGACATTTCAAGACTGAAAATTCTTTGAAGTTGTAAATCTTCTACATGGGAACCTTTCTTCGTATTTGCTACTACTGCACAATATGGCAAAGTTAGTTTTTTAAACTATGTACTTTAGTTCAATTTTGTACCCTGATGATGCTTGGCCTCTGACATTTGGCTCTTTCAATTAATTTTATCTGTCTCTTTCTCTCTGTTCCTTTGTTATAATTTCAAATGTCATTCTATTGTTTACTCATTGTTCTCTTATTTTATTTTATTTTGTGTTCTCCCCTCAGAGCAATAATATACAAGAGAGAGCGCTGCAGAGAGTGCTGTAGTCAGTTTTTACAAGCAGATTAATAGCAGATATCCTAAAAACTTATGTCCATTTACGTCGCATATTTAAATGTGTGGTCGGAGTCAACGGAGACGCGGGACATGAAGAACATTCTAACAATACTTTGAAGCGGTGGTGTTCGGGAAAATTTGTTGTCTCTTTCTTTCTCGTGGTGTATGATGTAAAAACCCGGAGAAAGTGATTTATCCCAAATCTGTATAGGTTGGGCAAAAAAAATTAGCTCTCTCTCCATATATTGTTACTTCAAAATTCTCCATCTGTATGTATATATAACCGCACACTTTGTATTTTTTGTTTAGTTTAATTTTGTACTTTGATGATACTTAGGCTAAGCTAAACCGGTCAGTTATAAAAAATAAAATAATATTCGGGTCTTAAACAAAGTATTTTTTCACATTTTTTTAAATATGTCAAACCGCAAAGTATTTAAAAAAAAATATATAGTGAATACCGCACAAGAGTCCCAAGTGCTCCCAACCGTCTAGAACCAGTGAGACTGATAATAATAATAAATGGACGACTTTTATAGCGCGTTTTCGTGGAAAAATCGCCTCAAGAGCGCTTCACAAATTAATTTATCTAACCTATAACTTATCACTTAAGCTTATAACTAATAACTTACAGTTAAGATTTATTACTAATGGCTTACACCTAATATTTTCAACCAGTGACTTACAATCAGGACTTATAGCTAGTAACTAACTACTTAGTATAACTTATAACTAGTGACTTACATCTAAGATTTCATTAATATTACTTCATTACCTCTTCATTATTGCTCCACACTAAGAGTACATAGAGTAGTATCTATCCAAGGCAGTGAAGTCAGTTTTTGACTTGTTTTTGATGATTTTAACCTGACTCGGCGCACCTGGGCGCGGCTAAGACTAGGGCTACGGTATTTATACATCCATTCATATCACATATCGACATAATGTTTTCGTTTATTCGTATGGCCACTTTTTCATAGTATTGTTATCGACAAAAATATAGCATATAACCTAAAAAACCGTTTAGTTGTGTCAAGTTTAGTGGCATAATAAAAAATGTGGGCGGAGTCCCGCGGTGAACCAGGAGCTTAAGATCATCCTTACAGTATATAGAAGCGGTCTATGAAATTCGCTGTCTCTTTCTCTCTCATGGTGTACGACGTAAAAACCCGGAGAAAGTGATTTATCGCAAGTTTGTGTAGGTTGGGTAATAATAATTAGCTCTCCCTCCATATATTGTTACTTCAAGGCTCCACATTTGTAACTATGGCAACCATGGCATCTCTAATTTGGATATTTTGTGAGGCTGAAGGTAGTGGGGAGGGGAAGGAGATGGGGAAGAGGAAGGCCGGGGAGTTGAAATTGTTTTCTACGAAAATATAAAATAAAACGTGCTTTTTCGCTATGTTTTTTTTGTTGCATAAATCGAAACAATAGGTATGTGTCAAGTGGCAATTTTAACCGTATCGCCACCAGCGTAAGGAGTACGTGCTATCGTTCGAGACGGTTCTATTACATCGAATTTTAAACACTTTTTGAGTCATAGCTGAAAATATATCCAGCTTTCAGTATTCCAACCCTAATGATATACATCTCCCATTAAAGCATATTGGATGGCTGCCATTCGGGTAATGGTTTGTAGATTGGTTGCCGTTTGAGTCGCTAGGGTTCGTGTCCCGGAGCCGTTAAGCATTACACTACCTAGCAATGTCTACTAACTGTTTACTACATCGTAACCGGAAAGGCAAAAGGGCTGAAGCGCCATTTTGGGAAGCTTACACCAGAGCACTTCAAAGTTTTTTTTGTTTTACAATAAAATTTATAAGTATTTAGTACCTGGTTGGATTTAGCGTCAAAATACTTTAAAATTTTCAATCTTGTGTCGATTGAGTCAAGCCTACTCCCAAATGGTAGATATCTTGGAGGACGTGAAGAGGTACCTTTGCGAAACAGTGTTGTCAGGACGGTTGACTTTATACTGACTCGATAGAAAGAGACAAAGATATATTAAAGGATGTTTGATAGCCTATTAGTTACCACCCACATGGAAGTTGGACTTTTTTAATAAACATGTTTGAACACATTCAACAAAACAATATCAATACACCATTCAAATGATTTATTAAGTCAAAATATCACACAAACACTAATAACAGAAGGTTTGCTTAAATAATGATGGAAGCTTTTTGTTGATTCTATATCTTTATATCATTAAAAATGTGAAAATTCTAAAGTTAGGCCAAAAATATTTAAAACTGTTGAAATACCTCTGAAAAGTGACGTTTTATAATCTTTGTTTGGTCTTATTTGAACATTTACGCATAGCACATATCACCATCATGTTTGATTTCTTTGCATAACCCCTGCAAGTTTTTTAATCAACACAAATATAGGAAATAACCTCAAAATCCGTTGACGTAAGTTATGCGACTCGAAGATGTGAAGTGTGGAGAACATTATTACATACTTGGAAGTGCTGCGATATTGTGTGACGACTTTTCTTGTCTCTTTCTCTCTCATGGTGTACGACGTAAAAACCCAGGAGAAAGTGATTTATCGGAAATTTGTATAGGTTGGAAAAAATATTTAGTTCTCTCTCCATACATATTCTTACTCCAAGGTAAATATATTTTGAGATGGCTGAAGGGCCACATAAGTCTTCAGAATCAAACGAGAGTCAGAGCATTCGATGCAGAAAAATAAACTGATTAAAACTGCATATTTAACTCATTTTTTTGACCAAAGTTTCACTAAGCCCTTTTGCCTTTGCAGTCACGATATCTATCTATCTAACTGTTAGCAGCTGGTTTACAGTAAACTGACGCTGTTAACAGGGAATTATATCTATCAAGATAACACTGAACAGGTAAATCCTAGATCTATACAGATTTGAAAGAAAGTGATATGGCTCTTTTAAATACGACCTCTCGCCTCCTAGGCCCTAAACAGGCCAACGTAATTAATTATCTGCACAATTACATTTCACCAAAAGTAAGGAAAATGTTAGCTCGATTCTGGCACACGGACTCCTAGGCCCTAGACAAGCCAACGAAATTGATTATCTGCCAGAGAAAGAATTGTGAATTTTAAAAAAGTGTGATCAATTTCATCAGATATAAGGAAAAAATGAGCTTACTTAGGGCACACAGACTCCTAGGCCCTAGACAGGCCAACGAAATTGATTATCTGCTCGAGAAAGAATTTTGAAAAAGTTTTGTCATTTTCATGAGAGGCCAACGAAATTGATTGTCTGCTCGAAAAGCAATTTTGTAATTTGAAACGGTTTGATTAATTTCACCAGAAGTAAGGAAAAATTGAGCCTACTCCGGGCACACGGACACACCCACGACACATTTCTATCTTATATCTCTTCAGTGGAGGATAAGGGGTGGTTAACCACCCCTAACAGGGAAGTTATCTAGTATAAACGGATTCATTTCGGTGAATTAGATATAACCATGGTTACCTTTCAACGCCATTCCGTCATCCATTGGCTTTACGAGGGTTTCCGGAAACCCTCTGTTCGCAACAATATTATCCGGATACTTGCTATTTTTTTTTGCTGGCCATAAATTTCGAGTATTTTTGAAAAAATGATAAACGAACTGTGGACTATGGCATTTCCAATTAGGGTATGTTGTGAGGGTGAAGGTGGGGGGAGAGGGAAGGAGATGGAGAAAATGAAGGTTGGGAAGGACCTGTCTATTCAGATCTAGTAACCAAGCCGACTAATGAAACTTAATTAAAATAAATACCAGCTAATTTTGCCAATATCATGTCCTCAAGTGCAAAACTGAATCTTTCTCCATACTAAGCTATGGCATCCCCAACTAGGGTATGTTGTGAAGCTGAAGGTAGTGGGGAGGGGAAGGAGAGAGGGAAGAGGAAGGTTGGGAAGTACCAGAATTTGCGGATCTAGTCACCAAACACGGCTAAAGCCATTTCAAGCAACGTTTCGATTCTGAATGGTGGTCTTTCACCAGGGCGATGCTTAGAGTATTTACTAGCGTTGGGAAAAACTTCAATGTTTTGTGAATGCTTCACGAAGTGTTAGTTCTTTAAAATGAACCCTTCGAAGTGAACACTTCAATTGAAGTCGAACTCGCAAAAAAGAGATTTGAATTTATCCGGTTATTTGTTCAGTTCTTTTTGAAACCGGTTCCTCGCCGAAAAACCACATGCTAGCCGGTAGAGATTTGAAAACGAAAAGAACTGGAACTGGTTCCTCGCCAACAAAAACCGGTTCCTTGCCAAAATAAACTGGTTCCTTCGTTTTTAATGCCTTCGCAACTATACTGCTGCAAGTTGAAGTACTTCTTTCAATGATATGAATGAACGCTAAAATGAACTACCGACTACAATTGAAGTATTTCTTCAATGAAATGAAGTTAATCAAATGAATGAAAGCTAAAATGAACTACCAACTTCCATTGAAGTATTTTTTTTATGAAATAAAATTAATTAAATGAATGAAGGCTAAAATGAACTACCACCTTCATTTGAAATATTTGTTCAATGAAATGAAGTTATTGAAATGAATGAACGCTAAAACGAACTACCGAGTTCAATTGAAGTATTTGTTCAATGAACAATGAATGAAGTAAGAACTGTTGCCAAAAGAAGTAGTTCTTTGAAGTAGTTCTTTCAATCGGTCACAACGCTAGTATCTACCACTCTGGAACGTGCAGAAAATATGCTGTTTTTTATAATATTAATAAAATGTGAAATATTAATTTTATTTGCCTAGAGTTGGAGTATGTGATTAGAATGAAGAAAATTAAGGGAAAACGGAAAGATTGAAAAATAGGAGAGGGTACTAGAAAAAGAGGAAGGTTTTAGGTTTCAGCAAATGCCAAAAGAGAGATTGAACTCTACTCGCCTAGCTTTCAGAGTTGAGAGCGCCTTCGGCTATCGGCCGCCCGTTGTGTAGAGACTAGTGTAAAGGTAAAGATAATAATGGGTATTAGTTTAGACTAGGTGCTCCCACCTCCCACATTTTGCGTCATTCGAAGGTGTCATCATTACCTGGTGGGACTATCTAGTGTTTGAATCGGGTTACCGCACCACTGGCGCGGAATGCACTAGACTGGTTGACCACTTCGTTGGCTAACAAACTAACCAACTGACAAACTGACAAACCGAAAAACTGACAAACTGACAAACTGACAAACCGACAAACTGACAAACTAACAAACTTTCTGTTGGATCCGAAGCTGCGATAAATTTAATTTGACAAGGAACCGGTTCCTTGAGATTTATTCGAAAAGTTTTTGTTTTTTTAAATGAAAACTGCACAAGAGTCTCAACTGCTCCCAACCGTCTAGAGCTAGTGAGACTACGGCATCCCCAAATAGGGTATGTTGTGAGACTAAAGGTAGTGGCGATGGGAAGGAGATATGGAAGAGGAAGGTTGGGAAGTACCTGGCTATTCAGATCTGATCACCAAACACGGCTAAAGCCATTTGAAGCAACGTTTTGATTCTGAATGGTGGTCTTTCACCAGGGCGATACTTGGAGTATCTACCACTCTGGAACGTGCCGCAAATTTACTTTTTTAATGTTTTTGTATGAATTAAATGTGTTATGACACATTTTAATTAAATAAAAGTTAATGGCGGACGCAGGGTTTGAACCCGCGACCTTTGGATTCGTAGTGGAGCGTCTTACCACTCGACCATGGTGCCGTCAAAAAAGTACTAGCAAATCGGCAAAAGTTCCTCGCCAAAACAAAAGTACTGGTCGGTAGAGATTTAAAAGCACTGGTACCGGTTCCTCGCCTAAAAAAAAACACGAAGAGAACGGACAAAAGATATCGACCGTTCCAGTGACCGAACTAACTACCAACTTCGATTGAAGTATTTGTTCAATGAACAATGAAGGAAGTGGAAACTGCCGCCAAAAGAAGTAGTTCTTTGAAGTAGTTATTTGAAGTAGTTATTTGAAGTAGTTCTTTAAAGTAGTTCTTTAAAGTAGTTCTTTAAAGTGGTTCTTTGAAGTAGTTCTTTGAAGTAGTTCTTTGAAGTAGTTCTTTGAAGTAGTTCTTTGAGGTAGTTCTTCGAAGTAGTTATTTGAAGTAGTTCTTGGAAGTAGTTCTTGGAAGTAGTTCTTGGAAGTAGTTCTTTGAAGTAGTTCTTTGAAGTAGTTATTTGAAGTAGTTCTTGGAAGTAGTTCTTTGAAGTAGCTCTTCGAAGTAGTTATTTGAAGTAGTTCTTGGAAGTAGTTCTTGGAAGTAGTTGTTTGAAGTAGTTCTTGGAAGCAGTTCTTCGAAGTAGTTCTTTGAAGTAGTTCTTTGAAGTAGTTCTTTGAAGTAGTTCTTTGAAGTAGTTCTTTGAGGTAGTTCTTCGAAGTAGTTCTTTGAAGTAGTTCTTTGAGGTAGTTCTTCGAAGTAGTTATTTGAGGTAGTTCTTGGAAGTAGTTCTTGGAAGTAGTTCTTGGAAGTAGTTCTTTGAAGTAGTTCTTTGAAGTAGTTATTTGAAGTAGTTCTTGGAAGTAGTTCTTTGAAGTAGCTCTTCGAAGTAGTTATTTGAAGTAGTTCTTTAAAGTAGTTCTTTAAAGTGGCACTTTGAAGTAGTTCTTTGAAGTAGTTCTTTAAAGTAGTTCTTACGGAGCGGTCACAACGCTAGCTTGTACCAACCCTGATGTATGGCAGTGAGGCATGGAACTGGCAGAGGAAGGATGAAAGTAGACAGAATGCTGTGGAAATGAGATCCCTGAGGCGTATGTGCATAAAACCATAATTAATAAGATTAAGAAATGTATGAACGAGAAAGGAGAGTGAATAGAAATTGTTAAGTAGTATGCGTACGACGTGTTATGTCGTACAAAAGAGAGTAAGATTCAGGGGTAAATCGCTCTCCCAATTTTGTGGGTTCTGAAGCTAAAAAATAAAAAGGTTATTGCTGGTATATCAAGGTAATGTTACTAGATCAAGTTTAGGAAATAAAAACATCTTATTCTGGGAAAAAGCCTTTCGGCATAAAAAACCCAATTTATTAATACAAGTACAAAGAAAAATGTATTATGAGTATCTACTATGTGTGTGTGTGTGTGTACGTGTATGGTGCGAGCAGTCCGCGCGACTTGTAAGACTCAGTGTCTTCAGGGCAGTTGGCCAAACTGCCGCATGCTCTCGTTACGAGAGGGGTTTCTTGAGTTCGCCGTTACGAACAAGAAACGTGTGGCATGGCTGCCTAGCCCGGCCGAACTGGCATGTTCAAGTAGAAGCAACACCAAGCTGGCTCACAGAGGCTATGTGTGACCCTAACAAATCGTGATATCCCGTGTATGTAACCATGTACGAGAAAAGAATGTGATATGTGCCCGCACGTGTGGTAACGCGGCAAAGAAGGCCTAGAGGCGTCCTCGAGTGATATGGTGTTTATGAATTTATTTCACCAATCCAAAAAACGATGTGGTTCAAGAAGAATGACGACACTAAACAAGATGTTATGCAATACAGAACGCTGCGGCGTAAGGAAAATGTAGCACCCGAACGGTAAGGCTGTCGTAAAAGAAGTATCACGTTAAATTGAATAATTAGCAAGCTAATACGCTTCAAAAGGGATGACAATATGAAACAATATATTATGCAATACGGAACCAATGCGGATTGAGGAGATGTAGCTTAGCTGGAGCCATCCGGATCGTCGGCCGGTCGAAAGGTAAGTGTCACGTTCAACTGAATAGTTAGCAAATCAATACGGTTCAAAAGAAATGACAACACGAAACAAAATGTTATGCAATACGGAACCGATGCAGATTGGGGAGATATAGCTCCGCCGGAGACGTCCGGTCCGTCTGCGAGTCGAATGGGAAGTGTTTGACACGACGCGCATAAGGCCGTGCAAAATGCCCAGGCTGCCGAATTGGCACCCCTGGATACAGGTAGTCAGAACTCAGGTTAACAAACCCGAGCGCAGAAGCGTGACGTTAGCAACATATTTCCACGCGATTAATTGATTGCTTTTGTTATTTCCTATTATAAAGTGGTGAATCCTTGAATGTCATTCTAAACTTAAAACACATCTACTTGGGTGTTAAGGGCTCAAGGTACCGACGTAACAGAAATTATAACACCAAAGAGAATGGTAGAAAAAGTCGAGGAAGCCCAAGGAAAAAAAAAAATCCAAGCGAAATGACTCCCAGTGTAGTCTGTACCATTGGTCAGCTGAGCCCACCGGCAACGCGTAAACTGTGGTTACGGTGTCCTATAGTGAATAGGTAGTGTTTATGGGTTTGCTCGTTGCGCTGTCCGCTGCGAGAGCTGTGATACCATCTACGGCGCGGAGTAGGGGGAAACAACGCGGTGTTAACGCGAAGGAGTATGATTTTATTCATTGATTTACGATTAACTAACCGGCACGGCGGCCAGCGCCTCTCAAAACGTGGAGAAATTATTTTGTTCATACCGCACTAGAGTGCCAACAGCTCCAGAGCCAGTAGGTCTATATTCCAGGGCGTATATAGGGCATTCCCTTGAAGTAACAATATATGGAGGGAGAGTTGAATGGTGGTATTTTTCCCGAGTTATACTGACACTATTATTATAACACATTTAATTAAGATAAAATAATATAATGTATATTTGCGGGACATTCCGGAGTGGTAGATACTCTAAGTATCGCCCTGGCGAAAGACCACCATTCAGAATTGAAACGTTGCTTCAAATGGCTTTAGCCGTGTTTGGTGACCAGATCTGAATAGCCAGGTACTTTTAAATCTTCCTCTTCCCAATCTCCTTCCCCTGCCTACTACCTTCAACCTCACAACATACCCTACTTGTGGATGCCATAGTCTCACTGGCTCTAGACGGTTGGGAGCAAAAAAAGCACAATTGATAGAATTAAGACAGGGACGCTTAGATGGTTAGGGCATGTAGAGTAGACGGACGAAGAAAGGAGTGTGAGAAGAATACATGATTGGAAGAAGAAGTCGAGGATGCCCGAGAAAGACAGCGCGGCACGATCGAGTGAAACAAATACATGAGTCAGAATAAAAGAAGAGTATGTTTGAATTTGAATGAAGCGAGGAGCGTGTGCCAATAAGGAGTTGTATGGCGGTCCGTCCTCTCTGCATACCCCTGCGGAGAAACGGCGTGATGGCTGATTAGTTAGTTAGTTCCAGTTTGACGAATCGGTGTTGATTTTAATTGTGCTTTTTACGAAATGACGCATTTCTGCCTCCCGAACTATTGTGGAAGCGCGTCAGTGGCGCGTTGGTGTGAGTCGGGCCCCACTTAGGCCGCCCCGGGGGTCGCCACACCTGGCCCGACCCTCCACTGCATCGGGCAACACACAGGGTGCGCCACTGATAAATATATCATTAAATTCATGACAGAATAAAATAATTATTACGAATTCCAGTCGTATTTAGCTTGATTTTTTTTAAAAATTGTTTGATTTAATTTTTTGTATAGTTAATACCGTACAAGAGTCCCAACTGCTCCTAACCGTCTAGAACCAGTGAGACTACAGTATCCCTGATTGGGGTATGTTGTGAGACTGAAGGTAGTGGGAGGGGAAGGAGATGGGGAAGAGGAATGTTGGAAATTACCTGGATATTCAGATCTGGCCACTAAACACGGCTAAAGCTTTATCAAGCTACGTTTCGACGACGTCAAATGTGACTGTGTTAAATGTGACTGCGTCAAATGTGACTGCGTCAAATGTGACTGCGTCAAATGTGACTACGTCAAATGTGACTACGTCAAATGTGACTACGTCAAATGTGACTGCATCAAATGTGACTACGTCAAATGTGACTACGTCAAATGTGACTACGTCAAATGTGACTACGTCAAATGTGACTACGTCAAATGTGACTGCATCAAATGTGACTACGTCAAATGTGACTACGTCAAATGTGACTACGTCAAATGTGACTACGTCAAATGTGACTACGTCAAATGTGACTACGTCAAATGTGACTACGTCAAATGTGACTACGTAAAATGTGACTACGTCAAATGTGACTACGTCAAATGTAACTAGGTCATATGTGACTACGTCAAATGTGACGACGTCAAATGTGACGACGACAATTGTGACGGCGTCAAATGTGACGAAGTTAAATGTGACGACGACAATTGTGACGGCGTCAAATGTGACGAAGTCAAATGTGAAGATGTCAAATGCGACGATGTCAAATGTCATATGTATCGATGTCATATGTAACGATATATAATGTGACGACGTCAAACGTGACAACGTCAAACGTGAGTACGTCAAACTTGTCAAGTATTATAACGTCAAATGTGACGACGTCAAATGCGACGGCGTCAAATGTGACGAGGTCAAATGTGAAGATGTCAAATGCGATGATGTCAAATGTATCGATGTCATATGTAACGATATATAATGTGACGACGTCAAACGTGAGTACGTCAAACTTGTCAAATATTATAACGTCAAATGTGACGACGTCAAATGCGACGGCGTCAAATGTGACGAGGTCAAATGTGAAGATGTCAAATGCGACGATGTCAAATGTATCGATGTCATATGTAACGATATATAATGTGACGACGTCAAACGTGACAACGTCAAACGTGACAAGTATTATAACGTCAAGTGTGACGACGTCAGACGTGACCACGTCAAACGTGACAACGTCAAACTTGACAAGTATTTTAACGTCGAATGTGACGATGGCAAATGTGGCGACCGTTTGAAACAACCCGCACTAAGTGTATTCATTGGAATTCTTTGTTGTTGCCTGTTAAAAGCGTAAAACAAATTCAGAAGAAGAGATAGTAAGTAGAAGGATTAGTAAAACGTTAGGATGTTGCTTGAAAATACGCGAAAATCTTTATTCGGCCACTCACAATAATTTATGTAACACCCTGTATACACCATATTAGATATACGATTTGTTTTTATTGGTGTTAAACCGTAGTTTATTGATAACGTAACACCCTGTTATTAGGCGCGATGAGATACGACGTGCCGGGGCGGGCGAGGTATTTTTTATTTGTTCACTGCCCGGAGTTGACCGGGAATTCGTGGGCCTGTTGATTAAACGGGCGCGTCGCGTCCATTTCAAACCTTCAATACCGTTGTAACAATATGCCTGATTTCCAAATCAAAATCTATATTAATTATAAAAAATAAATAAAAATATTTGCGTAATTTTTATAGCGCAGTTTTAACGAAAAGAATCGCTTCAATCCAACAGTTAAAAAAATACTATAATCTTAATTTTTTTCCGATTAATATCTGTCTGGAGCCAGTGGGACTATGGCATCCCCTGTTGAGGTATGTTGTGAGGCTGAAGGAAGTGTGGATAGAGATGAGATGAGAAAGAGGAAGGTTGGAAGGTAGATACTGGACTATTCAGACCCGGTCACTAAACACGGCTGAAGCCATTTCGAGCAACGTTTCGATTCTGAATGGTGGTCTTTCACCAGGTCACGGGTTCGAACCCGGCGTGCGCTAATAACTTTTATTTAATTGATATGTGTCACAACACTTTTAATTAAAGTATATTTGCGGCACGTTCCAGAGTGGTAGATACTCCAAATATCACCCTGGTGAAAGACCACCATTCAGAATCGAAACGTTGCTTGAAATGGCTTTAGCCGTGTTTGATGACCAGATCGGAATATCATCCAGGTAATTCTCAACCTTCCTCTTCTTTATCTCCTTTCCCTCCCTAAAACATTCAGCCTCACAACATACCCCAATTGGGGATGCCATAGTCTCACTGGCTCTAGACGGTTGGGAACAGTTGGGACTCTTGTGCGGTATTCACTATAAAAAAATGAAAAAAAGGGCGATACTAAGATAATCTACCACAACTTGAAACTAAAATACAAATTACATACATCCCGAGTGCATTCTCGGAAACATTTTATATTTTTGTTAAAGATTAATTCAAATGTGAGTTAGTTACTAAACGTCTCGAAATCCGCAAATATTGTTGCGCCAGGGTGATACTAGAGTGTTTGTTATGTGCGGCGCTCACAGGTCGCGGAGAGAGGTGGATGAGAATATGAATGAGGGACGCCCCGAGGCGAATTCAATCACCTTCGCGGCCGAAACACTAAATAATCAATAATCTACATGGGTTCTGTACTCCGAACAATATAGGAATAAGGCTGACTAACAATAATCTACATGGGTTCTGTACTCTGAACAATACAGGAATAAGGCTGACTAACAATAATCTACATGGGTTCTGTACTCTGAACAATACAGGAATAAGGCTGACTAACAATAATCTACATGGGTTCTGTACTCTGAACAATACAGGAATAAGGCTGACTAACAATAATCTACATGGGTTCTGTACTCTGAACAATACAGGAATAAGGCTGACTAACAATAATCTACATGGGTTCTGTACTCTGAACAATACAGGAATAAGGCTGACTAACAATAATCTACAAGGATTCTGTACTCTGAACAATACAGGAATAAGGCTGACTAACAATAATCTACATGGGTTCTGTACTCTGAACAATACAGGAATAAGGCTGACTAACAATAATCTACATGGGTTCTGTACTCTGAACAATACAGGAATAAGGCTGACTAACAATAATCTACATGGGTTCTGTACTGAACAATACAGGAATAAGGCTGACAATACTAATAACAATCTACAAGGGTTCTGTACTCTGAACAATACAGGAATAAGGCTGACTAACAATAATCTACAAGGATTCTGTACTCTGAACAATACAGGAATAAGGCTGACTAACAATAATCTACATGGGTTCTGTACTCTGAACAATACAGGAATAAGGCTGACTAACAATAATCTACAAGGATTCTGTACTCTGAACAATACAGGAATAAGGCTGACTAACAATAATCTACAGGGTTCTGTACTCTGAACAATACAGGAATAAGGCTGACTAACAATAATCTACAAGGATTCTGTACTCTGAACAATACAGGAATAAGGCTGACTAACAATAATCTACATGGGTTCTGTACTCTGAACAATACAGGAATAAGGCTGACTAACAATAATCTACAAGGATTCTGTACTCTGAACAATACAGGAATAAGGCTGACTAACAATAATCTACATGGGTTCTGTACTCTGAACAATACAGGAATAAGGCTGACTAACAATAATCTACAAGGATTCTGTACTCTGAACAATACAGGAATAAGGCTGACTAACAATAATCTACATGGGTTCTGTACTCTGAACAATACAGGAATAAGGCTGACTAACAATAATCTACAAGGATTCTGTACTCTGAACAATACAGGAAAAAGGCTGACTAACAATAATCTTCATGGGCTATGTACTCTGAATAATATAGGAGTAAGGCTGGAAATATATATATATATTTATATATATGGTGAGATAAGGAGGGAGACGGGAAGAGGAAGGTCGGTAAGTACTTGGCTATTCATATTTGGTCACCAAACACGGCTAAAGCCATAACACAAAAACAATTCACGAAAACCAGTAAAATGATGAAAATGAATATGGTTAAGAAAGGGACGATTAGATGGTTTGGGCATGTAAAGCGGATGAACAAAAAAGAACTGTGAGAAGAATTTTTGACGGGAAACTGAATGGTAGAAGAAGTCGGGGACGCCCAAGGAAGACATGGCACAATCGAGTGTATCAAACACTGGAGTCATGTCAATAGTCAGAATAACAGAAGAGTATGCATGAGACGATGTATGAATGTGAATGAAGCAAAGAGTGTTTTCCAAGACAGATTTGTATGGTGGTCCATCCTCTCTGCCTACCCCTGCGGAAAAACGGTGTGATGGTTAATTAGTTAAGACATTACATCTGGAGTTTTTTGAAAATGTTAAAACATGAACAATTTATTTTCGTCTACAAGTAAACTGAGGCATTATTTCTCATCATGTATGTGTAGTGTTTTTGAAAAGTTAGTGCTTTACTAATATGACTTCATAGCTGTTGTTTCAGCGATGGATTATTAATTGCATTATTTAGCAGTGGTCAGACCGCATCTCGCACTGGGCGCACTACTTCGAACCGTTTATCGGCGATGAATCCAAATACGCCCCGTTTTGGTTTGAGCTGATTCGTGTAAAAAAATCGTATCAGTCAGATACTTTTTAACCCTCGAGTAGAAAGAGGAGTTAAACAATGTTGTTTTCTTCGAATAAGAATATATTTGGAGAGAGAGCTAAATATTTTCACACACGGTCATACATGGTTCTACAGCACATACGCCTCAGGGATCTCATTTCTACAGCGTTCAGTCTACTTTCATCCTTCCTCTGCCAGTTCCATGCCTCACTGCCATACATGAGGGTTGGTATAAGGACTTCATTGTGGACTGCTAGCTTCGCCTCGCCGTGCCTCACTGCCATGCGTGCCCGATTCAAGTGTGTGATTCACTCGGCCGCGCCACGTCGTTTTCCTCAGGCGTCCTCGACATCTTCTTCCATTAACTTTTGGGTCACACATTCCTTTCACACTCCTTTCTTCGTTCATCCGCTTTACATACCCAAGCCTTAGGATTGCATACGTCACAGCTCGTGCCTATTGTTTGCGGACGATCTCAAACTTTTAAAGGAGATTGAATCGGATGAAGATTTTGACAAACTACAAGCCGACCTAGATGCAATTTCGAACTGGTCGAGAAACAATAATTTAAATTTTAATATAAAAAAAATGCGTCATTATGACATATAGCCGATCTTAAAATCCTTTTTTTTTCAAATATATCATGAATAGTGAAATTTTAACCCGCGTATTTACCATGAAAGATCTCGGGGTGGTTTTTGATCCCAGGCTAACGTTTTCGAGTCATATAGTGCAGCTTACTTCAAATTGTTATAAACTTCTTGGTTTTGTAATCAGAAGGTGCAAAGAGTTTAATAACACAAATGCGATGACAGCCCTCTTCAATGGAGTGACCAGAAGCAAGTTGGAGTACGCTAGCACTGTCTGGGCTCCACATCAAACCAAATACATAAATATGTTGGAACAGATTCAAAAAAAAATTCCTCAGGTATGTGTACATGCGTTCGCACGGAACATACCCTATGTTCATGCATCACATGGAACTACTCGAGGAGACACATTATCAAAGCTTAGAGACTAGGCGCAATGCTGGTCTCATGACAATAGGCTTTAAAATTATAAACCACTTGATCATCTGTCCATACCTCTTGGCATGCTACTGCTTATTCGTACCAGAAAAATACTGTCGCAGCAGTAATCATGCAATGTTCAGAATACCCTATGGTCGGACAGATGTTTTGGCTCAGCATAGCATGACAAGAGGTATAATTCTGTGAAATACGTCATCTATATATATTGATATATTTTCAGATAATTTACAGAAGTTCAAAAAACTTATTCATTTAAAAATGTTATAATTTGAAATTGCTTACTTGTTGTTCCATTGTACTGTTATTGGGTTTATATCTGTTGTACAATAATGAAAAAAAAATAAAATAAAATAAAAAAATAATTTCTACGGCATTCAGTCTACTTTCATCCTTCCTCTGCCAGTTTCATGCCTAAATTTAAATAAACGATCAACTTTTTTACCAACAAACCGACTTTTACTCCACGAAATGCCTCCGGACGGATTCCGACTCGAGATAACCGAAACCTTTCATTACGAAATTGGTCCATAAATTATTAGGTATCAATTTATTATATTATTTATTGCCCGGGGAACCTGGCCTCTAGGTGCTAGTCGCTGGGTGATAAGTGTACCTTACACCTTACCATTTAACACTTCTTCCCCGTTGATTAACTGCCGCACAGTAAGCTGCCATTTAAAAAAATATACTAGAATATTAAACAAGAATTAAGTTAAAAGCTTTTCTGTTTGATACTTTTATATTAATTATTAAAATAGTATCAATAATCTTGAAAGTTTTTTTTAATATGAATACCGCACAAGAGTCTCAACTGCTCCCAACCGTCTAGAGCCAGTGAGACTATAGCATCCTTAATAGGGGTATGTTGTGAGGCTGAAGGTAGTGGGGAGGGGAAGGAGATTAGGATACGGCAAGGAATGTTGAATATAACGGGAGGTTGATGGTCAGTGGCAATTTCAACCTTGTGGCCACCATCGCAAGAAGTGCGTGATTCAGTTTGATTTTAAAGATCCTTTACGACCGGTCGGTAGCTGAGTGGACAAACGCGTCGGATTCCCACCCGGGCGGCGTGCGTTCAATTCCTCTGCTGGCTAAGTCCTCCATCATTACACAAGCAACATCTTCCGCTCCTTATGATGGCAGTAGGAGTTTTTCAAATATTGTCAGGTTATTCGTTACCCGGGAATGTTTGTCTTTCTTTCAAAACTAAAAAAACTTCACAGGAGTTTAAAATATGATGTGAATGTAGCGAGCCAAAAATGGTCGCGTCGAAAAGCTGTGCAAATTTCACAACGGCAAGGCTCACCGTTCGACAGTTTTTACAATCACATTCTTGTGAGGGGGAAGGGGGGGGTGTCAAACGTAATTCATGATTTTGCATTCGTCAATTTTTTTGATTTCTAAAAGCCGATGTTATGAGATTACTAGCGTTGTGACCGTTTTGAAAGAACTACTTCAAAGAACTCTTCTTTTGGCAACAGTTCCTACTTCATTCATTGTTCATTGAACAAATACTTTAATTGAAGTTGGTAGTTCATTCATTTCATTACCTTCATTTAATTGAACAAATACTTCAATTGAAGGTGGTAGTTCAATTTAGCATTCATTCATTTCATTGAACAGATACTTCAACGGAAGATAGATTACAAAGAAGTACTTCAATTTGCAGCCGTACAGTTGCGAAGAAAGCCGTACAAAGCAAAGAAGTACTTCACTACAAGTCACTCAACTTCACACTTCGTAAAAGGAAGATTAAAGGAACGTGATTTTTATTTTGGCGAGGAACCGGTTCCAGTACTTTTCGTTTTCAAATCTCTACCGACTAGTACGTGCTTTTCGGCAAGGAACCGGTTCCGAAAAGAACTGAACAAATAACCGGATAAATTTAAATCTCTTTTATGCTAGTTCGACTTCAATTGAAGTGTTCACTGCGAAGGGTTCATTTTAAAGAACTAACAATTCGTGAAGCATTCACAAAACAATTGAGGTTTTTACCAACGCTAGAGATTATGTAAAGTCGGCGTTCGTACGGTCTTGCAGATCACTGTCCCAATTACCTCACGCCAATTAATTTTTAATAAACACGCCGGTTGTTTATTGTTTAACAGCGCGTCTGTAATCACCGCATAAATAACACGGGACCACCTCCGCGGCGTAGCGGGGAGGCCACCTGCTTTGTGTCCGGCGTCCCTGTCTATCCATTATCAGCACCGCAAACGCTTACTGATAAATATTATCTTCCTGGCAGAAGACGGTTGTTCTTTTTCACCTTCCGTAGCCCTCCCTTATCGGAGGCTGGCTATCATCACGATTTTTTCGCTTTGCAGAGCACGTTACATTTTTTATTATTAAAAAGTAAGACAAACATTCCCGGGTTACGAAAAACCTGACAATATTTGAAAAACTCCCACTGCCACCATAAAAAGCGGAAGATGTTGCTTGTGCAATGATGGAGGACTTAGCCAGCAGAGGAATTGAACGCACGACGCCCGGGTGGGAATCCGACGAGTTCTCCACTCAGCTACCGATATGATATGATTGCAAACAGGTCCGACCTCAGAACAATAATACACAAGAGAGAGCGCTGTAGAGAGAGCTGTAGTCAGTTTATACGAGGTTTGCCGGACTCGGCTAGACATGGGCGTGGCTAGGACTAGGGCTAGGGTATTTATACATCCATTCATAACACATGTCGACATAATGTTTTTGTTTATTCGTATAACCACTTTCTCACAGTATTGTATTCAACAAAAATATAGCATATAACCTAAAAAACCGTTGAATTATGTCAATTTATTTCGCGAATAACAATATGTGGGCGGAGTCAACGGAGACGCGGGACAAAAAATATGTATTAAATTTTGCGTTAAAAATGGAATAAAGTGCTCCAACGCACTTAAAATGTTGACTGTGGCATTCGGCGAGTCTACTTTGTCTCAAAAAAGTGTTTGTAAGTGGTACAAGCGCTTTACAGAAGGCCGAGAAGATGTTAATGACGATGAGCGTCCTGGAGTTGTGGAAAAACAAATCGTGGATTTTATTCTTTGATCCATTTTTTTCAAAAGTAAAAAATCGAAGAACACACAAAAACGTGACTAACCTTTCCAGTTGTCAAAAACAAACCACTAATCCAAAATGGCTGATAATGCTAACATATGATAAACATATGTGTATCAACATAACGAAAAAAAAACGATAATCGAATGTACACAGCCCGCGAAAATTCAAAATTCACCTTTTCTTTTGAACAGGCTTCGTATATATTTTAGTAATCTTTGACTAAGATATCGCACGAAACCCTCGTCAGGGGTGACATAGAACCCTTCCCTCGGAACGGGAGTGTTAAGGTGGTTTGCACGTAAAATAAAACGAAACAAGTCATAAAAATATTGCTTCTATTGGAACAAAATAATATATTATAATATTCAATAGTTAACAATGATCAAATTAAGTACAATATTCATAGTAAACATGTTGAATCGACTCAAATCATTAGAACACAACAAAATTAGAGAAATAATCCATTTTAAACATATTTTAAAATTCACTTAACCTCTAAAATAGTCACCAAATTTTTATAAGTGATACAAAAACTATTATTCAATCAAATACAGAATCTTTAAATCGCAAAAAATCCTAAAGCAAGCTTTGCTACCCTAACATGAATACATTTTGCCGTTGATTTCCATGTTTTAACCTCTAGTGTGCCGGAGGTGCCTATAGGCACCGACCATTCATCATTATTTTTCATTAGTTTTTTCGTTAATCTACATTCATACATATTTATAATAACACTCATCGGAGTCAGTGTTGGGCCGCACGAAGAACAGCAAAAGGGTTTTGGACATTTTTAAGAGGATGATTTTAAGAAGAATCTTTGTAGCCATACAATAAAACGATATCTGGTGAACAAGCTGTACCAACTGTTTAATCTGTAGTGTGTCGGAGGTGCCAATAGTCACCGGGCATTCACCAGTATCTTGTCACGAGTTTTTATCCTTTAAAACCTATTGTTTGCATATTTAAATGAACCACAATCGCTAGTCAATAAAATAATCAATCCATAGAGATATTTTGCATTGCGTTAAGTTCGTTACAATTCGAGTACATATTTGAAGTTTGCTTTACTTCAGTGCGGCAAAAAAAAAACGATTTTCAAAGTGACATTGGTTTGAATTTACAGACAAACCTCGTGCAATTTTATTTTTATTTGGCAGAAAATTTATTCAGTCGCACGAAAATATAATAAAGCGACAAAAAAAATTTTCACATTTCTTAATTAAACATTTTTTTGTGGCGCGAGGGAGAAAAAACCCATTCTCTGGATATAAGTGGCTATTCAACAGAAACCATTTACGCCATTAGCATACAAATTTAAATAATACATAAACGCTTTATCTGAGAAGATGCACAATTGACAAAAACATCATTTTGTAAAACACAAGTGAGTTATTACGAATTTACAGTCGGCAAGGTACGACGGAACTTGTACCTTGCGGGAATCCGGCATTCTAAAGGTTAAATTCCAATTTATATTTGCTAAATACCTTATTAATTTAATTGGCTCTCCGATGTAACCAAGAAATGTAAAGATGTTCACTATAAGATATTTAGGGAATATAAATTAGAAATTAAAATAATGAAATCAGTGACAAAATATATTTATGTTATGGCGGAAAACCTGCCTTTTAAAAAAATTGCTGAATTATAGCTCAAATCTTCGATTGAATCTTGAATGCGTAACACTTTACAAGAATTTGGTCGCTAGTGTGGAGGGCCATTAAGAAATTGATAAATGATTACATAATATTATATATTTTTCAGAGATGGAAATTAAATTTACGAAATTAATTAATAAAACCGAACTTGGTAATGTAAATAATAATTATTATTAAATTTATACATAATGAATAATTCAATTCTGAATTATTATACGGCGATTGAAAGAAAGCAATTTATAGATTTTTGGTCGACTTGAATATTGTTTTTAAAAAAAAGTTCTAACATCGAACCATGCTAGCTTTACATTTTAAGACCACCTAGGTGATACTTACTCTCTCTTATTCATTATTCTCACTTTTACTTGCTTTTAACACAGAAGTAGTCTTCTTTATTAGTTTAAAACGGTTACATAATTTTAAATGATTTGATTTTACAGTGATTGATCACAAATCTATCAATTTCTTACCAAAACCTTCTACAAAAACTGTGCGCTATTTGATTTTAGTTAGTTAATTATTTTGGGTTGGTATGAATGTTTTATTTCAAGCATTATGCAGCTCAAAGTAATATGGACATCTAAAAGAAGAATAAAAAAGTTCTCATTGTGGATGACGGAATTTATTTAAGCTTTACTTCTCATGATATGATTAGTTAAAATTTCTCATTAAGGAAGATGGAATTTGTTCAAGCTTTTTTTATAATGGATGATAGAATTTGTTTAAGCTTCTCAAAATCAATGATAGAATAGTTTAAGCTTCTCATTATAGATGATAGAATTGTTTAAGCTTCTCAATATGAATGATAGAATCATTTTAGCTTCTCAATATGAACGGTAGAATTGTTTAAGCTTCTCAATATGAATGATAGAACCATTTTAGCTTCTCAATATGAACAGTAGAATTGTTTAAGCTTCTGAATTTGAATGAAAGGATTGTTCAAGCTTCTCAATATGAATGATAGAATCATTTTAGCTTCTTAATATGAACGGTAGAATTGTTTAAGCTTCTCAATATGAATGAAGAACCATTTTAGCTTCTCAATATGAACAATAGAATTGTTTAAGCTTCTGAATATGAATGAAAGGATTGTTCAAGCTTCTCAATATGAATGATAGAATTGTCTAAGCTTCTCAATATGAACGATAGAATTGTTTAAGCTTCTCAATATGAACAATAGAATTGTTTAAGCTTCTGAATATGAATGAAAGGATTGTTCAAGCTTCTCAATATGAATGATAGAATTGTTTAAGCTTCTCAATATGAACAATAGAATTGTTTAATCTTCTCAATATGAATGATAGAAATGTGTAAGCTTTCCATGATGGATGATTTAATATTTTTAAATCTCTCATAATAGATTATTTATATATTTTTTAAACTTTTGATAATTAGGTTAGTTAGAAATTCTTTAATGTTCTCACTATGAATGACAGAATTTGTTTAAACTTCTCATTATGGATAGACTTTTTTAGAATATATTATGATCTATATAAATATGAAGCACATTTTTCTTTTTAACATTTCAAAACGTTCAAATGATTTATTTTGTTCAAACCAATTTTTTTACATCGCGAAATTTGAAAATCTAAATTAACTGAGGCTCATATTTTCTGACCGGATTCAAATAGCCTGGTTTGATTTGATCACGAAATGTTCCATCGAGAAGAAACAAAATAGACAACAATATAAAAATGAAATCTCTCTTATAAGAGCATACAAATATAAAAGCAACAATGAATCTCATTCAACTTATTAAAAATACAAATTCACAAAAAAAAACATTATTTTTTTGTATCCAATATATTATATGTTTAATAATTATATTTTCAATTCTATACTAAAGTAGTAAACCTACACTATTCATAACCTCAAAATATAAGGCATTTTCTCTTAGCATTTGCGCCCCAAAACATGCTTGTTTCTTTTTTACCAATTTTCAGTCGAATCTAAAAAAAAAAACATGAAAAATAATTATAATTTCAATCGATATCATTATTAAAAGCATTTCATGTACAAAACTAACTACATACAGGGTGATTTAAAATTCATGCAAACCGAAATATAAATGCAAGACTTTTATTTTTGCTACCAAACAAGTTACCATTTTTCAAATTTCAATAAAATTGCAAAATTTATGTACTTCAACACACATTTACAATTTGACATGGTCAAATCTGCAGTCGGCCAAAAGATGAACTGGAAATCTGTTGTTTTTACAATTGGAAATTATTTCCCTCGGGGCCTGTCATCTTTGGGGATGCTGTGCGGAGGATTTTATCGAGGAAAGGACGGAGTAAACGTGGGTCTTGAAGAGGGCCACGTTCTAGGAGGGAGGTAACACAGAGGCCGCAAATCATGCCACAGCCGAGCTATCGAATCGAATGTCAACCGCGTACAAATGTTGGGCACGCGTTTGACGAGTTTCGAAGCTTCTGGCCGGTGCCGAGGGGATCAATGTGTTGTCAGCTTTGCGGTAAATAATTATTTAAGAGTTATCTTTTACTCAATTCATGATCGGTTGGTGTAATTTGATGAAATTTTATATTACAGCGCCCTTGAGGTGATTTTTCACAAAAACGGCGCTATACAAGTTATCCAAATATTATTATGTATTTATACCGAAAGGTGTTGACGAAATGACTGTAGATTTTAGCCATTGCTATAGGTTCACAGGTCATGTAAGATAGGTGTTAATAAATTTGTAAAAGACAAAAGATTATTTGTATACTAGCTGTTAGCTACAGTAAGTTATAACACAGTAAGTTTAAATTTAATATATATATATACGGTTGCATGAATTCATAATATGGGTTTAATCATTAACAAGGTAAATTATGTTATACCTTGGGTCTTATTCAAAACGTAAATACAAAGTTAAATTCGAGCAATGTATAAAAATTGTTTAAACTCTTTGTAACGAAGATAGGACTCGTTTAAACATGTACTCATGACTCGTTTAAACATTTACTCGACAGACAAACTTATTAAACATGCATGTAAACGGTGTAAAATGAATTTATGACAAATAGGACCAATTTAAAAATGTATGTATGACACAAGATTTGCTTGTCGTGCTATTCTGGAGGAAGTGTGTTTTTATAACTCTCTGAACACAGGTTTTATAGACAAAACATGTATGTGTGCTGTATAGAACATGTTTAAACTTTTCATTGACAGAACAAATTGGATTTATAGTAGATAGAAATGTTTAAACATTTATTTGAGAAACAAAACATCGTTGTGTGATAGATAGATCTTAAAAACAAGCACATTTGATATATAGAAAATATTTAAACATTTATTTGACAGATACAACATGTATGTATGATAGATAGAACATGATTAAACGTTTCATTGACAGATACAACATGTATGTGTGACAATTAGAATACGTTAAAACATTTCTTTGACAGATACAACATGTATGTGTGACAATTAGAATACGTTAAAACATTTCTTTGACAGATACAACATGTATGTTTGATAGATAGAATATGTTAAAACATTTCTTTGACAGGTAAAACATATATGTTTGATAGATGGAACACGTTTAAACATTTCTTTGACAGATACAATGTGTATGTATGACGATTAGAATATGTTGAAACATTTCTTTGACAGATACAACATGTATGTATGACGATTGGAATATGTTGAAACATTTGTTGGCAGGTACAACATGTATGTATGGTAGATAGAACATGTTTTAACATTTCTTTGACAGGTACAACATGTATGTATGACGATTAGAATATGTTGAAACATTTCTTTGTCGGACAAAGCAAGTATGAATCATAGATAGAACATGTTTAAACACATCCTTGACAGGAAAATATGTATGATAGAGCATTTAAAGACATTCCCTTGATAGACGAAACGTGCAGAACATGCTTAAACATTTATTTTATGTACATGTGTATCATAGATAGAATGTGTAAACATTTCTTTGATAGACAAAACATATGTGATAGAGCATGTTCAATTCTTTTGACTGAGAAATTTTTTAAAACATTTCTTTAAGAGACAAAACATGATCGTATTTATTATAGACGGAACAAGTTTAAACATTTCTTTTAACAAACAAAACATGCATTTATGACAGATAGAACATTTTAAGACATTTATTTGACAGACAAAACGCGTACAACACGTTTAAACACTTCTTTTGACTGACAAAACATATATGTATGGTAGACAGAACATGTTCAAAGATTTCTCTTTGACAGACAAACATGTATAACAGATACAATTTTAAAAAATATGTCTTCGACAGACAAAACATGTTTTATATGCATTTAAGACAAATGGGACTCGACAAACAAAAAATAAGACAAAATTCAAAAATGGAATAATAGAACACAAAACTTCTGGGGGAACAAACTATCACCCACAAAAAACCGTCTTAAGAATTACCATATATACAAAGTCCCTATCAGATTAGGCAGATAAGATATAGCACTATAATTCAACTTTATTCTTGCATACAAAAGGAACATATATAATAAATCAATAATAATTATAATGTAGCTGTTTAGGAAGAGGCAGGGAAACGGATGTTCAGAAAAAATATGTTTTTTGTATTATCCGCATTCATACACTTTTCTGCTTTGATCAACCGGTTGAAATCATTGATATAAAGACAAGACTGCCGCGTCATTTTTGGCGTGTTGACGACAATTGTGCTGATGTCGGGGTTTTTTTTTTTAAATGTACACGGTACACGAGAATCCCGCTGCCCAGAGCCAGTGGGATTACGACACCCACGATAATTGATGAATATTGTGAGGTTCGGGTAAATGCGGAGATTCTAGAGTGGAAGATACTGTCAGTATCGCCCTGGCAAAATAGCATCACTCAGAAAAAAAAGTTTTTTAGTAGCTTATTTTGCTACATTTAGTCATTTGGTAGATCTGAGAAGCCAGGTACTTCCCAACCTTACTCTTTCCCCTCTCCAATTCCTTCAGCCTCCCGACGTTTGCCAAATTTCGCAATCGGAGTGCACTATCACATAAAAAAAAAAAAACACCTAACATGTTGTATATGTCCATTTTTCGTGTTCATATCAGCGTTGACGAAATCTATTGACGTCGAGCTACCGTCTGCGTGTCCCCTTCTCCGTCTCGTTCAAAATACTTTACACATACGGGATGGTAATACATACGTAGATTTTATTTCTTTTCACTTTAAAGTACAATGCGGGATTTTAATTGCTAAAAAATCTTCAAATAAAATATACGAGGCCTGTTCAAAAGAAAAGGTGAATTTTCGCGGGCTGTGTACATTCGATTATCGTTTTTTTTGTTGTTGTTATGTTGGTACACATATGTTTATCATATGTTAGCATTATCAGCCATTTTGGATTAGTAGTTTGTTTTTGACAACTGGAAAGGTTAGTCACGTTTTTGTGTGTTCTTCGATTTTTTACTTTTGAAAAAAATGGATCAAAGAATATGTATTAAATTTTACGTTAAAAATGGAATAAAGTGCTCCAAAGCACTTAAAATGTTGACTGTGGCATTCGGCGAGTCTACTTTGTCTCAAAAAAGTGTTTATAAGTGGTACAAGCGCTTTACAGAAGGCCGAGAAGATGTTAATGACGATGAGCGTCCTGGAGTTGTGGAAAAACAAATCGTGGATTTTATTCTTTGATCCATTTTTCAAAAAGTAAAAAATCGAAGAACACACAAAAACGTGACTAACCTTTCCAGTTGTCAAAAACAAACCACTAATCCAAAATGGCTGATAATACTAACATATGATAAACATATGTGTAACAACAACAAAAAAAACGATAATCGAATGTACACAGCCCGCGAAAATTCAAAATTCACCTTTTCTTTTGAACAGGCCATGTATATTAATGATTATTAGAAAAACTATATATTCACCATCTGACAATACAGGTCGTAGTAACTCTAAAAACTCTATCACTGCTTTCTTAAAACACGACATATAACTTTGTGTGGCTACAGGACATAGCGTCTACTCACCTGGAAAGAGAAAATCTGAAACGCTGGTAAATAGTTCAAACCTCAGAGCAATAATACACAGGAGGGATGGCTTTGCGAAACAGTGTAGTCAGGCTGGTTGATTTTTTCCCGACTCGTGCGTGGCTAGTGTTTTTTTGGACACACTTTTTACACTCGTTCATAGCACACGTCGACGTAATGTAGCGTTTATTTGTATTACCACTTTTTGACAGTATTGTTGTCAACAAAAATATAGCATATAACCTAAAAAACTGCCGAGTTATGTCGCGTAACAAAACGTAGTGGGCGGAGTCGCCGGAGAACGTGCTTACATACCGAATAGTGGTGCTATATTATTTGAGAACTTGTCTTGTCTCTTTCTCTCTCGCGGTTTACGACGTAAAAACCCGGAGAAAGTGATTGATCGCAAGTTTGTATAGTTTGGGTAAAAATATTTTACTATACCTCCTAATATTGTTACTTCACGGTTTTTATGGACATACTTTTTACAGCCATTGTCATGTCGACGTAATGTAGCGTTTATTTGTATTACCACTTTTTCACAGTATTGTTATCAACAAAAATATAGGATATAACCTCAAAAACCGTTGAGTTATGTCGCATAACAAAACGTAGTGGGCGGAGTCGCCGCAGACGGAAAACATGCGTACATACCTAAAAGTGGTGTGATATTACGTGACAACTTGTCTTGTCTCTTTCTCTCCTGGTTTACGATGTAAAAACCCAGAGAAAGTGATTTATTGTAAATTTGTATAGATTGGATACACATATTTAGCTCTCTCTCCATATATATTCTTACTCCGAGGTCCAAACCCTGACCGAGTCAGGCAACTGCTCATATGGAAAGAAATTCACCGAGGGAGCTGGTAGGACTCTCAACAGAACACTGCCTCGTCACACCTGACACATGCAGCTGTTGGGAGAGGAAAGCAAACACTAATAGCTGGAGGAAATATCAAGAAGATGAAGAAACCCCAAAGATGTAATAAATAGGAGTACCACAAGGCACCATTTTGGGTCCTGTTTTAAAATATCAATATCCCGTCTTGATGGGAAGAAGGTTTAGATACCTAGAGGAGTTGAATATTGTGTCGAGGAACCAGGAGACATGGACAAACACCTCATGACAACCATAGGGAACTTCATTATAGGGACTGGACCACTGTCGAAAGAATAAGGTGAAACATGAGAGATAGCACAATAGGTCTGAGACTCTAGTTCTTCGGGGGCGTACCTTCCGTTAAAATACCGGTAAAACAGACGACAGCGATCTCATTTTCCTCAGCGATCAATAATAGACGTTAAATGTTTAAAAAGGGCGGTGATAGAGTTTCCCTGTGCGATACGCGTACATTTCAATAATTCATAGTCACACAAGAAAATTGTAATAATACCTAATTAATTGGATATATAAATGGTCATTTTGAATTATTATCGAAGAATCAAGCATTTATTTGTTTATAAATGTAGACTTTTTTTTTTGTAGATTTACATTTCATCAAGTGACTTTTGGACATTTTGGTTTCATCTTGACGCACAAATATAGCCTGATATTAAAATCATTCAGAGAGTGAAGGTTCATCAATTTGATTAAATAGTCGTTATTCATCAAAAGTGTATTTTCATCGCACAATGACGAGGAATAGACTCGATAACGCAACAAAATGTGGATGTTTATCACTCGGATGCACTAGATGAAGTTCTACTATCAAAACCACCACAAAACGATTTCACAAATGCGTGAACATCACAAAAATGAACGCCTACCGTACAAGCGATGAAAATATGCCATTTTTAATTATAATTTTAGCCAAAATTCTACAGAATCTCACTGTTATGTTTACATTACTCTGCGTCGAGTCTCGATTGACTTCCACCTTCGAAAGGACGATTCCAGCAGTCCGATGAAGTAAAATTACTACAACATATCATCCGGTGATATGGCGGCTCTTCATCGTCATCCGTGTTGATCTCTACTCTGAAGCGATGAAGGCCGACCGTGAAGCCCGATGAAACTCCGTGCTCGATGATGGCGTGTAGGCATTATTGATAATAATATATTATTCTTGTGAGCGATTGAAATGTGGTTCATTTAGAAGTCGGCGATGGAAATCTGGGCGAAACCGATGAGCGTCTTATCATCCAGATTTTCACTCGAGGTCACTGAATCCTGAAAAACAATAATTATTATCATAAGCTACAAAATATAATACGTACAAAGGAGGCTTATTCATTACTTGTACATGAGGGAGTGTACATATTACCCATTTTTATTTCCTTCATTATTTTTATGCAGAATGCTAGACTTCCACACCCTGCAAGCCCGCCGGAAGATGTTTTTGGGTAAACATTTTTACAAGTAGATTTCTGAAGGTATTTATAACCCATATATACTAAAGGAGATCAACTTATTTGCCCCATGCAAGTACATTCGTGCGAGGCATCATGTGACGTTTTACACACCGAAAGTCAGAACTTCCTCATACAAAAACACGCCAATATATAAAGCGATGGAACTATTCAATAAAGCATCTACCTTAGATATATTTAGATGCACATATATAGAGTTTTGTCATTATCTCTCAATGTACGTACAAGAGTGACCGTTAGGTACATAACGATCTACATACTCTTAAATAAAATATTTTTTTACACTTGCCAATTCAATGATTATCTTATAACCTTAGAGTAACAATATAGAGAGACCGTCCTAATTATCAGTCAAATCGTTCATACTCGCAAAATATAGCTCTCTCTTTATGCTCGTTTCTATAGACATATGAGAAAAAGAGACACACAATTGTTATTAAGAACATACGATTTAGGGCGTGCTTAAAACCGTGTAGCCATTTTTTCCATATATTACTAACTTCACAGTAGTTTACAATGTTTACATGTCAGTCGAATTGACAGACAAAAAGCTTAAAATATATAATTACTTAAGTGAATTTAGTGCTATATTTAAAAAAACGATATGGTTATATGTGCAGTTGTTGGTTGTTTCAACTGAAGTAACAAAGGACCAAAAAAATCAGTTTCCACAGGTATTTATCCAAGAATTCGCATTTTTTAGTTTGACCTCAAATATTTTACATGCTAACCTACAAAACAACTAGTTACCTACACCAATATTTAGTCAATCTTTGCATTATTTGTTTCGATATAATAAACTCCCGTTTAAAATGAGTTTGAATGCATTCTCAATATGTTTTACTTCGAGAGTTACACGGGATTCTGACGTAAATTTGTTAGAACTGGGATTCCCTGACTAGTCCAACATCTGAACGTATCCATGTCTCTTTCTTTCTCATGTAGCAACTCAAAATTGTTCGCGAACAGATAAAGACGGAATAATGTTTATCTTTACGGTTTTCTTCGCATCCGATTGGCTGGAAGCATATACGTCATACCTCCCTTGGTCAATCCTTGGTCAAAAAGCGGCTTCAAAATTTCGCAATGTTAGGTCTCTACGTTACTCTAAGCTTATAACATGTGTAAAAGAATGAACCTCTCTAATATCTTATCTTTTTTTTTTCATTGCTCACATTATTTGTGTCACACTACTTGAGTTTGTACTCATATAACTCCTTTGGATATATAATACCTTGTCTATTTGTGAGATGTACATAAATGTTTAGTTTCTTTTTTTACACTATGCATGTATCTACAATATTTTTATATCATTCATCTCTTAATGTATTTGGTGAACAACTGTTAAATGAGTACAAAAAATCGATATAACAGAATTGAAATGAAACACGAAATCAAGAATCAATCACCTTACGAATAGCGCCTCAATTAAGTCCATATCGCTTTGTATTGAACATTAAACGTAAAAATTGTCATAAAATTACACACAATAGACCGCTCGGTTTGTGGAGATTCTCGCTCGAACCCATTTTGCGACGCCTCAAACGTAAATATAAAAATGGCAGAGTTTGAAGATGCAAGATGACGGATTGGCTCACCAGTCTGAATGTGACAGAGGCGGGATTGCCGAGCGACGCGTTGTCAATCAGCCGGCACATGTTCTGCGCGATGACGGTGACGTCGCGCGAGTCTATCAGTCCGGCGCCCTGCAGCTCGCCCGCGATGCCCATGGCCGAGTCTTTGCCGGGGCAATACTCAAAGCGGATGTCATCCAGTTCGAGGTGGTCATTTCTGGAACGAGCAGAGATACACGACATATAGAATCAGACTCAGAGGCAAATTGGAAGATTTATTAAGTGTACAACTTTGCTTCCGCCGTTTTCCTATAGATGGCTTTAGCGGTAAGTAGTGGTAATAAAATCTCGAATTTCGGAAAAAAAGGCGGAAGCATAGTTGTACACCTAATATACATACATATATATATATATGCAGTTACTGGCATTACGGAGGTTTAGAATCACAGGGGCCTATCTGTGTCAGTTTTGCATATATTATAGGTCCCTGTGATCCTAAGCCCCCAATTGAGAACTTTAAAATTCAATGAATAAAACATTTATTTCAAAGACGCTGTCGCAAACAAAAACCTATGTCAAGGGTCTTTGAGGTAATTAATTCACTAATCGGCGCAAATATCTATATGTCAACTCTGATGAAATCAATTTCTTTGTCATCTTTGGGGATGCTGGGCCTTTTTGAGAAGAGTAAGATATAGACCTGGGTCTTGAAAAGACACAGGTTGTTGTAGGAGGGAGAAAACACAGAACTCGGCAAATCAGCATTGTGTGCCAAATGTCAGCAATAAAATTGACTACTTATTTATCAATTAATTATATTTTTGTATTCTTTAATCACCTTCTCAGTTGAGGTTTTGCCTCTTTCAATCATATTTTATGTATCTTTTTCTCTGTTCCTTTGTGATAATTTAAATATTATTTTATTTTTTTCTCATTGTTCTGTTATTTTATTTTATATTTTGTTCTCCCTCTATATGTATATTTAGCTTAAAGTATATAGAGTGGTATCAATCCAAGGCAGTGTAGTCAGTTTTTGATGATTTTTACCTGACTTAGCAGACCTGGGCGTGGCTAAGACCAAGGCTAGGGTATTTATACATCCATTCATATCACATATCGACATAATGTTTTTGTTTATTCGTATAACCACTTTTTCACAGTATTGATATCAACAAAAATATAGCATCTAACCTAAAAAACCGTTTAGTTGTGTCAAGTTTAGTGGCATAGTAAAAAATGTGGGAGGAGTCTCGCGGTGACCCAGGAGTCCAAGATCATTGTGACAGTACATAGAAGCGGAGTATTATATTTGTTGTCTCTTTCTCTCTCATGGTGTCTGACGTGAAAACCCGGAGAAAGTGATTTATCGCAAGTTTGTATCGGTTGGGTAAAAATAATTAGCTCTCTCTCCATACATTGTTTCTCTAAGTATATATATAAACGCACACTTTGTATTTTTTGTTTAGTTTAATTTTTTAACCCTGATGACGCTTAGGCTAAGCGAAACTGGTCGGTCGTAAAAATTAAAATAATATCCGTTGTCTAATACAAAGTTATTTATTCGTCAAACTTTTTAAATTAATTAATTATTATTATCATTAAGAGGAGGCGTACCTGATTCTGAGGACCATGTTGATTGGTTCCAAGTCTTCACTGTTGGCTGTGATGGATCTTTGGTCGTACTCCGTTTCCTGGAAACAAAAATCATACATTAGACCAAAAGAGGAAATTGAACACAAATTAAACATCAATTAAATAACATTTTTTTTTAAATATACAAGTCTTTGCTGCCTCTAGAAGCACTGCCTCCACTCTCCTGCTGTTTCCGTACAGTTTCTTATGCCTAAAGCTGTGATGTTTTCCTCCACACCATCCAACGATCTAGGTCTCGGTCTCCCGAAACTCTTCCGTCCCGTAGGCTTATCAAAAAGAGGCCTTCTTGGTGGACGACTAGGTTCAATCCTTACTACATGCAGACAGCTCACAATATCTTTTCCATCCTGAGTTATGATCCTTTGCATAACTACATACGTTTTTTTTTAAATCACAATTCCTACAGCTTTAATATCACTGAAGTCACCTTTATCTTTCAGCACCCTCGAGGTGATATTTCACTAAAATGGCGCTATATAAATTACCCAAATCCACATGTTTCTTTTAAAGAAAAGAATTGTCTTGCCAAGTTACGATTCCCTGCTAAAAAATTACACTGAAAAAAATTATGCCAAGCTATGTTAATAATAATAATAATAATAATATTTGGATGATTTGTATAGCGCCGTTTTTGTAAAAGATCACCTCAAGGGCGCTGTACAGATCTTATTTTCTATTATTACGTATTAATTCCTAGTTTAAATGAGAAAATATACAGGAACATACTTACCTGGCAGGTCCCATCAGATACACTTATTAATTTAAAATTATAATTTTTTTTTTTCCCGATTTAGGGCACAGGACAGTACAGGATTTGGTTAAAATTTATATATCTAAAGGTGATTCGTCGAGAGACAGATTGTGTTGAGATTCTTCTAATGAATTTAAGAATATGAGAGTCTGAAAAGGTAAGTTTTCAGTTTGGACCGAAATTCTGTTGGGCTCGTTATACATCTTAGTTCCGGAGGGAGTTTATTCCAAGCCTTCGCAGTTGTTCCTTCGCAGTTTCCTTAAAATACAACAACTGTGTAGGTAAAAAAAAAAATCTCACCGTCTCACTATCGCTGGAGTCGGCTCTGTCCAGGTGATTCATGGGCCTCCTGTCGGGAGACGTCTCGGCCCCGACGCCCGTGGAGCTGCTGTTATCTTCCTCCGCGTCTTCGTCTTCCGACCAGAGCCATTCGCCGGAGACAGAGCGATGCAGGCGCCCAGGCGTGCCGGCTTGGCGCTGGCTCGCCTAAGAATAGAGATTGCGTGTTTAGTACAAAAAGAGGTAATAATAATTACACTGTAAACTTAAATGTAATATATACTCAGAGCAATAATATACCGGAAGGGATAGCTTTGCGAAACAGTGTAGTCAGGATTGTTGATTTTTTCCTGACTCGAGCGTGGCTAGGGTTTTCCTGAACCCACCTTTTTACATCCATTCATAGCACATGTCGACATAATGTAGCGTTTATTTGTATAACCACTTGAAGTATAACCTCAAAAACTGTTGAGTTATGTCGCATAACAAAACGTGGTGGGCGCAGTCGCCGGAGACTGAAAACATGCTTACATAGCGAAAAGGGGTGCGATATTAGGTGACAACTTGTCTTGTCTCTTTCTCTCGCACGGTTTACGACGTGAAAACCCGGAGAAAGTGATTTATCGTAAATTTTTATAGGTTGGGTAAAACTATTTAGCTCTCTCTCTCTCTATATATACATATATGTATTCTTACTGCGAGGACCAACTCTTCGAATGCTTTTGACGGCCTGCGTGGTCTAGTGGTAAGACACTCGACTACGAATCCAGAGGTTGCGGGTTCAAACCCGGCATGCGCAAATAAATTTTATTTGATTGATATGTGTCATAATACATTTGATTGATAAAAAAAATAATAAGTATATTTGCGACATGTTGCAGAGCGGTAGATACTCTAAAGACCACCATTCAGAATCGAAACGTTGCTTTTAGCTGTATTTGGTGACTAGATCTGAATGGCCAGGTACTTCCAAACCTTCCTCTTTCCCATCTCCTTCCCCTCACACTACCTCATTTTCCTAAAAAGAAAAACAAACACTCCCGGGTTACGAATAACCTGAAAATATTATTTCTAATTTTGAAACTGTTAATTCGTGGTGGAATTCCATTTTAATGATTTAATAAAACAAATTTATAGCTTTATTCCACTTTTATTTTATGACTGGACCGGTTTCAGCCTATGACTAGTCTGAAGATGGCCGTCATAGGCTGAAACCGGTCCAGTGGAAGTGGAATAAAGTTATAAATTTGTTTTATTAAATCATTAACCTGAAAATATTTTTAAAACTCTTACTCGCATCCATAATAAGCGGAAGATGTTGCTTGTGCAATGACGCAGGACTTAGCTAGCAAAGGAACAGAACCTGCGACGCCCGGGTGGGAATCCGACACGTTCGTCCACAGCAACAATCTCAATCAACCTTCAGCCTCACAACATACTCCAGTTGGGGATGCCGTAGTCCCACTGGCTCCAGACGGTTGGGAGCGGCAGAGAACACTCCCATAACGCACTTAATTCGGTTTATTTCTGTAGCGCGTTTAGGCCATACCCATGTCCCATTTACGGGCATCTTGTGTTAGCAGGCTATGCTCCACCGGGTTAAAGAATGCCAACGCGCAATACCTTGTGAACCCTGGTCTCCATGGTGGGTCCCGCAGCCAGCAAAGTCTGCGTCAGGTACTTGCGGTCCTTGGCCTTCTTGAAGAAGGGGTGCTTGAGGAGCTCTCCCGCCGTGGGCCTCTTGGTGGGATCCTTCTGCAGGCACTGCCAGATCATCTTGCGGAAGGTCTTTCCGTAGGCGCGATACTGCTCTTTGTCACCGGCGCCTAGAAAAAAACCTCAATAAATACACATAGTGAAACTCGCGTTAAAGCGGGCGATTGCTGGTTTTTTTACTGTGTTGCCTTCACGCGGTCTGGTTTAACTAGCGGTGTTATAAACGTGCGCGGGGGCGCTCATTAAAAATGTGAAACCATTCACTCACCGATGAAGTTTAAGTTCTTGATTCTTTTTACACAGTTGTATAAACGAAACGCCACACTTATTTTAGTCTTATTATTCACAAAACACCACATTTATTTTATATTTTTAGAAGAACAAAGTAGCGAAACGAACGAGCAACCAAAGTTATTTTTCACACCAAAACTCCTCTGTTTGATTGTCAATTATTTTTCGAACACTGTGCTGTTGAGTACGGCGAAATGGTTGGGTGAGTAGGGACTTGGGTGAAAAACACGAAGGTAAGAATACAACAAATTATCACTTTGAAATCTGACATTCATAATCTTGATAATTACGCTTGATAGACCCTACTCACAGCCCAACATGTGTGGAGTGGGGGTATGCAAGATGGAATGGATCTCATGCCAATGGAAAAATAATAATTTTGTTGGCGGTTTTACCTACAGACTATCCAAACAGCTTCCCTCATCCTATCTCCACACATGTTGGGCCTCTAAATCAACCTTGTATTATTTTAAGATCTCCGCATTTGTATTATGATCGCGTACGGTGTTATCACGGATAAATAATTTAGTTGGACTGATCAAGGGTCACTGGCGTCCGGAACTTCGGCGTCTGCGGCTTTCCACGCAGCGCAGGACCGTAAGAAGTGGAGAGTCTGGTTAGTCAGGGCTATCGGAGTAGGGGTGACGATGAGCAACGAGGCAACGACTCGAGATGAGAAATAACTTACCAGTGTCCAGGTTGGGTGGATCGTTCTGTAGTGTCAGCATCAATATCTTCATGGGCGGGTACTTGTGGTAGGGGGCCGTGCCGGTGGCCATCTCGATGGCCGTTATCCCAAAGGACCAAATGTCCGCCTTGAAGTCGTAGCCATGATCCTGGAACCATAAAATATTATAAATATAAAAATATTAGACAAACACCCAGCGATAACCGTGGTGAACTTTATTGAAGGAACTACACTACTGTCAAAGGAATAAGGTTTAACATCAATATGAATACTGGACAAGAGCCTTAACTTTGGCGGCTTCCGTGGTCGAGCAGTTAAGATGCTCAACTACGAATCCAGAGGTCGCGGGATTAAATCCCGGCGTGCGCAAATAAATTGCATTTACATTAGTTAGTGCTTTTTCGCAATCAGTACATTAAAATTAATATGGTGTATATTTGCGGCACGTTCCACAGTGGAAGATAATCTCAGTATCACCCTGGTGAAAGACAATCATTCAGAAGCGAAACATTGCTTAAAATGGCTTTAGCCGTGTTTGGTGACCAGATCTGAATAGTCAGGCACTTCCCGACCTTTATCTTTCTCATCTCCTTTTTCTACCCACTACCTTCAACCCCACAACATGCCCCAATTAGAGATGCTGTAGATCCACTGGCTCCAGATGGTTTAGAGCAGTTGGGGCTCTTGTACGGTACGTATTCAATATTAAAAATAAACTGTTGTGAACCAGTGGGACTATGGCATTCCCAATTGGGGTATGTTGTGAGTCTAAAGGAGTGGAGATGGGGAAGAAGAAGGTTGGTAAATACCTGGCTCATCAGATCTGTTCACTAAACACAGCTGAAATCATTTTAAACAACATTTCGACTCTGAACGGTGGTCTTTCACCAGGACGATGCTGACAGTGGGAGATTGAGTCAATGCCCTCTACGACAGCTGTGCGACAGTGACGTACCTGCTCCATGACCTCGGGAGCCATCCAGCAAGGGGTGCCCACAAAGGTGTGGCGCACCTTCTGGCGCGACATGTCCTGCCCGGTGGAGAGCCAGGCCGACACGCCGAAGTCGGCTATTTGCACGGCGCCGTCTTCGCCCAGAAGGATGTTTCCCGCTTTTATGTCTCTGGAAAGGAAAAGAAACAAATCAATACGATACAACCTCAGAGCAATAATATACAAGAGGGAGCGCTGCTATAGTCAGTTTCTATGAGCTTTGCCGGACTTGGCTAAACCTGGGCGTGACTAGTGCTAGGGTATTTATACACCCATTCATAGCACATGTCGACATAATGTTTTTATTTATTTGTACAACCACTTTTTCACAGAATTGTTTTAAACAAAAATATAGCACATAACCTAAAAAACCGTTGAGTTATGTCCATTTATGTCGCATTTCAAAACGTGTGGGTGGAGTCAACGGAGACGCGGGACACGAAGAACATTCTTAAAATACTTTAAAGTGGTGTGATAATTTGGGAAATTTTGTCGTCTCTTTCTTTCTCATGGTGTACGGCGTAAAAACTCGGAGAAAGTGATTTATCCCAAATTTGTATAGGTTGGGTAAAAAGAATTAGCTCTCTCTCTTCACATATTGTTACTCCAAGGATACAACGGATTTCTCATTCCCAAAGCCGATCCTATGCGGGCGCAATTGGAGGTGTCCGCTCGAGGCGGCGAATTGGAAAGGCACAGTGAAAATTCAATACTGTTTGCTTTTTGTATTTTAATTTTCTTTACCTGTCCTCCACGAAATACCCCAATCGGGGATGCCATAGTCCTACTGTCTCCGGTCAGTAAAGACTGTTGTGCGGTATTTAAATTTGAAAAAATAACTGTTACACCTGCAAGAAATTTGATAGACACAAGCCGAACGCAGTTAATGTCGATTTTATTCATTTTTGGGAAAGACGACTAGAATGTGGAAAGGACTGAAAATCTGTATTTTCTCCTTTATTTAATCCAGACTTCTTCAAGGCCTGTATTAACAAATCTCTTCCTGCAGCCCCTCCCTTAACCCGTCTCTTCCATTCCCCAATTTGTACACTCTAAACAAAAACTCCAACGAAGAAAACAAACTCACCTATGGATCTGACCATTCATGTGGAAATATTCAAGCCCCTTGAGGACTTCCTTGAGCACGGTGGCGATGGTGGCCTCGTCGAACACGCCGTGCTTGCAGTTCGCCACTCGCATCTTGTGCTTGATGACGTCCAGGAGACTGCCACCTGTTGACGGAAATATAAACTATAATGTACAAGCAAAAGAAAAGTGCGGCAAGGATGTATTGCCACTTTCGTCTATCGTGATGTTTATTTTTAACCTCTAGTTTTCCGGAGGTGCCAATAGGCACCGGGCATTCATCATTATCTTTTCAGGAGTTTTTATCGTTTAAAACCTGTTGTTTGCATAATTAAATGAACCGCAATCGCCTGTCAACAAAAAAATCAATCCATAGAGATGTTTTACATTACGTTAAGTTTGGTACAAGTCGAATAGTAAATATTTGAAGTTTGCTTACGTCAGCGCGGCTGAAAAAAATTGATTTTCAAAGTGACATTATTGTTTGTATTTACATGAAAACCTCACGCAATTTTATTTTTATTTGGAAGGAAATGTATTCAGCCACACGAAAATACAACAAAACCACAAAAATCTTCACATTTCTTAATCAAACTATTTTTAGAGACGCAAGTGAGAAAAAAACCAATTCTTCGAACATAAGTAGCTATTCCAGAAAAACCACTTATACAACTAACATACAATTTAAAAAATTACATAAACACATTATCTGAAAAGATAACGTAATTGACAAAAACATAATTTAGTAAAATACAAGTGAGTTATTACAAAATTACAGTCAGCAAGGTACGACGGAAGTTGTACCTTGCGGGAATGCAGCATTCCAGAGGTTAAACGGAGCTATAAAAATTGACCGATAGTAATAAAGCAGAATCGTTGCAGAGTGTCGGAGATTGTTCAAGTTAACGACCTCCATGGTCGAGTGGTAAGATGGTTTGAACATGTAGAGCAAATGAACGAAGAAAGGCGTGTGAAAAGAATATACGATGCGAAAGTGAATGGAAGAAGAAGTCGAGGACGCTCGAGAAAGACATGGCACAATCAAGTAAATCAAATACTTGAATCGGGTCATGTGAAGAGTCAGAATAACAGAAGAGTATGTATGAGACGATGTATGAATGTAAATGAAGCAAGGAGTGTGTGCCAAGACAGAGTTGTATGGCGGTCCGTCCTCTCTGCCTACCCTTGCGGTGACACGGCGTGATGGTTAGTTAGTTAGTTAGTCATAACACATTTAATTCATATAAAATATAATATAGTATATTTGAGGCACGTTCCAGAGTGGTAGATACTCCAGTATCGCCCTGGTGAAAGACCAACATTCAGAATTTAAACTTTGCTTGAAATGGCTTTAGCCGTGTTTGGTGACCAGATCTGAATAGCCAGGTACTGCCCAACCCTCCACTTACCCATCTCCTACCCCTTCAGTCTTACCTTAGTATCAGACGGTTGGGAGCATTTGGGACTCTTGTGTGGTATTCACTCTAAGTTGGCGCGATCACAATTTTAGCAATTTTTGTTGTTGTATCGACAGTGTAATAAATTTGGCGCGATATCGACGTATTATTGGAAAAAACACCCTAGAATAAAGACGTAAACAATAACACTCACCTTCTAATAACCGCAGAATCAGCCATAATTCTTCCTTCACGACGAAGCTCGTATAGTACGTTACCACATTCTCGTGGTTGCAGCTTGACATGGCCTGAAGAAAACAAAATGATATGTTATTATTACTAGATAAACAATTATTGATTCATTATCAATAAACTAGTCTTAAAAAACAGAAAGTACAGGTATATTGGTGAAAAACTTAACAGAACTGATTGATGTCATGAAAGGAAGCGAGGCCAGCATTCCACAATGGAGTGCCGATACCAACCCTGATGTTTAGCAGTGAGGTATGGAACTGGCAGAGGAAGGAACAAAGTAGACAGAATGCTGTAGAAATGAGATCCCTCAGGGGTATGTGTGGTAAAACCATGTATAGTAAGTATGTTCCTGTATATTTTCACAAAAACGGCGCTATACAAATTATCCAAACATTATTATTATGACTGTAACAAAGGTCCGGAAAGAATGCAAGGCCGATGGAAGCATAATAAACAAGATTAAGAGAAGGACGCTTAGATAGTTTGAACATGTCGGCCTCCGTGGTCGAGTGGTTAAGTTTCTCTTAGTCACGTTTTTGGGTGTTCTTCGATTTTTTACTTTTGAAAAAAATGGATCAAAGAATAAAATCCATGGTTTGTTTTTCCACAACTTCAGGACGCTCATCGTCATTAACATCTTCTCGGCCTTCTGTAAAGCGCTTGTACCACTTATAAACACTTTTTTGAGACAAAGTAGACTCGCCGAATGCCAGTCAACATTTTAAGTGCGTTGGAGCACTTTATTCAATTTTTAACGCAAAATTTAATACATATTCTTTGATCCGTTTTTTTCAAAAGTAAAAAATCGAAGAACACACAAAAACGTGACTAACCTTTCCAGTTGTCAAAAACAAACCACTAATCCAAAATGGCTGATAATGCTAACATATGATAAACATAAGTGTACCAACATAACAAAAACAAAAAAAAAAGATAATCGAATGTACACAGCCCGCGAAAATTCAAAATTCACCTTTTCTTTTGAACAGGCCTCGTACATCTCGTCGGCAGCCACAAAAATGTTAAGATCTAAAAGATATTTTTGACAGTGAAAAGATTTTACCAAATCAGAATAACAAACTCTGCACTACTTACGGTAATATAATATTATGTAGTGGCTTGTGGTTAAGTAAACTGAGATACTATCAATTGCATCGAGTAAACAAATAATGCTAACGTTAAGTTAATCGCTAGAAGTGGTTGACAAGTTTATTATCTTTGCGAAACCTTGAAGAATTATTAAAAAATAAACACAAAAAAATTGTAAAAAGAGCCAAACATATTAGTGAAGGTCACGCAATTAGATTTAATTCGAACAACACATATTTAGGATTGTGTGTATTGGTGCATATAAATATATAAGCTTACGATAGTACTGTCCTTGAGGAATAGCCTTTTGTCTTGCTTATATAGACGGCCTGCGTAGTCGAGTGGTGAGAAGCTCGACTACGAATCCAAGGGTCGCGGGTTCGAACCCGGCGTGCGCTAATACATTTTATTCAATTAATATGTGACATAACACATTTAATTAATGTAAAATAATATACAGGATATTTGCGGCACGTTCCAGAGTGGTAGATACTCCAAGTATCGCCCTGGTGAAAGACCACCATTCAACAAAAAACGTTGCTTGAAATGGATTTAACCTTGTTTGGTGACCAGATTAGAATAGCTAGGAATTTTCCAACCTTTCTCTTATATCGTTTCCCTCCTCACTTATTTAAGCCTCACAACATACCCCAAATTGGGGATACCATAGTCCCACTGACTCTAGACAGTTGGGACCTTTAGTGAGGTTTTCACATACGAGTATATTCTACTCTGGTCATAGTATACAAATTGTTTTATTTTTATTTTTTATAGTGAATACCGCACAAGAGTCTCAACTGGTCCCAACCGTCTAGAGCCAGTGAGATCATGGCATCCCCAATAGGGGTATGTTGTGAGGCTGAAGGTAGTGGGGAGGGAATGGAGATGAGAAAGAGGAAGGTTGGGAAGTACCTGGCTATTCAGATCTGGTCACCAAACACGGCTAAAGCCATTTCAAGCAACGTTTCAATTTTGAAGGGTGGTCTTTCACCAGGGCGATACTTGGAGTATCTACCACTCTGGAACGTGCTGCAAATATACGTTATGTTATTTTATCTGAATCAAATGTGTTATAACCTTGGATTAACAATGTATGGAGGGAGAGCTAATTATTTTTACCCAACCTATACAAACTTGCGATAAATTACTTTCTCCGGGTTTTTACGTCGTACACCATGAGAGAGAAAGAGACAAGAAATATAATACTCCGCTTCCACGTACTCTCACAATGATCTTGGTCTCCCGGGTCACCGCGGGACTCTGCCCATATTTTTTATTATGCCACTAAACTTGACACAACTAAACGGTTTTTTAGGTTATATGCTATATTTTTGTTGAAAACAATTTTTTTTTTTTACATGAATGAATACCGCACAAGAGTCTCAACTGCTCCCAACCGTCTAGAGCCAGTGAGACTATGGCATCCCCAAATTGGGTATGTTGTGAGGCTGAAGGTAGTGGGGAGGGGAAGGAGATCGGGAAGAGGAAGGTTGGGAAGTACCTGGCTATTCAGATCTGGTCACCAAACACGGCTTAAGCCATTTCAAGCAACGTTTCGATTCTGAATGGTGGTCTTTCACCAGGGCGATACTTAGAGTATCTACCACTCTGTGAAAAACTGGTTATACGAATAAACAAAACATTATGTCGATATGTGATATGAACGGATGTGTAAATACCCTAGCCTTAGTATTAGCCACACACAGGTCTGCCGAGTCCGGTAAAAATCATCAAAAACTGACTACGCTGCCTTGGATAGATACCACTCTATATACTCTAAGTTTATAACACATATTGATTAAATAAAAGTTATTTGCGCACGCCGGGTTTGAACCCGCGAACTTTGGATCCGTAGTCGAGTGTCTTACCGCTCGACCGCAGAGGCCGTCGAATAATCGATTGAAATAATATTATTATTTTTTATTATGTTGCACTTGTAATTTATACGGCCAAATTACATACCATGAAAGGGGAAATAAAATAATAATTTAGAGGTAGATAAAAACGATAAATAAAGCAATAAATTACAATTGGCCTCTGTCAGCTAACAGTTGACAAAGTTGTAAATTAAATGACAATAAATAATTGAATGATGCAGAAAAAAAAGCAATAAATTAACGACATTTTATTATGACTCCCTCAATACAAACAAGTAACACAAATTTTTAAGGCGCCTACAGATATTAATTAGCGAGACGACGTGAAATGAAACGCCATCAGCACACCGCGCACACTGCGATCCCTTTTTGAACTGACTAACTAACCATCAAGCCGTTTCCGCAGGGGTAGGCAGAGAGGACAGACCGCCAAACAACTCGGTCTCGGCACACACTCCTTGCTTCATTCACATTCATACCTACTCTTCCGTTATTAATCTTCACATTTCCCGTCTCGAGTGTTTGATTCACTTGATCGTGCCATGTCTTCCTCGGGCGTCCCTGACTTCTTTTTCCATTCACTTTTGCGTCATGTATTATTTTCACTCCATTTATCGTTAATATGCCCTACATGCCCAAACCATCCAAGCGTCCCTTTCTTAATCCTATTCATTATACTTATATCAACCTTGCATTCTTTCCAGAAATCCACATTTTTAGCACATGGTTTTACACACATACGCCTCAGGGATCTCATTTCTAAAGGATTGATTAATTTTGACAAAAATGCGACTTAAACAAAATGAAATCATGAACTGGAACCGTTTGACTTTGTGTACATCATCTTATTTATACGTACATGCCATAAATTCTATTCACACTCTACATGCCCAAACCATCTAAGCGTCCCTTTCTTGATTCTATTCATTACGCTCACATCAGCCTTGCATTCTTTCCGAATATCCACATTTTTAACACGGTCATTCGTGGTTTTACTGCACATACGCCTCAAGGATCTCGTTTCTACAGCATTCAGTCTACTTTCATCGTTCCTCTGCCAGTTCCGTGCCTCACTGCCATTTATCAGGGTTGGTATAGGTACTCCATTGTGGACTGTTATTCCTTAGCATCGCTTCCTTTTGTGTTTGTCCGAAAAACTGACAATTAACGGATCGCGACGTGCACAATGCTAATGCTCGTAAGTTGCGCAGTTCGTGCACGCTGCAACGTACACACTATGCTAATTTGTTTCAACCTCTGTTGCTAATATTTGTGCACGCCTCAAGATGCAGTTGGACGTAGTTATGCAAAAAACGTCCAACCGCAAAAAGATGAAACGAAAAAAAGATGGCGTTTGAAAATATAACGATAAAAAAGCATTAATATGTGTAGTAGACATTTGTAATGTAATTATAAGTATTTCTCTTTTTTTTTAAATTTCTTTATTTATAAATTAACGAACTAAAGTCCAATTACAAAAAAGACATAAAACACGAAATGGAAAAAAGAGCAACAGAGAAGGAATAGCACATACATAATAATAAATGAAGCGATGACAAAAATATGACAAAATAAACATAAGAGAGAACATTCAAGCCATGGTCTAGTCAAAGTTTTGGTACAGTCGTAAAGAATGACAAAACTCATTTAGACTGCTACCAAAAATTTCAAGACCATGGCTTGAGTTAACAAGTCTTGCCATTCTGGCCATTGGAGAATTATACCCATAATTAGTATTGTGATGATTGAGGAACATCAATTCATTGTTTCTGAGTCTACGGCAAGGAATGTTGAACTGGAGTTGCAACAGAGAAGGTGAGTCATTAAAACAATTAATAATTTTGAAAATAAAAATTAAATCAAAGTCTATCTTCAGCAGATATAAATCTCGTATTTATCTATAGAAAAAAATGTAAAACACGATTTTGGCAAATTGCAGGTTGGACACTTTCTTCATAACTACGTCCAATTGAGATACTAACATGAATATATTTTTCTATCTATATCCGTGTTTTAATTTTTTAATTAATATTCGCTAAATCATTTATAATGAAGGTCTTAATTCAATCGGCTCTTTGAGTTAGCCAGTAAATGTTAAGATGTTCATTATAAGATATTTAGCCAAAATAAATTAGAAATTAAAATAAGGAGATTAATTTTGAAAATCTATTTAGGGTAGCCGAGCTGCGATTTCGAAGCCCAGATCTTCGACGCTCGACTACGAATCCAGAGGCCGCCGGTTCAAACCCGACGTGCTCAAACATATTTTATTCAATGAATATGTGTCATAACCTCGGAGTAACAATGTATGGAGAGAGAGCTAATTCTTTTTACCCAACCTGTACAAACTTGCGATAAATCACTTTCTCCGGGTTTTTACGTCGTACACCACGAGAGAAAAAGAGACAACAAAAATATCACACCACTTTTATGTACTGTAAGGATGATCTTGGTCTCCCGCGTCTCCGGGTACTCCGCCCACATGTTTTCATATGCGACTAAACTCGACACAACTAAACGGTTTTTTAGTTTATATGCTATATTTTTGTTGACAACAATACTGTGAAAAAGTGGCTTTGCGAATAAACAGAAACATTTTGTCGACATGTGCTATGAATGGATGTATACCCTAGCCCTAGTTCCAGCCAGGTCCGCGGGGCCCGGCAAAAATCATCAAAAACTGACTACACTGCCTTGGATGGGTACAACTCTATGTACTCTAAGGTCATAACGCATCTAATCAATATAAAAAACATATAGTATATTCGCGGCACGTTCTAGAGTGGTAAATACTCTCAGTATCGCCCTAGTGAAAGACCACCATTCAGAATCGAAACGTTGCTAGAAATGGCTTTAGCCGTGTTTGGTGACCAGATCTGAATAGCTAGGTAGTTTCCAACCTTCCTCTTCCCCATCTCCTTCCCTTCCCCACTATCTTCAGCCTCACAACATGCCCCGATTGGGGATGCCATAGTCCCACTGGCTCCAGACGGGTGGGAGCAGTTGAGACTCTTTTGCGGTATTCACCATATAAAAAAAATATACCTGTATTTCTTTGAGGAGTTCTTCCATGGAGGTGTTCCATTTCTCCAAGTTGATCCTTTTAATAGCGCACTTTTCTGACCGCGGCTTGCAGTATGCCGAATATACGATGGCCGTAGCGCCGATTCCTGTAAATGAAAAACAAAAAACAATTATATTCCAGAAATTAAAACACTGAGAAGGACTATTTTTTATAAAAGAGAGACAAAATTTCCCAGGTTACAAATAACCTGACGATATTTGTTGCTTGTGCAATGACGGAGGACTTAGCTAGCAGAAGATTGAACCCGACATGCGTTGATGGGGATCCATAGCTTCTGACCACTCGGCTTCTAACTGAATGCTAAATTAAACACTTTGTGTAAATCACTGTATTTATAATAATGTGCAAACTGATTTTAACATAAACATGAGTGCTTATATGCTGACTATGCTAAGGCCTATGCTGAAACCGGTTGGCATGTTGTAATAAATGTGTTGTACAAAAGAGGTGTACACAAAGTTAACAGTATTTCACGAAAAAAAAAAAAAAAAAAGTGTGCACTGTAAGGGAATCATGTTCCATTTAGTGTATATTTTTTGTTATTTATTATTTTAAAGACATTACAAAAATGAGCATTTCAAAGCGTTTTTAAATAGCATGAGTAAGGGTTTATAACAGTGTACACAAAATATATCGCTGCTGGAAAGGCAAAAGGGCTTAAGAGACACTTTGGTCAAAAATGAGTTCAATATGCAGTTTTTATCAGGTTTTTTTTCTGCATGGAAGGCTCTGACTCTTGTGTTTATATTAATTAAATGTGAAATAACATAAATTAATTGAATAAAATGTATTTGTGCACGGTCGGATTTGAACCCACTATCTCTGTATTCATAGTCGAGGATCTAAACAGCTTGACCACAGCGATCGTTGATTTGGATCTTGCCAAGAGAATGTACGAAAAGAATAATTTATTTATTTTAAAAGGTCTCAAAAATACAGTTGTTAACCAAACAATTTAAGAGATGAATGATAGGGATACAGTAGAAATGAATGTAGATAAACATGGTAATTAATATAGTACAACAAAATACAAAAGAAGACAATAAAACAGATGCATGTTTGAATTTCTTGTAGACAGAGTAAAGAAAGATCAATCAATTAATAAAACAATAATGTTTATCTGAAGTGACCTCCCAGGTAAGTATTCTTCTATATATTATCTCTGTAAATAATATAAATAAATTTTAATACGCCATAGATTATTTGTAGCTATTAATACGATGAAGCCTAAGAATTAAGATATGTACAGAGCCCTTGAGGAAATTTCTCACAAGAATGGCGCTATACAAATTATCAAAATATTGACTGACTAACTATCACGCTGTTTCGCTGCAGCGGTAGGCAGAGAGGACGGACCGCCATATAACTCTGTCTTGGCACATTCACACATCGTATCATACATACTCTTCTGTTATTCTGACTCTTCACACGACCCGATTCAAGTATTTGATTTACTTGATCGTGCCATGTCTTTCTCGGGCGTCCTCGACTTCTTCTTCCATTCACTTTTTCATCATATATTCTTTTCACACTCCTTTCTTCGTTCATTTGTTCTACATGCCCAAACCATCTAAGCGTCCCTTTCTTGATCTTGCAATCTTTCCGGATATCCGCATTTTTAATACGGTCATACATGGTTTTACCGCACATACGTCTTAAGGATCTCATCTCCACAGCATTCAGTCTACTTTCATCCTTCCTCTACCAGTTCCATGCCTCACTGCCATGCATCAGGGTTGGTATAATCACTCCATTGTGGACTGCTAGCTTCGCTTCTTCGGACAATTTCTTATTTACCCCAACAGCGTTCAGTCCTCCATTAATGGAGTTTCCTGCATTCACCCTTCTTTAAATATCCTTATCAGCCTTTCCATCTCTCTAGAACATACTTCCTTTATACACAAACTCATCCACTTGCTCCAAGTATTCATCATTCACAACTATATTGCACGCTGTTTTCGTTCTCTCTTTTTTAAACACCATGACTTTGGACTTACTTACAGTACACAATATAATTAAATATTAATACACCATAGATTATACATAGTTGATAATAAGATGAAGCCTAGGAATTAAGATATGGACAGTGCCCTTCAGGTAATTTTTCACAAGAACGTCGCTATACAAATTATCAAAATATTATTACTATGATAATGTGAATAAAGCAAGAAGTATGTGTCAAGTTATGAGGTGTTCCATTCTATCTGCCTACCTCTATGGAGTGTCTGCGTCGTGATAATTTAAGCTGTTCAAAGAATTATCAATTTTTAATACCAATGCATAAATTATTGCATTAAATTAACGACTTCTCGCAATAAAAGAGCGTTAATATGAGGCGAGGCGTGAAATGTCAACTTAAAAAAATAGTCATTAATGATTCACAAATAAGCCAAAGATGTTTAGCATAATTTTTTAAGCACACTGCACAAAGATTATCCAGCTATTAAATCGCGAATCTATTTCATCGCCTTAATAGAAAGATAAACCCGTATGCAAAGATATTATTTTACGACCACCAAAGAGATAATCTGGTAAAAGTGTAGTATGGGCGTGTCCGTGCGCCCGAATTGAGCTCAATTTTATCTTACTTCTTGTGAAATCGTTCAAACATTTTCAAATGTCAAAATTCTTTCTCGAGCAGAAAATCAATTTCATAGGGCTGTCTGAGGCCTAGGAGTCCAAAGGTCTTATGTCAATCGGAGACGTCAATTTTCTGTCAAATCGGTATAGATCACACTTCTAGGGATTATCTATTCAGTGGTTATAACAGAAAGAGAAAATTATACATTTGCCGACTAGATGACTTTCGAATGAAATGGTAATAATTGAGATTTTTAAGTGCAACGATAACGTTAATTGCGATAATGATGCCACATTTTTGATGTTTCTGATTGTACATTTGCGTGCGCTTTCTCTTTTCGATCGCCTATTTTATAGCGTGTGGGTTTGAAACGGTGGTTGCCACGCTGTTGCGAGGTTTTAATGGCGATTTCCAAATGAGGCGTAATTATTAGACGCCAACTCCCAAGTTCGTTAAAACCACGTCATTAATAGATATTATTATTATTATTGATTCGAAGATAGTCTGCATGGCTTCCGTAAGCAGACACTTAGGGCCTCTCTTGTTCACACAGGAAAGACCCTAAAGTAAACATCATCTTTGGAAATACCTTGTGAAGAGCCTTTTTAAGAAATGGACTAATATTGTAGGAGAGAGGGAATACAGACGCCGGCAAATAATTCCAGAGTTAAGCACAAGGGCGGCCCCCATGGTCGAATGGTAAGGCGCTCGACTACGAATCCAAAGATCGCGGGTTCAAACCCGGCGTGCGCCAATAACTTTTATTTTATTAACATGCGTCACAACACATTTAATTCATATAAAATAAAGTAAAGTTTATTTGCGGCACGTTCCAGAGTGGTAGATACTCCAAGTATCGCCCCGGAGAAAGACCACCATTCAGAATCGAAACGTTGCTTGAAATGGCTTTAGCCATGTTTGGTGACCAAATCTGAACAGCCAGGTACTTCCCAATCTTCCTTGTCCCCATCTCTTACCCCTCTCCACTATCTTCAGCCTCACAATATACCCCAATTGGGGACGCCATAGTCTCACTGGCTCTAGAGGGTTGGGAACAATTGGGACTCTTGTGCGGTATTCACGATAAAAAAAAGCACAATAACGAGTCGTAAAAACGACCCATTCTCATGTGGCCAACGCCGACCGTGTACAAATGGTGTGCACGCATTTGGCGAGTCTCCCGACTGTGCAATGACGCTAGTTTTTCGGAGCACCTTCCACTGAAATCTGCGTTATAAAGACTGCGATCCGTCCACTAAGATGGTGATCTATCAAACTGTGTTTTATCGTGTTATTTTGTGAGTAGCTAAGTTCCTTTAACAAAGTTCCCCAGAGTTGTCATGGGGTGTTTGGCCATGCCTCCTGGTTCCACAACATGGTATTCAACTCCCCCAGGTATACGAGTCTTCTTCCCATCAAGATGGGATATTGACAATTTAAAACAGGACCCAAAATGGTGCCTTGTGGTACTCCTATTTAATACATTTTCTTGGTTGTTTCTTCAGCCTCTTGACATTTCCTCCAGCTATTAGTGTTTGCTTTCCCCTCCCAACAGCTGCATGTACCAGGTGTGACGAGGCAGTGTCCTGTTGATAGTCCTACCAGTTCCCTCGCTGAGTCTCTATCCATATTGAGCAGTTGTCTGGCTCGTTTGGGACGTTGGGCACCTATTTTTATGGTGGGAAAGTTAGTAGAAGCCATAATGGGAGTTGGGAGTTTGTATTTGCATACTTTTAGTTCAGAGTCCTTTAGGCCACATTTGTGGATCATATACGCACAGCGACTGCACCAGATGCAGTTTAGTGAGGCCCCCGTCTTTCAAGGGAAAGAGAACCTTGGGAGTTTCATAATTGGGTCCACAACGAGGTTCGTGTTTTTCACGTCCGAGTCACCGAGTTCGTCGCGACTCTTTGGAAGAATGTCGTGACAGAAGCAGACTACTGTTTTCAGTCCAAAAAGGTTTCCTTGATGTGAAGCGGTTGGCCGCGAGATGTGAGAGTTCGTCTTGAAGTGATTTGACTTGCCTTGACAAAAATATTTTGAATTGTTTTAATCCACCCAACTAACTAACCATCACGTAGGCAGAGAGGATGGACCGCCATACAACTCTGTTTTGGCACACACTTCTTGCTTCATTAACATTCATACATCGTCTTATACATACTCTTCTGTTATTCCGACTCTTGACATGGCCCGACTCAAGTATTTGATTCACTTGATCGTGCCATGTCTTCCTCATGCCTCCCCGACTTCTTCTTCCATTCACTTTTGCGTCATATATTCTTTTCACACTCCACATGCCTAAACCATCAAAGCTTCCCTTTTTAATCCTATTCATTACGCTTACATCAGCATTACATTCTTTCCGGATATCCACAATTTCAACACAATCATACATGGTTTTACCGCACATATGCCTTGGGGATCTCATTTCCACAGCATTCATTCTACTTTCATCTTTCCTCCGCCAGTAATGTCATGCCTCACTGCCATATATCAGGGTTGGTATAAGCACTCCATTGTGGACAGCTAGCTTCGCTTCTTTAGTCAATTTTTTATTTGCGCCAACAACGTTCAGTCCTTCAATATATTGAATAATGTCTGCTTAATCACATTATAGGTAGGTAGGGATTTGAAAAGATTATTTTTTAATTTTGATAATTTCAATTAGCGTCAGTTTCTAATTTGAAAAGTGCACACTCGTAAGGTCTTACGTACTCGCAAAGGAAATTATTACATTAATATATATTAGTCAGTGCATTGTGCCGCGTTGTTTCGTGTCGTTTTAACGCATTTGTCAATTTTAACACAATTTGCGCAATTGTAAAACCTACAGAGTGTGGGCAAGTACCAAGGCACTATGTTAAACATACAACAAGTACCCGACCGCTTGCATTCTTAGATCATATAACAAAATAAGAATATTTTTACAAAATGGAGGATGAAAATAAAACTCATCTGACTGTGAAATTGTACAAGAAATAAAAATAATAAAAGTTCAACATCGTCACATTATGTTGAGAGGCAAATTAATAGACACAAAATATTTAAATTATGATTACTGAGCAAGAGTTCCAACAGTCCGAAGCCAGCAGAACTATGGCGTTCCAAACTGGGATATGTTGTGAGGCTGAAGTTAGTGCAGAAGGGAAGGAGGCGGGTATAAGAAAGGCTTGAAAGTACCCGACTAATCAGATCTGGTCACCAAACACGGCTAAAACCATTTCAAGCGACGTTTCGATTCTGAACGGTGGTCTTTCACCGGGGCGATACTGGCAGTATATGCCACTCTGGAACCGTGAAATAATACGAAATCAATTCAACAACTGGGCATGTGGAGCGAATACACGAAGAATGGAGTGTAAAAAGATCATATGATGCGAAAGTGAATGGAAGAAGTCGGGGACGCCCGAGGAAGACAACATGGCACGATCAAGTGAGTCGAGCCATGTCAAGAGTCAGAATAACAGAAGATTATGTATGAATGTGAATGAAGCAAGGAGTGCGTGCCAAGACAGAGTCGTATGGCAGTCCGTCTTCTCGGCCTACCGAAGCGGCTAGTTAGTTATATTTCTTTTTCACACGCTGGGATTTGAAGCCGCGATCTCTGAATTAGTAGCCAAGAATCTTAACCGCTCGACCACAGGTATCGTTGACTAAATTCGAACATCCAGGTACTTCCCGACCTTCCTCTACCTCATCTCCTTTCCTTCAGCCTCACAAAACACCCCAATCGGGGACGACACATTCCTAGAGGCTCTGAACACTCGGGACTCTAGTGCGATTTCAGACTTTTAATTAGCGTTGTAACCGCTCTGTGCGAACTGCTACAAAGATCTACTTCATTTTGTGGCAGTTCACACTTCGCACATTTTTGAGTGTGCGAATACTTCGATTGAAGTTAGACTACGAAGCCACAAAGAACTACTTTATTTTGCGGTAGCACACATTTCAATTGAAGGTCGACTGCAAAGATTTGGTGAGGAGCTGGTTCTTAATAGATTTGCTAGTACTTGTTAGTTGATGACGAATGTAAGTAAGTCCAAAGTCATGGTGTTTGAAAGAGAGAGTACGAGAACAGCGTGCAATATAGTTGTGAATGATGAATACTTGGAGCAAGTAGATGAGTTTGTGTATTTAGGAAGTATGTTCTAGAGAGACGGAAAGGCTGATAAGAATATTGAAAGAAGGGTGAATGCAGGAAACTTCATTAATGGAGGACTGAACGCTGTTGGCGCAAATAAAAAATTGTCCAAAGAAGCGAAGCTAGCAGTCCAATATGGAGTTCTTTTACCGACCCTGATGTATGGCAGTGAGGCGTGGAACTGGCAGAGGAAGGATGAAAGTAGACTGAATGCTGTGGAAATGAGATCCTTGAGACGTATGGACGGTAAAACCATGTATGACCGTATTAAAAATGTGGATATATGGAAAAAATGCAAGGCTGATGTGAGCGTAATGAATAGGATCGAGAAAGGAACGCTTAAGATGGTTTGGACATGTAGAGCGAATGAACGAAGAAAGGAGTGTGAAAAGAATATATGATGCGAAAGTGAATGGAAGAAGAAGTTGAGGACGCCCGAGAAAGACATGGCACGATCAAGTAAATCAAATACTTGAATAGGGTTATGTGAAGAGTCACAATAACAGAAGAGTATGTACGAGACGATATATGAATGTGAATGAAGCAAGGAGGGTGTGCCAAGACAGAGTTATATGGCGGTCCGTCCTCTCTCCGTGATGGTTAGTTAGTCATCTTGAGATTTCAGTTCGACTTCAATTGAAACGTCACGGTGAAGGGTTCATTTTAAAGAATTTGAAATGCGTGAAGACTTCACAAAACTTTGAAGTTTTTCCCATCGCTACTTTCGATGAAATCAGTAATGTTTTAAAGAGGAACACATCCTCTAGTGTTTTATCATCACCGGCCGTAGTTGTTTGCTTAATCGAAGCGACGACGCCGTATTTGTCAATAAACATTACTGCAATGACGAAAGCTCGGCAAACATTGTACGAAATAAAAAACTCCCAACCGGAGGCAAGATCGAGCATTTATTTACCAACACAATAGTGATGGAAATAATCGAAACGCATTTTGAAAATGGAATAGAAAGAAAAAAAAATTATTATATTTTTATGCAGTAGTATGTTTTTTTACTGTTTCAACCTTGGAGTAACAATGTATGGAGAGAGAGCTAATTATTTTTACCCAACCTATAAAAACTTACGATAGATCACTTTCTCCGGGTTTTCACGTCGCACACCCATGAGAGAGAAAGAGACAGCAAAAATAACACACCGCTTTTATGTACTGTAAGGATGATCTTGGTCTCCCGCGTCTCCGGGGACTCTGCCCACGTGTTTTCATATGCGACCAAACTTGACACAACTTTTTTAGGTTACATGCTATATTTTTGTTGATAACAATTCTGTGAAAAAGTGGTTGTACTTATAAACAAAAACATTACTTCGACATGTGCTATGAATGGATGTATAAATACCCTAGCCCTAGTCTTAGCCACGCCCAGGTCTGCCGGGTTCGGCAAAAATCATCAAAAACTGACTACACTGCCTTGGATAGGTACCACTCTATGTACTCTAAGGTTTCGACAATTTTTTTAATGAATGGTGGACTTGACGACGAAATTAAACAATGTAACCTCACTTTATAAGAACATACCAACCGGTTTCGGCACAATCGTGCCTTCGTTAAGCCAATTATAAATATAGCCGACTATCTAACTAACCATCAGGCCTTTTTCCGCAGGAGTATGCAGAGAGGATGGACCGCCATACAACTCTTTCTTAAGACACACTCCTTGATTCATTCACATTCATACATTGTCTAACGCATACATTTCTGTTATTCTTTGACTGTTGGCATGGCCCGACTCAAGTCATTGATTCACATGATCATACCGTGCTGTCTTCTTTGGGCGTCCTCGACTTCTTCTTCCATTCACTTTCGGGTCATATATTATTTTCACTCCGTTTTTCGTTCATCCGTTCTACATGCCCAAACCATCCAAGCGTCCCTTTCTTAATCCTATTCATTGTGCTTATATCAGCCTTGCATTCTTTCCGGATGTCCACATTTTTAGCACACGGTTTTACACACATACGCCTCAGGGATCTCGTTTCTAAAGAATTCATTGATTTTTACAAAAATGCGACTTAAACGAAATTAAATCGCCAACTGGAACCGTTTGACTTCGTGTACATCATCTAGTTTATACGTACATGCCAACCGGTTTCGCAAAATCTTACCTTCGTCAGAGCAGATGTAAATACATAGGTTTATATCTGTCCCGACGGAGGCACGGTTATAATGTATATAAATTTGGTTTTCGATTTAATCATTTTCCATCACAAAGTTAAAGCTAGTTTAAAAATTTATTGATATATATCACTCTTTATAATTAATGGTATACACTTTTTATAGTTTCCGACGATTAACACTTTTATTGACATATAGTAGAGTTTTTCTAACACCTATTGTTATTTTTTAAAACTTTACGTAGCCTGTTTATTAATTTATTTGTATTTTTTTCTATTCGAATTTGTAAACTCGTTGTGTTTGGTATTCAAATCACTGAATCCATCAATGGTTAAGTCGTGTTAGCTAGGATAGCGAGTCACGGGTTCAAATCCTGCAGCCAATCAATGATTGTGTTATTTTCTGATTGATATCCTTCTGATAATTATTTAATTTTGTGTGTGTTCGATTTATTCTCGAGAGGTTTCGATTATTTTCACTCGGTAGCTCCCATCACTATCTGTCATTGCACTGTACGCCGGCAAATATTGTCACACGCTGAAGCGAAACTGTTATGTCATACGAAGCGCAGACGTTCAATTCGCGGCACAGTTTGACGTCTACCTATTTAAAAACACGAACCACAGAACGAAACGGAGAAATCAAACCAAAATAAAAGCAAAAAAAACATTTGACACGGCAGAGCACTGGCTGAGGCTCTGGGCGAAAATAAACCGGGGTACCTTCGACAATTGTAATTTAATTTCCCGGCGGCGCGGCCGGCGCTCTCCCGGGGAATTTTCGCAAATACGGTGTGTGACTAAATAATGAACGTTTTAGCGGGTAATACACACCGATAACATCTCGCAAATCGTAGTCATCTTTAGTGTTCGGCCAGGCGGCCGCAGTTCGCACAGGACCGGCGGCCATTTTGCTGATAACTGAACTGCCTGCATTACCGACTGAATGACGTTTCGTCTAGACATAATGTACCCACACAAACCCCTACTGCAAAATTCACAACAAAAAAAGAGCGAGTTTAGCGACAAAAAATAAAACTATAAAATAATGCATAGAAAGTATTTTGGAATTGTTTCCTTTTAAATGTATTTTATATTTCTCTCTGTTAGGTGGCACTATACAAAATATCATATTTTTTAAAGATATAGTTTCACTGCTCATCCGGTAGGTGGTAAGTACATCTGATTGGTGTGGTCAGCGTTACCATATCTAGGTAGAAATCCCTAGATTTATGGAGAAACATATAGTTCAATGACAGAAAGGGTGTTTTTTGGAAAGTTCGCTATCGGCAAAGATGTTTTAAGCTGGATTCACACCAACGTCCGGATCCGCTCAGTGACGATATTGTTCCGCATGAGAGCTTATTGATATGGTATGAATATCAATCAAGGAGTATGTGCTAAGACAAAGTTGTGTGGCAGTATATCCTTCTGCCCACCCTTGTGATATTTAACTACTTAGTTAGTTAAATAATTATTTTGAACTGTAAAAATACTTGCATCGCAGATTTTTTTTTTTAAACCAATTTTTGATCACTAATCATATTTTTTTATCACCTTTCGATATCATTTTTTTTATCACTTTATCAAAATCATTTTTTTATCAGTTAATAATATTTTTATAATAAATAATGAATGAAAATATTATTTTGTGATAAACAATGGTTTAAAAAAAAAACTGCGATGCAAGTATTTTTACACATCAAAATAATTATTTAAATAATTAAGTAGTTAAATATCACAAGGGTGGGCAGAAGGATATACTGCCACACAACTTTGTCTTGGCATTCATACCATATCAATAAGCTCTCATGCTGAACAATATCGTCACTGAGCGGATCCGGACGTTGGTGTGAATCTACCATTATCGGCCTTTTTTTACAAATTTTGAATTTGCAGACCCCCTCCTGAGACCAAAGTTAAAAAATATAACGCGACTGTCTTAAACCTAGGGAGCTGTCGCATTTTTGAGACTTTTCTTGGATTTTGGTGCCTTTGCTAGGGAGTTTCTATTTTTTGACCTGGCAACGCTGGGAGGTGTTTATACCTACTGAATGACGTCTCGTTCAGACAATCCGATGGTCCAGAGTTTTCATGATGCAATCTTGTTGAGAAATAGACAACTAAAATATCAGTGAATTTAACGGTGAAAACTAGAATTACAAAAAATATTACGCACAAAATGCATAAAGCGCTGATGAAAGTTATATTTTCTATTGCTAGGTGGCACTATACCAAATGTCTAATAAAATTACGAGAAGAGTTCCCGTACTTCTCTGATAATATTTAGTTCAGTGATAATAATAATAATAATAATAATAATAATTGGATAATTTGTATAATAACCTAAAATTTAGAATTACTTAAATTTTTATTTTTTATTTTATTTTATTTTATTTTGTTTATTTATTTATTTATTTATTTTTATTTTTTTTTTTTTCATTTTTAGGGCATGAAGGCAAATTTAAGATAAAGTATATCGGAGGTATTTTTAACTTTTCGTAGTGAAGAACAGATAATGGTGATAATCTTCTAATGAATTTAAGGAATGAGAGTCTGAAAAAGTTTTTCTTGGTTCTATTGGGCTTGTTACATCTTGATTATGGATATGATTTTCTGAAAAAATGAGTTTTGAGTTTGGCTCTGAACTCTGCCGAGTCTTTTATTACTCTCAGATCATGTGGTAGTCCATTCCAGGTTTTAGGACCTGACACTCCGAAGGCGCGCTCTCCAAACTTAGTGTCTGGTGTGCGCTTTGGTTCTTTCAACCTTCCGATAGCCGATGACATTGCTGATCTAAGAGTTGACTGTCGCGAATTGGAATCTTCAGGAATACACAATTCCGATAAATAAGCCGGAGCCATTCCGTTAATTGATTTGAAAACCATCCAGCAAAGCTTAAACTGGATTCTTTCGGGACATTTAAGCCAGTGAAGATTTTTGAGGTGCTCTGAGATATGGGAATATTTTGATACGCCGGTGATAAGTCTTGCCGCGGCGTTGAAGACTAGTTGTAGTTTGTTAATTTGATATTTAGGAAGACTAGCGTATATTCCGTTGCAGTAATCTAAACGCGAAACGACGTACGAGTTTACAAGTAATTTGGTTGCCTCTGTTGGCAGGTTTCTTCGCACTGATTTTATTTGTCTTAGTTGAAAGAACCCTGTGCTCACAGTCTTGTTAATTTGGGATTTAAGGGAGAAATCAGCATCCAAATTGACGCCCAGAAGTTTGATGGATGTCTTTGGAATAATGTCACTTCCTGAGACAGCTATTGGGGAGTTATTGATGTTATGCTGACGTCTGCTTGTGGCGGTCCAGAGAAACTCTGTCTTTGAAGGGTTCAATTTCAGTCTATTTGAGGTTATCCAGAGAGTGATCGCTTCTAGGCACTCAGTCATGCGGATTTTCAGACTGTCTATTTCTGTCGGTGAGCAGTAAAAAGTAAACTTGCTGGTCGTCGGCGTAGCAATGTGATATAAGACCAAATGATTTGATTATTTGAGCGACATCATTTATGAAGAGGATGAAGAGCAGTGGGCCCAGAACGGACCCCCTGGGGTACTCCAGATGAAAGCGTTGTAAAATTTGATTGGTTTATTCCCACCTTCACGGCTTGTAAACGGTTACTTAAGTACGATATCAGCCAATTCTTAACGCCACAGTTTAAACCAAAAGTTTCTTCTAGTCGTGTAATTAGAAAACCGTGGTCGATCGTGTCGAAAGCTGCGCTCATGTCTAAGACCGAGAGAAGTGCTAACTTTCCTGACTCGATGGCAAGAGTGATGTCCGACAAAACACGTAGTAACCCAGTTTCCGTCGAGTGGAACCTTCTGTAAGCAGATTGATATTTAGTTAACAATTTATTTGAATTTATATGATAGGTTATCTGTGAAGCAGTAATTTTTTCTAGAATCTTGGATATAAATGGAAGATTTGAAACGGGTCGGTAATTTGATAAGTCTTCAGCGTCCAATTGCGGTTTTTTTATTAATGGAGTTACGACAGCTGATTTTAGTGATTTGGGAAAATCACCTGTGCTAAATGGTTTTGGATTTGGGAAAATCACCAGTGATGCCAAGACTTAAAATAAATAAATGGCGAGACGGACTTATTTATAAAACCTGACAGCAGACGTTGAAGCTGCGGTCCGACTCGACAATAAATCACTCGCGCTATTATTAATCCAGATGGAAGTAATTAGCTTTGACAATAGACACGGAAATAAATCCTTTGAGCTATTACTTAATAGCCTATTTATCCTCTCGGCATAGCGACCTTTCAGAATAATGCTTTTGAATGCAGTCTGCTTTGGAAAGGCGTGAAGTTTAACTCGTAGGCTGCCATGAGCTTCTATAGACGATTTAGAATTCAGAGCCGTCGCTGACGCGAGCAATACACGCTTTCAAATTCATCTTACGATATCTCGACTCACTCCATAAAGATGGCGCAATACTCAAGCTGTAAACTTAGATGAATTAAATAATGTATATACGTTACGGAGACAACGCGCGTGACTGCGCGAGACTAAGCCAACGTGGCATACCTGAGATTTACTGCGTTTAGTCTCGCACAAACATTCGTTTGACAAGCAAGCTGTCACCAGCTGCCACAAACGCATCGCTGTAAACTCTTTTCTGAGTTAAAATGCCTTCCTGTGCTTTTGACAAGTGTAAAAATCATTCGGGAACAAAAAACAAATCTCATGGAGTTTCTTTTCATGCGAATTACACACAAATCACTTTTTATTTCAATTTATACAATTATTCACATGCAAATGGTATAAGTGAGATAGCGAATGCAGAAACACATAAGTGTGTGGAAGACAACCTATCGACAGTATACGAGTACGTTGCATGTAGCGTTGGGAAAAACTTCAATGTTTTGTGAATGCTTCACGAATTGTTAGTTCTTTAAAATGAACCCTTCAATTGAAGTCGAACTCGCGAAACAAGAGATTTGTATTTATTCGCTTGTTTGTTCAGTTCTTTTTGGAACCGGTTCCTCGCCGAAAAAGCACGTACTAGTCGGTAGAGTTTAGAAAGTAAAAAGAACTGGAACCGGTTCCTTGCCAAATTACATAGTACTAGTCGGTAGCGATTTGAAAACGAAAAGCACTGGAACTGGTTCTCGCCAACAAAATCACATACTAGTCGGTAGCTCTTTAAAACTGGAAAGCACTGGAACCGGTTCCTTGTCAAATTGAACAGTACTACTCGGTAGGAATTTAAAAACCAAAAGAACTGGAACTGGTTCCTCACCGAAAAGCACATGCTAATCGGTAGAGATTTCAAAACGAAAGGAACTGGAACTGGTTCCTTATCAATGTCGATGCCTTCAAAACGGTGCTGCTTCAAATTGAAGTACTTCTTTCAATGAAATGAATGAAGGCTAAAATGAACTACCACCTTCAATTGAAGTGTTGATTGAAATGAAGTTCATGAAATGAATGAAGGCTAAATTGAACTGCCACCTTCAATTGAAGTATTTGTTCAATGAAATGAAGTTATTAAAATGAATGAACGCTAAAATGAACCACCGACTTCAATTGAAGTATTTGTTCAATGAACAATGAATGAAGTACGAACTGTTGCCAAAAGAAGTAGTTCTTTGAAGCAGTTCTTTCAAAGCGGTCACAACGCTAGTTGCATGCTACTTCACTCGTAAGTTCGTTAGGGAAGAGGGGGCTTATAACGCGGAGAATGTAACGCGGGACGTTCACATAGCTATCTCATTCATACACACATATTCTGCTTGGTATAGCTATCCTTTTCATGCGTTACAAGTTTTCAAACAGATATCAGAGCGTGCCAAATTTATCGTTCAATTTGTAAGAATATGACGTGTCTTGTATTTTATGTCTATGGCTGTAAACAAAATTTGAACCTTTATTTAACGACGTCTCAAAATATTTTTAAAAAAATTTACAAATGATTTTTTTTAATCATAATTTTTGATAGTTTTAATTGGCATACACACAATGACGTCACATGTATATACACACGTTGTAGCGTTCTCAAAGTGGCAAGCAATAATCACGCTAGTTGGTGTGATCGGTGTTTAAGCCGATTTAGTACTAAACGGTCACGCGTCGCTTGAGGTCGTTTACTATATCTATAAGTATGGAACGCGGTCTGAACTTCGGATCTGTATCGTTCATACACATATATTCTATGAATGTCTATCTTTGTCATACATGACCGATATTTGAATGATGAATTTACTGGTGACGTGTGTTTTTTGCTTGCCACATTTTGTGTTAATATTCTAAGGCTATAACGTGTCTATATATGTAACGTCATTGTTTTATGCAGCGCTTGTGGACTTTTTAAATAAAATAATTATCAAACAAATGAATCGTTCGGACACTAGCTGCTTTAAAAGTAATAGCCACGGTCAAGGAACGCACTTTTATGTTAGCTAGAATAAAAATGAAAGGAACGTTAATTATTGTGTGCAAAAGTTCGATAAAAAGTTGTTTACTTTAGTAACTCAATAATATTATGCATTAGTTACTTTTTTATCGAGTTTTTTTTTACAAGCAGTTTTTTTACCACCACTACATTTATTTATTTACTCCAAAGTGTGGACCTTAGAGTATACAAGAGGTAGCCCAAGCCAAGGCAGTGAAGTCAGTTTTGGACTTGCTTTTGATGATTTTAACATGACTCGGCGCAAATGGGCGTGGCTAAGACTAAGGCTACGGTATTTATACATCCATTCATATCACATATCGACATAATGTTTTTGTGAGTTCGTAGGGCCACTTTTTCACAGTATTTTTATCAACAAAAATATAGCATCTAACCTAAAAAACCGTTTAGTTGTGTCAAGTTTAGTGGCAAAATAAAAAATGTGGGCGGAGTCCCGCCGTTAACCAGCGAAAATAACCAGCTTAAGATCATTACGACAGTATATAGAAGCAATCCAAGAAATTTGTTGTCTCTTTCTCTCTCATGGTGTACGATGTAAAAACTCGGAAAAAGTGATTTATTACAATTTCGGATGGGTTGGGTAAAACAAATTAGCTATCCCTCCATATATTGTTACTCCAAGGTGTGGACACAGTGGGTTCACACTTGTCATTATATTTTAAATCTTCGTCGTTGAAATACTTTTTTTAAATTTTTTAAGTTCACTATAAAAATGTAAACATATGTTATGCTCCTTAAGCTTATAAACTAATGTTTATAAGTTTATTTAACGTCTTCAACGTCTAAGTATGCTTTTACATTAACAAGTTTCTTTTTTAAGTCTGCACCTTGAAGGAACAATATATGGAGGGATAGCTAATTTGTTTTACCCAACCCATCCGAAATTGTAATAAATCACTGTTTCCGTGTTTTTACATCGTACACCATGAGAGAGAAAGAGACAACAAATTTCTTGGACGGCTTCTATATACTGTCGTAATGTTCTTAAGCTGGTTATTTTCGCTGGTTAACGGCGGGACTCCGCCCACATTTTTTATTTTGCCACTAAACTTGACACAACTAAACGGTTTTTTAGGTTAGATGCTATATTTTTGTTGATAAAAATACTGTGAAAAAGTGGCTATACGAATACACAAAAACATTATGTCGATATGTGATATGAATGGATGTATAAATACCGTAGCCTTAGTCTTAGCCACGCCCATTTGCGCCGAGTCATGTTAAAATCATCAAAAACAAGTCCAAAACTGACTTCACTGGCTTTGGCTTGGGCTACCTCTTGTATACTCTAAGGTCTGCACACAACAATTAACGTTCCTTTCGTATTTATTCTAGGTAACCTAAAAGTGCGTTCCCGTGGCTACTACTCTTAAAGCAGCTAGAGTCCATTTTTAACGCAAAATTTAATACATATTCTTTGATCCATTTTTTTCAAAAGTAAAAAATCGAAGAACACACAAAAACGTGACTAACCTTTCCAGTTGTCAAAAAAAAACCACTAATCCAAAATGGATGATAATGCTAACATATGATAAACATATGTGTACCAACATAACAACAACAAAAAATCGAATGTACACAGCCCGCGAAAATTCAAAATTCACCTTTTCTTTTGAACAGGCCATGTATATGGAGTGAGTGGAGATATCGCAAGATGAATTTGAAAGCGTGTATTGCTCGTGGCAGCGACGCTCTGAATTCTGAATCGTTTATAGATGCTAATGGCAGCCTATGGATTAAACTTCAAAAGGAATCTCTTTGAGACGGAGGTTTTTTCTTCTTTTATTATTGTTGGTGTCGTGTGTTAGGTGTTTTTGCTTAGAGTACATAGAGTAGTATCTATCCAAGGCAGTGTAGTCAGTTTTTGACTTGTTTTTGATGATTTTAACCTGACTCGGCGCACCTGGTCGTGGCTAAGACTAAGGCTACGGTATTTATACATCCATTCATATCACATATCGACATAATGTTTTTGTTTATTCGTATAGCCACCTTTTCACAGTATTTTTATCAACAAAAATATAGCATATAACCTAAAAAACCGTTTGGTTGTGTCAAGTTTAGTGGCATAGTGAAAAATGTGGGCGGAGTCCCACGGTGACCCAGGAGCTTAAGATCATTGCGACAGTATATAGAAGCGGTCTATGAAATTTGTTGTCTCTTTCTCTCTCATGGTGTACGACGTAAACACCGGTGAGTAGGTTGGGTAAAAATAATTAGCTCTCCCTCCATATATTGTTACTTCAAGTGTCAGCTTGTCGTATCAGCTGATGCTGAGAGGCTCTCATCCATCCGGAGCCTACAGTTTTCTTCAGATCGTCAGCCCATCTCATCTACGGGTGACCTCTTTCTCAACCAAGGACCCCATCCGATGATAATGTGGTACCGACGGTCATCAGAGTAGTTCCGTTTGAGGTTGGAGATTGTGCTAGTAACGTTGGCCACCTTAGAATTCCTCCTTACACACTTGTTAGTCTTTCTGGAGATATTTAGCATGGGTCTTTGCGTGTGTGCGGTAAAACCATGTACGACCGCGTTCAAAATGTGGATATCCGGAATAAATGCAAGGCTGATGTAAGCGTAATGAATTAACTGACCACCACGCCGTTTCTCCGCAGGGGTAGGCAGAGAGGACGGACCGCCATATAACTCCGTCTTGGCACACACTCCTTGCTTCATTCACACATCGTCTCATACATACTCTTCTGTTATCTGACCTAACCTAACCTAACTTAACCATCACGCCTTTATCCGCAGGTGTAGGCAGAGAGGACGGACCGCCATACAACTGTCTTGGCATACATTCCTTGCTTCGTTCACATTCATACATACTCTTCTGTTATGCTGACCTAACCTAACCTAACTTAACCATCACGCCTTTTATCCGCAGGTGTAGGAAGAGAGGACGGACCGCCATACAACTGTTTTGGCAAACACTCTTTGCTTTATTCACATTCATACATGCTCTTCTGTTATGCTGACCTAACCTAACCATCACGCCTTTATCCGCAGGTGTAGGCAGAGAGGACGGACCGCCATACAACTGTCTTGGCAAACACTCTTTGCTTTATTCACATTCATACATGCTCTTCTGTTATGCTGACCTAACCTAACCATCACGCCTTTATCCGCAGGTGTAGGCAGAGAGGACGGACCGCCATACAACTGTCTTGGCAAACACTCTTTGCTTTATTCACATTCATACATGCTCTTCTGTTATGCTGACCTAACCTAACCATCACGCCTTTATCCGCAGGTGTAGGCAGAGAGGACGGACCGCCATACAACTGTCTTGGCAAACACTCTTTGCTTTATTCACATTCATACATGCTCTTCTGTTATGCTGACCTAACCTAACCATCACGCCTTTATCCGCAGGTGTAGGCAGAGAGGACGGACCGCCATACAACTGTCTTGGCAAACACTCTTTGCTTTATTCACATTCATACATGCTCTTCTGTTATGCTGACCTAACCTAACCATCACGCCTTTATCCGCAGGTGTAGGCAGAGAGGACGGACCGCCATACAACTGTCTTGGCAAACACTCTTTGCTTTATTCACATTCATACATGCTCTTCTGTTATGCTGACCTAACCTAACCATCACGCCTTTATCCGCAGGTGTAGGCAGAGAAGACGGACCGCCATACAACTGTCTTGGCACACACTCCTTGCTACATTCACATTCATACATACTCTTCTGTTATTCTGACTCTTCACATGGCCCCACTCAAGTATTTGATTCACTTGATCGTGCCATATTGTCTTCCTCGGGAGTCCCCATTCACTTTTGCGTCATATATTCTTTTCACACTCCTTTCTTAGGCCATTCGCTCTATATGCTCAAACCGTCTAAGCGTCCCTTTCTTGATCCTATTCGCAGGATTAAAAAAAGGGCGCTTGGATGGTTTGGCCATGTAATAATAATAATATTTGGATGATTTGTATAGCGCCGTTTTTGTGAAAAATCATCTCAAGTGCGCTGTACAGATCTTATTTTCTATTATTACATATTAATTCCTAGTTTAAATAAGAAAATATACAGGAACATACTTACCTGCCAGGTCCCATCAGATAGACACACTTATTAGAGAGTAGAGCGGAAGAACGAAGAAAGGAGTGTGAGAAGAATATATGATGCGAAAGTAAATGGAGGAAGAAGTCAAGTGGCACAATCGAGTGAATCAAATATTTGAGTCGGACCGTGTCAAGAGTCAGAATAACAGAAGAGTATGTATTAGACGATGTATGAATGCGAATGAAGCAAGAAGTGTGTGCCGAACAGAGTTGTTTGGCGGTCCATCCTCTCTGCCTACCCCTGAGGAGAAACGGAGCGATGGTTAATTAGTTAGTCTTTAATGATAATAAAAGTTTTATTCCGTATTATTGTAAATTTTCATCTTCTCTGAACGGTGGTCTTACACCAAGGTGATACTGAGAGTATTTACCACTCGGGATGGCGCTACAAATGAAACACGAAATTTATGATACGTAAAATGGCAGTATGTATTTAGGTTTATTGTTACACAACTTGTAAAAAGACTATTTGGCAAAAATTTGAACATATAACTTTGTGATTCACATTCCAAAGAGCTTATCGTAATGTACATTTTACAAAAAGGAGCTAGTTAAAATTACGATCGCCGTAAGTAATCTTACACAGTGAGTACATTCATATTTTACAAGAGACATTATTCAATTGCAGGTAAACGCAGTTTTTCAAATTTGGAATTGAAAACATATCACACAATGGCCCTGAAAATGGCGCTATATAAATACGATCCAAAAATTGGTAAAAAAAAAAAATTTAAAAAATAAGCCAAATTAGCCAAAAAAAATGCTTTCAAAATGGGACAAAAGAGTTCGGTAAACATTTTTTTCAAAATGCGAATTTCGCACAAAAGTCCCGACTAGGATATGAAAAAGAGGAAGAATATGAAGTACCTGGCTATTCAGATCTGGTCACTGAGCGTGGCTAATGCTATTTATTTATTAACGTTTCAATTCTGGGGCCCTAGAAGGAAACATCGATATAGTCAACTGCAGATCGCCGACGGACAAATCATAGTTCACATCAAATAAATTAAGTTTGGTTCGTTGGCGATCTGCAGCCGGTCCCGGGAACGATTCCAAATCACCGACATTGTCGCTAAAATCTATATAGATTTTTTGTACGAGGGCCCCTGAATGATGAACTTTCACCGGGGCGATACTGTGAGTCTACTAATTCGTGATTAAATCAAAGGTTTCCAAAAAAATTTACTATTCACATTCATAACTACAAAACGGCGTAGAATTTTGAGCGTGTGTGAAATATTGACAATAATAGATGTGATTTAGGATAATATATTATTGTAGTATAATTTAATTGATGATATTTTGTAAAAATAAATTATTTTAATAAATAAATTATATGACTTCCTTAACTATAATTTTTTACTTAATCAAATAAATATTTTTAATCTCACTGAACTATAAAACAATAAAATCAAATAAAATGCATAATTAAAAATGGGTGTTTGTTTAAATAATTAATTAATATTTCAACTAAAAAAATGTTTAAACAATTAACTTATATATATTTCCATCGAAAAAAAAAAAAAAATAAAATGATTTGCCGACATTAAATGATTTTTTTTTACAATATGTATAAACCAAAAATCTGAAACAATTTTTTTGTTCAGAAAATATTGAGCTCTAGCGTCATGAAATTTTCACAGCATTCTGTAAATTCAAAGTCGACGCAACTATTTTAAAAATGATATTATTTATTGAGTTAGTCATTTCAATCGTGAGCTATTGAGCTTTTATATTTCACCAAAGATTTGAATAAGCAACGTTGAAACTCGGGTAAAGCTTGATAGTACAGATAGACATACTTATCTGTGCAGTTGGGGGGAAGGGTCGGGAAAAAAAGTCTACTGATTTAAAAGATGTTATTTGTTGGTTCCCCCTTTGGCCACCTCCAAAGTTAAGTATGTCAAGCTGAAAACAAATAAAGTCATTTAATTTATGGCGGCCATAATTAACGAAGGTGTAATTACTTACGTTGATTTATAATTTACAAATATGTATTATCTTAAGACACTTAATAATTACATCGGTAGATTTTTAAATATACAGTTTACGCAATCTTATGAGCAGACGAATGCGCTTTTACAGTTAATTTCTTATCATAGCGTAATATTACAATATAAAGTATAATACAGGCTTTATAATTATATTATATTATTGTTTTTAAATATAGTTTATTTACATAAAATACACAACTAATTTTGAGCACAGAAAAAAATTAATGGTATTTATTGGTAGCTGATGTGAAATATTACAGGGGTTGTATTTTACAGAAGACACAAGAAATAATGTTTTATGCTTGGAGGACATGGAAAGGTACCTTTGCGAAACAGTGTAGTCAGAATTGTTGACTTTATATTGACTCGATAAAGAAAGAGACAAAGATATATTAGAGGATGTTGGATAGCCTATTAGTTACCGCCCACATGGAATTCGGACATTTTTAATAAACATATTTGAACACATTAAACAAAACAATATTAATACACCATTAAAATGATTTATAAAGTCAAAATATCACACAAACACTAATAACAGAAGATTTGCCTAAATAATGACGGAAGCTTTTTGTTGATTTTATGTCTTTATATCATTAAAAATGTGAAAATTCTAAAGTTCAATCAAAAATATTTAAAACTGTTGAAATACCTCTTAAAAGTGATGTTTTATGATCTTTGTTTGGTCTTATTTGAACATTCACTCATAGCACATATCACCATCATGTTTGATTTATTAGTATAACCATTGCAAGTATTTTAATCAACACAAATATAGGAAATAACCTCAAAATCCGTCGACGTAAGTTATGCGACTCGATGATGTGAAGTTAGCGCGGACGGAGAACTTCCTTACATACTTAGAAGTGCTGCGATATTATGTGACGACTTTTCTTGTCTCTTTCTCTCTCATGGTACACTATGTAAAAACCTGGAGAAAGTGATTTATTGCAAATTTGTATAAGTTGGGTTAAAATATTAGCTATACCTCCTTATATCATTCCAAGCTTTTATGCAACAATATATCATTTTACTGTTTAGGGTGTTATGCAACTCTGGTTTAAGAATTCTGTCAGGCCAAAAGCAAGTGAAGGGAAGATGTAGGGTAAAGATATGTTGAAGGTAAGGGCAGACGAAGGGAGGTGTAAGGGAAAGAGATAGAAATTGTTTTTTTTTTTACATTAACTCCACACAGAAGATGTCCTATATCATCTTTGAGGATGCTGTGTGGAGTGTATTTTTGAGGAAAGGAAGGAGTGAACCTGGGTCTTAAAGAAGCCCGTATTGTAGGAGGGAGGAAACACAGAGGCCGGCAAATCGTTTCACAGCCGAGCTGTTGAACATAAGAACGAGGAGTCGTAAAAGCGACCCGTTCTCATGTATCGAATGTCAACCGTCTACAAATTGATAGATGAAAGGTAGGTCGAAGGATTAGGGTAAAGGTGAGTTGAAGAGGAAGGGGATGGTTTCGATTATGAATGGTGATCTCTTGCCAGGATGATACTGACAGTATCTTCACAACCAAAGTCCATCGAAGATTTTCACATGTTTTTTTGGTCAGCCCAACGTGATCACATACCGATTCTTATCATTTACGTATTTACTATTTCCGGCCTCAAAAGGGAAAAGGATGTCGCTTTTGTCATGGAAATTTAGCACGCTACAGTCGACACTACGTTCAAGTGAACGTTTATTCTTTAAAATGACACTAAATTGAGCATTGTGTTAATTTCAATATTTAACAAAGAGTGTAAAAAATCAATTTAAAAAAAAAACGTTCATGATGCGACAGTTTGGTTTCAAAACTAAATTACAACAGCTCGAAATCAGCACTTCTAATCTTGCGCACTCCTCTATCAACTAAATTACAATATTTCTACAATAACGGGACGTATGCATTTTAACCTATGCCCAAAGCAGGCATCTTCACGAAGCCGCCAAAGTAATTGCCAAGAAAGGTTTATTACGGGCCCATCAGAATAATAATAATCAATAACGATTAAATAAAAAAATTGCTAAATCACAATATTTACATTAATCTTTTTACGTGTATATTTTATAGCACTTCGGTATGACAAAAATCATTACTACGTATAAAGTTTTAAATGTAATTTTATTTGGTGAAACTCCATCGACAAGAAATCAAAATGTAAATCAATACAATTGTTACTATCAAAAATATAGGTTAAAGATGGTTCAAACCTCAAGTGAGTCAGAGAAGTACTCAATATGGATAGAAATTTACTGAGGAAGCTGGTAGGACTATCAACAGGACACTGCCATCTCACACACACCTGACACATGCAGCTGTCGGGAGTGGAAGGCAAACACTAATAGCTGGAAGAAATGCCAAGAAGACAAAGAAACACCAAAGATGTATTAAATAGGAGTACCACAAGGCACCACTTCGGGTCCTGTTTTAAAGTGTCAATATCCCGTCTTGATGGGAAGAAGGTCCAGATACCTGGGGGAGGTGAATGCCATGTGATGCAACCAGGAGACATGGTCAAACACTCAATGACAACCCTGGGGAACTTTATTAAGGGAGCTTGATTATTGTCAAGGGTATACGGTGAAACAAGGAAGATAACACAATGGACCTATGGTTTGAATGCTTACGAGAGCTGTGCAGACCGTCACCGTATCAACAATTATCACAAAGATTAACCAATAGAAGACGATGGTTGAATTGCCCAAACTGTGGATGTGACGGCCCTACTGGCTCCGAGAATTTGGTTATCTGAAAATCGGGAATTTAAAAAAATTTGGTCTGTTTTAAATAATGGAGGAAAGATGAATTCCGGTAGCTCGTTTCAATGAGTGCCATTTTATATACACACTCCACTATGGAGTGCTTATACCAAATCTGATATGTATGGCAGTGAGGCATGGAACTGGCAGAGGAAGGATGAAAGTAGACTGAATGCTGTGGAAATGAGATCCCTGAGACGTATGTGCGGTAAAACCATGTATGACCATGTTAAAAATATGGATATCCAGGAAAGAATGTAAGGCTTATGTAAGCGTAATGAATAGGTATCAAGAAAGGGACGCTTAGATGGTTTGAGCATGTAGAGCGAATAAACGAAGAAAGGAGTGTGAAAAGAATATATAATGCGAAAGTGAATGGAAGAAGAAGTCGGGGACGCCCGAGGAAGACATGGCACGACCGAGTGAATCAAATACTTGAATCGGGTTGCATGAAGAGTCAGAATAACAGAAGAGTATGAATGTTAACGAAGCAAGGAGTGTGTGCCAAGACAGAGTTGTATGGCGGTCTGTCCTCTCTGCCTACTCCCTGCAGGAGGAACGGCGTGATGGTCAGTAAGTAATGAAACGGAGAAATGACTCATTCTCATGCAGCCGCCGTCAACTGTGGTCTACTAGTTTTAGAGGTAACTAAATAGCCGTAATCGGTTGGGCCGCATTGCGAAGTGGATTTAGGAAGGGACTGTAAGAAGGGATTTGTTGAGGTGATTCTTGAAAAGACCCAGACGGGTGTTGCGTTCAACTAATTTTAAACATTAATTTTTCTGATATATTTACGACCAAACTACATAAAAATTCACTCTTGTAAACTTACAAATATGCAGAAAGAGAAAAAAAATATTAGAACACAGTGAAATATAGGTCGACACACTTAAATTTGCAGTCGCTAGTGTACATTTTGCGGATAGAAAAAAATCAATGGATTTCAAAAATACATAGTTGGTTCGTTCGTTAGTTCCTTCTCTGGCTGCCTGCAGAGTTGAGTGTGTCAAGGTGTAGTGAAGCATATCGTTGACTTATAATATAATTAGGTAATTAAAAATAATACTGTTTAGTATTTAGCTTAGTAAATGCGGACATTTTGGTATAGTATTGTTGCAACAGACAGTATAGAGATTATTAACCTTACGTAATACAGATTATCTTTTTTAAAAAATCGGACATAAAATTTACTTTCAAAATGGGTACTGCCGATTCTCGGCCCCTTTCAGCTTTTGATCAAATCGTGATCAGCCATCAAGAGTCATAGCGTGACCGTTATGCTCGACGGCCGATCAAAATTTGATCAAACGCCGAAACGGGCCGAAAATCGGGTGGTTGACTGGGACTGTTCAAATGTCGAAAAATCGAAATGGGACTAATCGTCGATTTGATAGGCGGTTAACGCCTCGAGTTTGAAACCTCCCCACGATACGTAAATGCGATTTTTTTAATATTCGTATTAACAAAGGGACGAAAGAAAAGAGACGGAAGAATTTTTTTCTTTCTGTTTAACGCGTTTAAAAGGTTTATTCGTAGAGCTAGACAAAAAATTGAGCACGGACAGTGGCGAATTAAAAAAAAATGTTGATATCCAAGTTTGTTGTATAATTTCAAAATAGGCGCCAAAAAAAAGGCATGTTGAGATGCCCAAAGTAACAGGATAAAATGTGTTGAGCTATTATTCTTTCTGCTTACCCATACGGGGATATTACAATAGAATGTTACACAATATATTATTTATATATATATTAAGTTAGATTTCAATTAAATTAAAATATTTGAATGGATATAAATGAGATGTTTCACTTGAATTGATTGACTAACTTAAATAATGTCTGTAAATCTCACAAATATTGCTGCACTAAAATATAAATAAATAATAATGCATCATCATGGAAGTGTTTCAATCGTTGATAAATTACAAGATAGGATTATTATTCCGCAAAGCGACTAGAATCTTCGTCTTCCACGCTGGTGGCGTGCGCGTGATGCTGCCGCGCTGTTTCGTTGCGCTTCTGCTGCTGGCGAATGAACGCCGACAGCCGATTGAGCAAGAACTGCTTGTCGTGGCCTTCCAAGACCAGCTGGCTCTTCAGCACGGTGACCATGTGTCTGTTCGCGTCCGTGACCGCCCAGTAGTAGTACAAGAGCAGTATCAGCACTATGAAAGCGGGGATCGCGAAAACCGACGTGCCGATCAGGAAGACGACCGCGCGCAAGAACTGAGGGAACTGCTGAAACGTTACGATTATTTCGTCCCAGACTGTCGCCAGGACTTTGAACGGGCCGCAGCCCCGCGAGGGGGAAATCTCGGCGACCGCGTAGCCCACAGGGACTATCGCAATGCAGAAACTGATCAACAGCACGAGCATGAAGAGAGAGTTGGACCGCGAAGCCCTGTAGACGGTCGACGCCGGTTTCGAGTTGACCAGACACGCAAACTTCTTCAAGTAAAACGTGAAGAAACACAGCACGGTCGCGATCAGCGGAAGCATCGGACAGTAAAAAGCGCCGAGCCAACACAACGTCTGCGTATAAACCACGCCTAAGACGTGCTTCGGAAGATCGAACTCTTGTTCGCCAATCATGCGGATAAACTTGCTTTCTGTGTGTCGGGCTATCAGCGAACGTGGAAAGTTTAGAAGGAACGTGACGATGAATTGCACGGCGAAATCCGCTATCAGGAGTTTATACAGCTGCTGTCCCACGTACGTCTCCCAGCATTGCAGCTGCTCGGGATCTGTACAGGTGTCGGCCACGATACGATTGTTGATCAAAATGTACAGCTGGCTCAAGAGCACGCCCAACGAAGCCAGACGCAAGAATACCGTTCGAAATATCGTCAGTTTTACGACGAATGCCGGACTGTAGTATTCGAAACGAATCAGATATTGAAATATCATCGGCACGATGATATTGAGTAATACGATACACAGAGAAGGAAGATACTGCAACACAAATATGCGAATTTCGCTCAAAGTGTCTAACTCCACGTCCGCTTTATTGTCAAGCAACATTTTTAAACCTAGCGAAGACGGCTGCACGCTCTTAACGGATCCGATTTGAAATCGAGTTGCGACAATTTGTACTCGCTGTCCGTATAGTTGACGACGGTAATCATATCCAGTAGATAAGATTCGCGATGCTTCGTAAATTCGGTATCATTGACCAACTGCTGCGCCGTAGTAAATGAGTTCAATTCCGATACCGAGAAATTGAAGGCTTTGAAAATGAGGAAACCGCCAACGATGAGAATAGTCACGACGATGATATTGATGAGCACTCGTACGAAGATCAATTTGATCTGTTCCTCTTTGGATCTGCTTTGTCGCTCTTCCTCTAACCGCTCCTCTTCGAGGCATCCCTTCATCTCGTTGTAGAGAGCTTTATTTTTTATATTCGCAGACTTTTCGTTGTGTATGCAGAAGTCCCACCCGCCGAAAATAAGATTGCAGTACTGGTAAAATTGTCCTTCGCCCTCCACGAGGCGCTCTTTGAATCCTTTCGCTGCCGACTTGACGATGGCAATCAGCGACAGTAAGAAGTACACAATCGGGATCAGGACGTAGGCGAGCGGGAGGTTGTAATGCATCTTCGTTCCCGTGTCGTCGGTGAAGAACGTCGCGTTGTGGTCGCTGCCGCCGATGTAGTACGCAAACACTTTGTGGGAGTACATCCCGTAGAAGAGAAAAGTCTTCTCCATCCACCCTGTTCCTTGAATAATGTGCAGAACGGACGTGTCTTCGTTGGCCGTGTTGTTGAGATAATTCTCCGAGCAGCATTCCGTCGAGTTCGGAGAATCGTTGACGTCGCACTGCTCAAACTTGGTGTACCCTTGGAAAATGATGCTGGGCAGGATGACGAACATGAATATCAGCGCGGATATGGCGAGATTCAGGTACAGCAGCCACTTGATGAGGAGGAAATAGGCGACCACCCCGGTGCCGAAGTTGCCCTCGATAGTCTTGAAGGAGTACTTCCAGAGCTGGAGTTTGCCGAGGGTTTCTTTGAAGCGCGCCCTGGTGCCTTGCCAGGCTTTTCGCCGCTTCCATTTGAGCTGGTCGAAGCCCTGGAGACGCAGCTTTGTGGCACTCTGAAACAGATAGTGAAGGATGAATCGAAGAGAATATATCGCAAATCCACAATGACAATGATAGGATATCTGTGTGCTAAAGGAAGAAGGGGATTAGCTAAGAAATCCGCGAGAGAAGGAGATGCGGAAGGTTGGCGTTACATTGAACCAACCAGAAATCAAATAATTATCTATCCATAGGTACTATTCACACAATTTATAGATAAAATAATCATTTGACAAACTGCAATAAACAGCAATCGTATACATAATTGGACGTAGTTATGCAGAAAGCGTCCAACCCACAATTTGCCAAAATCGAGTTTTACATCTTTTTCTATAGATATATATTTATATATATATTTTTTTAAAGAAAGACAAACATTCCCGGGTTACGAATAACCTGACAATTTTTTGGAAAACTTCTACTGCCATCATAAGAAGCGGAAGATGTTGCTTGTGCAATGATGGAAGACTTAGCCAGCAGAGGAATTGAACGCACGACGCCCGGGTGGGAATCCGACGCGTTTGTCCGCCTCAGCTACCGACCGGTCGTACTAGATGTATAATACTAGACTTATATGTGCTGAAAACATCCAAGCTCCAAATGCAATAGATTTTGTGTAATTATATTTTTTACTTTTTTACTATAGGATTTACGATAGGAGTTTTTCAAATATTGTCAGGTTATTCGTAACCTGGGAATGTTTGTCTTTCTTTTTAAAAAAAATGTAATGAAAGTTTTCAAAAGGTTTATTGTTTGGCAAAGAATTTAATACAGCCTGAGGGTTGACTGAATGAGAGTCAGTGATGTGTACCTTAATTTTAATAAGTTTTTTTCTGTAATCAAGAATATCATACCTGTAATTGGTCTTTGAGTTCTCGTTTCTGCGCCATCGGAACTGGCATGGCTTTAATCTGCATAATCTCCTCCCAAGTACTCTCCTCATTGGAAAGATTCTCTGCAAAGATTTAACACTCGTTAATGTACATTCATACATACGAGGCCTGTTCAAAAGAAAAGGTGAATTTTGAATTTTCGCGGGCTGTGTACATTTGATTATCGTTTTGTTTTTTTTTATGTTATGTTGGTACACATATGTTTATCATATGTTAGCATTATCAGCCATTTTGGATTAGTGGTTTGTTTTTGACAACTGGAAAGGTTAGTCACGTTTTTGTGTGTTCTTTGATTTTTTACTTTTTGAAAAAATGGATCAAAGAATAAAATCCATGATTTGTTTTTCCACAACTCCAAGACGCTCATCGCCATTAACATCTTCTCGGCCTTCTGTAAGGCGCTTGTACCACTTACAAACACTTTTTTGAGACAAAGTAGACTCGCCGAATGCCACAGTCAACATTTTAAGTGCGTTGGAGCACTTTATTCCAATTTTTAAAGCAAAATTTAATACATATTCTTTAATGTATATCACACATAATAAAAATACAAGGCCAAACAGCAAGAAAGACTTTTAGTACCTAAATACAATACAGCTTTTGCACAAAGACACCATATGTACATCGCGCCTCACACTTACAACAAACTCCCACCACAGACTGTAGCCATCACCAATATGTATTCCTTTAATCAAAACATTACTAAATGGCTAATGAGTAAGGACCGCAAGGAAATTGAAGACCTCCTAAAATAGCACTTGAAATTCTTCACCATGACAAACTAGAACATTGTGTAGTAAATATGATCATTTAAAAAAATTTATTCTACTTGTACTCACTGTCACTTACCTCAGAACAGGTTCTTATGGCCTAGTGAGGTAGGTGATGTAAAAAAATAATGTAAGAAACAAAAATTTAATAAAAAAAATAAAATAATTGTTCAGCGAAAAAAAAGAATGTTGAAATAATCGTTGATCAAGCCGAGTAATAAAATTATAGCGTTGCTTTATCCTTCTTTTCCGTTGTAAATTCTGTTACAATCTCAAATTCTACGAATTGCTATCAATGACAACATGTTTTTTTATTAAATTGACAAGTTCTGAATTAATTATCAAACACTTTTTAATCCAGCAATTTTTTTTTCTAACAATATAACTAACTAACTGTAGGCTGCGAAAATAGACCGCCAGACGATTCTGTCTTGGTGCACACTCCTTGCTTCCTTCACATTCATAACTAACTAACCATCATGCCGTTTCTCCGCAAGGGTAGGTAGAGAGGACGGACCGCCATATAACTCTGTCTTGGCACACACCCCTTGCTTCATTTACATTCATACATCGTCTCATACATACTCTTCTGTTATTCTGACTCTTCACCTGACCCGATTCAAGTATTTGATTTACTTGATCGTGCCATGTCTTTCTCGGGCGTCCTCGACTTCTTCTTCACATTCATGCATCATAATAATATTTGGATGATTTGTACAGCGCCATTTTTGTGAAAAATTATCTCAAGGACGCTGTACAGATCTTATTTTCTATTATTATATTTAAATGAGAAAATATACAGGAACATACTTACCTGGCAGGTCCCATCAGATAGACACACTTATTAACTTAAAATTATAATTATGATTTTTTTTTTATGACATGCATACTCTTCTGTTATTTGAACGCTTGACGCGAACCGACTGGTCTTGCCGTGTCTCCTTCGGGCATCCCCGACTTCTTACACCGTTCACTTTTCACATGACCATCTAAGTGTCCCTGTCTTAATCTCGCTCACCACGCATTCTTCATCTCTGCATTCTTTCCGGATCTCCGCATTTATAACACTGTCAAACGAACAATTGAACTGATGTTTTTAGATTTTTTTATAGTGTATCCCACGCAAGAGTTCAGACTACTCCCAACCGTCTAGAGCCAGTGAGACTATGGCATCCCCGATTGGGGTATGTTGGAGGGGAAGGAGATGGGAAAGAGAAAATTTGGGTAGTACGTGGCTATTCAGATCTGGTCACCAAACACGGCTAAAATCATTTTTAACCAACATTTTCGATTCTGAATGGAGGTCTTTCACCAGGGCGATACTGAGAGTATCTACCACTCTGAAATGTGCCGCAAATACATTAGAATTAAATGTGTTATGACACATATTAATTAAATAAAAATTATTTGCGCACACCGGGTTTGAACCCAACCTTTGGATTCGTAGTCAAGCATTTTACCGCTCGACCATGAAGGCCGTCGCCGTTGTGATGGTCAAGAGTTCCAACTGCTTGGGGCCTATGGGAATATGGCATTCCCAATTGGGGCATGTAGTGTGGCTGAAAAGAGCGAAGAGGGAAGGAAATGGGATAGAATATCTATCACTACCATTTACAATTTTATTAAAAATCACAGGTGAATTGAATAAAATTTATTTTGCCAAGTTTCAAACCTGCAACCTCCGAGTGCAGAGCAAAGGAGCTTACCACGCTGCTAATTTACAGTTTAACACTGTTGCTGGGGCAAAATACGGGCCGGGAATGGAGTTGGCGAACCGGGCTGGCACGAATAATTTATTGTTAGTTACCAGAGAGATCCGGCAGCATGGAAACGAGGATGTCTCTGGATGCTGAAGTGCCTCGAGCTGCGGTGGACTGTCTCCGTTCGGCTGCAGGCCTTATTCTGCGAACAATGGCTGCGGAAATAAAACAACATTTAATCAATCGCCTTATAATATTTATTTATTTATAAATTAACGGACTAAAGTCCAATTACAAAAAATACATATAAAACACGAAATGGAAAAAAGACCAACAGAGAAGGAATAGCATATGCATAATAATAAATGAAGCGATGACAAAAATAAGGCAAAATAAACATAAGAGAGAACATTCAAGCCATGGTCTAGTCAAAGTTTTGGTAGAGTCGTAAAGAATGACGAAAATCATTTAGACTGCTACAAAAAATTTCAAGACCATGGCTTGAGTTAACAAGTCTTGACATTCTGGACATTGGAGAATTATACCCATAATTAGTATAGTGATGATTGAGGAACAGCAATTCATTGTTTCCGAGTCTACGGCAAGGAATGTTGAACTGCATAAGTTGCAACAGAGAAGGTGAGTCTATAAAACAATTAATAATTTTGTAAATGAAAATTAAATCAAAGTCTTTCCTGCGCTTTTCTTATAATATAAATATATAAACTATATATATACATATAGTTTATAGCTTTATAAGCGCAATTGAGGTGAAATATCACACAACTGCGCTATTTAAGTTCACTGTTATTATTATTATTTTTTATGTATGTGTTTATTTGATTTTTCTTTTTTAATATTATTACCTCAGAAGAGGCTGTACGAAAAATAGTTTCCTTCAAGAATATTATTTTTAAAAATGTGTGAGTGGAAATGAGATCTTTGAGGCGTGTGTGTGGTAAAACCGCGTACGACTACATTAAAAATGTAACGATCCGAAAATAATGCAAGCCTTATGTAAGAGTAGTGAACAAGATTAGGTTTGATGGTCTGAACACGTAGGACGGATGAATAGATTAAGGGGTGTCGGGATAATATTTGACACGCAAGTTAATGCAAAAAGAAGTCGGGGCGACCCGAGGAAGACATGGCACGATCAAGTGAATCAAATACTTCAGGTAATTTATGGAGTCGGTATATAACAAAAGAGTATGAATGAAGCAAAGAGTGTATGTCAAGGCAGAGTTGTGTGGTGTTCCAACCTTTCTGCCTACCCCCGTTGCGTGAAGATTGGTTAGTTACAACTTGACACACTAAACTTTGCAGTTGGCCAGAGGTGGAACTAAGGAACAAACATCCAATAAATTTTTGAAATCTGTAGATTTTTTGCATTCACAAAATCTACAATAACCTCAGAGCAATAATATACAAGAGAGAGCGCTGTAGAGAGAGCTGTTGTCAGTTTATATAAGGTTTGCCGGACTCGGCTAGACCTGGGCATGGCTAGGACAAGGGCTAGGGTATTTATACATCCATTCATAGCACAAGTCGACATAATGTTTTTGTTTTTTACTTTTTCGCAGTATTGCTAAAAAAAAAATACAACATGTAACCTAATAAACTGTTGAGTTATCTCAATTTATTTCGCGTATCATAACGTGTGGGGGGAGTCAACTGAGGCGCGGGAGACGAAGAACATTCTAACAATACTTTAAAGCGGTGTGATAATTAGTGAAAATTTGTTGTCTCTTTCTTTCTCATGGTGTGCGACGTGAAAACCCGGAGAAAGTGATTTATCCCAAATCTGTATAGGTTGGGTAAAAAGAATTAGCTCTCTCTCCATATATTGTTACTCCAAGACAGTGACAATGTTACAGAGTGCAAAAGTTAAGTACGTCAAGCTGTAGTTATTTTTGTCAATTACACTGTATGTTTACGTTTACGATAATTACTATTGTAAATGGGGCCGTTCAACTATATAATAAAATTCCATCAGAAATCACTACAGTAGGCAATTTTCGTCAATTTAAAAAAGAATTAAGAAAATTTGTTTTCCATAACCATTAATGTTGGTATATTGTATGTTCATTTTGTTGTAACCCGATATATTTAAATATATATTTCTTAAATTTTAAGTTTACAAAATATCCTCAGCAAAATATGTTTGAAAAAAATCATGTCTGTTTATACTCGTACATAATTTTTTTTATATTAGAACACAGAATGATGTGATCTAACTTAAGATTAATAAATTTGTTTTTTTTTACACCCTTTTTATTACACCGTATTAAAGAATATGAAAAAAATTGAATGTTTATTGAATTTGCTTCATTCAACCACTCGCAAAAACTTATGATAACATTGTTATAGATAAATTACATTACGCGTGTCAAGTATTCTGATATATCAGATCGGATGATATCGCCCAAGTGGCGGATATCTTAAATTATTAAGATTGATAAAACTAATGCACTATTGCAATGGTAGCAGATTAAAAGCCAGACAAAGATAGTCAGTCATTACTTTTTATTTTTTAGTTTTATTTATTTTATATTAGTTACTTTGTACATTCAAGTTTACAAGTAGCTAATTATTTAATTTTCTTTTTGACTTTATAATATTTTAACTTATAAACTACTTACTATTTTAATATATATTTAGGATATTGAAAGAAGGGTGAATGCAGAAAACTCCATTAATGGAGGACTGGACACTGTTGGCGCAAATAAGAAATTGTCCAAAGAAGCGAAGCTAGCAGTCCACAATGGAGTACTTATACCAACCCCGATGTATGGCAGTGAGCCATGGAACTGGCAGAGGAAGGATGAAAGTAGACTGAATGCTGTGGAAATGAGATCTTTGAGACGTATGTGCGGTAAAACCATGTATGACCGTATTAAAAATGTGGATTTCCAGAAAAAATGCAAGGCTGATGTGAGCGTAATGAATGGGATCAAGAAAGGGACGCTTAGATGGTTTGGGCATGTAGAGCGAATGAACGAAGAAAGGAGTGTGAAAAGAATATATGATGCGAAAGTGAATGGAAGAAGAAGTCGAGGGCGCCCGAGAAAGACATGGCACGATCAAGTAAATCAAATACTTGAATCGGGTCATGTAAAGAGTCAGAATAACAGAAGAGTATGTATGAGACGATGTATGAATGTAAATGAAGCAAGGAGTGTGTGTCAAGACAGAGTTATATGGCAGTCCGTCCTCTCTGCCTACCCCTGCGGAGAGACGGCGTGATGGTTAGTTAGTTAGTTTAAGTACCAACTTATTAACTGTCCTCAATCTAATTTCCTTTTCTTTGATTTGACGAATATGTTAATATGAATTCATACGTTTCATCGGAATTTTTATACCCTTGGCTTCTGGTAAATTGTTTTTTTAATCTGTTGATGTACACATGCACTGTTATAGCCATATCTGAACCTTTTTCTCTCATGATTTATGATAACGATCATGATTTTAGATAGTTTTAATTTGTATACATACTATGTATTATTTTCTCCTTGTTAGTTAATCTTATTTGCATGATTAATTTAGTATGAAGCGCACTTGAGGTGAAATATCACAAAACTGTGCTATATAAGTTCACTGTTATTATTATTATGGGGATAGAGTTTAGTCGCTTAAACTTGTTTTGGTACTTAAAACATTAATATTCATATTATTACAATTAAAATAAATAAATAAATGCAAACTTACTGCGGTGATGTTTGCTGGGAAGGAGGGTGGCAATATTCTCCCCCCCTCCTGGATAGCTTTCCTGGTAGAACTCCGCTCCGGCTTCTTCCCACCCCCCCCTTCGCACTCCCCCTCCGGAGCTGTTCCCGGACCTCCCACTCTTGCTGTTATTACCGCCCGACATCTTCAGGCGGTGAAGATCGACAAGCAAACCGATCTAAAACAAAAACATCATCGTCCAAAACACTTCAAATTCATTCGATATTCACTTCAAAATGTGTTTGTGGCGAGCACTTCAAGTTCGTTCAAAACAGTTTGAACATTATCACTTTAAAAATGTGTTCCTGTAACTAACACTTATTCATTCGGAATCAACTTTAAAAATATTCTGTAGCACTTTGAGTCAGCGACAACAAAAAATTCTGTTTTACACGTATGAACGTATGACACTGTTATTTTTATGTGGTGTAGTTAACGTTCAACGCTGTTTAAATTCACAATGAAATGGTCGCGATTTTAAATCGCTCGGTATCGTTGATATAAACAAGATTAGTTGTTCGTCCTATCATTTAGGAAGTCAAGCACTTTTATATCTGCAAGTTATCTATAGGATGAAACAATACGATGATGAGATAATCTTTGCACGGCTGATTCACCTGAATTCCCGACAGATAATGATTATCAAAACATAATTGACAAATATAACTATACAGCTAAACACACTTGACTTTGTAGTCGGAGACATTGTTCAGAGTACATTTTGTCAATACAAAAAAAGTATGTTTGTTTGTTCGTTAATTCCTACTCTGGCCAACTGCAAAGATAAGAGTGTCAAGTTGTAACTGACTAATCTTCACGGAATTTCATTGCAGGGGTGGACAGAGAGGATGGACTGACATGCAACTCTGTCTTGGCACACACTCCTTGCTTCATTCATCGTCTCATACATACTCTTCTGTTATACCGACTGCATTTTTTTTTTACATGAATACCGCACTAGAGTCTCAACTGCTCCCAACCGTCTAGAGCCAGTGAGACTATGGCATCCCCAATAGGGGTATGTTGTGAGGCTGAAGGTAGTAGGGAGAGGAAGGAGATGAGGAAGGGGAAGGTTGGGAAGTACTTGGCTATTCAGACCAAACACGGCTAAAGCCATTTCAAGCAACGTTTCAATTCTGAATGGTGGTCTTTCACTAGGGCGATACTTAGAGTATCTACCACTCTGGAACGTGCTGCAAATATACTATATATTATTTTACATGAATTAAATGTGTTATGACACATATTCATTAAATAAAATTTATTTACGCACGCCGGGCTTGAACCCGCGACCTCTGGATTCGTAGTCGAGCGTCTTACCACTCGACTACGGAGGCCGTCGATGGCATAAATTACCCGACTCAAGTATTTGATTCACTTGATTGGGCCATGTATTTCTCGGGCGTACCCGACTTTTTCTTCCTTTCGTATATTGTTTTCACACTCCTTTCTTCATTCATTCGCGCCCAATCCATCTAAGCATCCCTTTCTCAATCCTATTCATTCCGCTTACATCAACCTAGCATTATTTCCGGGTATTCACATTTTTAACACAGTAGTATATGGTTTTATCGCACATACGTTTGCTCCCATCAAATATTCACCGTTCACAACTATATTACACAATAATTAGGCTTAAAAACATTATTTAACTTACAAAGGTAACGTGTTTTTCGTATCACAATATTTATTAACTGTAAACAAAGTGAATTTTTGAGCAGAAATGTTTGTTCTAAAGCAATTTCTGTAAAAATTTCAAATTCAAATAGAATTCTTTAAAACACTTTCAGCTCCACAATAATTTCAAATAGAATTCTTTAGAACACTTTCAAATTCACAATATTTTCAAATATAATTCTTTAAAACACTTTCAGCTTCACAATATTTTCAAATAGAATTCTTTAGAACACCTTTAATTTCACAATATTTTCAAATTTAGCTTTCCAATATGGCAGCTGGACATGATTTCCTCGAGTGTTGCCACCAGAAAAAAATCCACTTTATGGCTACTGAGTTTGAGCACTTTAATCGAAAATGTCTGGGTTATTTCGGAAAAAAACCGATCACAAAAAACATCATTGGGTTATTTTCCACTAAATCATGAATATTTGGCACGGTTTCAAAAATTTTTTTGAGCTTCGCAAGTGCTGTCGGTTGTAGAAGGGGCCCTCAATTTTGTTTGATTAACCTGAGATCTGAAAGGAAAAAAATGTTGTTTAGTTAATGACTTAAAAAAAAAAAATAGTTGCTTTAATCCACCCATTTCAAATTTAGAATATTGTCTGACAAAATATATTACCATGAGAAATCAAGTACACATCTTACAATCCATTTGTTTTTATGTACTTTTTTGTACAATCCAACAATCGTATTTATTTATGTACTTGTTTTTAACAGATTAAAGATTATTTTTACGCTACATATGATTTTATGGCTTTACTTTAAATATAAGCATATAATTTAACTATAGTAGTTCTGGTACTTTGCAAAGGTTTGTAAAATATAACAATAAAAGACCGATAAATACATAATATATATATTATTTTTCGTATTACTCGAGGCAAAAGTTTCAACAGAACCGGCTACCTTGCTTGAAATGACTGTAGCCATGTTTGGTGACCAGATCTGAATAGCCAAGTACTTCCCAACCTTGAAGAAGAAGGTTGGGAAGTACCTGGATATTCAGATCTGGTCACCAAACACGGCTAGAGCCATTTCAAGCAACGTTTCGATTCTGAATGGTGGTCTTTCACCAGGGCGATACTTACAGTATCTACCACTCTGGAACGTGCCGCAAATACACTTTTTTAATTATTTTTATATGATATAAAATACGTTATGACACATATTAATCAAATAAAAATTGAAAAATATGAGAAAAACACTGTATCATCTTGGATGATTTAGCAAGTTGGACGTATATTGAAAAGCGCTATAGCTTATGATTTAAATGGCGTTGATAATATTTTTATTATTATTTATCGTTAATACCGCACAAGACTCCAAACTGGAGCGTGCCGCAAATATACTTTATATGAATTAAATGTGTTATGATTTTGACCGGTCGGTAGCTGAGTGGAGAATGCGTCGGATTCCCACCCGGGCGTTGTGCGTTCAATTCCTCTGCTGGCTAAGTCCTCCATCATTGCACAAGCAACATCTTCCGCTTTTTATGATGGCAGTAGGAGTTTTTCAAATATTGTCAGGTTATTCGTAACCCGGGAATGTTTGTCTTAGTTTAAAAAAAAAAAATGATACATTTTAATCAAATAAAAGTTATTGGCGCACGCCGGGTTTGAACCCGCTACCTTTGCATTCGTAGTCGAGGGTCTTACCACTCGATCATGGAGGCAGTCATTTAAATAAATAAAAAACGAATATATTGATAAAAAAAGTTCTGCTGTGTAATTCTTTTTGTGCGTCTCAGATGTTTCGTCTTCCGAAGGTTTTGTCAAACTGACAATTATTATAAAAGATTAAATAAATTGGCGGCCTCCGCGGTCGAGAGGTGAGACGCTCGACTACGAATCCAAAGGTCGCGGGTTCAAGCCCGGCGTGCGCAAATAAATTTTATTTAATGAATATGTGTCATAACACATTTAATTCATGTAAAATAATATATAGGATATTTGCAGCACGTTCCAGAGTGGTAGATACTCTAAGTATCGACCTAGTGAAAGACCACCATTCAGAATTGAAACGTTGCGAATCGGCGCGGGCAAACACATTTTATTCAATTGATATGTGTCATAACACATTTCAGTAATATAAAACAATACACAGTATATTTGCGGCACGTTTCAGACTGGTAAATACCTCAAGTATCGCCCTGGTGAAAGACCACCATTCAGAATCGAAACGTAGCTTGAAATGACTTTACGCGTGTTTGGTGACCAGATCTGAATAGCTAGATACTTCCCAACCTTCCTCTTCCCCATATCCTTTCCTTCACCACTACCTTCAGCCTCACAACATACCCCTCAGTAGACAGCTAGGACTCTAGTGCAGTATAAATTTTTTTTTTTTTTGCATTTAGGGGACGCTTAGATGGTTTGGGTATGTAGAGCGGATGAACGAAGAGAAGAGTGTGAAAAGAATATATGACGTGAAAGTGAATGGAAGAAGTCGGGGACACCCGAGGAAGACAACACAGCAATAATAATATTATTTGGATGATTTATATAGCGCCGTTTTTTGTAAAAAATCACTTCAAGGGCGCTGTAAGACAACACGGCAAGATCAAGTAAATCAAACACTTCATGTTTATCGCCATTTCTCCGCAGATGTAGGCAGAGAGGATGAACTGCCACACAACTCTGTATTGGCACACACTCCTTGCTTCATCCACATTCATACACCGTCTCATACATACTCTTCTGTTATTCTGACTCTCGACATGGCCCGAATAAATTATTTTGTGGATTGCAACAACACAGTTAATCGAGCTTGAGTCATAATTCGGCTAACGAAATTGCTTAACGATGAGTCCACAAAAATGCCTTTGTACAGAGGTAATAAAAACGTCAGAAAATTTCGACAGATACAAAACACTACGAAAAAACACGGATAAAATACATTTTAATGATAATTATATGTGACAGGAACACAATAGAGAGTCAACACACCTTTCTGTAAATGAATCCTTAGATTAGATGAGTAAATTGAGTATTTTCACTATTACTAAACTGCAACCATTAATAATTACATTGGCACGGTGATGGTTTACATTTTTACTAAACAACAATCAAAATTATCCGAATTGCATACTTGGATTTACGTCATTGGACTTAGGAATTACCAATGTTATGATTATTTTGACAAACGACACATTAGCACAGACGATAACACAGATTTAAAGCGATAAAGTCACAGTTCTCGAGTGTTTTATTTACGTGTGACAGATGGACGAGCGACTCGACAAAGCATTGCAGTTGTCGCATCGATTATCGAACAAACACGAATTATTTTATCACGTTCCCGTCCGCGGTGGCAACGGATAACGCCGCGGCAACGTATTCTTCGCGAATCGTGTTCATTTTATAGATAACTATCGGTTTTTACGACACACATCAAACGAATCGCCGACATTAGGCGGCACAAGACGCACTTTAAACCAATACTATGAACTACGACCAGAAACTGTCTTTAACTCCTATACCGTTAAACTGCCAACATTCCCTCTAGCATAACGCACCTAACTAAACTACACACTTTGAAAAAAGCATGAAATTTTCCGACAACCATAAAAATACTATTGACATTTATTATGTTTCAAGTTCTAACAGGTAGGTTCGCAAATTTTTGTTGCTTCACTTTTGTATTACAGCTTCCTAAATTTTCCCCTATGGTAATTTCACATGTCAACTTAGATACGGCGAGCTTTGATTGGCTGATTTATTTCTACCCTTAATTCTAGACCAATCAGAGCGCTTCTCGCTGAAACGCAGTTTTTTCAGGCGAATGAAACGCTGAAATTATTTCAAGAAGAATTTTTTCTTCCATCAGGAGAGCTTTATATGGGCGTTGGTATACGGTCCTGCTGCTGAGAACTCCGCTCTGACCTCTCTTTTTGTTGCAAGCGTCGTTTGTGAGATAGACGGAGACGTTGCAATGGATTTTTCAGCGGCGGGCCTTTATTTACGTAGTATGCAATAGAACAAAGAGAAAAATGGTGGAGAACTCAAAATGTAGGCCAGTCAGCCACCCTTACATAAATTATTTCGCCTAAAATGGCTACGACGCAAATAATGTTAATACGATCGAAGAAAGGTGAGAAAAGCAACTAGAGTAAAGGGAAATCAATACATACTTAAGTATTAAAGGGTTTTATTAATATTTAAGCTTGGATTTGCGACATCTGGGATTGAGTGATAGTTTACATGAGTCTAAAAGGTCAATAGTTCATATTCCACTTTAATGGCGACAATATGTTGGTCTGATTTCATTAAATAGTATTTTATTTACGTGCAGATATAATAAGGGGCCTTTGCATGTGATATATATTTATTTATTTATAAATTAACGGACTAAAGTCCAATTACAAAAAAGACATAAAACACGAAATGGAAAAAAGAGCAACAGAGAAGAAAAAGCACATACGTTATAGTACATGAAGCGATGACAAAAATAGGACAAAATAAACATTAGAGAAAACATTCAAGCCATGGTCTAGTCAAAGTTTTGATAGAGACAAAAATCATTTGGATTGCTACCAAAAATTTCAAGACCATGGCTTGAGTTAACATGTCTTGACATTCTGGACATTGGAGAATTATACCCATAATTAGTATGGTGATGATTGAGGAACAGCAATTCATTGTTTCTGAGTCTACGGCAAGGAATGTTGAACTGGATGAGTTGCAACAGAGAAGGTGAGTCTTTCCTGCGCTTTTCTAATGAAGACATTTTCAATAATTGTTCAATTTCATCATATGAACAATCGCTATGGCATCCCAATTGGGGTATGTTGTGAGGCTGAATGCAGTGGGGAGGGAAGGAGATGAGGAAGATGAAGATTGGAAAAAGTACCTGGCTATTCAGATCTGGTCACCAAATACGACCAAAGCCATTTCAAGCAACGTTTCGATTCTGAATGGTGGTCTTTCACCAGGGCGATACTTAGAGTATCTACCACTCTGGAACGTGCCGCAAATATACGGTAAATTATTGACGAGTTAACGCCAGTTGAAGTTGTGTTGTTAGCTTCGCGGAAAAAAAGTTGTTACTAACAATTTAAAATTGAAAACCTACTCATTTTACTGTTTAATTGACCACGTCATTTCCATCATGAGCTATAGGACTTTTAAGTAGTCATTTAGCTGTTAAAACAAGACAAGACGTCATATTGTTTTGTTCCATATTGTCAATTGTGCAGAAAGATAAAAATAAATAAGTGCTTTTTTTTAAGCCACAAATTTATTATGTTTTGACGCCAACCGGTTTCGCTTAGATCAAGCTTTACCAGGGAAAATATAACAACGTATAAAAAAATATTAAAATAATAATAATAATGTTGAAATCATCTGAGAGAAAAAAACCACTGCTTTATTGAAAACGTTATTTTCATCATGAACTACGGAGCTTTAAAAAATCTATTTGACCGTTCTAAAATTAGATAAGATGTCATATTGTTTGTTCCATTGTTCGACCGGTCGGTAGCTGAGTGGAGAACGCGTCGGATTCCCACCCTCTGCTGGCTAAGTCCTCCATCATTGCACAAGCAACATCTTCCCGCTTTTTATGATGGCAGTAGGAGTTTTTCAAATATTGTCAGGTTATTCGTAACCCGGGAATATTTGTCTTACTTAAAAAAAAAAAAATATATATATATATTATATATATATTATTTTTTAATCGCATAGTAAATAAATATAAATCTAACAAAGGGTGTTAATATCTGACCGAAGCTTGGTAGAAAATAATTGATTGGTTGATTGCCAACGTCATTTCAATCATGAGCTTTGAAATTTCAACTTAACTGTCGAGAATTAAGACAAGACGCCGTTTTGTTTGCATCAAATTTGTAAATTGTTTAATTTAAAAAAAAATGATAAGGATATTGAAAGAAGGGTGAATGCAGGAAACTCCATTAATGGAGGACTGAACGCTGTTGGGGCAAATAAGAAATTGTCCAAAGGAGCGAAGCTAGCAGTCCACAATGGAGTGCTTATACCAACCCTGATGTATGGCAGTGAGGCATGGAACTGGCAGAGGAAGGATGAAAGTAGACTGAATGCTGTGGAAATGAGATCTTTGAGACGGATGTGCGGTAAAACCATGTATGACCGTATTACAAATGTGGATATCCGGAAAGAATGCAAGGCTGATATGAGCGTAATGGATGGGATCAAGAAAGGGACGCTCAGATGGTTTGGGCATGTAGAGCGAATGAACGAAGAAAGGAGTGTGAAAAGAATATATGATGCGAAAGTGAATGGAAGAAGAAGTCAAGGACGCCCGAGAAAGACATGGCACGATCAAGTAAATCAAATACTTGAATCGGGTCATGTGAAGAGTCAGAATAACAGAAGAGTATGTATGAGACGATGTATAAATGTAAATGAAGCAAGAAGTGTGTGCCAGGACAGAGTTGTATGGCGGTCCGTCCTCTCTGCCTACCCCTGCGGAGAAACGGCGTGATGGTTAGTTAGTTTAAAAAAAAAAAACACGAAAAAGAGTGTTGAAATTCCTCTGAAGCAGGGTAGAAAGGATTTAGATTTGTATTTGACAGCCTCCGTAGTCGAGTGGTAAGACGCTCGACTACGAATCCAATGGTCGTGGGTTTGAACCCGGCGTGCGAAAATAAATTTAATTTAATCGATATGTGTCATAACACATTTAATTCATATAAAATAATAAATAGTGTATTTACGGCACGTTCCAGAGTGGTAGATAATCCAAGTATCGCCCTGGTGAAAGACCACCATTCAGAATCGAAACGTTCCTTGAAATGGCTTTAGCCGTGTTTGGTGACCAGATCTGAATAGTCAGGTACTTCCCAACATTCATCTTCCTTATTTCTTTTTTCTCCCTACTACATTCAGCGACACAACATACCCCAATTGGGGATGCCATAGTCTCACTGGCTCTAGACGTTTGAGAGCAGTTGGAACTCTTGTGCGGTATTAACTATATATTTTTTTTAAATATTGTTAACGTCATTTAAATCATGAGCTATGGCGCTTTTTAATATACGTCCAACTTGCTAAATCGTCCAAGATGCTACATTGTTTTTCTCACTTATTCACGTAAGAAAAATATTCAAAAATTGAAATCCCGGGTAGCCAAAACCAATGACGTTATATATATATGCCATTATATATACTCTTGTGCGGTATTCACGTAAAAAAATTGAAATCCCGGGTAGCAAAACCAATGACGTTACATATATATAGTTGTAGTTGTAGTGCTCTCAAAGTGGCAAGCAATAATCACGCTAGTTGGTGTGATCGGTGTTTGAGCCGATTTAGTACTAAACGGTCGCGCGTCGCTTGAGGTCGTTTCAAGCAAGTATGGAGCGCGGTCTGAACTTCGGATCCGTTTCGTTCACACACATATATTCTATGAATGTCTATCTTTGTCGTACATGACCGATATTTGAATGATGAATTTACTGGTAACGTGTGTGTTTTGCTTGCCACATTTTGTGTTAATATTCTAAGGCTATAACGTCTCTATATATATGCAACGTCATTGAGCAAAACTACATTTCCAACTAGAAATTCAACTCGGCAGAAAATTGCATTTCCGTTTGGAATTTACGTCAGAAATTCAATAAAGCTAGTCGATCGGCTATTTCCGATTGAAGGATCTCTTCACAGCGGAAGTGTAGCCTTCGAAGAAAACATGGCCACAAAACAGGGCCTAAAAGAAAACATTATTTGCATTAAAACTGATTAAATTAAACTTTTCTACTAGTTTGACTGAGTTTCAGCACCTTTATTTATTTATTTATAAATTAACTGACTAAAGTCCAATTACAAAAATGACATATAAAACACGAAAGGGAAAAAAGAGCAACAGAGAAGGAATAGCATATACATAATAATACATGAAGCGATGACAAAAAAGGACAAAATAAACATAAGAGAGAACATTCAAGCCATGGTCTAGTCAAAGTTTTGGTAGAGTCGTAAAGAATGACAAAAATCATTTAGCCTGCTACCAAAAAATTCAAGACCATGGCTTGAGTTAAAAAGCCTTGACATTCTGGACATTGGAGAATTATACCCATAATTGGTATTGTGATGATTGAGGAACAGCAATTCATTGTTTCTGAGTCTACGGCAAGGAATGTTGAACTGGATAAGTTGCAACAGAGAAGGTGAGTCAAAAAACAATTAATAATTTTGTAAATGAAAATTAAATCAAAGCCTTTCCTGCGCTTTTCTAATGAAGACATTTTCAATAATTGTTCCTAAATTACCTTTAAACAACATGTTCTTTATGGATAGACAGTATGTTTTAGATTGATTGATTGTTGGGGTAGTCAGTCGTATTACCCTTAGAGTAGGAATGTACATGGAGAGGTACCTTTGTGAAGCAGTGTAGTCAGGTAGGTTGACTTTGTACTGACTCGATAGAAAGAGGTGAGAATATGTTAAAGGATGTTGGATAGCCTATTAGTTACCGTCCACATGGAGTTCGAACATTTTTAATGATTTATAAAGTCAAAATATCACACAAACACTAATAACAGAAGGTTTGCCTGAATAATGATGGAAGCTTTTTGTTGATTTTATGTCTTTATATCATTAAAAATGTGAAGATTCTAAAGTTCGGTCAAAAATATTTAAAACTGTTGATAGGCTGAACGTATAAGGGAAGGAAAAGGGATGGGGCAGAGCATGGGTTCTCACCGTGGGCGATAACGCCCCCTTATGGACGTTTGAGACTTTCAGGGGGGCAGTAGAAGACCCAGAGGAAATTAGGGGGCGTTGGAAAAAAACGTTCTATTCGGGTTTTTTGGCGAGGAGACGGTTCCAGATCTTTACACTTTCAAATCTCTACCGACTAGTACTTTTTTTTGGCGAGGAACTTTTTTCGATTTGCTAGTACTTTTCGAAAAAACAACTGGATAAATAACCGGTTCCTCGGCGGTCACCGGTAACTGGAACCGCGAACGCAACAGATGCTAAGTAAAAAAAATGGAGGAGGGGGCTCTAGAAAAAAAATGTTTTCAAAGTGGGCGGTGGGAAAAATAAGGTTAAGAATCTATGGGGTAGAGGAAGGTTTGCAAGTATCTGGCTATTCAGATCTGGTCATCAAACACGGCTAAAGCCATTTCAAGCAACGTTTCGATTCTGAATGGTGGTCTTTCACCAGGGCGATACTTGGAGTATCTACCACTCCGGAACGTGCCACAGATATACTGTATTTTATTTTAATTGAATAAAAGTTGAAAAAAAGGGTTTGAACTCGCGACCCGTGAATTCGTGGTCGAGCGTCTTACCACTCGACCCCGGGGGCCGTCAAGGGCAAGTTATTAATAATTGAATACATTTTTTAAAAGGGTTAGTTTTATATGTAGCTTTATTTTCTTGATCTCTTTTATCAATCTGCTTTGGTTCCTTTAACCTTCCGATAGCTGATGACACTGCTGATCTAAGAATTGATCACGGCGAATTGGTGTTTTCAGCAATGCACAATTCGAATAACTAACTAACCAACCATCACGCCGTTTCCCCGCAGGGGTAGGCAGAGAGGACGGACCGCCATACAACTCTGTCTTGGCACACACTCTTTCACATTCATACATCGTCTCATATATACTCTTCTGTTATTCTGACTCTTCACATGACCCGATTCAAGTATTTGATCAACTTGTTCGTGCCATGTCTTTCTCGGGCGTCCTCGATTTCTTCTTCCATTCACTTTCGCATAGTATATTCTTTTCACACTCCTTTCTTCGTTTATTCGCTCTACATGCCCAAACCATCTATGCGTCCCTTTCTTTTTTTATATATATATTTTTTATATGAATACCGCACAAGAGTCTCAACTGCTCCCAACCGTCTAGAGCCAGTGAGTCTATGGCATCCCTAAACAGGGTATGTTGTGAGGCTGAAGGTAGAGGGGAAGGGAAGGAGATGGGGAAGAGGAAGGTTGGGAAGTACCTGGCTATTCATATCTGGTCACCAAACACGGCTAAAGCCATTTCAAGCAACGTTTCGACGTGGTCTTTCACCAGGGCGATACTTAGAGTATCTACCACTCTGGAACGTGACGCAAATATACTTTTATTATTTTTATTTGAATTAAATAAAAGTTATTGGCGCACGCCGGGTTTGAACCCGTGACCTTTGGATTCGTAGCCGAGCGTCTTACCACTCGACCATGGAGGCCGTCAATCTTGATCCTATTCAAGATCCCTTCTTGATCCTATTCGAATAAGCTTGGATTATTTTCATTATTTTTGTAACCTCTCTTTTCGGAGGTTGGCTTACATCAGAGCGTCTCCCTCTGCTTCGTTTTCCATCAAACCTTCCCCTGGAACCATTTACCAAAATATTGGATTTTTTTTCTTTCCTTCATTAAAGCTCTATAACTCATTGTGAAAATGACGTAGTGAGAAAAACTATAGATAGAAAAAATATGCAAATTTAAAACACTGAAATTTACATATAAAAAGTAATTACCAAAATAAACAACAAAAAAAACAGATTTTTGTATTAACACGGATTTTGCTCGCGTTTATTTTTCGTATTAAAATGTGGTTAAGCGCAATGTTGAATTTTAACCTTTAGTATATATTTTTAGTTGATTTTGGTACCTAACCTCCAAACGAGGTACACCTAAAAAAGCGTGGAAAATTCCGAGAAATATCTCTTCCAAAATTTTCCATCTCACTGGCAACCCTGGATTCTTCCCATACCTGAATCTGCTCCCGGAAAGTAACGATTATTTGGTACAGGCGCCTAGTTCTGCAGAATCCCGCCAGGCGTCTCGCGGTCCGTTCGTCTCCTCTCTGCGAGATCCATCTTTACATCTCGCCAAATCATACAATTAACAATACCCGTATAATCGAAAATAAATGTGAACGAGACCGCAATGCCGGCGATTTGATCGGCCAAGTGTTTGGTGCCTCGAGAAGTGTGCAAAATACAGACAAATCACGTTTTATTTCGACTAAATACTTATTAATTTCTTCTGTTTTTTCCAACTGTGTGCTGTGCGATTGAAAATTGATGTTTTCGCTGTTGTCTCTTCTTTGAAAATCCGTGCTAAGATCTTGTGAACAGCGTAGTTCTGTGTTTGAAGCGTGTACCATGTTACGAAGCTCGTTTTAGTGTGGAATTATGCGTGCTTCTACAGTGGGAAGTGATTTTCTGATTTCCAATGGTGGACTTACGAATTTTTAGCGAAAGGGCTGGTTTCGCGAACCTAAAATGGCGATAAAGGTCAGAGATTTCGCTACGTTTTCCGTCTGCGTTTCGCGCTCGGTGTTGTGAACGTTATACGATTAATAATGCTGAGCTGTGAACGTTAAACATATTCCGTATCTAAAAGAAATATTGGAACAAAACAAATTTTCTGTCCTGACGCGCAGATTTTAGATTTTCCAACAAGTTTGTGTCTCGGAAAATTCGTGGAAAACCATTTGGTTTGAGCTCAAAACTGTCCTAAGTAGTATATTGCTGGGTTTTTTTACTTAAAATATAGTGGTGATTGCTTGAAAAAGTTTAAAAATTAAATTAGAATATTTTAGTGGTGTTATTATTGATTCTGTGAGTCGAAAGTTCGATTATGAAATCGGGAAGAGTGCAATCGGTTGACGGTCTCAGCGCTCGGCTTCAGAGAATGGGACTATGAAGATGTTTTCAAAAATCAAAACATGGATCCCTCGTTGGTCCACTACGACAACGTATGACACCCTGTTGGCTATAACCATATAAATGGCGCGCATCAAAAAGGGGTTTGTTTATTATTTTTTGATTTATGTGGTGACTCTGTGCCCGCTCCGCGCCGGGGCGGGCAGAGAAGGGAAGGAGGACGGCGAAGAGCTGAGCAAAGATTACGAAGACGTTGTAAAGTTCGAGGAAGAGATCGCGAAGAGCGGTCTCGAAGATGAGCGCTCCAAGGGAGACAGAGAACGCTACGGAGGGGACGCTTCTTCAAACTCCATGTTCGAAGAAGGTCTGGATAGCTATCAAATAACAACACGCAAAAGCGACTATGTAGACCAGACGCTGTCTCCGTCGAAAACCATCGACGACCCTCTTCAAAACGTCCAGTTTCCAGTCAACGAAGGCCATCTCGAAGACTCCAGCTTGACCGTCTTTGACAAGCGAAGACATTTCGAAGTCTCAGACATGACTTCGAACGAAAAAAAAACAGATTTTGAAGAGGCGCCGTTTTCACAGAGCACAGAGAGCTTAATACAAAAGCTGAGGAAGTATAAAATAGACGGATCGAAACCTTTGAATCCGAAAAGAAACTTAGAAAAAACAAATTTAGACACCGTGAAAGAAAGGGTCGGGTTCAAACGCAAAGACTTCCACTCCGACAGGGCCTCGCTCAGAGAAATCCGCCAAAGAAACGCTTCGGCCAGCTCCAACGCATTCAGCCGAAAGGACTCCATGGACTCTTTAAAACCTGTCGTCAGACGCCCAATCAGCTCCTTGAAGGAGCTGGCGACCCGAAGACAGCAGGACAAGATCAACAAGAACATACAGAACGACCATGACGCTTATTTACCCGAGGAGACAGCCACCGTGAACAAGGGGGAATTCGTGAACTCCTACGACAGCGGGCAGCACGACCAATCCAACATCAACTACTCGGACAAAATCAGGCAGCTGAACCAGAAACTGAGCGACCCGTTCTACGCCAAGACGCTGAACTCCATGGGGGTCGCTTCGGCCAGCGAAGTCCTGGGCATCTCGTGCGACTTCGAGAAGCAGTGCGCCTGGCAGTGGAACATGTCGGCGGACGGCGGAGGGTTCGAGGTCACCAGTCCAGCGGATATCCTCAATCAAAACAGCAGCAAAAACTTCCTGCTGCGAGGACCTGACACGGATGCTGACTTCAGCGAAAACGGTGAGACATTGAACAAAATCTAATATTTTTGCTGAGACTCAAACGTCCGTAACCAATCCAAAGCAGCCTGCCCTGACTTGACATAACGTAAGGTTTCATCTGGATGACATGCACTGTTATACCCATATCTGAACCTTTTTCTCTCATGATTTATGATAACGATCATGATTTTAGATAGTTTTAATTTGTATACATATTATTTATTATTTTCTCCTTGTTAGTTAGTCTTATTAGCGTAATTCATTTAGTATGAAGCGCACTTAAGGTGAAATATCACGAAACTGCGCCATATAAGTTCACTGTTATTATTATTATAACCTCGTGGTCATCGTCAACAAATACATCAGACCGGTTGGTAGCCGAGTGGTCAGTTGCGTCGGGTCTAAGTCCACCATTGTTGCGCAAGCAACATCTGCTGATAATGATGGGAGTAAGAAGAATTCAAATATTGTCAGAATATTCGTAATATTTTTAGAAAAAAGCTCTGGTGCTGAAACTAAGGCTCTGGAGGCTTCGAAACAGAAGAGTGATGGTAACCTTGAAAGGGTTTCTTTTGGTTTGAAGCCATTTGATACCAGAAAATAACTCAAAACTCAGAGAAAAAACGAGCACTTCTTTTGATAGATTCCACTACCTTAACGAAGAGATATAAGTCTTTAGAACATTCACATCAGGTGGGGATGCTGTGTTTCCTCCCACTTGCAACATAGGTCTCTTCAAGCGGATTCAAGCCTAAAGTTTTCCTTCTTCCTTTCCTTAAAAATACTCTCCGTTCAGTATCACCAAAGATGACATTAAATTATAAGAGTGGAAAAACAAATCATGGATTTTATTCTTTGATCCATTTTTTTCAAAAGTAAAAAATCGAAGAACGCACAAAAACGAGACTAACCTTTCCAGTTGTCAAAAACAAACCACTGATCCAAAATGGCTGATAATGCTAAAATATGATAAACATATGTGTACCAACATAACAAAACACAAAAAAATCGATAATCGAATGTACACAGCCCGCGAAAATTGAAAATTCACCTTTTCTTTTCAACAGGCCTCATTATGTTTATATGAATTAAATGTGTTATGACACACATTAATTAAATAAAAGTTATTGGCGCACGCCGGGTTTGAACCCGCGACTTTTGGATTCGCAGTCGAGCGTCTTACCAATCGACCACGGAGGCCGTCAGACTCGTCGACTCGACGACTCGACGACGTCGTGACTGAGGGTAGGTTAAGTTAGGTTATGTTAGTTTAGTTAACACGAGTAACTTAACTGTTAATACAGTTGTTGAAAGGAATGCAAATGCATCATGAAATACGCGTAGAAAGAGAGTATAAAAATACTGTAAAAGTTTCTGGAGAATGGCGTAAAAGTCGTTGCTCCCAGATTTTCCTGTTTCAATAACGTCTAAGCACTTTCGGAGTCCTGCTGACATCGATCTAAAATTCATCTTTTCTACTACATCCTTCCCCACATTGACGGCCCTCCACACTAGCGATCAAATGAAGCGGGCAGTAGCTGAGTCGGGTTCCAACCAGGCGTCGTGGGTTCAATTCCTTTGCTGGCCAAGTCCTCCATCATTTCAAATGAACATTTTCCGCTTATAATGATGGTTGTAGGAAAAATTCACATATTGTCAGGCTATTTGTAACACGGGAAAGTTTGTCTATGTTAAAAAAAAAAAAACACAAAAGACAAAGATAAAATTAGTCAAGGTTAGGTTGGAAGATTTTTTTTTTTTAAAGCACAAGAGTCTCGACTTTAGAGTATATAGAGTGGTACCTATCCAAGGCAGTGTAGTCAGTTTTTGATGATTTTTACCTGACTCGGTGGACCTGGGCGTGGCTAATACTAAAGCTAGGGTATTTATACATCCATTCATAGCACATATGGACACAATGTTTTTGTTTATTCGTAAAACCACTTTTTCACAGTATTGTAATCAACAAAAATATAGCATATAACCTAAAAAACCGTTTAGTTGTGTCAAGTTTAGTGGAATAATAAAAAAATGTGGGCGGAGTCCCGCGGTGACCCAGGAGCCCAAGATCATCGCGACAGTACATAGAAGCGGTGTATTATATTTGTTGTCTCTTTCTCTCTCATGGTGTACGACGTAAAAACCCGGAGAAAGTGATTTATCGTAAGTTTGTATAGGTTGGGTAAAGATAATTAGCTCTCTCTCCATACATTGTTTTTCCAAGGTCTCAACTGCTCCCAACCGTTTAGAGTTAGTAATACTATGACATCCCCGATTATTGTGAGGCTGAAGGTAGTGGAGAGGGGAAGAAAATAAGGAAGATGAAGGTTGGGAAGTACCTGGCTATTCAGATCTGGTCACACAAGCACGGCTAAAGCCATTTCAAGCAACGTTTCGATTCTAAATGGTCGTCTTTCACCAGGACGATACTTGGAGTATCTACCACTCTGGAACGTGCCGCAAATATACTGTTTATTATTTTATGTGAATTAAATGTGTTATGACACATATTAATTGAATAAAAGTTATTTGCGCGCTCCGGGTTTGAACCCGCGGCCTCTGGATTCGATTCTGAATGGTGGTCCTTCACCAGGGCGATACTTAGAGTTAAAAAATAGTTTAGTTAATTATCTGCTCGAGAAACAATTTCGATATTTGAAAAAGTTCAATAATTTTTACCGGAAGTATAATAGTGAGGACAAATTTAGCTCAATTCGGGCACACAGACACCCCTGCACACACTTCCATCTGCGCACCTCCTCGGCGGTATTTTGAGAGGTTTATTGCGGTGCCGCACGGAACGAATTCATTCGCTTATTGGCACAGCGTTCGTCTACTCAGTTGTGTTTTAACGTACAACATCGCTTCTTACGCGGTATTGCGTGGAGATTAGGGCGAGAAAGAGGCGATTATTCATATGATGAAATTGAACAATTATTGAAAAGCGCAGGAAAGACTTTGATTTAATTTTCATTTACAAAATGGGAAAAGCGCAGGAAAGGCTTTGATTTAATTTTCATTTAAAAAATTATTAATTGTTTTATTGACTCACCTTCTCTGTTGCAACTTATCCAGTTCAACATTCCTTGCCGTAGACTCAGAAACAATGAGTTGCTGTTCCTCAATCATCACAATATTAATTGTGGGTATAATTCTCCAATGTCCAGAATGTCGAGACTTGTCAAGCCATGGTCTTGAAATTTTTGGTAGCAGTCTAAATGATTTTCGTCATTCTTTACGACTCTACCAAAACTTTGACTAGACCATGGCTTGAATGTTCTCTCTTATGTTTATTTTGCCTTATTTTTGTCATCGCTTCATTTATTATTATGTAAGTGCTGTTCCTTCTCTGTTGCTCTTTTTTCCATTTCGTGTTTTATATGTATTTTTTTTGTAATTGAACTTTAGTCCGTAAATTATAAATAAATAAATAAAGTTTGAATTTTAAATTCAAAATTAAACGCGGATGTAATTTACGATCGTGGTTTGCTTACACGTGGTCATAGCAATGATTTATGGCCGCTGAGGATATCTATAAACTTCACTGACATTATAATTAAGAATTCGTAAATATTTATTCTCGTTCGGACAAACGATAAATTATGCTCTTTGATTGCCTCGGCGTAGGTGGCCATATCTGTTCTTGCGTTGGACCGCAGAGTTCTTACATCTGTCAGGAAACCAGTAGAGTTATGACACCCCTATTAACTAACTAACTAACTAACCATCACGACGGTTACCCGCAGGGGCAGGCAGAGAGGATGGACCGCCACACAACACACTGTGTCTTGGAACAGACTTCTTGCGCACATACTCTTCTGTTTTTCTGACTCTTGACATGGCCCGACTCCAGTATTTAATTCACTTGATCGCGCCGTATTGTCTTCTTCGGGCGTCTCCGACTTCTTTTTCCATTCACTTTCACGTCGTGTATTATTTTTACAACCACCTAAGCGTCTCTTTCTTAATCCTGTTTAATACGCTTACATCAGCCTTGCATTCTTTCCGGATATCCATATTTTTAACTAGGTCATACATGGTTTTACCGCACAAACGCCTCAGGAATCTCACTCTGTCTTGGAACACACTTCTTGCCGCATTCACATTCAGACATCGTCTCATACATACTCTTCTGTTATTCTGACTCTCGACATGGCCCGACTCCAGTATTTAATTCACCTGATCGCGCTGTGCTGTCTTCCTCGGGCGTCTCCGACTACTTCTTCCAATCACTTTCGCGTCGTGTATTAATTTTACACTCCTTTCTTCGTTTATCAGCTCTACACTCCCAAACCATCTAGGCGTCCCTGTCTTAATCCTATTTAATACGCTTTTACATCAGCCTTGCATTCTTTCCGGATATCCATATTTTTAACACGGTCATACATGGTTTTACCGCACATACGCCTCAGGGATCTCACTCTGTCTTAACACACTTCTTGACGCATTCACATTCAGACATCGAACATATCCGTTATAACGTAAAAAAAAATAATTCATGATGCAGAACAAACATTAATAATTTATCTCCTTCTATGAATATTTTTAAAAATTAGATATTAATAAAAAGCATTAACTTTGTGGCTTGCCATATTTAAAAAAAAAACAGATGAACTCTGTTTTTTTTTTCATTTTTATTTTCACCATTTTGTATTTTAATAAAAGTTTTAAAATTTTAATATTGTCTTGAAGATGGAAAGGTACTTCCGAAACCGGTCTACAATTCTTTCCATCTTCAGGACAATATAATTTTTTTTATTAATAATTTAAAATAAAAGTGGTTTTAAACAAAGTTTATCTGTTTTATTTATATTTATTTATAGTTAATATCTCACAAGAATCCCAACTGTCTAGAGCCAGTAAGACTACGCCGTCCCCGATCGGGGTATGTTGTGAGGTTGAAGGTAGTGGGGAGGGGAAGGAGATGGAGAGAGGAAGGTCGGTAATTATCCTGTGCTGGCTAAGTCCTCTATCATTGCACAAGCAACATTTTCCGCTCATTATGATGGCAGTAGGAGTTTTTCAAATATTGTCAGGTTATTCGTAGCGTTTGTCTTTCTTTTTTAAAAACGACGGATAATGCGGAGGGGAAGGAGATGTGGAAAGAGGAAGGTTGGGAAGTATCTAGTCATTCAGATGTGGTCACCAAACACGGCTTAAGCCATTTCAAGCAACGTTTCGATTCTGAATGGTGGTCTTTCACCAGGGCGATACTTGGAGTATCTACCACTCTAAAAAGTGCCGATACCAGTTTTAAAGACTCTACCAAATCCTTGACTTAAATCTTCTTTTCCAAAGTATATTTTGTGATATTTTTGTCATTGCTTCATTATAATATAATGTACGAGGCCTGTTCAAAATAAATGGTGAATTTTGAAGTTTCGCGGGCTGTGTACATTCGATTATCGATTGAAAAAAAATGGATCAAAGAATAAAATCCATGATTTGTTTTTCCACAACTCTAGGACGCTCATCGTCATTAACATCTTCTCGGCCTTCTGTAAAGCGCTTGTACCACTTATAAACACTTTTTTGAGACAAAATAGACTCGCCGAATGCCACAGTCAACATTTTAAGTGCGTTGGAGCACTTTATTCCATTTTTAACGCAAAATTTAATACACATTCTTTGATCCATTTTTTTTTAAGTAAAAAATCTAAGAAAACACAAAAATGTGACTAACCTTTCCAGTTGTCAAAAACAAACCACTTATCCAAAATGGATGACAATGCTAACATATAATAAAAATTGATAATCGAATGTACACAGCCGGCGAAAATTCTAAATTCACCTTTTTTTTTTAACAGGCCTCGTATAAGCTGTTCTTTCTCTGTCGATCTTTTTTCCCATTTCGTTTTGTGTATTTTTTATAATTGGACAACAGTAAACAGTAAAAAACAAATCTAATATTGAGGTTAGGTTAGGTTTTCAGTCTATTTTCCTAACACGCGATTGTGATTGATGACTATTTGAATGAAACACTAACTGATATCTCGGCCCGTTCGGGGTTTTATTTAAGACGTCGCTCCTACCAGCATCACTCCATACGTGAAAAGTCCATTTCTAATTTGAGAAAGACGCCGCAATCCTCGCGACAACCGTCTTGAAATGTGCTGGAGACACGCCGGTTGTTGTATATTTATAGAGCTTAAAGCTCAGCCATGAGTCGAGAAAAAGCGGACGCGTCTGTGGTGTGATTAGGAATGCTGGCAAAGAGTTTTACATCTTATAAATTCGGCATTGAATTTTGTATTTACTTTATATTGGGGGGGCTAGGTCATCTCCAAGGATGCTTTGTGAGGGATGTTTTCAAGGATACGAACGAATAAACATTAGCTAAGAATGCCTGTAAGAACTATTTTAAATGGACTATCCACTGCGGTATTGCATGGAGATTAAGGGCGAGAAAGAGGCGATTATTCATATGATGAAATTGAACAATTATTGAAAATGTCTTCATTAGAAAAGCGCAGGAAAGACTTTAGATTTAATTTTCATTTACAAAATTATTAATTGTTTTTTTGACTCACCTTCTCTGTTGCAACTCATCCAGTTCAACAATTCCTTACCGCAGACTCAAAACAATGAATTGTTGTTCCTCAATCATCACAATATTAATTATGGGTATAATTCTCCAATGTCCAGAATGTCAAGACTTGTTAACTCAAGTCATGGTCTTGAAATTTTTGGTAGCAGTCTAAATGATTTTTGTCATTCTTTGCGACTCTACCAAAACTTTGAATAGACCATGGCTTGAATGTTCTCTCTTATGTTTATTTTGTCCTATTTTTGTCGTCGCTTCCTTTATTATTATGTATGTGCTATTCCTTCTCTGTTGCTCTTTTTTCCATTTCGTGTTTCATATGTCTTTTTTTGTAATTGGACTTTAGTCCGTTAATTTATAAATAAATACATTATTACTTACTACTTTAAAATTAGCATTTTTTTTTTCTTTAGGTTATGTATTCACTATCAATAATTGTAGAATTGTTACGATGTAAAATCTATATATATTTGTATCGTATCCACTGTCTTTAATTATAGGATTTATTGCTTTGCAACTTTACCTACTGTCAATGTATCTTATATGGTATCAAGAGAGTTTTACGGTCAGTGTCTGTTGTATCATCTAGCATTGTGTAACAAATATCAACATATATTATATTATTCTACATGTACTCACTATCACCTACCTCAGAACAGGTTCTAATGACCCAGTGAGGTAGGTAATATTAAAAAAAAAATAATGTAAGAAACAAAAAGTTTATAGTTTTAAATCTTCTACGTTAGTCGACCCTACGTGGTGAAGATACGGTCCGTTGTATTTATATCACAAATGAATAGACTTAGAGTACATAAATTGGTACCTATCCAAGGCAGTGTAGTCAGTTTTTGATGATTTTTGCCGGACTCGGCACACCTGGTCGTGGCTAGAACTAGGGCTAGGGTATTTATACATCCGTTCACAGCACATGTCGACATAATGTTTTTGTTTATTCGTATAACCACTTTTCACAGTTTGTTTTCAACAAAAATATAGCATATAACCTTAAAAACCGTTAACTTGTGCCGAGGTTAGTTGCATTTGAAAACATGTGGGCGGAGTCCCCGGAGACGCGGGAGACCAAGATCATCCTTGCAGTACATAAAAGCGGTGTGTTATTTTTGTTATCTCTCTCTCTCTCTCATGGTGTGCGATGTAAAATTATCGCAAGTTTGTATAGGTTGGGTAAAAATAATTAGTTCTCTCTCCATACATTGAAGTAACAATATATGGAGGGAGAGCTAATTATTTCTACCCAAACTTGCGATAAATCACTTTCTCCGGGTTTTCACGTCGTACACCATGAGAGAGAAAGAGACAGCAAATTTCATAGACCGCTTCTATATACTGTCGCAATGATCTTAAGCTCCTGGTTCACCGCGGGACTCCGCCCACATTTTTTACTATGCCACTAAACTTGACACAACTAAACGGTTTTTTAGGTTACGTGCCAAATTTTTGTTGATAAAAAATACTGTGAAAAAGTGGCTATACGAATAAACAAAAACATTATGTCGATATGTGATATGAATGGATGTATAAATACCGTAGCCTTAGTCTTAGACCCAGTCAGGTCAAAATCATTAAAAACTGACTTCACTGCCTTGGATAGATACTACTCTATGTACTCTAAGCTCCACACATTGTTACTCCAAGTGAATAGATGTATAATTATGTTTTCTGCGTATGCTCGTAAATGTCTATATCGCGCAGACCAGACGGCCTCTGTGGCCGTGCGGTCATTATAGCCAGATAGTTTATTAGTCCGGAAGTCTGCGATTCGCACATTTACAGGAAGCCACCGCAAAGCGTGTGGGCGGTTTTGTCTGGACCTTGTGATAATTATACTGGCTGTATAATGTTTTTGATTTTGAGAACGTGGAAACGCAGCTGTCGGTAAAAATATTACTGAAATAAAAAATATTTTTAAAAACACATTTCCACACAAAAATATGATTCTGCCTGTGGGTGGCAGTTGGTAGATATTCTCAGTATCGCCCTGGTGAAGACCACCAGTTGCTTAAAATGTTAAAAAGTTGTGTTTGGAGACCAGATCAGAGTGGTAGATACTCTAAGCATTGCCCTGGTGAAAGACCACCATTCAGAATCGAAACGTAGCTTGAAGTGGTTCTAGCCGTGTTTGGTGACCAAATCTGAATAGCCAGGCACTTCCCAACCTTCCTCTTCCCCATCTCATAACCCTCCCGAATATCTACAGCCTCACAACATACCCCCATTGGGGATGCCATAGTCTCACTGGCTCTAGACGGTCGGGAGCAGTTGGGACTCTTGTGCGGTATTCACTAATTAAAAAAAACAAACAAACAACGCGGCGTCTTTTGTTTCCTCCTTTGTCCGTCTGCACATATAAGTTTGTATGCATACTGCCCGTTCATTTTTAGAACGTGGAAATCTTTCAAACCATAGAGTGGTATCTACTCTAAGTATCGCTTTGGTAATAGATCACCATTCAGAATCGAAACGTTACTTGAAATGGGTTTTACCGTGTTTGGTGACCAGATCTGAATAGACAGATACTTACCAACCTTTCTCTTCCCCTTCTCCTTACCCTCCCCACTACCTTCAGCTTTACAAAATGCCCCAATTGGAGATGCCATAGTCTTAAGGCTGATTCACACCAACGTCCGGTTCCGCTCAGTGCCGATATTGTTCCGCAAGAAAACTTATTGATATGGTGTGAATATCAATCGAGGAGTATGTGCCAAGACAAAGTTGTGTGGCAGTATATCCTTCTGCCCACCCTTGTGATATTTAACTACTTATTTAGTTAAATAATTATTTTGAAGTGTAAAAATACTTACAACGCAGATTTTTTTTTTAACCATTTTTTTATCACTAGATAATATTTTTAATAATTAATAATTAATAAAAATATTATTAAGTGATAAAAAAATGGTTTTTGATAAAAAAAAATCTGCGATGTTAGTATTTTTACAATTCAAAATAATTATTTAAATAACTAAGTAGTTAAATATCACAAGGGTGGGCAGAAGGATATACTGCCATACAACTTTGTCTTGGCACATACTCCTCGATTGATATTCATACCATATCAATAAGCTCTCTTGCGGAACAATATCGGCACTGAGCAGAACCGGACGTTGGTGTGAATCAGCCTTTACTGGCTGTAGATGGTTGGGAGCAGTTGAGACTCTTGTGCTAAATTAAGTATACAAATTTAAAAAAGGTACTTTCGTATTTTTCAATTCATTTCCCCTCCCCATCTCTTTTAGCCTTAAAGCTTACACCCAATTTAGAATTACATAGTCACACTGGCTCCAGGCAGTTGACACTCTAGTCTGGTATACTCTTGAAGTAACAATATATGGAGGGAGAGCTAATTATTTTTACCCAACCTATACAAACTTGCGATAAATCACTTTCTCCGGGTTTTGACGTCGTACACCATGAGAGAAAAAGAGACAACAAATATAATACACCGCTTCTATGTTCTATCACGATTATCTTGGTCTCCTGGGTCACCGCGGGACTCCGCCCACATTTTTTATTATGCCACTAAACTTGGCACAACTAAACGGCTTTTTAGGTTATATGTTATATAAACTTACTGAAGTGTTACTTTAAATTATACTAATTCTACTGTTATCTATCTACTATACTTAATTTAACATGTTATGCTTATACCTAAATCTTCACTTGTTAATATAACCTAAATGTACTTATTAATGGAACTTGATTGGTCGAAAATATGTATAATTGTAACTATATTTAAACTTATATGACTGTTTGTTTCCTAAATAAAAAAAAATAAAAAAATGCCATATTTTTGTTGTTAACACTACTGTGAAAAAGTGGTTATACGAATAAACAAAAACATTATGTCGATATGTGATATGAATGGATGTATAAATACCCTAGCCTTAGTCTTAGCCACGCCCAGGTCTGCCGAGTCCGGTAAAAATCATCAAAAACTGACTACACTGCCTTGGGTAGGTACCAATCTATGTACTCTAAGGGTATACCCATAAAATATTATATATTAAAAAAATCAACATTTTCCGTAGATTTATTTTTATGCCAACACTAACACTCTCAGCTCACATTGCTTTTACGTGGTGGACTTACACTCTTCTGCAATTTCAACTGATGACAACAACTATTTACGTTAATTTATTATTTTAACTAATTTTTTATTATTGCGACCAGTCGGTAGCTGAGTGGGCAAACGCGTCGGATTCCCACCCGGGCGTCGTGCGTTCGATTTCTCTGCTGGCTAAGTCCTCCATCATTACACAAGCAACATATTACGCTTTTCATGGTGGCAGTAGGAGTTTTTCAAATATTGTCAGGTTATTTGTAACCCAGGAATGTTTGTCTTTCTTTTAAAAAAATTATATATATATATGTATATATATTAATATCATTAACTAATAAATAGTTTTTAAAATAAAGAAACTAGATATGTTTTAAATAACTAGTTGTTACTAGTGAGAAATCACGGGATGTAAGTTAACTTGCCAAGAAAATTATTAATTGCTTTAATCCACCCTTTTCAAAAATAGAATAATGTCTGCTGAAATACATTATAGGTAGGTACTTTATTAGGTAGGTAGGGATTTATAAAGTTATTTAAAAATTTTTGGAGACATTTAAAATAAGAACAAAATGGCTATATAGCATCATCTACGAGTATATGTTAGTTCTACACACTTTTTGAACTAATTTCGTAAATATCGGTTAGGTTTGGTAAGGTAGGGTTGGGATAGAGTTAGGTTAGGTTATATTAGGTTGGGTTAGACTCTAACCTAACCTAACCGTTAGAGCTTATAGCAATAATATACGAGGAGGGATAGCTTTGCGAAACATTGTAGTCAGGATTGTTGATTTTTTCCTTACTCGGGCGTGGCTAGGGTTTTCGTGGACACACCTTTTTACATCCATTCATAGCACATGTCGACATAATGTAGTCTTTATTTGTATAACCACTTTTTCACAGTATTGTTATCAACAAAAATATAAGGATATAACCTCAAAAACAATTGTGTTATGTAGCATAACAAAACGCAGTGGGCGGAGTCGCCGGAAACGCGGGAGACGGAAAACATGCTTACATACCTAAAAGTAGTGCTATATTATGTGACAACTTTTCTTGTCTCTTTCTCTCTCATAGTATACGACGTAAAAACCCGGAGAAAGTGATTGGTCGTAAATTTGTATTGGTTGGGTAAAATATTTAGCTCTCTCTCCATATACGAGTATATTCTTACTACAAAGGCTAGAGTTAGGTTAGGTTTTACTAGATTGGGCTGGAGTTAGGTTAGGTTATATTAAGTTAAGTTAAGTTAGGCTACGTTGGGTTATGTTAGGTTATGTTAGATTAATTTCGGTTAAGTTAGGTTCGGTTAGATTAAGCCACGTTAAATTGGGTTAGATTGTGTTAAGTTAGGTTCTTTAAGTTCCTTAAATTCCAGTTCCTTAGTTCCATTAAAAGAATCTCAACATAATCTGTCTCTCGACGAATCACCTTTAGATGTACAAATTTTAACCAAATCCTGTACTGCACGACAAATTCAGAAAGTACATTTTTTAATTTCGCTCCCATGCCCTAAATCGGAAATAAATAAATAAATATAAATATTAATAAATAAAATAATTAAAAAATAAATAAATAATTAAAAAGAAAACATAATTTTAACTTAAAAAGTGTGTCTATCTGATAGGACCTGCCAGGTAAGTATGTTCCTGTATATTTTCTCATTTAAACTAGGAATTAATATGTAATGATAGAAAATGAGATCTGTACAGCGCCCTTGAGGTGATTTTTCACAAAAACGGCGCTCTACAAATCATCCAATTATTATTATTATAATTATTAAAAGATTGCATAAAACACTGACTTAAAGGGGTATCGTCTACTTCACCAGTGCACTGGCGAGTAGATATAATATCGCCAAGATTGGGCATAGATCCCTTGTACAGTCTGATGTAATAATATTCCGACAATCTCAACAATAATTGGTTTCATCCTGTTCTAGCGTCATAATCTCACCTCCGCCAAGCCACAGAGGTCATCCGTTAAGAGCAGTTAAGAGTCAAGAGTAACAATGTATGGAGAGAGAGCTAATTATTTTTACCCAACCTATACAAACTTGCGACAAATCACTTTCTCCGGATTTTTCCGTCGTACACCATGAGAGAGAAAGAGACAACAAATATAATACACCGCTTTTATGTCTCCCGCGTCTCCGGGGACTCCGCCCACATGTTTTCATATCCGACTAAACTCGACACAACTAAACGGTTTTTTAGGTTATATGCTATATTTTTGTTGATAACTATGCTGTAAAAAGTGGTTATACGAATAAACAAAAAACCCTAGCCTTGGTCTTAGCCACACCCAGGTTTTCCGAGTCCGGCAAAAATCATCAAAAACTGACTACACTGCCTTGGATAGGTACCACTATATATACTCTAAGAAAATAGCTAACCACAATCAAGGAAAACCACAAACAAGGCAATAAAATTGGAAAAATACATTAAAACACCATCACATTACCTAAACGAATTGCGGTGATGAACATTTCTGGTGATTTCTCAACAAATGGTTTACGAGAGAGAGGTAAATATTTTTACCCAACCTATACAAATTTGCGATAAATCACTTTCTCCGGGTTTTCACGTCGTATACCACGAGAGAGAAAGAGTCAAGAAAAGTTTTCACATAATATCGCAGCACTTCTAAGTATGTAAGAATGTTCTTCGTCCGCGCTAACTTCACATCATTGAGTAGCATAACTTAAGTCAACAGATTTAGAGGCTATTTTCTATATTAATATTAAACAGAAAAAATAACGGATAATAAAAAAAAAAATAATATATATATTTTATATATATATTTATATATATATGGAAATGATTCTTAGAACGATAACTATCGGGGATTATAAACCCTCCTTAATTGAAACTATAAACTCGCTACGAGTAGGTACTTTTAAAAAAAAAAATCTAATATATTTCTCATTATGTTGTTTTCCTATTATCTTGTTTGTTACTTTTATCATTTTGTTGACATAATTTTATAAGGTATTGTTTTTTATATTCTTGACTAACTAACATTACGCCTCCTCGCAGGGGTAGGCAGAGAGGACACACCTCCATAAAACTCGGTCTCGGCGCACACATCTTGCTTCATTCACATTCGTACATCGTCTAATCAAGTATTTTATTCACTTGAACGTAACATGTCTTCCTTGGGCGTCCCCGACTTCTTCCATTCACACTCCTTTCTTCGTTCATCCGCTCTACATGCCCAAACTGTCTAAGCGTTCCTTTCGTAATCCTTTTTATTGCACTTAGATCAGCATTGCATTCTTTCGGATATTCATTTTTTCAACACGGTCATACAAGGTCTCAGGGATCTCATTTCTACAGCATTTAGTCTACTTTAATTTTTCCTTTACCAGTTCCATACCTTACTGCCATACATTAGGGTTGGTATAAGCCTCCATTGTGGACTGCTAGTTTCGCTACCTTGGTCAATTTTTAATTCGCGCCAATAACATTCAATCTTCCATCGATGGAGTTTCCTGTCCTTCTTTCAATATCCTTATCGGCCTTTCCGTCTCTCTAGAACATACTTCTCAAATACACAAACTCATCCACTTGCTCCAAGTATTCATCATTCACAACTATATCGTACTCTCTCTTTCAAACACCATGACTTTGGACTTACTTACAGTCACCATCAACTCATTCTGCATACATACTCGGTTCATCCTAGACACGAGAAACTGTAGATTTTCCATACTGTCAGAAATTATCAACCCATCATCAGCGTACAATAGGCACCATACTTTCAGATTGTTCATTTTCGCGCCCAAGCCCACACCTTTTAATTTGTCCATGCCCTGATTGAATAACCACGGTGACATTACACAGCCTTTGTGATATCAAACCATTTCGAACAAATCATTTTTGGGTATCCAGCTATGAATGGAGTCAGGGACATCATATTTTAGTTATTAATGTTTTATCATTTTTACAGGCCATTTCCTGTATCTGCCGGTTGGCCCCACTACCGGGGTGATGACCATCGCCAGCCCGGAGTACTATGGTATCATGGAGAAATGTCGGGTAAGTGATGAGTTGGTCGTTCTGGATCATTGTGAATCACTGAAGATCAATTCGGATCATTCTAAAACATTCAGGAACATTTTTGATCATTCTAGTTCGATCTGAATCATTTTGTATCATTCTGGATCATTCTGAAAAATTCCGGATCAAATTGGATCATTCTGGATCATTGCAAATCATGCTGAATTATTCCGGATCATTATGTATCATTCTGGATCATTGTGAATCAATCTGGATCATTCTGAATCATTGTGAATCATTGTGAGTCAGTGTGTGTCATTGTTTATCATTGTGAATCATTCTGGATCGTTCTGGATCACTATGAATCACTATGGATCATTTTGGATCACTATCAATCATTCTGGATCATTGTGAATAATGCTGAATTATTTCGGATCATTTTGTATCATTTTGGATAATTGTGAATCATTCTGGATCATTTGAATCATCGTGAATCATTGTTTATCATTGTTTATCATTGTGAATCATTCTAGATCGTTCTGGATCACTATGAATCACTATGGATCATTTTGGATCACTATCAATCATTCTGGATCATTGTGAATCATGATGAATTATTCCGGATCATTTTGTATCATTCTGGATAATTGTGAAACATTCTGAATCATTTTGAATCATTGTGAATTATTTTGGATCATTTTGAATCATTTTTAATAATTGTGAATCATTCTGCATCATTGTGAAACATTCTTGATCATTCTAGATCATTATAGATCATTGTGGATCATTCTGATAAATTCTGGTACATTTTGGACACATTATGAATCATTCTAGATCATTATTAATCATTCTGGAACATTTTGTATCATTCTGGTCCATTGTGAGTGATTCTGGATCGTTCTTAATCATTCTGGATAATTTTGAATCATTCTTAATCATTGTGAATCATTTTAGAAAATACTGGATCATTCTGGAACATTGTCAAACATTCTGGATCATTTAATTTTACATCATTGTGAATCATTGTGGATCGTTCTGGGTCATTCTAAAAATTTGGTAAAGTGTGGATCATTTCGATTACTGAACATAAATTAGAATCATTTTTAATCACATCGGATCATATAAAATCATTTTATACCATTTAAAAAAATTCAGGTTACTTTTTTATCATTTATAATCGCTTAGGAACATTTGGATCATATTTGATTCCTTTGTTTGTTTAATTTTAGATCAGTATGGAACATTTTCGTCTGGATTGTATTTATTACTTCTGGAATATACCAAATCTTTTGGATCTTTCTAGAACATATTGGAACATTTTGGTGATTTTAGATCCTTGTGGCTAATTTTGGAAAGAAAGAAATCAGACATCAACATAATACGTATATTCTACTTAAGTATGGCTGTAGCAGAACGTTATGTTATTATCATAATTTTTTTCCCTATGGAAAAGTTTCAAGTCGGCGCCTCTATATGTTTATATCTGCAATATGATTTGCACACGGCTATGCAGTTTGCAGCCAAATATAATTAAGGCGCATTCTAACGAAATGCTCTTGATTTGTTGGGAGTTGGGACTGAAAAAACTTCATTAATTTTTCCTACTTAATTGAACGCCGGCACTCCTCAAACTGCAAGCGAAGCTTCACAAGTGCTACGTATTTTGCCTGACAACCAGGCGCACACTTCTTTATGCAAGAGTTGAAAGTTATTGACAAATAAACCAATTAATAATATTTGGATAATTTGTATAGCGCCGTTTTTGTCAAAAATCACCTCAAGGGCGCTAACTAACAATCACGCCGTTTCCCCACAGGGGTAGGCAGAGAGGACGGACCGCCATATAACACACTCTGTCTTGGTACACACTCCTTGCTTCATTCACATTCATACAACGTCTCATATATATACTCTTTTGTTATTCTGACTCGGTCCGACTCAAGTATTTGATTCACTCGATGGTGCCATGCCTTCCTCGGGCGTCCCCGACTTCTACATTGATTTGCTTTCGTGTCATATATTCTATTCACACTCCTTCGCTCTACGTGACCAAACCATCTAAGCGTCCCTTTCTTGATCCTATTCATTACGCCTACATCGGCCTTGCATTCTTTCCAGATATCCACATTTTTAAAACGGTCATACATGGTTTTACCGCACATGCTTTCTTAAATAATTAATAGTAATATTATATTATTATTTTAAAAATTATTAATTTATTATTGACTCACCTTCTTTGTTGCAATCATCTAGTTCAAAATTCCTTGCCGTAGACTCAGAAACCATGAATTGCTGTTCCTCAATCATCACTCAAAGAATATGTATTAAATTTTGCTTTAAAAATGGAATAAAGTGCTCTAACGCACTTAAAATGTTGACTGTGGCATTTGGCGAGTCGACTTTGTCTCAAAAAAGTGTTTATAAGTGGTACAAGCGCTTTACAGAAGGCCGAAAAGATGTTAATGACGATGAGCGTCCTGGAGTTGTGGAAAAACAAACCATGGATTTTATTCTTTGATCCATTTTTGTCAAAAGTAAAAAATCGAAGAACACACAAAAACGTGACCAACCTTTCCAGTTGTCAAAAACAAACCACTAATCCATGTTGGTGTCCAACATAACAACAACAAAAAAAACGATAATCGAATGTACACAGCCCGCGAAAATTCAAAATTCACCTTTTCTTTTGAACAGGCCTCGTATATAAATAAATATTATTTGAGAATGCCCAAGCAGTAACCCGAAAATGTTGGATCAGTAATGAAGACATCTAATTGACAATGTGGTTCCAGGTGGAAGTCTGGCTGCACCAGCACAATATGCAGAATGCCAGCTTCAAGGTGGTGACGGAGCCGTCAGATGGGACTCCGCCCTGGGTGCTCAGCGAGATTCAAGGAAACGATTATGAAAGGTAAGTTGCCAACTAAAGTTCGTACATATTAATGCCACATGAATGACGGATCAATTCAAACCTTGAAGTAACAATATATGGAGGGAGAGCTAATTATTTTTACCCAACCTACACAAACTTGCGATAAATCACTTTCTTCGGGTTTTTACGTCGAACACCATGAGAGAGAAAGAGACAACAAATTTCATGGACCGCTTCTATATACTGTAAGGATGATCTTAAGGTCCTGGTTCACGGTGGGACTCCGCCCACATTTTTTATTATGCCACTAAACTTGACACAACTAAACGGTTTTTTAGGTTATATGCTATATTTTTGTTGATAAAAATACTGTGAAAAAGTGGCCATACGAATAAACAAAAACATTATGTCGATATGTGATATGAATGGATGTATAAATACCGTATACTTAGTCTTAGCCACGCCCAAGTGCGCCGAGTCAGGTTAAAATCATCAAAAACAAGTCCAAAACTGTCTTGGATAGATACTACTCTACCAACTCTATGATTCAAACTGACGAACAGTGACGGGTTTCCTTGTGCCCTGTGGAACGAATCAAAACCACATGGCTGAGTCTTTTTTAAATCGGTTCCTTGGAGTAACAATGTATGGAGAGAGAGCTAATTCTTATTATCCAACCTATACAAACTTGCGATTAATCACTTTCCCCGGGTTTTTACGTCGCACACCACAGAGAAAGAGACAACAAAAATATCACACCGCTTGTATGTAGTGTAAGGATGATCTTGGTCTCCCGCGTCTCCGAGGACTCCGCCCACTATTTTTCATATGGGACTAAACTCGACACAACAAAAAAGTTTTTTAGGTTATATGCCATATTTTTGTTGAAAACAATACTGTGAAAAAGTGGTTATACGAATAAACAAAAACATTATGCCGACATGTGCTATGAATGGATGTATAAATACCCTAGCCTTGGTCCTAGGCACGAGTCCGGCAAAAATCATCAAAAACTGACTACACTGCCTTGGATAGGTACCACTCTATGTACTCTAAGATCGGTTAAAAGCGAAGAGGCGACGGAACGAGCGTGGCGCGTTGTGCGCATACCAGTCACATGTCTGTCAGCAACGAACGTGTTAAGAGCTTTGCGTCGCCGCTTAGCGAGTCTTTAACAAAATTCTTGTAAAATCTGAGCTAAAAATGACAGCAAAAACGAAAATGCCACTCAGGTGGACCGAACACTTCTTAGTAGTTAGAGGAGTCCAGTGCATCTAGAGATAACGGCGTAAAAACTGTCCCCGGTCGTACATTGAGAATAGAAAGTCTATACATATATATATATATATATATATATATATATATATAACAGACTGTGTCCATATACAATTCACATGAACAGTAACATAAAAAGCAAATTAAAAGATATTGTTAACATGTCTCTTGAAATCTTTAAGATTTATGTTGTTAAGATATCAAGAGACGTGTCATTTAGTAGTACCATACCCCGCGTCATACTGTGTTGAGCCAACACGTCTGTTCTGCCATGTGGAATACACTGCAGATCGTGGTGTTGCCCCTGGAAGTAGTTGTTTGGCACAAACAGCTTATAGCATTCCAGGAGGTATAGATTGTCAATCAAATTATTAACCTTTGACAGATAGACCAAACACTAGTTCCCCGCGGCAAATTGCTAAACCGCTGATAGTACCTGATTACAATGCTTTTTTACGCCCCCAGCTATAACTATAAAAAGCTAACACTATAAATAAAAGTTATTAAATTAGAATTAGCTTGAAAGCTTATTATTTTTGTATTAATTATTTAAAAAATTTAAAAAAAACTTCAACGTAAATATGAAAAGAAAAATATAACGGTCGCAACCGAGACTCGAACTCGGAACCTCTACTCTATCCGAGTACAAAGATGGCAGCCATATCGGAGAAAAATTGAAAAAAATAATATCAATAATTTTCAGTGAAAAGTATGAGATCGATTAAAAATACCACTTTCTAATAAGGTCCCGATGGCTGAATTGGTTAACGCGTTACTCCCGAATAGAATAGAGGATCCGAGCTCGTGCCTCTAATTCTAATTTCAAGTTAAATTATTGGACGTAATAGAGATAATGCCGTGAAAATGCACTATTGTAGTAATTCTGCTTCAACCTCGCAATTCAACACGCCTATGCGACGAATGCAACAGCTGGGAAACACATACTCCGATGTCGCTGATATATTTAACACGTCAATATCAAACTATAAGTCTAATTTAGTACAGTTGCTGTCATCTGGCAGAGCTAAACTAATAGTTGGACCATTACTTAATATTATTTTTTTCTTTTCTTTTACAATATTTTTGAACATGTTGTTTATTGAATATTATCAGTTATTTTTGTATCTGCTATTCAATACTCTTTTTTATTTGCACTAATGAGTTTATTGTTTTTTTTTTAAATAAATATGTTAACATAAATGTAAAAGCCTATAACGGGCATACATAAATTAATAACAGCGCATTTAACAACAGTACATTTTCCCAGATGGACCAAGCACTACTTCCCCGTGGGCAGGGTGCAGCGCGGCTTCCAGATAGTCCTGGAGGTGGTCCCCGGAGCCCTGGGGGTCACCAGAAGCGGCCACATCGCCGTGGACAACCTGAAGATGGCCGAGTGCTTCGCGGAGCTGGCCACGGTGGACGAGTGCTCCACCAGGCAGCTCAAGTGTCTGGCCAATAAGGTGAGACCATCAACATCTGTACTTCCATCTTCCCAAACCTTTTGGTGTATTTTTAATTTTCATGGTGAATACCGCACGAGAGAGTCCCAACTGCTCCCAACCGTCTAGAGCCGGCGAGACTATGGCATCCCATTTTTTTTTCAAAAGTAAAAAATCAAAGAACACACAAAAACGTGACTAACCTTTCCAGTTGTCAAAAACAAACCACTAATCCAAAATGGCTGATAATGCTAACATATTAACAAAAAAAAAATCGATAATCGAATGTACACGGCCCGCGAAAATTCAAAATTCACCTTTCATTTTGAACAGGCCTCGTATATATTGTCACACTTTATTCAAAATATCTATCGTCAGCAGAGAAATAATTGTAATTGGTATGATTTATTATTCTTCTTATATATGCATTAATTATTGTTGATTTGCTGTTCATTTTCCCAAAAATACATAAAACCTTAATTAGGTTGTGTTGTGAGGCTGAAGGTTGTGGGGAGGGGAAGGATATTGGGAAGAAGAAGGTTGGGAAGTACCTGGCTATTCAAATCTGGTCACCAAGCACGGCTCAAGCCATTTATTTATTTATAAACCAACGGACTGTTGACCAATTACAAAAAATACAAAACACGAATTGGAAAAAAATAGAAACAGAGAAAGAACAGCACATACATTATATTAATAAAGCAATGACCAAAATAAGACAAAATATATTATACAATTAAAAGAATATTCAAGTCAAAGCCTAAACAAGGCTTTGGTAGAGTCGTAAAAGCAACGTTTCGATTCCGAATGGTGGTCTTTCACCAGGGCGATACTTAGAGTATCTACCACTGTGGAACGTGTCACAAATATACTTAAAAAAAGTTGCATAAATAATTTACAAAGAATCATATTTCTTTGAATGGATAAAAAGGGCGGTTTCTAAATTTGTTTTGTTTGCTCGATTGTCAGAGGTATCGAGTTCACATCTCGGTCGTAACCTAATCTTTTCATTTTCTGTTTCTTCTTCTTATTCACGTTGTAATGTTTCAAAGACTTTGATTTAATTTTTATTTACAAAATTATCAATTGTTTTATTGACTGACCTTCTCTGATGCAACTTATCCAGTTCAGCATTCCTTGCCGTAGACTCAGAAACAATGAATTGCTGTTCCTCAATCATCACAATACTAATGATGGGTATAATTCTCAAATGTCCAGAATGTCAAGACTTGTTTACTCAAGCCATGGTCTTAAAATTTATGGTAGCAGTCTAAATGATTTTTGTCATTCTTTACGACTCTACCAAAACTTTGACTAGACCATGGCTTGAATGTTCTCTCTTATGTTTATTTTGTCCTATTTTTGTCATCGCTTCATTTATTATTATGTATGTGCTATTCCTTCTCTGTTGCTCTTTTTTCCATTTCGTGTTTTATGTATTTTTTGTTATTGGACTTTAGTCCGTTAATTTACAAATAAATAATTACTTTAATCGGTTTTAGTTCCTTGAGACAGGAAACGCTATCGTGTTGAAATCCTTGGATATTCATGTTGTTTGATGATTTTAGGTCCCTGCTTGCATCAACTCTTCAAGGGTCTGTGATATTCTGGAGGATTGTGACCAAGGAGAAGACGAACGCCAAGATTGTGGTAAGTGTTCATTATCCTCACTGCTAACGTTACAAAAGCAGCTATCCAAGAGCTCTGTTGGGAGATTATTCGGCATTTTCCATATTCTCTTAACCTTGGTTCATTAAACTTTCATATTTTCTTTCATCTTTCCACTCTCTCCCCAACAGTCTCCGAGGAATTAGCTCTGAACTATCTGGTTTCTTCTAGAGATGGTCCATATTCTTGTCCCGGTTCCAAGCCGGTCACTGGAACCGTCAATATAATTTCTCTGAGGAACCGGTTTCATTTTTTAGTAAATAAAAATCGAAATCTTTTTTCCGAGGAACCAGTTTTTTTGTCGATTTGCTAGTATTTTTCGACTTCAAATCTCTACCGACTAGTGCTTTTTTTTAGAGAGGAACTTTTGTCGATTTGCTAGTGCTTTTCGATTTGAATATAAAAATCTCATTCGTAGAACTTTTCTGGCACCAGGAACCTGTAAGAACGTTAACTATACAGAATAATATAGTTATTATTAAAGTGGTTTGATATCACAAAAGGTATTAAACAAGGTCTTTGCAATGTCACCGTGGTCGTTCAATCTGTACATGGATAATTGTGTGCACAATTTGAATGGTGTGGGCTTGGGCTCGAAAATGAACAATCTGAAAGTATGTTGCCTGCTGTATGATGTTGGTGCGGTGCTGATTGCTGACAGTATGGAAGATCTCCAGTTTCTCGTGTCTAGGATGAACAAGTATGTACGAGTATGCAGAATGAGTTGATGATGAATGTAAGTAAGTCCAAAGTCATGACGAAAGGCAAATGCGTTGGTTTGTGTGTTTAAGAAGTATGTTCTAGAGAGACGAAAATGCTGAAAGGATATTGAAAGAAAATTAATGCAGGAAACTCCATTGATGGAGGACTGAACGCTGTTGGCGTAAATAAAAAAAACGTCCAAAGAAGCGAAGCTAGCAGTCAACAATGGAGTGCTTATACCTATCCTGACGCATGGCAGTGAGGCATGGAAATGACAGAGGAAGGATGAAAGTAGACTGAATGCTGTGGAAATGAGATCCGCGAGGTAAAACTATGTATGACCGTGTTAAAAAATTGGATATTCGGAAAGAATGCAAGGCTGATGTGAGCGTAATGAATAGGATAAAGAAAGGGACGTTTAGACGATTTACGCATGTAAGGAGTGAAAAAATAATAAATGACGCGAAAGTGAATGGAAGAAAAAGTCGGGGACGTCAAATCAAATACTTGCATCGGGTCAGAATAACAGATGACAGAGGAAGACTGAATGCTGTAGAAATGAGATCCCTGAGGCGTATGTGGATAAAACCACGTACGACAGTGTTATAAATATGGGTATCCGGAAAGAATGCAAGGTTGATGCAAGCGTTATGAATAGGATCAAGAAGGGGATGCTTAGATGGTTCGGGCATGTGTGCGAATGAACTAAGAAAAGATCGTGGAAATTGAATGGTAGAAAAAGTCGGGGGCGCCTGAGGAAGACATGGCACGATCAAGCGAATCCAATACTTGAGTCGGGCCATGTGAAGAGTCAGAATAACAGAAGAGTATGTATGAGTCTTTGTATGAATTTGAATGAAGCCAGGAGATGTGTGCCAAGACAGAGTTGTAAAGCGGTCCATCCTCTCTGCCTACCCCTGCGGTGAAACGACGTGATGGTTAATTAGTTAGTTATTAAAAATATTTATTTTATTTTTTATTATCAAACATAATACATAGTAGATAATATAAAACAGAGATTATATATTTTAATGTAAAGTGTTATATATATATATATATATATATATATATATATATATATATATATATATATATATATATATAACATTAAATTTAAATCTAACATTTCATTATAAATTATAAAGGTGTGCCCTCATAAAAAAGCTGTGATTGTGAGGGGGTGTTATTTATTTAGTTACTAATAATTTGCTGTAATGATTTTTCAAAAATATTTATTTTCAGTTTTCCGCGATACAAGCCCCCTCTTCCCTAACAAACTTACGAGCGAAGTAGCATGCGACGTACTCGCGTACTGTCGCTAGGTTGTCTTCCACACACTTATGCATTTCTGCATTCGCTATCTCATTTATTTGAATAATTGTATTAATTGAAATAATAAGTGATTTGTGTGTACTTCGCATGAAAAGAAACTCCATGAGATTTGTTTTTTGTTCCCGAATGATTTTTACACTTGTCAAAAGCACAGGAAGGCATTTTATCTCAGAAAAGAGCTTACAGCGATGCGTTTGTGGCAGCTGGTGACAGCTTGTTCGTCAAACGAACGTTTGTGCGAGACTAAACGCAGTAAATCTCAGGTATGCCACGTTGGCTTAGTTTCGTACAGTCACGCGCGGTGTCTCAGTAACGTATGTACATTATTTAATTCGTCTAAGGATATTTGTGACTTTGCTGACCTTTTGTTTTTTTACATATCGGGATCGGTAATGTGCATTTTTGTCTAAGATTTTTTGTATTTTTGAATGGTTCGGTTACAAAGTACTATTTTTTTTATAAAGCACTCAATTATGAATGCCTCATTTTGTGTTTTCTCGTTGGTGTTTGTGGTTTATTGATGAAGTGTGTTTGTTGCAGACAAAATGCCACCAGGTTCCCGATGCTCCTTCGAAGATGGTTGGTGTGGCTGGTCCAACACTCGACCTCCCAAAGAGTAAGTTTTTCATCTAAAATCTTCCCGTTCATTCAAACATTTCATTGTATTTGTCAGACGCCTGTTTACATGCGTTTGCAAGAAATCATTGCACGTTTTGCGTATCTCGATCTCCGCTGCTAGAAATCGCCCAATGAAATAGGCCTTGTTGAGTAACTCTGTCCCTCGTCGCGACAAAGTTAAACATTTTACAAGCATTTTATTTTATTTTAATATGAATACCTCAACTGCTCCCAAACGTCTAAAGCCAGTGAGACTATGGCATCCTTAAATAGAGTATATTGTGAGGCTGAAGAGGGAGGGGAAGGAGATTAGCAAGATGAAGGTTGGGAAGTACCTGGCTATTCATATCTGGTCACCAAACACGGCTAAAGACATTTCAAGCAACGTTTCGATTCTGAATGGTGGCCTTTCACCAGGGCGATACTTAGAGTATCTACCACTCTGGAACGTGCCGCAAATATGCTTTTTATTATTTTTCACATGAATTAAATGTGTTATGACACATATTGATCAAATAAAAGTTATTGGCGCACGCCGGGTTTGAGCCCGCGACCTTTGTATTCGTAGTCCAGCATCTTACCACTCGACCATGGAGGCCGTCAAAGCAACAAGCATACTGATTGGTTAGTAGCTGAGGGGACAAACGTGTCGGATTCCCGCCCGGGGGACGTGGGTTCAATCCCTCTGTTAGCTAAGTCCTCCACCATTGCACAAGCAACATATTCCGCTTGTTATGAGGGCAGTAGGAGCTTTTCAAATATTGTCAGGTTATTCGTAACCCGGGAATGTTTGTCTTTATTTAAAAGATAAAAATATCAGAACTTTATTGATGCCAGTAATCTGCCAGGACTCAACATACCTAAGGGAAGCTGAGTGTGCTGGACCTTTTTACGCCGGTGAAACTGAATACAAGACGTTACTAGTGCTGCTACATTTTTCGTAAGATTTGTATGAATATGACGTGTCTTGTATTTTATGTCTATGATTAGAATGCTACAAAGTGACGTTAAGGGTCATTCTGAAGTGTTGCCACTTAAATAAGAAACTTGCTTCATTTTCGCTATTTTTCTTGTTAGTGCAAATTTTAGAATTTTTCGTCAAATTTTAATGCATGAAATCCGGCGTCGATAAATACACACCTAAAAATCATCCTTCATCTTCTTACAATAAATTATTTTGTTTATATTTCAAATTGTTTATTTATATATATACAGTGAGGCGCATAGAAGTAAGAGAAGCAGAAACTACCTGTCTAAGTATACATATATTTAGTTTAATTTTCTAAATCACAAACTAACAGTTCTAAAATTTGTGTTAATTTTGCCGAAATAGAATTTGCAATAACAACATGTTTGCTTCTCATTCGAATCATCATTAATATATTCAAAAATATTGTCAGTTTGTGCATCTCACTAGAAATAACACGACCTAGAAATATTTACTTATTTACCAACAAACCTTTGTCCAACTACAAAAAAATACATAACACAAAATGAAAAAGAAAAGCACAAGAGAAAGAACAGCACATACACTATATTAAATGAAGCAATGACAAAAATAGGACAAAAAATACATTAGAAAGACCATTCAAATCAAAGCCAAGGTCAAGTCAATGTTTCGGTAGAGTCGTAAAGAATGACAAAAATCATTTAGACTGCTACCAAAAATTTCAAAACCACGGCTTGAGTTAACAAGTCTCGCATTCCGGACATTGGAGAATGATACCCTTAATTAGTAAATTGATAATTGAGGAACAGCAATCCATTGTTTCTGAGTCTACGGCGAGAAATGTTGAACTGGATGAGTTGCAACAAGTGAAAAATATGAAGCTTAAAAAACTAAAAACCCTTGTCCCATGGTGGGATTTGGCCTTATTCATAAAAGTTTTTCTCTGGCGCCAGTCTCTAGCCAATCACCTCACATCTCAAAACCTTCTCATCTTGCTTCAACCCTCTTCCACCCAGTCAGTCTACCTCTTCTAAGTTTGCGTCTAGGTGGCTTCCATTGGGCACCCAGTTTACCATGATTTTACGTATCTTGCAATCTTGCATTTTTTCCACATGGTCAACCCATCCCAGTATTTGAGACCTCGGTTTCCAATTGATACAACTTGTTTTGTTTTCGTCTAAAACTCAGAGCATTAACATACCGGGAGGGATTGCTTTGCGAAACAGTGTAGTCTGGATTGTTGATTTTTTCCTGACTCGGGTGCGGCTGGGGTTTTCATGGACACACATTTTTACATCCATTCGCAGCACATGTCAACATAATTTTTTGTTTATTTGTATAACCACTTTTTAACAGCATTGTTACCAACAAAAATATAGGATATAACATCCAAAACCGTTGAGTTATGTCGCGGGAGACGGAAAACATGCTTACATACCTAAAATTGGTGCGATATTATATGACAAATTGTCCTGTCTCTTTCTCTCTCACGGTTTACGATGTAAAAACCCAGAGAAAGTGATTTATCGTAAATTTGTGTAGGTTGGGTAAAAATATTTAGCTCTCTCTCCATATATATTCTTACTGTAAGGTCTTAACCATCAACAGTTTTTTAAATAGCTGGAAGCTTGAAGTAACAATATACGGAGAGAGAGCTAATTCTTTTTACCCAGCCTATATAGATTTGGGATAAATCACTTTCTCCTGGTTTTTACGTCGTACACCATAAGGAAGAAAGAGACAACAATTTTTATTTAAAGTATTGTTAGAATGTTCTTCGTGTCCCGCGTCTCCGTTGACTCCGCTCACACGTTACGATACGCAAAATAAATTGGCATAACTCAACGGTTTATTAGGTTACATGCTTGAAGTAACAATATATGGAGGGATAGCTAATTTGTTTTACCCAACCCATCCGAAATTGTAATAAATCACTTTTTCCGAGTTTTTACATCGTACACCATGAGAGAGACCGCTTTTATATACTGTCGCGATGATCTTAAGCTGGCTATCTTCGCTGGTTAACGGTGGGACTCCGCCCACATTTTTTATTTTGCCACTAAACTTGACACAACTCAACGGTTTTTTAGGTTAGATGCTATATTTTTGTTGATAAAAATACTGTGAAAAAGTGGCTATACGAATACACAAAAACATTATGTCAATATGTGATATGAATGGATGTATAAATACCGTAGCCTTAGTCTTAGCCACGCCCATTTGCGCCGAGTCATGTTAAAATCATCAAAAACAAATCCAAAACTGACTTCACTGCCTTGGCTTGGGCCACCTCTAGTATACTCTAAGGTTACATGTCATATATTTTTTTAACAACACTGTGAAAAGGTAGTTATACGAATAAACAAAAACATTATGTCGACATGTGCTGTGAATGGATGTATGAATACCCTATCCCTAGTCCTAGCCACTCCCAGGTCTAGCCGAGTCCGGCAAACCTTGTAAAAACTGACAACAGCTCTCTATACAGCGTTCTCTCTTGTGTATTATTGCTTTGAAGCTGAAAAATTTGAACTGCTTTATTAAGGCCAGGCGCGCACGGCTGACTTTTGTCACGGCAACAGTTTCGTCACTGTCACTATCTTCCAATCAAGCGCGCGCACGGTGAGTGACTGTCGGCCGTCACCCTTTCATTCCGGCAATGAATTTCGAACAGGCGGATGAGTCACCCAATGACATTTTGTCACCCGTGCGCGAGCGTCCATACAAAAGTACTCTCTACAGACACGGTGACAGTTTCGTCACTCAAAAGCTGCCGGCCAGTGGAACTAAAAAGTCGCCCTAATGTCACGTCGCTGCGTGTGCAGACCTCCATACACTTAAATAGACTTGGAGATGGTGACGAAACTGTTGCCGTGACAAAAGTCACCCCTGCGCGTCAGGTCTAAGTATCTAAATGCAATGATTCTTGTAACGTGCTAAAATCTCACTTTATTTATTTATTTTTATACTAACGGGCCATTGTCCAATTACAAAAAATACACAACACGAAATGATAAAAAAGAGCAACAGAGAAAGAACAGCACATACATAATATTATAATGAAGCGATGACAAAAATATGACAAAAAAATACATTTGATAAAACATTTAAGTCAAAGCCTGTACAAGGATTTGGTAGAGTCAATGATTAATCAACTATGATTAATTTTGACACCTTACAAAACCTCCCAACCAGGGAAGCTAGTTGAAGCTAAGCAATAGTCGGAAGAAAAAGATTTGTCACTGTAGCTCAATGCAAGAAGAGGATTAAATGAGGGAAGGAACACAAGTATTAACAATCCATATTTTTTTCAGGGGCTTATTAAAATGGCAACGTCACTCGGGTCCTACCCCCACCCCCAACACAGGCCCAGAGACCGACCACACGTGTCAAGGCCGTACCGCCCCTCTGCCTTCCTTCTCAACAGCCAATCAGGCAGCTATCAACGGGTCGGTAGGCGTGGCCTGCATAGGCAGGTACCTCTACGTCAACATGAACGGAACTGGAGGGAACAAGGAGGGTTCAGGGTTCGCAGCCAACGCTAATTTGGACAGTGTTATTTTCAACCCGCCTCCCAAGGTTCACGGAGACCAGAACTCGAAGTATTATAATTCTTGCATGGTGAGTAGAAACAATAATTGTTTTATCAAATTTATGACTTTATATGTTGTCCCACGTTGGGCGCCAAAAAATGTATGGAGAAAAAAAAACCGTTTTTTTTTTGTAAGGGTAACGATTTAACAATGGTTTTTTCTATGTCTGTCTCACTGGGAGGAGTTCCAGTTTTGAGACAGAGAAAGTTACTTATGGTGTTTGAAAGAGAGAGCACGAGAACAGCGTGCAATATAGTTGTGAATGATGAATACTTGGAGCAAGTGGATGAGTTTGTGTCTTTGGGAAGTATGTTCTAGAGAGATGGAGAGGTTGATGAGGATATTGAAAGAAGAGTGAATGCAGGAAACTCCATTAATGAAGGACTGATTTCGGTTGACGCAAATAAATAAAATAAAATGTCTAAAGAAGCGAAGCTAGCAGTCCACAATGCAGTGCTTACACCAACCCTGATGTATGGCAGTGAGGCATGAAACTGGCTGAAATTAGACTGAATGCTGTATAAATAAGATCCCTGAGGCGTATGTGCGGTAAAACCATGTATGACCATGTTAAAATTGTGAATATCCGTAAAGCATGCAAGCGTAGTGAAAATAATAAATAAAGGGACGTTTAGATGGTTTGGGCATGTAGATCAGATGAACAAAGAAGGAAGTATAAGAATAATATATGACACGAGTGTGAATAGAAGAAGAAGTCAAGGACGCCCCAAGAAGACATGACACGATCAAGTGAATCAAATACTCGAATCGGGCCATGTGAAGAGTCAGAATAAGAGAATAGTATGTATGAGACGATGTATAAATGTAAAAGAGTGTGTGCTAAGACTAAGTTGTATGGCGGTCCATCCTCTCAGCCTACCCTTGGGGGGAAACGGCGTGACGGTCAGTTAGTTACTTATGTGAGGAATCGTATTTGTGCGAGAGGCTTTTATATATTTCAACAATTTCATCACTCACTCTTTCTTATTTTAATATTTTCTTTATATACATCTTTTCGCTTTTCTTCTTAGTAGCCCAGTATTTTGTTATTTCAGTCCAAATGTTTTGTCCATTTGTCGATCTCGTGGTCGAATATTCAGTCCAGAATCCGAGATTTGACTTCTTTAGGTTTCCCATCATAGAATCGTTTTACGTTGTAAGGTTGTTGGCCTTTCATCTATCCTCCCTTTTTTGTCAAGGCTTAGAACTAACATCAGCATCAATAAAGACAAATGGTCCATTTTAATATTAGTTTGAGGCTTTATTCTGAAAAAAAAAACAGATAATGTATTTATGATTCAAAGTATTTTCCATCGCTGGGCACTATTTTCTCCCGCCTTTTGGGCAGCGTACGAATCCTACGTTGAAAAAACTGGTCATCTTCAAAAGTGATCAACGAATTGATCCAATCATTTACTTCTTCATAATAAAAGTGTTAATCAGAGGGAACAACATCTGGAGAATACTGCGGATGGGGTGGGACTTCTCATTTAAACGTTTTCAAGTATGTCTTGACCATTTGGGGTCGAGCATTGTCATTGTCGACCTCCCGCAAATGACCGGAATTTGGCTCGTAAACTGACATTTTCAATGGAGAATAACTTTATGATGCAGACACAAATGGATTAATGTTTCTATGGGGTTATGTTAACAGACGCCTTAGCTTATTGCCCGACGTCTATGATTTATTTATTTCGACCACTACTTGCCGCTAAAGCCATCTATAGGAAAACGGCGGAAGCAAAGTTGTACGCCGAATAGTTTATGTTAAAATTCTTTTCTAATATTTCTACTATTTTTACAGATCCGATTCTACTACCATCAGTACGGAAAGAACAGCGGGTCAATAGCCCTTGTACTCATGGAGCTGAAGGATAAGGAGAATTCTTCAGAACTCATTTGGAGATCTTCCAAAAACCACGGAACCGACTGGAATCGAGCTGTTGTAATTCTACCCAACGTGACAACGAGGTATGAATCATCAATATACTTAAATTTATTTAAAGAAATGGAAAAATAACTTTGTAGAAGACCACGGATATTATTTTTTTTTTATGACCGACCGGTTTATTCAGCCTAAGCATCATCAGAGGCGTTGGGAAAAACATCAATGTTTTGTGAATGCTTCACGAATTGCTAGTTCTTTAAAATGAACCCTTCGCAGTAAACACTTCAATTGAAATCGAACTCGCAAAGAAGAGATTTGAATTTATCCGGTTATTTGTTCAATTCTTTTTGAAACCGGTTCCTCGCCGGAAAAAACACTTATTAGTCGCTAGAGATTTCAAATTGAAAAGTACTGGAACCGGTTCCTCGCCTGTACTGTACTGCTACAAATTGAAGTAGTTCTTTGCAATCTGTACAATTTTGCATTTCAAAGTGATAATTTGTCAGATTCTTGCCTTCATGTTCTTCATCTAGTTCCAACCTATCCAACCATTTCACTACATTCGATTTCCGTATTCAATAACACCAAGCTTGAAACAATTGACAGAATCAAATAGATGTGTTTAATGTAAAAAAAAGTGTTTGGTTTTGTTCGTTGGTCTCTCGCTTGTTCGTTGTTGTTGTTCTCCAAGTGATATAAAATAAAGTTTGGTGTTTTGTTGTGATTCGTTCCGTAAACAATATAACTGTGTGAGAATAATAAAGAACTTCCACTTCAACTACATCGGCGAGTGAATGGTTTCCCATTTTCCCTTTATCCCAATTATCTTCTCACATTCATAGTTAGACACTTCTATGAAGTAGTATAGTTTACCGTTTTACAGGCCACTGTTTTTCGAATTCATCTGAAGCTGGAAACACATTCGGATCCAACACAGAAGGTTCGCTATGTGCATTGATTATTGCTGACGAACCATTAAATACATGCATTATTTTCCCAGATATTACCTGCAGCTGGAGGCCCGAAGGGGCATGCGGGTCTACAGCGACGTCGCGGTGGATGACTTCTCCATGTCCCCAGAATGTTTCGGCATCAATATCCCCCCGAAAGTTCTGGGAAGCTACAACTATTGGGACCCCGTGCACAGCGGAGCCAACGCCAAGCCCCACAGGGATTTCGAAAATAAGACTTGTGAGCCTTTTTAAATATTAACAATATGGAACCCACAATACAAAACATACGTGTACGACTTGGAACGTGTCCAAAACCGTTTCCTTCGATACCTAGATTTTCGTAGTTACCGTCCCCATGTAAATCACCAAGAGTCGGTCGCGTTCTTTGATATGCTGTCGTTGGAAGATCGAAGAATCTCTGCTGATGTACTCTTTCTGCAGAAAATTGCCAGATCCACCGTAGATTGGCCGGAACTCCTTCAACGGATCCAACTACGAGTTCCCAATAGACTAACCAGATCTGACCAATTTCTTAGTCTCCCTCGATGCAACACTAATTCTAAACAAAACACCTTCTTCTATCGGGCCTCACAAACTACTCACAATTTGACATTTTTAACTCTGCACCTCACTCCCTAAAATCACACCGACGATCTCTCGAGCAATTTATATGTAACGTCATTGTGTTCAACGGAGGCATAACGCGCGTGGCACGTTGTGCGCATACCGGTCACATGTCTTTCAAATTCATCAGCTTTCTTAAACCTTTTTTTTGGAAATAGGTGATATTTGACATTGTTTGTTAGACATATTCAAGGTGTGTCATTGGTTGATAGGCCACTTCTCCTTGTTCAAAAGCTTTTCAACTCCTTATATATCTAATATATTTACATATTAAAGTCATGGCCGATTCCTCGACTTATCTCGCACCGTGTGCAGTTAGTGCGGATTGCACCTCTTCGGATCGAATCGATTTTAACGTCGACACACCATAGAAAAACAGACTTTACGTCCAAATAACTACTCGTATTGTGAATTAGTAAAAAAAATCCGTGACAAAAACTTTTTTCATTGTACATTTTCGATGGTCGTTGAATTCAAAATTATGTTGCCAGCGCAATAGAAAACATAATTATCTCATGACGTTGGTAATTTTAGAACGATTTAGGTAAATGTTTATATGATTTGGGAATATTTTAATTACATGTAATTAAGATCTTCTTTTACGGCGCTCCTTTAGAGATGGCGTCGTTTGTGTGATATTTTGACTTTTTAAAACATTTCAATAATAATAATTATTATAAAAGTTTTATTCCAGAATGTATGAAGGAGTAGTGCAATGTAATTCCTTCCATAATTGATATTAATACATAGTAATAATAATATTAACAAATAAAAATGAACAGAAATTCATAAGAAAAAATAAAAATAAAAATTTAAAAAATAATACAAGTAAAAAATATTAATAGAGGATAATAGGCCTCATTTCTGAAAAACGGCACCAAGAGGGAGTCCATCCTGGCAGCGTTAAGATTGATGGGGCCAATATTTTACTCCAATGCGCTTCTTTGCTTGAGTTCGGGATCTGACGGGATTCCATGATGAGGTCATTTCTGGAGTTGTTAATCCTTCCCCGCATTCCTGCTACCCTGGTTCTCATGCAGGCTGCAAATCCTGGAACTCGCCCCTCGGTGAACATACCGGAAGCACTGCAGTGCCTGGGAAGACTGAACATCATGCGGTAGGCGTTGTTGTACTGGACCCGAAGACTTTCTATGCTACTCTTCTTGGAATTGGTCCAGAGCTCGCACGTGTATAGGGTAGTACAGAACGCTAGGAAGAGTGTCCTTTTCACTGGTGGACTACAGAGCCGAAATCTTCTACTGAGCATGTTTGATTTCACACTGAGTGCTCGCCTTTGCCTGTCGATGTCGTCGTCATCCATTAGCTTGCTGGTGACGATGTGCCCTAGATATTTGGTTTCTTCTACCACCCTTAGAACGAATGGTGAATCGATATTGTTTTGTTTAATGTGTTCAAATATGCTCATTGAAAATGTCCGAATTCCATGTGGGCAGTAACTAATAGGCTATCCAACATCTTTTGACATATCTTAGTCTCTTTCTATCGAGTCAGTATAAAGTCAACCGTGCTGTCTACAATGTTTCGCAAAGGGTACCTCTGCATGTCTTCCGAGGGTATAACAATCCGGTTTTATTCCAGACTACGAGCTGAACTCGTGCGGCTCCACCGGCAGGTTTGGTCCGAGCCAGGAGCAGTGTGACGTTGCCTACAACAAGTCCATGACGGAGGTTCGAGTGATGAGCGCTGAGAAATACAAGGGGGTTCAAGCCTGGACGGTGCCTACAGAAGGATACTACACGTGAGTACAGCAGAGTTACTAAATCTATATTCTTGAAGGTTCTGCCCATCAGCTGAACGTCGCGGTCCTTTGTTCCTCTGCTACCGCGTGCGGTGAAGCTCACCCCATCTCCATAGCCATGTATAAAATTTAAGAAAACAATATGTTTACATTTCTTTTTTCCTTAGTCACCTTCTCAGTTGACGTTTTGCCTCTTTCAATTCATATTATCTCTCTCTCTTTTTCTCTGTTCCTTTGTTATGATTTTAATGTTTTTCTTTTTTTTCTCACAGTTCTCTTATTTCATTTTATATTGTGTTCTCCCTCTGTGTGTATATATAACCGCACACTATGTATTTTTTGTTTTGTTTAATTTTATACCCTGATGATGTTCAAGCTAGTCTTATACAAAGCAATTTTTCCATTTCATTAAATACGTCAAACCACAAATAAATTGCTTTCTGCAAAAAAGTAACAACAATAAAAATAATAATAATTATTATAATATAAATAAAAACATTTTTGAGTGAAAATTTAAACATCTCTTGGTATATTCATTAAATTTTTTATGTTATTTTTTTTGGGGCCCAACGTGGGGCAACTTTTTAAAAATATTTTGCCGAGCTTTCTTAATGAAAATATTTATTTCAGGGTCATCGTCCACGGAGCAGGTGGCGGGCTTGGTTCTGGTGGCATGGGGTCATCCAGGGGAGCGTCGGCTAGAGCTTTGCTGGAACTACACAAGGGGCAGGTGCTGTACCTGCTAATTGGACAACCGGGAAGTAGTGCCTGCATAAAGGTAATTAATTCTAGAGCATCTTAAAAGAGTTGAAATTGTAGTAAATTCAAAATGATTTGAATAATTTCAATAATCTAAAACAGAAAAAAGCCAGAAACTAAAAAGAACAATGGTCATGACTGAGACTCGAACTCGATACACTGCTCTATCCGGGAGTCACACTCTGCCAATTAAGCCATCGAGACCTCATTGAAAACGGAATTTTTAAACATTCTCACTAGCGTTGGGAAAAACTTTAATGTTTTGTGAATGCTTCACGAATTGCTAGTTCTTTAAAATAAACCCTTCGCAGTGAACACTTCAATTGAAGTCGAACTCCCAAAACAGAGATTTGAATTTATCAGGTTATTTGTTCAGTTCTTTTTGGAACCGGTTCTTCGTCGAAAGAACACGTACTAGTCGGTAGGGATTTGAAAACGAAAAGAACTGGAACTGGTTCATCGCCGAAAAACACGTACTAGTCGGTAGGGATTTGAAAGTGAATGAAACTGGAACCGGTTCCTCGCCAGAATAAAAATCACGTTCCTTTAGATCGAAGTACTTTGAAGTCGGACTTCAATTGAAGTGTTTACTTCGTAGGGTTCATTTTAAAGAACTAACAATTCGTGAAGCATTCACAAAACATTGAAGTTTTTCCCAACGCCAGGTGATATATACAATTGGATGAATCGGGGAGTGTGTGTCAAGAAAATAGTTGTACGGTGTGTCAAATCATTTGCCCACTTCTGCGGATAGATGGCGCGATGGTTCGAAGTCTGTCATTTTATTATTTTTATTTTGAATGTTTGCTTCCAGACCCTCTCCGTCCTGACGGAGTCCAACTGCAAGTACCTGAACAACAGCACGGGGGGCATGGACGGGTATGGAGACGGGCCCTATTACCACAGCAAGACGCACGAGATCAAGAACACGGTCATACAGGACGGCGGAGGAGGCGGGGGCGGGGCGACCTTCTTGTTTGTGGTAAGCATAGAGTTGGCAGAGTAGTATCTATCCAAGGCAGTGAAGTCAGTTTTTGATGATTTTAACATGACTCGGCGCACCTGGGCGTGGCTAAGACTAAGGCTACGGTATTTATACATCCTTTCATATCACATATCGACATAATGTTTGTGTGTATTCGTATAGCCACTTTTTCACAGTATTTTTATCAAAAAAATATAGCATATAACCTAAAAAACCGTTTAGTTGTGTCAAGTTTAGTCGCATAATAAAAAATGTGGGCGGAGTCATATATCTTATTAAAATCCTCGTATAATGTGACTGACCCAATGTATTTTTTTCTCTTCCTCAGCTGGACAAGGCTCTCTCGGCCTTCCCCCTAGCCATAGGGGGCGGTGGCGGAGGCCTAGGCGCCGGCAGAGCCAGCAGCGGGGGCTCGCAACACGGCCAGGGCTCCCCGCCCCACCATAAGAGGCCCCACACGGGTCACATGTACGGCCCGCCTACCTCCACACCAGGTAAAACTCGACTTTTTTCAGCTGGAGAATAATCTCTTAGATTCCCCTTAGTCTAAGGGAGTGTATAGCCAATTTCTATGGTTTTACATAAATTAGAAGTTAGTTGAGAAGAATAATACCTGTTGGATCCGAAGCTGCGATAAAACACTGAATAAGTTTTCAGCTTTGTTTGATACCCTTAATTAGTAGAGTGATGATTGAGGAACAGCAATTCAGTGTTTCTGAGTCTACGGAAAGGAAAGTCAAACTGGATGAGTTGCAACAAAGGTGAGTCAATAATGATGATGATCAGAAATCAATGTACTATTTTCCCTTCCAGGTGCCGGTGGGGGCTGGTCGGCCGGCTCCGGCCTCGTGACAGCGGGGCACGAGGAGGTGCGGGGCGCCGCCGCCACGGACGGGGGCACCGGGGGCCGCGCCTGCAGCGGGGGCGGCGGGCCCGGCGCGGGCGGCTTCGGCGGCGGGGGCGGCGGCTGCGCGAGGGGCGGCGCGGGCGGCGGTTGGGCTGGTGAGTTACACTGTTCCCAAAACATATTTTTAAAAGTGTGGAGTTTAAGGTTAGCGTGTGGATGAATTACTGTCAATTTGTTATTTGGTTTCAAGGAATCCGTTAAATCTACCCTTTTTCGCATAAACGACGCAGTAAAAAAATAATTAAAAATGGAGCTCTCGGCATGACCACGTTCATGCCAACTGAAAATCGTACATATTAATGCTATATGAATGACGCATCAGTTCAAACTGACGAACAGTGACGGATTTCCCTGTGCCCTGTGGAACGACTTAAAACAACATGGCTGCGTCTATTTAGTTTGTTTTAAAGCGAAGAGGCGGCACAACGAGCGAGGCGCGCTGTGCGCATACCGGTCACATGCCTATGAACGCGCGATGTCAGCAATTAACGTAACAGCAATAAATGGTGTGAAATAAATGGAGACTACTATGTATAATTGAGAATGACACCCTTGTGCCATCTTTGGGCCAATATTAAAACTAAATATGACAACCTTTATAGATTTAACTTTGGGTGCAGAACTAAGCGGCTTACTGACATATCAAGAAGGTCGTTGGATATTTTTCAAAACATTATTAAAAAAACAATGTTAATCTTATGACGAGATAAAATAACGGATGCTTGAATAAAAATAAATTAATAAGGCGATGAAAATTGAATGATAACTTTGTATAAGGCCGCGGATTTTATTTTAATTTTTATGACCGACCGGTTTCGCTTAGCCTAAGCATCATCAGGGTACAACATTAAACTAACGAAAATACAAAGTGCGCGGTTATACATGACCTGTTCAAAAAAAAAGCTGAATTTTAAATTTTCGGGGGCTGCGTACATTCGATTATCGATTTCTTTTTTTGTTATGTTGGTACACATATGTTTATCATATGTTAGCATTATCAGCCATTTTGGATTAGTGGTTTGTTTTTGACAACTGGAAAGGTTAGTCACGTTTTTGTGTGTTCTACGATTTTTTTTACTTTTGAAAAAAAAATGGATCAAAGAATAAAATCCATGATTTGTTTTTCCACAACTCCAGGACGCTCATCGTCATTAACATCTTCTCGGCCTTCTGTAAAGCGCTTGTACCACTTATAAACACTTTTTGAGACAAAGTAGACTCGCCGAATGCCACAGTCAACATTTTAAGTGCGTTGGAGCACTTTTATTCCATTTTTAACGCAAAATTTAAAACATATTCTTGTATCCATTTTTTCAAAAGTAAAAAATCGAATAACACACGAAAACGTGACTAACCTTTCCAGTTGTCAAAAACAAACCATTAATCCAAAATGTCTGATAATGCTAACACATGATAAATATATGTGTACTAACATAACAAAAAAAAATCGATAATCGAATGTACACAGCCCGCGAAAATTCAAAATTCACCTTTTCTTTTGAACAAATCTCGTATATAAATGCAGAGATTTTTTTTATTGAACACTATACAAGATAATTCAACATTTTGTAATATAGATGTGTTGAAAAAAATAATAATTTATACACAGCCCTCCTCACTTGGGATTCCTCTTCTGAGGGAGACTGTAGGTTGCTACGTTGGTGTCACTGGTTCTATGTTGACTTCATAACGTTTATAATTTCCTCTTCTTCTTGGTTATCTATTCACATTTTTATGTTGCTCTTAAAAATTTGCATCTCCATGACATCTCTAATATAATTTGGCAGCATGGAACTTGTGGTTTTTCTGTCCAAAAGATGTGTTCATTTTGTTCTTGTAGTGTGAGTGTGTTGGTCAGTAAGGTACTCCACTCTTTCTTTTAAAATTAAGTAGAGAATTTTTGTGTATATTTTTGTGATGCTAAGAACATTTAAAAAAGTTTATTTTGACGGAGTTCTTATAGGTACCTTTAGGATTGTTTTTATGATACTTTTTGTGCTTTCACGAGCTGCTTCATATGGGCGTTTGAGGCAGATTCCTGCAGATATAACTACACACTTCGTATTTTTTTTTAGTTTAATTCTGTACCCTGATGATGCTTAGGCTAAGCGAGACCTGTCGATTGTAAAAAATAAAATAATATCCGTGGTCTTTTACACAGTTTTTTTTTTAATTTCTTTAAATAAATTGTCAATGTTCTATGTATAATGCTTTGTTGTCATATTCAGGAGGTGACACTTCCCAGAACATGACTAACGGTGAGGGCGGCTACTCCTTCGTAGACCACAAGTGGGCGGTTGCTGGTTTTACGGAGATCGCCCCAGGCGCCCACTCAGGACATGGACAGGTCATCATCATCCCAGCCATTGTTGTGAGTTTTCCTCTCTCTCTCTCTCTCTCGAATAAAGGGTTTGACCTTGAAGTAAGAATATACATGGAGTTCGGACATTTTTAATAAACATATTTAAACCCATTAACCAAACGTAACTTTACCTAACTCTAGCCCAACCTAATATAACCTAACCTAACTCTAGCCCAACCTAGTATAACCTTGGAGGACATGAAGAGGTATCTTTGCAAAACAGTGTAGTTAGGACGGTTGACTTTATACTGACTCGGATAGAAAAAGACAAAGATAAGGTTAAGGAAGTTGGATAGCCTATTAGTTACCACCCACATAGAACTCGGACATTTTTAATAAACATATTTGAACACAAAAAACGAAACAATATCAATACACCATTAAAATTATTTATAAAGTCAAAATATAACACAAACACTAATAACAGAAGGTTTGCCTAAATAATGATGGAAGCTTTTTGTTGATTTTATGTCTATATATCATTAAAAATGTGAAAGTTCTAAACTTCGGTCAAACATATTTAAAACTGTTAAAATACCTCTGAAATATGATGTTTTATAATCTTTGTTTGGTTTCCTGTGTAGAGATAATGTAAAAAAAACTACATATGCCCAAACGCAGCCATCGTTAGAGTAGATTATTCTATGTTCGCTGGGACTAGACTACACAAAATATGTATGCTGTGAACTGTGTTTAAGTGGCTCGTTTGTTAGTGTCTTAGGCAGTGCTTTTACAGAACAAATCCAATATCAATCAGTGACATCTGTGCATACCTATCTCTACTATTAATCAATCAGCTGTTTTTTTAATGTTTCCCTGACTAAAATACAGACTTCCGAGCGTATTCACGCATTCTGCGGCGGAATTGGTGAGGTCCACGAATCGAACCCCGAGGTTCTAGACTAGCTCGGATGACTTAAAGTTACCCCTTGATCAATTGATACCATGGAATCAGTTTTAACGCTGTATATTTGTCATTCGCAGGGCTGTGGATGTGACTACCGCTGCATCGCTCTGGACGAGTACAGGTCTAAAACCAAGTGCATCTGTCCCCAGGGCTGGATCGCCTCCGGGGCTAACCAGACCATGTGTGAGCGTGAGTACTCCTTCAATAATGTTATATAGTGAGGTGTCACATAAAATAAATAAAATAAAATAAATGTATTTGTTGCATCCAAAGCTGCGATAAAACACCGAATGTGTTTATGTTTATGTATTTATAAACATCTAGTTTATGATTCCAGAGACATTGGTAATTCTTCAAATTCTGAAATAATTAAAGATGACAAATATCCGGCTCGAAGGACCAAAATTTTGGATTCGAATCTGCGATATAAAACACCGAATGTTTTTTCAGCATCAGATGAATTTTGAAAATAGTGGACTGTAAAACGATAAAACTATACTACTTGATTAAAGTGTCTTAATATAGATGTGGACAGATTAAGGAGTGGAGGAAGTAAGGAAAGCCAATTCACTCACCGATGGAGTTGATGTTTTATGTTATGTAATTTTACTTGAAGATAACAACTTAACGACGACCAAACGAGACATCAATGAACCAACAACTTAATTTTATATTATTTGAAGATCAAAGCAACAAACCGTCAAACAAGCGAAAAACCAACGACCGAACACATTTTTCACCAAACTCTTTTGTTTCATGATTGTCAATTGTTTTTTTTTTTGTAATACAGTGTTGTTGAGTAAGAAATCGAATTGCGAAATGGCGGGATAGGTAGGAACTGAATGAAAAACAAGAAGGTGAGAACCTAACAAATTATCTAATTGAAATCCAACAGTATGCATTATTTTGAATAACTCAAAAATAAAGACACTCGATACGACGATTTTGATGTTTTTAACAAAAAAATATCTTTCTTTAAAAAATTGCTTCTTTGGATGCAACCACTAATCTTCAAGTAGTTCTCTTAAGATTATTTATTTTAAACTAACGGACTATTGTCCAATTACAAAAAAATACATAACGCGAAATAGGAAAAAAAGAGTAACAGAGAAAGAAGAGCACACTCATAATATTATAATGAAGTAGTGACAAAATTAGTCCAAAATATACACTAGAAAGAACATTCAAGTCAAAGCCAAGGTCAAGTCAAGGTTATGGTAGAGTCGTAAAAAATGAAAAAAATTCATTTAGACTGGTAGCAAAAATTTCAAGACCCCGGCTTGAGTTAACAAGTCTCGACGTTTTGGACGACGGAAAATGATACCCATAATTAGTAGAGTGATGATTGAGGAACAGCAATTCATTATTTCTGAGTCTACGGCAAGGAATTTTGACTGGATCATAACCGATTTATCTTGTTTAGTTAAAACTTTTTACATTTTTGTTACAGTGCCTGACGAATGGGGTATTCCATATCTCTACGTGATGGTTTTCTTCGCGATCATCTCCCTCATACTCATTGCTGCACTCACTGGGATTTTCCTCATGCTATGTAAGAATCTAATTACCTGTATCTGTTTTTTAGTCTGAAATCAATTTACGCATTTTCAGTTTTTGTGCGTAAATTTTTTGTTACCTTATACATTATTATTATTACATTTACTACACGGCCTTACCTACTGCATTAATCCCCTTATATTTTACTGTAAAAAGCTGCATCAGTTTTCTAGGAGAAAGATTCAATATTATTCAGGTTAATCAGACAATCAGTCAATTTATTATGTTGTTAATTTTTTGGAACACAATTATTTTAAGTAGAGTTTTTTAAAGTTTTATTTATTAAAATGTAAACATACAAAATACATTTGGTATATTAATCCCAAGGAGTTAAAAAAAAACTCATTCTGGGAAGGGCAAGATTATAAAATAAAAAGAAAAACCATTTATACAAAGACTTTCAAATTCCAAATAGGAAGATCAAAAGAAGAGGGAACAAGCGAAAAGACACATCAAAAAGAGACTCATAGGAGAAGAGACCAACTAGATAAACATCACAAATACAACAAGAAAGACATTCACACACACAGAGGTCTTACAGATAGGACACATCTCTGATTTATAAAATTGTCGAGAAAATATCCTTTAAAAGCTTTTGCCAATATTTTTTGTTCGCAACTGGGAGTTTTAATTATTTGGGTAATGCGTTGTAATGTGTATAAGTTAACATCATCTTCTCAACATTGGTGCATATATTGCTTCAAATAGCACCAATCAATTTTAATAATAATAGTAACAAAATTGCAGAGTGTAAGATACTGTAAGTATCGCCCTGGTGAAAGACCACAATTCAGAATCAATACGTTGCTTGAAATTACTTTGGTCGTGTTTGGTGACCAGATCTGAATAGTCAGGTACTTTCCAACCTCCTTTTTCCCCATCTCTTTCACCTTCCCTCTACTTTCAGTCTCTCAACATACCCCGATTGGGGATGTCATAGTCTGACTGGCTTTAGACGGTTGAGAGCAGTTGGGACTTTTGCGCGATATTCACTATTTAAAAAAGCATTTATATAGCGCAGTTTTATGATATTTCACCTCAAGTGGAAGTTGTGTACGTATTTGCGTCCAGAAAACTTTGAAATAGTTAAATTATTCCAATATTTCAGATTAATCATTTTTTTATAAACCAAAGGACTATTGTCTAATTACAAAAAAAAAACGAAAATGAAAAAAGAGCAACAGAGAAAGAACAGCACACACATAATATCAAATGAAGCAATGACAAAAATAGGACAAAATATTCACAAGAAAGAACATTCAAATCAAAGCCAAGGTCAAGTCAATGTTTTGGTAGAGTCGTAAAAAATTACAAAAATCATTTAGACTTGTACCAAAAATTTCAAGACCCTGGTTTGAGTTGACAAGTCTCGACATTCTGGACAGTGAAGAATGATACCCATAATTAGTAGAGTGATGATCGAGGAACAGTAATTCAATGTTTCTGTCATTATTTTTTCCCGACGTTCCAATAGAAAAAATAGCATCACCCCCAAAAACCCTCGTAATGTCCGTTTAACACCAGTGCCCTTTTCAGACAACCGCTACCAAGTGAGGAAGCAAGCAGCCCTGCGCCACAAGGCTCTGCTGGAACAAGACTTAAGGCTCAGCCGACTCAGGAGCACTGCAGATGAAAGCGCCCTGACCAGCTTCAACCCCAACTATGGCTGCGACGCCGTTTTGGCCGGAGGAGTTGACGTCAGACAACTTCCGCAAGTGGCTAGAGAAAGCTTGCGATTAGTAAAGTGAGTTTGATTTAATTTTGTGTGTGAGTTATGGTACATCAACTGGCTTCTATGGAGTGAGGCATAACCCCGGAGCAATAATACACCAGGAGAGATAGCTTTGTGAAACAGTGTAGTCAGGATCGTTGTTGATAATATAACGGTTCTAACCTCTCTTTTTGTTACGAGTGCTATTTAGGGAGAAAGGGGAGAGATTACTATGGATATTTTAATGGTATACCCTCAGAGCAATAGTATACCAAGATTTTTTTCTGAATCGGATGTGGCTAGGATTTTCATGGACACGCCTTTTTACATCCATTCATAGCACATGTCGACATAATGTAGCGTTTATTTGTTTAACCACTTTTCCACAGTATTGTTGTTATCAACCAAAATATAGAATATAACCTCAAAAACCGTTGAATGATGTCGCATAGCAGAACGCATTGGGCGGAGTCGCCGGAGACGGAAAACATTTTTACACACCTAAAAGTGGGTCGATATTATGTGACAACTTGTCTTGACTCTTTTTCTCTCTCACAGCTTACGTCGTAAAAACCCGGAGATAGTGATTTATCGTAAATTTGTATAGGTTGGGTAAAAATATTTAGTCTCTCTATATACATGGCCTGTTCAAAAGAAAAGGCGAATTTTGAATTTTCGCGGGCTGTGTACATTCGATTATCGATTTTTTTTTTGTTATGTTGGTACACATATGTTTACCATATGTTAGCATTATCAGCCATTTTGGATTAGTGGTTTGTTTTTGACAACTGGAAAGGTTAGTCACGTTTTTATGTGTTTTTCGATTTTTTACTTTTGGAAAAAATGGATCAAAGAATAAAATCCATGATTTGCTTTTCCACAACTCCAGAACGCTCATCGTCATTAACATCTTCTCGGCCTTTTGAAAAGTGTTTATAAGTGGTACAAGCTTTTATTTTATTTTATATTGTTTTTTTCCCTCTGTGTATACATATATATAACCGCTCACTATGTTTTTTTGTTTAGTTTAATTTATAATAATATTAAATTATTTATCACAGAGCACTCGGCCAAGGCGCCTTCGGTGAGGTCTACCAAGGCCTCTACCGTCACCGCGACGGAGACGCCATCGAGATGCCCGTCGCGGTCAAAACCCTCCCCGAGATGTCCACCGGGCAGTCGGAAACTGACTTCCTGATGGAGGCGGCCATCATGGCCAAGTTCAACCACCCCAATATCGTCCACTTGATCGGGGTTTGCTTCGATAGACATCCGCGGTGAGTTGCAAATTACAATAATAAATACGACTAAACAATGATACTGTCGCTGGAAAGGCAATAGGGCTTAAGCGACACTTTGGTCAAACTTAAATAAAATATGCAGTTTTGATTAGCTCTTCTTTCTGCATCGAATGCTCTGACTCTTGTTTGATTCTGATGACTTTTGTGGCCCTTCAGCCATCTATAATATATTCACCATTTGTTAGTGCCTCACTCGGCGGTTATGCAAACCATGTACGACCTAATGAAATTGACGAAAAAATACCTTGATGAAATTTGGCAACCAACATGAGGAGAAACCAGATAACTTAATGAAAATTCAACTAATATATATTATTTCTCTACAGTTTCATAGTCCTGGAACTCCTGGCCGGGGGAGATTTGAAGAACTTCCTCCGGGAGAACCGTCCTAAGCCAGAGAGGAGCAGCAGCCTGGGCATGAAGGACCTGGTGCTCTGCGCGCTGGACGTAGCCAAGGGCTGCAGATACATGGAAACTAAGAGATTCATACACAGGTAGGTCACAATACACTGCACGCTTGCTTTAGGCATTCTGACGATAGCTTCGTTGTAACCTGGAACTAAGAGAGACCTGGAGATAGTATTTTGGGAGAAACGTCCAAAGTAGAAGGGTACAACTGATAACACCAGAACGAAAAGAGTTACTGAGTTCGTCACGAAGACTTGGGATTCGTCAACTCTTTATTTTCCTTCATTTTACGACGCTACAAGCTCTGCATTGTCGCTTTTTCACTTATTAAAACTTTTATGAATATCCCAAGATGACACATAAGTGTTACCGTTTACTTTTTAGGCTTATGTATCCATTTTTGCTCTTTGAAAAGATTTTGAACATTTTCAATTTTTTTTTAAATATTATTGTCATTCATAACTAACTAACTAAACATCAGGCCGTTTTGCCGCAGGGGTAGGCAGAGAGGACGGACCACCATATAACTATGTCTTGGAACACACTCCTTGCTTCATTCACATTCATACATCGTCTCATGCATACTCTTCTCTTATTCTGACTCTTCACGTGGCCCGATTCAAAGTATTTTTTTCAATATATTTTTTTTATATGAATACCGCACAAAAGTCTCAACTGATCCCAACCGTTTAGAGCCAGTGAGACTATGGAATCCCGAAATAGGGTATGATGTGAGGCTGAATGTAATGAAAAGGGGAAGGAGATAGGGAAGATAAAGGTTGGGAAGTACCTGACTATTCAGATCTGGTCACCAAACACGGCTAAAGCCATTTCAAGCCACTTAGAGTGTCTACCACTCTGGAACGTGCCGAAAATATTTTTTTTATTATCTTTGTATGAATTAAATGTGTTATGACACATATTAATTTAATAAAAGTTATTGGCGCACGCCGGGTTTGAACCTGCGACCTTTGGATTCGTAGTCGAGCGTCTTACCACTCGACCATGGAGGCCATCAAATTTGATTCAGTTAATCGTTCCACGTCTTTCTCGGGCGTCCCCGACTTCTTCTTCCATTAACTTTTGCACGACATATTCTTTTTACACTCTGTTCTTCGTTCATTTGCTCTACATGCCCAAACCATCTAAGCGTCCCTTTCTTGATCCTATTTATTACGCTTACACCAGCCTTGCATTCTTTACAGATATCCACATTTTGAACACGGTCACTCGTAACATTTATTTATTTATTTTATTATTTCGGCCCTATAATAATAGTCACACAGAAATAATATGGACTTAATGATTAGCACACAAAAGCATATACTCGTATAAAAGTTTCTAGAGATATTACAATGGAATAAATTAACAGTAATATTTTTGAAAGAGGTATGCTACCATAGCCTTTTTGTAACTAGATTCAGTGCAGTTGAATGTATCTACTATTTCAGAGAAGGAATTACCCACTGCATGCAATCTAGGTACAAGCGAGCATCTAAATGACTCATTCCTCGTATTATTGTAATATGTTAATTGTATGAATTTGAACCTAAAACATGTTCTAAAAATGAATTAATCCATTTTCTGTCGCATTCCTTTTAGCTTTCCATGAAATATTTCGATGGTTACGTTTGAAAATTACATTTTATATAATTTACGATTATTGAATCAGTTATAATTTGGGAATTTTTTGGAAACAGCTAAAATTTTACGACGCTATCACAGAAGCTAGGTCATCTTAATTGTCATCTTGCAAACGGGATAGTTACCGCATGAAATTTATGTGAATAACCATCGATGAATCTGCAATCACATATGTTGGATCTGAAGCTGTGAGAAAACACCGAATGTGTTTACAGCTTTAGATGAATTGGAAAATAGTGGACTGTGAAACGATAAATTATACTACTTGATGGAATTGACTAAATGTAGCTTGTGGAAAGATTATGGAATGAAGGAAAAATGGAAAACCATTCACTCACCGATGAAATTGAAGTTAAACTTCTTGATTCTTCTTACACAGTTGATTGTTTGTTTTTGTATTTTTATTTAGATGTATGCAAATATTTTTTTCACACATCTAGTAAGAAAAAACATTTTTACATTTCACAATTATAGAACAAAGCATATAAGGTTCCTATACAGCAGATATAAATTGAAATCTTAGTAATCTTAAGAATCATAGGTTTTTTTAACATATTCAGCACAAATCCTACGAAAAGTGCCAAGATTTGAAGCTTATTTTAAGGCATTTGGAAGACTATCAAAAAGTTTTTGGCCTTTATAAAACACGCTGTTTTGAGTACACACAAGTTTCGTTTTGGGAAGTCTAAAATCGTGACAAATTCTCGTAGGATAATTGTGAATATTTACATTAAATATAATATTATTTAGCAGATATTTAGGTAATATTATATAGATATTGTATTGTTAGCGAAACGAATCACAACAAAACACCACACTTAATTTTATATTATTTGGAGACAACAAAAAGACAAACAAACGAGAAAACGAACGAGCAACACGTTTTTCACCTCAAAACTCTTCTGTTTGATTGTCAATTGTTTCGAACACGGTGTTGTTGAATACGGAAATCAAATAGCGAGATGGTTGGATGGGTAGGGTGCTTGGGCAAAAAAACATCATGGTTAAACCTAACCTAACCTAACTTAGCAAATCATCACTTTGAAATCAACAACATGGCTTCTTAAGTCTTGTTCAATTTTGTTTTCATATTTTACTTTGATTTTCTATTCTCTCTTCTAATCATCGTCTTTCCACAGGGACATCGCTGCCAGGAACTGCCTTCTAACTTCCAAGGGCCCCGGCCGAGTGGTTAAGATCGCTGACTTCGGCATGGCCAGGGACATCTACAGGTCCGACTACTACAGGAAAGGGGGGAAGGCTATGCTCCCCATCAAGTGGATGCCCCCAGAAGCCTTCCTCGATGGGATTTTCACGTCCAAGACTGACGTTTGGTAAGTCAACTATTTGGTAATTCAGACTCATTTTATCGTCCTGGTCAAGACCACCATTCAGAATCGAAACGGTGCATGAAATGGCTCTAACCGTGTTTGGTGACCAGATCTGAATAGCCAGGTACTTCCCTACCTTCTTCTTTCCCATATTCTTCCCCTCCTCACCACTATCTTAAGCCTCACAACATACCCTGATTGGGGAAGTCATAATCTCACTGGCTCTAGACGGTTGGGAGCAGTCGAGACTCTTGGGCGATATTCACTGTAAAAAATGTCTAACCATTTTCGTGAAAGGGCTGTTTTCCTTGTTTCTGGGATAAATGTTTGCGGGTGGAAATTCCGGTGAAGCTGGAATTAAATTGCATTGCAAATATTATATTTTCTATTAGTGCTTATTTTTTTTATGTCCCAATGGGATTATGGCATCCCCAATTGGGAATGTTGTGAGGTTTTATATGATGAGAGGGGAAAAAAAACTGGAAGACGAAGGTTTGGAAGTATCTGAATATTCAGATCTGGTCACCAAACACGGCTGAAGCCATTTCAAGCGACGTTTCCATTCTGAGTGGTGGTCTTTTTCACTAGAGCGATACTTAGAGTATCTACCACTCTAGAACGTACCGCAAATACACTATATATTTTTGTATATGAATAAATGTGTTATGACACATTTTAATTAAATAAAATTTATTTGCGCACGCCGGGCTTGAACCCGCGACCTCTGGATTCGTAGTCGAGCATCTTGACCGCTCAAGCCTCCATAAAACCAATTGTTAAATTGTTTGCAGGTCTTTCGGCGTCTTGCTGTGGGAGGTCTTCTCGTTGGGTATAATGCCATACACCGGCTGCGCTAACAGGGAGGTCATGCAGATGGTAACTGGAGGAGGACGGCTGGACATTCCACAGGGTAAGGCTTTTTTACCTTTCTCTTCTTCCACCAGTTCTTGAAGAAAAGTGTTAAAAAATACAACCATTAACCTTTTCTACTTATCAACTGATTCTCGACTGCCTTAACCTTATGAATGCCAGATTCCCGCAAGGTAACATACAACCTTGAAGTAACAATATATGGAGGGATAGCTAATTTGTTTTACCCAACCCATCCGAAATTGTAATAAATCACTTTTTCCGAGTTTTTACATCGTACACCATGAGAGAGAAAGAGACAACAAATTTCTTGGACCGCTTCTATATACTGTCGCAATGATCTTAAGCTGGCTATCTTCGCTGGTTAACGGCGGGACTCCGCCCACATTTTTTATTTTGCCACTAAGCTTGACACAACTAAACGGTTTTTTAGGTTAGATGCTATATTTTTGTTGATAAAAAATACCGAAAAAGTGGCTATACGAATACACAAAAACATTATGTCGATATGTGATATGAATGGATTTATAAATACCGTAGCCTTAGTCTAAGCCACGCCCATTTGCGCCGAGTCATGTTAAAATCATCAAAAACAAGTCCAAAACTGACTTCACTGCCTTGGTTTTGGCTACCTCTAGTATACTCTAACGCATACAACCTCCGTCGTGCCTTGCTGACTGTAATTTCGCAATAACTCACTTGTGTTTCACAAAATGATGTTTTTGTCAATTACTCAGATAATGTGTTCATATATTATTTCAAATTGTATGCTAATGGTACAAGTGGTTTTTCTGGAAAAGCTTCTTATGTTCGGAGAGTTGGTTTTATCTCAATCATGTCACTAAAAAAGTGTTATTAAAAAGATTTCTTTGCCAATTTATTGCATTTTCGTATGGCTGAATACATTACCCTTCCAACTAAAAATAAAATAGGAAGAGGTTTCCCTGTAAATACAAACAGTAAAGTCACTTTTAAATAGAGTTTTTTGGCCGTACTGACGTAAGCAAACTTCAATTACGTATTACCTAATATCCTCCATTAATATTTTTTACTTGTATTATTAAAAAAAATATTCTATTTTATTTATTTATTTTTTCTTATGAATTTCTGTTCATTTTTATTTGTTTATATTATTATTACCATGTATTCATATTAATTATAGAAGGTATTGCATTGCACTACTCCTGCATACCTTCTGGAATAAAACTTTATTTATTTATTACTCGACTTGTACCGAACTTAACGCAATGCAAAATATCTCTATGGATTGATTATTTTGTTGACAAGCGATTACTGTTGATTTAAATATGTGAATATCAGGTTTTGAGGAGCAAAACTCCTGAAAAGATAATGATGAATACCCGGTGACTATCGGCACCTCCGACACAGTAGAGGTTAATTAATGGTTTTTTATTAAGTCTAACAGCTATATTCAACATCATCTTATTATTTTTATTAAGCTTTGCTCTTTCCAATCAACTAACTTTTCTCTCTTTCCGATGTTTCCTGTTTCAAGTCAGAAGGCATTTAAGCTCTTGACACCTTATTCACGTCTTTCTGGTGGCCTTTTTTTTCTTTGTTCTGTTTTGCAGCTTTGTCACATATATATAAGAGGCCTGTTCAAAAGAAAAGGTCAATTTTGAATTTTCGCGGGCTGTGTACATGCGATTATCGATTTTTTTTTGTTATGTTGGTACACATATATTTATCATATGTTAGCATTATCAGCCATTTTAGATTAGTGGTTTGTTTTTGACAAATGGAAAGGTTAGTCACGTTTTTGTGTGTTCTTCGATTTTTTACTTTTTGAAAAATGGATCAAAGAATATGTATTAAATTTTGCGTTAAAAATGGAATAAAGTGCTTCAACGCACTTAAAATATTGACTGTGGCATTCGGCGAGTCTAATTTGTCTCAAAAAAGTGAAAGTCTAATTTGTCTCAAAGAACAAAATCCACAATTTGTTTTCCCACAACTCCAGGACGCTCATCGTCATTAACATCTTCTCGGCCTTCTGTAAAGCGCTTGTATCACTTATAAACACTTTTTTGAGACAAAGTAGACTCGCCGAATGCCACAGTCAACATTTAAAGTACCTTGGAGCACTTGATTCCATTTTTAACGCAAAATTTAATACATATTCTTGGATCCATTTTTTTCAAAAGTAAAAAATCGAAGAACACACAAAAACTTGAATAACCTTTCCAGTTGTCAAAAACAAACCACCAATCCAAAATGGTTGATAATGCTAACATATGATAAACATATGTGTACCAATATAAAAACAACAAAAAATCGATAATCGAATGTACACAGCCCGCGAAAATACAAAATTCACCTTTCTTATGAACAGGTCATGTGTATATATATTTAGTGGTCGGCCTATTTCTGTTTTAGATTTGTCGTTCTTTAGCCGAAATCCATGACGCGGGTATGACAAGCAGCACTATAATATATTTGTAACATGGTAGTGTAGGTTACCCTTCTATATTTTGTACATTGCATATTGGATGATGTATTTTTTTTACAGTGCTTTCATCAGAAGCTAATGTTTCAGTTGCACAGGTCATGGTGTGCTTGTCTAATATACCTCATCATCCCCGTATCTGCATTAATCATATCGTCACCGGAAAGGCACGATATGTTTAAGGGCTGAAACGCCATTTTGGGAAGTTTACACCAGAGCACTTTAAAGTTTTTATTTTTATTTTACAAGTCTACAACTTTCACAATCTGGTTGCATTTTGAAAATAACAGTTAACTAAGTGACAGAAATCTAAAAAAGTCCCAAACTTGTATCGCTTGAGTCAAGCCTTCTCCCAAATGGTAAATATATTTAAGATGGCTGAAGGGCCACAAAAGTCATCAGAATCAACGAGAGTCAAAGCATTCGACGCAGAAAGAAGAGCTAATTAAAACTCCATGTTTAACTCATTTTTGGTCAAAGTTTCGCTTGAGCCCTTTTGCCTTTCCAGCGAAGATATATTTATGATAAAATCTAAACGCATGCTTCGTTCTTACCAACAGGGTGTCCGATGGAGATATACAGGATGATGTGCGACTGCTGGAACCCTTCTCCGCAAGACAGACCGTCCTTCTCGCAACTCTTCGAGAGACTGACGCACTGTACGCAGGTACGATCGAACTTTCAAAACGCCAGCACTCAAAAATGGCGCTAAACATCACTGCTAAACATCTACAAGCAATGCTACAAACTCAGAGCAAGAATATACTTGGAGAGAGAGCTAAATATTTTTACCCAACCTATACAAATTTACGATTAAATCACTTTCTCCGGGTTTTTACGTCGAAACCGTGAGAGAGAAAGAGACAAGACAAGTTGTCACATAATATCGCACCACTTTTCGAAATGTAAGCATGTTTTCCGTTTCCCGTGTCTCCGGTGACTCCGCCCACTGCGTTTTGTTATGCGACGTAACTCAACGGTTTTTGAGGTTATAACCTATATTTTTGTTGATAACAATACTGTGAAACAGTGGTCATAAATATAAACGCTACATTATGTCGACATGTGCTATGAATGGATGTAAAAAGGTGTGTCCATGAAAACCCTAGCCACGCCCGAGTCAGGAAAAAGAATCAACAATCCTGACTACACTCTTTTAAGCTACCCCTCCTGTATATGATTGCTCTGAGATTACAACAATACATGTGAGTCTGTTATCACTTTTTAAATTAATAGACCGGTTAGTAGCTGAGTGGACAAACGTTTCGTATTCCCACCCGGGCGTCGTGAGTTCAATTTCACTGCTAGTTAAGTTCTCCATCATTGCACGAGCACTTACCCAATTTCAACAATAATTGGCTGATTTTTATAGCTCTGTTTTCGTAAAAGAAAGCATCTTGATGGTGTTTTACAACCTTATTTATATAACCTACAATGTATTACTAACTGATAACTAGTGGCGTATGGATTATATCTTATAACAATGAACTTGCAGATTGACTTATGAGTAGTGCTTTTCAACTGAGACTTACAACTGTAATTCAACATATTTATTATTAATTTTGTATAATAAATAAATAGAATTATTGGAACAGATCTAAAAGAGACGCATTATCAAAGTCTCTCAGTCGGGAAGGAGTGAGGCCCTTGCAATGACAGCGTACAAAGTATTATATTCGATAGACAATCCATACCTCCTGGAATGCTATCAGTTGTTTGTGCCAAACAACGACTGCCAGGGGCGACCCCACGATCTGCAGTGTATTCTATATGGCAGAACAGACGTGTTGGCTCAGCACAGCATGACACGGGGTATGGCACTACTAAATGTCTCTTGATATCTTCAACATAAACCTTAAAGATTTCAAGAGACGTGTTAACAATATATCTTAATTTGCGTTTTATGTTACTGTTCATGTGATTTACATTTGTATTACGTTTCTTTCTTAGGACCCCGACTTGATGATAGCACCCCTTCCTTGCTTCAACCGACCAGAGTCGATAGGGAGGGATGAACAAAGCCAATCTTTACAAGTAAGATCATTCTCCATTGATTGCCAAATCAGTTTTTAGAATAGACCAAGTTGAAATAACGCATTCGAAAAAAAAAATTAATTAAAAAAAATGTTTTTATTGTTCAGAGTATTTTTTTTTAAGTGGACCAAATATGACGGAAACTGAAGCAAGTTCAGGATGCATAAATATTTTCGCAGAAAGCAATCACTTTGTGGTTTGACATATTTGATGAACATGAAATAACAACTTTCTACAAGACCACAGATTTTATTTTAATTTTTATTACCGACCGGTTTCGCTTAGCCTTAGCATCATCAGAGTACAAAATATTAAATAAAATAATAAAAAAATGAGAAAACATTATGGTAACATTTAAATTAAAACAAAGGAACAGATAGAAAGAGACATAACGTGAAATTAAATGATGATGATTAAGCGAAACCAGTCGGTTATAAAAATTAAAATAAAATCTGTGGTCTTATACAAAGTTGGTATTTCGTTTTTAATTTAAAAGTTTTTTTTTTAATAGCGTGATAAGTGGAAAATTTACGACAACATACGCTTTAATGTTTTTAATTTGAGCTTGTGAAGAATATGTTTAGTACACGCCGTGTTCCAGCGCTCATACCGCGAAATTTTAAGCGAAGAAAATTCAGGATAATCTAAGAAAAAAATTAAATAAAATGAGTTATAAAAATTAATGTTTTTTCCACGGTGGAAAAATATAATGTATGCCTAGCTTTACTTTACATACTAAGGTTACGCGTTAAGTTCTTTGCACGTGTTTGTATAGTATATTTAATGTTACAAGAGATGACATTGTACGTCTTTACGAAATCTTCGTCAGCCGAAAGCAAATAATATAAAAGCTTTTTTTTTCACAATTTTTTTCCTAGGATTTTCGCGGTATGATTGTAAAACATGGTGCATTTGTCATATTTCGAAAAACCTTTTTTTAACTACGTTCATTTAGGGCAGATTGTTTTGAACAATCTAAATTCGTTATTTATTTTTGATTTCCTTGCAAAACCCTCCCAAAGTGTAAGTGATGTTATTTTGGAACTGCATTCATTTTTGGTTTTTTATTTTATTTTTAAGATTGGCAAATTGGTAGACACCCGATTCTAGATCATTGTAATTATGTACGTAAATAATTAGCAAATCAAAAATATTTTCATTTTTTTTGGTTTTGAGTTGCTAATTATTTTAATACATAATTTTCCAAAATATCTGTTGTGGTCTTACAAATTTTGTTTCTTTTCTTTTTCTTATCCAAATTTACAGTTATTTTATTATTCAGAAATTCGTAGAAGTTTATGTCAACAAATCAATTTCATGTACTCACCAAGAAGAAAACACACGAAAGAAAAATAAATAAAACATCAATTATATATATATATATATAAATATATATATACATATTAATCACACAAGTTGTTACAAGTTATAGGTACACTAATATTTTAAACTTACATTTCAAGGAATCGATAAAAAGTAATGACTCGTCAACGCCAAAAGTTTAACGTAACACACTATCAAACGAAATAGTATCTCTCTTTTATTATTAAACTAATGTCAACGAACAATGTCAGCTGTTCAAATTAGGGCTTTTTAAAGTATCGTTTCCGCACACAAAGTTGAAGTTTTGTTGTTTTTTAGAGTGGTAAATAAAACTACCCTTTCAGTCTTTGAAGAAATTCTAGTAAAACTCTATTCAAAGAAATACAAAACGACAGCATCAATGTTGAGATTCTGCGTATTATTTTGTTAAAACAACCATTTTCAACACTGATAATTTGGACATGGAATTTATGCATAACTCGACCGTTTTGACTTGGACCGTTCAGTTTTTTAATACCACATCCCAATGCCTAGAAAGCTTTGGGATGCCAAAATGTCCAGTTTTCAGAAAACAGCCACATTCGACATCACGCGAGAGAAAAAACAGAGTTTGGAATATCAGTTAGGTCGTTTCATCAAAAAGTTAAGTAAGCTAGCGTTTATCATACAAGGTTTGCGTAACCGCTGAGTGGGCAGTAACGTCTGTAATCACAACGGCTACGGCAGTCAACAGTACTACAGTCACTGGTGACAGTAGTTGACTTGGTGAACATATCAAATTTACGAATAGCAGTATAGTACCTGTTTTTTCTCAAACTTGCTGGCTGCAGTAATGTAACCTTTCGATGAAACAACCTAACTGATATCAGTATTATTTGGAACATTCCAAACTCTGTTTTTGCTCTCGCATGATGTCGAATGTGGCTGTTTTCTGAAAACTGGACATTTTGGCATCCCAAAGCTTTCTAGGCAGTGGGATGTGGTATTAAAAAACTGAACGGTCCATGTCAAAACGGTCGAGTTATGCATAAATTCCATGTCCAAATTATCAGTGTTGAAAATGGTTGTTTTGACAAAATAATACGCAGAATCTCAACGTTGGCGCTGTCGTTTTGTATTTCTTTGAAAATGGCTATACTAGAATTTCTTCAAATACTGAAAGGGGAGTTATATTTAACACTCTAAAAACAACAAAACTTTAACTTTGTTTGTGGAAACGATACTTTAAAAAGCTCAATTTGCACAGTTGACATCGTTCGTTGACATTGTCGATTTCAAGCAGAAAAAAGTACACATTTGTACTTGACAAAGTTAATTTAGCTACAAAATCCAACAAAGCATTCAGGAAAGAAACGGAGACCGTTATGAGTATTAAACTCTGTCCGTCTGATTGCTAATCGAAGGCTATTGATCACCAACATATACACCTAAGCTTATTTTCTTAAAAAAATACCAAAAAAACAATGACAAAGATCAATGACGTTACATATATTTAGACATGTTGTAACGCTCTCAAAGTGGCAAGCAATAATCACGCTAGTTGGTGTGATCGTTATTTAGCCGCTTGAGGTCGTTTCAAGCAAGTATGGAACGCGGTCCGAACTTGAATCTGTTACGTTCATACACACATATTCTATGAATGTCTATCTTTATCATACATGACCGATATTTGAACGATGAATTTACTGGTAACGTATGTGTTTTGCTTGCCACATTTTGTGTTAATATTCTAAGGCTATAACGTGTCTATATATATGTAACGTCATTGTCAAAGATACAATAACAACATCTGCAACATTTGACACATTTCATTTTCACTAGACATCATAATTTGCTTCAACGATTAACAAGGAGTGTTTGCTTGGCTAAACTAAACTGTGTGTTCTCTTCTTCGCCCCCTCCCCACCCCGCTGTCCACTGCCCACTGCCCACGTGACCGTGTGTGTCTCTATTTCTTTCTGTCCATCCCTCCCTGTCACCCCGACGTGACGTCACTAGCACTCGAGTGGCATGACCAGAACTTCGGACTACCTCGTCCCCTTGCTGCCCATCCTGCCTTCCGACTTGCAGCAGCCGCACGGGTAAGTCCACTCTTGCATTTGGATGTTGGATGTTCGATGTTGTGTATTTCACCTTCCCCACCTTCCTCTTCCTCTTCTCCATTCCCTCCCCACTTATTATAGCCTTACAACCTTAGAGTATATAGAGTGGTATCAATCCAAGGCAGTGCAGTCAGTTTTTGATGATTTTTACCTGACTGGGCTAAGGTATTTATACATCCATCCATATCCCATATAGACATAATTTTTTGTTTATTCGTATAACCACTTTTTCACAGTATTGATATCAACAAAAATATATCATCTAACCTAAAAAGCCGTTTAGTTGTGTCAAGTTTAGTGGCCTAATAAAAAATGTGGACGAAGTCCCGCGGTGACCCAGGAGCCCAAGATCATTGTGACAGTACGCAGAAGCGGAGTATTATATTTGCTGTCTTTTTCTATCATGGTGTAATCGTAAAAACTTGGAGAAAGTGATTTATCGCAAGTTTGTATCGGTTGGGTAAAAATAATTAGCTCTCTCTCCATACATTGTTTTTTCAAGCTTACAACCTTGGAGAAAGAATATATACGGAGAAAAAGAGTTAAATATTTTTACCCAACCTATACAAATTTGGAATAAATCACTTTTTCGGGGTCTTTACGTCGTAAATCATGAGAGAGAAAGAGACAAGAAAAGTGTTCACAAAATATCACACCGCTTTTAGGTATGTTAGTATGTTTTCCGTCTCCCGCGTCTCCGGCGACTCCACCCACTACGTTTTGTTGTGCGACATAACTCAACGGCTTTTGAGGTTATATCCTATATTTTTGTGATAAAGCGGTTATGCAGATAAACAAAACACCATGTCGATGGTGTATATATAGGTGTGTCTATGAAAACCCTAGCCACGCCTGTTCAGAGTAGTCAGGATAAAGTCATCAATACTAGGGTTGTGACCGCTCTGAAAGAACTACTTCTTTTGGGAGCAGTTCCTGCTTCATTCATTGTTCACTGAACAAATACTTCAATTGAAGTTGGTAGTTCATTTTAGCATTCATTCATAATGAACTACTTCAATTTGCAACAGTTCAGCTGTGTGATTCGAACTTCAAAGCCTATAAGGAAGTACTTCAATTGAAGTTCGACTTCAAAGTACTTCGATCTAAAGGAACGTGATTTCTTGGGAGTTATTTTCGTTTTGAAATTTTTACCGACTAGTACTTTTACTGAACAAATAACAGGATAAATTCAAATCTCTTTTTTGCGAGTTCAACTTCAATTGAAGTGTTCACTGCGAAGAGTTGATTTTAAAGAACTAGCAGTTCGTGAGGCATTCACAAAACATTGAAGTTTTTCCCAACGCTAAGCAATACTGACTACACTGCCTTGCATAGGTACCTTTCTATGTACGAGTATATATTAATACTCTAAGGTTACAACATACCCCAATCGGGGGTGGCATAGTCCAACTGGTTCTGACCAGTTGAAACCGTTAATGTTGGGAGTATGGAATCTTAGATTAAGACAAGTTTCCTGTTTTTTTTTACTCAGACATGTCTTCCATCAATTTATGAGCTACAAACATCATCAGCGCTACGACACTTATAAAATCTTAACTGTCTCATATCTAGGCCTCCGTGATCGAGTAGTTAAGATGCTCTACTACGAATCCAGAGGTCACATGCTCAATCAAATGCTCAAATATTTATATATATAGAATTATTTTTTAAGTAAGACAAACGTTCCCAGGTTGCCAATAAACTGACAATATTTGAAAAACTTCTACTGCCATCATAATAAGCAGAAGATGTTGCTTGTGAAATGATGGAGGGTTTAGCCAGCAGAGGAATTGAACGCACGACGCCCGGATGGGAATCCGACGCGTTTGTCCACTCAGCTACTAACCGGTCGAAATTTAAAATGTGTAATTTTCATTATGTATGTATTTATTATTACCTGGTGAAAGACCACCATTCAGAATCGAAACATGGCTTGAAATGGCATTAGACGTGTTTGGTGCCCAGATCTGAATAGCCAGGTACTTCTAAACCTCCATCTTCCCTTCTCACTACCTTCGGCTTCACAAAATACCCCAATTGGAAATGCCATATTATTTTATGTTTTTTTTTTAAAGAAAGACTAACTTTCCCGGGTTACAAATAACTTGACAATATTAGAAAAACTCCTACTGCCATCTTAATAAGCGGAAGATGTTGCTTGTGCAATGATGTAGGAGTTAGTGTCGATTCACACCAACGTCCGGATCCGCTCAGTGACGATATTGTTCCGCGAGAGAGCTTATTGGTATGGCATGAATATCAATTAAGGAGTATGTACCAAGACAAATTTGTGTGGCAGTATATCCTTCTGCCCACCCTTGTGATATTTAACTACTTAGTTAGTTAAATAATTATTTTGAAGTGTAAAAATACTTACATCGCAGATTTTTTTAAATAAAAATCATTTTTTTGTCGCTAAATAATATTTTTATTAATTATTAATTATTAAAAATATTATTTAGTGATAAAAAAAAAATGGTTTAAAAAAAAATCTGCGATCTAAGTATTTTTACACTTCAAAATAATGATTTAACTAACTAAGTAGTTGAATATTACAAGGGTGGACAGAAGAATATACTGCCACACAACTTTGTCTTGGCACATGCTCCTTGATTGATATTCATACCATATCAATAAGCTCTCTTGCGTCTGGACAGGAGTCTCAGCACGCAGGATTCTCGCATTTTCCAGTATCGATGATAATTGAACAATTTAGTATAATAGTTTGTCTCTACGGGTACCCAATTTTAACGTTATCCACTAAGTTAATCAAGCTTTTCCTGGGCGTAGAATCAATATTCTCAAATATAATACTGGAGAGCATTAGCGAGTGTATTATCTTTAAAATTTCTTAAACCCTGCAAGTCTGGGTCCTTTTTGTAACCCCTATTTTTGGCAGAGGAGAAAGTCCTCTCTAAATCAAAATAAACGAATTTCAAGGACGAAAAAAATCCGTTCTACCGACTGAAGCTAACCGGGAGGGCATTTAAAAAGGTAAGTGAATCCTTGGGACTCACGTGACCGTCGTTTTATATTTTGTGCCTGTTTTAAAGAGGTGGACATTTACCGTATCTTAACACCGGCGACGATATTTAACGCAATTTTTCGCGCAAGTTATAAATAATTCCTCGAATATGGCCCACTCGTTACATTCAATAACCCCCCTTCGCGCTTCTGCTTAGTGAAACTTGAGATTATGTCACAGGTTTAACTTTGTAATTAAATATTTAATACAGGAGTCCTTTTCCTTTAATCTCTCCAAGGATAACTATAATAGAACAGACGTTCAAAGTGCTAAGTAGAGCGTACACTAAACGGCTTCAAAGTTGGTTTATTTTTAACTGGTGTTTAAACTAGCTTCATTAGGTAATAATGTACTCGTACATCGATAGTTTAGTGGTGTGTGGCCATGTTTAAGAATATGTGTTTATATTAGAGAGAGGCGATCAACACATACTTAGGATTGTGTGTACTGCTGCAATTTATGTAGGACAGCCTCCGTGGTCGAGTGGTAAGACGCTCGATTACGAATCCAGATGTAGGCAAGTAAACTTATGCCTAATAATAATAACAGTGAACTTATATAGAGCAGTTTTGTGATATTTCTTCTCAAGAGTCTCAACTGCTCCCAACCGTCTAGAGCCAGTGATACTATGGCATCCCAAATAGGGTATGTTGTGAGGCTGAAGGTAGTGGGGAGGGGAAGGAGATTGGGAAGTATCTGGTTATTCAGATCTGGTCACCAAACACGGCTAAAGCCATTTCAAGTAACATTTCGATTCTGAATGGTGGTCTTTCACCAGGGCGATACTTAGTGTCTACCACTCTGGAGCGTGCCGCAAATATATATTTATTATTTTTTTTTTATATGAATTAAATGTGTTGTGACACATATTAATTAAATAAAAGTTATTGGCGCACGCCGGGTTTGAACCCGCGACCTCTGGATTCGTAGTCGAGCGTCATGCCACTCGACCATGGAGGCCGTCAAATTTCACCTCAAGTGCGCTTCATACTAAATTAATATCTAATAAGATTAACTAACAAAGAGAAAATAATATCCAATATGTATAAAAATTAAGTTAAAATTACAGTGTGCTCTTTTTATTATATTAAAAATGAACTTCGAAGTCGAATAACAAGTTTGAAACATGCTGTATGCAACCATTGCGTCTGATACCTATACGTAGATTGCTCGTTAGTGATTTTTTTCTTTTTTAAAGAAAATGAAGATTCCTGGGTTACGCGAACAATTTAACAATATTTACTATTTTTACTCTTATTATTAAATGTTGCTTGTAAAATGATGGAAGACTTAGCTGGCAAAGGATCGAATCCACGACGTCTGGGTGGGAACCCAATGGCCTGTACCACTCGACCAATAATCTATCGACTCATTACGTAGATAAATGTTTTTGAATTTTAGAAAAGAATAGAGAAAAACGTATCCTCATACTCCCAACTCAAGTAGTATTTTTTTATGTGTAAAGGCAATGAATCTTTTTTGTTTTTAATTAACCTCTAAGGTCCAAGCTGGGTGTCAAAATTCACTATTTAAATTAGAAATAAATTATATATTATTTTTTTAAATATTTTTGCTTGTATAAATTGATGTCATAGTAAAATATCTCTGTTTTGTATTATAAAATCATGTTTTGTTTTGCAGCTTATAAGAACGAAATGATATGGGATATTGAAATATTAGTGATATATTTTTTTGTTTGCGTGGGTCAACAGCCGCCATTTTTCTTTGCTTTGCGTAGGTCAACATTTGCTGAATGTTTTATTCTACATAGGTCAACAGTTGCCAAATGATTTGCTTTACATAGGTCAAAAGCTGTCAAATGTTTTGCTCTGCATAGGTCAACTGTTGAAAAATGTTTTGCTTGACATAGGTTAAAAGTTACCAAATGTTTTGCTCTGCATCAGTCAACCGTTGCCAATATTTTGCTTTACGTTCTACGTCAGCTGTTATTCAATATTTTTCTTTACATAGGTCACCAGTCGCCAAAGTATTTGCTCTGCATAGGTCGAAAATGCCAAATGTTTTTTTTGTTGCTTCGCATAGGTCAACATTTGCCAACTTTTCGCTTGCTGAATGAGTAAGTGTAATATGTTTAATTTATCATTTGTATTATTTGCATTTTAATCATTTTATTCCCGATTTCTAAATGTTTTAAAGCATGACAATGAGCCTCGCATTAATTACCAAAGAAAACAGCTCCAAAAATAACAATATGCCCAATTTATATTGACTAGGATCTTGTATGGATTTGTACAATTTTTTTTAACTTGTCGAGTAATTATTCATTGTAAATATGTTCTCACTAATTATTGAACAAATTCTTATCGTTAACAGTCGTCCTTAAAAGCGAACAAATGCTTTTGAAACAATTGCGGAATCTGAGATTCAATCAAAGTTTTAAAATGTTCATTGCTAACTAAAATTCGTACATATTGACGCCGTATAAATGACGGATCAATTCAAACTGACGAACAGTGACGGGTTTCTTTGTGCCCTGTGGGATGACTCAAAACCACGTGGCTGCGTCTGTTTTAGATCGTCTTAAAGCGAAGAGGCGGCACAACGAGCGTGGCGCGTTGTGCGCATACCGGTCACACGTCTGTCAGCGCGCGGTGTCAGCAATGAAGTGTCAATCTTTAAATCATAAATCTGCTACTCTAACATAAATACTTTTTTACACGGTTTCAATATTTTTCTTTTAAATTAGAATTTGCTAAGTAACTTATAGTGAACATCTTAACATTGACTGAATCAGGTCTCCTAAAATGTTGATTATAAGATATTTGGCGAATTTACTTAAGAAATAAAAATATGTAAGTCGATAAAAAAAAAAATTTACGCTAGGGTAGCTCAGCTGCTTTTCAGCTTTAGAGCTTCAATTGAATCTCAGATAGTGTAATAATTTTACAAGAATTTATAAGTTAGTGAGGAGGGCCGTTAGTGTGGTGCTACAAAAAATATTTAAAAGGATAGGAATAATGAAAAAAAAATTGTTCACGCTGTACAACATCCCGCAAAATATTTTGGGTAGTAATTTTACTAATTTCATATCAAACATTATGTTGAAATAAACTTCACAGATTACAAATTTAAAAATAATTTTCAAATATTTTGCACAGTTTGAAATAATAATAATAAAAACAATAATTTAGGAAGCATACCCCGATTGGGGTTGCCATAGTGTCACTGGCCCCAGACGGTTGGGAGCAGTTGGGACTCTTGTGCGATATTCACTGTAATAGATACAAATTTTTTAATCCAGGTACATCCCAACCTTCCTTTTCCCCATCTCCTACCCCTCCCCACTGCCTTCAGCCTCACAACATACCCCGATTGGGGATGCCACAGTCCCACTGCCTCCAGAAGGTGGGGAGAGGTTGGGACACTTCTACGGTACTCTTTAGAGATGGTCGATATCAGAATTCAGGGGGTGTACCTGCGGTTCCAGTTACCGGTGATCGACGAGGAACCGGTTATTTATGCAGTACTTTTTGGAACCGGTTCCTGGTGCCAGAAAAGTTTCTCGAAGAAAATTGTTTTGTTATTTAGAAAAAAAAATTCTCACCGCCCAAAAAAAACATTTCACGGGGGGGTGGGTTGTTAGAGAAATTCCGAACAAAAACGAACTGGAACTGGTTCCTCGCCAAAACAAAAAAAAAAAGAACGACAAAGGATAGGATATTTTTATTTGCGAAAATTAGGAACCGGTTCCAAAAATAACCGGTTCCTCGGAGAAATAATATCGACGATTCCAGTGACCGGCTTGGAACCGGTTCCTTTTAACCGGGACAGGAATACCGTCCATCTCTACTCACCGTAAATAAAAATAAATTGATTTAATATTTTTTTTTATTTCCAGCTCAATGGATCCTACACAGCAGTTGCCTAACAACGGCGAGGCCGTGGTTTTCACGGCTGTGAACGAGTCGTCATCGTCACAAGCTAATAACGACACCCGCAACGCCGGCTCCCCTCCCACCCACCACAAGGCGGCCTTCAAGCAGCTCTACCCCCCCGAGTACGGCAACATCGCGCTGGCCTGCCGCGCCAACCCCTGCATGGACACCAGCGCCAACGCCTACCACAGCGAGGCCACGTCGCAGGCAGACCACGCCGCCAGACTGAACAACGCCAAGCAGCCGCACGACCAAAGCTACAGCGTCAAGTACCAAGCCGTCGACGGGAACTTCAGCGCGAAGATCAACGAAGGGAATTACGCCAACAAGTTCCAAAACGACAGCTACGGAAGGAACAACCAAACCGAAAGCCCATACCCTTCCAAAAACTTGGACTCCGGCTACGGCTCAAAAAGCTCCGACAGCACCGTTAGCTCCATGGGGTCCAAACTCGAGAATCTAATGGGGCACACGTCCAAGTTCCAGCCCTCCAAGTCCACGGACAGGCTCCTGGCTTCCATGGAAGCGGCCGCGGGGAGTCTGGACGACGATGACGACCTGAACGACGCTGAGACGAGGGGGGAGGAATGGGAGACTTCGTTCACAGAGCCCCCCAAGATGGCGGCCGTCGGGAAGTCGGCCAGCTGCAATAGCGACGGAGGGAGCGGGCCGGCGGTAAGTTGTTCAAATTTATGAGATGTCCAAATTTCTGAGATGTTCAACTTTCTGAGATGTTCAAATTTCAGAGGTGTTCAAATTTCAGAGGTGTTCAAATTTCTGATATGTCCAAATTTCTGAGATGTCCAAATTTCTGAAATGATCAAATTTCTGAGATGTTCAAATTTCTGAGATGTTCAAATTTCAGAGGTGTTCAAATTTCTGAGATGTTCAAATTTCTGAGATGTTCAAATTTCTGAGATATTCACATTTCTGAGATGTTCAAATTTCTGAGATGTTCAAATATCTGAGTTGATAAAATTCCTCAGACGTTAACATTTCTGAGATTTTCAAATAACTGAGATATTCACATTTCTGAGATGTTCAAATTTCTGAGTTGTTTAAATTTCTGAGATGTTCAACTTTCTGAGATGTTCAAATATCTGAGATGTTCAAATATCTGAGATGTTCAAATTTCAGAAACGTACAAATTTCTAAGATGTTCAAATTTCTTGAAGCAAGCGCTTGATGCTCGAGAGTTTTTAGGACGGCCTGCATGGTCGAGCGATAAGACGCTTGAATCCAGAGGTCACGGGTTTGAACTCGGCGTGCGCTAATAACTTTTATTCAATGAATACAATAAATACTACTAATTAAACACATTTAATTAATATAAAATAATATATAGTATATTTGTGGCACCTTTTAGAGTGGTAGATACTCCAAGTATCGCCCTGGTGAAAGACCACCATTCAGAATTAAAACGTTGCTTGAAATGGCTTTAGCCGTGTTTGGTGACCAGATCTTAAAAGCCAGGTACTTTTCAACCTTCTCCTCCCCACTGCCTTCAGCTTCACCACATACCCCTATTGAGGATGCCATAGTCTCACTGGCTCTAGCCGAACAGTTGAGACTCTTGTGTAGTATTCACGTAAAATAATTTTAAAAATTGATAGTGTAGGACATAGCAAGACTACTACCATAGATAATACCTGGCTTCGTCCGAGTTTCAACACCTTTTTTTCTAATCATTAATTTTTTCTTTTGTCAAATGGGTATTTTGAACTTCTACGGATCATAATTCTAAATCGTTCAAAGAAGCGAAGCTAGCAGTTTGAAATGGAGTGCTTATATGAACCCTGATGTATGGCAGTGAGCCATGGAACTGGCAGAGGAAGGATGAAAGTAGACTGAATGCTGTGGAAATGAGATTCCTGTGCGGTAAAACCATATATGACCGTGTTAAAAATGTGGATATCCGGAAAGAATGCAAGGTTAATGTGAGCGTAATGAATAGGATCAAGGAAGGGACGCTTAGATGGTTTGGGCATGTAGAGCGAATGCAGAAGAAAGGAGTGTGAAAAGAATATATGACGCAAAATGTGAATGGAAGAAAAAGTCGGGGCGCCCGAGGAAGACGTAGCACGATCAAGTGAACCAAATACTTGAGTCGGGCCATGAAAGGAGTCCAGAATAACAGAAGAGTATGTGTGAGACGATGTATGAATGTGAGTGGAGCAAGGAGTGTGTGCTAAGGCAGATTTATACAGTGGTCCGTCGTATCTACCTACCCCTACGGGAAACGGCGTGATGGTTAGTTAGGGTTTGCTTTTTGATCTCGATTTCATAACGTCAGAGTTCAAAGTTCACATATTTGATAAGTGACAACACTTGGTTCTAGTCTCAGCTATTATATTTATACGATGGCCCATTCAAATCTTCTAATTTAAAATTAAAAAAAATGTGAAAAACGTGTCCAAACTAAATGACTTGTTTTCTTTTCCAGGTTGAAAAGCTCATAAGCATTGACACGCCGCAGCAAACTCCCACATCCCTCCAACCCCCTGACACTACCCTTAGCAGCAAGAACAACTACCAGAACCGCACGGCCAACCACATCCCTCCGAAGCAAGACGTGGTTCCTCCAAGTCTCCCCAAAGTCCAAAACACCGAAGCAAGAAACTCCTCTCCCCCTTACAAAAAAGTCATCCTACCTTCAAACGCAAACGCAATCTACGTGAAACACAGACCGCTGTGTCTAGACGCTGCGCAACTAGAACAAAACCTGAACGCGTTGAAAAAGAACAGCGGCTCGGTAAACCTGAACAACATGAACATTCTACCACCGTACGTCAACGTCCTAACCCCAAACAAACTGTCCAAGAAATCAGAAAGCAGAAAAATTCAAATCGACCCGAAGAAAGCCATAATCCACGATCTAGCCAACTCTCCAGGAGCTGAAGGAAACGGAAAAGATGACGCTAGCAAAGAAGCAACACAAGAACCCAGATTAAAAACCAGCGCAAGTTCACATAGTCTAATCAACGGACCGTTGACTGACCTACCCTACGCAGACAGCGACAATGTATCTTCGTCTTCAAGCAGTGGAGGAACTAACGTGATCAGCAAAATGGCTCCGGGATCAAAGCAAAACAACTACACAGAAGTGGCAATTAAAGAAGATGTCAAAAAGATGCCAAGGAAACAAAACAGTACTGGAGGATTTTTGAATAATGACTCGGAAATTAGCTGCTAAGCTCTTGAAGTTTCAAAAATAATACAAGGTGTGCCAAAAACAGTGATAATCCGTATGAACAACAGATTTTTAATATTTTAAATAGTGAGTTTTAATCAGTTTTAGATACCAATAGTTGTGAAGATTAGAGAGATATTTGAAAATCAATTCTGCACAAAATAAAAATAAACACAGCTATTTCACTCAAGTTAAAAATATCGTTTTGTAAGATTAAATGACTTTATAAAACAAATAAATACAGTGATTAGTGGGCAGTTACCGAGGGTCGGAAACCTGTTTGTTAAAAATGTCTTCACAATAAACTTTCGCTTGTCGTAAATGTGGTATTTGTTGGACACAGTGCGCATTAGAAGAATATTGTTGGAAATCGATTGTTATGGAAATTGGAAGACACCTCTACAAAAGGGGATTCAAATAGATTCAAAAGTATTTTTCTAAACATACCAGTAATCATTGCAAGTCTTAAAAACAAGAAAAATGGACAAGTCCATCGAGGTTTGAAAATTTGGAAATGGTTTCAAAACATTGTCCAAAAATTAAAAAGTTTCAAAGTGATCTTTAACGAGAGAGAGTGAAATAAATAAAAAAACAAATTGATCCTGGTTGTGAAAATAAATTTTACAAAAACGATCTGCATATATGTTATAATAGACAGACGAATGAGTTACTGTGAGGGTTTTTGTTTTTGGAAAAATACAAAATGTATTTGGTGGCGGAAATGCAAATGTCACATGTTATGATATGTGTTTAAATCTGGCCTGTGCGCCAGTTTATTGATAAAATATTATACATACATATTGTCATGGTTAAGAGTCTAACTATAATACATGAGGTAAATAAAAATAATAGCATGTAAAAATTATACGTAAATATGTGTGTAGTTTTAAGAAATATTAATGACATCTACACGGAACGACTGGTTATTTTTAATTCAACTACTAAAACACAGTACGCATTTAATACCGTACGCAAAGTGTTGCAGAAAGTACCTGATTGACTTTATCCAGCCATTCTTGAGATAATTTGGAAGTAAAATATGAAGATGTTTTGGTCTCCGGTGACATTTTTTAAAATAAAATAAAAACATATATGAACTGGTCACTCAGCTGTGAAACCGCCCGCCCTCCGCCCCCCGCCCCCACACGTTATCTATTGTTTAAATGGGCTTAGGTCTGTCGTACATGGTTAGCGTAACCGCCGAGTGGGGTGTAAACCGTAACGTGTGCTAAAACATTTTTTTTAAAGAAAGACAAACATTCTTAGGTTAAAAATAACCTGAAGATATTTGAAAAACTTTTACTGGCATCATTAAAAGCGGAAGATATTGCTTATGTAATGATGGAGGACTTAGTTGGCAGAGTAATTAAACCTGCGACGCCTGGGTGGGAATACGACGCGTTTGTCCACTCAGCTACTAATCTAGTTCTATTCGAATCTTATTCCATTCATAGGCTTACATCGATAGATTCTATCGTTCGTGGTTCGCGTAACCACCGAGTGGAATTCCAACGTGTATAAACACATCGGCTGCGGCAGTCGGCAGCGGTGACACTGGCGATAGTACAGTACGCGCCAGTAGTGACTTGGTGAAAGTTTCAGCTATTCTAACGTGCCAATGTATACGTCACTCGGAAATTGAGTCATTGCGAATTTGTGAATAGCAAAAATCGAAACAAAATTTAAATAACCCGCGTCGAAATTTTGAACTACTGTACAATACTGTACGCGTGAGGTGTACCACGTGGTTCAAATGGGCCGGAGCGGGGGCGGGCGGTTTCTCGACTGAGTGACCAGTGGCGACATGTGACAGAAAGATGTATTTTTATGTTTTGAATTGAAAAAAAATCACATGGGACCAAAATGCTATATTTTTTATTTCAAATAAACTTAGAAATAGCTGGTTAATTTCTGTCAGGTACGTCCTGCAATACCTTGTATATTTTAAATAGGTTGTTAAATTATTTTGGTTGAATATCGTTACGTTTAAGAAAATATTATTTTGCATTATTCACGAATGACTTCTGACGTTCTGCTAGTTTTTCTATTCTATGTTCGAAGAAATGCAGTAGTTTGGAGGTGAAGATTTTCTAAATCAATTTTGAAAAGCGGCGTTGTTGTTAAAAGCAAAAGAGGCAGCAAGATTAGGACGAATGTGGAATAACTTTCCAACATAGCTCTTGAATAGTCGCTTTTGTAATGTAAGCATTCTGATGGCGTTTTTCACACAGGTGATTTACACAAACTGATTGTTATATTTGTAATGTTTTTTGAATTTTAGTTTTTTGTCCCACGTTGGGCGCCAAATTATTGAGGAGTAAATTTTATTTGCCCCACGTTGAGCGCCAAATTGATGAGAGGTAAAGTGTTTTGCCCCACGTTGGGCGCCAAATTGATGAGGGGCAAATTTTTTGCCCCACGTTGGGCGCCAAATTGTTGAGGAGTAAAGTTGTTTGTAAATAACCAGTCGTTCCGTGCGGATTTGTGTTATGAGTTACTTTGTTAACGGTAGAAGGTAACAGGGTAAAATAAATGCAACATTTGTATTGGCGGAAAGATTTTACAGATTTTTTTCTGTATATACAAAAAATTGTTTTGGAGTGCGTAGCGAATGTTATTTATTTGAACAACAACAAAAAAAACTGTTAATTATCAAAGTAGTTTATTTCGTTGATAATTTTATATTAGTTTTGCTAATTCAGATAGGTTTTGTTTCATGTACCATTTCATAGTTTATTAATTTGTTAAATTGAAACAGAATGGAAGTCAAACGCATAGTTCTAAATTACTTAGTTAAAATATTTGTAGCGCCTACATATTATACGAAATCATTTTCAATACTTCAGGTAAGGTTTAAAGGCTTAAGGCGACTTTCGTGGCTGAGCGGCTGAGCTCATTGGCTCCAAATTTCGGTTCATTTTCGAAACATGGTAAAAGACCACCATTTAGAATCGAACGTTGCTTGAAATGGCTTTAGCCGCGTTTGGTGACCAGATCTGAATACCCAGGTACTTTCCAACCTTCTTTTTCCCCATCTACTTACCCTCCTCACTCTCTAGAGCCAGTGAGACTGGCATCCCCAGTTGGGGTATGTTGTGAGGTTGGAGGTAGAGGGAGGGTAATTAGATGGGGAAAAGGAAGGTTGGGAAGTATCTGGCTATTCATATCTGGTCACCAAACACGACTAAAGCAACTTTAAGCAACGTTTCGAATCTGAATTGCGGTCTTTCACCAGGGCTATACTTAGAGTATCTACCACTTTGGAACGTGTCGCAGATTTACTATATATTATTTAATATGAATCAAAATCGCGTGTTGATTAAACTTAATTTATTTGCGCACGCCGGCTTTGAACCCGTGACCTCTGGATTCGCAGTCGAGCATCTCACCACTCGACCACGGAGGCTAAATTAACCACACACCTAAACCTTGAACCTTGTCTATTATTTCCGAAAGAATTCACAATAACCCACGAGCCACAAATATTTTAAGATAGTGATTCCGTTTTAGTTGCAAAGAAATGTTACTTGAGTGAAAACCAAAAATTTGGATCTGTTATATTTTTGAAATATTGAAAAACGTCTTAAAAAGACGTGAATATGGTGCTTTTTGGTATGAACATGCTCATCGCTTTAAAAATATATTAAACGCCAAAAGATAATTTTATTTGACCGACCCATTTTCAGCGGTTTCGTTTCAAAATCTCGACGAATTTTACTCATAATACGTCCAAATGCCAAATATGTTGAAACATACGATTTATATATATATTCTTTGAGGCGATTTAATCGAACCTACTCGGAAGAAATCGCGAACTCCTTACGCTGGTGGCAGTAAGGTCAAAATTGTCGCTTGACGCCGCCCGCCTGTTTCGACGTATGCAAAAAAAACACCGCCAAAACGCGTTTTTAAATTTCTTTTTCTGAAGCTCGGGTACAAATATCAAAATGTTTCCCGATACTAGAAGATTTTAAAACAATTGAATTATATTAGGTGTTCAATATGGCCTCCGCCGTTCTGAAATTCGAGGCTTTATTGTAAAAAGCTGATTACACATTTATGATTTGAAGCATTGTCCATCGTTGGCTACTACTTTCTTCCATCTTTCGGGCAGCGTGCGAATCCCGCGTTGAAAAAACTGGTCGTCTTTTGAAGCGATCCACGAATCGATTCATTTTTCACTTCTTTTAAGGCCAGAAGTGCTGGTCAGCCAGGTCGTGCGCCATTGATCGAAAAAAATTGATGGTCAGAGAGAGCAACGTCTAAAAAATACAGCGGGTGCGGTGGGACTTCCAATTTCAACATTTCCAAGTATGTCTTGACCACTTTCGGAATATGGGGTCGAGCGTTGCCATTTCCAACCTCCTGCAAATCACGAGAATTTGGCTGGTAAACTGAATTTTTCAATCGAGAATAACTTTATGATGCAGACACAAATGGACTAATGTTTCTATGGGGTTATGTTGACAGATGCCTAAGTTTATTGCATGACGTCTATGATCTATTTATTTCGATCACCACTTACCGCAAAGTCATCTATAGGAAAACAGTGAAAGCAAAGTTGTACACCTAATTTTTTTTCTGAGAATAAACAAATTTTAATTTTCTAACTGTCTTAGAATTAGACTAAACTCTGTTGAAACAATGTTTCATGTATCTCTTGTTAAGCCTATTAAAAGAATATTTAACTACGCCATTAAACTCGCTGTGAACTGTCGGATTACCAACTTGGGAACAGTTTTTCTAGTTTATTTAATTTTGTAATGTGGCAAATTCGATTCTTAAAATGCTCTGATCTGAAAATATTTTAAAAGCCGAGCAGGAACTTCGCAAAATCAGCAAAATTATTATTTTCCATCGACGCGATGAAGCAACTTAAACTCTATCGTGACCGCGTAGTGATAGTGTGGCCAATATCGAATACTAAGGTTATTTAAAAAAGCAAATTTACTGTTTTTGAACGGCAGCATGTTTTTTTCCTCCTTTTCATATCCAATACTAGACAATTATTTGATTTGCCACGACAAAACCAGAAAACTTTTAATCTCAATCATTTTTTAAATCCGATAATTTTGGATTCTAAAATAACAAAAATTAGTATTGGTTGTGATATTGACTTAAAATTGTTGAAATTAAAAAAAAAAATCTTTCGCCCTTTACTAGTTGTGCCATAAACGAACTAAAATAAAATATATTTTGCATATATTATGTAATTTTTTGCAAAAAATGCCAATTTATTCGCGTAGTAAATAAACAAATTATTTTACCTTCCAGCCAAGAAATGAGTGGTTGTGTTAAATTAAAAATATTTGAAATCAGGTTGTAATAATAATTTTTGCAACCATTGGCAATAGTGGAATAAAAAAATATATACTCAATTTTTTTTCCATACATTTTTGTCGTTGTTATGTTTTTACTCTTTGGGTGGTAAAAATCGTAGTAAAATTTTAAAATACCTACCTACTACATATGATATTAATTATTCTTAATTTGTTAATATTTTATATCAATGTATTTTTTAATCCCGTAAGTTATAATAATGATGTACTGAATGTGTATTGATTAATTTATGAATTATTTGTTAATTTAAATAGTACATTTATATCTAACTAAATGTCACCTATATATTAATTTAATGTATCAGCTAATTGACTAAAAACCTTACCTTAGGAGACAGAAACTTAGATTGGTGTTAAGAACTTAACTTAAAGGTTCGCATTTTGAGAAATGCCTATTTATTTCACATTTTTTATAAAAAAATTCTAACAATAATAAAAAATTATAAAAAAAATCCAAGCACATGTTTTTAAGAGAAAACAAAAAAAAATGATACAAAAGTGTTGTTCTGTGTCTAAATGATATATTAACTATATAATATTTATCATTGTACTTGTGTCATTTTGGTAGAGTAACATTTGAAAAATTATCTTTTTTTTTTAATTGACACTGTCGATTGATTAAATACTACTTTTATTTGTGTCATTTTGATAGACCTCCATTTTGTAAAATTCATTCTCCGTCTTGTTTGACACTCAGGAATTGAATTATTTTATTTTAAATCAACACCAGACTGTCGTAATTGGAAATGTGGCAAACATAGAAAATTTCACATGTGTCATTTTTGTAGAGCAACATTGGAAATATTTAGTTTAATTGACACATTGAATTTATATTTCCAAATGTTGTGATTTGACAGAGTCAGATTTTTTAGACACTCATATTTTCTTTCCTTTGAGATCTAGGACTCGAATTCTTTTCTCAATATAAATTTTCAAATGTTGCAAAATCAACAATTTTGTGCCATATTGATATATCAACATTTGAAAAACATATATGTTGTTTAGATTGACACTTAGGAATTGAATTCTTTTTTAAATTTGATACAGGGATATCGATTTTTCAAATGTTGCCATATCCAAAAGTTTATTTGTGTTAAAATTTAATTGATAAGCAATCTATAAATTTTATTTGATTTGAATCCATTCAAGTATTGAATACGAGAGACACGTGTGCTACTAATTGTATAAAAAGTTCTCCAATTCTACAGAAATCATGACACACACTTCAACTGGTAGAAAAAATACAATATTTCGGTGGTTTTGTAGGCTATGAGTATTTATAATTCTTGAAATCATTTACGAGAAGGTTGAAAAATCACAGATTTTAACATAGAATTCTATTATTATAATGAAATCCTACAAATTCAGGAACACCACAAAGGTACCTTGTTGGGTCCTGTTTTAAATGTTTGTTCCATATTACTAAATTAACTTGATATTCAAAAAGGTTTTGAGCAAAAGAGATTTGAAACCGGGTAGTATATTTTAAGTGTTTTATAAAAGAAATCATTCATATTATTTAAAGTTATTTTTTAAAAAGACCTTTTAATACATTTGTATATTAAATTATTGATCACCGAAATATCGTATTGGAACAGAACTAAGGCTGAAATCAAATAGATTGTCCATAAAAATGACGTTTTATTAGCTCAAACGACCATTATCGAAAAAAAACAATACGACGTAACAAAAGAATGCGTGTTACCATTTTGGAAGCATTTAAAAATAATTGTGGATATACTCTGAGTATCACCCTGGCGACGGATCTCCATTCAGATTCAAAACCTGAATAGCCAGTTACTTGAGCCTTCCCTTTCTTTTCTGCTTCCCTTAAATCTCCAACTTCCCAACATTCCTCAAATTTTGGGATGACATAGTCCTACTGGCTCCGGACAGATTTTGGGGAATGTTGTATTTTTTAAGAAAGTGGGGGGAGAAGGGAAAGGGAAGATTTGGGACCTGTGAAAAATGGATTTGTAACTTGTCGTATGAGCAAATAAAACCAGGAAAGCGTTTGTTTAAAAATGTCCGAAAATTTCAACCTGTAAATAGGGTCCTTATTTGGTCAAAAATCTTTGTTTAATGTTTTTTTTTTTTTAAATAACAAGAATTGAACTCATAACTCAAACATCGTGTGGCGACAGTATAGGACTCGCCATAGACAATGCTTTAATTAACGATAAGTTTTTTTTTATGATGAAAAATTTATATATTGACCTATACATGGGAAAAACACCCTCCATAATATATGTATTATCACAAAATGGGACAAAAATCGCACTGTTTTTAAGTCGAGGCGTTTTTTTTTTTTTTTTTCGTTCTAAAAATTTACAATTATTTTTACGTAAGGATAAAAATTGGTGATAAATTTGTCGAAAATCTGTTTCATACGAGGAAGATACTTGCGGGATTGTCTTGATGAGAGATCGTCTATAGAAATCGGAATATTGTCGAAATGACTTGCTGTTGGAGTGATTTTTATTGGCTACATATGAATATCCACGTCAACTATTTCCTTCCAGTTTCCAACCTTCCTCTACTCTTCTCCTTTGTATCCACTTTTTTTATTTTAATCATGGCATTGTATTATCACGGTCATACTCTCGCAAAATAACACGATATAAAGATCTATTCGGAGATCATTTTAGAAAAACTCTAAAGCACGACAGAAAACAACTGCGCACGGTGTGCTAGCCAAGCTTTGCCAAGGTTGGGTTGTTTTAAAATTTCATCACAAATGAAATCGTCACAATTTTAACGATTATCGCCATTTTGTTTTTTTTACATTTTAATATTCCGTTTTTAAAAGTCATTTCAAGGCCCGTTTTAGCATTTGAACAAATTGTGATCAGCTGAAAATCATAGCAACATGATTGTTTTGCTTTTCATCTTGACGGCCTCCATGGTCGAGTGGTAAGACGCTCGACTACGAATCCAAAGGTCGCGGGTTCAAACCCGACGTGCGCCAATAACTTTTATTCAATTAATATGTGTTATAACACATATAATTCATATAAAAATAATAACAAGTATATTTGCGGCACGTTCCAGAGTGGTAGATACTCTAAGTATCGCCCTGATGAAAGACCACCATTCAGAATCGAAACGTTGCTTGAAATGGCTTTAGCCGTGTTTGGTGACCAGATCTGAATAGCCAGGTACTTCCCAACCTTCCTCTTCCCTTAATCTCCTTCCCCTCCCCACTACCTTTAGCCTCACAACATACCCTGTTTGGGGATGCCATAGTCTCACTGGCTCTAGACGGTTGGGAGCAGATGAGACTCTTGTGCGGTATTCATATAAAAAAAATCTGATCAGACCTTGTTCGAAAGCTTAAACGGACCGACAATCAGCGTGTAACAGGGACTATTTAAATTAAAAAAAAAAAACAAACAAAATGGCACCAATCATTGAATCATCGAAGTTTGAAACAACTCACACTAAGCGACCAAGCGTTGTGTACGCAGATACCGCGCAGAAAGCTCTCGCACACATAGTGAAATGTATCCGTACACAATAGTTGATAAAGTACCATGGTTAAATTATTGACAAAAAAATATGCATTATTTTTTTTTCAATATGGAGTTTTTACGGCGCCTAAAAAAAATTGCGATTTAGGTCCCCTGTGAATATGATATGTATGTTATACGCGCGTGTTATATGTATTCGTCAAGGTGTGTGTTTATGTATACGTATGTATGGGGTATAATATGGAAATAAATGGTATATTAAACACCCTGTAAATAATTGAAATAAGACGGAAATATTGTACCGAACGGATAACACAATAAACACAAGTTTCAAAAATATGCAGTTATTTTATTTAGACCTTGAAGTAACAATATATGGAGGGAGAGCTAATTATTTTTACCCAACCTACACAAACTTACGAAAAATCACTTTCTCCGGGCTTTTACGGCGTACACCATGAGAGAAAAAGAGACAGCAAATTTCTTGGCCCGCTTCTATATACTGTCATAATGATCTTAAGGTGCTGGTTCCTTGAAGTAACACTGGCGGGACTCCGCCCACATTTTTTAATATGCCACTAAACTTGACACAACTAAACGGTTTTTTAGGTTATATGCTATATTTTTGTTGATAAAAATACTGTAAAAAAGTGGCTATACGAATACACACAAACATAGAGAAAGAGACAGCAAAAATAATACACCGCTTCTATGTACTGTCGCGATGATCTTGGACTCCTGGGTCACCACATTCTTTATTATGCCACTAAACTAGACAAAACTAAACGGTATTTTAGGTTATATGCTTTATTTTGTTGATAAAAATACTGTGAAAAAGTGGCTATACGAATACACAAAAACATTATGTCGATATGTGATATGAATGGATGTATAAATACCGTAGCCTTAGTCTTAGCCACGCCCAACTGCGCCGAGTCATATTAAAATCATCAAAAACAAGTCCAAAACTGACTTCACTGCCTTGGATAGATACTACTCTATGCACTCTAAGATTTAGACCTATTTTAAAAGATACAATCGCCGCTAGGGCAGAAGGGCTGAATCGCCATTTTGGGACAATTAAACCAGAGCACTTTAAAGTTATTTTTATTGTTTTTTAATTAAGGTATTAAATAGGAATAAATTGCAAATTGACATAATTAATAGGGAGATACAGCTGACGATATTATAAAGATTTGTTAAAATAGTTATATTTTTGGTCAAATGTGACACCTTAGAGTATTTGGAGTGGTATCTATCAAAGGCAGTGTAGTCAGTTTTTGATGATTTTTACCTGACTCGGCGGACCTGGGCGTGGCTAAGACTAAGGCTTGGGTATTTATACATCAGTTCATCGCTCATATTGAGGTTAATTGAAAAATGTTAATTTAAAAAGAACATTTGGAGGTTAATTGACGATTAATTGAAAACAGCTCTTTTATAAACAGTTATAAAGTGAGAGAATATATTTTTTATATACTTGCTGGTATAAAACATATATTTGAATCTAATATTTATTTTAGTAAAAAAAAATTGAGGTGCTGTTGTGGATACAAGCAACTTTAAAAATGCGCAAAAAACTGAAAAATCCCTCCTACACTATTAATAAAAAGAGATTACACTCTGTTGCAAACCACAGCATGGTATAATATCATATTTTCGTGGTTTAGATTGCGTTCTGACATTAACTATAAATAATTACCTTAAGTAACCACGCACGAGTGTGAACTTTCCAAATAAGTAACTGATTTTAATTTAATGACAGCCTCCGTAGTCGAGTGGTAAGACGCTCGACTACAAACCCAGAGGTTGCGGGTTCAAACTGATTAATAAACTAACCAAGTAACCATCACGCTGTTTTCCGTAGGGGTAGGCCGAGAGGACGGACTGCCATACAACTCTGTCTTGGCATACACTCCTTGCTTCACTTGCATTCATACATAATCTTCTGTTATTCTTACTCTTGACATGGCCCGAATCAAGTATTTGATTCACTTGGTCGTGCCGCGTTGTCTTCCTCGGGCGTCCCCGACTTGTTCTTCCATTCACTTTCGCGTTATATATTCTTTTCACATTCCTTCTTTCGTTTATTCGCTCTACATGCCGAAACCATCTAAGCGTCCCTTTCTTAATCTTTTTCATTATGCTTACATCGGCCTTGCATTCTTTCCGAATAATCACGTTTTAAACACGGTCATACATGGTTACGTACGCCTCAGGGATCACATTTTTACAGCATTCTACTTTCATCCTTCCTCTGCCAGTTTCATGCCTCACTGCCATACATCAGGGTTGGTATAAGCACCCCATAGTAGACTGCTAGCTTCGCTTCTTTAGACATTTTTTTTTATTAGTGCCAACAGCGTTCAGTCCTCCATTAATGGAGTTTCCTGCAGTCACCCTTCTTTCAATATTATTTAATTTGATTGTCATAAAACATTTAATCCACATAAAATAATATATAGTATATTTGCGGCACATTGCAGAGTGGTAGATACTCTAAGCATCGCCCTGGTGAAAGACCACCATTCAGAATCAAAACGTTGCTTAAAATGGCTTTAGGCGTGTTCGGTGACCAGATCTGAATAGCCAGGTACTAACCGACTTTCCTCTTCCCCATCTCCTTCCCTTCCTCACTAACTTCAGCCTCACAACATGCCCCTATTGGGGATGCCATGGTCTCACTGGCTCTAGACGGTCGGGAGCAGTTGCGACTCTTGTGCGGTATTGACTTATTTACAAAAACAATCTTATCAAATCACTACATACCTAATCAAGTAACTGCCAATAATGTATTTTGCCAGATATTATTCTATTTTAGAAATTGGTTTATTAAAGCAACTAATAGATTTCTTGGCAAGTCAAGTTACATCCCGTGATTTTTCGCTGGTAACAACTCGTTAAATACAACAAAAGATAACATTTTATTGCAAACCACAGCTTCGTATCGTCGCCGCAAAGCCAAAAGAGCTGGAGCGCCATTTCGGGAAGTTTACACCAGAGCACTTTAAAGTTTTTTGATTGTTTTACAAGTCTTCAGTACCTGGTTGCATTTGAGAAAAAAAAACGTTAACTCAGGCAACTCAATGCTCTCACTCACCTGAAGCGACCGAAATCTAAAAAATAGCCTCAAACTTGTGTCGCTTGAGTCGAGCCTTCTCCCAAATGGTAAATATATTTTAGATGTCTGAAGGGCCACAAAAGTCTTCAGAATCAAACTAGAGTCAGAGCATTCGATGCAGAAGAAAAACTAATCAAAACTGCATATTATTATTTTTTTTGTTTTCTTTTTCTTCTCCCAAATGGTAAACATATTTTAGATGGCTGAAGGGTCACAAAGGTCTTCAGAATCAAACGAGGGTTAGAGCTTTTGATGCAGAAGAAAAACTAATCAAAACTGCATATTATTCTTTTTTTGTTTTCTTTTTCTTCTCCCAAATGGTAAACATATTTTAGATGGCTGAAGGGCCACAAAAGTCTTCAGAATCAAACGAGGGTCAGAGCATTCGATGCAGAAGAAAAACTAATCAAAACTGCATATTATTCTTTTTTTGTTTTCTTTTTCTTCTCCCAAATGGTAAACATATTTTAGATGGCTGAAGGGTCACAAAAGTCTTCAGAATCAAACGAGGGTTAGAGCATTCGATGCAGAAAAAAGAACTGATCAAAACTTCATATTTAATTCATTTTAGACCAAAGAGTCGCATAAGCCCCTTTGCCTTTCCAGCGACGATATAGTTTCATATTTGCGAGATTTTAACATAGACACAAAATACAAGACATGTCATATTCATACAAAACTTGCGAAAAATGTAGCACCACTAATGTTGCACCACTAAATGTTTCACCCGCGTATGAAAAGGATAGCCATTCAAATAATATGTGTGTGCGGAAGAGATAGCCATATGAAGCGTGTTTCGAAGGTATGTCTCGTTGATTTGGTTTAGTGCAACCAGGCGCGTTGTGTCAATAACGTATCTACATTATTTAATTCATCTAAGGGTTTTAATTGCGTTTTGTAATATTTTAAAATATTATTTTGTTTTGGATGACGTCACGCTACTTGAGCTGTTAGATCACAAAGATAACTATATGGTTTTAGTGTATAGTGGAGAACTGTATAGTGCTATATTGTGTAGTATAGTACAGTATATAATAGCTCCATGTGAATGCTCTTAACGTTATGAATAGCACACATTATATTCGCTGGAACAGGGTTATGCTGCAAGAAACATCAACAATTTTTTAAAAATCTCCGGGGAAGGGCGGTAAACTCTTTAACATCGGACCCAGAGATCGCTTGTTCGGAGCGGTAGTAGAAAAATTAAACTTTATTTAATTTTATATTTGTATTGCTTTAAAGAAAGGAAAAAATAACTTTGCATCATAGACATAAAATACAAGACACGTCATATTCATACAAATTGAACGATAAATTTGGCACGCTCTGATATCTGTTTGAAAACTCATAACGCATGAAAAGGATAGCCATATCAAGCAGAATATGTGTGTATGAATGAGATAGCTATATGAACGTCCCGCGTTACGTTCTCCGCGTTACAAGCCCTCTCTTTCCTAACGAACTTACGAGCGAAGTAGCATGCGACGTACTTGTGTACTGTCGCTAGGTTGTCTTCCACACACTTATGTATTTCTGCATTCGCTATCTCACTTATACCATTTGTGTGTGAATAATTGTATTAATTGAAATAATAAGTGATTTGTGTGTACTTCGCATGAAAAGAAACTCCATGAGATTTGTTTTTTGTTCCCGAATGATTTTTACACTTGTCAAAAGCACAGGAAGGCATTTTATCTCAGAAAAGAGCTTACAGCGATGCGTTTGTGGCAGCTGGTGACAGCTTGTTTGTGCGAGACTAAACGCAGTAAATCTCAGGTATGCCACGTTGGCTTTGTTTCGCGCAGTCACGCGCGTTGTCTCAGTAACGTATCTACATTATTTAATTCATCTAAGCTTTGCATGAGAGATTATTTTGCCTCTTTCATATTATATGTGTCCTCTCTCTGTTCCTTTGTTAAATAAAAAAAAACTCAAGAACGTACTAAATATTTTTGTTTTACCTTTATATTTAAAAAAAATTATCACTTACAAATATTTAAAACAGGTTACGAGTGTGTTCCTCGTTATTTAGATTTGTGTCTTCTGTCTGTTCCTTTGTTGTAATTTTGAGTGATATTCTTTTTTTTCTCATTGTTTTGTTATTTTATTTTATATTTGACGGCCTCCATAGTCGAGTGGTAAGACGCTCGACAACGAATCCAAAGGTTGCGGGTCCAAACCCGGCGTGCGCCAATACCTTTTATTTAATTAATATGTGTCATAACACATTTAATTCATATTCAAATAATAAACAGTATATTTGCGGCACGTTCCAGAGTGGTAGATACTCTAAGTATCGCCCTGGTGAAAGACCACCATTCAGAATTGAAACGTTGCTTGACATGTCTTTAGCCGTGTTTGGTGACTAGATCTGATAAGCTAAGTACTTCCCAGTGTTATTCATAATCTTTGTTTGATCTTATTTAAACATTCACGCATAGCACATTTCACCATCATGTTTGATTAATTTGTATAACCACTGCAAGTTTGTTAACCAACACAAATAAAGGAAACAACCTCAAAATCGGTTGACGTAAGTTATGCCTAACGGCCTGCATGGTCGAGTGGTAAGACGCTCGACTACGAATCCAGAGGTCGCGGGTTCGAACCCGGCGTGCGCAAATAAAATATTTTTAATTGATATGTGTCATAACAAATTTAATTGAAGTAAAAAAAAAATGGTATATTTGAGGCACGTTCCAGAGTGGTAGATACTCTAAGTATCGCCCTGGTGAAAGACCACCATTCAGAATTGAAACGTTGCTTGAAATGGCTTTAGCCGTGTTTGGTGACTAGATCCGAATTTCCAGGTATTTTTAAACCTTCCCTTTCCTCACCTCCTTCTCCTCCCCACTACCGCATACCCTTATCGGGGATGCCATAGTCTCACTGACTTTAGACGGTTGGGAGCAGTTGAGACTCTTGTGCGGTATTAAAAAAAATCGACTCTATGATGTGAAGTTAGCGCGGACGGAGAACATTCTTACATACTTAGAAGTGCTGCGATATTATGTGACTTTTCTCGTCTCTTTCTCTCTCACGGTATACAACGTGAAAACCCGGAGAAAGTGATTTAATTTGTATAGGTTGGGTAAAAATTTTAGCCATACCTAATTGTATCGTTACTCCAAGGTTATACAGTTATGTAAAAGTCCATAAGGGCGTATATAATATTTAAAAATACAAATTTAATTAATAATTCTAATGTTAGAAGGTTTTTTTATAAAAACACGAATGTTTTTACTTTCAAATATTTCTCACATACCAATGTTATTTTTGTTAAAATAAACACAAAATGAATCACAAAGGCAACAGCTGAATAATTCAAAGAAATACATTTATTGCTGACAAACCTTTGTTTGCAAACAATATCTTTTATCACTTTCAACTATTTTCAGTGGAACTCTTGTGTTGCTCAATTTGTTCAAGGTAACATATCTAATCGACGAGTTAACAATAATACAAAGATAAGAATTTTGGCTGTTGTCACCAGTCCACCCTTTTTCATTTTTAGTTATTTGTACGTTAAAGTTAAAAAATAACTTATCAACTCATATACACTTTTCCAATATTTAATACAACTGATTATTAAATATACCTTGGAGTAACGATATAAGGAGGTATAGCTAATATTTTTACCCAACCTATACAAACTTGCGATAAATCACTTTTTCTGGGTTTTTACGGCTTTTCCCATGAGAGGGAAAGAGACGACAAAAGTCGTCACATAATATCGCAGCACTTCTAAGTATGTACAGATGTTATCCGTCCGCGCTAACTTCACGTCATCGATTCGTATAACTTACGTCAACGGATTTCGAGGTTATTTCCTATATTTTTGTTGATTAAAATACTTGCAGTGGTTATACAATTTAGGCAAACCTTCTGTTATTAGTGTTTGTGTGATATTTTGACTTTATAAATCATTAAAAATGTTCGAACTCCATGTGGACGGTAACTAATAGGCTTTCCAACATCCTTTAACATATCTTCGCCTCTTTCTATCGAGTCAGTACAAAGTCAACCTACCTGACTACACTGCTTCACAAAGGTACCTCTCCATGTATATTCTCACTTCAAGGGTAATACGACTGACTACCCCAACAATCAATCAATCTAAAACATATTGTCTATCCATAAAGAACATGTTGATAAAAGGTGCTGAAACTCAGTCAATCTAGTAGAAAAGTTTAATTTAATTAGTTTTAATTTAGTATTTGAAGTCGAACTTCAATTTTACTTAAAATGAAGTACTTCTTTGTAGGCTTTAAAGTACAACCTCGCTACTGAACTGCCGCAAAATAAAGTAGTTCTTTGTAGGTTTGTAGTCTAACTTCAATTGAAGTATTTGTTCAATGAAAAATGAATGAAGTTTGAACTGCCGCAAAATGAAGTAGTTCTTTGTAGTAGTTCGCACGGAGCGGTCACAACGTTAATATAAAGACATAAAATCAACAAGAAAGCTTCCATCATTATTGAGGCAAACCTTCTGTTATTAGTGTTTGTGTGATATTTTGACTTTATAAATCATTTTAATGGTGTATTGATATTGTTTTGTTTAATGTGTTCAAATATGTTTATTAAAAATGTTCGAATTCCATGTGGGCGGTAACTAATAGGCTATCCAACATCCTTTAGTATATCTGTGTCTCTTTCTATCGAGTCGGTATAAAGTCAACAGTTCTGACTACACTGTTTCGCAAAGGTACCTTTCCATGTCCTCCAAGATTATAACGTATGTACTACTTGATATTACATACTCATGGAGTTTATATAGTACTAACAAACTATTTTTAATTTAATAATCGGTGTATTTTTGAGGTTTTCGGTAGTGCATAATAATATCTCCCCCTCGGGGGACGTTAAGCTAAAGAAAAACAAAGAAGTGGGACAAGAATATATGATGCGAAAGTAAAGGGTAAAGAGGTCGGGGATGCCCGAGGAAGACTTATTTTTTGTTTACAGTGAATACCGCACAAGAGTCCCAACTGCTCCCAACCGTCTGGAGCCAGTGAGACCATGGCATTCCCGATTGGGGTATGTTGCAGGGCTGAAGATAGTGGAGAGGGGAAGGAGATGGGGAAGATGAAGGTTAAGCTCACCACCTTCAGCCTCACGAAATACCCATATAAGTACGTTAGTGCGAGGCACCATGTGACGTTTTACAGACCGAAAGTCAGAACTTCCTCATACAAAAACACGCCAATATATAAAGCGATGGAACTATTCAATGAAGCTGCATCTACCTTAGATATATTTAGATGCTCATATATAGAGTTCTGTCATTATCTCTCGATGTACGTACAAGAGTGACCGTTAGGTACATAACGATCTACATAATCTTAAATAAAAAATATTTTTTTACACACCTTTTTACACTCGCCAATTCAACGATTATCTCATAACAAATGTATAAGAATGAGCCTCTCTCATATATTTGTTTTTCATTGCTAACATTATTTGCGTTATTATATCATATATAGTGCGTCACACTACTTCAGTTTGTACTCATATAACTTGTCTTTATGTGGGGTGTACATAAATGTTCAATCTATTTTATTACACTATGCATGTATCTACAATATTTTTATATCATTTACCTCCTTATGTATTTGGTGAACAATTGTTTTTATGAGATATTGTTAAATAAATAAATAAAATATCTCACAGGTTCCAGACGGTTGGGAGCGGTATTTATAATTAAAAACGTAACAAAAAGTTTTATAGAATAACAGTATTTGGAGAAAGAATAAATTACGTGCCAGTTTTTTGTTCTTTTTGCACGAATGGAATTCTGTGAAGCAGTGTTTATGGTTTATTTGACGCGAAGTTGTGATGGCCCTGTTTCTGTAGATTGTATTCCGATGAACGAGCGCTACTTGCGTAATGCTAAACTTTTCTCGACCACGAGCTAAGAGCAGGGTTGAAATAGGCAGGATAAATAATAAAATAAGAATATTTTCATCTTTTAGTTTTCACATTAATGCATGTTATTATTTATTTCTCGCGATAATCGTCGGTGGTAGTGATGGGCGGAATTCTATCGCTGGATTTTATTTTGAATTTTTAATCGTTTTTTTACAGTTTTTTTTAAAGTTTTTTTTAACTGTTTTTTTTTAACAGTTTTTTTTAACAGTTTTTTTTGCAGTTTTCTTTTTACCGGGGAACTCGATTCTAAGGTCACATTATACATGTGTTACAACGTGAACATTAATTTAGTTATTACAAGTAAAAATAAACATGTTTCAATAATATGATATGTTAACATGGGATGTGTAGCGAAAAATACTTCATACAAGATTATGTAATGTATTTCTGGCGAAAGACAACCATTTAAAATCAAAAAGTTGCTTGATTTGACTTAAGCCGTGCTTGGTGACCAGATCTGAGTAGTCAAGAACTTCCCAACTTTTGGGGATGTCATAATACTACTGGCTCCTTAGAAGCAGTTAGAACTCTATATGAAAATAAAACAAAATTGTTTACATACAAAGATGATGTTTTCAAAACTATGATAAGAGTGGAAACCGAATAAAGCATTAAAAGTGTTGAATATTAATTGGAGAAAAAAAAGTGTGTCGAATTACCTTTGATTTTTTCAGTTAATTTTAATTTTGCTTTTTTGCTACTTGTTTCATATTTTCTGCATGAAATTTAATAAAAAAATACACACATCGTCGACGGAAGGGCAAATGGACTGAAGCGCCATTTCGGGAAGTTTACACCAGACAACTTTAAAGTTTTTTTGGTTTTACAATAAAATTCATAAGTCTTCAGTACCTGGTTGGATTTTTAGAAAAAAGTTAACTCAGGTAACGCAATGCTCTCACTGAGTTACATGAAGCGACAAAAAGCTGAAAAAGTCCCAAACTAGTGTCGCTTGAGTCGAGCCTCCTCCCAAATAGTAAATATATTTAAGATGGCTGAAGGGCCACAAAAGTCTTCAGAATCAAACGAGAGTCAGAGCATTCGATGCAGAAAAAAAAAACTGATCAAAACTGCATATTTAACTCACTTTTGACCAAAGTGTCGCTTAAGCTCTTTTGCTTAGCAACGATATCTTGATCAGAGTAATAATATACCAGGAGGGATAGCTTGTGTGGTCAGGATTGTTGATTTTTTCCTGACTCGGGCGCGGCTAGGACTAGGGTATTTATAAATCCATCCATAGAACATGTCGACAACATGTAGCGTTTATTTGTAAAACCACTTTTTCACAGTATTGTAATCAACAAAAATAAAGGATAAAACCTGAAAAACACTATCTACTGAAAACCATATACCCATTGTCATAAAATATTGATTGTTATTTTGTTACTTGTTATATTTACATTGTTTGCATTTTTAGAATCGTTTACTTATAATACTTGAATATTAATGTTTTAATTACCAACATATTAACTGTCCTTAATCTAATTTCCTTTTCTTGGATTTTACAAATATGTTAATACGAATTCATACGTTTCATCTGAATTTTTATACCCTTAGCTTCTGGTAAATTGTTTGTTTTTTTTAATCTGTTGATGTACACATGCACTGTAATACCCATATCTGAACCCTTTCTCTCGTGATTTATGATAACGATCATGATGTTAGATATTTTTAATTTCTACACATGTTATATATTATTTTCTCCTTGTTAGTTAGTCTTATTAGCATACTTAATTTAGTATGAAGCGCCCTTGAGGTGAAGCATCACAAAACTGCGCTATATATGTTCACTGTTATTATTATTATTAAAAACCGTTGAGTTATGTCGCATAACAAAACGTAGTGGGTGGAGTCGCCAGAGACGCGGGAGACGCAAAGCATGCTTACATACCGAAAAGTGGTGCAATATTATGTGATAACTTGATATATCTCTTTCTCTCTCGCGGCTTACGACGTAAGAAAGTGATTAGCATTATCAATTTAGTATGAAGCGTCCTTGAGGTGAAGTATCACAAAACTGCGCTATATAAGTTCACTGCTATTATTGTCATTATTAAAAACCGTTGAGTTATGTCGCATAACAAAACGTAGTGGGTGGAGTCGCCAGAGACGCGGGAGACGCAAAGCATGCTTACATACCGAAAAGTGGTGCAATATTATGTGATAACTTGTCTTATCTCTTTCTTTCTCGCGGTTTATGACGTAAAAACAATGAGAAATTGATTTATCGTAAATTTGTATTGGTTGGGTAAAAATATTTAGCTCTCTCTCCATAGATGTATAACGAGCCCAACAGAATTTCGGTCCAAACTGAAAAATACCTTTTCAGACTCTCATATCCTTAAATTCATTAAAAGAATCTCAACATAATCTGTCTCTCGACGAATCACCTTTAGATATACAAATTTTAACCAAATCCTGTACTGTACGACAAATTCAGAAAGTCCATTTTTTAATTTCGCTCCCATGCCCTAAATCGAAAAAAAAACATAATTATAATTTTAAGTTAGTAAGTGTCTATCTGATGGGACCTGCCAGGTAAGTATGTTGCTGTATATTTTCTTATTTAAACTAGGATTTAATATGTAATAATAGAAAAGAGATCTGTACAGCGCCCTTGAGGTGATTTTTCACAAAAACGGCCCTATACAAATCATCCAATTATTATTATTTTTATATATTCTTGCTCTGAGATATTTCGCCTTATACTCTCTTGGGCAATCGGGTGTCCAGTTCCATCTACGCAAAATATTTATGATTCTTAAACCAGCGGAAAAAAATGGCAATAAATTGTCCCCCACCCAGTTCAGTTGTGCGCCGGCCCTGGACGGATCCGCCACTGCGGAACCACGTTCCTAGTTCTTACCCGCCGCGAGCGAGTTCGGTCATATCGATCGCCGGCGTTCCCCTCCCTACTCGCTGGCTGACGGCAACTACCGGTGATGTCATCGACAAAAAAAATCCCTACAATTGAGTGTAGAATTTCCCACGAAATTCCCCAGATTCTGATTTTCGGAAGCTGATATTTTCCATTTATCCACAATTCAGTTTAATTAACGCATACGGGACATAATCAAATTGATAATATAAATTGAAAGAGACAAAAGTCAACTAATAAGGTGATTAAATAATAATGACAAATTTTGTGTTTTTTTGGTTTACATGAAATATACCTAATATTGTACTTTTGGCAAATTTACCTGATTATTAAGAGTATGACTATCAATTTTAATGTCTTTCGTCTTATTTATAAAGATCAACCATATTTGCATGTACCAACCCTGATATATGGCAGTGAGGCATGGAACTGGCAGAGGAAGGATGGAAGTAGACTGAATGCTGTGGAAATGAGATCCTTGAGACGTATGTGCGGTAAAACCATGTATGACCGTATTAAAAATGTGGATATCCGGAAAGAATGCAAGGCTGATGTGAGCGTAATGAATAGTATCAAGAAAGGGACGCTTAGATTGTTTGGGCATGTAGAGCGAATGAACGAGAAAAGGAGTGTGAAAAGAATATTTGATTATTTGAATAGATAAAAAACTTGATTGGTCTTTTTGGGGTCTAGGCGTTTGGTAGGTCTAATGTGAATCGGCTACATTAGTAATGTTTCAAATTGCTTTGGACGCTTCTGGAGATTTTCTGTTCAGTGATAGATACTGTTTTTTTTGTGCAATAAAAAAGGCCTTTTTGTATCAATCTATAATAATAATAATATTTGGATAATTTGTATAGCGTCGTCTTTGTGAAAAATCACCTCAAAGGCGCTGTCCAAATCTTAATTTCTACTTAATATTAATTATTAGTTTATATAAATATACAGCAACATACTTACCTGGCAGGTCACTTCTGACAGGACTCAATCACCATATTATAATAACTTAAAATTGAGGTGATTCTTACATATATTTTTATTTTTTATTTATTATTATTATTTTTTTCATTTTTAGGGCATGGGAGCAAATACAAAATTTAGTATATCAGAGGTATTTTTTCATTTTTCGTAGTGAGGAACAGATAATGGTGATAATCTTCTAATGAATTTAAGAAATGACTATCAATTGTATAAACTTATGTAAATTGTATCAATCTATTCCACAACATTTGTCTATTCATTTATTTCATGGAAAGCATACGGGTACAAATTTTATTATAATATTACGTTGTTGCCTTAACTAATGAAGTTTTAACTGCAATAATGAACTTTCGATTTAAACCATAAATGAAGATGTAAAAAAGGAAGTAAGTTAGGAAAGAATCCCTTAACAAACAGTAAGATACTCAAAAAGGTTACAAAGGAGGATAAAATAAAAAATACAAATATTTTCGGGTAACCGATATATATATTTTTAAATCCTACTACCATCATTATAAGCGGAAGATGTTGCTTGTTCAATGATAAAAGACTTAGGTAGCGGAGGAATTTAATCCATGAATCCATCCGACGCGTTTGTCCACTCAGCTATTAACCGGTCTAACATTGTTTCAATCTATTCCACAACAATTTTATTTAGTCAATAAAACACATAAACTTTATTAAAATTTTAATATTGTCCTGATGATGGAAGGGTACTTCCGAAACCGGTAGACGTAATATTAAATTATAAAGTGGTTATAAACAAAGTGTATGTGTTTTATTTATAAATATGGCAAGCCACAAAGTAAATGCTTTTTACGAATACGTAATTTTCTTTTGACTTATTTCATGGAAAGCATCAATTCGCAGCACAAATTAATGAAGAAATCCATGATAAAAAATTCCCTAGATCTGAGAAGAAAACAAAGCTTCTTTCCCACATCGGGGGAAATTTCCCCCGACATGGCAACACCGTGCCCTACCGTCGAGTCGCGTCACTACTCCCAGCCAGTCAAAACAAACGATCCGAGTGGCGCGGTCGTCGCATCACTACCTTCCAAATTCAAAATTCGAATTATTTTGACGCGGGAACATCGTAGAATAACCTATTTTTTTAAGGTTTAAAAGTAAATGGGTTTAAGGTGTAAAAAAAAGATTCGCAATGTAATATTTTTTTACACAAACGCGTTATTTCTAATAAATAACTAAGTTTTTTGGCGATTTTGCTCGTTTTTCAAGAACATCTTTGCCTTTTCTCACTTTGTCGAGCGTTCTTTCGGTGTTTTGTCAATCGATATTCTAGCCGACCGTGTTTAGTGTGATTTCGTTCCTTTGTTATACATTTTTAATACATATTTAAACCACTGTTGAGTTATCAATGTTTAGATATACGAGGCCGTGAATCGGTGTGAATCTAATATTTGTGCAAATAATACGATTTAAGGTGAGTTTTATTGATATTTGTTTTGTATGCACACTCCGCGAAAATTTGTCGAACACAATTACAATGGATTATAATACAATAAAACTGCATTACATATTCATTTGTACGCAAAAATACGTGCAAATCTAGATTGTTTGATGAAAATTACATTGAATGTTATTTTAGGCCTTTTTGACAGCGATATGATGGGAAATTTAGTTGTCAGAATGGCATAATTTCACTGTTTTACACGCTATTATTATATATATTAGTATGCTATGTACTATTTACGCTCCCCACTTCCCCAATACACATCAGATTGGTAGGTAAATACTGCCAGAATCGCCCTGGTGAAATAATTCCATCATTCAAAATAAAAATGTTGTTTGAAATAGGTAATATGTTCAGAAGTTTAGTTGTCAAAATGGCACAATTTCACTGTTTTACGTGCAATTGTATGTATTATTATGCTATGCACTATTTTCCGCCATCCACTCGCCCAATACACATCAGAATAGTAGGTAAATACTGGCAGTATCGCCCTGGTGAAATATCACCACTCAGAATAAAAAGGTAGTTGCTTGAAATGGTTTTACCTGTAGTTGTGTTGTGCTAAAAAGGTTTCAAAATGTTTGTTATGATTGTAAAAATCGCTGATTTATACAAACTTAATTAGGTACATTGTACTTTTATAACACAGTTTTTTTTATAAATTTAACACTTATGATTTGTAACCCCATGCGGGGGTCATGTACTTAAAATTACTCCCACCGTGCCCCTAACTGCAAGGGTTATTAATTAATTTATTTATTTATAAATTAACGGACTAAAGTCCAATTACAAAAAAGACATAAAACACGAAATGGAAAAAAGAGCAACAGAGAAGGAATAGCACATACGTTTTAATAAATGAAGCGATGACAAAAATAGGACAAAATAAACATAAGAGAGAACATTCAAGCCATGGTCCAGTCAAAGTTTTAGTAGAGTCGTAAAGAATGACAAAAATCATTTAGACTGCTACCAAAAATTTTAAGGCCATGGCTTGAGTTAACGAGTCTTGACATTCTGGACATTGGAGAATTATACCCATAGTAAGTATTGTGATGATTGAGGAACAGCAATTCATTGTTTCTTAGTCTAAGTCAAGGAATTTTGAACTATTGTTGTTATAAAATACAAATGACAAAAACCCAATATAAGGATAAAATATCAATTCTTGTTTAATGGTTTAGCATAATTTTTAGGTTAGATATTGATTAACATATATGGGTAACAGATATACGTATGCCGTGTACATCTAAAAGTAAAGACCACTATTCAGAATCGAAACATTGCTTGAAATTGCTTTAGCCGTTTTTGTTTTCTGTTTTTTTTTAGGATTTTAAATTGCACCTGGTCAGCTTAGTGTAAAAAAAATAGTGTTCGATACTATACTCTGGATAATTAATTTTTAATAAGGTTGTTTATGCAAGGAAAATGAGTTAACAAAAGAAGGTATAATTAGAAAATCAGGCAACACAACAAATAATTTATAAATATTTAAATAATATCAATAATCAACAACACAAATTTGAAACAGAAAAAGCCAGACAATAAAAAGACAATGGTCACAACCGAGACGCGAACTTGGACCCTCTGCGCTATCCGGGAGTACAAAGATGGCAACCAAATCGGAAGAAAATTGAAAAAAATAATATCAATAATTTTCAGTGAAAAGTATGAGATCGATTAAAAATATCTAATAAGAATTCTAAATTGGTTGAAGCTTACTCCCGGATAGTCTAGGCTAGATAATTAATTTTTAATAAGGTTGTTTATGCAAGGAAAATGAGTTAATAAAAGAAGGTATAATTAGAAAATGAGGCAACACAACAAATAATTTATAAATATTTAAATAATTTCAATAATCAATAACATAAATATGAAACAGAAAAGGCCAAATAATAAAAGACAATGGTCACAACCGAGACACGAACTCGAAGACAGACCACCATTCAGAATCGAAACGTTGCTTAAAAATACCTTTAGCCGTGTTTGATGACCAGATTTGAATAGCCAGATACTTTCCGAATTCCCTCTTCCCCATCTCACTCCCTCCCGCACTAATTTGAGCCTCACAACATACCCCAATCGGGGATACCATAGTCCCACTGGCTCTAGACGGTTGGGGGCAGTTGGAACTCTTGTGCGGTATTCACTATTTTTTGTTTAGTGCACAAGAGTACTAAGAGTGGTACCTACGCAAGGCAGTATAGTCAGTTTTTGATGATCTTTGCCGGACTCGGCAGACCTGGGCGTGGCTAGGACTAGGGCTAGGGTATGTATACATTCATTCATAACACATGTCGACATTATGTTTTTGTTTATTCGTAAAACCACTTTTTCACAGTATTGTAATCAACAAAAAAATAGCATATAACCTAAAAAACCGTTTAGTGGCATGGTGAAAAATGTGGGTGGAGTCCCGCGGTGAACCGGAGCTTATGATCATTGCGACAGTATATGAAGCGGTCTATGAAATTTGTGGTCTCTTTCTCTCTTACTGACGTAAAAACCCGGAGAAAGTGATTTATCGCAAGTTTGTGTAGGTTGGGTAAAAATAATTAGCTCTCCCTCCATATATTGTTACTCCAAGGCAGTGTAGTCAGTTTTTGATGATTTTTACCTGACTCGGCGGACCTGGGCGTGGCTAGGACTAGGGCTAGGGTATGTATACATCCATTCATAGCACATGTCGACATAATGTTTATGTTTATTCGTACAACCACTTTTTCACAGTATTGTTATCAACAAAAATATAGCATATAACCTAAAAAACCGTTTAGTTGTGTCCAGCTTAGTCGCATATCAAAACATGTGGGCGGAGTCCCCGGAGACATCCTTACAGTACATAAAAGCGGTGTGATATTTTTGCTGTTTCTTTCTCTCTCATGGTGTACGACGTAAGAACCCGAAGAAAGTGATTTATCGCAATTTTTTATAGGTTGGGTAAAAAGAATTAGCTCTCTCTCCATATATTGTTATTCCAAGGTCTGAAGCCAGTGAGAATATGGCACCCCCAATCGGGGTATGTTGTGGGGCTGAAGGTAATGGTGAGGGGAAGGAGACGAGTACCTGGCTATTCAAATCTGATCACAATTCTAGGGATTATAATGGTGGCTGGGACATTGATCGTACCATTGTGTATTTTAGAACATTAGCTATAACAATCAACAATGCAAGCGGTAGTTACCCACGTACGTATTGTTAAAATGGACGTTTTATAAAATATTATAAACAATAGCATGACCTATCTTCATGGCCGTTTGTTTACATTTTTCAACAGGCACGCTGATAATAAAAATAGTTGCCATTGGAAAAATAATAAAATTCCTAATCTTGGTTTGTGTATAAAGCCTGATTCACACCAACGTCCGGTTCCGCTCAGTGCCGATATTGTTCCGCAAGAAAACTTATTGATATGGTATGAATATCAATCAAGGAGTATGTGCCAAGACAAATTTGCGTGGCAGTATATCCTTCTGCCCACCCTTGTGATATTTAACTACTTATTTTGTTAAATAATTATTTTGATTTGTAGAAATACTTACATCGCAGATTTTTTTTTTATCAAAAACCATTTTTTTATCACTAAATAATATTTTTATTAATTATTAATTATTAAAAATATTATTTAGTGATAAAAAATGGTTAAAAAAAAAAAAATCTGCGTTGTATATTTTACACTTTAAAATAATTATTTAACAAAATAAGTAGTTAAATATCACAAGGGTGGGCAGAAGGATATACTGCCACACAAATTTGTCTTGGCACATACTCCCTGATTGATATTCATACCATATCAATAAGTTTTCTTGCGGAACAATATCGGCACTGAGCGGAACCGGACGTTGGTGTGAATCAGGCTTTAATGTTACCCGGTTGATTTTTATTTTTTTTTAAAGAAAGCCAAACATTCCCGTGTTACGAATAACCTAACAATATTTTAAAAACTCCTACTGCCATCATAATAAGCGGAAGGTGTTGCTTGTGCAATGACGGACGGTCGAGATGACGAGAATGACGGCCTCCGCGGTCCAGTGGCAAGACGCTCGACTACGAATCCAGAGGTCGCGGGTTCAAACCCGGCGTGCGCAAATACATTTTATTCAATCAATATGTGTTATAACACATTTAATTCGTATAAAAATAATATAAAGTATATTTGCAGCACGTCCCAGAGTGGTAGTTACTCTAAGTATCGCCCTGGTGAAAGACCACCATTCAGAATCGAAACGTTGCTTGAAATGGCTTTAACTGAGTTTAGTGACCAGATCTGAAATGCCGGGTACTTTCCAAGGTACCTCTTCCCCATATCATTCCCCTCCCCACTACTTCTAGCCTCACACCATACCCCAAGTGGGGATGCCATAGTCTCACTGGCCCTAGAGAGTTGGAAGCAGTTGAGATTCTTTTGCGGCATACACTGTCTCTTTCTCTCTGTTCCTTTGTTATAATTCAAATGTTTTCTCATTGTTCTGTTATTTTATTTTATATTTCGTTCTCCCTCTGTATGTACATATAACCGCACACTTTGTATATTTTGTTTGGTTTAATTTTTTACCCTAGGCTAAGCGAAACTGGTTAGTCATAAAAATTAAAATAATATCCGTGGACTTACACTAAGTAATTTTTTAATTTCGTCAAATTTGTCAAACCACAAATTGATTGCTTTCTACGACAGTGTACAACATGTAATATTTATGAAATTTATATTATTTTATAATATATGAAATTTTTGGTAGCAGTCTAAATGATTTTTATCATTCTTTACGACTCTACCAAAACTTTGACTAGACCATGGCTCGAATGTTCTCTCTTATGTGTATGTTGTCCTATTTTTGTCTTCGCTTCATTTATTATTATGTTTGTGCTATTCCTTCTCTGTTACTCTTTTTTCCATTTCGTGTTTTATATGTCTTTTTTGTAATTGGACTTTAGTCCGTTAATTTATAAATAAATTGATGAAAGCCGTTGGCAATGATAGACAAGGCACACATTGGGCAATCGGAAGAAGGAAGCCGCGATGTCTGGCCGGAAGAAGTGCGAAAGGTATTAATTATAAAAAACTAATGCGAAGTCACATCCGCCGTAGCACATGATTGAATAAAAACGCTGTCATTATTTAATCAAACGGATGCTCGGTACCAAAAAATATTCAAACTTATCAATACGTAAAATTAGCCATTAGTAATATTATTTATTGAATCATCTGTTTTTTTGTTCTTGTTTTGTTTTATTTAAAAGAAAGACAAACATTCCCGGGTTACGAATAACCTGACAATAGTTGAAAAACTCCTACTGCCATCATAAAGAGCGGAAGATGTTGCTTGTGCAATGATGGAGGACTTGCTATTCCGAAAAATGACTAAATAACTAACCAACTATCCATCACGCCGTTTCCCCGCAGGGGTAGGCAGAGAGGACGGACCGCCATATAACTCTGTCTTGGCACACACTCCTTGCTTCATTTACATTCATACATTGTCTCATACATACTCTTCACATGACCCGATTCGAGTATTTGATTCACTTGATCGTGCCATGTCTTTCTCGGGCGTCCTCGACTTCTTCTTTCATTCACTTTCGCATCATATATTCTTTTCACACTCCTTTCTTCGTTCATTCGCTCCACATGCCCAAACCATCTAAGCGTCCGTTTCTTGATCCTACTCATTCCACTCACATCAGCCTTGCATTCTCTCCGGATATCCACATTTTCAATACGGTCATACATGGTTTTACCGCACATACGTCTCAAGGATCTCATTTCCACAGCATTCAGTCTACTTTCATCCTTCCTCTGCCAGTTCCATGCCTCACTATATACATACATCAAGGTTGGTATAAGCACTCCATTGTGGACTGCTAGTTTCGCTTCTTTGGACAATTTATTATTTGCGCCAATTAGAGCAATTACACCATATAAGTAAGAAAAATGACACGATGCAAGTATTTAATTTACTTGATCGTGGCATGTCTTTTTGAAACGTCCCCTTTACTTACGCATCATCCATTCTCCTGATTTCGCCCATTTTATTTTTATTTATTTTTTTACTGTATGAATGGGCTTACGTCTATCGTACATGGTTCGCGTAACCGCTGAGTGGGGGACTGACGTCTGTCAAAACTTTTTTTTTTAAAAGAAAGCCAAACATTCCCGGGTTACGAATAACCTGCCAATATTTGAAAAACTCATGAGGGGAAGATGTTGCTTATGCAATGATGGAGGACTTAGCCAGCAGAGGAATTGAACGCACAACGCCCGGGTGGGAATCCGACGCGTTTGTTCACTCAGCTACCGACAGGTCATTGTTACTTCTTATAATTGGTTATTAAAACAACATCGATAATCGATAAGACTAGGGCTAGGGTATTTATACATCCAAAAAAACAAAAATAAAGCATATAACCTAAAAAAACGTTGAGTTATGTCAATTTTACTCGCATATAAAATCGTGTGGGCGGAGTCAACGAAGACGCGGGACACGAAGAACATTCTTACAAAACTTTGAAGAGGTGTGATAATTTAGGAAATTTTGTTGTCTCTTTCTTTCTCATGGTGTACGACGTAAAAACCCGGAGAAAGTGATTTATTAATTATAGGTTGGGTAAAAAGAATTAGCTCTCTCTCCATACATTGTTACTCTAAGGTAAGGAGAATATCACGAATAAAGCAATAATTTTCTTTACTTCTGGTAAAATCGATCAAACATTTTCAAATATCTGAATTATTTCTTGAACAGGTGATCAATTTCACTGCCCTGTGTGGGGCCTAGGAGTTAAAAGGTCTTACTTACCTGGCGGCAACAGTTAACAGGTGTGGTTTTATTATCGACCGGTTGTTAGCAGCTGAGTGGGCAAACGTATCGGATTCCCACCCGGGCGTCGTGGGTTCAATTCCCAACGTTCAATTTAATAAAATCATGTTTTAATGTATAATTTATATTCGCCAACTAGTGAACATCTTAGCCGACTTTGACGGCCTCCGTGTTTGAGTGGTAAGAGGCTCCACTACGAATCCAGAAGTCGCAGGAATAAAATAATATCCGTGGTCATGTACAAAGTTATTTTTCAATGTCTTGAAATATGTCCAACCACAAAGCGATTGCTTTCCACGAAAAAATAAAAATTCCTGGCGTTAGTTTCATTATAAAATCTGCATACATTATAATTTTTCCAGTTATTAAAACCTAATTGAAGCTGACGTTTTTGATTGCCCAATTACCTTGATGAGGTCATGCTGCAAAAATACTGTCATCTTGACATTCCTTTACTTGACTGTCGACCTGTAATAATAGAGTTATTAACGGGCCTGTCAAATAATTCAATTATTCACACAGCGTGGACGAGATATGTCAACAGCCACGTGTTAGAGGCCCTCCGCGCTAGCGACCAGTTTCTTGGAAAGACATTTATTTAGGAACTAACGGATTTTAGTCCGATTACAAAAAAAAACACAGCGAAAAAAAGGAAAAAAGAGCGACAGAGAAAGAATAGCACATACATCCGACGGCCTCCATGGTCGAGTGGTAAGACGCTCGACTACGAATCCAAAGGTCGCGGGTTCAAACCCGGCGTGCGCCAACAACTTGTATGTAATAAGTCGAACTCGCAAAAAAAGATATTTGAATTTATCCGGTCATTTATTCAGTTCTTTTTGGAACCGGTTCCTCGCCGAAAAAAACACGCCCTAGTCGGTAGGGATTTGAAAACGAAAAGAACTGAAACTGAAAAAAATAAAAATCACGTTCCTTTAGATCGACGTACTTTGGAGTCGGACTTCAATTGAAGTACTTGCAATGAAGTACTTCTTTATATGCTTTGTAGTTCACCTTCACAACTGTACTGCTGCAAATTGAAGTAGTTCTTTGTAATCTAACCTCCGTTGAAGTATTTGTTCAATGAAATTAATGAACGCCAAAATGAACTACCGACTTCAGTTGAAGTATTTAATAATAATAATAACAGTGAACTTATATAGCGTAGTTTTTTGATATTTCACCTCAAGTGCGCTTCATGCTAAATTAATTATGCTAATAAGATTAACTAACAAGGCGAAAATAATACATAATATGTATACAAATTAAAACTATCTAAAATAATGATCGTTATCATAAATCACGAGAGAAAAGGTTCAGATATGGGTATAACAGTGTATGTGTACATCAACAGATTAAAAAAACAATTTACCAGGAGCTAAGGGTATAAAAATTCAGATGAAACAAATTAATTCATATAAACACATTTGTCAAATCAAAGAATAGGAAATATGATTGAGGACAGTTAATATGTTGGCACTTAAAACATTAATATTCAAGTAATATAAGTAAACGATTCTAAAAATGCATAAATATAAGTAACAAAAGAAAATAAATATTTTATGACAATGAGTGTATGGTTTTCAGTAGAAAGTGAGGACATTGAGTTATAATGATAGAAGAAAGGAGAAAACCAAAACAAAGCAAATTAGTTGTTCAATGAACAATGAATTAAGTAAGAACTGTTGCCAAAAGAAGTAGTTTTTTCAAAGCGGTCACAACGCTGGTGCATATATTTTTCCATTTTGATATAGTCAGATTTATCGTGGTTACAATGAAATCCATTATGACAGTATTGCAGTAATATCAACGGAGTCTCAGGAATTACTAAATATAATTTTACTACCTATATAAGTGGGAGAAGAGGCGTAGATGCTAATTTATTGAGAAATTATTGAGTAAGGTCTCTATTTTCGAAGACGGTTTAAAATCGAAAAAAACTCCTCTGGCATTTGCATATTGGCATACGTGATTTAACGCCGTTGAGCAATTGATGACTAATGTACATAAATAACGTTTTATTATTTGCAGGCCGCCTGTCATACAGATAAAAACACAGTTTAACATAAAACGGTTAATTTTTGCTAGGAACCTTTCTCTTATATTGGTTTATGGTTTAACAATTTCTCCAAGGTGACTTCACTCTTAGAGTAACGTAGAGACCTAACATTGCGAAATTTTGAAGCCGCTTTTTGACCAAGGATTGACCAAAGGAGGTATGACGTTTATGCTTCCAGCCAATCGGATGCGAAGAAAACCGTAAAGATAAACATTATTCCGTCTTTATCTGTTCGCGAACAATTTTGAGTTGCTACATGAGAAAGAAAGAGACATGGATACGTTCAGATGTTGGACTAATCAGGGAATCCCAATTCTAACAAATTTACGTCAGAATCCCGTGTAACTCTCGAAGTAAAACATATTGAGAATGCATTCAAACTCATTTTAAACGGGAGTTTATTATATCGAAACAAATAATGCAAAGATTGACTAAATATTGGTGTAGGTAACAAGTTGTTTTGTAGGTTAGCATGTAAAATATTTGAGGTCAAACTAAAAAATACGAATTCTTGGATAAATACCTGTGGAAACTGATTTTTTGGTCCTTTGTTACTTCAGTTGAAACAACCAACAACTGCACATATAACCATATCGTTTTTTTTAAATATTGCACTAAATTCACTTAAGTAATTATATATTTTAAGCTTTTTGTCTGTCAATTCGACTGACATTTAACTACTGTGAAGTGAGTAATATATTGAAATAATGGCTACACGGTTTTAAGCACGCCCCAAATCATATGTTCTTAATAACAATTGTTTGTCTCTTTTTCTCATATGTCTATAGAAACGAGCATAAAGAGAGAGCTATATTTTGCGAGTATGAACGATTTGACTGATAATTAGGACGGTCTCTCTATATTGTTACTCTAAGACTTCACTTCAGTCTTAGAGTATATAGAGTGGTATCTACCCAAGGCAGTGATTTTTACCTGACTCGGTGGACCTGGGCGTGGCTGAGACTAAGGCTAGGGTCTTGGAATAAGAATTTATGGAGAGAGAGCTAATTCTTTTTACCCGACCTGTACAAACTTGCGATAGTTCACTTTCTCCGGGTTTTTACGTCGTACACTATGAGAGAGAAAGAGACAACAAAAATAACACACCGCTTTTATGTACTGTAAGGATGATCTTGGTATCCCGCGTCTCCGGTGACTCCGCCCACATGTTTTATTATGTGACCAAACTGGACACAACTGAACGGTTCTTCAGATTATATGCTTTATTTTTGTTGATAACAATACTGTAAAAAAGTGGTTATACGAATAAACAAAAACATTATGTCGATATGTGATATGAATGGAAATATAAATACCCTAGCACTTGTCATAGCCACGCTCAGGTCTAGCCGAGTCCGGCAAACCTTGTATAAACTGACTACAGCTCTCTCTACAGCGCTCTCTCTTGTATATTATTGCTCCGAGTTTTCTAATATCATTATTACATGGCTACAAGCAAAAAAAATCCAACAAAGTAGTATGCCTACTAACCTTAGACTATAAAGAGTGGTATCAATCTATGGCAGTGTAGTCAGTTTTTGAAGAATTTTACCTGACTCGGCGGACCCGGGCGTGGCTAAGACCAAGACTAGGGTATTTATATATCCATTCATATCACATATCGACATAATGTTTTTGTTTATTCGTATAACCACTTTTTCACAGTATTGATATCAACAAAAATATACCGTCTAACCTAAAAAAGCGTTTACTTGTTCAAGTTTCGTGGCGTAATAAAAAATGTGGGCGGAGTCCCGCGGTGACCCAGGAGCCGAAGAACATTGTGACTTGTGACCATAGAGTTGATAGAGTAGTATCTATCCAAGGCAGTGAAGTCAGTTTTTGCCTTGTTTTTGATGATTTTAACCTGACTCGACCCACCTGGGCGTGGCTAAGACTAAGGTTACGGTATTTATACATCCATTCATATCACATATCGACAATGAATAATGTTTTTGTTTATTCGTATAGCCCCTTTTTCACAGTATTTTTATCAACAAAAATATAGCATGTAACCTAAAAAACCGTTTAGTTGTGTCAAGTTTAGTGGCATAATAAAAAATGTGGGCGGAGTCCCGCGGTAAACCAGGAGCTTAAGATCATCCTTACAGTATATAGAAGGGGTCTATAACATTTGTTGTCTCTTTCTCTCTCATGGTGTACGACGTAAAAACCCGGAGAAAGTGATTTATCGCAAGTTTGTGTAGGTTGGGTAAAAATAATTAGCTCTCCCTCCATATATTGTTACTTCAAGATTGTGACAGTACGTAAAAGCGGAGTATTATATTTGTTGTCTCTTTCTCTCTCATGGTATACGACGTAAAAACCCGGAGAAAGTGACTATCGCAAGTTTGTATAGGTTAGGTTAAAATAATTAGCTCTCTCTCCATACATTGTTTCTCCAAGCTACTAACTCTACGTCTATAAACATTTTCCGGTGCACATTACATTACAAGTGTCTACGATAATGCTTCTGACCTATTTGTGGGTGTACCTTTAATGGCGGAGTGTAAACTGTATATTTACTATCGCGTTCATGTCTGGCTACGTCGTAAATCGTAAATATCTGATGGTATTGGCGTATCCAGTTCACCTTTGGCGTCCAAACAGTAAACACTCTAGGAATGAAATTTCTATGGCGTCTTACGTCATCGATCGGCAGTAAGGCACTCCTCAAAATGTTCAAAAATACGTCGTCGTTAATTTTTTTATTTAATAATTACAGGTTGACACGCTTAACGTTTCCGATGGTCGAAAGAGGAACACAGCTATTTTGTGGTTGCTACCCGGTTTCGCCAGATTTTTTACAGCATTTTATTCCAAGTTTTTTTTTTTTTTAATTTTGTTTACAGTACTTTTTTATCGACTGTCGTATGCAATATTGAAAAAAAAGTCAGGTTATAAAATCGACAAACTAAGCGGATTATTAATCCTAGATTCCCAGATACTCTCAGTATCGCCCTGGTGAAAGACCGCCGTTTAGAATCGAAACGTCGCTTGAAATCAACAATCAACCTTCCTCTTCCCCATCTCCTTCTCCTCCCCACTACCTTCAGTCTCACCATACACCTACACTCTTAGTATCGCCCTGGTGAAAGACCACCATTCAGAATCTAAGCGTCGCTTGAAATGGCTTTAACCGTGTTCCCTGACCAGATCTGAATAGCCAGGTACTTCTCAACCTTCCTCTTCTCCATCTTCTTCCCCTCCTCACTGCCTTGAACCTCACAACATTCCGATTCTCATAGTATCGCCCTGGTGAAAGACCACCATTCAGAATCGAAACGTCGCTTGAAATGGCTTTAACCGTGTTCCCTGACCAGATCTGAATAGCTAGATACTTCTCATCCTTCTTCCCCATCTCCTTCCCCTCCTCACTGCCTCGAGCCTCACAACATTCCGATTCTCATAGTATCGCCCTGGTGAAAGACCACCATTCAGAATCGAAACGTCGCTTGAAATGGCTTTAACCGTGTTCCCTGACCAGATCTGAATAGCCAGATACTTCTCAACCTTCATCCCTATCTCCTTCCCCTCTTTACCGCTTTGAACCTCACAACATTCCGATTCTCATAGTATTGCCCTGGTGAAAGACCACCATTCAGAATCGAAACGTCGCTTGAAATGGCTTTAACCGTCTTACCTGACCAGATCTGAATAGCCAGATACTTCTCAACCTTCATCCCTATCTCCTTCCCCTCTTTACCGCCTTGAGCCTCACAACATTCCGATTCTCATAGTATCGCCCTGGTGAAAGACCATCATTCAGAATCTTGCTTGAAATGGTTTCAGCCGTGTTCGGCGACCAGATCTGAATATCCAGATACTTCCCAACCTTCTTCTTCCCCATCTTTTTTCCCTCTTCATTACCTTCAGCCTCACAACATATCCCAATTTGGGATGCCATAGTTTCACTGGCTCTAGACGATCGGGAGCAGTTGGGACTCTTGTGCGGTATTGAGTATAATTTTGTATTTATTTAAAGATAACCCAAACATTGATTTAAAGAAATTCACACATTGATAAGGCAATCGAGGTATGACTAAATAAAAATGCAATTAACAAGATAAGAAACTGCTGATAAGCTTTTTCATGTTTCATTCAGTTCTACTATCAGACTGGGTACATTTAAGGCTCTGTGTCACCGGGACACCATGGTAGCGCACCTAGTTGCGCAGCCAGTTGCGCTACCGAGCCAAATGTATACTTTCTAATGGAGGGTACGTCACCTGCTTGTTGTCCGCTTGGTTTTATAATCTTTAAAGCATTTATAATAATAATAACAGTGAATTTATGTAGCGCAGTTTTGTGATAGTTCTCCTCAAGTGCGCTTCACACTAAATTATCTGACCTAATTTAACAACGAGATAATAAAACATGGCCTGTTCAAAAGAAAAAATGAATTTTGAATTTCCGCGGGCTGTGTACATTCGATTATCGTTTTGTGTTGTTGTTATGTTGGTACACATATGTTTATCATATGTTAGCATTATCAGTCATTTTGGATTAGTGATTTGTTTTTGACAACTGGAAAGGTTAGTCACGTTTTTGTGTGTTCTTCAATTTTTTTTACTTTTGAAAAAAATGGATCAAAGTATAAAATCCTAGATTTGTTTTTTAATTAGCATCTTCTCTCATTTTTTTCAAAAGTAAAAAATCGAAGAACACACAAAAACGTGACTAATCTTTCCAGTTGTCAAAAACAAACCACTAATCTAAAATGGCTGATAATGCTAACCCATGATAAACATATGTGTACCAACATAACAAAAAAAAAATCGATAATCGAATTTGCACAGCCCGCGAAAATTCAAAATTCACCTTTTGTTTTGAACAGGCCTCGTATATAACAGTTATGTATGCAAATCAGAAATATCTTACAAATCAGAAGGAAGTTCCAGAGTGATAGATACTCTAAGTATTACCCTGGTGAAAGACCGCCATTCAGAATCGATACATTGCTTAAATTGGCTTAAGCTGTGTTTGATGACCAAATCTGAATAGCCAGTAGATTCCCAACCTTCCCCTTTGCTCTCCTCATTGCCTTCAGCCTCGCAACATACCTCGATCGGGGATGTCATAGTAACACTTGCTCTCGTGAGTCGTGACCTTCGAACTCAAAATCGCAAAACAGTCCTCTACCCAAATTTCACAACGCCAGAGCTATATATATAGGGTTTTTGCTTTCTTAAGTTAAGATTATAAAACGAATAAGATTTAGAAAGGGACGCCTAGATGGTTTGGGTACGTAAAGCCGATGAATATGTGACGCGAAAGTGAATGGTAGAAAAAGTGAGTAAGGCTACGGGACTGAAATGCACTGGAACCGTGGAAGCGGCCCCTCGTCTCTTACGTGGGGAAGGGGGTTGCTAGCGATACAATGGAGCCGGTTCCTCTTTTCTAAAAAGCGTGAGGTTTCTCGTCAAAAGAACCGCAACCGAGCTCATTTTTCAGGGGAAAAGCATAAAAAAAGTTATTTACTCAACATTTTTATTTTCCAAAAAATAGGAACCGGTTACAAAAATAGCCGGTTCCAACAATAACCGGTTCCAAAAATAACCGGTTCCTCGGAAGGATGATATCGACGGTTCCAGTGATCGCATTGGTTCCAGGGCGGTAACACAGGCCTCGTATTACCCAAAAATAGGAACCGGTTCCAAAAATATCCGGTTCTAATAATAACTGGTTCCAAAAATAACCGGTTCCTCGGAAAGATAATATCGACGGTTCCAGTGACCGCATTGGAACCAGGGCAGGAACGCAGGCCTCTACCTATAAGAAATATTAAATTTGATTATTTTATATTCCCCTATGTTTGAGAACAACATTAGTCAGCCTCAAGTATGATATCACCGCTTTAAAAATGGAATCGACTAACAATAAAATTATACATACAAAAAAAAGAAGCAGCCTAATGGCCAGTGTCGGTTGTTTGTTCCGAGTAGGGTCAGTTGCGATAACCGATCCGGGTCTTGCCGAGACCGCCACTTATCTCATTTGATATAATACATTGATGGGACAATTTTAAATGGGTTAATTAACATATCGTCGCCGGAAAGCCAAAAGGGCTTAAGCGACACTTTGGTCAAAATTGAGTTGAACATGCAGTTTTGGTCGGTTTCTTTTTCTGCGTCGAACGCTCGGCCTCTTTTGTGATTCTCAATCACTTTGCGGTTTGACATATTTAATGAAAATTAAATAATGACTTCAAGAAAGCAAAATGAAAATTTAAAATAAGAGAACAGTAAGAAAACTTTTTTTTTTTATTTAAATTATAACTAAGGAACAGAGAGAAAGAGACAGTAGTCCATTAGTCCAATATAAGGTATATTTACTTTAAACTAAAAAAAAATCTCATTATTCTTTTATCACGTTCTCAGTTGACATTTTGTCTCTTTCAATTCATATTATCTGTCTCTTTCTCTCTGTTCCTTTGTTATTCTATAGTTTTCTCATTGTTCTGTTATTTTATTGTATATTGTGTTCTCCTTCTGTGTGTAGTATATTTAACCTTTGTATTTTTTCGTTTGTTTCTGAAGACTTTTGTGGCCCTTCAGCCATCTAAAATACATTAACCATTTGGGAGATGACTCGACTCAAGCGACCCAAGCTTGGGACTTTTTTGTAGCGTTTTGTCGCTTCAGGTAACTCAGTGAGAGCATCGAGTTAACTGAGTTAACTTTTTTTTTTCAAAATCCAACTTTGTTTTAAAACAAAAAAAGTTCTCAAAATGGCGCTTCTTGTATTTATTTGCAATAATTGTTTTTCATTATTCATTTTTTTTTTAGTATAGCTTGTCTACTTATCTGTGTTTTTTTAATTGATTATTGTTGTTTATGTTATAAAGCATGTTTTTAATATTTTATTTCATTATAATCAGCCACTGATTCTTTAATGAAGGTCTCTCAAAGTTGTCAAGCTTCTGTCTGTATACTTGTCTATTTAAAATATTTTCTTTTATAAGTCTTTATGTCTGTGAAAGAAAGAGGCAACAAAATCTCCCAAATTATCACACCGTTTTTTTTAAAATATGAATACCGCACAAGAGTCTCAACTGCTCCCAACCGTCTAGAGCCAGTGAGATTATGGCATCCCCAAATAGGGTATGTTGTGAGGCTGAAGGTAGTGGGGAGGGGAAGGAGATTGGGAATAGGAAGGTTGGGAAGTACCTGGCTATTCAGATCTGGTCATCAAACACGGCTAAAGCCATTTCAAGCAACGTTTCGATTCTGAATGGTGGTCTTTCACCAGGGCGAAACTTAGAGTCTCTACCACTCTGGAAGGTGCCGCAAATATACTTTTTAATATTTTTAAATGAATTAAATGTTATGACACATATTAATTAAATAAGAGTTATTGGCGCACGCCGGGTTTGAACCCGCGACTTTTGAATTCTTAATCGAGCGTCTTACCACTCGACCATGGAGGCCGTAAAAAGAGGCCGAGGATTTAAAGTATTGTTAGAATGTTCTTCGTGTCTCGCGTCTCCGTCGACTCCGCCCACACGTTTTGATACGCTAAATAAATTAGGTTACATGCTATATTTTTGTTTATAACAAACTGTGAAAAATTAGCTATACGAATAAACAAAAACATTATGTCATCATGTGCTATGGATGGATGTATACATATCTTAGCCACGACCGGGTCTAGCCAAGTCCGGCAAACCTCATAAAAACTGACTACAGCAGCGCTCTCTCTTGTATATTATTGCTCTGAGGTAAAACCCATTAACGGTTTATTTTTCTCAACGACTGTATTCGGTTCGAAGGTTTTTAGCGTGACAGATGAAAATATGACATGGCGTCATCGTAATTAGAGAATAAAATTAACTGTTGGCGAAAAAAATACACAGTTTTAAAACATTCATTTTAATTAATACAGCAAGATGTGGTCTATTTATTTATTGCCAGTTGGTGATGCCAGTGAAAAATCACGGGACGTAACTTGAATTGCCAAGAATAAATATTAGTTGCTTTAATCCACTCATTTTAAATATACAATAATATTTGTTAAGATCTTAGAGTATACAAGAGGTAGCCCAAGCCAAGGCAGTGAAGTCAGTTTTGGACTTGTTTTTGATGATTTTAACATGACTCGGCGCAAATGGGCGTGGCTAAGACTAAGGCTACGGTATTTATACATCCATTCATATCACATATCGACATAATGTTTTTGTGTATTCGTATAGCCACTTTTTCACAGTATTTTTATCAACAAAAATATAGCATCCAACCTAAAAAACCGTTTAGTTGTGTCAAGTTTAGTGGCAAAATTAAAAATGTGGGCGGAGTCCCGCCGTTAACCAGCGAAAATAGCCAGCTTAAGATCATTACGACAGTATATAGAAGCGGTCCAAGAAATTTGTTGTCTCTTTCTCTCTCATGGTGTACGATGTAAAAACTCGGAAAAAGTGATTTATTACAATTTCGGATGGGTTGGGTAAAAAAAATTAGCTATCCCTCCATGTATTGTTACTTCAAGGTTAAGATGCATTATAGGTAGGTACTTGGTTAGGTTGGTAGGGATTAGAATATACATGTATATCGTCGTTGGAATGGAAAAAGGGCTTTAGCGATACTTTGGTCAAAATTAGTTAAATTTTTAGTTGTAATGGCTCTACCAGTTTGACGGCCTCTATGGTCGAGTGGTAAGACGCTCGACTACGAATCCAAAGGTCGCGGATCCAAACCCGGCGTGCGCCAATAACTTTTTGATTAATACGTGTCATAACACATTTAATTCTTATAAAAATAATAAAAAAAGTATATTTGCGGCACGTTCCAGAGTGGTAGATACTCTAAGTATCGCCCTGGTGAAAGACCACCATTCAGAATCGAAACGTTGCTTGAAATTGCATTAGCCGTGTTTGGTGACTAGATCTGAATAGCCAGGTACTTCCCAAACTTCCTCTTCCCAATCTCCTTCCCCTCCCCACTACCTTCAGCCTCACAACATACCCTGTTTGGGGATCCCATAGTCTCACTGGCTCTAGACGGTTGGGAGCAGTTGAGACTCTTGTGCGGTATTCACATAAAAATACTCATTTTAAATATATAATAATATTCGTTGTGGTACATTATAGGTAGGTACTTGGTTAGGTACGTAGGGATTTGAATATATATCGTCGCTGGAAAGGCAAAAGGGCTTAAGCGACACTTTGGTCAAAATTAGTTAAATTTGTAGTTGTAATTGGCGTTGTGACGTCTTTGAAAGAACTACTTCAAAGAACTACTTCTTTTGGCAACAGTTCCTACTTCATTCATTGTTCATTGAACAAATACTTCAATTGAAGTTAATAGTTCATTTTAGCGTTCATTCATTTCAATAACTTCGTTTCATGGAACAAATACTTCAATTGAAGTTAATAGTTCATTTTAACGTTCATTCATTTCAATAACTTCGTTTCATTGAACAAATACTTCAAATGAAGTCGGTACTTGTTTTTTTTTTCCAAAAGTAAAAAATCGAATAGCACACAAAAACGTGACTAACCTTTCCAGTTGTCGAAAACAAACCACTAATCCAAAATGGCTGATAATGCCATAACATATGATAAACATACGTGTACCAACATAACAAAAAAAATCGATAATCGAATGTACACAGCCCGCGAAAATTCAATATCCACCTTTTCTTTTGAACAGGCCTCGTACATATATTTTGTAAAACTCGTGCGAAGCCGGGTATGGCAATCAGTATTATTTTTGTAATCAACATTTTTGGGAGGAATGGCTTTTCGTTGTGTAGTGTAAATACAAAATTATATAGTTCCGGTCGAAAAAACATGAATATATTTAATGCCTTATAAATCTCAGTTTTTTAAACTTTGTTCATTATCTGAACATTGACCTTTGTTTGGTCTTCAGATTCAACAGAGTGCCACTTCAAGGCCTCAAAGTAGTAAATGATTGCAAAAAATAACGGTTTTTATTCAATTAACTGTGTTTTTTTTAAGACTCTGAATAATTTTGTTTCTAAGGAGTTTCGTAGGTTCCAAATTAATGTTTTTTTTAATTTAATTTTATGGTGAATACCGCCCAAGAGTCCCAACTGCTCCCAACCGTCTAGAGCCAGTGAGACTATGGCATCCCCAATCGGGGTATATTGTGAGGCTGAAGGTAGTGGGGAGGGGAATGAGATGGGAAAGGGGAAGGTAGGGAAGTACCCAGTTATTCAAATCTGGTCACTTTACTCGATTAAAGCCATTTCAAGCAACGTTTTGATTCTGAATGGTGGTCTTTCACCATGGTGGTATTCTTAGAGTATACTAGAGGTAGCCCAAGCCAAGGCAGTGAAGTCAGTTTTGGACTTGTTTTTGATGATTTTAACATGACTCGGCGCAAATGGGCGTGGCTAAGACTAAGGCTACGGTATTTATACATCCATTCATATCACATATCGACATAATGTTTTTGTGTATTCGTGTAGCCACTTTTTCACAGTATTTTTATCAACAAAAATATAGCATCTAACCTAAAAAAACCGTTTAGTTGTGTCAAGTTTGGTGGCAAAATAAAAAATGTGGGCGGAGTCCCGCCGTTAACCAGCGAAGATAGCCAGCTTCAGATCATTGCGACAGTATATAGAAGCGGTCCAAGAAATTTGTTGTCTCTTTCTCTCTCATGGTGTACGATGCAAAAACTCGGAAAAAGTGATTTATTACAATGTCGGATGGGTTGGGTAAAACAAATTAGCTATCCCTCCATATATTGTTACTTCGAGGTGGTATTATATATCCAAAGGAGTTATATAAGTACAAACTGAAGTAGTGTGACGCACTGTATATATGTGAAAACCTCACTAAAGGTCCCGACTGTCTAAAGTCAGTGGGACTATGGTATCCCCAATTCGGGGTATGTTGTGAGGCTGAAATAAGTGGGGAGGGGAAGGATATAAGGAAGAGAAAGACTGTAAAATTCCTACCTAATCTAATCTGGTCACCAAACAAGGTTAAATCCATTTCAAGCAACTTTTTTGGTTGTGGGGAGGGAAAGGATATGCAGAAGAGGAAGGTTGGAAAGTACCTGGCTATTCAGATCTGGTCACCAAACACGGCTAAAGCCATTTCAAGCAACGTTTAGATTCTGAATGGTGGTCTTTGACCAGGGCGATACTTAGAGTATCTACCGCTCTGGAACGTGCCGCAAATACACTTTATATTATTTTATATGAATTAAATATGTTATGAGACATGTCAATGAAATAAAAGCTATTGGCACACGCCGGGTTTGAACCCGCGACCTCTGGATTCGTAGTCGAGCGTTTTACCACTCGACCACGCAGGTCGTCGCAAAAAACAAATATTATGAATAGTGCGCCTGCAGCGACATCTGATAGTATTGATACGCTAAGCCGTCTTCTGTACACGATTCGTCAGATCGCCGCGTGGGGCGCCAGTGTTTGCCAAAACGATACTGGTAATTTTCGCTCACACGTAAAAAAGTTTCAAATTTAATTCCGATTTCGCTGCTTCACGATTTACTCACCATGTCCCTTTTGATGTGTGTATCAAGACTAAACTAGTAAAATGATTAAGGTGTGAACCGAATGAACTGAAAAGGCTTATCTTAACAGATATTGATAACACAACAGATATGAGATAAAGTTTGTGGTAGAGTAATGAAATATTTAATCTTTTATATTTGTTCTACCTACGTTAAGGTGTATCCATTGAAATACGCTGAGTTTGGCCGAGATTCACATTTGAATTAATTTTGTTGAATCTGTAACAAAAACACCTGTTGGGAGCAGTTTGACGGCCTCCATGGTCGAGGGGTAAGACGCTCGACTAAGAATCCAAAAGTCGCGGGTTCAAACCCGGCGTGCGCCAATAACTTTTATTTAATTAATATGTGTCATAACACATTCAATTCATATAAAAATAATAAAAACCATATTTGCGGCACGTTCCAGAGTGGTAGATACTCTAAGTATCGCCCTGGTGAAAGACCACCATTCAGAATCGAAACGTTGCTTGAAATGGCTTTAGCCGTATTTGGTGACCAGATCTGAATAGCCAGGTACTTTCCAACCTTCGTCTTCCTAATCTCCTTCCCTTTCCCACTACCTTCAGCCTCACAACATATTCTATTTGGGGATGCCATAGTCTCACTGGCTCTAGACGGTTGGGAGCAGTTGAGACTCTCGTGGGGTATTCATATAAAATTAAAATAAAAGTTGGGACTCTTTGGCGGTATTCACTATAATTTTATTTTTTTTAAGTATAGCAATAACCTTAGAGTATTAATATTAGCGTTGGAAAAAACTTCAATGTTTTGTGAATGCTTCACGAACTGCTAGTTCTTTAATATGAACCCTTCGCAGTGAACACTTCAAATGAAGTTGAACAAAAGTCGATATCAGAATTAGGTGTGTTGCGGTTCCAGTTACCGGTGACCAGCGAGGAACCGGCTATTTATCCAGTCCTTTTTGAACCGGTTCCTCGCAGTGGCGGCTCGTGAGTTTTTAGTGTGCTAGAGTGTTGAGATTGAAAAATACGACATTGTTAGTGTGGTTGTAGCCGAAAATGATTTTTATTTTTTTTTAATATTTCATTTTTTGTATGAAGATTTTCAGGATTTTTCAGTTTTGGTGGTGCACTGCACGGATTTCTAAAAAATCTTCATACAAAAAGTTGAAATTTCTAAAAAAAAAAAAAAATTTTTTTCGGTTACAACAACATTAATGATGACGTTTTTTTCAATCTTACCACTCTGGCACACTAAAAAGTCACAAGCCGCCACTGGTTCCTCGTGTTTTTTTGAAAAGTACTAGCAAATCGACAAAAGTTCCTCGCCAAAATAAAAAGTACCAGTCGGTAGAGATTTGAAAGTGAAAAGAACCGGTTCCTTTAAATGGAAGTATATTGAATTGAAGTACTTCTCTTTGTAGGCTTTGAAATTGAACTTCACAACTGAACTTCCACAAAATAAAGTAGTTCTTTGTGATCTAACTTCAATTGAAGTATTTATTCAATGAAATGAAATTAATGAAGTTTGACTGCCGCAAAATAAAGTAGTTCTCACGGAGCGGTCACAAAGCTAAAATGAACATATGAGGGGAACTGCCGACTTCAATTGAAGTATTTGTTCAATGAACAATGAAGGAAGTGGGAACTGCCGCACGTCGCATGCTACTTCGCTCGTAAGTTCGTTAGGGAAGAGAGGGCTTGTAACGCGGAGAATGTAACGCGGGACGTTCATGTAGCTATCTCATTCATACACACATATTCTGCTTGGTATGGCTATCCTTTTCATGCATTATGAGATATCAGAGCTTGCCAAATTTATCGTTCAATTTGTATGAATATGACGTGTCTTGTATTTTATGTCTATGTATATGACACACGATGCTTTATACGCCAATAGATGAACCTCCAATGAGGTAATGCCTCGAATTTCTTACATGCAAATATTGCATAATACACCTTCGGTCTCGAATACCTCCCAACGTCTCCCACTTAAGGTAAATAGTGGCCTCGAAGACATCGCACTGTGAAAATTATGCAATTGGTATTTTTAATTGCGTCGCAACATCGTGAATGATGCACTTAGCTATTTCAACGAGTCTCCCTCGTTAAACAGAAGATAATAAAATACCTATACACCCGTATTAAAACTTCATAAAGTTTCTAAATATGATTATAGCTAGATGCAAACTTGGAGATTGTGCTGGTCATTTTGGCCCCATTCGACTTGCTCCTCAATCCACTCGTTCTTCATTCTATCTCGCAGGGAGATATCTAGCATGTAGTGGCGTGCACTTAGATTGATTGAATATTGTAGATACGTTGCTGAGACAACGCGCTTGGGTGCACTAAACCGAGTCCGCGAGACATACCTGAGATTTACTACGTTTAGTTTCACACAAACATTCGTTCGACAGACAAACTGTCACCAGCTGCCACAAACGCGTCGCTGTAGGCTCCTTTCTGAGAAAAAATGCCTTAAGAGGGATAAAAACCATTCAGGAGTAAAAACCATATCTCATGGAGCTTCTTTCCATTCATAATTACCCACAAATAACTTATTATTTCAATTCAATAAATACAATTATTCGCAAGGTTTAAAGATTCGTGAAAACGGTGTGAGATAGCGAATGCAGAAATACATAAGTGTGTGAAAGACAACAGAATAACAGAAGAGTATGTATGAGACGATGTATGAATGTAAATGAAGCAAGGAGTGTGTGCCAAGACAGAGTGTGTTGTATGGCGGTCCGTCCTCTCTGCCTACCTCTGCGGGGAAACTGCGTGATAGTTAGTTAGTTAGTTAGACTCAGGGCGGCCCAGTCCGGCCAATATATAGCTACGCCCCTGATTATGATAATGTAGTTATGATTATACGTTTGTCAGAAGGTACCTGTAAAAGCACTGCGTGCACTCTACGGCCTCGTGAAATATTTTTATTGAATTTATATAAATAATATTATTACTAATGTTTACACTTACCACTCAGGATATAAACCGAATAATATATTATAATTTGAATTTTTTTTCTTAAAAAAAAAAAAAAAACAATTAGGCTTAGGAGTAAAAAGGTCTTGTATAAATTGAGGATATTTGTTATTTTATTTTTCGGTGCAGATCACACTTCTAGGTATTATCCGCTCAGTGGAGGCGGGGAACGTAATATCAAACTAAAACTCACGTCAACTAAACATGCTTAGTCGATCTGAACAAACGACAACTCACTCTTACCAAACATGCTGAAATCAGTCGATGTGAACCAACGACAACTCACTCCTTCTAAACATGCCGAAATTAGTAGATGTTAAAAAACGGCAACTCAATCCTACTAAACATGCTGAAATTAGTAGATGTGAACAAACGACAAATCACTTTATTTTTTTATTATTTATTTTTTTATTTAACAAGATCTCATAAAAACAGTTTTTCACCAAATACATTAAAAGATGAATGATATAAAAATATTGTAGAGACATGCATAGTGTAAAAACAGAAACTAAACATTTATGTACATCTCACATATAGACAAGGTGTTATATATCCAAAGGAGTTATATAAGTACAAACTGAAGTACATCTACTAAACATGCTGAAATTAGTCGATTTGAACAAACGACAACTCACTCCTACTAAACATGCCGAAATTAGTAGATGTGAACAAACGACAACTCACTCCTACTAACTATGCTGAAATTAGCAGATGTGAATGTCGTTTGTTTGTTGCAGACTAACAGAAGAGTATGTATGAATGTGAACGAAGCAAGGAGTGCGTGTCAAGACAGAGTTGTATGGCAATCCGTCCTCTCTGCCTACCCCTGCTGGGAAACGGCGTGATGGTTAGTTGGTCAGTTAGTTAGTTCTACAGTCGATTCTAGACCTTTCTCTGCGGGTGCAGCGCTGCAGACTGTAGCATCTCGCAGAGAAATCTGACGTAATCTTCATAATGGTACAATCTCCCCGCCTCCCGGCAAACCAGTATGCCTAACCAGTACTTGCCCGCGCGGAAAGTGAATGTAATGCCTTTTATATCGCGAACTGGTTTCTCGGGATGATACAGAAACGTGTAGACGTCTGTGAATGCTATCATCATGACTTTAATATACGTGAGATAATTCCAATACACGATTGACACGTGTGGAATTATGTTACCTTTACAATGTTTCAACAAGTTTTTTCATCTCATCTCACTCTTTCACTCGTGCTACTTAAACGACCTTCGTCTCACAGAATCATCGCACAGACTCTAGGAACTGCTTTTAACAAGCTGAGTTAAGGGTCGCAACCCAAAAATACACACTTTTAACCTTTCTCGTACGAGGGTTATACGGGTAGTTAGAAAAATGTCTAACGTTTCCAGTAAAAACAATTCTTAACAGTAATCTTTTCAATTATTTACGAAATGCATACTGGAATTTTAGGAAAAACGTTAAAAATGCCTCTGCTGGTTTTCAAACTGCACCTTTTACGGAAATTTTAGTAGAAAGTGCTAACCCGTAATTGTTTTTTTTTTTAATTTTGAATTCCAATTGAAAAACATGGAATAAACAGTTTGACAGTTGAAATTATATTTTGGTTCACTCCCTTCTCCACGAGGACCTCCGTGGTCGACTGGTAAGACGCTCGACTATTCAAATCAAAATATAATTTTATATTTAGAATATATTTGCGGCACGTTCAAGAGTGGTAGATACTCTAATTACCTCCCTGGTGAAAGACCACCATTCAGAATCGAAACGTTGATTGAAATGGCTCTAGCCGTGTTTTGTGACCAGATTTGAATAGCCAGGTACTTCCCAACCTTTCTCTATCACATCTCGTTCCCCTCTCCACTACATTCAGCCTCGCAACATACCCCCAGTGAGATGCCATAGTCCAACTGGCTCCCGACGGTTGGGAGCAGTTGGGACTCTTGTGCGGAGTTCACATAATTGTTTTAATCAGTGGCCGAGTGGTCCAAAGCTATGTGTTCCCACGCAGGCATCGCGGGTTCAATTCCTCTGCTGACATTTTCCGCTTATTATGATGGCAGTAGGAGAAATTATAATATTGACAGGTTATTCGTAATATGGTAATAGAATATTCGTAATGAAAATGGAATAATAACTTTGTATAAGACGACAGATTTTATTTCAATTTTTATGACCGACCGGTTTCGCTTACCCTAATAAGCATCATCAGGGTACAAAATTAAACTAAATAAAAAAAATGCAAAATGTGTGGTTGTATATATATAAACATACATACAGAGGGAGAACACAATATAAAATAAAATAAGAGAACAATGAGAAAACAACAGAAAAACATTTGAATTATAACAAAGTAACAGAGAGAAAGAGACAGATAATATGAAATGAAAAGGCAAAACGTCAACTGAGAAGGTGATTAAAGAATAATGATAATGATAAAGATTTATTTTTTTACAGGAAACATACCTAATATTGGACTACTGGAATATTTGTCTTCATTTAAAACAAAATTTGAACAACTACCTAAGTGTCATTTTCTTAATTTTCCTTATTACGTTTGCATTGACGTAAGTTCGGTTTTTATCGTAATATTTTGGCTGAAATTAAATCATTTTTTTGCTTTTTATAATATTATATATTAAGTGAATATATTTCTGTCGCTGGAAAGTCAAAAGACCTCAAGCGACACTTTGGTCAAAAATGATTTAAATATGCAATTTTGATCAGTGTTTTTTTCTGCGTCGAATGCTCTGACTCTCGTTTGATTCTGAAGGCTTTTGTGGCCCTTCAGCCATCTAAAATATATTTACCATTTGTGAGAGGACTTGACTCAAGCGACACAAATTTGGGACTTTTTTTTAGGCTTTTTGTCGCTTGAGGTAACAACTCAGTGAGGGCATTAAGTTGACTTATTTTTCAAAATCTAACCAGGTACTGAAGACTAGTGAATTTTATTTTATTAGTTACTTTGTACATTTAATTATTTCATTTTCTTTTTGACTAATAATATTTTAACTTAAACACTACTTATTATTTTGGTTTACATGCATTTTAAATAATTTTCACAGGCTTTTTTAAATTTATTGATCGGCATAATTTTGATGGTTTCCGGCAGCGCATTATACGATTTCATTCCTTTATATAGTAAGCTGTTTTGGGTGTTGGCTTTATTCTTTTCTGGTAGTCTAATTTCTTTGCATGCCCTTGTATTATACTTGTGAATATCAACATTGTAGATAATTTTGTCAGAAAAATACTCTGGTAACAAGTTAAAATTATTGTTAAACAAAACAAATTTTAAAGTGCCTGGTTTAAACTTCCCAAAATGGCGCTTCAGCCTTTTTGCCTTTCCGGCGACGATGTGTCTATTTTTAGTTTCTCAAAGTGACATTTCTCAACTTTAATGAATACTCATATAATATCATGTTTCGCATTTACGTGTTTAAACTTTTGGCAGGTAAAATGACATCACTAAATAAAATGTTGTAACATGTGAATCCGGTTTTTTACGCAAATCACCATTGACTATTTAAATGACACAGAGGTATTTTTTTTACAAATGATTTGCTGCGTGTTTTACCTCAGGATATAAATAAAATAATTTTAATGACATCATGGCCAAATCGTGTTTGAAAAAGTGATTATTTCGCTGTTGATAAAATATTTTTTCAATACTCATTTTGAATTCGGAAGGCTAGTGATGTTTTTTGACAACTTACAGATTGGCATTTAAAAAACTGCGCGGAACCGGTGGTACTTTGGAGTAACAATGTATGGAGAGAGAGCTAATTATTTTTACCCAACCTATACAAACTTGCGATAAATCACTTTCTCCGGGTTTTTACGTCGTACACCAAGAGAGAGAAAGAGACAACAAAAATAACACACCGCTTTTATGTACTGTAAGGCTGGTCTTGGTCTCCCGCGTCTCAGGGGACTCCGCCCACATGTTTTCATATGCGACTAAACTGGATACAACTAAACTGTTTTTTAGGTTAGATGCTATAACATTTTTAAATAAAAGTATCTTTGTTTTGACACCACTTTATTATTTACATATACCAACCGGTTTTGGCTCTATTTGAACCTTCTTCAGGGTTGAACAAATACATATTTGATCAACCCTGAAGAAGGTTCAGGTAGAGCCGAAACCGGTTGGTATATGTATATAATAAAGTCGTGTCAAAACAAAGTTACTTTTATTTCAAATTTAATTATGTCTTGCCACAAAGTGAGTGCTTTATGTCAAAGTTTATATGCTACTAATGGATGTATAAATACCCTAGGCTTAGTCTAAGCCACGCCCAGGTCCGCCGAGTCCGGCAAATTCATTAAAAACTGGGTATGTTGTGAGGCTGAAGGTAGTGGGGAGGGGAAGGAGATTGGGAAGAGGAAGGTTGGGAAGTACCTGGCTATTCAGATCTAGTCACCAAACACGGCTAATGCCATTTCAAGTAACGTTTCGATTCTGAATGGTGGTCTTTCACCAGGGCGATACTTAGAGTATCTACCACTCTGGAACGTGCCGCAAATATACTTTTTTTTATTATTTTTATAAGAATTAAATGTGTTATGACACATATTTATTAAATAAAAGTTATTGGCGCACGCCGGGTTTGGATCCGCGACCTTTGGATTCGTAGTCGAGCGTCTTACCACTCGACCACAGAGGCCGTCAAACTGGTAGAGCCATTACAACTAAAAATTTAACTAATTTTGACCAAAGTATCGCTAAAGCCCTTTTTCCATTCCAACGACGATATACATGTTTATTCAAATCCCTACCGACCTAACCAAGTACCTACCTATAATGCATCTTAACCTTGAAGTAACAATATATGGAGGGATAGCTAATTTGTTTTACCCAACCCATCCGAAATTGTAATAAATCACTTTTTCCGAGTTTTTACATCGTACACCATGAGAGAGAAAGAGACAACAAATTTCTTGGACCGCTTCTATGTACTGTCGTAATGATCTTAAGCTGGCTATTTTCGCTGGTTAACGGCGGGACTCCGCCCACATTTTTTATTTTGCCACTAAACTTGACACAACTAAACGGTTTTTTAGGTTAGATGCTATATTTTTCTTGATAAAAATACTGTGAAAAAGTGGCTATACGAATACACAAAAACATTATGCCGATATGTGATATGAATGGATGTATAAATACCGTAGCCTTAGTCTTAGCCACGCCCATTTGCGCCGGGTCATGTTAAAATCATCAAAAACAAGTCCAAAACTGACTTCACTGGCTTTGGCTTGGGCTACCTCTTTATACTCTAAGGCTACAAACAACCGTTGCATAACAGAGACAGATGTTAGCTTCTGCTGTATAAAAACGGTTTAACATCAAACGCCGTACGGTGTACACTTGCACTAGGTCACATCGGCTAACCGGTTTGTGGGCAGGTAGCTTCTGCCTCGTGTATACAGTACTCTGTCTGCGCAACGTACAATGTTAGAAAAGGGCTTAAGCGACACTTTGGTCAAAAATTAGTTAAACATGCAGTTTTGATCAATTTCTTTTTCTGCATCGAATGCTCTGACTCTCGTTTGATTCTGAAGACTTTTGTAACCCTTCGGCCATCTAAAATATATGTACGTAAAAAGTAATCACTTTGTGGTTTGACGTATTTACTGAAAATTTAATAATAACTTAAAGACCACAAAATAAAAAAAGAGAACAGTAAGAAAACAAAAAAAATGGTACTTAAATTATAACAAAGGAACAGAGAGAAAGATACAGTCTTGAAGTAACAATATATGGAGGGAGAGCTAATTATTCTTACCCAACCTACACAAACTTGCGATAAATCACTTTCTCCGGGTTTTTACGTCATACACCTTGAGAGAGAAAGAGACAACAAATTTCATAGACCGCTTCTATATAATGTCGCAATGATCAGCTCCTGGGTCACCGCGGGACTCCGCCCACTATTTTTATTTTGCCACTAAACTTGACACAACTAAACGGTTTTTTAGGTTATATGCCATATTTTTGTTGATAAAATTACTGTGAAAAAGTGGCTATACGAATAAACACAAAACATTATGTCGATATGTAATAGGAATGGATATATAAATACCCTAACCTTAGTCTTAGCCACGGCCAGGTGCGCCGAGTCAGGTTAAAATCATCAAAAATAAGTCAAAAGCTGACTGCATTGCCTTGGATAGATACTACTCTATGTACTCTAAGGATACAGTAGTCCAATATAAGGTATATTTACTGTGAACTCAAAAAAATCTCATTATTCTTTTATCACGTTCTCTGTTGACGTTTCGTATCTTTCATTTAAAATTTCTGAGAAGTGTATAAGTCATACATAGTGTGCTGTTATGTATACATACAGAGGGAGAATAACATATAAAATAAAATAACAAAACGATGAGAAAAAAATAGAATAACATTTAAATTATAACAGAACAGAGAGAAAGAGACAGAAAATATGAATTGAAAGAGATAAAACGTCAACTGAGAACGCGATAAAAGAATAATGAGAAATTTTAAGATTTTACAGGAAATATACCTAATATGGGACTACTGGAAGAATTTACCTGATTATTAAGAATATGACGGTTTATTTTAATGGCTTTCTTTATTTCTAGTGCATCTAAATTATTTAATCTGATGCCATGATCATTTTTGTGAAGAATATGAGCACCGGTGCTTTTATTGAAGGTATAATCTTTATCAATAAGACGAAAGCCATCAAAATTGATAGTCATACTCTTAATAATCAGGTAAATTTGTCCAGTAGTCCAATATTAGGTATGTTTCCTGTAAACTCATAAAATGCATCATTATTCACCTTCTCAGTTGACATTTTGTCTCTTTCATTGAATATAATCTGTCTCTTTCTCTCTGTTCCTTTGTTATAATTTAGATGTTATTCTATTGTTTTCTCATTGTTCTGTTATTTTATTTTATATTGTGTTGTCCCTCTGTGTGTATACATAACCACACACTTTGTAATGTCCGTATTGTTTAATTTTGTACCCTGATGATGCTTAGGCTGAGCGAAACCGGTTGGTCATAAAATAAAAACATATTCGTGGTCTTATGCAAAGTTAATATTTCATTTAAAATACATTTACCATTTGAGAGAAGGCTCGACTCGAGCGACACAAGTTTGGGACTTTTTGTTAGGTTACGTTACGTTTGGTTAGGTTACGTTAGGTTGGGTTACGTTACGTTACTCTTAAAGCTTACAATTTTAGTAAACCCCCGAGATTGCATTGAAAAAATTAGATGTTAATTGAATTATAAACGAATATAAATGAATACGTGAAAATCGAAAGAAAAATGCATTTATTTTAGCGTAGCAGAAGTGCATTTCCAGTTGTACGAGAATTCGGGCGCCGACCTAGAGGGCCTCTCGCTGTAACCCCACGACTCACCTCAATACGGAAAAAGTAAATAGACAATGCAGGCCGACAAGCGTAGAATACCGTTACTACAAACGGATAGGTATCAGACCAGCGTTTGCTAAATGCAATACATTCACCAAAACTAGGCTAACGCGTCCATTTAACGTTCAGCCATTAGCTCTTTCGGTGGATATGATGAAAGTGTTCAACTTCGTAACAATGCTTCCACCTTAGAGTACATAGATTGGTACCCATCCAAGACAGTGTAGTCAGTTTTTGAGGATTTTTACCAGACTCGGCAGACCTGGGCGTGGCTAGGAATAGGCTTGGGTATTTATACATCCATTTATATTAGACATAATGTATTTGTTTATTCGTATAACCACTTTTTCACAGTATTGTTATCAACAAAAATATAGCATGTGAAAAACCTAAAAAACCGTTTGGTTGTGTCGGGTTTAGTCGCAAATGAAAACATGTGGGCGGAGTCCCCGGAGACGCGGGAGACCAAGATCATCCTTACAGTACATACAAGCGGTGTGTTATATTTGTTGTCTCTTTCTATCTCATGGTGTACGACGTAAAAACCCGGAGAAAGTGATTTATCGCAAGTTTGTATAGGTTGGGTAAAAAGAATTAGTTCTCTCTCCATAGATATTCTTACTCCAAGGCTTCGACATCGCTTCTGTAGTCAGTATTGATGATTTTTTGCCTGACTGGGGCGTGGCTAGGACTAAGGCTAGGGTATTTATACATAAATTCATAGCACATATCGACATAATGTAGTGTTTGTTTGCATAACCACTTTTTCACAGTATTGTTATCAACATTTTTTTTGGATATAAATAATAATAATAATATTTAGACGATTTGTATAGCGCCGTTTTTGTGAAAAATCACCTCAAGGGCGCAACCTAAGTTATGTCGCATAATAAAACGCAGTGGGTGGAGTCGCCGGAGACGCGGGAGACAGAAAACAGGCTTTCATACTTAAAAGTGGTACGATATTATGTGACAACTCGTCTTGTCTCTTTCTCTCTCACGAATTACGACGTCATAACCCGGAGAAAGTAATTGATCGTAAAATTGTATAGGTTGGGTAAAAGTGTTCTAGCTCTCTCTCCATATACAATCTTACTCCAAGGTTTTAATTGATCGTGCCATGTCCATTAACTTTCGCATCATAATATATTTTTTTCACAATAATTTCTTCGTTCATTCACTAGGCGACGAAATAATATAAAATAAGTAAGGTGTTATTGTGGAAGTTGAAAATAGTTTTAAATCTCGAAGAATGTCGGGCGCTGAATGCTAGTACGTAATGCATACAAAATGTTTTAAACAAATTAATTTATCACTCTATTATCATAGCATAGTAATTACACTTATGGCAAAACAGTTGACGCAATTTTTGTGACCCAGTTCTAGCGGCAAGTCAACGCAATTTACAGCTGGTATACAAAAGCCAGTTAAACTCAACTGTCGAGTTTTGTTTTAACTGACTAAATACCTAACCATCACGCCGTTTCCACGCAGGGGTATACAGAGAGGACGGACCGCCATATACCAGGGGTGTTAGTTAAAGTTTGCCGGTTTTACTCATAGATGTCGCTAGACATATGTATACATTTCTATGATTTGGCATCTATGTCATATTTTTCTATGGACATTAACCTTCAAAAATACACAAGTTACATTCTGCCAAAATAATAGTGTTATAGTTGTTTACCTCAGTGAATATGTCGAGTTTCGTTCCAAGTAAATCGCATTTGCGGCATTCGTTGCTTTTCTTATTTCATCAAAAGAAAAAAGCAGTTGAAGCTCATCGGTTGCTGGTAGAAACTTATGGTGAGCATGCTCCAGTGATTAGAACATGTGAGACATGGTTTCGTCAATTTAAAAGTGGAGATTTCGATTTAACAGACAATGAACATCCTGGTGCAACGAAAAAGTTCGAAGTCGAGGAATTGCAGGCGTTATTGGATAAAGACCCAAACCAATCGCAACGACAATTGGATCAAACACTTAATGTGAGCCGAGGAGCAATTTGCCAACGTTTAAAAACCATGGGAAAGATCCAAAAGTATGGAAAATGGGTACCACACCAAATGAACGAGAGACAAATGGAAATCCTACAACATGACAACGCAACGCCTCATACAGCTAAAGTAGTGAAGAACACTCTCAAAGCATTGAATTGGGAAATATTATCGCACCCGCCGTACTCTCCAGACCTTGCCCCGTCCGACTATCACCTTTTCGCATCGATGGGACACTCACTCGCAGAGCAGCGCTTCGCCAATTTTGAAAAAGTCGAAAAATGGCTCGTCGAATGGTTTGCCTCGAAAGAGAATTTTTTTTTTGGAATGGTATCCATGATTTGCCTCAAAGATGGGCAAAATGTATAGAATCCGATGGTCAATACTTTGAATAAAAAAATTTTGAGATTCCCTTGAGAATTAAGCGTTTTCTTTATTGAAAAAAACCGGCAAACTTCAACTAACACCCCTGGTAACTCGGTCTTGGCACACACTCCTTGCTTCATTCCATTCATACATCGTCTAATACATACCGATCTGTTATTCTGACTCTTCACATGGCCCGGCTCAAGTATTTGATTCTCTCTCATAGCAATAATATACAGGAGGGATAGCTTTTCGAAACAGTGTAGTCAGGATTGTTCATTTTTCCTGACTCGGGAGTGGCTAGGGTTTTCATGGACACACCTTTTTACATCCATTCATAGCACATGTCGACATAATGTAGCGTTTATTTGCATGACCACTTTTTTGCAGTATTGTTATCAACAAAAATATAGGATATAACCTCAAAAACCGTTGAGTTCAAAACGTAGTGGGTGGAGACGCGAGAGACGGAAAACATGCTTACATACATAAAAGTGGTGCGATATTATGTGACAACTTGTCTTGTCTCTTTCTCTCTCACGGTTTACTACGTAAAAACCTGGAGAAAGTGTTACAGTTTTACCGCATCGTATTCTTTGATCCATTTTTTTCAATAGTAAAAAATCGAAGAACACACGAAACGCGACTAACCTTTCCAGTTGTCAAAAACAAACCACTAATCCAAAATGGCTGATAATGCTAAAATATGATAAACATATGTGTACCAACATAAAAAAAAAAAATCGATATTCGAATGTACACAGCCCGCGAAAATTCAATATTCACCTTTTCTTTTGAACAGGCCATGTATGTAGCTGTTTTTTTACAACCAGAATTTTAATAATAATAATTGGATAATTTCTATAGCGCCGTTTTCGTGAAAGATTATTATTATTGTCACCAGATATTTTCAGCAGCGCCTCGTTGAGATCCGCCATTTTACCGCTATAAGATGTATATTTCGCGAAATTTAGAGAGTAGGCCATTAGAAACATCATGACTTTAAAAGGTGTGCTTCGTTAAAAAAACATATATTATAATGATTAATCACAGGTGGTATGGCAGAGTAAATTAGAATTCTACATTTCGTTTAATGTACCGGTACAAGTAAACCGGTTACGGTAAAAATTTATTCTGCAACGGTTACTTGTAGATATTTCTTGCGAATGTAATTTTTTTAAATTCATACATCGTTGCCCTGGTGAAAAACTCTCATTCGGAATAGAAACTTTGCTTGAAATGTCTTTAGCCGTGTTTGGCGACCAGATCTGAGTAGCCAGGTACTTCCCAACCGTCCCCTTCCCCTTCCCTCTCTCACTATTTTCGCCAATAAATTAACAGGGTTATTTTTTTGAAATTTATTTTTTCTTCCGTATCTATATGGTACTTTAATTTGTTTTTATTTTGTAAAATTAAATCTTATTTCTTATATGCATTAAATGTAAAAGTTTGATAAAGAAATTTAATAAAGAAATATTAATAATAATCATTATTATAAATTAGACGTCTCGACGGCGTCCGTGGTCGAGTGGTAAGACGCTCGACTACGAATCTGGAAGTCGCGGGTTCAAATTCGGCATGCGCCAATAACGTTTATTTAATTAATATGTGTCATAACACATTTAATTCATGTACAATAATATATAGTATATTAACAGAACATTCGAGAGTGGTACGTACACTAGATGCTCTCAGCATCGCCCTGGTGAAATGGCTTTAGCCTTATTTGGTGACCAGATCTGAATAACCAGGTAATTCCCAACCGTCACCTTCCCCATATCCTTCCCTCTCCCACTATTTTCGACCTCACAACACACCCCAATTGGGGATGACACGGTCTCACTGGCTCTAGACGGTTGGGAGCAGTTGGGACTCTTGTACGGTAATAACCTCAGAGCAATAATATACAAGAGGTAGCGCTTCTGTACTATCTGTAGTCAATGTTGATGATTTTTGCCTGACTCGGGCATGGTTAGGACTAGGGCTAGGTTATTTATACATCCATTCATAGCACTTGTCGAAATAATGTTTTTGTTTATTTATATAACCACTTTTTCATAGTATTTTTATAAAATTAAATATAGCAAATAACCTAAAAAACCGTTGAGCTATGTCCAGTTTAGTCACATATCAAAACGTGTGGGCGGAGTCCCCGGAGACGCGGGAGACGGAGAACATGCTTACAATAAATAAAAGCGGTGTGATATTTTGCGATTTTTTTGCCGTCTCTTTCTCTCTCGTGGTGTACGACGTAAAAACCAAGAGAAAGTGATTTATCTCAAATTTGTATAAGTTGGGTAAAAAGAATTATTAAAAAAATAATTTATCAAAGATGTCGTAATCCCACTGGATCTGGTCCGTGTGCGCTAATAACTTTTATTCAATTAATATGTGTCATAACACATTTAATTCATTTAAAGTATATTTGCGGCACGTTCCAGAGTGGTAGATACTACAGGGTCCGCCAAATAACTTTTTTTTTTGAAAAACAGGGCGCAAAACATCGAGTGTAGCTTCGGCTGTGTGGCACGTAGCGCCGTCCTGTTGAAACCAAATGTTGCCAATATCCTCCCTCTTCAATTTTTGTGAAGACAAAATTCGTTCAACGATCGCCATTGACTGTAACGGCCACTCCTTGCTCATTTTCAAAGAAAAATGGCCCAATTATGCCTCTGGACCAAAATCCGCACCAATGTATGCGTGCGGGTTTTCTGTGCCCCAAATACGACAATTTTGCTTGTTTACATACCCGCCAAGATCAAAATGAGCTTCATCCGAAAAGATGATTTTTTTTGGCAAAATCGGCATCTTCTGTAAGTCGATCGCAGGCCCACTCAGCGAAGCGAAAACGCATTGGATGGTCAGTTGGCTTCAACTCCTGAACCAATTGGACTTTGTATGGCGTCATACCAAGGTCTTTATGCAAAATTCGTCTCAATGATGTCTCCGAAATGTTCAATTGTTGAGAACGACGGTGAATTGATGTTGATGGCGCTTCACGCACACTTTCTGCCACAGCATCGATATTCTCGGGTGTACGCACTGTTTTTGGCTTTTCACGCTTTGGTTTATCGATGAGGATGCCAGTTTCTTTCACTTTTTTCACAAGATAACGAACATACGGAGCTGACGGTGCTTCTCTTCTTCCAAAAACCGTACGCAATTTTCGCACACATTCTGCAACATTACCATGATTTTCAAAGTAATGTCGCAATATTTCCCAGCGTTGTTCAAGCGTATACACAACCATATTCGCTCAGCGGAAGGATAAAACTAATTATCTGTCAAATCAGACATGAGCTAAGTGTTACCATTCACGAAATAAGCACTAGTTGAAAAAAAAAAAGTTATTTGGCGGACCCTATATAAGTATCGCCCTGGTGAAAGACCACCATTCAGAATCAAAACGTTGCTCGAAATGGCTTTAGCCGTATTTGGTGACCAGATCTGAAAAGCCAGGTACTTCCCGACGTTCATCTTCCCCATCTCCTTCCCCTACCCACTACCTTCCGCCTCACAACATACCCCAATTGGGGATGCCATAGTCTCACTGGCTCTATACGGTTGGGAGCAGTTGAGACTCTTGTGCGGTATTCAGATTTTGTTTTAAATACGTACATAAATATTGATATACCCTTGAGGTGATTTTCCACAAAAACGGCGCTATAAAAATCATAAAAAAAAAATATATATATATATATAACCTAAAAAACCGTTGACTTATGTCCATTTATGTCGCCTATCAAACGTGTGGGCGGAGTCAACGGAGACGCGCGACACGAAAAACATTCAAACAATACTTTAAAGCGGTGTGATAATTTGGGAAATTTTCTTGTCTCTTTCTTTCTCATGGTGTACAACGTAAAAACCCGGAAAAAGTGATTTATCCCAAGTTTGTATAGGCTGGGTAAAAAGAATTAGCTCTCTCTCCATATATTGTTACTCCTTAGATTGCAACCTTCCTTTCTGCCCTTATCCCACTTTATACAGCCTTACGGCATTCCCTAACATATTGGATAAATCACAGTTCCACTGGCGCTAACACATAAAAATGCGAGCTTAATTTTTTAATGCTCAAGAAACTTACACTGAAATCTGTATTCTTGCAAAACCATTAAAACATTTTGTTTGATTTTAGAATAGAAATGTTCCGTCTGAACTTTTAATGGATTATTTTCAGAAACTAAATATTTAGATCGATTGTTGAAACAACCGATCTTGTAGAAATGCATATCTGGTTATCGTTCTTCGCTACTTCTATAATAAAAACGCTTTTTTTTTTTTTATATGAATACCGCACAAGAGTCTCAACTGCTCCCAACCGTCTAGAGCCAGTGAGACTATGGCATCCCCAAACAGGGTATGTTGTGAGGCTGAAGGTAGTAGGGAGGGGAAGGAGATTGGGAAGAGGAAGGTTGGGATGTACCTGGCTAAACACGGCCAAAGCCATTTCAAGCAACTTTTCGATTCTGAACGGTGGTCTTTCACCAGAGCGATACTTGGGCGACTACGAATCCAAAGGTCGCGGGTTCAAACCCGGCGTGCGCCAATAACTTTATTTAATTAATATGTGTCATAACACATTTAATTCATATGAAAATAATAAAAGTATATTTTGCGGCACGTTCCAGAGTGGTAGATACTCTAAGAACCAATTATATTACAACAATTATCTCTATTCATTAGTTGGCCTCCGTGGTCGAGTGGTAAGACCCTTGACTACGAATCTAGAGGTCCCGGGTTCAAACCCGACGTGCGCAAATAAATTTATTCGATTAAATGTCTCATAACACATTTTAATTCAAGGCGATACTCCAAGTATCGCCCTGGTGAAAGACCACCATTCAGAATCGAAACGTTCTTGTAATGGCTTTAGCCGTGTTTGGTGACCAGATCTGAATAGCCAGGTACTTCTTAACCTTCCTCTTCCCCATATCTTACCTGCCCCATTTGGGGATGCCATAGTCTCACTGGCTCCAGACGGTTGGGAGCAGTTGGGACTCTTGTGCGGTATTTACTGTTTTAAAAAAAATACCACACGGACACGCCCACGACCCACTTCTACCTGTTCATCTCCCCAGGGAATAATAAGATCTTAGAGTATATGGAGTGGTATCAAAACAAGGCAGTGTAGTCAGTTTTTGATGATTTTTACCTGACTCGGCGGACCTGGGCGTGGCTAATACTAAGGCTAGGGTATTTATACATCCATTCATATCATATTTTTATTGTTTTTGTTTATTCGTATAACCGCTTTTTCACAGTATTGATATCAACAAAAATATAGCATATGACCTAAAAAACCGTTTAGTTGTGTCGAGTTTAGTGGCATAGTAAAAAATGTGGGCGGAGTCCCGCGGTGACCCAGGAGCCCAAGATCATCGTGACAGTACGTAGAAGCGGAGTATTATATTTGTTGTCTCTTTCTCTCTCACGGTGTACGACGTAAAAACCCGGAGAAAGTGATTTATCGCAAGTTTGTATCGGTTGGGTAAAAATAATTAGCTCTCTCTCCATACATTGTTTCTCCAAGAATACGAGTACCTTGGATTCTCAACCAGTTGTTTCGAAGGTAACATTTTCTGTTTAAAGGCTGATTCACACCAACGTCCGGTTCCGCTCGGTGCCGATATTGTTCCGCAAGAAAACTTATTGATATGGTATGAATATCAATCAAGAATGCCAAGACAAATTTGTGTGGCAGTATATCCTTCTGCCCCACCCTTGTGATATTTAACTACTTATTTAGTTAAATAATTATTTTGAAGTGTAAAAATACTTACAACGCAGATTTTTTTTTTTTTAAACCATTTTTTTATCACTAAATAATATTTTTTATAATTAATAATTAATAAAAATATTATTTTTAATGGTTTTTGATTAAAAAAAAATCTGCGATATATTTACAATTCAAAATAATTATTTAACCAAGGGTGGGCAGAAGGATATACTGCCACACAAATTTGTCTTGGCACATACTCCTTGATTGATATTCATACCATATCCATAAGCTCTCATGCGGAACAATATCGGCACTGAGCGGAACCGGACGTTGGTGTGAATCAGCCTTAAAACGGTTTCGTTTTTCAAAATCGATATTTAGCCTTTTTAATTATTTAATGTGATACAGCATAAATAATATAATACCTGTGTGTTTATGTTTGTAAAACAAACTGATTTAAGACAATAAAGTCATTTTGTCAATTTTTCAATCCATTTAGTCGCCGGAAAGGCAAAAGGGCTGAAGCGCCATCTTGGGAAGTTTACACCAGAGCGTTTTTTTTTTACAATAAAATTCACGAGTCTTCAGTACCTGGTTGGGTTTTGAAAAAAAAGTTATCAATAAGATTTTAAAGAGTCGAGCCTTCTCCAAAAGGTAAATATATTTTAGATGGCTGAAGGGCCACAAAAGTCTTCAGAATCAAACGAGAGTCAGAGCAAACGATGCAGAAAAAAAACTGATCAAAACTGCATATTCATTAATGAATTATGCATAACTCATTTTTGACCAAAGTATCGCTTGGACCCTTTTACGTTTCCAGCAACGATATGTGCAACGATGGAGGAGTTAGCTGGCAGACAAATTGAATTCACGATGCCTGGGTGGGAACCCGACGCATTTACCAACTAGGCTACTAACAGTAAAAAAGCTAAAAATACGTACTTGTTTTATTATAAAACAAGTAAATTAAAATATATAAATCTACTCAAAACTTAAACTTTGTTTTCTGGAGCAGATACAAAAACCCTCGAAGAATGAGCTCTGGTTTCATGAAATTTGCACTTTTTTTTTTAATGAATACCGCACTAGAGTCTCAACTGCTCCCAATCGTCTAGAGCCAGTGAGATTATGGCATCCCCAAATAGGGTATGTTGTGAGGCTGAAGGTACTGGGGAGGGGAAGGAGATTGGGAAGAGGAAGGTTGAAAAGTACCTGGCTATTCAGATCTGGTCATCAAACACGGCTAAAGCCATTTCAAGCAACGTTTCGATTCTGAATGGTGGTCTTCCACCAGGGCGATACCTATAGTATCTACCACTCTGGAACATGCCGCAAATATACTTTTTTCATAAATGTGTTATGACACATATTAATTAAATAAAAGTTATTAGCGCACCCCGGGTTTGAACCTGCTACCTTTGGATTCGTAGTCGAGCGTCTTACCACCCGACCATGGAGGCCGTCAAACATGTTTTTCTTGTGTAATTTCTAATACAACGTACCCTGATAAGGGATGCCATAGTCCCACTGGCTCAAGTTGCGAGAAGTAAAGATTTCTGTGCAGTATGACATAAAAATATTAAAATATATTTTTAAAACCTTTGCGTCACCCTTCGTGCAATTTGGAAGGGGTACATAAAAAAAAAAAATTAAAGGGTGTAAAGAATGACTGGTTCTAAAAGTATAATATATTGCATTTATCCCTTAAACTTTACTTTTCCATATAAAAGTTAAACGAGTCGTAAGTCCTGTAACTTGAAATTTAATTTAAATCGATTGCGCCTGTTCTCTGCAGTCCGCATGGTTTTATGCTAAGCAGATTGCGGAATTCTGCTTTCCAGGCGCCGGCTTGGCTCGAATTGAGGATAAAAAACCCATAAGGAACGAATGAAAACTGGGGCGCATTTTAGTAGAGGCTGCACTAGGTTTATAATGCTTATTACCAGGCGAAACCAGTGATGTAGAAAATACTAGAAGGGCACTCTGGCAGTAAGAAATCTGGTTAAATTCGGCAGTCTAGACTGTAAATTTTGAATCTGTTGATGTACACATGTACTGTTATAACCCTTAGAGTACATAGAGTGGTATCTATCCAAGGCAGTATAGTCAGTTTTCGATGATTCGTACTGGACTCGGCAGACCTGGGCGTGGCTAAGACTAAGGCTAGGGTATTTATACATCCATTCATAGCACATATCAACGTAATGTTTTTGTTTATTCGTATAACCACTTTGTCACAGTATTGATGTCAACAAAAATATAGCATATAACCTAAAAAAACATGTAGTTGTGTCAAGTTTAGTAGCAGAATAAAAAATGTGAGTACGAATCCAAAGGTCGCGGGTTCGAACCCGGCGTGCGCCTGTTTCTTTTATTAATATGTATCATAACACATGTAATTTAAATAAAATAAAATATAGTATATTTAGATACTTGGCTCTATCGCCCTGGTGAAAGACCACCATTCAGAATAAAAACGTTGCCTGAAATGGCTTTAGCCGTGTTTGGTGACCAGATCTGAATAACCAGGTACTTCCCAATGTTCCCTTCCTCATCTCCTTCCCCTCCCCGCCACCTTCAGCCTCACAACATAACCCTATCGGGGATGCCATAGTCTCACTGGCTCTAGACGGTTGGGAGCAGTTAGTTACTTTGTGCGGTATTCACATAAAAAATAATAAAAAATGCATAGAGAGCAATCAGAGCACCTTCAAACGAAATACCGGTAAAACAAACACAGCATACCCACCTGACAACTAGCTAAAGAACGGCTGGGAGCAGTTGAGACTGTTGTGCGGTATTCACATGAAAATAATAAAAAATGCATGGAGAGCAATCAGAGCACCTTCAAACGAAATACCAGTAAAACAAACACAGCATACCCACCTGACAACTAGCTAAAGAACGGCTGGGAGCAGTTGAGACTCTTGTGCGGTATTCACATAAAAATAATAAAAAAATGCATAGAGAGCAATCAGAGCACCTTCAAACGAAATACTGGTAAAACAAACACAGCATATCCACCTGACAACTAGCTAAATAACGGTTGGGAGCAGTTGAGACTCTTGTACGGTATTCACATAAAAAATAATAAAAAATGCATAGAGCGCAATCAGAGCACCTTCAAACGAAATACCGGTAAAATAAACACAGCATACCCACCTGACAACTAGCTAAATAACAACACGACCTTCACACCTCCCCACCAATGCAACAAAAAGGTCACAATCCGATCGCAAAAAATCGAGATTACAATCGTGTATAAGTGCGTGTCTAAATTATATACCAAGTTTTTTTTCGGGTTGCGCATACGCCTGTAAGTTTCGGATGTGTGGGTTCGATTCCTAGCTGGGGTATTTCGGGAACATGCGCGGTGGTTGGCTTCTAGACGAAACGCACAGATATATATCGCGTCGCGGTCTTAAATTAGTACCAACTGGGTGCACGGTGGATAGAAACTGTTCGAGTCGCTATATACAGAGTAGCGTTGGGAAAAACTTCAATGTTTTGTGAATGCTTCACGAACTGCTAGTTCTTTAAAATGAACCCTTCGCAGTGAACGCTTCAATTGAAGTCAACTCGCAAAAAAGAGATTTGAATTTATCCGGTTATTTGTTCAGTTCTTTTCGGAACCGGCTCCTTGATATTCCTCGCAAAAGCAAAAGTACTAGTCGGTAGATATTTTAAAACGAAAAGAACTGGAACTGGTTCCTCGCTGAAAAAAGCACGTACTAGTCGGTAGGGATTTGAAAGTGAATAAAACTGGAACTCATCGCCAAAAGTACACGTATTAGTCGGTAGAGATTTAATAAGGAAGTTGAGTCCATTTTTTTATATTTTTTTATCAATATCCACCTTCAAACTTAAATATAGGTATTTTTTATTTTTTTTTAAGTTAGTTTTTATAGTTAAATTAATTCTCAAAGTTTGAATTTTGTACACGCCGCCAAAACGGCAATATCTCAGAGGTAAGGAGCGGGGTGGGTGCGTGACGCGTTTTGTACCTTCAGAAGGGGCACCACACGGTACTTATATTTGACATCGCACATTGTCGTTATCCAGCTGTCAGTTGCATATTTGTTATTTTGTGTTTTTTCTTCAATTTTACCGCTTTTAATTTAACAAAACCTTATAAAATGTCAGGAGATAATACGTCTTGCTATTGCATCGTACTAATGTGTAAAAATACAAGCATTACTGCAATTTACAATCATTCCAAGAAATGAAATTTTACGTAAAAATGGTTCACCGCCATTTACTTCGCGGCATCGCATCGTACGAAAACGGTACATTTGACGTTCGACTAATATGAAGCGTTTCTATTTTATGGCGTTTTAACTAATTTTCAAGAAGGGTTTATTAATTCTGGGAATAATAATATGGAAATATACATATATATTCAGAATTTGTGTTTTTCGATCTACATGCACATATTTTTTTAAAGTCATAATATTTTTCACTCAACTTCTCTATTGCAAAGAACTGGAACTGGTTCCTAGCTAAAACAAAAGTACTTGTCGGTAGATATTTAAAAACGAAAAGAAAGTACTACTGGTCGGTAGATATATTTGAAAGTGAAAAGAACTGGAACTAGTTCCTCGCCAGAAAAAATCCTTCCTCCTTTCCTCGTTCCTTTAGATCGAAGTACTTTGAAATCCAACTTCAATTGGAGTACTTGAAATGAAATACTTCGTTTTAGGCTCAGTTCAACTTCACAACTGAACTGCTGCAAATCGAAGTAGTTCTTTGTAATCTAACTTCCATTGGAGTATTTGTTCAATGAAATGAATGAAGTTTGAACTGCCGCAAAATGAAGTAGTTCACACGGAGCAGTCAGAACGCTAAAATGAACTACCAACTTCAATTGACGTATTTGTTCAATGAACAATGATGAAAGTAGGAACTGCTGCCAAAAGAAGTAGTTCTTTCAGAGCGGTCACAACGCTAATACAGAGTGTTAGATGATCAAAGTGTCGCCCTGGTGAAAGACCACCATTCATAATCGAAAAGTTGCTCGGAATCGCAAAAGCCCTGCTAAGTGATCAGATCAGATCTGAACAGCCAGGTATCTCCCAACCTTTCTCTTCCTCATCTCCTTTCCCTTTTCGCTTCATTCAGCCATAAAAAAATACCCCAACTGTGGATGCAATAGTACTTATATGGACCCTTGCAGCTTGGAGCAGCTATTGAGCGGTATTCACATTAAAAAATATGCATTTGTATATAATAATAATAAAAATAATATTTGGAAAAATTTTATAGCGCCGTTTTTGTGAAAAATCACCCCAAGGGCGCTGTACAAATCTTAATTTCTACTCAATATTATTTCTTAGTTTATATAAATATACAGCAACATACTTACCTGGCAGGTCACTTCTGGCAGGACACAATCACCATATCGTAATAACTTTAAAAAAATTTGATTCTTACATATATATATATTTTTTTTCTTTTTTTTTTTTATTATTATTTTTAATGGCATGAGAGCAAATTTAAAATGAAGTATATCGGAGGTATTTTTTTTTAATTTTTCGTAACTTGTATCAAAACGCGATTCCCTGCAATGGTAGACAGAGAGGGTGGACCGCAATCCAAGTATGTCATGGCCCACACTCCTTGCTTCATTCACAGTAATACATACTCTTCTATTGTACTGACTCTTGAAATGACCGACTCAATTGTTTAACTCACCCGATAGTGCTTCCCCGGGGTTCCCCGACTTCTTCAACCATTCGCTTTCGCGTCATTATATTCTCTTCGCAGTCTTTTCTTTGTTCATAATTTCAAAATGTCCAAACCATATGGGCTTTCCTTTCTTAATTCTATTCATTACGCTTACGTCAGCCTTGCATTCTTTCAGGATATTTATCACACTTGCGTCCCAAGGATCTCATTTCTACAGCTTTAAGTCTATGTTCATCCTTCCTCTCCCAGTTTCACGCCTCACTGCCATACCGCAGGGTTGATATCAGCACTCCATTGTGGACTGCTTGCCTCGCTTTTTCCGCATCACCCCAATGAAACCCATCTCTGTCCAGATTAAAACATCGAAGTATACTGCGAAAAAATGTCTTAATCTATCCATTTAACTATCCATAATATCTATTGATACCTCATAGCAATAATATTTCTAGAAGGAGCGCTGCTAGTGTAGTCAGTATTGATGATTTTTGCCTGACTGGAGCGTGGCTAGCGCTAGGGTATTTATCCATCCATTCATAGCACGTGTCGTAATAATGTTTTTGTTTATTTGTATAACCACTTTTTCACAGTATTGGTATCAACAAAAATGTAGGATATAACCTAAAAAAACCGTTGAGTTCTGTCCCGTTATGTCGCATAACAAAACGTAGTGGGCGGAGTCGCCGGAGACGCGGGAGACGGAAAACATGCTTACATACCCAAAAGCGGTGCTATATTGTGTGAGAACTTGTCTCGTCTCTTCTCTCTCGCGGTTTACGACGTGAAAACCCGGAGAAAGTGATTTATCGTAAATTTGTATAGGTTGGGTAAAAATGTTTATCTCTCTCTTCATATATACGAGTATTCTTGCATTGAGATTAATACCTTACTTTTCTATTTTGTAAATACTAATTACGATTGCACTACGCCTCTACGCCTTCACGCCCCGAAATAAAATATTTATTAATTAAGATATGTATTTGCATTTTTCTTTAGCGTGTCTGTACAAGTCAAGCCGTTCCGAAAATACCCTTCATCTCAAAATGTGTTCGTTTGCTCCCCAGGTGGTGCGTTTCACCCGCTGCTCGCCAGGAGCGTCGCAGTCGTCGGTAGAAAGAGACAACCACACGTCAGTAAACACCGCACTCTCCCTCTCCCAGCAGCGATGGGTGGGGGCAGGTCTCCCGGACACAGCCGAGATGAGAGGACGTCTACTGACAGCTATTCTGGCCAGCCATGGAAAGTGATGGCAGATCTTGCAGAAGCTGTCGACGATCTGATCTGCAGCTTTGACTACTCGTACGCCGACGCAGCCATGGACACCCTCGTCATGTTCGCCTTCTTCTGGCTCATATTTGCCCTCGTCATCGCCTGGCTGATCAAGTTCGTCTACCGCAAATACCAGGAGAGAAAAAGCGCCAAACCCGTGACGGAGGACACCGCGGCTGCGAAAAAAATCGAAACAGACGACAAAAAGGTGCTGAAAACGAATGAGGAGATCAACCCTTTGATCAAAGATGTTTCAAAAACGAAAAACAGTGCTGTGGTGACCGCGAAACCTGTTGTGAAAAGTTCGGGTGTAGTGTCCGCGACGCCGCCATTGAAAAAGCGGCTTTCTCGGATGTCCCCGGGGCCGGATATCCAGAAGAAGGGTGTCGCCGGAATCTCTGCTGGGCACCATCATCCCCCTCCCACCTGCGCCGGACCTGACCAGGCCGCCACAAGGTGGACCAACTCCTTGTTGGCTTGGCTGTACAGCGATTTGGTGGTGGTCAACGATCTGCTGCAGCTGTGGATCCTCTCGATGAACGAATACTCGAAGAAGTCCGTTGAAGAAGTGAGTACAAACTGTTCTTATACTGATACCTCACCAACCCTGATGTGTGGCAGTGAGGCATTGTAGCAAGAGTGAGTTTATTGTGTCTTTGAGAAGAATTTTTGTTCAAGACAGACGGTGAGACTGACAAGGTCATTGAAATAAGGGTGAATGGAAATTCAATTTACTCAGGCTAGCACCCCTCTAGGGTGGAGTGGAGTTCTGATAATAAACCTATTATATGGCAGTTTGGAGTGAAACTGCCAGAGGAAGGATGAAAGTAGACTGAATGCTGTTGACATGGAATTTCAGTATGCTAAAACCACCTAAGACCGAATAACTAATTTGAAGATCTGTAAAGTATGGAAGGAATAGTTAGCAAAGTAATGAACAATGTTATGAAAGGGATGTGCCTTGATTTTAAAATTAATGGGTAAAGACTTAATGACGCACAAATGAATGAAAGAAGAAGTCGGGGAGACTTCATAAAGCCATGGCACCATCAAGTGAATCAAATATTTGCGCAGTCATGTAAAAAATCGGTATAACAAAATAGCGAAATTAATCTCTACCGGTCGGTAGCTGAGCGGACAAACGCATCGGATCCCCACGCGGGCGATGTGGGTTCGATTCCTCTGCTGGCTAAGTCCTCCGTCATTGCACGAACAGCATTTTTCGCTTATTGTGATGGCAGTAGAAGTTATCAAATATTGTTTGGTTATTCGTAACCCGGGAATGTTTGTCTTTCTTTAAAAAAAAAAAAAACACGCAGATTGTGTTGACCAATACTGGTTTGTGTGGATGTCCATCGTCTCTGTCTACCCCTCTCGGGAAAACGCGTTGGTTAGTTGGTTAGTCTGTTATTTATTCTATAGCTCTGTTAGCGATCCAGACTTTTCTCTAATTTTTTTGACTTGCTGACATTTGTCATTATTATAACCTTTTTTTTCGTTGGGGTTTTCTAGAGCAGTTGATGAAACGATTTTTCTAATGAAGCATTATATCTCAATTTTATTAGTTGGCTGTACACTTTATTTTTTCGTAGTTTTATTTTTGGATTCATCTCTGTCTGTTTGTTGCGTCAAGTTGCGTCAACTCTCAACATAATTCTTGTTAACAGCTCTTTTCTTTTCACTCGGTTCTTTCTTTTGATCTAAAACTCTTTCGTTTTTAGCGTACGATAAAATTACGTCTCGTTCGTTACGTTGGAACCCTGAGTCATGGCCACGAGTATGTAACTTATTGATAATTTTTTTATGAAGATTAAATTTGATGTACCATTTTCAAGATTTTGGTATCGGAGTCCACTTTTTCAAATTTCAATAAAAATGAAATATTAACTTTGCATAAGACCACAGATTTTATTTCATTTTTATAACTGACCGGTTTCGCTTAGCCTAAGCATCATCAGGGTACAAAATTATAAGTTTAAATAACCACGGTTTTCCAGAATTCGCCAATCATCTTGTTGAAAAAGATCATACCTTCAATAAAAGCACCGGTAATAATAATAATATTTGGATGATTTGTATAGCGCCATTTTTGTGAAAATCACCTCAAGGGCGCTGTACAGATCTTATTTTCAATTATTAGATATTAATTCCTAGTTTGAAGTGTTCATATTCTCCATAAAAATGGTCATGGTTACAGATTAAATAATTTAGGAGCCCTAGAAATAAAAATAAAAACCATTAAAATTAATAGTCATATTCTTAATAATCAATAAAAAAATTTAAATATTAGGTATATTTCCTGTAACTTCATAAAATTTCTCATTATTCTTTTGTCGCGTTTCCGACAGATCCGAAGTTCGGACCGCGTTCCATACTTGCTTGAAACGACCTATAGCGACGCGTGACCGTTTAGTACTAAATCGGCTTAAACACCGATCACACCAACTAGCGTGATTATTGCTTGCCGCTTTGAGAGCGTTACAACGTGTCTATAATATATGTGACGTCATTGCCCTGATGATGCTTAGGCTGAGCGAGACCGGTCGGTAATAAAAATTAAAATAAAATCTGTGGTCTTATATTAAGTTATTTTTTTCATTTTCATTAAATATGCCAAACCACAAAGTGATTGATTTCTACAAAAATATAAATAAGTGTGTAAGCCAATAACAGAATATGCTACAGTAATGATTAATGATGAACGATGACTTCATTCTTGGTGGTTCGCTAGCTTCACCAGCTGCTTGTGTCAGAATTAGAAATGGTAGAATATGTTCAAAGGAGTTTTTTTTTAATTTTTATTAAACACTATGCAAGATAATTTTATTGTATTATATGACATTTTGTTATATAGATATGTTGAATCGAGACCTATACTAAAATAATGTCATAGGACTGATTGACTTTAGAATTAAGAAATTATTAAAATTTTCTAAATTGTATTTCAACAATAACATTGGCGGTGTATTTTCCATTTGATGAATTGTTTACTTCCCGAGATATCCCTTTTAAAATCATTTGAGATTAAAGTAATATCGTCGCTGGAAAGGCTAAAGGGCTTAAGCGACACATGAGTCAAAAATGAGTTAAATATGCAGTTTTGATCAGTTTTTTTTCTGCGTCGAATACTCTGACCTTGAAGTAACAATATATGGAGGGAGAGCTAATTATTTTTACCCAACCTACACAAACTTGGGATAAATCACTTTCTCCGGGCCTTTACGTCGTACACCACGAGAGAGAAAGAGACAACAGATTTCATGGACCGCTTCTATATACTGTAAGGATGATCTTAAGGTCCTGGTTAACGGCGGGACTCCGCCCACATTTTTTATTATGCCACTAAGCTTGACACAACTAAACGGTTTTTAGGTTACATGCTATATTTTTGTTGATAAAAATACTGTGAAAAGGTGGCTATACGAATAAACAAAAACATTATGTCGATATGTGCTATGAATGGATGTATAAATACCGTGGCCTTAGTCTTAGCCACGCCCAGGTGCGCCGAGTCATGTTAAAATTATCAAAAACAAGTCCAAAACTGACTTCACTGCCTTAGATAGATACTACTCTACCAACTCTATGGCTCTGACTCTCGTTTGATTCTGAAGACTTTTGTGGCCCTTCAGCCATCTAAAATATATTTACCATTTGGAAAAAGGCTCGACTTTTTTCTTTTTTTTTTTGATATACTAGATTCTTAATTATTTATCATTAAGTGATGGATCATTTAAAGTAACTGACTCTTAATCTTGTTCCTTATACCAACAGAACGGCGCTATGCGCCTTGCTTTGTCACCTCGTGTGGGTGGAAAAATGCTTTTACGTGACTATTGAATTTAAATTCTTGAGTTTACGTAGGGAAAAAAAATTGTTTCTAAAAACCCTACAACATGAAGGTTAAATCAAGCGACTGAAGTTTGGGACTTTTTTTAAACTTTTTGTCACTTCAAGTAACTCATTGAGAGCCTTGAGTTAATTAATAAACTTTGTTTTAAATCCAAGCAGGTACTGAAGAATTATGAATTTTATTGTAAAACAAACAAAAAAACTTTTAAGTGCTCTGGTGTAAACTTCCCGAAATGGCGCTTCAGCCCTTTTGCCTTTCCGGCGACGATATGTTCATCGTAATTAATAAATATTCAATCCGTAAACTTTATCCTTTTTTGAATCTGCTACAGCAAACTGAACCTTATTACCCCTTCTGCTGTGCGCCAAGCATTCATTTTTCCAACTAGGGTTTCGAGCGTTATGCCCTTTTTGAATCATTCGACGCTCGAAAGCCGGCCGGTACAGACGCGTAAGCTGTGCCCAATGTCACGATGAATTTATAATTTTTTTAAACGTGTTTTTAGTGTAATCTTTTTTTACATTTTGATTTCACATATTTGATAAAAAGAAGATCTCTTCTTTGGGAAGAATTCGTCAAAAAATTTGCAGAAAAACCGCAATTACAATATACAACTCCATTATTGCTCCACATTTTTACTACTGTTAAACGATTCTTTTCTTGTGTAACGACAAAGAACAAAACAGGTTTCAAGTTTTCTAAAATAGAGCAATGAGAATTATACTTAGACGAAATAGATACTCAAAAGTAACTAAAATGTCAGAGGAACTAAACTGGCTGACAGTGAAACAGATTCTAACATTAAACACATTAATAACAAGAACAACTTGTTACCAAAATATTTTTCTGACAAAATTATCTACAATGTTGATATTCACAAATATAATACAAGGGCATGCAAAGAAATTAGACTGCCAGAAAAAAATAAAGCCAACACACAAAATAGCTTACTATATAAAGGGATGAAATCTTATAATGCGCTGCCGGAAACCATCAAAATTATGCCCATCAACAAATTCAAAATAGCCTGTAAAAATTATTCAAAATGCATATAAATCAAAATGATAAGTAGTATATAAGTTAAAATATTATAAAGTTAAAAAGAAAATGAAATAATTAGCTATTTGTAAACTTGAATGTACAAAGTAACTAATATTAAAAAATTAAAAATAAAGGGTGTTTGTAAAATTTTCGCATTTTGATAGAACATAAACGAACAAAACACGAACGTGTGTCATCTTAACGTGTATAAGGTAGATGCATTAAAATGATTAATACATCTGTAGCCATAATTGGATTAAATTAATTGATGTTCGTGACAGTTTAGGAAAACAAATGTCTCACTCACACTGATGCAGTCACTGAGGTAGAGATACACCGATAGGAGTGTGCGTATCCACTTTCCCTTACTTCTGTTGAAGTTGATCGAAAACTTTCTAGAGCAAATAATCATTTTCATTGGCCCTTCTGGGATCTAAAACTATCTAACTAACCATCACGCCGTTTCTCGCTTGGGGTAGGCAGTGAGTACGGACCGCCATTCAACTCTGTCTTGGCACACACTCCTTGCTTCATTCACATTCATACATCGTCTCATAGATGCTCTTCTGTTATTGTGACTGTTCACGCGACCCGATTCAAGTATTTGATTTAACTTGATCGTGCCGTGTCTTCCTCGGGCGTCCTCGCTTCTTCTTCCATTCACTTTCACGTCAAACATTCTTTTCACACTCCTCGACAGCTGGGACTGTTGTGCGGTATTATTCACTATAAAAAACATAAAAAATAAAATGTAGAAAAAAATGTAAGAAACAAAAAGTTAATAAAAAAAAAAATATATATATATATATAATTTTTTTTTCTATGAAATAATTTAGGGATGAGACAGATATCTCTTTTTAACTAACTAACCATCACGCCGTTTCCTCGCAGGGGTAGGCAGAGAGTACAGACCACCATTCAACTCTGTCTTGGCACACACTTATTGCTTCATTCACATTCATACATCGTCTCATAGATGCTTTTCTGTTATTCTGACTGTCCACGTGACCCGATTCAAGTATTTGAATTACTTGTGTGTTCCATGTCTTCCTCGGGCGTCATCGACTTCTTCTTCCATTCACTTTCGCATCATATATTATTTTCACACTCCTCGACAGTTGGAACTCTTGTGCGGTATTCACTATAAAAAAATATATAAAAAATAAAATGTAAGAAACAAAAAGTTAATAATTTATTTTTATTTTTTCTATGAAATAATTTAGGAATGAGACAGTGATCTCGTTTTAACTAACTAACCATCACGCCATTTCCCGCAGGGGTAGGCAGAGAGTACGGACCGCCATATAACTCTGTCTTGGCACACACTCCTTGCTTCATTCACATTCATACATCGTCTCATACATACTCTTCTGTTATTCTGTCTCTTCACATTGCCCGATTCAATTATTTGATTCACTTGATCGCGCCATGTCTTTCTCGGGCGTCCTCGACTCTTCTTCCATTCACTTTCGCATCACTTTCGACTCTTGTGCGGTATTCAATATTAAAAAAAAACAAAAAAAGTCAAAAATAATGTAAGGAACAAAAACTTAATAACAAAAAAAAAAAAAAATTTGCCATGAAATAATTTAGGTATTAGACAGTGATCTCGTTTTAACCAACTAACTAACTAACCATCATGCCGTTTCTCGTCAGGGGTAGGCAGAGAGGACGGAGTGCCATACATCTCTGTCTTGGCACACACTCCTTACTTCATTCACATTCACACATCGTCTCACACATACTCTTCTGTTATTCTGACTCTTGACATGAGCCGGTTCAAGTATTTTATTCACTTAATCGTGCCAAGACTTCCTCGGGCGTCCCCGATTTCTTCTTCCATTCACTGTCACATCATATATTCTTTTCGCACTCCTTTCTAAAATCTGAATCTCGTTTTAAAACTGCAACATCGTTAAAATTCTTCTCCGTCTGCTGTTTCCGAATAATACTGAGTTTCCACCAATGCCTCCCACATTTCCTAGAGTATAATTAGATTCGCTTGTTTCCGGAACATTCTTGCGCAACATCTAACTTTGTCTCTCGCCAGCTACCTGCCGATTCAACAGTAAACACACAACAGATCGACACACGTAACTTTTCAGTCGGCGGCATCCTCACTGAACATAGTATCAGAAGAGCATACCTACTAAGAAAAATATAAAGCCATGGAACTATTCAATGAAGCTGCATCTTACCTTAGATATATTTAGATGCACCTACGAGGCCTGTTCAAAAGAAAAGGTGAATTTTGAATTTTCGCGGGCTGTGTACATTCGATTATCGATTTTTTTGTTGTTGTTATGTTGGTACACATATGTTTATCATATGTTAGCATTATCAGCCATTTTGGATTAGTGGTTTGTTTTTGACAAGTGGAAAGGTTAGTCACGTTTTTGTGTGTTCTTCGATTTTTTACTTTTGAAAAAAATGGATCAAAGAATAAAATCCATGATTTGTTTTTCCACAACTCCAGGACGCTCATCGTCATTAACATCTTCTCGGCCTTCTGTAAAGCGCTTGTACCACTTATAAACACTTTTTGAGACAAAGTAAACTCGCCGAATGCCACAGTCAACATTTTAAGTGCGTTGAAATACTTTATTCCATTTTAAACGCAAAATTTAATACATATTCTTTGATCCATTTTTTTCAAAAGTAAAAAATCGAAGAACACACAAAAACGTGACTAACCTTTCCAGTTGTCAAAAACAACCCACTGATCCAAAATGGCTGATAATGCTAACATATTATGATAAACATATGTGTACCAACATAACAACAACAAAAAAATCGATAATCGAATGTACACAGCCCGCGAAAATTCACCTTTTCTTTTGAACAGGCCATATATATTAAACGTCTTGGTGAACTCACATTAATTTGTGCAACTATTAGTATCACAATTTGTAATACTTTTTATGCACTACTACTTGAGGTGAAATACCACAAAACTGCGCTATATAAATGCAATTTTATTATAACTATCAGTTCAGTTTCCTTCTCCCCGTCGTCAATGCAGGAATTCTATGTGTCAGAACTGCGACATTTTCTTGGCGTTCTGTCAAAAGATGACTCAAAGATTTTCAACGGTTTCCTAATGTATAGGAAAATCGTGACATTAATTATTTGTTGTTATGTTAAGAAAAACACTTTCGGGATTAGAGTAGCATGCAGCTCGACACGGTTAACTTTGCAGGCGGCCGAAAGAGGATCTGACGAACGAACGAAATTTTTTCAAAATCTGTAGATTTTTGTATCCACAAATCTACACTAGGCGACACCATCGGCTGCGAAGTTGGGCGTGTCAATATGTATTTGCATATTTTCATTTTTTATTAATAATCAGAGTGGTAGATACTCTATGTATCGCCCTGGTGAAAGACCACCATTCCGAATTGAAATGTTGCTTGAAATGGCTTTAGCCGTGTTTGGTGACCAGATCTGAAAAGCCAGGTACTTCCCAACCTCCCTCTTTCCAATCTCCTTCCTTTCCGACGACATTCAGCCTCACGAAATACCCTATTTTGGGATGCCATAGTCTCACTGGCTCTAGACGGTTGGGAGCAGTTGAGACTCTTGTGCGGTAATCACGTAAAAAAAAAATTAAAAAACTTATTTTAACACTTAACCTTATAAAGTGCCTAAAGTTGTCTTAACTATTATAGTATGGCAGAAAATCTGTTTATTTTTCCTACTTAAAACCTTCGATCGGACAGCTCTGGCGTCATGAAATTTACACAGATTTTTCTGTCTAGAATAACAATTCTGCTCGCAATGTCATTTCCAACATGAGCTATTAAGATGTGAAATATCAATTTAATCGTGAAAATTAATTAAGACAGGAGTTGACAACCACTCAGAACTAGTGGGACTATGGCATCCCCATTTTTTTGGGATATTGTGATTATTGTATATTATTGCTCAAACCAACAGGCCTATCTTTACTTGCGAAAATGTGGAATAACGCCTTTGAACTAAACACAATCAATATATTTTTTACTTGTACCATCGTGTAGAATCAACCATAGACATAAAATTCATTCAAATCGAACGATAAATGTGGCACGGTCTTGATTTAAGTTTCAAGGCTCATAACGCTTATGAAAAGGATGGCAATACTTAACTGGATGTGTGTGTATGGATGAGATAGCTATATGAACGTCCCGCACTACTGTTATAATCTCTCTTCCCCGACGAACTTACTGAGCGACTAGCCAAGTAGAGTACGACGTACGCAAACGGTTGTCTTCCACACACCCGTGTATATCTGCGTTCGCTATCTCACATCATTTTGGTTGAAGAGCAGCTTGTCTGTCGAACGAATGTTTGTGTGATACTAAACGCAGTAAATCTCAGGTATGTCTCTCGGACTCGGTTTAGTACATTCACGCGCGTTGTCTCAGTAACGTATCTATATTTTTTATGTAAGTTTGTTTTGTTTGTTTTTGTATTTTATTTAGATGTACGCAAATATTTTTTTTCACACATTTAGTAAGAAAAAAACATTTATCAATTATAGAACAAAGCATATAAGGTTCCTATACAGCAGATATAAATTGAAATATATAAGCAGATATAAGTAGATACCTTATATATATAATAAATTAGAAACTAATGACTCATCGACTGCCTGATAATTATCTATGACTCACCGAAGTTTCGCAGACATAGCTGCACTTCATTTTTTCATGATTTTAATAATAAATCAACCATTTTAACTGTTCAATACGTCAAAAGAAATACAAAAGAAATCGTCGGATATCATCTGGCTTCCAGAAACTAGCATTATATAGCTTTAAAGGATACAGTATTATATACAGAGTATTCGACCGGTTAGCAGCTGGGTGGACAAACGCGTCGGATTCCCTCCCGGGCGTCGTGGGCCCAATTCCTCTGCTGGCTTAGTCCTCCATCATTGCCATAGACATAAAATATAAATGATTTTTGTCATTCTTTACGACTCTAGCAAAACTTGACTAGACCATGGTTTGAATATTCTCTCTTATGTTTATTTTGTCCTATTTTTGTCATCGCTTCATTTATTATTATGTATGTGCTATTGCTTCTCTGTTGCCCTTTTTCCATTTCGTGTTTTATATGTCTTTTTTATAATTGGACTTTAGTCCGTTAATTTATAAATAAATTAATAAGACACGTCATATTCATAGAAATCGAACGATGAGTGTGGCACGGTCTCGATTTTAGTTTCAAAGCTCATAACACTTATGCAAATGATAGCAATACTAAACAGAATGTGTGTGTACGGATGAGATAGCTATATGAACGTCCCGCGCTACTGTTATAATCTCTCGAAGGAAGCAATCACTTTGTGGTTTGACATTATAATTTAAATGAAAAATGTTTTTGTTTTAAACCACTTTATTTTATTTATATATATATTTCTGCATTCGACCGGTTTCGGTTGGACTCAACCTACTTCAGGAATGTACACATATAAACTATCTTTCCCTTTCTCCCCGTCCCTCCCCCCTACCTCTCTACCTACCCCTCTAACACCCCCTTTTGATGCTTTGTCCTGTTCTACTCTAATGTACTGTCTCTTTCCCCCACTTTCACTGTCTCCGTTATGATATTTCTGTATTTTAATTTTAGTTTATATGTGTACATTCCTAAACAAGGTTGAGTCCAACCGAAACCGGTTGAATGCAGAAATCTATATATATATTTAAATTAAATAAAATGGCTTAAAAAAAAACATTTTTTATTTAAATTGTTATAATCTCTCTTCCCCGACGAACTTACTGAGCGACTAGCCAAGTAGATAGAGTACGACGTACGGGAGCGGTTGTCTTCCACACACCTACGTATATCTGCATTCGCTATCTCACATCATTTTGGTTGAAGAGCAGCTTGTCTGTCGAACTAATGTTTGTGTGATACTAAACGCAGTAAATCTCAGGTATGTGTTGCGGACTCGGCTTAGTACATTCACGCACGTTGTCTCAGTAACGTATCTACATTATTTAATTTATCTAAGATCATTGTACAAGCAACATCTTCCGCTTACTATGATGGTAGTAGGAGTTTTTCAAATATTGTCATGTTATTCGTGAACCTGGAATATTTGTCTTTCTTTTAAAATATATGGATATATTAAAGTACAACTAATACAGATGAAAACACATTTATTTAAAATCATGAACAGTCTCCATGGTCGAGTGGTAAGACGCTCGACTACGTGTTCAAAGGTCGCGGGTACATCCCGGCGTGCGAAAATAAAATTTATTTAAATAACATGTGTCATAACAGATTTAATTCATATAAAATAATGTATGGTATATTTGCGGCACGTTACAGATTGGTGGATACTCTGAGTATCGCCCTGGTGAAAGATCACCATTTAGAATCGAAACGTTGCTTGAAATGACTTTAGTCGTGTTTGGTGACAGATTTCAATAGTCAGGTACGTCCTAACCTTTCTCTTCGCATCTCGTTTCCCTCCCCACTACTTTCAATCTCACAACATATCCCAGTTGGGGATGCCATAGTCTTATAGGTTCTAGACGGTTGGGATCAGTTGGGATTCTTGCGTTGTATTTCTCTATTAAAAAAAAAATACATTGAATTGAAATCTGAATAAAAAACTGTTTTTAAATGTTTTTTACACGTTTCCACGTTTTTTGTTATGCCACTAAACTTGACACAACTAAATGGTTTTTTAGGTTATATGCTATATTTTTGTTGATAACAATACTGTGAAAAAGTGGCTATACGAATAAACAAAAAAAATATGTCAATATGTGCTATGAATGGATGTATAAATACCATAGCCTTAGTCTTAGCCACGCCCAGGTCTGCCGAGTCCGGTAAAATTCATAAAAAACTGACTACACTGCCTTGGATAGATACCACTCTATATACTCTAAGGCGTCAACCGTCCCTCAGCTAAATTTAAAACTCCTCGAGACTTAGAGCAACACATCCTCTGCAGTTATTTCATCGTTGATCCATTGCTAAAATCATTATTACCATCAAATTAGACAGCGTAAAAACGCTAAGGCAAAAAGCATGGCGGTTGAACGAACGGTCAAAATTCACGATTCATCGAACCGAAAGATTGACAGAACGAGGTGGATTTGAATTTGCCGCATAGCATGGTGTTTTACACCATTTTATGGTGTTATTGTTGCCAATCTTTGTCGTCGCGTTTTGTTTTTTGTGTACCGGGCGAACCGTTATGTCAACCCGGTCAACGGCCCTCCTCACCGGCCAACAGAATCTTATTTATTTATGTACTAACGGACTGTTGTAAAATTACAAAAAAAATTCATAACACTAACTAACTAATATAAAACCCACTCTGTCTTGGCACACACTCCTTGCTTCGTTCACATTCATACAGCGTCTCATACACTCTTCTGTAATTCTGACTCTTCGCGTGGCCCGATTCAAGTATTTGATTCACTTTATTGCGCCATGTCTACCTCGGGCGTCCCCAACTTCTTCTTCCATTCACTTTCGCATCATATATTATTTTCACACTCTTATCTTCGTTCATTCGCTCTACGTGCCCAAACCATCTAAGCGTCTCTTTCTTGGTCCTTTTCATTACGCTAACATCAGCCTGCATACTTTCTGGTTATCCACATTTTTTAACACGGTCATACATGGTTTTACCGCACATACGTCTCGGGGATCTCATTTCCACAGCATTCAAGCCAGTTCCATGCCTCACTGCCATACTTCAGGGTTGGTATAAGCACTCCATTGTGGACTGCTAGCTTCGCTTCTTTGGACAATTTCTTATTATCTTCTCGGCCTTCTGAAAAGTGTTTATAAGTGGTACAAGCGCTTTACAGAAGGCCGAGAAGATGTTAATGACGATGAGCGTCCTGGAGTTGTGGAAAAACAAATCATGGATTTTATTCTTTGATCCATTTTTTTCAAAAGTAAAAAATCGAAGAACACACAAAAATGTGACTAACCTTTCCAGTTGTCAAAAACAAACCACCAATCCAAAATGGCTAATAATGCTTACATATGATAAACATATGTGTACCAATATAACAACAACAACAAAACATCGATAATCGAATGTACACAGCCCGCGAAAATACAAAATTCACCTTCCTTTTGAAATGGTGATATTGGGATTTGGGAAAATGGGACCCATTTTCACCATTATGTATATATATGCACATTCCTCTTATTCCATTAGTATATTTTTAAGTCCCGATGGAGATTCTGCTGAATCGAAACTAGTTGACATTTACCAAAATTAAAGTGGATTAAAACAACGTGTGTTTTTATTCAATTAATCATGCCAATCCACAGAGTGTTTGCACATGGTGATAATTTAATATAAATCTTTATAATATCGTCAGCTCTCTTTCCCTCTTAATACCAATTATTTCCTACTGCCTACTCTGATCAAAAACTCTGTGCACCCCACTGAATTTACGGAGGCGTGAACTGGTAGAGGAAGGAAGTTAACGAGAAAAGGGAAAAAAGCAATTTTATTTAATCTGAAAAAGTGTTAAAATGCATTTCATCTTCCCACACATGAATTGGTTTCAAATATTTATTCAGTTAATTTGAAACCAGTTAGATCAAACTCTCAGAAAAAAATAACATCGATTCATAGATCAACTGTCCAAATATTTGTAATAAATTCGTTTGAACTGAATTACATTTATTTTTATTTGATAGCTTTCTGGTTCCTCGATGTAACTTGACTTGCCAAGAAAAACTATTAGTTGCTTTAATCCACCCATTTCACATATATAGAATTATGTCTGGTGAAATCTTAGAGTACATAGAGTGTTATCTATCCAAGGCAGTGAAGTCAATTTTTGATGATTTTAACCTGACTCGGCGGACCTGGGCGTGGCTAAGACTAAGGCTACGGTATTTATACATCCATTCATAGCACATATCGACATAATGTTTTTGTTTATTCGTATAGCCACTTTTTCACAGTATTTCTATCAACAAAAATATAGCAAATAACCTAAAAAACCGTTTAGTTGTGTCAAGTTTAGTGGCATAATAAAAAAATGTGAGTGACCCAGAAGCTTAAGATCATTGCGACAGTATATAGAAGCGGTCTATTAAATTTGTTGTCTCTTTCTCTCTAATGGTGTACGACGTAAAAACCCGGAGAAAGTGATTTATCGCAAGTTTGTGTAGGTTGGGTAAAAATAATTAGCTCTCCCTCCATATATTGTTACTTCAAAACTGAAATACACTATAGGTAGGTACTTTATTAGGTATGCGGAGATTTGAAAAGATTATTTCAAAATTTGATAATTTCAATTACAGTTACAAATTTCATTAACACTCACAAGGGAAATTTTTAACAGTTATCATAATATAAGAATCCTACAATGATACTATGTTTTAAATATTACAGAATGTTTTTTTTACGATTGGAACAACTGTATGAATATATAATATAATTCCAACAGAAATTACTGCAAAAGACTGTGAAAGAGTGGTTATACCTGGGTTATACAAATAAACGCTACATTATGTCGACATGTGCTATGAATGGATGTAAAAAGGTGTGTCCATGAAAACCCTAGCCACGCCCGAGTCTGGAAAAATCAACAATCCTGACTACACTGTTTCGCAAAGCTATCCCTCCTGGTATATTATTGCTCTGAGGAAAATCCACAAAGACGTCTAGTAGGGAGGTATACCGAAAGATCATTCCAAACTACGCATAATATCGTTCACGAAGTTTACACTCTTACACCTCTTTGTTTATTTAGCGCAACGGCCAAAACAATAGGTACACTATTAGTGAGTGTTGAGACTGCGTTGAGTTAAATAATTTTCGTTTATAGCTCATAGACATAAAATACAAGACACGTCATATTCATACAAATCTTACGAAAAATGTAGCACCATTAGTAACGTCTTGTTTTCCGTTTCACCCGCTTATGAAAAGGATAGTCATTCAAAGAATATGTGTGTACGGATGAGATAGCTATATGAACGTCCCGCGCTACTGTTATAATCGGGTATCGCGCCACTAGCCGTGGTTGTTTTCCACACACTTATGTATTTCTGTCTCACACCGTTTTCGAGTAGCTAAAAACCTTCTGAATAATTGTATTTATCGAAATAATAATTGATTTGTGGGTAATAAATATAAATGGAAAGAAACTTCATGCGATATGTTTTTGCTCCCGAATGATTTTTACACCTCTCCAGGCATTTTTTTCTTAGAAAGGAGCCTACAGCGATGCGTTTGTGACAGCTGGTGACTGCTTGTCTGTCGAACGAATGTTTGTGTGATACTAAACGCAGTAAATCTCAGGTATTTCTCGCGGACTCTGTTTAGTGCATCCACGCGCGTTGTATAAGTAATGTATCTACATTATTTAATTCATCTAAGATGTAGCTATTGCTATCCAATGGTCGGTGTACATTTTTATCGATAGCGTTAGACGTTGTAATGTTCGCTGACGAACTCGATAAATGCTCCTTGGGTAAGGCGCGCTTTTGTTCGGGGATGTAGAATAAAATATAATCACTTTACTTGCATATTTTTTTTTAGAAGAATTTATAGAGTACAATATTTAAACCTTTAACTGCAGATATTTATGTACCGCACGAAAGTGCGATCTGGATAGTAATGCTTGAAGAAATGGGTTGAGGGTAGAACAGAGTCGTAGCAAAATGGTCATAGTCCAACATGTGGTATAAGGGATAATTCATGTTCAAAGGAATTTAGAAATCGGCCCTTACAATACGATTTAAGAGACAGAAAGACATTAAAAGAAGCAATTAAGAAATACTTAAAGGACGGTTGTATGAATGGTTTTTGACATGGGTTAAACTGCACAAATGGCGCGAATGGGTGGGTCTCTTTACAACGTTGACGGCATCTAGCTGTTATTTTCAACGGCTAGTTATATTTTGACACAGTACTAACGGATAAGCCCCATTTGGGTTAGCAACCTTCATCTTTATCTATTGTCAAGACAGAAAAACTAGAGCGTGATGCGCTCCAACAATACACTTCTAGAACTGGCATCTCAACCGCATTTAGATGTATATGCAATACTCACATAGGCTAGACCGAAATCTGAATAGTGATAAACAAAGACAAATTTATTGATGGTGAAAAGAATTTTTTAAATTTTTGTATTATTTCAGAGTCAGGTATTTAGACAATATATTTATTTATTTATTAATCTAAAGTTAGATCACATCATTTGTGTGTTAATTATTTATACAGACACGGTCACTGCAAACTACTAGATACTCTAAGTATCGCCCTGGTGAAAGACCACCATTCAGAATCTAACCGTCGCTTTGAATGGCTTGAGATATGTTTGGTGACCAGTTCTGAATAGCAAGGTACTTACCAACCTTCGTCTTCCCCATCTCCTTTCCTTCCGTCTTTTCTTTAGCCTCACAAAATACCCCAATTAGGGAGATGCCATAGTCTCACTGGCTCTAGACGGTTGAGAACAAGTGAGTGTAATAGTAAGGTACTTCCCAACCTTCATTTTCCCCATCTCTTACCCTTCCCTACTCCTTTAAGCCTCACAACATACCCCAATCGGTAATGCCATAGTCCCACTGGCTCCAGATGGTTGGGACATTCACTATATATATTTTTTAGTAGAAACCAATCGCTTTGTGGTTTGACATATTTAATGAAAATTAAATAATAACTTTGAATAAGACCACAGATTTTATTTTGATTTTTATGACCCACCGGTTTCGCTTAGCCAAAGCATCATCAGGGTACAAAACTAAACTAAAAATAATTAAAACATAAAATAAATAGTGTATAGTTAAATATACAAATAGAGGGAGAACACTAGCGTTGGGAAATTAAAATGTTTTGTGAATGCTTCACGAATTGCTAGTTCTTTAAAATGAAACCTTCGCAGTGAACACTTCAATTGAAGTCGAACTCGCAAATAAGAGATTTGAATTTATCCGGTTATTTGTTCAGTTCTTTTTGGAACCGGTTCCTCGCCGAAAAAAACACGTCCTAGTCGGTAGGGATTTGAAAGTGAAAAGAACTGGAACCGGTTCCTTGCCAAAATAAAACGTACTAGTCGGTAGAGATCTCCCAAGAAATCACGTTCCTTTAGATCGAAGTACTTTGAAGTCGAACTTTGATTGAAGTACTTCTTTATAGGCTTTGAAGTTCAACTTCACAACTGAACTGCTGCAAATTGAAGTAGTTCTTTGTAATTTAATTTCCAATGAAGTATTTGTTTAATTGAATGAAGTTAATGAAATGAATGGACGCTAAAATGAACTACCAGCTTCAATTGAAGTATTTGTTCAATGAACAGTGAATGAAGTAGGAACTGCTGCCAAAAGAAGTAGTTCTTTCAGAGCGGTCACAACGCTAGAGAACACAATATGTACTCGTATTTATATGCAAAGTTATTCTTTCATTTTCACTATACATATTTTTTAAGCATAAAATTGTTTATTTTTCGATGTGTACACAACTGACACTTGTTAACTATAGACCTACAAACTTATCTGTTGCATGCGGTCAAAATAAGAACTGCCAATTGAAAAAAACATACATTTCTTTGTGACTTGAATATGTACAGAAGTCACCTCCCAACTTCTCAGATAAGTGAAAGTTCAGTGAGAGACTCAAACCACATAAATCAGTGTTTGTTCGCGAACCTGACTTAAGCTCCCCTGTCGTAGAAGATTCGATTGATTGTTCTCGGTTCACTGACGCAACTAATCTGCCAAAGATTGTGATTTGCATCTCCGGCGATCTGCAACTAATGGTCCGTGATTTCCTCGAGTCAATGATAGCTATAAATATATATTAAGTTGTGCATTATACCTTCGAGTAGCAACTGTTACTATTTTTTATTGTTAGATGGTTTTATGTTGGGTTTGACCTCGTTGTTTATTCTATGGTGGGAGGTCGCGACAGAGGATTGTTAGTTTTGCAAGGGACCAAAAGAGAGCGCAATATTTTTTAAAGAATTTCTCAATTTCGTTTTATCAAATCCTGATGTATGGCAGTGAGGCATGGAACTGGCAGAGGAAGGATGAAAGTAGACTAAATGCTGTGGAAATGAGATCTTTGAGACGTATGTGCGGTAAAACCACGTATGATCGTATTAAAAATGTGGATATCCGGAAAGAATGCAAGGCTGATGTGAGCGTAATGAATAGGATCAAGAAAGGGACGCTTAGATGGTTTGGGCATGTAGAGCGAATGAACGAAGAAAGGAGTGTGAAAAGAATATATGATGCGAAAGTGAATGGAAAAAGAAGTCGAGGACGCCCGAGAAAGACATGGCACGATCAAGTAAATCAAATACTTGAATCGGGTCATGTGAAGAGTCAGAATAACAGAAGAGTATGTATGAGACGATGTATGAATGTGAATGAAGCAAGTAGTGTGTGCCAAGACAGAGTTATATGGAGGTCCGTCCTCTCTGCCTACCCCTGCGGGGAAACGGCGTGATGGTTAGTTAGTTAGTTAGTTAGTTTTGGTTTATATATATTTTTATATATTCAAACGTGTTTTTCTCAGTTTTATCTCTCTCTTTTTTTAAAAGAAAGACAAACATTCCCGTGTTACGAATAACCTGACAATATTTGAAAAACTCCTACTGCCATCATAATTAGCGGAAGATGTTGCTTGTGCAACGACGGAGGACTTAGCCAGCGGAGGAAATGAACGCACGACGCCCGGGTGGGAATCCGACGCGTTTGTCCACTTAGCTACCGACCTATTTTATTTGGGGTTGGACGCTTTCTTCATAACTACGTCCAATTAGGGGTATGTTGTTATGCTGAAGAGGGTAGAAAGGAGATAGGTTAGAGGAAGGTGAGGAAATACTTGTCTGTTAATATCTGTTGAATAAACCCTGGTAAGCCAGTTCAAGCCGCATTTCCATTCAGAATGGAAGTCTTTCACTAGAGCGAAAACGCTCTTTCGAGGGCATAGAAAATCGTCACTTCTGCGTTTAGAGCCAAGGATCTAACCGCTCTGTCGCGAAGATCGTGATTCATGATGAGTATTCCACTCCTAAAATAAACTGAAATGGCCTATGAATATGTCACATTGACATTAAGAAATGAATCGATCGATTGACCTAAAGCTACAATCAGGTGCGGACTCGGTGTTAACGATGTTTATCGACATATAGATAAAGTTATCTTTTCTCGATAAACTAAGCAGCTTTAGTCGATTAGAACTGTCAGACTTTATTTAAATTATAATTGTATTCCTACATTTTGTTGCCGTATTTTACAGTAGGCATTGATATATATCCACACCTCAGAGCAATAATATACCAAGAGGGATATCTCTGCGAAAAAGTGTCAGAATTTCAGATTTTTTTCCTGACTCGGGCGTGGCTAGAGTTTTCGTAACCACACCTTATTACATCCATTCATAGAACATGTCGACATAATGTAGCGTTTATTTAAATAATCACTTTTTCACATTATTGTCATCAACACAAATAAAGGATATAATCTTGAAAACCGTTGAGTTATGTCGCGTAACAAAACTAAATGGGCGGAGTCACCGGAGACGGAAAACATACTTACATACCTAAAAGTGGTGCGATATCATTCGACAACGTGTCTCATCTCTTTTTTCTCACGGTTAACGACGTGAAAATCCGGAGAAAGTTATTTGTCACCAATTTGTATAGGTTGGGTAAAAATATTTGGCTCTCCCTCCATATATATTCTTACCCCAAGCATGCTAACATACCTAAAAGTGGTGCCATATTATGTGACAACTTGTCTCGTCTCTTTCTCTCTCACAGTTTACGACGTAAAAACCCGGAGAAAGTGATTTATCGTAAATTTGTATAGGTTTGGTAAAAATATGTATCTCTCCCTCCATATATATTCCGACTCCAAGCATGCTAACATGCCTTAAAGTGGTGCCATATTATGTGACAACTTGTCTCGTCTCTTTCTCTCTCACGGTTTACGACATAAAAACCCGGAGAAAGTGATTTATCGCAAATTTCTATAGGTTGGGTGAAAATATTAGGCTCTCTCTCCATATATATTTTAATTGCAAGTATGCGCCTGTTTAAAATTTTCTCCCAGGTTACGGTTTCCATCTGCGCTAGGTAGATCCAGCTCTGCAAAAAACGGAGGTTGACACGGATGGCACTAACAGCTGATATTATTTCCGTTTGGGCACTAAAGTATAATGCCCAACATCGCGTGTTCGTACGCTATAAAACTCCATCTCGATAGTAAATAGAACCTCCCAAAACAGAGCCTTAGCGAGACTTGAATTTTCAAAATTTCCTGATTTTATTCAAAAACTATTCTTGTTTGTATTTAGCAAATAAACATTAGATCGACGCAAGTTTTTGACACGATAGAAAATGTGATGTGCGCGAAACACGAATAACACAGGGTTGATGCCTTTCTAACTGTACTAACCGGTTTCGACTGGGTTTTGGACCATTTTATTTGTAACATTTCTTTTCTTTTTCATCTTTTCAAAAGAAAGACAAACATACCCGGGCAACGAATACCGCACAAGAGTCCCAACTGCTCTCAGCCGTCTAGAGCCAGGAGACTATGACACCCCCAGTCGGGGTATGTTGTGAGGCTGAAGGTAGTGGGGAGGGGGAAAGGAAGGTTGTCAAGTGCCTGCCTATTCAGATCAGGCCAACAAACTAGGCTAAAGCCATTTCAAGTAACGTTTCGATTCTGAATGGTGGTCTTTCACCAGGGCGACATAGTGATAATAATAATAATATTGGTATGATTTGTATAGCGCCGTTTTTGTGAAAAATCACCTCAAGGGCGCTGTATAGATCTTATTTTCTATTATTACATAGAAATTCCTAGTTTAAATAAGAAAATATACAGGAACATACTTACCTGGCAGGTCCCATCAGATAGACACATTTATTAACTTAAAATTATAATCATTTTTTTTTTCCGATTTAGGGCATGGGAGCGAAATTAAAAAAAGGACTTTCTGAATTTGTCGTACAGTACAGGATTCGGTTAAAATTTGTATATCTAAAGGTGATTCGTCGAGAGACAGATTATTTTGAGATTCTTTTAATGAATTTAAGGATATGAGAGTCTGAAAAAAAAAGTTTTCAGTTTGGACCGAAATTCTGTTATACAAGTATGTATATCTGACATACAATTATGTATTGATGAAATGTGAAATGACACATATGAAACTAAATAAAATTTATTTGCGCACACCGGGATTTGAACCCGCGATCAATTTGAAGAAAAACCGTTATCGCCAATTCGTATAAGAAGTTTTGTCTCCTAGGTCCCAGACAGGCCAACGAAGTTGACAATCTGTTCAAGAAACTGAACAGACAGGTACTTCCCAACCTTCCTCTTCTCCATCTCCGTCCCCTCCTCACTACATTCAGCCTCACAACACACCCCGATTGGGGATGCCATAGTCCCACTGGCTCTAGACGGTTGGGAGCAGTTGAGACTCTTGTGCGGTATTATTATTAGCAACTAGTGCAGTTGACCTTACGAATAATATGACTTAACAGCTGTCGAAGAGGGCATTGAGCAATGAAACATAAACAATGCATGACCACGTGGCTCCAAGTCCCGACCAATCAATCTTGCCAACGGAGTGATATGGATTTTCTGGCAACTTTCCTATTTGTACGAGCGACCAACTTTTTGGCTTCGGTTTAAACTAGTGATGTGGACAATCGAAATATCGATTGCTAAATGCTTTTTTCAATATTATTCATCCTTCACCTCGACGCTCGTCTACGAATCCAAAGGTCGCGAGTTCGAACCCGGCGTACTTAAATACATTTTATTTATTTTATTTTACATTTAATTCATATTATTTTTTTCTTAAAAGGGAAGACAAACATTCCCGGGTTACGAATAACCTGACAATATTCGAAAAACTCCTACTGCCATCATAAGAAGCGGAAGATGTTGCTTGTGTAATGATGGAGGACTCAGCCAGCAGAGGAATTGAACGCACGACGCCCGGGTACCAGCTACCGACCGGTCGATAATATAAGGTATATTTGCGGCACGTTCCAGAGTGGTAGATGCTAAAAGTATCGCCCTGGTCAAAGACCACCATTCAGAATCGAAACGTTGCTTGAAATGGCTTTAGCCGTGTTTGGTGACCAGATCTGAATAGCCAGGTACTTCCCAACCTTGCTCTTCCCCATTTCCTTCCCCTCTTCACTACCTTCAGTCTCACAACATACCCCGATTGGGGATGCCATAGTCTCACTGGCTGTAGACAGTTGGGAGCAGTCGCGAAACGGGGGTTTGCCCGAAATTCATATCTGTAACAATTTTTTTTTTTCGAGGATGCACTCTGGATGTTAGCAATTTATATTTAAGATTCATAAAAATTTACCCTTCTATTCACATTCTTACCGTAAAACGATTTCCAAATTTAAAAAAAAATTGTTTTTATTTTTTTATGCCATAAATTGGTCACTTCCCGAGATATTCCTCAAAAAACATACGAAATTGTAGTAGTATTTTTATCAAAATTAATTAAGATTCAAAGCTTAAAACGTTTGATTATTTGTATCTGCTACAGCAAACTCAACCCTATACCCCTTCTGCCGAGAGCCAAACATTCGTTTTGCCGTCTGGCGTTTCGAGTGTTATGTCATTTTTGCATCATTTGCCACTCAAAAGATGATAAAGATGTCTAAGCTGTGCCCAATGTCACGATGAATTTTTAATTTGTTTTAACGAATTCTTCGTGAAATCTTATGTTTATTTGGGATTTTGACTTCACCTACCTGTAAATAAAGGATATTTGTAAAATTTCCGCAATTTAATAGAACATGAACGAATAAAAAATAATTTAAGTTCTATTCTTAGGTGTCACCCCTTCTGCCGTACGCCAAACATTCGTTTTGCCATCTAATGTTTCGAGTGTTATGCCATTTTTGCATCATTCCCCACTCAAAAGCTAATAAAGATGTGTAAGCTGTGCCCAATGTCACGGTGAATTTATAATTTAAATCTTGTGTTGACCTCACCTGATGTTTATGTATTTATTACAGGCAGACTTATTGCCTAGTGGTTATTTATTTCAACCATCCTCTGAGCCTTTTCTACCGGTATTAAAATGGAAGACACCCCGAAGAAGATACACGTCATTGATCTATTCAGCACCCAACAAATCAAATAATGAAGATGTCCTTTGTTTAACTGCGCAACTCTGCCGAAGCTGTTCGAGAAGTAAACAATCCGTAGAATGGAGATGACCCACCCACCGAAATGCGTTTCTGCGCATCAGCCGTCAGCCGCATTCTTTCGTTTGTCAGATTGCAACTGAGCGATTATTTCGAAAACTGATTCGATAATCTAAATGTTTCGAATTCGCCCATCACTATTCTGAGTAGAATCTCTACTTTGAAGTCATCATTCTACAATTCTCAGGCGTATTTAGGGTCAAAGCTAGACGGATTAGTTTCCCAAGGTTGACGAACGCAATCGCAGCGCTAAGTTTGACCAATCGCTTTAGCATTTAATACGCTATGTACGCTATACGCTATATCAGCTGTGTTTAATTTTATTTGTTTTTTAACTAATGCATTTTAAGGCAATATTTCATGGGAGGTAGACGCCTTGAAAAACTGAATACTGCACAAGAGTCCCAACTGCTCTAAACAGTGTGGAGCCAGTGGGACTATGGCATCCCTAATTGGACGTGGTTGTGCAGAAAGCGTCCAACCCACAATGTACCGAAATCGAGTTTTATATTTTTTTTTTTTACATGAATACCGCACAAGAGTCTCAACTGCTCCCAACCGTCTAGAGCCAGTGAGACTATGGCATCCCCAAATTGGGTATGTTGTGAGGCTGAAGGTAGTGGGGAGGGGAAGGAGATCGGGAAGAGGAAGGTTGGGAAGTACCTGGCTATTCAGATCTGGTCACCAAACACGGCTAAAGCCATTTCAAGCAACGTTTCGATTCTGAATGGTGGTCTTTCACCAGGGCGATACGAGTATCTACCACTCTGGAACGTGCCGCAAATATACTTGTTATTATTTTTATATGAATTAAATGTGTTATGCCACATATTAATTAAATAAAAGTTATTGGCGCACGCCGGGTTTGAACCCGCGACCTTTGGATTCGTAGTCGAGCGTCTTACCACTCGACCATGGAGGCCGTCATGTTTTCCTACAGATTTATTTATTATTTTACTTGAACATACATGTTTTTATCAGTTGATAAATTGCCCATCCCACTAGGTATAAGCCTGTGTTGGGATGGCGATTTGCAAAAGTATTTTTTTAGCTACATAGTGACTTGTTAATATCGAAAATATAGTACATACCTAATAAAAATAATATATGTAAATGACAAATTTGAAGATATAGAATCTACATATTAAGAACTAAATCAAACTTGGTTTTTAAGGGGAGTAATGAAATTGCTTTTAAATAAGCTTTTGGTTTGTATGGTTCTGATGGTGCTGGGCAGAGAATTGAATTGCTTAGTGGCGTTGTACTTAAAACTTTTTTGTCCGTAAGCGGTTTTTTAGGCTGGGATATTAAAGGATTTTATGTGCGACTGCCTTAAGGTTCTAGAAATTTTCCTTTCTTTTTATATAATGCTCGCTTCATTCACATGCATACATCGTCTCATAATACTATTCTGTTATCCTTACTCTTCACAAGTCAAGTATTCGATTCACTTGATCGTGCCGTATCCTCTTCAGGCGTCCCCGACTTCTTCTGCCGTTTAATTTAGTGTCATATACGTAATTCTGTATGCTAACTAACTAACTAACCATCACGCCGTTTCCCCGCAGGGGTAGGCAGAGAAGACAGACCGCCATACAACTCTGTCTTGGCACACACTTCTTGCTTCATTTACATTCATGCATCGTCTCATACATACTCTTCTGTTATTCTGACTCTTCACATGACCCGATTCAAGTATTTGATTTACTTGATCGTGCCATGTCTTTTTCAGGCGTCCTCGACTTCTTCTTCCATTCAGTTTCGCATCATATATTCTTTTCACACTCCTTTCTTCGTTCATTCGCTCTACATTCCCAAACCATCTAAGCGTCCCTTTCTTGATCCTATCCATTACGCTCATATCAGCCTTGCATTCTTTCCGGACATCCACATTTGTAATACGGTCATACATGGTTTTACCGCACATCCGTCTCAAAGATCTCATTTCCACAGCATTCAGTCTACTTTCATCCTTCCTCTGCCAGTTCCATGCCTCACTGCCATACATCAGGGTTGGTATAAGCACTCCATTGTGGACTGCTAGCTTCGCTTCTTTGGACAATTTCTTATTTGCCCTAACAGCGTTCAGTCCTCCATTAATGGAGTTTCCTGCATTCACCCTTCTTTCAATATCCTTATCAGCCTTAGAGTATACAAGAGGTAGCCCAAGCCAAAGCCAGTGAAGTCAGTTTTGGACTTGTTTTTGATGATTTTAACATGACTCGGCGCAAATGGGCGTGGCTAAGACTAAGGCTACGGTATTTATACATCCATTCATATCACATATCGACATAATGTTTTTGTGTATTCGTATAGCCACTTTTTCACAGTATTTTTATCAACAAAAATATAGCATCTAACCTAAAAAACCGTTTAGTTGTGTCAAGTTTAGTGGCAAAATAAAAAATGTGGGCGGAGTCCTGCCGTTAACCAGCGAAAATAACCAGCTTAAGAACATTACGACAGTATATAGAAGCCGTCCAAGAAATTTGTTGTCTCTTTCTCTCTCATGGTGTACGATGTAAAAACACGGAAACAGTGATTTATTACAATTTCGGATGGGTTGGGTAAAACAAATTAGCTATCCCTTCATATATTGTTCCTTCAAGTTATCAGCCTTTCCGTCTCTTGTAAATATACTTCCCAAATACACAAACTCATCCACTGCAATTCATTAATATTTTCACACTGAGAAGTGGTTTTGCTTTCGATGAAATAATACAATTATAATTTAGTTGTGTCTATGATCGATAAACCTTGTGACCTATTTTGTCATGTATTATTCTGGTCGATTCGTAACGCGAACGACGCGAGTTGACTAGATAACTCGTTTTTTCAAGAGACTTTGCGACATTTTTAATTAACACTCCCATTCTGAGGGGGGTTCTAATGTCACCCCGAACGAGAGTTTTGTGCTATGTTTTAGATAAATATCACTGAAATATTAAAAGTATACTTCTTCCCTTTAAGTAAGAACATATGTGGAGAGAGAGCTAAATATTTTTACCCAACCTATACAAATTTACGATAAATCACTTTCTCCGGGTTTTTACGTCGTATATCATAAGAGTGAAAGAGACCAGATAAGTTGTCACATCATATTGCATAGTGTATACTTTGCCTTATGTCAAAGCCATATAGGATATGGAATAGCTGGTTGGGGGGGAGTTGCTATTACCTTGCTAGGTCCTCTTAAAAAAATACAAAAAAGTAATTTTACGAATTATATTTAGAAACCCAACAACGCCACTCTTTCAACTTTTAAGAATCCTCAATATCAGACAGCTATATCTATCTTAAAATAGTGTTAAAAATAACTCATTCTTCAAAATCTTTAATGTATATCACACATAATAAAAATACAAGGGGCAAACAACAAGAAAGACTTTTTAGCACCTAAATACAATACAGCTTTTGCACAAAGACACCATATGTACATCGCGCCTCACACTTACAACAAACTCCCACCACAGACTGTAGCCATCACAAATATGTATTCCTTTATTCCGATTTTTTCTGCCGCTCTGACGTAAGCAAACTTCAAATATGTATTACTCGACTTGCAGCGAACTTAACGCGATGTAAAATATCTCTATGGAAGGAATATTTTGTTGACAAGCGATTGCAATTCACTAAAATATGCAAGAACAGGTTTTAAAGGATAAAAACTCCTGAAAAGATAATGATGAATGATCGTGTCCTATAGGACACTCTGGCATACTAGAGGTTAACTAACTAACCATCACGCCGTTTCCCCACACTCTTAGCACACACTCCTTGCTTCATTTACATTCATACATCGTCTCATACATACTCTTCTGTTATTCTGACTCTTCACATGACCCGATGCAAGTAATTAATTTACTTGATCGTGCCACGTCTTTCTCGGGCGTCCTCGACTTCTTCATATATTCTTTTCACATTCCTTTCTTGTTCATTCGCTCTACATGCCCAAACCATCTAAGCTTCCCTCTCTTGATCCTATTCATTACGCTCACATCAGCCTTGCATTCTTTCCGGATATCCACATTTTTAATACGGTCATACATGGTTTTACCGCACATACGTCTCAAAGATCTCATTTCCACAGCATTCAGTCTACTTTCATCCTTCCTCTGCCAGTTCCATGCCTCACTGCCATACATCAGGGATGGTATAAGCACTCCATTGTGAACTGCTAGCTTCGCTTCTTTGGACAATTTCTTATTTGCGCCAACAGCGTTCAGTCCTCCGTTAATGGAGTTTCCTGCATTCACCCTTCTTTCAATATCCTTATCAGCCTTCCCAGCCTTTCCGTCTCTTTCCTAACTAGAGGTTAAGTGTAATATTACGTAAATTAATGTTTTTTTTCTTCTTTTCAGCATGGCGTCGGCATTGAGTTAGTCCGAGTCCTTACGGAGAGTCCTGCCCCTAAAATATCCAATGTTTTCTGCGAATGTGACACCAAGGATGACGTTGTAAGTATTCTAACATAATAAAATATTACTACTCCTTGCTTTATTTATATATAGTGAATACCGCACAAGAGTCCCAACTGCCCCCGACCGTCTGGAACCAGTGAGACTATGGCATCCCCAATTGGAGTATGTTGTGAGGCTTAAGCTAGCGGGGAGGGGAAAGAAAAGGGGAAGAGGCAGGTTAAAAAGTACCTGAATGTTTAAAACTGGCCACCAAGCAGTGGCGACTCGTGACTTTTTAGTGTTGTAGAGTGTTGATATTGAAAAATACGACGTTATTGATGTTGTTGTAGTCAAAAATGATTTTAATTTTTTTTTCAAAAAAAATTTTTTGTATGAAGATTTTCAGGATTTTTCAGTTTTGGTGGTGCACTGCACGGCTTGCTGAAAAATCTTCATACAAAAAATGAAATTTAAAAAAAAATTAAATATCATTTTCGGCCATAACAGCATCAATAATGACATTTTCTTTCAATCTTACACTCTAGAACACTAAAAAGTCACGAGTCGCCACTGCCACCAAGCACGGCTAATCCAAATTTCGATGACATTTGGAGAGAGCATAATAATAATAACAGTTGAAAAACTCCTACTGCCGTCATAATAAACGGAAAATGTTGCTTGTGCGATGATGGAGGACTTGGCCACGAGAGGAATCGAACCCACGACGCCTGGGTGGAAACCCGAGGCATTTGTCCACTCAGTTACTAACCGTGTAATCTGTGGTAGTGACGGCCTGCATGGTCGGGTGGTAAGACACTTGACTACGAAACCAAAGGTCGCGGGTTCAAACCCGGCGTGCGCCAATAACTTTTATTTAATTCATATGTGTCATAACACATTTAACTCGTATAAAATAATATTAAGTATATTTGCGGCACGTTCCAGAGTGGTAGATACTCCAAGTATTGCCCTGGTGAAAGACCACCATTCAGAATTGAAACGTTGCTTGAAATGGCTTTAGCCGTGTTTGGTGACCAGATCTGAATAGCAAGGTACTTCCTAACCTTCCCCTTCCTCATCTCCTTCCCCTCCCCACTAGCTTAAGCCTCACAACATACCCCAATCGGGGATGCCATTGATTGTCTCACTGGCTCTAGACGGTTGGGAGCGCTTGCACTTTTTTGTGGTATTCACGTAAAAAAAATAAATCAAGTGCGCTTTATACTAAATTAAGTAAGCTAATGAGACTAACTAACAAGGAGGAAATAATATATAATATGTATACAAATTAAAACTATCTAAAATCAAGATCGTTATCATAAATCATGAGAGAAAAAGGTTCAGATATGGGTCTAATCTTAGAGTATATAGAGTGGTATCAATCCAAGGCAGTGTAGTCAGTTTTTGATGATTTTACCTGACTCGGCGGACCTAGGCGTGGCTAAGACCAAGGCTAGAGTATTTATACATCCATTCATATCACATATCGACATAATGTTTTTGTTTATTCGTATAACCACTTTTTCACAGTATTGATATCGACAAAAATATAGCATCTAACCTAAAAAACCGTTTAGTTGTGTCAAGTTTAGTGGCATAGTAAAAAATGTGGGCGGAGTCCCGCTGTGACCAAGAGCCCAAGATCATTGTGACAGTACGTAGAAGCGGAGTATTATATTTGCTGTCTCTTTCTCTCTCATGGTGTACAACGTAAAAACCCGGAGAAAGGGATTTATTGCAAGTTTGTATCGGTTGGGTAAAAATAATTAGCTCTCTCTCCATACATTGTTTCTCCTAGGGTCTAACAGTGCATGTGTATATCAACAGATTAAAAAAACAATTTGCTAGAAGCTTAGGGTTTAAAAATCCAGATGAAACTAACCAGATGGAACTAACCAGATGGAACTTACCAGATGGAACTAACCAGATGGAACTGGTTCTCGCCCAAAAACCACGTAAAGAACGGGACAAAGAATATCAATATTTTTATTTGCGAAAATTTGGAATCGGTTCCTCGAAGATATAATATCGACGGTTCCAGTGACCGGCTAGGAACCGGTTCCTTTTTTAACCGGGACAGGAATATCGACCGTCTCTACACCAGATGCATTTGAAGTTATCCACGACTTTCCAAGAGTGGGTATCCTGGCAGCTTTGTACTAGAATCCACAATTAGATGGATATGTTTTTCTTGTGGGAAGTGTGTCATTGAATCTTTGCGGGAGCATTCTGGCTGAAGTCATCTTTAAATTATTTCTGATGACGATATATCTCGACTCTCCAGACATACCTAGTCCAATGAGTCTACATCTTAGAGTATACAAGAGGTAGCCCAAGCCAAGGCAGTGAAGTCAGTTTTGGACTTGTTTTTGATGATTTTAACATGACTCGGCGCAAATGGGCGTGGCTAAGACTAAGGCTACGGTATTTATACATCCATTCATATCACATACCGACAATGTTTTTGTGTATTCGTATAGCCACTTTTTCACAGTATTTTTATCAACAAAAATATAGCATCTAACCTAAAAAACCGTTTAGTTGTGTCAAGTTTAGTGGCAAAATAAAAAATGTGGGCGGATTCCTGCCGTTAACCAGCGAAAATAGCCAGCTTAAGATCATTACGACAGTATATAGAAGCGGTCCAAGAAATTTGTTGTCTCTTTCTTTCTCATGGTGTACGATGTAAAAACTCGGAAAAAGTGATTCATTACAATTTCGCATGGGTTGGGTAAAACAAATTAGCTATCCCTCCATATATTGTTACTTCAAGGTCTACATTTATTCACTCGGAGTAATAATATACCAGGAGGGAGCGCTAGGTAGTCAGGATTGATGATTTTTTCCTGACTGGGGCGTGGCTAGGGCTAGGTTATTTATTAGCGTTGTGACCGCTCCGTAAAAACTACCTCTTCTGGCGGCAGTTCCCACTTCCTTCATTGTTCATTGAACAAATATTTCAATTGAAGTTAGATTACAAAGAACTACTTAATTATGCGTTGAGTTCAGTTGCGAACGCTTTGAAAGAACTACTTCTTCTGGCAGCAGTTCCTACTTCATTCATTCAAGTCGATCTAAAGGAACGTGATATTTTGAGAGTTCATTTCGTTTTAAAATTTCTACCGACTAGTACGTTTTTATTTTGGTGAGGAACCGGTTCCAGTTCTTTTCAATTTGAAATCTTTACCGTTTAGTAGTTTTGTTTTGGTGAGGAATCAGTTCCAGTTCTTTTCACTTTTTAATGTCTACCGACTAGTACTTTTGTTTTGGCGAGGAACCAGTTCCAGACTAGTACGCGTTTTTTTCGGCGAGAAACCAGTTCCAGTTCTTTTCATTTTCAAATCCCTACCGACTAGGACGTGCTTTTTTCGGCGAGTAACCGGTTCCGAAAAGAACTGAACAAATAACCGGATGAATTCAAACCTCTTTTTTGCGAGTTCGACTTCAATTTAAGTGTTCATTTTAAAGAACTAGCAAGTTCGACTACAAAGAACTGGTTCTTCTCCAGTTCCATCTGATTTTTTGGAGAGGATTTTTTAATACCTAGCCGGTCACTGGAACGGTCGATATCCCTTGTTTGTGGGCGAGGAACCGGTTCCTTTCACTTTCAAATCTCCACCGACTAGTAATTTTGTTCTGGCGAGGAACCAGTTCCAGTTCTTTTCGTTTTCAAATCTCTACCGACTAGTACTTTTGTTTTGGCGAGGAACTTTTGTCGATTTGCTAGTACTTAAAAAAACACCAGCAACCGGTTCCTTGCTGGTCACCGGTAACTGGAACCGCAACACACCCAATTCTGATATCGACCATATGTAATCTCTCTTTCGGGAGTTCGACTTCAATTGAAGTGTTCACTGCGAAGGGTTCATTTTAAAGAACTAGCAGTTCGCGAAGCATTCACAAAACATTGAAGTTTTTCCCAACGCTAGTATTTATACATCCATTCACAGCACGTATCGACATAATGTTTTTGTTTATTTGTATAACCATACTCTAAGTATCGCCCTGGCGAAAGACCGACACTCAGAATCTAAACGTTGCCTTAAATGGTTTTAGCCGCGTTTGGTGGCCAGATCTGAATAGCCAGGTACTTCCCAACCTTCCTCTTCCCCATCTCCTTCCCCTCCCCAATACATCCAGCCTCACAACATACCCCAATTGGGAGCGGTTGGGAGCAGTTGGGACTCTTGTGTGGTATTAACTGTAAATAATAATAAAAAAATCTTAGCGGCTCAGAATGATAAATCCAACGGAAACATGTCTTAACTGTCATTATAGACGGGCGTATTGGAACGGTTCCAACACTGAGAGATGACATCATTCAAGGACAAAGTTTTGTTACATAGCTTCTGTAATACATTACATTTGCATGCGTTCGCTGAAATCAAATGTGTGATTTTTAGGCGTATATAATTTGTTTATTAACTTTTTTGTTTCTTAAATTATTTTTTTACATTACCTACCCCACTAGGTCATAAGAACCTGTTCTGAGGTAAGTGACAGTGAGTACAAGTAGAATAATCTTTAAAAAATGATGATATTTGTTACACAATGTTCTAGTTTGCCATGGTGAAGAATTTCAAGTGCCATTTTAGGAGGTGTTTAATTTCCTTGGGGTCCTTACCCATTAGCCATTTAGTAATGTTTTGATTAAAGGAGTACATATTGGTGATGGCTACAGTCTGTGGTGGGAGTTTGTTGTAAGTGTGAGGCGCGATGTACATATGGTGTCTTTGTGCAAAAGCTGTATTGTATGAGGTGATGTAGGTATGACGGCCTGCATGGTCGAGTGGTAAGACGCTCGACTACGAATCCAGAGGTCGCGGATTCGAAACCGGCGTGCGCGAATAAATTTTATTTAATTAGTACGTACTCGTATGTGTCATAACACATTTAATTGATTAAAATAAAATTAAGTATATGTGCGGCACGTTCCAGAGTGGAAGATACTCTTAGTATCGCCCTGGTGAAAGACCACCATTCAGAATTGAAACGTTGCTTGAAATGGCTTTAGCCGTGTTTGGTAACCAGATCTGAATAGCCAGGTACTTCCCAACCTTCCCCTTTCTCATTTCCTTCCCCTCCCCGCTACCTTCAGCCTCACAACATACCCCGATTGGGGATGCCATAGTCTCACTGGCTCTAGACGGTTGGGAGCAGTTGAGACTCTTGTGCGGTATTCACGTAAAAAAAAAAAGGTGATAAAAGATTTTGAAGAATGAGTTATTTTTAACACTATTTTAAGATATAACTGTCTGATATTGAGGATTCCTAAAAGTTGAAAGAGTGGCGTTGTTGGCTTTCTAAATATAATTCGTAAAATTACTTTTTTTGTATTTTTATAAGAGGACCTAGCAAGGTAATAGCAACTCCCCCCCAACCAGCTATTCCATATCCTATATGACTTTGACATAAGGCAAAGTATACACTACGCACCTCTTTCAGTTCAAGTTCATTCCTTAGTATTTTAAAACAGTAAATATATTCTTTAACACATTCCGTTAAAATTTGTATGTGCGATTCCCAACGAAGCTTATCGCCAATTGTTATGCCTAGATACTAGCGTTGGGAAAAACTTCAATGTTTTGTGAATGCTTCACGAATTATTAGTTCTTTAAAATGAACCCTTCGAAGTAAACACTTCAATTGGTCGAACTCGCAAAAAAGAGATTTGAATTTATCCGGTTATTTGTTCAGTTCTTTTTGGAACCGGTTTCTCGCCGAAAAAACACGTACCAGTCGGTAGGGATTTGAAAACGAAAAGAACTGAAACTGGTTCCTCGCCATCAAAAACACGTGCTAGTCGGTAGGGCTTTGAAAGTGAAAAGAACTGGAACCGTTGCTCGCCAAAATAAAAATCACGTTCCTTTAGATCGAAGTACTTCTTTATAGGCTTTGAAGTTCACCTTCATAACTGTACTGCTGCAAATTGAAGTAGTTCTTTGTAATCTTACTTCCGTTGAAGTATTTGTTCAATTAAATGAATGGACGCTAAAATGAACTACCAACTTCAATTGAAGTATTTGTTCAGTGAAATTAATGAATGCTAAAATGAACTACCAACTTCAATTGAAGTATTTGTTGAATGAACAATGAATGAAGTAGGAACTGTTGCCAAAAGAAGTAGTTCTTTCAAAGCGGTCACAACGTTAGTGCGAGCGGAACTACCGACTTCAACTGAAGTATTTGTTCAATGAACAATGAATGAAGTAGGAACTGTTGCCAAAAGAAGTAGTTCTTTCAAAGCGGTCACAACGTTAGTGCGAGCGGAACTACCAACATCAATTGAAGTATTTGTTCGATGAGCAATGAATGAAGTAGGAACTGCTGCCAAAAGAAGTAGTTCTTGCGAAGCGGTCACAACGCTAGTTCGAGCGGAACTACCAACTTCAATTGAAGTATTTGTTCAATGAGCAATGAATGAAGTAGGAACTGCTGCCAAAAGAAGTAGTTCTTTCGAAACGGTCACAACGCTACCACTTATAATGATACAGGTACCCGGGCAACAGGGATATTGTTACTTGTATGTCATTGACAGTTAATGATTGTAGTTTTGAACTTTGAACTACCTTGCTTGATTAAAAGTAAAAATAACTTATTGTATGGCACGGTTAAGTAAATAAAAAACTCGAGTCTGTTTACTTCAGGTGTCAGAACATTAAACAGAATAATAGCAAAAAAAATAACTAACATAACTACTACTTGACTAATTTATGTTGTGCCATTTTGTGAAATATCACTTAAAGGAACAAGGCTAAAAAACTATAATATTTTTATTATTGCTATATTATATGAACACCGCACAAGAGTCTCAACTGCTCCCAACCGTCTAGAGCCAGTGAGACAATGGCATCCCCAAATAGGGTATGTTGTGAGGCTGAAGGTAGTGGAGAGGGAAAGGAGATTGGGAAGAACCTGGATACTCACATCTGTTCACCAAACACGGCTCAAGCCATTTCAAGCAACGTTTCGATTCTGATTGGTGGTCTTTCACCAGGGCGATACTTAAAGTATCTACCACTCTGGAACGTGCCGCAAAAATACTTTTTATTATGTTTATATGAATTAAATGTGTTATGACACATATTAATTAAATAAAAGTTATTGGCGCACGCCGGGTTTGAACCCGCGACCTTTGGATTCGTAGTCGAGCGTCTTACCACTCGACCATATTTCCCGTAAACTCATTAAATTTCTCATTATTCTTTTATCACTTCAGTTGAAGTTTTGCCTCTCTCGTCAGTTGGCGTTTTAAGTATTTTTACGGTAATTTTAACAAAAGTTATTTGACGGCCTCCGTGGTCGAGTGGTAAGATGCTCGACTACGAATCCAGAGGTCGCGGGTTCAAACCCGGCGTGCGCAAATAACTTTTATTTAATTAATATGTGTCATAACACATTTAATTCATCCAAAATGGTATATAGCATATTTGTGGCACGTTCCAGAGCTGTGTTTGGTGACCGGATATGAATAGCCAGGTACTTCCCAACCTTCATCTTCCCCATCTCCTTCCCCTCCCCACTACCTTCATCCTCACAACATACCCCAATTGGAGATGCCATAGTCTCACTAGCTCTAGGCGGTTGGGAGCAGTTGGGACTCTTACATAATATTAACTGTAAAAAATGAAAATGAAATAATTACTTTGTATAAGACAACAAATATTATTTTGATTTTTATGACCAACCGGTTTCGCTTAGCCTAAGCATCATCAGGGTACAAAATTAAACTAAACAAAAATACAAAGTGTGCGGTTATGGTATGTATACGTACAGAGGGAGAACAAAATATAAAATAAAATAACAAAACAATGAGAAAACAATAAATTATAACAAAGGAACACAGCGAAAGAGACAAAGAATACGAATTGAAAGAGGAAAAAACCTTAACTGAGAAGGTGATTAAAGAATAATCATAATTTTTTTGAGTTTACAGGAAATATACCTAATATTGGACTTCTGGACAAATTTACTTGATTATTAATTTTAATGGCTTTATTTTTTTCTAGTGCTTCTAAATTATTTAATCTGATGCCGTGACCATGTTTGTAAAGAATATGAGCACCAGTGCGTTTACCGAAGTCTTATCAATGACGTTACATATGTATATATAGACACGTTGTAGCGCTCTCAAAGCGGCAAGCAATAATCACGCTGGTTGGTGTGATCGGTGTTTAAGCCGATTTAGTACTAAACGGACACGCGTCGCTTGAGGTCGTTTCAAGCAAGTATGGAACGCGGTCCGAACTTCGGATCTGTTTCGTTCATTCACATATATTCTATGAATGTCTATCTTTGTCATACATGACCGATATTTGAATGATGAATTTACTGGTAGCGTGTGTGTTTTGCTTGCCACATTTTGTGTCAATATTCTAAGGCTATAACGTGTCTATATATATAACGTCATTGAGTCTTGTACAAAGTTATTTCTTTAAATATGTCAAACCACAAAGTGATTTCTTTCTACGAAAATATAACTTATAAATGTTTTGTTGCTTGTTCTACAGACGATCACCTGTGACTGTGAGGCCACACCTGCGCTGCAACTTAAGGCTTTCAGGCAAAAGGGAGACAAAGTGGAGGTAGCTCATTACCGAGTCAACGTCAACAAGTGAGTTATCAATCATTTATTTAACCTATAAATTACACCTTTTTAAAATTGAAATGAAGATTTTTTTTACAGTATATCATTTGCTGAAGTTTGCTGGACCCTCGGAGTACCAATGTGTGGAGAGAGAGCTTATTATTTTGACCCAACCTATACAAACTTGCGATAAATCACTTTCTCCGGGTTTTTACGTTGTACACCATGAGAGAGAAAGAGACAACAAAAATAACACACCGCTTTTATATACTTTAAGGATGATCTTGGTCTCCCGCGCCTCCGGGGACTCCGCCCACATGTTTTATTATGCGACCAAACTGGACAAAATCCCGTAGAAAGTGATTTATCGCAAGTTTGTATAGGTTGGGTAAAAGTAATTAGCTCTCCCTCCATATATTGTTACTTTAAGCAAATAATACATTTCATTTCATGTTGCATTCAACCACAAAACGTACCTATGGATAATATTTTAATTCAATGTGCAACTTTTCATTGCGTTTCAGATTTCGCGCCCGCCTCAACATTCTGTGCGTCACAGAGAAGCTGAATGGAGAGCTGCGCTGTGACGGGTGGCCCGACGTCAAGGTAGCCCTAGCCCCCGTGGGCCCCCTCCGGAATAACCCCGACGAGCCTCAGCTGCAGGAGGTTATAAGGTAATACGGTTTTTCCAACATGCCTGGCCGGCCAGCGCGGTCTCGTGAAGAAGTAAAAGATTGGATCGATTCGTGGATCGCTTCAAAAGATGACCAGTTTTTTCAACGCGGGATACGTACGCTGCCCGAAAGATGGGAGAAAGTAGTGGCCAGCGACGGACAAAACTTTGAATCATAAATGTATAACCAGTTTTTTACAGTAAAGCCTCGAATTTGACGGCCTCCATAGTCGAGTGGTAAGACGCTCGACTACGAATCCATAGGTCGCGGGTTCAAACCCGGCGTGCGCCAATAACTTTTATTTAATTAATATGTGTCATAACACATTTAATTCATATAAAAATAATAAAAAGTATATTTGCGGCACGTTCCAGAGTGGTAGATACTTTGAGTATCGCCCTGGTGAAAGACCACCATTCAGAATCGAAACGTTGCTTAAAATGGGTATAGCCGTGTTTGGTGACCAGATCTGAATAGCCAGGTACTTCCCAACCTTCCTCTTCCCAATCTCCTTCCCCTCCCAAGTACCTTCAGCCTCACAACATACCCTATTTGGGGATGCCATAGTCTCACTGGCTCTAGACGGTTGGGACAGTTGAGACTCTTGTGCGGTATTCATATAAAAATAAATAAAAAATTTCGAAAAAAACGCCGTAAGCAAAGTTGTACACCTAATAGATTTACAAAATGGTTCATTTTTATGCTTTCTCCATACTTCTCTACGGCATGGAAACCTTTGAAATGTGTATATATTGATGCATCTTTCAGACGGTCTCCATAGTCGAGTGGTAAGACACTCGACTACGAATCCAAGGGTCGCGGGTTCAAACCCGGCGTGCGCCAATAACTTTTATTTAATTAATTTGTGTCATAACACATTTAATTCATATGAAAATAATAAATGTATATTTGCGGCACGTTCCAGAGTGGTAGATACTCTGTATCGCCCTGGTGAAAGACCACCATTCAGAATCGAAAAGTTGCTTGAAATGGCTTTGGCCGTGTTTGGTGACCAGATCTGAATAGCCAGATACATCCCAACCTTCCTCTTCCCAATCTCCTCCCCTCCCCACTACCTTCAGCCTCACAACATACCCTATTTGGGGATGCCATAGTCTCACTGGCTCTAGACTGTTGGGAGCAGTTGAGACTCTTGTGCGGTATTCATATAAAAAAATTTAAAAAATACGATCTAATTTCAAAGTCCATGCGACTTGTACGAGCGCAGTTCCGCTGAGTTGTTTCGGGCTGCAGCCTGCTGAGTGGTGATTGCCCTGACGAAATTCTCTTCACAACAAGAATCTCACCAATTTCAGTCTCGATATCTTATTGTGTAAATGCTAATGGTGTTTTTTTTAATGTTTGCAGTGAGATTGTGGTAAACGCCCTACGCAGCACCATGGTGCAATATAGCCTGGCGCACTACCCCACGTGCCCTCGCCTGCGGAGGTTCTCCGAGACCCCGTCGCGGATGTTACCACTGCACTATGACTCTATGGTGAGAAATTATTATTATTTTTGATAAGGAGACAGTCTGTACTGTTCGATCCAGAAACTGCGATTCAGTTTTGGAAAGACGTGATTGAATTTGAGTGGACTAAAACGATTATACTTAATGAATGATTTGAGTGTATTTGAGGACAAGTAAGAAAGGGTAAATTTATGCCAACTTGCTCACCTGTCAAAACGTCTGCGAGAGGGGCCGACCTTCTGCCCGTGCGATGAAAAGTTGAGTGAGGCGAATCCTACAGAGACGGATGCGAAGCGAGGCGCCGTCCCTGGGTGGTCCAAGCGATTGTAGACGAATGAGGTCGAGTTGAGACCCGCCGCTCTCGACGTCCAGAACTTAATATGGCTGCCCAGTGGTGGGGGTTATCGTTACAGGCTGTTCAACACACTTTATCCAGCCATACAAATAATGCGTGGTAACAGAACAAGCTGGCAAAAGGGGAGGTAGAAACTGGACAAAAGGTATCAGGTTAGGACCTATCAAATTGTTGATTTTAGGACCCAACATGTACAATAATAATAGTAAAGTTTTATTCCGGAAGGTATGCAGGAGTAGTGCAATGCAATACCTTCCATAATTGATATCAATACATAGTCATTATAATGTTAACAAAGATATTAGGCCTCATTACTGCAAAACGCCACCAAGAGGGAGTCCATCCTGGCAGCGTTCAGATTGATGGGGCCAATTATTTACCCCAATGCGCTTCTACGAGTATACTTGAATTCGGGATCTGACGGGATTCCACGATGAGGTCATTTCTGGAGTTGTTAATCCTTTCCCGCATTCCTGCTACCCTGGTTCTCATAAGGGCTGCAAATCCTGGAACTCGCCCCTCGGTGAACATACCGGAAGCACTGCAGTGCCTGGGAAGACTGAACATCATGCGGTAGGCGTTGTTGTACTGGACCCGAAGCCCTTCCATGCTACTCTTCTTAAAATTGGTCCAGAGCTCGCACGTGTATAGGGTAGTACAGAACGCCAGGAAGAGTGTCCTTTTCACTGGTGATAGCCATATCTTTGTTGCAACCTTGGAGTAAGAATATATATGGAGAGGTACCTTTGCGAAACAGTGTAGTCAGGTCGGTTGACTTTATACTGACTCGATAGAAAGAGACAAAGATATGTCAAGGGATGTTGGCTGGCCTATTACTTACCGCCTACATGGAATTCGGACATTTTTAATAAACATATTTGAACACATTAAACAAAAAATGATTTATAAAGTCAAAATATCACACAAACACTAATAAGGGAAGGTCTGCCTAAATAATTATGGAAGCTTTTGTTGCTTTTATGTTTTGCACGTGACGATTTATTGTTATTTCTCGTTTCAGAACCCGCTGTTTGCCCAGCAAGGCCACAACGAGCAGCTTCTCTCGGGAGACAAGCGTCTGCTGGTGAAGGTGGTGTCTGCAGGCCAGCTGGGCCACTGCACTGGACCTTTCTGCGTCCTGGAGATGGACGAGCCCGCCCAGAGGAACCAGACCAGCATGAAGAAGGACACGGGAGAGCCCCATTGGGACGAACACTTCTTGTTGTAAGTGAAAACAATAATGTACTGTATTTCAAACTGGCACGTGCCCAACTTATAATTAACTTTCGCAATAAAAACACACTATGAATGCGCGATGGCTTGGCTTTTAAACTGCTTGCTACTCTATGCTGGTAATGGAAAAATCTACCCAAGTAAACCAATTTCAAGATTGTTAGAGACCACCATTCAGAATCAAAACGTTGCTTGAAATTAGAGATGGTCGATGTCAGAATTGGGTGTACCTGCGGTTCCAGTTACCGGTGACCGGCGAGGAACCGGTTATTCATCCAGTTCTTTTTAGAACTGGTTCTTGGTGCCAGAAAAGTTCCATGAAGGAGATTTTTATATTCAAATCGAAAAGTACTAGCAAATTGATAAAAGTCGGGGACCATATGGCAATAACACTGACACTAGCATTAATCAACCAAACAATAATTTTTTATACATCAAACTGGCGCACGCCAATTTAAGAATAAAATTTCACCTTACATACAAAATGTGCCATAATTTTACCAGCTTTTATCATGTGAATATCAAGTGCTTCAATTCAATAAAACTGAACATTCCCAATACAGTTTCTTTCAGTATAAAAACATTCTGAAATTTGTTTCTCCCTTCCAGCGAGCTCTCCCCCCACACCGCTGAGATCTTGCTGGAGGTGTTCGACAAGGGCTTAGGGCAGCAGGCGCCCAGGTTCCTCGGTCTGGGGATAGTCGGAATCGAAGAGTTGCTGATCAGTCCTTCTCAGAGGCAGGTCATCCGACTGCAAGGCAGACCCCTGCAAGATGATCCTGTTACGGGAAGTCTTACCGTAGAGGTAATAAAATCTTTGTCAATATCAATATTGACAATTTCTTATCACTTCTGAACATGTTAGGTCCCGTAGTAGTAGATAGTAAAATCTCTTCATAATTCCTGATATAACTCTAACTATTTTAATTCAATCATTTCAATTTTCGTAATTCATTTAATCACTTAACACAAATAATCAAAAACAAAGCAGGACCCAACAAGGTTCCTTCTGGTACACCTGTTTTTGTATAATTTTTAATCTTAGGAAGAATTATTACAATGCATTACTTTTGATACAGTCTGCATAAATTCTATAAACACTTAGGTCATAAGCCCATTGTGCTATCTCCCATGTTTTACCTCCTTCCCTTGACATTAGCCCAATCCCTTTGATAAAGCTCACCAATGTTGTCATTGGGTGTTTGGCCATGTCTCCTGGTTCCACAATATTTTTGTTTTTGTTTGTTATGTTTTCAAATCTCCAGATATCTGACCCTTCTTCCCATCAAAGCGGGACATCGGCACCGTAGACTACTCGGTGTTTCTTCATCGTCATCTGAAGAAGAATAACTTTCGGCCTTTTTTTATTGTCGTTTTTGCGAAAAATTACGTCAAGCGTGTTTACATGCATAATACTATTATTGATTGACTGTTTGTTTGCTTGATCATTCCAGTTCCTCTTCATCGAGGGTGCAGATATTCCCCTGACTGAAGGCAGACCCTTCAAGCTGAAAGAAACCCTTAAAACAGTTTCACCAACAGGACAGACCATTACCACCACGAGAACCATGTTTAAACAAGGTACCAACCTGACTTAAGGGTATTTCTGTTGTTGTATAGGAGTATTGATTGCTACATTTTATGTTCTTTAAAGATGGCTTAACAACTATAGTAAGGGGCATTGATAACTAATTAAAGCACCTACAGCATGGGCTTTGAACCTGGGGGTAGTTACCCCTGCGGGGGTAAAACATCTATTCTGCGGGGGTAATAATTCTGGTAATCTTTGGTATGTAGATAATAGAATTACAGAAATATTAAGACCATTTTCTACTGACGATGAAAATTTTAAAAACAAAGATGTGTCAGCCAAAGTAGAATTTGAATTTCAAAATTATGACCTCGGTACATTTTGGCGAAAAGTAGGCGCTGAATATCCTATTATAGCTGACAGAGCTCTAGGAATGAAAATACCTTTTATTACCACTTATAGATGCGAGAGTGGTTTCTCAACTTTACTAACAGTCAAAACAAAGGCCAGAAACCGTCTCAATGTGGAACATGACTTGAGATGTGCGTTAAGTGAAACTAAACCTAACATTAAAAAACTTGCGATACCCTGATAGGTCATGGGGGTAACGAGACTGAAAAGATTAGTAACTCCCGATCTACAGAGATCAAATCCTGACTCGGAAATCCATTTCCTTCCTGTCTTTTTAAGTAGCACCAGAGTATATAAATTCGTAGCTTTATATTTCTCCTTAAATATTTTTAGTCAATTCTCGACTTAATATTTGAATTTAAGTACTCAGTAACCTACTTAAATATTAAGCAAAAAATCTGTTTATACGTTTCAATACAATCTCTCAAGCTGTGAGCTCTGGTATAATTAAATTTATGTAGCTTCTTCTTCTGTGTGGAATGTCAAAGTCGACGCATTTATTTTAAGCTCACAATTAAGTTTCTATCAGAGCTCTGAAATTTTCAAATATCCATTGAACAAGTAATAAAAGAAGACTGCTTATTGCATCTTTCTCATTTGTTGTTTCTTGAAAAGCGAAGCTGGGTAAAAATTACTCGTTGAAAATGACATTTGGTCTCCTTTAAATCTATAATATTATAATGGATGGTATATAATGACTTTAACTTACATTTTCAGATGGAACAATGAATGGAAATGCCCAAATAACTCAATCAGCTCTGAGGGAATTGGAAAGGAGTCCAATCTCTCAGGCAAACAAGTCTACCCTCATTATTCATAGCGTCCAAAGGGTAAAAAAAATAACTGTCGTATTTTTTATTAAAGTGTTGCTTTTGCTGTCTTTATTGCATTTTTTATTTAGGTTGTAACAGTATTTTGAAATAATTAACTTTGAAACAGAACATAAGAAAGAACTTGACCCATGGATGGTTTGGACATAGATCAAATGGACAGAGAAAGGAGTTTCAGGAGAATATATCGTCCCTGGAAAGGCAAAAGGGTTTAAGCAGCATTTGGTCAAAAATGAGTTAAATATGCAGTTTTGATCAGTTTTTTTTTCTGCTGCGAATGCTCTGACTCTTGTAAGATTCTGAAGACTTTTGTAGCCTTTCAGTTATATAAAATATATTTACTATCACTACGAAGCGTCACAAGTTTTGACAAGCTTTTTGTCGCTTCAGGCAACTCCGTGAGAGCATTGCGTTTACTTTATTTTCAAAATCCAGCCAGATACTGAAGACTTATGAATTTTATTCTAAAACAAACAAAAATATTAAAGTGCTCTGGCGTAAACTTCCCAAAATGGCGCTTCAGCCCTTTTGCCTGGCGACGATATGAGTCAAGGGAATGGAATTAAAAGCAGGTAAAATATATGAAATGAAATTATACTTGGGTGCATTGAAGCAAAAACTGTTTCTTTTGATCCATTTTGCGATGGAATCAATATCACGCAGTCGAAAAGTTTTTGATTTGACAATATTCAAGGTCATTAAAAGATATTAATTATGAAAGAAAGAGTAATCCAATGAGGCTAGTAAAAAGTAAAAACAGGAGTGGTCCCAAGTTAGAGCCTTGAGGGATTCCTCAAAAATCAATATTTCAGATCAGAATGAAGTGGGTAGCTAAATGCATGTGTGGAATTCAAAGAAGTCATAGAATTATGTGTGGACGTATGTTTGGTGGCTGTTTACTTCTGCATACTCTTACAGAACAACACAATGGCTCAAAACTATTTTATTAATGTAATCTTGCTTGTTTTAATGTGTTTCCATAATGTTTTCTGTTTTTACTAATTAATGTGTTTTTATTTCATGTTTTGATTTCTGGATTAATTAATTAGACTCCGAAACAAACTAAGGTAAGACCGTTTTGCCTTAAAAATAGCTGAATTAATTATTTTAATATTTATCGTAGTTAACTAAAGTCGTTGATTAATTTATTTTGGTTATTAAAATTATTAGGTGTTTTATTATATATTATGTGTTTTATTTTACGTCACGCCAATGCGGATAGTGTTATGAAAATAAATTTTATTTAAAAAAAAAAAAATTGGCTTACCACAGGGATCGAACCTTGGTCCATCATAAATTATTAATTTTGAAATTAACATCAGTATTGAATAGAATTTTGTGTTGTAATTTTTATTATATTCTATCAAAGGTTTGTTAAGTGTGCCCATACCTTTATTGTTTTTTTAGGTAGATTTGCATTAATATTTTATAATAATGAATATTTTATCTGTTGTGTGATTTGCTTTGAAATATTTTTGAGTGTGACTGTATAACTATTGTAGACTAACATATTTTTGTGTTTTTTCTTTTCTTTTTCTAACGCCGCATGCTTGAAAATGGAATATAACTACGCTGCCGCCATCTGTTGAAATTAAAATTATACATATCCGTCATAAATCTTAAAATTTTAAACAAATTTTGACTGTCCAAAAAATATTGCTTTTTTAATGATTTCAAATATGATATTAAAACATGATGATAAAAAGGTTGAAATAACTGAATCTGGCGATTTTATCGAAGTAGAACAGGAGCAAGTTAAAAAAGAAGAAGAAACAGTTCCAAAAGAGAATGGAGATCTCAAAGAAGTCGTTGGCGACACTGTAGAACATGTTGAAAAAAATGATACAATTGAGAACATTGAAAAGTTTGTAAAAATAGACGAACCCGGCTTGACATCGACACCGATTAAAAAGGTGACAGTGGATGTGAGTAAAAACATAATGGAGGAAGCCAATGGACTTTCCAATGATGATTTCGATGGCAACGGTGTTTTGAAAGAGGTTTGTTGTATTTTTGAAATATTAGATACATCTGTCATTGCTTGATGAGGGGGGTACCAATCTGACAAGCTTGCAACAACAGTCGGCAAATTCTCAAAGGTTATATATACAACATTGACAGAAGTCAACCCAAAAAATCAGAGTTTTTTGTTCATTGTGTTTTTTGAACATATTATATTGGTTTTTGGACTCTAGCGACTACCAAAGTAGGGTCGCGCCCATATCACGATAGATAACAGCTTTATTAAAATGTGGATTTAACAGCAATTAATGATTCACATCACTTTCAGTAGCGCCCTGGCAATAGATCACCAATCAGAATGGGTGCGATTTTGTGCATTTTCAAATTGCTTAAAATCGTTTGAAAAGATTTTTCTGCTAAGAATACCAAAAATGGTTCAATTTTTTTAAATAAACTAAACACATACATGTTTTTAGCTTGAAGCGTCATTATATGAAAACGATTTCTTCTGTTATGTAATATTGACAGTTGAAGACTAAATCGTCGCTGGAAAGGCAAAAGGACTTAAGCAACACTTAGTTAAAAATTAGTTAAATATGCAGTATTGATCAGTTCTTTTTTCTGCGTCGAATGCTCTGACTCTCGTTTGATTCTGAAAACTTGTGGCGCTTCATCCATCTAAAATATATTTACAATTTCGGAGAAGACATGACTCAAGCGACACAAGTTTACCTTCAAAATTACCTTTTTTTCAAATCTAACCAGGTACTGAAGACTTTTGAATTTTATTGTAAAAAAATAAATTATAGTGCTCTGGTGTAAACTTCCCAAAATGGCGCTTCACCGCTTTTGCCTTTCCGGCGAAGATATTAGCTTATTTTTATTTCATATTATACGTATGACTGAATGACGCGTTTTATTTCCAGCCCGGAGACTTGAGACCCAACATGATCCCTGAGACCAACGGCCAGCCTCCCGACAGAGTTCCGAGACAGAAGAAGAGGAGAGACTTCTTCGGCACTATTAAACGGAGGTAAAATACTACATTTTGGTGTTTCTTTTCTTCAATCTGGACAATTTGCATACCTGGAAAGGTGTTTCCTGAAGTGGCAGTGTTCTGTTTAGAGTTTTAATTTAAATTGTTATTAGCTCAATGTTAATAATTGTCTAAACTAATTCAACTATTAACTTATCAATAGACATGTTTCTAAGTGTTGGATCCGAAATTACGATAAACCACCGAATGCGTTTTCAACTTCATGAATTTGGAAAATAGTGGGCTGTAAACGATAAACTATACTACTTGATGGAAGTGTCTAATTGTAGCTTGTGGGAAAGATTATGGAATGAAAGCGAAAAATGGGAAACCATTCACTCACCGATGAAGTTGAAGTTATAAGTTCTTGAAATCTTCTTAAACAATTGTATTATTGACGAACACCAATATACAGCACTGATTTAAGTATTTTTAATTCACAAAACCACATTTATTTTATATTATTTTGAGAACAACAAAACCAGCGAGCAACACGTTTTTTCACATCAAAACTCTTATGTTTTATTTTCAATTGTTTTCGAACACATTATTGTTGAATACAGAAATAGAATATTGTGAAATAGTTGGATAGGTAAAAACTGGAAAAATGGGAAACCATTCACTCACCGATGAAGTTGAAGTTATAAGTTCTTGAAATCTTCTTAAACAATTGTATTATTGACGAACACCAATATACCGCACTGATTTAAGTCTTTTTAATTCACAAAACCACATTTATTTTATATTATTTTGAGAACAACAAAACCAGCGAGCAATACGTTTTTTCACATCAAACTCTTCTGTTTTACTGTCCATTGTTTTCGAACACAGTATTGTTGAATACAGAAATAGAATATTGTGAAATAGTTGGATAGGTAAGAACTGGAAAAATGGGAAACCATTCACTCACCGATGAAGTTGAAGTTATAAGTTCTTGAAATCTTCTTGAAAAATTGTATTATTGACGAACACGAATACACCACACTGATTTAAGTCTTCTTAATTCACAAAACCACATTTATTTTATATTATTTTGAGAACAACAAAACCAGCGAGCAATACGTTTTTTCACATCAAACTCTTCTGTTTTACTGTCCATTGTTTTCGAACACAGTATTGTTGAATACAGAAATAGAATATTGTGAAATAGTTGGATAGGTAAGAACTGGAAAAATGGGAAACCATTCACTCACCGATGAAGTTGAAGTTATAAGTTCTTGAAATCTTCTTGAAAAATTGTATTATTGACGAACACGAATACACCACACTGATTTAAGTCTTCTTAATTCACAAAACCACATTTATTTTGATATTATTTTGAGAACAACAAAACCAGCGATTAACACGTTTTTTTCACATTGAAACTCTTCTGTTTTATTGTCAATTGTTTTCGAATACAGTGTTGTTGAATACAGAAATTGAATATTGCGAAATGGTTGGATAGGTAGAAAGTGGCTGAAAAACATGAAGGTAAGGACCTAACAAATTATCACTTGAAATCCAAGACTAAGTATTATTTGTTTATTGTGTACAGATTAGGGCGGTCCAGAACACGGGCAAGATCCGTGGATATTCCTGATAGCGAGAATGAAGACAGACCCAACGGAAGGAGTATTAGCGCTGATAGAAATCACTTAGCAGGTAAATATTACAATTTGCTTTGCAATATCTTAAAATTTTGGTGCTATAAACCTCTAGTGCGCTGGAGGTGCCAATAGTCACTGGCCATTCATCATTACCTTTTCAGGAGTTTTCAACCTTTAAAACCTGTTTGTTGCATATTTCAATGAACCGTAATCGGCTGTCAGATATTTTTATTTTATTTTATTTTGTTTGGGAGACCAACAGTTTACATACATACTAGGCAAAATATTATATAAGTAGTATTAATATGACCATTTATAGGTTTCCACTTTAGTGTTTGTATATACAGGTGAACTGATACTGTAAGTGAATCTAATTTTAAAAATTAAACAAGAAATTAAGATATAAATTAAAAGAAATACAAATCAAAATAAAAAATAAAAAATAAGAAACATAATTTTAAAATTTTATATAAAAGCATCGGCTTCCAGCTGCTAGGTAATTTTTTAGTTCTGCAGTAACCTTGTTTAGGTAGTTATTTTTTGTTTTAAAACACATTCAATTAAACCGTGACGATTTTGACGGCCTCCGTAGTCGAGTGGTTAAGACGCTCAATTACGAATCCACAAGTCGCAATTAATGTGTGTTATTTCACATTTGATTCATATAAAATAATATCTAGTATGTTTGCGGCACGTTTCAGAGTGGTAGATACTCCAAGTATCGCCCTGGTGAAATACCACCATTCAAAATTGAAACGTTGCTTGAAATGGCTTTAGCCATGTTTGGTGACCAGATCTGAATAGCTAAGTACTTTCCAACCTTCCTCTTCTCCATCTCCTTCCCTCTCCACCACCTTCAGCCTCACAACATACCCCAATCAGGGATGCCGCAGTCTCACTGGCTTCAGACAGTTGGGACTCTTGTGCGGTATTCACCATAAAATTTAAAATAAATAAACCAAACAAAAATTAGCACTTACTTGGAGTATTTAGTATTTGACGGCCTGCATGGTCGAGTGGTAAGACGCTCGACTACGAATCCAGAGGTCGCGGGTTCAAACCCATAACACATTTAATTGAAATAAAATAAAATATACTATGTTTGCGGCAAGTTCCAGAGTGGTAGATACTCCAAGTATCGCCCTGGTGAAAGACCGCCATTCAGAATCGAAACCTTACTTTAAATGGCTTTAGCCATGTTTGGTGACCAGCTCTGAATAGCCAGGAACTTTTGCAACCTTCCTCTTCCCCATCTCCTTCCCTTCTCCACCACCTTCAGCCTCACAACATACCCCAACCGGGGATGCCGCAGTCTCACTGGCTCCAGACAGTTGGGAGCAGTTGGGACACTTGTGCGGTATTCACCATAAAATTCAAAATAAGTAAACCAACCAAAAATCAGCACTTACTTGAAGTATTAGTCAGTTTTGTTTCATTCGCCGTTCGCTGATTTCCTAACATTACAACGAGCGACATATTTGTTTTGCAGATAATTCCCTGACGGTTCCCTCGCCCTCGAGGAACTATCACTCCGGCCCTTCCTCTACCAACTCTCCCGCGCAGTCGGGAGACGAGTCCAGGAACTCCAGAAGGTTCGTTTCTCCCCCTCGACTTATTCAAAACAATAATATACTATACACGCCTTCCTAATATTACCTTCATTTATTTATAGTCTCGGTGTTAAATTTGTAGAATTATTTATTTTAACTTTTTTAATTTAATAATGTTATTACCTCGGAGCAATAATATATAAGAGAGTTTTGATGAGCTTTGCCGGACTCGGCTAGACCTGGGCGTGACTAGGGTATTTATAAATCCACTCATAGCACATGTCGACATAATGTTTTTGTTTATTCGTATAACCACTTTTTCACAGTATTGTTTTAAACAAAAATATATTTATTTATTTTATATTTGCAAAAACAGTTTTACACCAAAAAATGTGGTAATCATAATTACACAAAGATTAAAGTAAAAAGAAGTTTAAAAACAAAAAAATAGTTTTCAAGAAGTACATAATATAGTTCGAACTTAATAGCTAGTTCTTGCTTAAACTTGTTGTAGCTCGTGTGAAAAATATCCAAATTTCCTGCGAGGCAGTTAATTAACATAGTTAGTCTTCCCAGGGGCATCACCATTGCAAGTTAGTTCTGATAAATATCTTATAACCTAAAAAACCGTTGAGTTATGTCAATTTTCGTCGAATATCAAAACGTGTGGGCGGAGTCAACGGAGACGCGGGACACGAAGAACACTCTTACAATACTTTAAAGCGGTATGATAATTTAGGAAATTTTGTTATCTCTTTCTTTCTCATGGTGTACGACGTAAAAACCCGGAGAAAGTGATTTATCGCAAGTTTGTGTAGGTTGGGTGAAAATAATTAGCTCTCTCTCCATATATTGTTACTTCGAGGTTATTACTAAGTTCTGCTAGTTTCTAGTGTGACAAGTGTGGATTTTAATTCACAAAGTGTTGTATTGATTACTTCAAAATGATAATATACTCAGCACACTTACCTATCTTTTAATAATGTACTTCTAAAACATTATATTTCATAAAGTAACGCCTTACTTTATCTATTTATTACTTATTTATTGCTTATGAAACACTATAATTTATAAAGCACTGTCTTAAATATTTATTTATGAAATACTTCAAAACAGTAACATACTGTTCACGCCTACACTAATGCATATAATGTAACACTATAATTCACAAATTAATGTTTTAATTTATGTGTTAATTACTATGTATTGTAATATACTTTTTAATATTAATAAAGATTTATTTTATTTTATTTATTAACATATCGTCGCCGGAAAGGCAAAAGGGCTGAAGCGCCATTTTGGGAAGTTTACACCAGAGCACTTTATTTTTTTTTTGTTTTACAATAAAATTCAAAGTCTTCAGTACTTGGTTAGATTTTGAAAAAAAAGTTAACTAAGGTAACTCAATGCTTTCACTGAGTTACCTGAAGCGATAAAAAGCTAAAAATTCCCAAACTTGTGTCGCTTGAGTCGAGCCTTCTCCCAAATGGTAAATATATTTTAGACGGCTGAAGGGCCACGAAAGTCTTCAGAATCAAACGAGAGTCAGAGCATTCGATCAAAACTGCATATTTAACTCATTTTTGACCAAAGTGTCGCTTAAACCCTTTTGCCTTTCCAGCGACAATATTACATTAAATTTTAGTACATAGCTTAGCTTATTCCCAAGTGGCAATTTCTTCCAGCCAACACAAGACAAGATATACAGAAAATAATTGTAGATATCTCCGATGATTTATTTTTCAGTTTACAGTTTTACTAATGTTTTATTATGAACTCTCTTAAATATGTGAAAAAAACATTTAAAATATATCAGTGCATTTAACATTTCAATGGCCGTTTAATGCTGCAGCTTCTTGATGAGTTCAGGTCAGGACAGTTTCTTGGCCAATACATTGTTAGTTTCCGATGACTGAATATTAAAAAGATGTTTCTTAATAATATGAAGGGGAATGGTATCGATAAATTACAACGATATCTGATGTATTGAAAATAAGCTAATATTTTGCGGGTGAACTTATTTCTATGTTCGCTTCTCTCAGATATAATAAAAACCCCATAACATCAATTATTTAAAACAAAATAATTATCCAGGGATATCAAGTTTATAATTATAATTGTATTTAACTTTGGTTGACTTTATACTGACTCGATAGAAAGAAACAAAGATATATTAAAAGGATGTTGGATAGCCTATTACTTACCGCCCACATGGAATTCGGACATTTTTAATAAACATATTTGAACACATTGAACAAAACAATATCAATACACCATTAAAATGATTTATATAGTCAAAATATCACACAAACACTAATAACAGAAGGTTTCCCTTAATAATGATGGAAGCTTTTTGTTGATTTTATGTCTTTATATCATTAAAAATGTGAAAATTCTAAAGTTCGGTCAAAAATATTTAATACTGTTGAAATACCTCTGAAAAGTGACATTTTAAAATCTTTGTTTGGTTTAATTTGAACATTCACGCATAGCACATATAACCATCATGTTTGATTTATTTGTATAACCACTGCGAGTATTTTAACCAACGCAAATATAGGAAATAACCTCAAAATCGACTCGATGATGTGAAGTTAGAGCGGACGGAGAACATCTTTAGATACCTAAAAGTGGTGCGATATTGTGTGACAACTTGTCTTATCTCTTTCTCTCTCACGGTTTATGACGTAAAAACCCGGAGAAAGTGATTTATCGTAAATTTGTATAGGTTGGGTAACCATATATATTCCTACTACAACCACAAACAAAAATATTTCGCAACTTTATTACAACGTCTTAGAAAGAACTACTCCCTAATTTTGAGTAATATTAAAATATAATTTATGTTCCCGTGAAATTTTTTTTTTCACGATTAATGCACTTTTATAAAATTATTCTTTCTTTTCTTTGCCGCCTCGCCAAAAACTTTTGTCAAAAAGTTCTCTGAGGTAAGTTAATATTTCTAGATATTTATTTTCAAATCATTCACTGAGAAATTATTATTTCATTGTAGATTGCAAAATAACCTAGAACCATAGTAGTTTGTAAAATCGATTATCAAATTATTATACGATTATGGGCAGAGGAAAGTCGAAAATAGATTGAATGCTGTAGAAATAATAATAATTTAAACGTTGCTTGAAATGGATTCAGCCGTGTTTGGTGACCAGATCTGAATAGCCAGGTACTTCCCAATCTTCATCTTACCCATCTCCTTGCCAGCCTTACCACCTTCAACCTCACATCATACCTCAATTGGGGATGCCAAAGTTCACTGGCTCTAGACGATTGGGAGCAGTTGGGACTGTTGTGTGGTATTTACTATTAAAAACAAATTAAAAAAATACAAAAATGAGATCCCTGAGGCATAGGTGTGGTAAAACCATCTACAACTGTATTACAAATAGGGTTATTCAAAAAGAATGCAAGGGCGATATTACTATCATGATTTAGAAAGGGAAACATAGAGCTCATGATTCGAAGAAAATGTAGTTCAAGTTAATGGAAGAAGAAGTTATCATATCTCAGTAGTCAATTAAATAGAAAAGTATGTATGAATGTAAATGAAGCAAAAGTGTATGCCAAGATAGATGTGTGTAGGGTTCCATCATCTCTGTCTACCCCTACTGGGGAGAATGTCGTTTTTGTTATTCAGTTAGTTAGTCACTGAGTCATTTTAAATTTTTTATCTCAAAATATTAGTTCGGACTGAGAGATGAGAACTACTTTTCGCAATCCACTCTAAAATCACTTCCCACCCCCCCCTGCTAGAATCACCGAATATGTACGCGGGTTGTTTCAAACGTTTGTCACATTCGACAACGTCACATTCAATATCGTCACAATGAACATCGTCACATTCGACATTGTTACATTCGACAACGTCACATTCAACATTGTCACATTGAACATCATCACATTCGACATTGTTACATTCGACATTGTCATATTTGACATTGTCACATTCAACACCATCACATTCAACGTCACATTCAATATCTTCACATTGAACATCATCACATTCGACATTGTCACATTCGATATTGTCACATTCGACATTGTCATATTTGACACTGTCACATTCAACACCGTCACATTCAACACCGTCACATTAAACAACTTCACATTCGATATTGTCACATGGAACATCGTCACATTCGACATTGTCACATTCGACATTGTCACATTCGACATTGTCATATTCGATATTGTCACATTCAACATTGTCATATTTGACATGGTCACATTCAACACCGTCACATTCAACAACACCACATTCAATATCTTCACATTGAACATCATCACATTCGACATTGCCGCATTCGATATTGTCACATTCGACGCCGCCACATTTAACATTGTCGCATTCGACATTGTCACATTCGACATTGTCACATTCGACGCCGTCACATTCGACATCGTCACAATTCAAAGATTAGTGCCATATTGTTTTTTATTTTATTTGAACACTTCAGATTAAACGCCGTTTGTCAGTGTGTTTCAACTTTTGAACAAATTATGATCAGCTACAAAGTATAACTGTCATGTTGTTATGCTTATCAGCTGGTCACAATTTGTTCAAAACCCGAAATAAGCCTAGAATAGGCGCTAATCGTTGAATTGTATCGACGCCAAAAGCGACGAAAGTTTAGAAACACCTCAACCGTGACAAAATTTCCTCTGAATAATATTCCTCGTTGTAGAACAACCATTTAGACAAGTTCACCATCTCACAACATCAATTACATAATTTTCAATTTACAGATCGTCGATAAGCGAAATGTCGGCTGTGTCGGGTGCGTCTACGCGCACCTACCTCCACGAGGCGTCCACGCTGGTGCTGGAGACCACGGACAACGGCGTGCGCAAGCACTTCCTGGTGCCGCTGGCCATCGCGCAACGGTCGCGCTGGCGCCGCAAGGGCACCAAGCTGCACATCTTCAACGATCACACCTTTGTAGCTAAGCATCTGTCTGGGTAAGTCTAACTGATTTTAACTTTAAATATATATTTATGTATTAACTGTATTTTAACATTAAATTAGAATTAATTATAAAACTCTGTGCTTTTTATTTTGATATTAATTATTGAAATAATATCAATAATCTTTAACGCAAATATGAAACAGAAAAAAACATAAACCCAAAATAATAACACTCAAACAGACTCGAACTCGGAACCTCTACTCTATCCGGAAGTAACGTCTAATTGAGCTACCAAGACCTTATTAGAAACCGGTATTTAAATCGATTTCATACTTCATTGAAAATTATTAATATTATGCTTCAATTTCTTCCGATATACGCTGCCATCTTTGTAATGGTATACAAAGCTCTACCCGACCACATATTGTATACCTAGATGGTGTCTTGGATAATTTATTTTAACCATCAACTAGAAAATCTCACTAAACACTCACAAATAGTGAGCTCTAGCATTATGAAATTTGCATAGCTTTTTCTGTCTGAAATTTCTAGGTCAACTTATAGGTCTATTTTCAGATGACAACGTCATTTCCGTCACCATTGTGTACGTTTCGTTTAAAATGTAGATACTACAAAGTAGAAATCTGTATGCAGCAGCAAAAACTGTTATGAGTTCTGGCATTTGACAGCCTCCGTGGTCGAGTGGTGAGATGCTAGACTACGAATCCAGAGGCCGCGGGTTCAAACCTGACGTGTGTAAATAAATTTAATTTAATTAAAATGTGTCATAACACATTTAATTTTTATATAAAATAGTACATAGTATATTTGCAGCATGTTTCAGAGTGGTAGATACTCTAAGTATCGCCCTGGTGAAATAACACCATTCAGAATTGAAAGGTTGCTTGAAATGGCTTTAGCCATATTTGATGACCAGATCTGAATAGCCAGGTACTTGTCAACCTTCCTTTTCCCCATCTCCTTCTCCTCCCCACTACCTTCAGCCTAAAAACATACTCCAATTGGGGATGCCATAGTCTCACTGGCTCTAGACGGTTTGGAGCAGTTCATGTGCGATAAAGTGCAACTATAATTTGGTTAAATAAAATTTCTCTTGAAAGTGGTGCAGTAAAACTAATAAATAATGAAAATAAAAGTTTTTAAAAGTACCTAGGCAATTTTTTATTTTTTTCCGACGTAGCCCTTGGTTTTTGTTGTAATAAGGTTTCCGTAGGGGAACTGAAATGGCACAATGCTGTCGGATTTGCTAAGTATTATAAAATAGCAAAAATTAACTTTGGTTTTTCTTTTGTATATTCCAGGAGTGTGGTGTGTCAAGTTTGTATGAAAAACATTGCCAGGCGGATCGGGAAACAGGTGAGCCAACTACTTCTAACTAAACCAAATAAAATTCAAAATATCTATTATAAATGGCCTGTTCAAAAGAAAAGGTGAATTTATCGTTTTTTTTTGTTATGTTGGTACACATATGTTTATCATATGTTAGCATTATCAGCCATTTTAGATTAGTGGTTTTTTTTTGACAACTGGAAAGGTTAGTCACGTTTTTGTGTGTTCTTCGATTTTTTACTTTTGAAAAAAATGGATGAAAGAATAAAATCCATGATTTGTTTTTCCACAACTTCAGGACGCACATCGTCATTAACATCTTCTCGGCCTTCTGTAAAGCGCTTGTACCACTTATAAACACTTTTTTGAGAGAAAGTAGACTCACCGAATGCCTCAGTCAACATTTTAAGTGCGTTGGAGCACTTTATTCCATTTTTAACGCAAAATTTAAGACATTTTCTTTGATCCATTTTTTCATGATCGCAAAACCACATTTATTTTATATTAATTTGAGAACAACAACAAAACAGACGAACAAGCGAAAAACCAACGAGCAACACGTTTTTTCACATCAAAACTCTTCTGCTTGATTGTCAATTGTTTCAAACACAGTGTTGTTGAATACGGAAATCGAATATTGCGAAATGGTTGGATAGGTAGGAACTGAATGAAAAACATGAAGGTAGGAACCTAACAAATTATCAATTTGAAATCCAACAGTACCCACCCCTTCTGACGGTATGTTCCGAGCATATCCAAGAGAAAATCAGTAGGATAGAAACATCGGTAGTAACCATATTCCCTCAAGTAGAGAAATCTCAGAAATTCTTTAAAATCAATGATCGAATGTGGTCCTCTGAGTAAAAAAGTGTAGGGTTGTTCCAACAAGTTTTTTATACATAAGCGCTGAAGTCTTCAAGAAGCTTTTGTCGGGTTCATTCAACTACAAAAAAATGCTGAACTGTTTCAATGACGCATTGATTAATGTTTCCAGGGATACGAATGCCGAGACTGCCTCATGCAATGCCACAAGCACTGTCACGTGCGAGTTCTTCACAACTGCGCTCAGTCCACCATCCAGACCATAGAACTGTAAGTCTCACACTTATTTGTTTTATATTATACCACTTATAAAATTTATATTCTATAAACTTAGAATTTTATTATATGTTATGTTTAAAGGAAAAATTTATATGTATCGGTATATTTTTACTATATTTTCAGTCAAGATAAACTTATTTTGATTGATTTGTGACGTATGTCATCACATATATGTATATATGTACATGTATATATCTGTGGTCTTAAGTCAACTTCTGCAAAATGCCATTTTTGCACTTTTTGTATCTTGACATGACTTATTATGTATGACTTAATGACTTTATTTATTATGTGACACTATTGGGATCATTATTCTTAACATTTTGGTGATTGGGTGCTTCTCATGTATGGCATAATTCCATTACAATTATTAACCTTCAATTTGAAAAAGGTCAGGTTAGGTTGGGTGGGAAACATTTATTGAAGTATCGCTAAGTGCATGCCTTAAAAATGGGATATATTTGAAACAATGTTGGTGATTGGGGATCATAGATTCGTTGTAACCGCTTTCTGCAATCAAAATTGAGAAAACACTAAGTTATGTCAAAATAACCCTTAGCGAAGAACTACTCAATTTTTTTGACTTGCACAATATCCATGGCGGTTTAGCGTGGCTTTTTTAGGTGGCTCAGTTCAATTGGTCAAAGCGGATGTCAATCTACAAACTGAATGTCACATTCTTTTCCTGGTACAAGATTGTGGTTTATTCATATTTTTAAACTATTCTATAATTTAATTATTTTTTATCATATTTATAAAATCATATTAAATAATCTATGACTGTCTTCTTTCTCTTCTATTATGTTTTCTAGATTCACTTCAAAACTATTCTGTGAATGTATATTCCACAAATCACAATTATTCAAGGATCTCCTTCACTTGTGTGTTGCACTATTTTAAGTATGTAACTTTAACATAACTCTGGTAATCCTATACATAACCTATGCCACCTCAACATATCCTCAGTATAACCTATGTCAACTCAACATATCCTTAGTGTAACCTATGTCATCTCAACATATCCTTATTGTAACCGTATATAACCTCAACATTGTTTTTTTTTTTACATATTCTTTACATCTCTACAGCTTTCTGATAATTATAATATATGCTACTCGCACATACATAGGTACCCACCTCACATCTTATTAATTAGCACAATCAATTATGCAACTAGTAAACCTATGCCACCTCAACATATCCTTAATATATCTTAAGAACAACTTTTACATCCTAAAAACACCTTATTTAGAACCTATGTTTCCTCTACACAACCTATTCCACTATAATACATCTTGTGAGTGACCTTTTCACCAGTAAAACACCTCAATTGTGTTCTATGCCACCTCTACATAAGCTTTACCACTACAATACATCTAAATAGCAACTTTTGCATTCTCAAAACATCCTATTATAATCTATACCCCCTCAACATATCTTCGAAATTCACATATGCAATCTATGCTATTTCATCATATCACATCCCAAGTAAAACTTTTGTGACCTTAACAAAGTCTATAAATCTACAACATTATACTATATTATTTTCTTTGATAATTATATCAACATAATTAATCGTAACATTGCTTCACTAAAATCTACGCAGCTACAAAATTACACTGTATTTACTCTCCAATATCACAAAATATATTTTCAAACATGATTATTCATACCTTTATAACTAAACTTGTTTTAATGTATTATTGCTTTCCATAATTCTATTTTATATATATTATTGCTTCTTATGCAAAACTATTAGAAATAATATGTTTGTAAAAGTACTTTTTATTCCTTGTAAATTAATATGCAATAATTGTTTACGTTAAGCTCAATTTAAACAGATTGATCTACTGTCTGGAATCTACATATGAATGTAAACAAAGCCTACGAAAAAAAATCTGATGTAATTACAATAATGTTGTTGATAAGTAACTTTAAATACTAAAAAACTCTGAAAAAGACAATCTAAAGTGCTTTAAGAAAGTTCAAACATGACAGGGTTGAATTAACTTAAATTAACTGGGCTACTGTCAAAGCAATAAGGTCAAACATTGGAGATAGCACAGCCTGAATGCTTACGGGAGCTAAACAGAGGTCTCTTCATCGATAAAAAGCCTAATTTTTGTTTTCATGATAAAAATATGTTTTAAATAGGAGTACCGCAAGACACCATTTTGGGTCCTGTTTTATAGTGTCAACGTCCCATCTTGATGGGAAGAAGATTCAAATTCCTGGAGGAGTTGAATACAATGATGTTCAACCAGAAAAAATAGCCAAACACCCAATAACAGCCCTGGTAAACTTTATTTAAGGGATTGGGCTACTGTCAAGGGCGTAAGATGAAACGTGGGAGATAGCACAACGGGCCTTTAGCCTGAGTCTACATTTCATAAACTATGATATAATTTATATTTGACAGATTCCAAGCAGTATATCGACCTTATAAAGTATTTTGAATTGGACTAATTTTGTACATAGCACATCATTTTCATGTTTTTTTTTAAATATAAAACCCATCTTTTAATCTGTTTCTTTTTAAAAAGGTCTCTACATATTTTTGATATTTACAAAATTTGAACAGCAGTTTTGTTTTGTTTATTGATAATATGGATTAACGTTTGAAGCAAAAATGTATGCATTAGTCTAGTTTAAAACTAGACTTTTAATTTTGTGATGTGATACGGCACAAGAGCCTCAATTACCTGGTGCCAGTGGAACTATGACATCCTCATTTGAGGGAAGAGGAAATTAACTTCTTTTTTTTTCCCGGGCCAGAATTGAACCCGCTACCTCAACTGTCTTGAGCTTGAATAGAAAAAAAAATCCTCTAGGATGTTATAGTCCCACTGGTAATGGGCAGTTGAAATCGTTGTGCTTATCACATAACGAAAAATTTAAAAAAATCAAAACAAGGCTTTCTAATATTTCAAAAAAGAGATCTTTTTTTATGTTTTGCAACAAATAAATAAAATGATAACCCCTCAACAAAATAAAAAAAAATACTTTAAGGTTTCTCAATTTATTTATCTGGTGTTATAGGTATCGCAGCCAGAGTTGACTCAAACAGATGCATTGCTTGCATAAAGCATGTTTAAAACTGGTTTTTCAACTTCAGAAAAAATTCCAGTGAAAATTGAGAAAAAGTTAATTTTTAATACAATAACTTTTTTAATATTCAAATTTGATCAACGCAAACGCTTGCCGTCACTTTTTCGCCAAAGACAATAAGCAGGAGTGAGCGAGACAAAGGCGGCCTCTCGGCGACGTATCGTTCGCAAGAACATCGCCGTCGCTAGTGTACACGTATGCACACAATTCCAAGTCTGCGTCGACTCTGACTGCGCTGCCCGCAATTATCGCTTGACTCGGTTGCAATCAAAAGCCTGAGAATTTGGTGAAAGTCGCCGCATCGTTTATTAATTGTGTTCCATTAATTTCGGTTGCCAGGTCTTTTTCCAACAATTATTTCGGGACAAACAGGTACTTTCAGTTGTTTTTTTCTAATTCTTTTTTGTGGTGATGTCTGCTTCTTTTTAGAAATACAACGTAGTAGAACTATTATTATTTTTAAGTTATTTAGTTATTATTTAAAAAAAATTATATTGTCCAATGAAATTACATTTTAGAGGTGCTATAGCCCCACTGGCTCAAGACATCATAGACTCTTGTGTTGTAATCACATAAAAATAAAAATAAATTGCCCTCCACACTAGTGACCAACCTTTTAATAAAGAGAATTTCAAACTATAAGATTAAATTAAAGATCTAAACAATAAACTGTTTTTTTGTATTTTATTCATTCGTGTTAAATGCTTTGCCTAAATGTTTAAATCATTCAAATCCATGACTACTTCGTTCGCCAAAAAGAAATCATTATAAAAAAACACAAAGAATTTTTTATTTTTTTTAGTGGTTTGTTTTAAAGTTTATTTTGTAGAACTCCATTTTAGTTTTTAGGTTTTTTAATTTTATTTAAACAATACTTTTTTTTTTTTAATTTTAAAAACTATTTTTAGTTAAAAGTTCTGCTAGGTAATTATTTTTAGGGCATTATCAAACAGACAGTTTAATAATGGCCTCAGAAGGCGAAACAGCTGTCACGCGTAAAAATAATTACCTAGTAGAACTTTTAAATAAAAATTGTTTTTTTTTAATTTCAAATAATAATTAGTATTGTTTAAATAAAATTTAAAAACCTAAAAGTTAAAACAAATAAGTTAACTAAACACAAATATTGTTGCAACTTTAAGGGAATATACACCTTACGCATGAATATTACAGTTGAAACAAGTCTATATTCATCTGTTTTCATATTGTCACTTACATCCAACAACTAAATGTGTTACGAGATCATTATAAGTGCCAATGAGAGAGAGATGGAAAAATGAACCTTATTAAATAATTGTGTGCACATCGCACTCCTTTTACGAAATTTAATTGTTGTTGTTTTTTTTTTAATGATTCCCTTTTGGTGATGAAATGTTTGTTTTTTTCATTTTGTTTACTGTTTTATTTATTGTTATGTAATTCTCACAGATGACGTAGAAAGCAGTGAGCATTCTCTTGTGTAGTATTAATCCAAAAATCGTACATACCTTTTTTTCAGTGTACTAGCGACAATACATTTTGATCATTTAAAAAAATCGCTTACGAAATTCACTGCTAATTGTAAGTAAATTTTCTTCCGATTGAACTAATTTTCAATCGTCTCTGGTGAAAAACTTGTATTCACCACATTTTACGCTCACACCGCGAAATTACAGCGGACATCTTTGAAAAAACTCTAATAAAGTTTTTCAAACTGCAATTTAAAATTATGTTTTGTCAAAAAAGCTGCAGTGTTAACATTGCTTTAGTTTTTACTTATTAGGTTCATTATATTATGGTGGCTATACAAATTATTTGGTAATCGGATACTCTTAGTATCACCCTGGTGAAAGACCACCATTCATAATCAAAACGCTGCTTGAAATGGCTTTAGCCGTATTTGGTGAGCAGATCTGAATAGCCAGGTGCTTCACAACCTTCCTCTTCCCCTCCCCACTACATTCAGCCTCACAACATACCCCGATTGGGGATGCCATAGTCTCACTGGGTCCAGACCATAGGTTCTCAACGTGGGCGATAACGCCCCCTTGTGGGCGCTTGAGACTTTCAGGGGGGCAGTAAAAGACCCAGAGAAAATTAGGGGGCGTCGGAAAAAATAGCCGGTCACTGGAACGGTCGATATCCTTTGTTCGTTCTTTTCGTGTTTTTTTGGGCGAGGAACCGGTTCCAGTTTTTTTCGTTTCCAAATTTTTACCGACTAGTACTTTTTTTTTGGTGAAGAACTTTTGTCGATTTGCTAGTACTTTTTAAAAAACACCGGGAACCGGTTCCAAAAAGAACTGGAAAAATAACCGGTTCCTCGGTGGTCACCGGTAATTGGAACCGCGAACGCGACAGATGGTAAGTAAAAAGTGGGCAAAAAAAGGTTGAGAATCTATGCTCTAGAAGGTTGGGAGCAGTTGGGACTCTTGTGCGGTATTAATAACTCGGTCAGACTTACGTTTTTTTTTTTGACTACGCCGTAATACGTCAATATTTATGATACTTTGAATTGATATTTCTGAAGGGACGGAACCCTGATGGCACACCCCAACCCGTATATTTCCTGGTGTTCCACCGTGGTGGCTCCAATGATTAAGATGGAGGACATTGTCGAAGAGCAGCCTGCGAACTAACCTTACACTCCACAGTATATAGTGTTGTCGCCGTTGTAAGTCTTTCGTCCGGGATTATTTTCAGGTGGCGGAGGGGCTGGTCTAACGCTTTCTAACGGAGGAGATGCGATATAATATTGTGCACTAACGCTACGTATTTATAATATTCTTGTTGGAGATTCTGTTGAATGATTTTCTATTTGTGAAGGGGGAATATTCCTCGAAGCATTATGGAGTATAGATACATTTGATTCCTTGAACCTCGTATTAATATATGTCTGACATGAGATGCTGGGAATAAACCTTGAACCCAGCCAAAACTTTGTTTTGAACTCCAATCTAACCTTTTCTTTCCCCTTCCCCTTCCCCTTTATCATACCCTTACCCCTCAGTTTACCCTTCCACTTACCCTATTCTTTACCCTTCAACTCCCATTACCCTTAATTTAACCTTACCCATACCCTTTCATTTTCTCCTATTGTTACCCTTTCCCTTACACTTCTCCTATCACTTGGCTTTACTCTAATTAAATTCAATTCAATTCGATCCTCACCCTCCCCTTCCTCTTTATTTGCCATCCATTCACTCCATCATAACCTTTTCCTTCTCCTTCCCCTTCATTATACCCTTACCCTTAACATTTACCCTTCAACTTTCCATAACCCTTAATTTAACCTTACCCATACCCTTTAATTTTCTCCTATTGTTACCCTTTCCGTTACACTTCTCCGAACACTTACCTTTACGCTAATTCAATTCAACTCCATCCTCACCCTTCCCTTCCTCTTTATTTTTCGTTACCCTTAAACTTACTCACACATTTTCATTTTCCATTACCGCAACCTTTTCTCTTACCCTTTTCTTATCACTTACCTTTACCCTAATTCAATTATATTTTCCCTTACCCTTCAACTTACTCTTACCCTTTAGTTTACCCTAAATATTACTCTTCAATTTACCATTACTAATTCAATTCCATCCTCACCCACCCCCTGACCTTACCATTCCTCCAACGTTCTTCCCTTACCTTTCTCTTATCCTTACCTTGCCATTTATTTTCCCTTACCCTTCATCTTCCCCTTCAGTTTACCCTAACTTTAACCCTTCTACTTACTATTACTTACCCTTATCTTGGCTCTAACACTTATTCTTCCCTTACCCTTCATTTGCCCTTACCCTTAACTGAACCTTTACCCTCTACTTTCCTTTGCCCTTCCACATAAAATATATCCAATGGGGAACGATCTCCTAATCCACAAGTTTGATTTACATATTGAACTTGAAGATTTGGTATATGGCCTGGGGTATAAAGATTCTGAAAAAATACTACTGCATGTTCATAATCCCATCCCAAGTGTAATTGAACATACCACGTGTTATAAACAAATCGGGGTACTTGACATAAGTATTATAAACAAATGGTGTAAATTAACAAATACATATAACAAATGGTGTGATTTCCACAGGTCTTTACTGCCAGTTCTGAACGAATGATAGTGGGCCAGAAACCGCAGTTTCTTTGGTGGAGGTATTGTGAATGTACATGTGTTGTTATTGTGCGTTATTTGTTATGTTATTGTGTTGTCTGTGTGCTTTCTTTTTTGTCTTTGTTGTGTTATTATTGTTATTTTAGTTTGAATAATGTGCCATTTGGTAGCAGCGTGTTTGGCTTACGTAACTTTTCAACGCTGCATACTGTCTTTATAAAAATTAAGATAAATATTGTGCACAGTCGGGAAACTCGCCAAACGCGCGCCCGACATTTGTACACGGTTGACATTCGATGCACGAAAACTCGTTCTTATGTTCAACAGCTCGGCTGCGGAAAGATTTACCGGCCTCTGTGTTTCCTCCCTCCTTCAACATGGGCCTCTTCAAGACCCAGGTTCACCCCTTCCTTTCCTCAAAAAGACCCTCCACACAGCATCCCCAAAGATGACATAGGCCCTGTTTGAAATTATTTCCTTCAAGACCTCCTGTCTGGAGTTAATATAAAAAATATATATATTTTTTTTTTTTTTAAACTAAGTATTAGTTCTATATTTAGGGAAAGAACCACTTTTTACATAAATGTATTTTTTATACCTAAGGCATGATAGTTTTCTTTAATAAATTGCTTTCTTCTGGTTCTAAGTATATTTCCAAGCACGATTAGATTTAAAATTGGTGTATTTATTTATCTTTTCAATACTTTTTGTTTTATTAAAATTTCTTATTTTATTTTTTTAAATATAATGATATTATTTATAATATTTTAATAATACTATCTCCACAACCTAACTCTCTGAATGTTTCGTTCGCTAATTTAACCCGTTGCCTGCTGCAGAGTGTCCAAAAAACATTAAAAACAATGTATTGGCGCTCGGTGAAAAGAAAATTTTGTGTTCAGAGTCAAACCCACCGCTGTAACATTAGGTCACTTAGCGTTCAATGGTTTTTATTTGTTACTAATTGTTACCCGTGAAAAATTACGAGGTCCTACTTAACTTGTCAAGAAAACATATTAGTAGCTTTAATCCACCCATTTCAAATAAAGAATAATGTCTGCTAGAATACATTATAGGTGGGTACTTTATTAGGTAGGTAAAGATTTGTAAGGATTATTTTTTAAATTTGATAATTTCAATTAACATCAGTTTCAAATATGAAAAGTTCACACTCGTACGGTCGTACATATTCACAAAGGAAATTATTTATCGTTGATAACCCTAAAATTTGATAATATCATTGAGAAAAGCATATAATTTTTTTCAAAACTATAAAAAGTCGTCGTTAAAAGAAATAGTCTCATTTTTACGTGTTATTTACTACACGATTGATGCTAGGAGGTATTTCACGACATCTGAGGAAACCTGTAGTTTAACCACTCGTCAGATAACTTTGACCATATTAATTACATGGCTGTTAAAACAGACGGCCTCCATGGTCGAGTGGTAAGACGCTCGACTACGAATCCAAAAGTCGGGCGTTAAAACCCGTCGCGCAAATAATTTTTATTTAATTAATATGTGTCATAACACATTCAATTTACATAAAATATTATACAGTATATTTGCGGCACGTTCCACAGTGGTAGATACTCTAAGTATCGCTCTGGTGAAAAACCACTATTCAGAATCGAAACGTTGCTTAAAAATGGCACTAGCCGTGTTTGGTGACCAGATCTTAATAGCCAGGTACTTCCCAACCTTCCTCTTCCTCATCTCCTTCCCCTCCTCACAACATACCCCGATTGGGGATGCCATAGTATCACTGGCTCTAGACGGTCGGAAGCAGTTGGGACTCTTGTAGGGATTCACTATAAAAAATAAAATAAAAAAAGACATTTTACTTGACGGGTAGCGTTGGGGAAACGGATAAAATACGCTACTTAACGATTAGCGCTAATCGACAGATTAATCGGAGGTGGTGAAATACCCCCGCATTCTTATTTGAGTATAACTAACTTTCTATTTAGGAAAGTACACGTAAAGAATTCTGATATAGGCTATAACCTCAAAATAAATTTGATAGTGTAACCAATGACGTTACATATATAGACACGTTATAGCCTTAGAATATTAACACAAAATGTGGCAAGCAAAACACACACGTCACCAGTAAATTCATCATTCAAATATCGGTCATGTATGACAAAGATAGACATTCATAGAATATATGTGTATGAACGAAACAGATCCAATGTTCGGACCGCGTTCCATACTTGCTTGAAACAACCTCAAGCAACGCCTGACTGTTTAGTACTAAATCGGCGTAAACACCGATCACACCAACTAGCGTGATTATTGCTTGCCACTTTGAGTGGCAATGTAACGTCATTGAGTGTAACATCACATGCATCCAAATCACAACAGCCTCCATGTGTAATGTTTGTTTATTTAATTATTTTTCTAAGCCATAAAACTTATATATTCCTTAATATTATTTTAGACTGTACCTTTTACTAACTGATAACAGATTTATACGTTTTTTACTGTTTCTAATATTTTTTTTTCTATTTGCAGCCAATACATAACCTCTCCGTTCACCGATAGAAACATTCGAATGCTGTAAGGGAGGAAGAAACTCTAAAACTGCTGATATTTGATAAAATGTTGTTTGGGACAGTTACTGTAACAGTTTTTTACACTTTATAATTACTATACTATGTATTAAATATTAAACGTACTGTAATTGTGGTATGAATCATAGCTTAAGCAAACTTGGAGAAAAATCGCCTGAAATTGAATATAAATTTTAATATTAAAAGTGCATAGTCGGAAAATAATACAACACTAGTGGACGAGTGTTCTGAAACATTGGTTTTTAACTCTAATTAGGCCAGTTCAATCTCTTGCTAGCACAAACATTTTTAATACACCGTTGTTTTTTTTTCGTTGAATTTTAAAATTGGACGAAATATTTTTGTTGTTGCATTGAATATGTTGACGAAATCCTTTTGACATTTTTATTGAAACATTTTCGTTGATAGCAATAGTTATAATGATATTTTGTACCATTTCTGCCTTCTTGCACAAATTTCTCACCAAATACAGACAATATAATTTTTTTGTGCATTTTTTCTCAAACGAACAAATCATGGTATTTTTAAACCTCTCACACGTTTCAATTTGCCGATTAAAAATTATCGATCACTTTCAATTATAATTTTAATAAAAAGTATTTTAGTGCGTAAAAAAGTTAGCGCTATCTTATTTTGGATATTTTTTTACAAAATTGTCAGATGTTATTCGATCCAGAATGAAAATTTAATATGATGTAAATGACTAAAAATATGATAATCAATAAAATAAATAAATTAGTTAAAAAAATGTTTCGGCTGCTTTTCAAAAAAACTGCTTTATATCAAACAAAGCATATTTCAAGAAAAATAAATAAATATTTTATTAATAATTGTCAATGAGTTGGTAAATATATTTAAAAGTGGTTCTTTGTGTACCATTTTCTACAGAATATTTGGAGAATGTTTGAAAAATGTCGAAATCTTTTTAATGGCTGCTATATTTATACACCCTACTTGTAATTAACTTTAATGTCTTAAATTTAGTGCTTTATATATTTAAATATTACGTCTGTATGGATTTTTTTCTGTATTCATTATATACCGATATGTCGAAGCCAGAGTAAAGTTAGCCTCTCAGAAGTTGGGCGTGTTGTACAGGGACCGCAGATACTTCAATAGTACCCAACTGCTGACCTTGTACAAATCGCAAGTACGCCCCGCTGTTGAATTTGGCAGCCACCTCTGGTCTGGAGCCCCTAAATGCTTGAAAAAAAACCCTTGACTCTGTGCAGAAACGGGCGGTCCGTTTGATTGATTCTCCTATCTTAACAAATGGATTGCAAACTTTGGAGCACAGACGTCAGGTGGGAATGCTGTCCTTGTTCTACCGGTATTTCAATGGAAGATGCTCCGAGGAACTTGCGTCATTGATCCCTTCGGCACCGGTGCATGGTCGGGAAACTCGCCAAACGCGCGCCCAACATTTGTACACGGTTGACTTGCAATACATGAGAACGGGTCGCTTTTACGACTCGTTCTTATGTTCAACAGCTCGGCTATGGAACGATTTGCCGGCCTCTGTGTTTCCTCCCTCTTTCAACATGGGTCTCTTTAAGACCCAAGTTCACTCTTTCCTTTCCTCAAAAAGACCCCCACACAGCATCCCCAAAGATGACATAGGCCCTGAGGAAAATTATTTCCCTCAAGGCCTCCTGTGTGGAGTTATTGTAAGAAAAATAAAAAATACCATGACTATATTTATAAATCATTTGCTGTAACAAACTTTGAAGTAAACCTAACCTAACTTTACCTTCTAAACTTCAGATCTATAAATAAATACCCTAGAATATGCTGTTTAAGTAGATAATAACTAACTGTACCAGGCACTCGTGTGTTTTATGCCCAACTTTGAGGCAGTGTCGTAAGCAATCAGAATCTAGTAACGTAATCATAGACATAAAATACAAGACACGTCATATTCATACAAATTGAGCGATAAATTTGGCAAGCTCTGATATCTCATAACCCATGAAAAGGATAGCCATACCAAGCAGAATATGTGTGCATGAATGAGATAGCTATATGAACGTCTCGCCTTACATTCTCCGCGTTACAAACCCTCTCTTCCCTAACGAACTTACGAGCGAAGTAGCATGCGACGTACTCGTGTACTGTCGCTAGGTTGTCATCTACATACGTTTATGTATTTCCGCATTCGCTATCTCACTTATACATTTTATGTGTGAATAATTGTATTAATTGAAATAATAAGTGATTTGTGTGTACTTTGCATGAAAAGAAACTCCATGAGATTTGTTTTTTGGTCCCGAATGATTTTTATCCTTGTCAAAAGCACAGGAAGGCATTTTTTCTCAGAAAAGAGCTCACAGCGATGCGTTTGTGGCAGCTGGTGACAGCTTGTTTGTCAAACGAATGTTTGTGCGAGACTAAACGCAGTAAATCTCAGGTGTGCCACGTTGGCTTAGTTTCGCGCAGTCACGCGCGTTGTCTCAGTAACATATCTACATTATTTGATTCATCTAAGAACGTAATGTCAAAAAATTACGAAATTAATCTTGATGCGTTCAAATGCAGGTGTGCAGGTTTCATATCTAAAAAATAGGTATTAGCTGTGTTTTTTTACTGATGTTTTAATAAAAGATGCTCTGAAGAACTAGTGTCATTGTTCAGTACACAGCCGAGAGACACACTAAACGCTTTTGTACACGGTTGACATTTTTAACCGCATGAGAATGGGTTGTTTTTACGATTCCTCATTGTGCTCAAAAGCTTTTTAGCTTTTGTGTTTCTTCTCTCCTATAACATGGGTCTCTTCAAGACCCAGGTTCACTCCTTCCTTTCCCTAAAAAGACTGTCCGCACAGCATTCCCAAAGATGACATAGGTCTGTGAGAAATCTCAGTAACTCCTGGGTGTGTAATATAGTTGCCAGATTCTGATTGCCGGGGACAACTGTCTCACCGCTGGGGGTAAAAGATACAAGAACCCTATACCACAATAGACAATGGTGTAGCGGTTTCGATGCCGACTCGCATACAGCAGTTCCGTGTTTGATTTTAGTTGAATCCCTTTATCCGATTCCATTTGATGTGTGAAATAATGAAATTATGCTTTTTCAATCTATACAACTTTGCTAAAGTTTCCTAAAATCGCTTCACAGCTATCGCAAGGGACTGTATTAAGACTCTTGCTTTTGAATCTAACAACCATTTATACCATTATAAATAAAAAAAATAAGAATCTTTGCAACCCATAATATCATGACTTAGTATAATTTTTTTTTTTTGATACATTTCGTCTTTATCTGAGATTTAGAAACCGCCTGTTATGATTTGCACGTCAGGTTTTTGTCCACTGCGGCTCGTACGTTAGATGGGGTGGTACGCGGTGCGTAAAAGAACCGGACATGTGCCCCGAGCTGTAACCGTTTATGTAAAATAAAAGCGCTCTTTGTTAAAAGAAATCTTAGCAAAATGGGGTTAAAATGCAGGTTTCAGATCCTTAATGCGACATTTTAAATGATATCATAAATGTATTTTTTACGTTACCACCAAAAAGAGGCTCAATTGAAGCCAGTGAATTATGGCATACCCAATTCGGGGAATGTTGTGAAGCTGATTTAACCTTTATGTGACTGAAAGGGTACCCGGGAAACCCTTTCCGGTTTTCAACATAGATTTTTTTAATGTTCCAGTAAATCTAACCGTCTAAAACTTCCTGACTTCTTCACAATAGCGAAAATGAACAATTAAACGTAACCGTTGGATATGTGGAGGGTGGTATGTGAGCGGAAAACGCTCAAGTAAAACTTACACCTTCAGATGACTGAGAGGGTACCCGGGTACCCTCATGTGTTTTATATGGAATTTGAAGCTTGTTCATATTTATTAATCATTTTATCTTATTTTAAATTATATATACGATGTACTGTTGTGTTCAAAGTACATCATCTGTATCCTTTATACTATTTTTAATCACCTATTTATTTAAAAACCCCAAAAAAATATGGTACTGGGTGAAATTCCTATCCACTTCACTTCCCCAAGTCTTTTGAACTGAGTTGAAATATATTACGTCATAAAAGTGGTCCAGCAAACTTCGGCAAATGATATACTGTAAAAGAAACCTTCGTATCAATTTTAAAAAGGTGTGGTTTTCTTCAGTCACATAAGGGTTAGGTAGGAAGAGAAAGAGGAAGATTGAAAAGTACCTAGCTAAGCTGGTTTAGTCACTCAACACGGCTAAAGCCCCCATATTACGTCCTAAAATATTTCACACTAGTAAGTCTCCCGGTATATTGTTGAACAGCCAAGTGATTGCTTTCTGGGAAAATATAACATTTCGTCTGTATGAATATAGTAAATCTGTAAAAATAAAAAGTGCCTTTGTAGCTCAGCGGTGACAGCAGTTTCCCTGCTAGCGTCGCTTTAGTTATGGCTACACATTAGGTTGAGTTATAGTAAATTTCTACATGCGATGAATGCTTCAAAACACCCGTACCAAAATTCAACCTGACAGATATACCAATGTAGTTATTTTACCATTTTGATAAATGCATATGACCGTAGATCGTTTTGCACAATATAACGTGTACGATCCTGCCGCTGAGAGCTCCCTTATAACCTCTCCCTCTGTTACGTGTGTTGTTTAGGAGAAAGAGGGAGAGATTACTAAGGATCTTTTAGTTGTATACATATACTTTTATTACGATTTTATTTATTCATTACTTATTTAAGATGTTTTATTTAATATATTAATTTTACGAAATGTGGTATGTGTTATTTTCTAATCAAAATATTTATACTTTGTTGTTAGTTTTTACAATTTATGGATTATTTTTTGTTGATTTTTTGCTATCATACAAACATGTGCACTTAATTTATATGAAATAACAAATTATTTTTAATAAAACATGATTGAAAATTAATTATACATTTTTCACATTTCACTTGCACCAATCCTTTGAAAATAAAAACTTTGATTTTGTAAATAATACCACACTTGCATCCTATTGCCCAGAGCCAGTATCAAGGACCTATACATACATACATTTTCGGTTCTTTAACTATGATGTGTAACGACTACACATTGCTTCTAATATCTTTGATATCTCTACAACCATCATAAATACTGGCTTCAGATTTTAGGTATTTCTCCATGATACATTAACGCATTGAATGAAAAAATAGTGTTTATATTAATTACCACTTATCGGACATATACGGGATATTTTGTGAAAATTGGGAATAAATTCACTAATACAATCAAATGTGCGCCAGTGTGTGACGTAGGTATATTCATTGTAAAAAAACCCCTATGGGATGCGAAGATACGTGAAGATACGCGAAGAGTGTGCGGGGAGATAGGACGCTATTCGCATCTCACTCTTACTCGACTTCGCTAGATGGGAACCCGAGAAATGGCCCGTTTTGTGAGCGTCAGCCGATGGTTTTTCAATGTTTTCAGCTTTTAAATTTCAATTATTATCACTGTTGACTTGAGCGATTGGCTATGAATATTCTTATTTATCTGATTTAGAATCGCATTTTTTTCCTGTGTAATGATTACACAGCACCGGAACGCAAAAAATAATTTAGAACTGGTAAGGGGAAGGTTAAACCTAAGTTTACCCCAGCCTTGTAGTAACAATATATGGAGAGAGAGGTAATTATTTTCACCCAACCTATACAAACTTGGGATAAATTACTTTCTCCAGGTTTTTACGCCGTACACCATGAGAAAGAAAGAGATGACAAAATTTTCCAAATTGTCACACCGCTTTAAAGTATTATAAGAGTGTTCTTCGTGTCCCGCGTCTCCGTTGACTCTGCCCACACGTTTTGATATTCGACATAAATTGACATAGTTGGTTTTTTAGGTTATATGCTATATTTTTGTTTTTAACAATACTGTGAAAAAGCGGTTATAGGAATAAAATTATGTGGACACGTGCTATGAATGGATGTATAAATACCCTAGCCCTAGTCCTAGCCACGCACATGTCAAGCTGAGTCTGACAAATCTCATCAAAATTGGCTACAGCAGCGCTCTCTCTTGTATATTATTGCTCTGAGACCCCAGCAGACCTATGGCATCCCCATTTTAAGAAAACTATGAGGGTGAAGGAAAGGGAAGAATGAAAAGAGAAGGAGTAGAAAAAGGTTGGAAAGTATGTACTAAATTATTCAGATTTGGTCACAAAACATAGATAAAGCCATTTTCAGTCATGTTTCGATTCTGATACCTCCCTACTATATTTAAGGAAAGTACCTTGCTATTCAGATTCACCGATTCCCGGTGTTGCGAAGGTTCATCGGTAAAAAGTAACCGGCAAGGAATATCGAACATCTCTACCGGCATCCATCATCAGCTCACAGCGCCACAGAATGTGCTCTGCCGATTGGTTGTTGCCGCAACGGGCTCAGTTTGAGTGAGGAGACAGAGAGAGACTATGCAGCCTTCCCCTGACCTCCCGTGTCTAGTTAACAGCTGCGTTACATGGTGATTCAGTTGAACGAAGACCTCTTCTATTCTTATAACTGACGGGAAGAAAGAAGGTCCATCTGCCCGTTGTTGACCTATCCCAGGGGTCGGCAGTTTGTCAAATGAGAAGAGCTAAATTGTCATGGAAACAGGTTAACAAAGGTACCAGAAAGCCACGTATATATAATTTACTTGGAGAAACAATGTATGGAGAGAGAGCTAATTATTTTTACCCAACCTATACAAACTTGCGATAAATCACTTTTTTTTACGTCAGACACCGTGAGAGAGAAAGAGACAACAAAATACACACACCGCTTTTATGTACAGTAAGGACGATCTTGGTCTCTCGCTCCCCCAGGGACTCCGCCCCACATGTTTTCATATCTCCGAGAATAAACTCGACACAACTAAACGGTTTTTCAGGTTATATGCTACATTTTTGTTGAAAACAATACTGTGAAAAAGTGGTTATACGAATAAACAAAAACATTATGTCCACATGTAAGACTTTGGACATCATTTATTAACAGAGTTCCTAAACAATTAGTTTTCTGACTCTAACATAATTGCGAAATGGATTATCTAATGATACTTTACTTTGAGATTTTTAAATTTTATTTTTTAATCAATGGGGGGACTTTGAGATACATTGGAAATTGAGACTGGGACAGGGACTGGGACATTCTTCTTGTGGAGGACTGCCTAAGGTATTTTATACTGAAAAATGGGAAATTTAAAGACTAGGCCGACGTAGAATTTCTCCGAGTGTGAAGTTCGGACTAATGGTCGTCTTGTATAGAAGTAGTTTGTTGCCTGGCGATAATTTACTATTTCTACCTAGCATGGGGTAGAGCGCTTATACAAATGTTGCCGGTTTTCACCTTTTCTTTAATGTGTTTTTCCCACCTTAATTTACGGTCTAGAGTGACTCCGAGGTATTTAATTGAAGTCTCACAGGGGACTTTCTTCCCAAAGAGTACGATTTTGGGGGGCTGTTTAGCCCCTCTTCGTGAAAAGTATGTCCACATGTGCTATGAACGGATGTATAAATACCTAAGCCTTAGTCTTATCCACGCCCAGGTCTGCCGAGTCCGGTAAAAATCATTATAAACTGACTACACTGCCTTGGATAGGTACCACTCTAAGGTAATATACATATGTATAGGATATGGATTTTTAGGGAAAAAAAGTTTGAGGTGTTTTATTTCAAAAATAATTAAAACGGTATCCATGCATCGCTTTTGATAGCTTTAGTACATCTGGAAAATAACTACTTATTTTTAATTGAATACACGATTGTAAATTTCCATCCGTTATTCTGCATCTAAGGCCAGGCGCGCACGGTTAACTTTTGGCACGGCAACAGTTTCGTCACCATCTCCAAATCTATTAGAGTGTATGGAGGTCTGCGCACGCAACGACGTGACATTAGGGTGACTTTTAAGTTTCACTGGCCGGCGACTTTTGAGTGACAAAACTGTCACCGTGTCTGTAGAGAGTGCTTTTGTATGGGTGACAAAATGTCATTCGGTGACTCATCCGCCTGTTCGAAATCCATTGACGGAGTGAAAGGGTGACGGGTGACAGTCACTCACCGTGTGCGTGCTCGATTGGAAGACAGTGACAGTGACCAAACTATTGCCGTGACAAAATTCACCCGTGTGCGCCTGGCCTGAGTTTATTTTTTATTTGGTTCATAGTTCGCATTTAATATATTATGTAGAAACCAAAGATTGGGAGAATACCAAAAGCTAGTTTTTTTTAACTGCATCATATGGGTCAGGCAAACTATTCCATGTATCAAATATTATTGTTTCTATTTTAGGCAGTTGTCTTATAGCTGTCCACTTGTGCTGAGAAATTAAATTAGATATCTGCGGCTGGTCAGATCTGTGAATTTGTCGCTACACAGGACTTAAGAGTGATAGAGAGTATGCCGTACGAGTCGAAGTTTGTTCGGTGGCTCTATCTTATAAATTCATAAGTTATAAGGCTGCTTGAGATGAGGTGAAATTGGAGTTTATGTCCGAAGAGCCACAAACGTCTATGCAAAGAGCCGCATGTGGTTCGCGAGTCGCTCTTGCTGCCCCTGACTTATCCCATTGCAGTTTCCATTCTTGCAAAGTTCTTTCACGCACCTCTTACAGTAGTCCAGGAAGGGAAAAAACTCTGCCCGGGTGAGTTGAACTCCCAACTTTATATTGAAATTCACCCTACTTATTTTAATAATATTGAATTTAAATATTGTTTAAACCCCTAGATAGAGTTGATGGAGATATTAAACATGTTTTACTTCTGCGTTTAGATGTTTTAGTGCAATATCATACACCAATACTTAATTTAATAATATTGAATTTGATATAATGTTTAAACCCCTAGATAGAGGTATTAAACGTTCTTTTCTTCTGCGTTTAGATGTTTTAGTCCAATATTATACACCAATACTTATTTTAATAAAATTGAATTTGATATAATATTAAAATCCCTAGATAGAGATGATAGAGGTATTAAAAGTAATTTATTTCTGCGTTTAGATGTTTTAGTGCAATATTATAAACCAATACTTATTAATTTGATGTAATCTTTAAAACCCCTAGATAGAGATGATAGAGGTATTAAACGTTCTTTACTTCTGCGTTTAGATGTTTTTTTGTCGTTGTTAAAACTTATTTTCCTAATTGTACAAATTAATATACAAGTTCCTTTCTTCTTTAAATTATTTTGGTAATGTTAAAAACCAGTTACAGGTAATTTAATAAATAAATACTTAAACCTATTAACCCAACGGTGAGGCTTGTAAATATAAGCACTCTTGGATCCTGAAAACCTTTTAATTATAGAAAAAACACTCACCCTTAGATGTGTTACCTCGACTGAAGAACCTACCTTTCGGAGAAATGCTGTATTGACGCACTGATAATCCAATCAAAATAATTCACTTAGTTGCACTCTTTATCACATCACATCACATCACATACAGCATTACAAAAGCGTATCTAATTATTATTTTGAAAAAACTATTCACTTTGATAATTATTTTTTTAGATAATGAAATATTCAATGCACAATTTTTTCACGAGAATAAGGAATCACCGAACTTTGAGATAGTGGACGTTCACTATAATAGATTGAAATTATTAATTTAAAAAATATTTTATTAAACTTTTTAACGAAAAGATATTTTTAGCGTGATTTCAGCATATTATTAAATTTTCTCGATCGCGAAAACTGGATATTAATCAACATTTCATTAAAACACGACAATTTTTTTTTTAACCTTTAAACGAAAATATTTTACAACCCCATTTCGCGATATTGTGAAATTTTCGCCGCGGCGAATTTAAATACGAATCGATATTGCATTTAAATACTAAAATAATCTTTGATCAACTTAAAACTGAACATCTTATTTTGAGCAAGTGTAAATCGCGACTGGTCTAACCGACTGTGCGTTTAAAACTAACAAGCAACAATAGTTTCGGCTCGCTGCGCGCTGCCCGTTTGCGCAGGTTTCTGCGCATTTGACGAAACTACAAATAAGGAGGGACAATCATTTTTCAAAATGTCATTTTTTTTCGATAAGTGGAAAAATCGAACCTTTGTAAATTCAAAACGTATTTAGATTAACTTGCGATGATTATTAATTATAGAACTAAAATGAAGTTAGATTTTTTTTATTGTCTAAGGTTTTCAGATTGTATTACCAAGACCTCAAAATTTTCAAAAAGGTTGATATCTAAGTCCGGTTAGGAACCGGTGATTTATCCAGTTACTTTTGGAACTGATTCCCAATGCCATAAAACTTTATCGATAAGTTTTTTTTTTATTCGGTTAGGGGGAGTTGCTAACGGATATTCTGAAAAAAAAACCGGAACCAGTTTTTGTCGTTCCCTCTGTCTAAAAAACGCCAGCTTTTTCTCAAAATATTATGATTTTATGGAAAGGTAAATTAATTAATCAAATGCAAGTTCATTTCGTCACGACATTCCAACGATAAACAACCGGTTCATCCCAAATATTTACAATTATATTAATACTACTACTTTACTAATAATAGGAATCAGCTCCAAAAATAACCTGCTCCTCATAGAAAAAAAATATTGGTGGTTCCAGTGACCGACAAGTCACCGGGAAAAAAGTAACCGAGACCAGAATATCGAACATCCCTAGTTGTGATTGTTTTGAATTTGAACTGTCAGTTGCGTCAGTTCAGTTCTGGATTTTGGATGGGACGTACGACGCGCATTTTATCCTTATATTTAATCGCTTTTAATTTAAGAAACCTTGTAAAATGTTGGCTTCTAGTGATGATTGTTATTGCACTATTCCAATGTGTAAAAATACAACTTCAAGTACACCTGATAAACAATTTATCCGCGTTCCAAAATATGCATTCTACGGAAAAGGTGGTGTGTCACGCCATGAAACGCAGCGTTTATAAAAATATTCCATCATCTAAAACTACAGAATTTTTGTTGCGGGGACCATTTTGATGTAAGTAGAATATTTCAATTTAAGTAATCTAATAAATGTTTACTACAAATCTAACTTATATTGTATTAAAAAGTTTGTTTAAAATATGTAAATAGATACATTGTGTTATGATATCATTATTTTTCACATTTACCTTAAAATTGTCTTTTTTATATAACAATGCACTACTATCATTAACTTTCTTTTTAGCTTCCGAATGACATCGAGAATTTTACGGAGCATACCATGATGGGCCTAGGAAAGCGCCAGCTAAAGCCGAAGAAATAAGTTTTACCCCATATATTGACAGCCAACAAACATCGACATGGCCAAAAAGTACAGCAAGAGAAAAACATTGTAGATTGGAACTTATTGGAGATTTGTCAGAAACGCAACCCTCGACCTCCAGAGGTAGAGAAATGGTCACTAGAAACTCTCACAGAAATGCTTCCCGAAGAAAATGCTGGAAATATTATAAAATATATGAACAAATCCATCCAAGTGCTATACAATGTAAGAAACGTAGTATTGGCGTGAACACTACTTACAAAATCAACGAGCATTTCTCTATCACCCATTAAGTTGACTTACAAAATATTGGCACATCACCCTCGACAGGAAAATCCGAGAGCGACTTATCCAATGACGCATCTGCTGGTCATGTGCCGTCAGATATTGAATACGTGAAGGAGACGAAGATTACCAGGAGCACGTGCTCCAGGGTACATTAATGACCATCGAGAGACATCCGCAGCTTTGCTTGGGCATTCCTCCACCAGCTATTATACTGTGAAACTCTTGGAAGAAGTGTGTGCGCCCCTGCCACATATCTTATTAACATTGAGAAAAATAAGACCAGAGAAGTCGTGCGCCATGTTAGCTCTATACATGGCCTGTTCAAAAGAAAAGGTGAATTTTGCGGGCATTCGATTATCGATTTTTTTTTTGTTATGTTGGTACACATATGTTTATCATATGTTAGCATTATCAGCCATTTTGCATTAGTGGTTTGTTTTTGACAACTGGAACGGTTAGTCACGTTTTTGTGTGTTCTTCGATTTTTTACTTTTGAAAAAAAAGGATCAAAGAATATGTATTAAATTTTACATTAAAAATGGAATAAAGTGCTTCAACGCACTTAAAATGTTGACTGGCATTCAGTGAGTCTACTTTGTCTCAAAAAAGTGTTTATAAGTGCTACAAGCGCTTTACAGAAGGCCGAGAAGATGTTAACAACGATGACCGTCCTGGAGTTGTGGAAAAACAAATCATGAATTTTATTCTTGGATACATTATTTTCAAAAGTAAAAAATCGAAGAACACACAAAAACGTGACTAACCTTTCCAGTCGTCAAAAACAAACCACTAATCCAAAATGGCTGATAATGCTAACATAAGATAAACATGTGTACCAACATAACAAAACAAAAAAATCGATAATCGAATGTACAGCCCGCGAAAGTTCAAAATTCACCTTTTCTTTTGAATAGGCCATGTACATGGCAGCGTTTTCTTCAGGAAGTGTTTTTTCGTCCAAAACCGTTCCCTCGGGTATCGTTTCTTCGCTGACCATTTGTTCGATTAGAGTTGCAATTCAGGTCTTGACTATTCTCTGATGACTTCCAAGCGACGACGCCTTGCTCCTGTCGTCCTTTTTGGGACGGGATGATGCATTGTTGATGTAGCAACTACTCAATATATTTTTACCAGTCGATATTAGGGATGGTTGATATCAGAAATTGGGGGCGGAAAAACCTGCGGTTTCCAGTTACCGGTGACTGGCGAGAAACTGGTTTTTTATCCAGTTCTATTCGGAACCGGTTCCTGATGCCAGAAAAGTTCCAGGAAGAAGATTTTTATGTTCTAAAGAAAGAATTCCTCGCTGCCAAGAATTTTTATTTGCCAAAAGAAGGAACCGGTTCCTCGGAGAAATAATATTGACGGTTCCAGGGACCGGTTTGGAACCGGGACAGAAATATTGACCATCTCTAGTCAATATGTATTGTGGAGTGTTCATTCATTGAACATATAATAAAACAACATTTAAATAAACATATTTTCATAACTCCCACCTCTCCAATCTCAAGTGAACGGCCGTTAAGTTGTGACACAAATAAAGACAGCAGCCTACCGACCACAGTGGACATGGTCAATACCTCCTTAAGACACGCAGGGAGTCAGCAGGCCACGATGGACTGAGGACCAATTTTACAGCTGTTGGCAAGGCTGTTTACCGACATTTTAAAGAATGGATGGTAAACACGTTTTAGTCTTTCTTGTTATTTTCGCCAAATAAGTAGGACACAAATTACTTTAAAATTACCGTTGTTGTGTATAGGTTATGTGAATAAACTCTAAATAATTTTAAAGTGACTAGCTGATTTTTTAAGAAAAAATTTTAATCTTTAAATATCAGTGTTTTAAATACAGTGCCATAGCCCAGAATGGTCACTTGTTGCTTTGACCCTTGTCCAAGAACCATAAACCCGCTCGACTGACTGTTCCCGAACGCGAGAACCAGGCATCCAACAAATCACCCAAGACACCCTTACACAGCCAGATGTGTTGTAAATCTGTTTTTAATCATTTTTAAATAACAATTTAACAAGATACAGCCCTTGAGGTGTACAAAATATAAAAATCATCCAAATATTATTATTACCAAATAATACGACAATAACTATAACACCCATTCTTACATCTAAATCGAGATATTGCGACTGCAAAAGACCAATCACAGGGCGTTTTAATGTGTTGGATTTTTAATCACTTTTAAATAACGATTTATTAATTCTCCGTATATAAAAAATGAATGTTTGTCTTTATGTGTCTGTTTTCGATTTTATCGAAAATCACTTGACCGATTACACTGAGAATAGCACAGTTTGTTTTTATTAGTGACGTGAACGTTTAGAGAGTAGTTTGAATGAAATCAAATATTAAAAACTTTTGCAATAACGTTTTCAAATTATGTAGTATGAAAAACGTTTAGCCCGCCTTTTTCTATTTAGGTTAGACCATAGACAAAAAACACAATTAGGTACCAACTTAATTTTTTTTTTTTTAAATAAATGTTTTAGCTCATAGACATTAAAAACAATTAGGTACCTACTGAAGTTTTTATTTTATTTTTCAAATGTGATTAATTCAAATTTTAAAATAATTTTTTCTTTATAATTAGTAATAGTCGTCAAAAGGCAATATTTTCGATTTCAAATTAATAATGGGACCAAAAAGAAAATTTATTGGTCGATCTACAATTCGAGCACGAAAGATAAAGGCATCGCGAGCTTCAGAAACAGTCCAGCAATGGGAAGTAGGTTATTCAGAATTGGCTTTTGCTTATCTATACGAATATTTTATAGAGCAAAAATATTTTTCACTGGAGTTCCTTTATTCACGCGAGGCTGCCAACACAGGCTTTCGATATTTCCTAGATACAGAACCAACTTAACAATGTTGGTGCCCCTGGAAAGACCTTACCAGGTAAATTAACTAAAATGAGGATATTTTCGACATGACCTGCATTAATAAAAGATTGAGATTAAAATAGAATATTAATTTATTAACATGTTAGAACGTCACACATAAATGTCACAAATTCACTCGCTCATCTCCTGGTCGGATCCCTTGGAGGAGCCGTCTCCGTCTTCATCATCATCTTCTTCGTTCCAGGATCCGGAGTCGTCTCCGACTGCGTTCATGATGGCATCGTCCATCTCATCTTCGGAACCGTCTTCCGAGGAGGTGTCTGTTGGAAGATAATGGAAAATGTCAGTTTTTTGTCCGAGATTTTTTACAATGAATACTACTGAAGTATTATATTATATACGATCGGGCGGCCCGTCCAGCAGCCCAGAAGCAGCCGGAGCAACCAGCACTTCGAGCAATTTACGCCTGCTAGATGGAAGTGGGAATGCCAACCCTCACCTTCATCATCACCTTCATCTCATCCTGACGTATTTGGAGGTCAGCTACCTCTATTACAGTCTTGTGCGCAGACACCGTCTCGTACACTGTACCGGCGACTCTGCCCACTACGTTTTGTAATAATTCGTTTTTTGAGGTTATATCCTATATTTTTATTGATAACAATACTGTGAAAAAGTGGTTATATTTTTTTTGTTGTGTCTCTTGAAATCTTCAAGGTTTACGTTGAAGATATCAAGAGACCCGTTATTTAGTAGTACCATACCCCGTGTCATGCTGTGCTGAGCCAACACGTCTGTTCTGCCATGTGGAATACACTGCAGATCGTGATGTCACCCCTGGCAGTGGTTGTTTGGCACAAACAACTTATAGCATTCCAGGAGGTATGGATTGCCAATCAAATCATTTGATATTTTGTACGCTGTTACTGCAAGGGCCCCACTCCTTCTCGACCAGAGACTTTGATAAAACGTATCGGAGAGCAAATCTTTATGGTGCATAAATTTTGGGTACTCGCCGTGGATTCTCATGTATGTACAAATATCTGAGAAACTTTGTTTGGATCTGTTCCAATAATTGTACATATTTATTTTGGTATGGGGCTCATACAGCAGAGGCGTACTCTAGTTTGGACCTTATAATGCAGTTGAACATAGAAGTCATCGTTGCAGGTTTGGTAAATTTTTTGTTATTTATACAAATAAACAAAACATTACGTCAACATGTGCTATGTGGATGTAAAAAGGTGTGTCCATGAAATCCCTAGCCACGCCTGAGTCAGGAAAAAATCAACAATCCTGACTGCACTAGCTACCCTTCCCTCCTGGTATATTATTTCTCAATTATTATTAGTCAATCGGAGTAAGGGGTTACCATCCTCAGCGAGAATATCCGTCGCCATATATGATAGAAAAGGCGGTGTTACCTCTGTACTCCAGCGTGGGTTTCTCTCGGCAGTCCTGGCTCCTGGACGTCAGCATGCCCAGCCGGGCCCTGAGAGCCAGGAGGCGGGGCAGGGCAGGCGTGCGGGCGGCCACGGCGGACAGCAGCGGGCGCGTGTTGGTCAGCTGCTGGTTGAGGAGGGCTGAAGAGCGGGCCCTGCACAAGGCGGAGGCCCACACGCAGGCCGACTTGCATCTGGAAGAATTAGAGAGATTGATTGGTTGAATTGACAAATGGTTCAATCTGGAACAACTCTAGTAATTGCAATATGTTAATAGTAACTCTACACAGGAAGCTTCAGGGGGTTATGTGATCTTTGAGGATGCTGTGTGGAGGGTATTTAAGGAAAGAGTGAAACTGAATTGTGAAGATAACCAAATTATAAGTGGGATGAAACACAAAAGCCGGCAAATGGTACATTCGAGCAGTTATACTAACCAACCATCACGCCGTTTCACCGCAGGGGTGGACAGAGAGGATGGAATGCCATACGACTCTGTTTTGGCATATACACTAGCGATGGGAAAAGCTTCACAGATTTGTGAATGCTTCACGAATTGATGCTTCTTCAAAATGAACCCTTCACGATGAACCCTTCAATTGAAGTAACATATTAATCACAGCATTCCTCGTCGGGGGAGGGAGGGGGTTAAATAATAATATTTTCGGGGCAGCTCTCCCAACCACATAAATTGATGTATGTATGTGCATTATTCTATGGCAAAAATTATAGTTTGTAGAAAAACGATGATGAATTGTCTATTACTGGTTTCTCTTCTATGGTTTACGGATGACAGCTGTCAAAATTGTTTGAATCTTAAGAGTATTCAAGGTTTGAATTGCTATGTATAATGACTTAAAAGGGATGATGTACAATGAGTATGCACAAGGAACTTGCAAAAAAAGCAAATGAAGTACTAGCAAAATTTCCAGTTTCTGTAAGAGCGATATAAACTTCTTTCAGGGCTTGAGATACGATTTGAATATTCTTACTGTACAGTACTCAGTTTGACAGTTTGGTTAGCAATATGCTGAATATTGCGCAAATGACGATTCATATTAAAGGCATTTCCCCTTTATGGATATAACTTCAGAACAAAAGTTGCATTTGGCCTGGTAAACCTCATCTTCCTTAAAATAAACCCATATTTCACTTTTTCTTTCTCGCTGAACGGCCAGTCATAATTTTAGGTAGAGATTGAAAGGTATGTTTGTAAGCTGAGATATTTTAAAAGTTCAACAAAATAATTCGTTCACAATTCAAAATCACCAAAAAACACTCGGAAAAACTTGCGTAGACAAAACAAGCAAAGAAATCATAAGCAAATGTCAACAGTGCGAGGGAACGGATAACTAAACAGATACTTCATTGCTTCATTCATTCTTCGAACTAAAAATCGAAGGAAGAAGGGAATGAACAATTGAACTGTGGATGATGCAATATTTCAGTCTTTCGAACGAATGAAAAATTGGTTCGAAGTAGATGCCATAGATTGTTCAATTCAACTTAACCAACTTCAATTGAAGTATTTGTTCAATGAAAAATGAATGAAAAGAAGTACTTCTTGTGCAAGTTCTTTCAAAACTGTCACAACGCTAATATACACCATGCTTCATTCACACTTTTCTGTTATTCTGACTTTTGACATGACCCGACTCAAGTATTTAATTCACTTGATTGTGCCATGTCTTCCTTGAGCATCCCCAACTTCTTCTTCCATTCTCTTTTGCATCATATATTCTTCTCAAAATCCTTTCTCCGTTCATCCGCTCTACATGCCCAGACCAACTAAGCGTCCCTTTCTTAATCCTATTCATTACGCTTACATCAAGCCTTCCATTCTTTCCGGTTATCAACATTGTGAGAATGCTCATACATGGTTTTACCGCACACACGCCATTAAAAAAATATAAAATAAATGTGGTGTTTCGTTAATCAGAAGATTTTAATAAATGTGGTGTTTTGTGGATCGTACATCGCTTAACAAATAAAATTGTGTGAGAATCATAAAGAACTTTATCGGTGAGTGAATGGTTTCCCTTTCCTTTCCTAATCTTTCCAGTTATAATTAAACATTTCCATCAAGTATTATATAATTTGGACATTTAAGTCATCTGAAGTTGGAAACACGTTCGGTTTTGAATGGCAGCTTTGAATCCAATAGGAGGAATTTATCAAACTGCTGTAAAAATTTGCATTGGGAATGCGGCGAGAAGGTAAAATGTACTCACTTGTTAGTCTTCCCGGCCAGCATGTTGGTGAGGTGCTCCAGAAGGGCGGGGAGGTACTGGATGGGCAGTCTGTTCATGGTGTTGAAGGCTACCTCAGGATCCACACACTCAAACACTGTTTGTAGCAGTCTGGAACACACAAACAAACACTTTGTTATAATATGTACACAAGTCTCGGATAACACTAAATGATAAGATCAGGAGGAACGGGTTTGAGGAAACGGCTTTGGAAGACCTTCACTCGGCAGTGGATAAAGTGGCTGACGATGATGACACTATGGGAAGTCATATACATGGCCTGTTCAAAAGAAAAGGTGAATTTTGAATTTTCGCAGGCTGTGTACATTCGATTATCGATTTTTTTTTGTTGTTTTGTTGGTACACATATGTTTATCATATGTTAGCATTATTAGCCATTTTGGATAAGTGGTTTGTTTTTGACAACTGGAAAGGTTAGTCACGTTTTTGTGTGTTCTTCGATTTTTTACTTTTGAAAAAAATGGATCAAAGAATAAAAATCCATGATTTGTTTTTCCACAACTCCAGGACGCTCATCGTCATTAACATCTTCTCGGCCTTCTGTAAGGCGCTTATTCCACTTATAAACACTTTTTTGAGACAAAGTAGACATATTTTTCAAAAGTAAAAATCGAAAAACACACAAAAACGTGACTAACCTTTCCAGTTGTCAAAAACAAACCACTAATCCAAAATGGCTGATAATGCTAACATATTATAAACATATGTGTACCAACATAACAAAACAAAAAAATCGATAATCAAATGAACACAGCCCGCGAAAATTCAAAATTCACCTTTTCTTTTGAACAGGCCTCGTATGGTAATCCTGCACTCTCAGCGGGAATTAATTAACGCAGAGCAAGTAATAAAACTGCAGATAATGACACTAGAAGCAAATCAAATGGAAGAAAATTGTTGATTCAGTGCCATGATAAAAAAAAGTTAGGTTGATATTTATTTATTTATAAACTAACGGACTATTGTCCAATTACAAAAAAATAGATAACACAAAATGGGAAATAAGAGCGACAGAGAAAGAACAACACATACATAATAATATTATAAAGAAGCAATGACAAAAATAGGACAAAATATACATTAAAAAGAACATTCAAGTCAAACCGAAGGTCAAGTCAAAGTTTTGGTAGAGTCGTAAAGAATGACAAAAATCATTTAGACGGCTACCAAAAATTTCAAGACCATGGCTTGAGTTGACAAGTCTCGACATTCTGGACAGTGGAGAATGATACCCATAGTTAGTAGAGTGATGATTGAGGAACAGCAATTCATTGTTTCCGAGTCTACGGCAAGGAATGTTGGACTGGATGAGTTGCAACAAAAAACACATTTTTGACCAACGATTGACGCCATTTTGAATTGACATTAGAATGGTTCCCTTTGACTGTGGATTCCCAGCCCGCTTCAGCGTTTGATCAAATTTTCATCAGCTATTATCATGCATACTGTCGTGCTGTTAGATGTATTTGATCAAAATTTGATCCATTGATGATATGGGTCGGGAATAGTCAGTTGACAGTTTTCTTATTTGAAGTGGCATACCACAGAAAAAATTTTGATCTGTCTTTTAAAAATGAATCTTCTTTTGACGAGAAGGTTCAGAGAATTTTTACGGAGAAATTTGGCTTTGAAACAGTTTTGTTTTATTCTTGGATATTGTATTTTCAAATTTGCGTCATGTGAAAAGTGAGTGGTACCCGCGCAATGTTGTTTCCGCGAACGCCGACAAGCATAATTTTTGTAATTTGTTCAAACTTACTTGGAATCCTTGGAATGCAGTGCCTGCACAAGTAGTTGCGCCATATTTTTGGTTTCCGGTCCATTTTTAGCACCAGCGCCAGATTGGGCAAGGCTGAGGTTAGCCAGTCGCATCTCCATCGGAATGTCAACCTGAGAATAAATAACGTAACTTTATTTCCTTACAAGCGGCGAAATTCATGTAAAAGCATTGCGCAATATATATATATATATATTTTTTTTTATTTTCTTTCAATTTGTGCAAAAAAGTTTGTGGACTATATTTGGAAAATCCGTGCTTCCCACATGGACAGCTGTATGTGGCCTGCTTACGCGTCGGAAAACCTTCCGATTTATTCCTATACGCACCCGGGAAAACAAAAAAAACACAAACACTTTCTTTCTTTGAGTGGCAATGAAAAGCATGCCAGGCTAGTCAATAATAATTGTTGCTTTGAGCTTCAGATGAATTTTGAAAATAGTGGACTGTATAACAATTAACTACTAGTACTTGATGGAAGTTTCTAATTATAGATGTGGACAGATTAAGGATTGAAGGAAATCAGGAAAACCAATTCACTCACCGATGAAGTTGATGTTTAAGCTCTTGATTTCTTCTTACACAACGAATCACAACACTTAACCTCAAGTTCAATGAACAAACACCTTAATATATATTTTATATTATTTGAAGATTAAAACAGCAAACTGATGAACAAGCGAAAAACCGACGACATTTTTCACCAAACTCTTCTGTTTCTTGACTGTCCATTGTTTTTTAACACAGTGTTGTTGAGTAAGAAATCGAATGGCGAAATGGCGGGATAAGTAGGAACTGGATGAAAAACAAGAAGGTGAGAACCTAACAAATTGTCTATTTGAAATCCAACATTAATAATGTATCGTACCTGCTTGGATCCGATTGGCCTCTTCAGGTCACTGTCCCCCCGGCCCATGGCGGAGGTGAGATAGACCACTGAGTTGTCTTTGCTGTCTCCATCCCGTATTTTGGTGATATCTTCGCTGCGCATCTTCTGGTTTTCTTTCTTGCCCTCTTTCTCTTTGAAGGTGCGGATCAGGACTTGTGTCTTTTCCGAAGTGTCAGCTGTCTGAAATTTAAATACAATTATAATAAGGGAATGCGATGGCATTGTTAATTGATCTATGCATTAGGTGGGATATGAGGAATGTGATCCTAGATGGGCAGTTGTGCAAATAATTTTCTCTGCCTTTCCTAGAAAAAACCAAGATATTAACAATACTACAAGTAGAACCTCTTCAATTCAAAATTCACCAGACCTCAAAAACTAAATTTCGAATGAACAAATTCCCACACGTAACACGAAATTTTAAAAAGTAACTAACTAACCATCACGCCGTTTCACCGCAGGGGTAGGCAGAGAGGACAGACCGCCATACAACTCTATCGTGGCACACAATTCTTGCTTCATTCACATTCATACATCGTCTCATACATACTCTTCTGTTATTCTGATTCTTAACGTGGCCCGACTCAAGTATTTGATTCACTTGATCGCGCCATGTCTTCTTTGGGCGCCCCCGACTTTTTCTTCCATTCACTTTCGCATCACATATTCTTTTCACGCTCCTTTCTTCGCTCATTCGCTTTACGGGCTCAAATTATCTAAGCGCCCCTTTCTTGATCCTATTCATTACGCTTACATCGGCCTTGCATTCTTTCCGGATATCATCATTTTTAACAAGGTCATACATGGTTTTACTGCACATACGCCTCAGGGATCTCATTTCCACAGCATTCAGTCTACTTTCGTCCTTCCTCTGCCAGTTCCATGCCTCTCAGCCATACATCAGGGTTGGTATAAGCACTCCACTGTGGACTGCAAGCTTCGCTTCTTTGGACATTTTTTATGTTTCCATAAATTCAAAGTAAATCTGTAATAATAGGACGCATTCCTGTATAAATAGAAACTTCATGATCAGATATCCTCAATATTACAAATAAATGCAATGTACGAGGCCCATTCAAAAGAAAAGGTGAATTTTGAATTTTTGCGGGCTGTGTACATTCTACATAATTGTTTTTTTGTTGTTGTTATGTTGGTACACATATGTTTATCATATGTTAGCATTGTCAGCCATTTTGGATAAGTGGTTTGTTTTTGAAAACTGGAAAGGTTAGTCACGTTTTTGTGACTAACCTTTTTCCGATTTTTTACTTTTGAAAAAATTGGTCAAAGAATAATAATAATTAGTCATGATTTGTTTTTCCATAACTCCAGGACGCTCATCGTCATTAACATCTTCTCGGCCTTCTGAAAAGTGTTTATAAGTGGTACAAGCGCTTTACAGAAGGTCGAGAAGATGTTAACAAAAAAAAAATCGATAATAAAATGTACACAGCCTGCGAAAATTCAAAATTCACCTTTTCTTTTGAACAGGCCATGTATACCCGCCTTAATCGAAATTTCGCAGTGTTTTATCGCCACGGATTTATTTACGCGCAAATTGAATTTTTTCGAATTACGCAGACTGTTGGATCCTAAAATCAACAATTTGATAGGTCATAACTTGATACCTTTTGTCCAGTCCCTACTTCCTTCCTTATCTGCCAGTTTGTTCTACTGACACGCACTATTTGCATGGCTGGATAAAAATGTATTGAACAGCCTGTAACAAATGACCCCCACCCCCGGCAACGAAACACAAGACAAGGACGTCAAGAGCGGCGCGTGATTCGATTCCCGCTGCAGTCAGTCAACCGCACTCACTCGTCCACAATCGCTGGGACCACCCAGGGACGGCGCCTCGGTTCGCATCCGCCCCTGGAAGATTCGTCACCTCAACTTTCATCGCTCGGGCAGATTGGTCGGCCCTTATCGCAGACACGGAAACAGGTGAGCAAATTGGCACAAAATCTAATCTTCCCATTATTTACCAAATAGATCAATCATCCATCAAATATTTCATCGTTTTACAGTCCACTTAAATTCATTCACGTCTTTCCAAAACTGATTCGCAGTTTCTGGATCGAATACAGACAAATCTTCGTAAGCGAGCGGTGAAGACGGACACTGCAAGACTGTCCGACACGTTGACTCAATGAGTCAAACAACAAACTATTGTCTGTAAGAATCTTAAATCGTGGAAATCGTAATTCCTTAGGACATTGAAGTCAATGAAGAAAATGAAACTTACGATTCTTTCAAACTTCAGTCCGCCGCAGGAAGAGTACCCGACCAGCACGGCGTCTCCCTGCAGCGTGCCGCAGACAGCCGCGGCGAGCTTCACCTGGCTCTTCTCTTCACTGACCACCTGGATGGTGGTGTCCGGTTTTATGGGCTTGGTGGAGGTACTGGAATAAAGAGATATACGTTATTACGTGCTTCGTTTTAGTAGTAAAGTTATTAAGTTGCAGCTTTTGGGAGTTGAAACCACCAACTGATGGAAAGGGATAAAGAAACACCCATTCATCTATGGTGCCAGTATCATGCCTTGATGGGAAGAAGGCTCAGATAGCTGGGGGAGTTGAATACCATGTTGAGGAGCCAGGAGACATGGTCAAACACCCAATGACAAACCTGGGAAATTTTACTAAAGGAACTTGGCTACTATCAAAGAAGAAGGCCTGACACTAAATATCGACACTGGAAAGGCAAAAAGGCTTAAGGGACACTTGGGCAAAAATGAGTTAAATATGCAGTTTTGATCAGTTCTTTTTTATGCATCGAATGCTGTAACTCTAGTTTGATTCTGAAGACTTTTGTGGCCCTTCAGCCATCTAAAACATATTTAACATTTGGGAGAAGGCTCGACTCAAGCGACACAAGTTTGGGACTTTTTTTAGCTTTTTGTAGCTTTAGGTAACTCAGTGAGAGAATTAAGTTACCTGAGTTAACATTTTTTCAAAATCCAAGCAGGTACTGAAGACTTGTGAATTTTATTGTAAGAAAATTAAAAATGCCATGGTGCTAAATAATAAGTTCTCAAAATGGCGCTCCAGCTCTTTTGCCTTTCGGCTACAATCTGTATTTAGAAAATGAAATTGTTTTCAAAATATGAAAATCGGGTCATGTGAAGAGTCAGAAGAGTATGTATGAGGCGATGTATGAATGTGAACGAAGCAAGGAGTGTGTGCCAAGACAGAGTTGTATGGCGGTCCGTCCTCTCTGCCTACCCCTTCGGAGAAACGACGTGATGGTTAGTAAGTTTTTAGTTAAAATACATACCCATTTAAAGTGTGTTCATAATAATGAACAACTCCTCTTCTTGTAACCGCAATCATTTTGATCTCCGAGCTTCCGTCTTCCGAGGCCCTGACGCAGACCTGCCTCGCGATATCCTCCATCAGGAAGTTGCACGAGGGTCTGGTGGAGATGGCGCTGCTGCTGCTGCTTATCTCGGCGGCGTCGGTGTCCTCGTTCGAGGCAGACTTGGTGCGGCTTCTCCGCTTGGCCGATTTGGACTTGGATTCCACCGAGGTGTCGGCTTCGGCAGTCTTGTTCAGGTCGTCGGAGGTGAGGGACACATTCCAGAAGCTGAGGATTCTGTCCGTCCTAGAATGTAAATTAACTGTTAGAAATAATATCAGTGAACCGTGTTTTTGGTCAATGTACAAAGATGGACTGCAGAAAATTTGTGCAGAAGAATAAATATGTTGGTTATTCACGGTACTAAATAATAATAATTATATGTGGATAATTTTTATAGCGCCGTTTTTGTGGGAAAATCACCTCAAGGGCGCTTTACACATTAATTTATCTAACCTATAATTTATCACTTAAGCTTATAACTAATAACTTACAGTTAAGATTTATTACTAGAAGAAGTGAATCAATTGCTCATCCTATAAATATATGAAAACAGATTTTAGAAACACCGTTTCAAAGTTGACAGATTATTAGGTGTACAACCTTGGAGTAACAATATATGGAGGGAGAGCTAATTATTTTTACCCAACCTTGCGATAAATCACTTTCTCCGGGTTTTTACGTCGTACACCATGGAAGAGAAAGAGACAACAAATATAATACCCCGCTTCTATGCACTGTCGCGATGATCTTGGGCTCCTGGGTCACCGCGGGACTCCGCCTACATTTTTCACTATGCCACTAAACTTGACACAACTAAACGGTTTTTTAGGTTAAGTGCTATATTTTTGTTGATTACAATACTGTGAAAAAGTGGTTATACGAATAAACAAAAACACTATGTCGATATGTGCTATGAATGGATGTATAAATACCCCGCGGAAGCAAAGTTGTTCACCTAATCATCATTATCAGAACTATATAAATACATAATTTTTTTTTTTAACCTGCATACTTTCCGAGATGGCAATGGAATCAATGTGAACTTACTTGCTCCCCGAGATAACGTAGAACCTTCCATCCTGAGGGAAAGACACCGAGTCCAGGTGGCAGACGCCGCCCGTATGGCCCACCATGGATCTGAGGATAGTCTTGGAGTCCAAGCACCAGAGCTTGAGGGTGCAGGCTGCTGTGATGAGGAGTTTTCGAGTTGTGCCTTGTGCCTGAAAGAAGAAGATTAATTAATAATCGTGCGCACCAATACACCAAAGCAACCAAACGCCCGCCCAACATTTGTACACGGTTGACATTCGATACGTGAGAACGGGTCGCTCGCTTTTACGACTCGTTCTAATTTTCAACAGCTCGGCTGTGGAACGATTTGCTGGCCTCTGTGCTTCCTCCCTCCTTCAACATGGGCCTCTTCAAGACCCAGGTTCACTCCTACCTTTGTTTTGTTTTTGTATTTTTATTTAGATGTATGCAAATATTTTTTTCACACATCTAGTAAGAAAAAACATTTTTACATTTCACAATTATAGAACAAAGCATATAATCATAGGTTTTTTTTTTACATATTCAGCACAAATCCTCCGAAAAGTGGCAAGGCTTGAGGCTTCTTTTAAGGCATTTGGAAGACTATTAAAAAGTTTTTGACCTTTATAAAACACGCTGTTTTGAGTACACACAAGTTTCGTTTTGGGAAGCCTAAAATCATGACAACTTCTCGTAGGATAATTGTGAATATTTACATTATATGTAATATTATTTTGCAGATATTTAGGGAGCATGTTATTTTTAAGCTTGTAAATCATCGTTAAAGTATTATGTATTATATGTTGTTTAGGTGTCATCATATTTAAATTTCGTAACATAATTTTAACTCTAGTAAAAATATTATATTTCAAAATCGTCCTCATCCCCCTATTTTGTATAACCTGCATCCTCAAAGATGACATAGGCCCTGAGGAAAATTATTTCCCTCAAAGCCTCCTGTGTGGTGTTGATTTAAAAAAATATAATAATTAACTCTTTCACCGCGGCGAGTGACTTTAGTCATTTCTACAAATCGTTCGCACCGCGGGGCGGCTGACTTAAGTCATTTTCAAGTTTCGACTTTGTTTTCCGAGTACATGTATGCCGTATTCGGACGAAATTTGTTTTAAAAATAATATTGACATCTCTGAAAATCTTTATCAACTACTTCATTGTTTATCTTATAAAATAATAAAACCGAGAGTCCGGGAATCCTATAGAGCGTTCATATAGATGGCCTTGTCTCGGTTGAAATTTACCACGTTTGTTTACATTGACACAATTATGGCGTTATCTTAATTTGGATTTATCTCAAGTGAATGTTTATTGATACTTTGGTGTTGGAGGATGATTAAAGGATAGTTCATAATTCATATAATGATTTAGTTTTCTTAACCGCTTCTGTGCCAAGAGCGAGATTTCTCGCATTCTTGGCCGTGCCCAGCAGGTCGGCCATAGAAAAATAGCGAGTTTTCTCGCTCTTCTTTGAGCCTCTGTATCATACATATGTCCCGTTATTTTAATTAAAAATTCATGGCCTGCTGTGCACAGTTACACTTCTACATACTGGCATTTGAAGGGTTAAAAGGGTCGTTTTAAAAATAACATTCGACCAAAAATGCGTAAACAAAAAATGTGCAGCGTGGGGACGACTGTTTAGGTATATTCATTTAGCGGTTAAAATGTTAAGATATTATTTATTTATTTTTTAACATTCAAAACAAATAGAAAAAGTTCTTACCTGATAATTAGGAATTTTAATTGCTGTCGTCTTGGCGGACTGTGTCCCCTTCTCAAATTTGCTCATTCTGAATTTTGACTTCACCGAACCGTCTTCTATACTCCATTGGCGAATGGTGGAGTCAGTAGAGCAGGTGAACAAGCCGTGTTTTTTACTCCAGTCCATACAGCTGATGTCCTGTTCCCCCGGCGTGGGATTTGGGTCCTCCAGAACGGACTCGACTTTGGCGTGCGCAATGGAGTATACTAAAACTTTTCCCGTCGTCGACCCGAAAGCTACGCAATGCGCAACAGTTCGCGACTCGTTTTCTTCTTCCGGGCGGGACGATTTGCGCTTTCTGCTCTTCCATTTTGGATTTGACTGAAACAAAAAAATTATTTCTAAGACAAACGATCCCAGGTTACGAATTATTTATTTGTTTATTTAACAAGATCTCATAAAAACAGTTGTTCACCAAATACATTAAGAGATGAATGATATAAAAATATTGTAGATACATGCATAGTGTAAAAAAGGAAATTAAACATTTATGTACATCTCACATGTAAACAAGGCATTATATATCCAAAGGAGTTATATAAGTACAAACTGAAGTAGTGTGACGCACTATACATGATATAATAACACAAATAAGGTTAGCAATTAAAAACAAAAAAATAAGATATAAGAGAAGTTCATTCTTATACACATGTTATGAGGTAATCGTTGAATTGGCAAGTATAAAAAGGTGTGTAAAAAATATAAACATTTTATTTAAGATTATGTAGATCGTTATGTACCTAACGGTCACTCTTGTACGCATATCGAGAGATAATGACAAAACTCTATATATGTGCATCTAAATATATCTAAGGTATAACCTGACAACATTCGCCGCCCACTTCCCTACAAGTGAAAACGGGCGGGATGCGGGGTGTAACGTGAACAGCACCATACAAGCCTGTGAGCGAGCAAATTCTGAGCGTGGATTTTGTCAGGTGCACTGCGCTGGCAAACCAGCCGACATAAATTTGGCGTCGACAATTTGTTATGTAGGATAAGATCTGAACAGCGCTATATAAATTGTTCGGCCACTGGGGCTGGTGACTTTTTATCGTCCTGACATCTGACATGGTGGGAACGAGACCTGACATTATACATTTGCACAACTAATTTCAGCTCTTGGTGTCATTTCAATCGTGAGATATTGTATTTTGAAGTATCCATTCAAGGTTTGCGTACACATCATCAAAAAAATACAGCATCGGTTACTGCGTTTAGTCAAATATCAGTAGATCAATAGATCTGTGTTTTTATGTAACCAAACAGTCATCAGGTGAACATGGCTACAACCGATACTGTTGAACAGCTTGTTAATGACGTCATGTGTACGCATACCTTAAAGCCGATGGGTTTAAATATCAATGGATTAAAACCAAAACATTGTATGTTTACTTGTTGGCGAAAATGAATTGCCGACTAGAATACTAGGGAGAATCAACATGTGTATATGGAGTAATATGGTATCTTTAACTCCCACAATTCCAAAGATATTTACATATTTCAATGAGTTAAAATCAAATAAGGCCTAAGATTAAAAATTTTAACTTCGTTTATCTTGATAAAATGGTGTAAGGAGATATGTTGTCTTGGATTTAAGCCATCGATCCGAACAATTTAAAGCTAGTATGGATATCTGTAGCACTCCAATAGAATAAAAAATAAGTTAAGGTATAATGTTTAGTCTTGTTGAAGGCCATCAAAACAATATCAACAAACAGTAAAATAAAAGTGGCTCTTTCGTACTGTTTCAGAGGAATTTAAAAAAATACATAATACTTAAGATAAGTGTTTATTATCATGCTTTTTGAAGGAGTAATCAAAAAATTTAAGGTTAAGTTGACGTATCAAAATATCAATTAAAACAAGCTGGAACACATGCGAAACTGAAATAAACTGTTTGAAGCCTGTCAACAATGGACTCATTAGTGATTTGTAAGTGTTTAAAAACAAATACGTGTCTATTATTTATCATGATTTATGAGAAAACGTGTTCATACCGATCCCGAGTCGAGTTGTATCCAATAAAGACATGACAGCGGAGCACTGAGATGGAGGTCTGGCGTGAATTCTTGCTTGAGGACATTGGTCTCCGTGTCCCATATCCTGCAGCGTCCATCGTTGCCAATTTGTGAATAATATTTTCCGTCTTCAGAGAAGGCCGAGGGCCCCATGCTCGCGGTCACAGACATTTTATTTTTGAGACAGTTCTTTCCGCGGCGGACTTCACGCCGGACTTGTCTGCTTTGCTTCTCCTCTTGTTCAAATAAAATAACTGTTATTGTTTATGGTTCGGGGGTAATCGTACCGCTTTTTTTAAAATGCCCATAATATAATATGTTAAAAAGATAGTGTTAGTTGAAACCCTAAAATAAATTAATCGTTCTAACAATTTCCATTCGTATATTTCAGTAGTCAAATTGATTAAATAAAAAAATAATATTTTTCTGTTTCTTGAATATTTTATTTATTTATTTACAACGGTGCAAAAAATATTATAAAAGAAAAGAAAACATAGTATTGTATAACAGGTACATCCAGAGTTAAATAGTTTTTATAATTAATTTATCTCTACTAGATGCAAAAAAACTGTACTAAGGTATACTTATATTGTAATATTGACGTACTAAATATATCAACAACATCGGAGTATTTGTTTCCCAGATGTTGAATTCGTCGCATAGGATTTTTTAACGACCTCCGTGGTAGAGTGGTAAGACACTCGACTACGAATCCAGAGGTCGCGTTTCCAAACCCGGCGTGCGCAAATAATTTTTATTTGATCAATATGTGTCATAACACATTTATTTATTTATAAATTAACGGACTAAAGTCCAATTACAAAAAATACACATGAAACACAAAATGGAAAAAAGAGCAACAGAGAACGAATAGCATATACATTAAAATAAATGAAGCGATGCCAAAAATAAGCCAAAATAAACATAAGAGGGAACATTCAAGCCATGGTCTAGTCAAAGTTTTGGTAGAGTCGTAAAGAATAACAAAAATCATTTAGACTGCTACCGAAAATTTCAAGACCATGGCTTGAGTTAACAAGTCTTGACATTCTGGACATTGGAGAATTATACTCATAATTAGTATTGTGATGATTGAGGAACAGCAATTCATTGTTTCTGAGTCTACGGCAAGGAATGTTGAACTGGATAAGTTGCAACAGAGAAGGTGAGTCAATAAAACAATTAATAATTTTGTAAATGAAAATTAAATGAAAGTCTTTCCTGCGCTTTTCGAATGAAATTTTTTTCAATAATTGTTCAATTTCATCATATGAATAATCGCCTCTTTCTCTTAATAATACTCTTGAAGTAACAATGTAGGGAGAGAGAGCTAATTCTTTTTACCCAACCTATACAAACTTGCGATAAATCACTTTCTCCGGGTTTTTACGTCGTACACCATGAGAGAGAAAGAGACAACAAAAATAACACACCGCTTTTATGTGCTGTAAGGATGATCTTGGTCTCCCACGTATCCGGAGACTCCGCCCACGTGTTATATGCTATATTTTTGTTGATAACAATTCTGTGAAAAAGTGGTTGTACGAATAAACAAAAACATTATGTCGACATGTGCTATGAATGGTTGTACAAATACCCTAGCCTTGGTACTAGCCACGCCCAGGTCTGCCGAGTCCGGAAAAAATCATCAAAAACTGACTACACTGCCTTGGATAGGTACCGCTCTATGTACTCTAAGGTAATACTCATCTTTTTTATAGTGAATACAGCTCAATAGTCTTAACTGCTCCCAACCGTCTAGAGCCAGTGAGAATATGGCATTCCCAATCGGGGTATGTTGTGAGGCTGGAAGTAGTGAGGAGGCGAAGGAAATGAGGAAAATTAAGGTTTTGAAGTACATGGCTATCAGGTCGGATCACTTAGCACGGCTAAAGTCAGACCAATAGTGGTTTTTAAACAGGGCGATATTTAGAATATCTATTTTTCTAGAATGTGTCGTAAATAAATTTAGTATATATTATTTAATACCAATTAAATGTGTTATGACACATATTAATTAAATAAAATTTATTTGCGCACGCCGTGTTTGAACCCGCGACCTTTCGATTCGTAATCGAGCGTCTTACCACTTGACCATGGTGGTCATCTAACATAAGCTGCTTACTGTATAAGTATTTTCAAACCCCAACTAAACCTTTCGTATGGATAATTGATTTTTCATATGCAATAATTTTGTTTTAATGCGTGGTACATATATATTTTTAAATTTTCTTCTGAATTTGGTTGCCTTAAAATTACATATTTCGGATCCTACGTGTAACGAGGAATTCGAGTTACCCTCGGGTCTTGTTGGATCAAGATTTGATATTCATAAAGAAACGAATCTTTCTGTAAATTCAACAAAAGCATACAATTAGTTTAATTATTGATGCATATATTTAGCATCTTACGCTTATTATGATAGCAGTAGGAGTTTTTTTTTAATATTCTCAGGTTATTCGTAACCCAGAAATGTTTATCTTTCTTTTAAAAATATTTATATATGTGTCTATATTATATTTCTAGATATTGGAAATTCACTGTCAAAAGGAGTGACGAACGTTTGAATTTGAAATTGTCTCAACACAATGATGCCAACTTAAAGTGTTGCCATAAAGACGATGCAAATAAAAATAATATTACAAAATCAAGCAGAACTAAATAATAACAAAAATATTAAATTTTACTAAAATAAAATTACTCAAATCAAAACGGAGTTTTATAATTTTTACACAAAACTATAAATAAAAGATAGAAAAAGTTAAATTAAATCATCTATTATTGGTTTAAAAGTTTGTTTGCTTAGAAATATTAATTAATGCATCTACAATATTGATGTGACTTTATTTGGGTATCTGAGCAAATTTGGTGCATTAGAGCTTTAAATAATTATTTTTCTGCTGCTCTACTTTTATCGCAAGTAAGTTGTCATCAGAGTAAATTTTAGCATGCATACTGCAGCCTGGAACTGTATTTTTTTTGAATGCTCGTACCAAGTACTAGGCACGTAGTTTTCAAAGCCACAGATGTGTAAATTCTAAATTGTTTTTTTTTGTTGTTTTTTATTAAGCTCCGGGGTATTGTTTGCAAGAGAAAAAAAATGCACTGTAACAAAATTAAATGTGACCAAGCATTAAAAACTTTAAAAAATATATCCAGTTACCACTACATTCAGTAGATATTTTTATTAAACTAAAAAAAAAAATAGTCAGGAGCGTAAATTTTTTTGTAAATCACCAACAAATATGATGAAAAAATGGCTACGAATTATTTAACCACAACTAATGAGTCATTAAATACATTTTTTTATTAAACGCTTTTGTTGTATCGGGTAAAAAAACGGGGTTGGTAGTTGCAGTTATTTAAAAATAATTTAATGTTGTTTACGATCGCCATGTTTTGCATCCTGTCAATGTCGAAAGTGAAAACTTGAAAACTGTCATTGGTCCCGAATATGGTCCCGAAACAAAGTCTCGAGAAGTTGGGTTTTTTTCTGTCGCGATTTGCTATGTTCGCGTATTTCTCTCGGCGCGTCGATCATTACGGTTCTATTTAATCCGTCGTTCAGTGTCGTTTCAGTGAAGATCGTTCGGGAATCAGTGCAATAATGGACGTGGACATTCCGATGAATAATATGTGGAAATGATGTCACCACAATAGTGTAGTGGGTTGTGTCAAATGTCTGGCTGAACCATGAATGTGCGGTGTTTTAGGGATGATGTGGACCCTCCGAGGCCCCGCCGGCCTTCGGTGGACCCGGAGAAGCTCGATGTCGTCGAAGAACAGAAGAAAAATACGACAGAGGAAATTATTAAGGCGGACGAAAAGATAGACGAGGGCGTTGTGAATGCCCCCCCCGAGTCTCCTAAACCCCAACCCTTGGCGTTTTCGATTGATTTCAACGACGGGAAGTCAGTTGACAAGTCAAAATATGAAAATTTCATGAAAAGATCTCAGGCAAGGCACCAGAGAGTGCAGTCAATGTCAGCTAGCTGGACAAGGCCTTCGCCTGGCAACCCCCCGCAACAGAGACCCCCGATGAGCGCAAAACTACCAAGAAAAGCCCACGGATATCACTCTGAAGGTTACTTCTCATCAGACCAAGAAGATACCATTGTCGGGGCGTCCAAAAACAGACAAATAGCCAATGAAAACAAACAAATTTACAGCAATTGTAATAATAATTTCTCGCCCAGTGGGCAAGAGCGAGATTCTTTCCGGAACAAACATCTAAAGTTGGAAAATTACAGCTCGTCGAATAATTCTCCAACAGCCGAAAAACGGAATCCGTTTGAGCGCTCGCCGGATTCTTTAAACAGCTCTCTAAATAGGAAATCTAAAAGTCCAATGGTTGACGGAATAATGTCTAGAAGTGATATCCTGCCTTCCAGGCAAGGATTGAATCTACCAATTAAACATCCATACACAACTTCGCTCAATCGTACAAACTCCGAGATGATGAATAACCCTATCTACGGAAACTGCCTGTCGAACTACGCATTGAGAAGTCCGTACATCATCGAACAGAGTCCTAACGACGCTCCGATGTTGGCAGATACATCGAGCCCAGAGCTGGACTTATTAACCCCAGACACGGTTGCGTTAACCCCGGGAACTCCTTTACGTAATTCTTTACGCAGAAATTCTTCCGGGCATTTTAGAAGTTGTAGCCCGGCACCTCGAAGTTCAAATAAAACTAGTTCAGGAGTCAGCCTAGAACAAATCACCCGCTCCCCAAGCGTCACTAGAAACATCGCTACAAAAACCGTGCAAATGCTGAACAGGGAAAACGACGGTAATGTTTCGCCGTCTTCAACAGTAAGCGAAGCCGGGCATTACACGATCGAAGCGGATCATTACACGGAAGAACAAAAAGCGATGATGAACATCGACGAGATGTTCGGCACCGATGAGTTTAAGCAACCGATAATGGAAGCACTGGGAAAGTTGAATAAACCGACTGAAACACAAATGCAACTCCTGGAATCAAAGCGAGATTATGTCATTACAAAGGAGCCAAGATTCGCCAGCGGTATACGAGAAGAGTTATTGCTGGCGAAGAATATACCAGATCCTATTCGGAAAGTATCGACGGATAAAAATGTATTAGAAATCTCGTGTTGCTACGAGTCACCCACTGAATCTCACAATGAACCTCCGCAGATTGTCAAACCGCCGAAAACGGCTAAAAGCTATTTAGACAAGATCAAATCTAGAGTCAAGAATATCAGTGAAAAGACGTTTCAAAAAGTACCAAAGACTCACGAATCACAAGACGCCGGGAGCTTCACGTCCGTCACCGCTTCGGGCATACTGAGCTCGAATCAAAAATCGACGAAACCCCACGACAACCGCGAGAAGCTGTACCGCAAAAACAGTCTGACGAAATCGCAGATTGACGCGACGGAATACATACATCATATGCCGAGAGATAATCTGGTTCTCCAAGCGGTATCCAACGAAAGCTTCGTGCCGAAGAGTTCTATAGGCTGTTCGATAATTTCGAATACGATCCTGACAAACACCCCTCAAATGGACGAAGGCATCTCAATGAAGACCCCTGAGCAAATTCTCGTGGGGAAGCTGTCTCACATCAGCCTGAATCGATGTCAAGGAGATAAGAGTTGGATCCAAGATTGGGCGGACAGCGTGAAGAAACACAATAAGGAGACGGTTATGGGTCCTAAACCTGATTTGGCCCTTACGGGGTTGCCCCCTGTGAGCCCTAGACATTCTGTCATACTCAAAGGTAAAATAATTCATGCCGTTTTATTATTTAAGTGTTTTTAATTGTTTTTATTTATTTCAACTCCTTACACGAAGGCTCCATCATTGCTCAAGCAACATTTTCTGCTTATAATGAGTAGTAGAAGAAATTTAAATCTTGTCAGGTCTTTTTGTTTACCATCTTTGGGAATGCTGTGTGGAGGGTCTTTTAAAGGAACGAAGGAGTGAACCTGGGTCTTGGAAGATACCCGTGTAGTAGAGATGCCGAGCTGCGGGGCACAGAAATGAGTTGTAAAATGACTCATGTGACTCGGATGTCATTTTGTACAAAATGTTGGACACGCGTTTTGCTTGTCTCCCGTGTTTTTGTGATGCTGCACGGGACTCCCAACCGCCCGGAGTCAGAGGGATTAAAGCAGCCTCAGTTAGGCGGGTAGAGTGGTAGATGCTCTAAGTATCGCCCCGGTGAAAGATCACCATTCAGAATCGAAACGTTACTTGAAATGGCTTTAGCCTTGTTTGGTGGGTAAATCTGAATAGCCAGGTGCTTCCCGTCCTTCCACTTCCCTATCTCCTTCCCCTCCCCACTACGTTCAACCTCACAACATACCCAGCAGTTGGTGGGGAGCAGTTGCGACTCTTGTGCATTATTCACTATTATAACAAAGGGGGAGTTTTGTGAGGCTGTAAGCAGGTTGAGCTATAGAGCTTTGAAATTTCCATTTAACTGACTAAAACTAAGACAAAACATATTTTAAAGTCGTTAAATTCATCCAAAATAATTTAGGTACTCCAAAAAAGATTCTTTGGAACAAAAGGACAACTTCGTATATGTGTTATTTGTATCTAATTTCAAATAAATAAACATTGACCGTTCATTCTCAATGTACAATTGTATTTAAGTATTATTGTGAGACGTTGAACAGCCTGGCACCACCATCACACTTGACTGATCTCTGCGTGGGAGTCAATCTTACTCGGAGTCAACTCACGTTCAGGTCGGCCAAGTCTGATGCGTCGAACAGACTGGTTGAACCTTCCCGTATGAATTTTTCAAAGTTATGGGACGGAGCATTCAACGCGCTGAGTGTACATTCTTGAAATAACCTGCCGTATTCAGTCCGAGGTCACAAACAGATTTTGAAAACTTAACAATAATTTAAAAACATCATTTTTTAGAGAAGGCTACAACTTACAATAACCGAAGTAAAGCACCCTTGAGGCGATTAAATCACTAAACTGCGCTATATAAAGTTGGCATTTATTATTATTATTATTATTGAACACCTGTCCAATATTCTTATATGGAGTGTTCAATGTTATACAGTCAGCACTCTCAGCATTCATCCATTAACAAAATATTGTTTAATTTATAATAATGATAATGCAAAATATGCACTTCAATTTAGAATGTAATTTCCTTTCAGTATTGCAATGTTGCAAGGTCAACAGGCTTCCTAATTAAACACATTGTCGTTTCACGCAAGGGTAACCAGGAGGTTTCAATGCCGCACGCTCCTTGCTTCATTCACATTCATACATCTTATAAATACACTCCCGTTGTCGGCTATACCTGAAGGAGGATGGTTACTTCCCGTGGCTCTATCGTGCTGACTTTTTATTTGGGTTTTTTATTTAGGTAATAATTAAAAAATGTTAAAATAATAACAATGACATATTCTAGACCAATTAAGTTACATTAAATGAATCATAGTCAATGAAAATGAAATAATAACTTTGTATAACACCACAGATTTAATTTTATTTTTTATGACAGACCGGTTTCGCTTAGCCCAAGCATCACCGGGGTACAAAATTAAACAAAACAAAAAATACTAAGTGTGCGGTTATATCATAGTATTAGAGATTATTAAAATATAAATATAGTTTTCGTATTATTAATAAAATCAAATTAGAGGACACGATTGTATGGAAGAACAGTTTAGATTAATGCATATATCGTCGCTGGAAAGGCAAAAGGGCTTAAGCGACCCTTTGGTCAAAAATGAGTTAAATATGCAGTTTTGCTCAGTTTTTGTTTCTGTATCGAATGCTCTGACTCTCGTTTGATTCTGGAGACTTTTGTGGCCCTTCAGCCGTATAAAATATATTTTCCATTTGGGAGAAGGCTTGACTCAAGCGACACAAGCTTGGGACTATTTTTTTACTTTTGTCACTTCAGGTAACTCAGCATTGAGTTACCCGAGTCAACTTTTTTTTCAAAATCCAACCAGGTACTGAAGAATTATGAATTTTATTGTAAATCAAACAAAAAGCTTAAAAGTTTTCTGGTGTAAATTTTCCAAATGGCGCTTCAGCGCTAAAATATAATAAATAATCAATAGATAACAGTAGAATTTCAATACCAATCCTGATGTATGGCAGTGAGGCATGGAACTGGCAGAGGAAGGGTGAAAGTCGACTGAATGCTGTGGAAATGAGATCCTTGAGACGAATGTGCGGTAAAACCTTGGAGAAACAATGTATGGAGAGAGAGCTAATTATTTTTACCCAACCGATACAAACTTGCGATAAATCACTTTCTCCGGGTTGAGAAACAAATATAATACTCCGCTTCTATGTACTGTCACAATGATCTTGAGCTCCTGGGTCACCGCGCCTTCCTTCAGCCTCACAACATACCCTATTTGGGGATGCCATAGTCTCACTGGCTCTAGACGGTTGGGAGCACTTGAGACTCTTGTGCGGTATTCATATAAAAATAAAAAAAACAAAGATTACCTTTAGAACATAAAAAAAGGACGGGAAGTGACCGGTTAGTAGCTGAGTGGACAAACGCGTCGGACTCTCACCCGGGCGTCGTGGGTTATATTCCTCTGCTAGCTAAGTCCTCCATCATTGCACAAGCAACATCTTCCGCTTATTATGATGGCAGTAGGAGTTTTTTTAATATATTGTCAAGTTATTTGTAACCCTGGAATGTTTGTCTTTCTTTAAACAAAAACAAAAAGTCATCAAGGAGTTTGAGATTAGCTGTGGCTTCTACTCCTAGTCCCTTTTCTTATCGAAGGTTGGCTATCAGCAGGGAAACCTTTACCCTGCAGGCTGCAGCCCAGAACTCTGCGGATCTGCACTCGCACCAGTCACATAGATTTTAAAACCATGAAGTGTTGCGTCTTCCATCAATCTTTCCTTGAATTATCATTTCAGTAATTTGTCATTCCTCATAATGTGACCCAGATGTTGGCCTCTTCTTATATTTCTATCTCCGTGGTCGAGTGGTAAGACGCTCGTCTACGAATCCAGAAGTCGCGGGTTCAAACCCGGCGTGCGCAAATACATTTTATTTAATCAATATATATATCATAACACATTTAATTCACATAAAATAATGTAGATAGCTGTAGATACTCTAAGTATCGCCTAGGTGAAAGACCACCATTCAGAATTGAAACGTTGCTTGAAATATCTTTAGCCGTGTTTGGTAACCAGATCTGAACAGCCAGATACTTCCCAACCTTCCTCTTTCCACCTCCTTCCCCTCGCCGCTACCTTCAACCTCACAAAATACCCCAGTTGCGAATGCCATAGTCTCACTGGCTCCAGACGGTTGGGAGCAGTTGGGACTCTTGTGCGGTTTTCACTTTAAATTTCTCATTTTTTTAGAGTTGGGTCATGACAAAATTTGACGCAACACAAGTTTGTATGCGACAATGAATGCGAACCTTGAAGTAACAATATATGGAGGGAGAGCTAATTATTTTTACCCAACCTACCCAAACTTGCGATAAATCACTTTCCCCGGGTTTTTTACGTCGCACACCATGAGAGAGAAAGAGACAACAAATTTCATAGACCGCTTCTATATACTGTCGCAATGATCTTAAGCTCCTGGTTCACGGCGGGACTCCGCCCGCATTTTTTATTACGCCACTAAACTTGACGCAACTAGACGGTTTTTAGGTTATATGCTATATTTTTGTTGATAAAAATACTGTGAAAAAGTGGCTATATGAATAAACAAAAACATTATGTCGATATGTGATATGAATGGATGTATAAATACCGTAGCCTTAGTCTTAGCCACGCCCAGGTGCGCCGAGTCATGTTAAAATCATCAAAAACAAGTCAAAAACTGACTTCACTGCCTTGGATAGATACCACTCTACCAACTCTATGATGCGAACGAAGCAAGGAGTGTGTGCCGAGACAGAGTTGTGTTGCGGTCCATTCTCTCTGCCTACCCCTTCGGGAGAAACGGCAATAGAGTGACCAATGCAAAAAATATTGAAATTCACCGAAATAAAAATCGTCTGATCCACCGGACAGATAATCCCTAGAAGTGTGATCTATACTGTTTTGAAACAAATCTGATATCACTAGTTTGCATAAGTCCCGTTCGACTTAGACGGGCTAGTTAAATTGATAATCCGAAGAATTATTTGGATGCTTGAAAGTGTTTGATCAATTACATTGGCACTTGGAGAACATGGAGAGGTACCTTTGTGAAACAGTGTAGTTAGGATTGTTGACTTTATACTGGCTCGATACAAAGAGACAAAGATATATTAAAGGATGTTGGATAGCCTATTAATTACCGCCCACATGGAATTCGAACATATTTAAATTAAACAAAAAAATATCAATACACCATTAAAATGATTTATAAAAATAAAATTTCATACAAAAACTAACAACAAAAGATTTGCCTAAATAATGATGCAAGTTTTTTGTTGATTTTATGTCTTTATATCATTCAAAATGTGAAAATTCTAAAGTTCGGTCATAAATGTTTAAAACCCTTACGTTGGGTCGAATAGTACATCCCACATCAACAAATAGGCAACGCCCTTCAGGACTTTATACTGACTCGATAGAGAGAGACAAAGATATATTAAAGGATGTTGGATAGCCGATTAGTTACTGCCCACATGGAATTCGGACATTTTTAATAAACATATTTGAACACATTAAATAAAACAATATCAATACGCCACTAAAGATGACATAGGCCCTGAGGGAAATTGTTTTCCTCAAGGCCTCCTGTGTGGAGTTATTGTAAAAAAAAAAAAAAATGATTTATAAAGTCAAAATATCACGCATTAAGTTCGGTCATAAATGTTTAAAACCCTTAAAATACCTCTGAAAAGTGATGTTTTATAATCTTTGTTTGGTGTTATTTGATCATTCACGCATAGCACACATCACCATCATGTTTGATTTATTTGTATAACCGCTGCAAGTATTTTTAACAACACAAATAACCTCAAAATCCGTTGACGTAAGTTATGTGACTCGATGGTGTGAAGTTAGTGCGGACGGTACTTAGAAGTGCTGTGATATTATGTGACGACTTTTCTTGTCTCTTTCTATCTCATGGTATACGACGTAGAAACCCGGAGAAAGTGATTTATCGCAAGTTTGTATAGGTTGGGTAAAAATATTAGCTATATCTTCTGACATCTTCTTACATGCATATTTGTTCAGCCCTGAAGAAGGTTCAGGTAGAGCCGAAACCGGTTGGTATATGTATCTAATAAAGTGGTGTCAAAACTAAGTTACTTTCATTTAAAATTTAATTATGTCTTTCCACAAAGTGAGTGCTTCACGTCAAAGTTTTAAATCTTCTTACATCGTTACTCTAAGCTTAAGCAGAAGTGAGGAAAAATTGAGCTTAATTTGGGCACAAGGACACGCCCACGACGCGCTTTAGTCGATTTGTCTCTTCAGTGGTCGGTCAAAGTGATTTGCTCTTGGGTAAAACCAGTGGAAATAATAATATTGTGAGGCGTTGATAATTGGTTTCGACAAAAAAGTGTTTTACCTTCGAAGCATCTCGGTGTAGGCATTTGCAAAATCGGTATACCGTGTCAATCTTAGATTATAAATTTGTATGATTTGTTTTTAATGCAGCTGATAAACCGCACAAGAGTTCCAACTGCTCGTAGCCAGCGGGACTTTTTTATATGAATACCCTCGGAGTAAGAATCTAATGGAGGGATAGCTAATTTGTTTTACCCAACCCATCCGAAAGTATCGTAAGGATGATCTTAAGGTCCTGGTTCACGGCGGGACTCCGACCACATTTTTTATTATGCCACTAAACTTGACACAACTAAACGGTTTTTTAGGTTATATGCTATATTTTTGTTGATAAAAATAATGTGAAAAAGTGGCTATACGAATACACAAACATTATTTATTTATTTATTTATTTATTATTATGAACGCCCTGATGGGCTTTTACATAGTAATATAACATAAGTAAGTGCATGAGTACAGTTTAAAAAGGATATACATGAAATAATACAGTAAAACGTTTTGAGAAATGAATAGCAAAAAAAATAAAAATACAAAAATAATAATTAATAATAGTTCCAATACATTAACGATAAGTGAATATTATGTCGAAATGTGATATGAATGGATGTATAAATACCGTAGCTTTAGTCTTAGCCACGTCCAGGTGCGCCGAGTCATGTTAAAATCATCAAATCAAATCAACAAGTCCAAAACTGACTTCACTGCCTTGGATAGATACTACTCTACCAACTCTAAGAGTCAAACACATAAGCTTATTTATTATAGATTTTCTTAGGTGTATAAATACTCGTAAATCTTTACAATGGATATTATTATTATTATTATTTACGATGTATATTCTTTTCTTTGATTTAACAAAGGGTTTTGATAAGGCATTTTGAAAATACTCTCAGTATCACCCTGATGAAAAATCTCCAAAAAGTATCGAAACATTGCTTGAAAATGCTTTAGCTATGTTAGCTTATCAGATCTGAACAGATAGTTTTTGGCCTTCCTCATTTTCTTCTGCTTCACAACTTACAACATTCCCTCATTAGTGGTGAATACTCTCAGAATTACCCTGGCAAATTACCACAATTCAGAATCTAAATATTGCTTGAAATGGCTTTAGCCGCGTTCAGTGACCAGATCTGAATAGAATCTTTTTCCGATCCCCACCTCTTTCAGCTTCACAACATGCCACACGTTGGGGATGTCATAGTCCTGCTGGCTCCGGGCCGTGAGATTGTTGCGTTGTAATCGCACAAAAAATTGCGTTTCCGATATTTTCTAACTAACTAATTAACCATCACGCCGTTTCCCCGAGAGGACGGAGCGCCATACAACTCTGTCTTGGCACACACTCCTTGCTTCATTCTCATTCATACATCGTCTCATACATACTCTTCTGTTATTCTGACTCTTCACATGGCCCGATTCAAGTATTTAATTTACTTGATCGTGCCATGTCTTTCTCGGGCGTCCTCGACTCCTTCCATTCGCTTCATATATTCTTTTCACACTCTTTTCTTCGTTCATTCGCTCTACATGCCCAAACTATCTAAGCGTCCGTTGACGGCCTCCATGGTCGAGTGGTAAGACACTCGACTACGAATCCAAAGGTCGCGGGTTCAAACCCGGCGTGCGCCAATAACTTTTATTTAATTAATATGTGTCACAACACATTTAAAAAATGTAAAAATAATTTAAAAAAATATATTTGCGGCACGTTCCAGAGTGGTAGATACCCTTAGTATCGCCCTGGTGAAAGACCACCATTCAGAATCGAAACGTTGCTTGAAACGGCTTAAGCCGTGTTTGGTGACCAGATCTGAAAAGCCAGGTACTTCCCGACCTTCCTCTTCCCAATCTCCTTCCCCTCCCCACTACCTTCAGCCTCACAACATACCCTATTTGGAGATGCCATAGTCTCACTGGCTCTAGACGGTTGGGAGCAGTTGAGACTCTTGTGCGGGATTCACGTAAAAAAAATTAAAAAAGCATCCTTTTCTTGATCCTACTCATTACGCTTACATCTGCCTTACATTATTTCCTTATATTTTCGCTGGTGTAATTTTTAAATTTCATACCTATAGTATCTTCAACGCATCCTCAATAGCTATTTTAAAAAAAATATATAAACGACGATAATAATATATAAATATATGAGACGATGTATGAATGTAAATGAAGCAAGAAGTGTGTGCCAAGACAGAGTTGTATGGCGGTCCGTCCTCTCTGCCTACCCCTGCGGGGAAACGGCGTGATGGTTAGTAAGTTAGTTAGTTAGTTATAAACGACTATCATAAATCGTAACTTTTTAAAATGTAATTTAATCAGTTTTTCCTTAATACTTTCTCTTGCTTGGATAATTAATGATTTTTTAATTCCAACATTTATTAATTACAGTATTTACACGTTTAAGTATAATTAAATATACTTAACAGTCAAAGTTTATTTCGCAATTTAATTAAATCAATTAATAATCATATATATCTTAGTGAATGCCCTTATGAATATTCATTAGAAATATATTTCAATTTCTTACGAAAATTTATTTTAAAATAATAATGTGTTGTTTACTGGGTGTTGAGGGGCGGACCCAACAGACTTAATTAAACAAGCATTCCTCTCAAAGCTTCGTAACATACCCAATTGGGGATGCCATAGTTCTAATGGCTCTAGACGGTTGGGAACAGTTGGGACTCTTGTGCGGTATTCACTATGAAAATAAAAATAAAACATCTCGCCTTTACTCCGCAGGGGTAGGCAGAGATGACGGACCGCCATACAACTCTGTCTTGGCACACACGCAATGCTTCATCATAGAGTTCTGTCATTATCTCTCGATATACGTACAAGTGTGACCGTTAGGTACATAACGATCTACATAATCTTAAGTGAAATATTAATTTTTTTACACACCTTTTTACACTTGCCAATTCAACGATTATCTCATGACATGCGTATAAGAATGAACCTCTCTTATATCTTATCTTTGTGTTTTTTATTGCTAACCTTATTTGCGTTATTATATCATATATAGTGCGTCACACTACTTCAGTTTGTACTTATATGACTCCTTTGGATATATAATACCTTGTCTATATGTGAGATGTACATAAATGTTTAATTTCTTTTTTTACACTATGCATGTATCTACAATATTTTTATATCATTCATATCTAAATGTCTTAGAGTATACTAGAGGTAGCCCAAGCCAAGGCAGTGAAGTCAGTTTTGGACTTGTTTTTGATGATTTTAACATGACTCGGCGCAAATGGGCGTGGCTAAGACTAAGGCTACGGTATTTATACATCCATTCATATCACATATCGACATAATGTTTTTGTGTATTCGTATAACCACTTTTTCACAGTATTTTTATCAACAAAAATATAGCATCTAACCTAAAAAACCGTTTAGTTGTGTCAAGTTTAGTGCAAAATAAAAAATGTGGGCGGAGTCCCACAGTTAACCAGCGAAAATAGCCAGCTTAAGATCATTACGACAGTATATAGAAGCGGTCCACGAAATTTGTTGTCTCTTTCTCTCTCATGGTGTAAGATGTAAAAACTCGGAAAAAGTGATTTATTACAATTTCGGATGGGTTGGGTAAAACAAATTAGCTATCCCTCCATATATTGTTACTTCAAGCTTAATGTATTTGGTGAACAACTGTTTTTATGTGATGTTGTTAAATAAATAAATGAATTAATTGACATTCATACATCGTTCTATACGTACTCTTCTGTTATTCTGACTCTTGACATGGCCCGACTCAAGTATTTGATTCACTTGATCGTGACATGTCTTCCTCGGGCGTCCCCGACTTCTTCTTCCATTCGCTTTCGCGTCGTACATTCTTTTCACACTACTTTCTTCGTGATTTTAATACAGCGTATAAGATTTTCGGTGAACGTTATAGCTATATAGCTAGTTCGAATTTCGTACCTTGTATTGACATAAATAATATACACTGTACCATTGTATGAACTAGTAGAAATTGAATGCTGTTAGAGAAAGGATATGTTAGGAGAGGACCGATTAGTAGACGGTGGGAGAAATGCGTCGGGTTCTCACCTAGACGTCATGTGTTGACGGCCTCCGTGGTCGAGTGGTAAAACGCTCGACTACGAATCCAGAGGTCGCGGCTTCAAATCCCTACGTGCTCAAACAAATTTAATTTAATCAACGTGTGTTGTTCAAATTTAATCAATATAACATAATATATAGTATACTTACAGCACGTTGCAGAGTGGTAGATACTCTAAACATCGCCCTGGTGAAAGACCACCATTCAGAATCGAAACGTCGCTTGAAATGGGTTTAGCTGTGTTTAGTGACCAGATTTGAATAGCCAGGTGCTTTTCAAACTTCCTCTTCTCCATCTCCTTTCCCTCTCCACCATCTTTAGCTTCACAGCATACCCCAATTGTGAATGCCACAGTCTCACTGGATCCAGACAGTTGGGAGCAGTAAAAATATATATTTGAATAGCCAAATGATTCCCAACCTTTTTCTTCCCCATCTCCTTCCCCTCCCCACCACCTTCAGCCTCACAACATACCCCAATTGTGGATGCCATAGTCTCAGTGGATCCAGACAGTTAGGAGAACTAAAAATTACATCTGAATAGCCATATGCTTCCGAATATTCCTCTTCCCCATCTCCTTCCCCTCCCCACCACCTTCAGCCTCACAACATACCCGATCGGGGATGCCATAGTCTCACCGGATCCAGACAGTAGGCAGCAGTAAAAGTTATATCTGAATAGCCAGATGCTTCCCAACCTTGAAGTAACAATATATGGAGGGAGAGCTAATTATTTTTACCCAACCGATACAAACTTGCGATAAATCACTTTCTCCGGGTTGAGAAACAAATATAATACTCCGCTTCTATGTACTGTCACAATGATCTTGAGCTCCTGGGTCACCGCGCCTTCCTTCAGCCTCACAACATACCCTATTTGGGGATGCCATAATCTCACTGGCTCTAGACGGTTGGGAGCACTTGAGACTCTTGTGCGGTATTCATATAAAAAAAATAAAAAAAAACAAAGAATACCTTTAGCACATAAAAAAAGGACGGGAAGTGACCGGTTAGTAGCTGAGTGGACAAACGCGTCGGACTCTCACCGGGGCGTCGTGGGTTAAATTCCTCTGCTAGCTAAGTCCTCCATAATTGCACAAGCATCATCTTCCGCTTATTATGATGGCGGTAGGAGTTTTTTTTTAATATATTATCAAGTTATTTGTAACCCTGTAATGTTTTTCTTTCTTTAAACAAAAACAAAAAGTCATCAAGGAGTTTGAGATAAGCTGTGGCTTCTACTCCTAGTCCCCTTTCTTATCTAAGGTTGGCTATCAGCAGGGAAACCTTTACCCTGGAGGCTGCAGCCCAGAACTCTGCGGATCTGCACTCGCACCAGTCACATAGATTTTAAAACCATGAAGTGTTGCGTCTTCCATCAATCTTTCCTTGAATTATCATTTCAGTAATTTGTCATTTCTCATAATGTGACCCAGATGTTGGCCTCTTCTTATATTTCTATCTCCGTGGTCGAGTGGTAAGACGCTCGTCTACGAATCCAGAAGTCGCGGGTTCAAACCCGGTGTGCACAAATACATTTTATTTAATCAATATATATATCATAACACATTTAATTCACATAAAATAATGTAGATAGCTGTAGATACTCTAAGTATCGCCCAGGTGAAAGACCACCATTCAGAATTGAAACGTTGCTTGAAATATCTTTAGCCGTGTTTGGTGACCAGATCTGAACAGCCAGATACTTCCCAACCTTCCTCTTTCCACCTCCTTCCCCTCGCCACTACCTTCAACCTCACAAAATACCCCAGTTGCGAATGCCATAGTCTCACTGGCTCCAGACGGTTGGGAGCAGTTGGGACTCTTGTGCGGTTTTCACTTTAAATTTCTCATTTTTTTAGAGTTGGGTCATGACAAAATTTGACGCAACACAAGTTTGTATGCGACAATGAATGCGAACCTTGAAGTAACAATATATGGAGGGAGAACTAATTATTTTTACCCAACCTACCCAAACTTGCGATAAATCACTTTCTCCGGGTTTTTACGTCGCACACCATGAGAGAGAAAGAGACAACAAATTTCATAGACCGCTTCTATATACTGTCGCAATGATCTTAAGCTCCTGGTTCACGGCGGGACTCCGCCCGCATTTTTTATTACGCCACTAAACTTGACGCAACTAAACGGTTTTTAAGTTATATGCTATATTTTTGTTGATAAAAATACTGTGAAAAAGTGGCTATACGAATAAACAAAAACATTATGTCGATATGTGATATGAATGGATGTATAAATACCGTAGCCTTAGTCTTAGCCACGCCCAGGTGCGCCGAGTCATGTTAAAATCATCAAAAACAAGTCAAAAACTGACTTCACTGCCTTGGATAGATACTACTCTACCAACTCTATGATGCGAACGAAGCAAGGAGTGTGTGCCGAGACAGAGTTGTGTTGCGGTCCATTCTCTCTGCCTACCCCTTCGGGAGAAACGGCGTGATGGTTAGTCAGTTAGTACAGTCGATTGTGCTCGATTATTCCGACTCGCCTCATAAAATTTCAGTTCTTTCAATATGAAAAATAGAGTGACCAATGCAAAAAATATTGAAATTCACCAAAATAAAAATAAATAAAGATCCACCGGACAGATAATCCCTAGAAGTGTGATCTATACTGTTTTGAAACAAATCTGATGTCACCAGTTTGCATAAGTCCCGTTCGACTTAGACGGGCTAGTTGAATTGATAATCCGAAGAATTATTTGGATGCTTGAAAGTGTTTTATCAATTACATTGGCACTTGTAGGACATGGAGAGGTACCTTTGCGAAACAGTGTAGATAGGATTGTTTAATTTATACTGGCTTGATACAAAGAGACAAAGATATATTAAAGGATGTTGGATAGCCTATTAGTTACCGCCCACATGGAATTCGGACATTTTTAATGAACATATTTAAACACATTAAACAAAACAATATCAATACACCATTGAAATGATTTATAAAATCAAAATATCATACAAAAACTAACAACATAAGATTTGCCTAAATAATGATGGAAGCTTTTTGTTGATTTTATGTCTTTATATCATTAAAAATGTGAAAAGTCTAAAGTTCGGTCAAAAATATTTATAACTGTTGAAATACCTCTGAAAAGTGATGTTTTATAATCATTGTTTGGTCTCATTTGAACATTCGCGCATAGCACACATCACCATCATGTTTGATTTATTTGTATAACCGCTGCAAGTATTTTGATCAACACAAATAACCTCAAAATCCGTTGACGTAAGTTATGCGACTCGATGGTGTGAAGTTAGTGCGGACGGTACTTAGAAGTGCTGTGATATTATGTGACGACTTTTCTTGTCTCTTTCTCTCTCATGGTAAACGACATCGAAACCCGGAGAAAGTGATTTATCGCAAGTTTGTATAGGTTGGGTAAAAATATTAGCTATATCTTCTGACATCTTCTTACATGCATATTTGTTCAGCCCTGAAGAAGGTTCAGGTAGAGCCGAAACCGGTTGGTATATGTATCTAATAAAGTGGTGTCAAAACTAAGTTACTTTCATTTAAAATTTAATTATGTCTTTCCACAAAGTGAGTGCTTCACGTCAAAGTTTTATATCTTCTCACATCGTTACTCTAAGCTTAAGCAGAAGTAAGGAAAAATTGAGCTTAATTTGGGCACAAGGACACGCCCACGACGCACTTCTGTCGGTTTGTCTCTTCAGTGGTCGGTCAAAGTGATTTGCTCTTGGGTAAAACCAGTGGAAATAATAATATTGTGAGGCGTTGATAATTGGTTTCGACAAAAAAGTGTTTTACCTTCGAAGCATCTCGGTGTAGGCATTTGCAAAATCGGTATACCGTGTCAATCTTAGATTATAAATTTGTATGATTTGTTTTTAATGCAGCTGATGAATTAGGATTTTTTTATAATAATAATAATAAAAGTGAACTTATATAGCGCAGTTTTGTGATATTTCACCTCAAGTGCGCTTGTTGCTAAATCAATTATGCTAATAAGATTAACTAACAAGGAGAAAATAATACATAATATGTATACAAATTAAAACTATCTAAAATAATGATCGTTATCATAAATCACGAGATAAAAGGTTCAGATATGGGTATAACAGTGTATATGTACATCAACAGATTAAAAAACAATTTACTAGGAACTAAAGGTATAAAAATTCAGATGAAACAAATTAATTCATATAAACACATTTGTCAAATCAAAGAAAAGGAAATATGATTGAGGACAGTTAATATGTTGGCACTTAAAACATTAATATTCAAGTATTGTAAGTAAACGATTCTAAAAATGCAAACAGTGTAAATATAGCAAGTAACAAAAGAAAATAAATATTTTGTGACAATGAGTATATGGTTTTCAGTAGATAGTGAGGACATTGAGTTATAATGATAGAAGAAAGGAGAAAACCGAAACAAAGCAAATCAGGGACGTTTTCAAAGAAATTAAATTTCAATAAGTTACGTTTTGCATGTGGGATTTTTAAACAATTTGGTTTTTAGGACTCGTTTGAACTCTGCTAGGTTCTGTATGTTGGCAAGTTTTGTGGGAAGCTTATTCCAGATAACTGGACCAGATACACCAAAAGCGCGATCATAGTGAACAGGTTTATTTGATCGAGATGGTTCAATTAATCGAACAGCAGTATCTACGTCTGCTGACCTCAAAGTAAGTTGTCTACTATTTAAGGCTTTTTGTGTGAACACCGCACAATAGTTCCAACTGCTAGGAGCCAGCGGGACTTTTTTTATATGAATACCCTCGGAGTAAGAATCTAATGGAGGGATAGCTAATTTGTTTTACCCAACCCATCCGAAATTGTAATAAATCACTTTCTCCGAGTTTTTACGTCGTACACCATGAGAGAAAAAGAGACAATTTTTTGGACCACTTGAAAGTATCGTAAGGATGATCTTAAGGTCCTGGTTCACAGCGGAACTCTGCCCACATTTTTTATTATGCCACTAAACTTGACACAACTAAACGGTTTTTTAGGTTACATGCTATATTTTTGTTGACAAAAATAACGCGAAAAAGTGGCTATACGAATACACAAAAACATTGTGTCGATATGTGATATGAATGGATGTATAAAAGAAGGTTTGAAAAATGCCTGGCTATTCAGATCTGGTCACTGAACGCGATTAAAGCCATTTCAAGCAATGTTTAGATTCTGAATTGTGGTAATTTGCCAGGGTAATTCTGAGAGTATTCACCACTAATGAGGGAATGTTGTAAGTTGTGATACAGAAGAAAATGGGGAAGGCCAGAACCTATCTGTTCAGATCTGATAAGCTAACATAGCTAAAGCATTTTCTAGCAATGTTTCGATACTATTTGGAGATTTTTCACCAGGGTGATACTGAGAGTATTTTCAAAATGCCTTATCAAAACCCTTTGTTAAATCAAAGAAAAGAATATACATCGTAAATAATAATAATAATATCCATTGTAAAGATTTACGAGTATTTATACACCTAAGAAAATCTATAATAAATAAGCTTATGTGTTTGACTCTTGGAGTTGGTAGAGTAGTATCTATCCAAGGCAGTAAAGTCAGTTTTGGACTTGTTTTTGATGATTTTAACCTGACTCGGCGCACCTGGGCGCGGCTAAGACTAAGGCTAGGGTATTAATACATCCATTCATATCACATGTCGACATAATGTTTTTGTTTATTCGTATAGCCACTTTTTCACAGTATTTTTATCAACAAAAATATAGCATATAACCTAAAATACCGTTTAGTTGTGTCAAGTTTAGTGTCATAATAAAAAATGTGGGCGGAGTCCCGTGGTGACCCACGAGCTTAAGATCATTGCGACAGTATATAGAAGCGGTCTATGAAATTTGTTGTCTCTTTCTCTCTCGTGGCGTACAACGTAAAAACACGGAGAAAGAGATTTATCGCAAGTTTGTGTAGGTTGGGTAAAAATAATTAGCTCTTCCTCCATATATTGTTACTTCAAGGTTTGACTTACATTTTCTGATGTATTCTCCTATCGGAGGTTAGCTAACATGAATCGTTATTTATTAACTTTCAGTATAGCCATAGTGTAAAACCACCATTCAGGATCAAAAGATTCGTTAAAAAGTTCTTAGCCGTGTTTATGACCAGATTTGAATAGGTGGGCACTACCCAACCTTCCTCTTCTCCATCTCCTTCCCCTCCCTACTCCCTTCAGCCGCTTAACATACCGCAGTTTGACGGCCTCCGTAGTCGAGTGGTAAGACGCTCGACTACGAATCCAGAGGTCGCGGGTTCTTGCCCGGCGTGCGCAAATAACTTTTATTTAATTAATATGTGTCATAACACATTTAAATAATGTAAAAATAATTAAAAAATATATATTTGCGGCACGTTCCAGAGTGGTAGATACCCTTAGTATCGCCCTGGTGAAAGACCACCATTCAGAATCGAAACGTTGCTTGAAACGGCTTAAGCCGTGTTTGGTGACCAGATCTGAAAAGCCAGGTACTTCCCGACCTTCCTCTTCCCAATCTCCTTCCCCTCCCCACTACCTTCAGCCTCACAACATACCCTATTTGAGGTTGCCATAGTCTCACTGGCTCTAGACGGTTGGGAGCAGTTGAGACTCTTGTGCGGGATTCACGTAAATAAAATAAAAAAAGCATCCTTTTCTTGATCCTACTCATTACGCTTACATCTGCCTTACATTATTTCCTTATATTTTCGCTGGTGAAATTTTTAAATTTCATACCTATAGTATCTTCAACGCATCCTCAATAGCTATTTTAAAAAAAATATATAAACGACGATAATAATATATAAATATATGAGACGATGTATGAATGTAAATGAAGCAAGAAGTGTGTGCCAAGGCAGAGTTGTATGGCGGTCCGTCCTCTCTGCCTACCCCTGCGGGGAAACGGCGTGATGGTTAGTAAGTTAGATATAAACGACTATCATAAATCGTAACTTTTTAAAATGTAATTTAATCAGTTTTCCTTAATACTTTCTCTTGGATAATTAATGATTTTTTAATTCCAACATTTATTAATTACAGTATTTACACGTTTAAGTATAATTAAATATACTTAACAGTCAAAGTTTATTTCGCAATTTAATTAAATCAATTAATAATCATATATCTTAGTGAATGCCCTTATGAATATTCATTAGAAATATATTTCAATTTCTTACGAAAATTTATTTTAAAATAATAATGTGTTGTTTACTGGGTGTTGAGGGGCGGACCCAACAGACTTAATTAAACAAGCATTCCTCTCAAAGCTTCACAACATACCCAATTGGGGATGCCATAGTTCTACTGGCTCTAGACGGTTGGGAACAGTTGGGACTCTTGTGCGGTATTCACTATGAAAATAAAAATAAAACATCTCGCCTTTACTCCGCAGGGGTAGGCAGAGATGACGGACCGCCATACAACTCTGTCTTGGCACACACGCAATGCTTCATCATAGAGTTCTGTCATTATCTCTCGATATACGTACAAGTGTGACCGTTAAGTACATAACGATCTACATAATATTAAATAAAATATTTTTTTTTTACACACCTTTTTACAGTTGCCAATTCAACGATTATCTCATGACATGCGTATAAGAATGAACCTCTCTTATATCTTATCTTTGTGTTCTTCATTGCTAACCTTATTTGCGTTATTATATCATATATAGCGCGTCACACTACTTCAGTTTGTACTTATATGACTCCTTTGGATATATAATACTTTGTCTATATGTGAGATGTACATAAATGTTTAATTTCTTTTTTTACACTATGCATGTATCTACAATATTTTTATATCATTCATCTATAAATGTCTTAGAGTATACTAGAGGTAGCCCAAGCCAAGGCAGTGAAGTCAGTTTTGGACTTGTTTTTGATGATTTTAACATGACTCGGCGCAAATGGGCGTGGCTAAGACTAAGGCTACGGTATTTATACATCCATTCATATCACATATCGACATAATGTTTTTGTGTATTCGTATAACCACTTTTTCACAGTATTTTTATCAACAAAAATATAGCATCTAACCTAAAAAACCGTTTAGTTGTGTCAAGTTTAGTGCAAAATAAAAAATGTGGGCGGAGTCCCACAGTTAACCAGCGAAAATAGCCAGCTTAAGATCATTACGACAGTATATAGAAGCGGTCCACGAAATTTGTTGTCTCTTTCTCTCTCATGGTGTAAGATGTAAAAACTCGGAAAAAGTGATTTATTACAATTTCGGATGGGTTGGGTAAAACAAATTAGCTATCCCTCCATATATTGTTACTTCAAGCTTAATGTATTTGGTGAACAACTGTTTTTATGTGATGTTGTTAAATAAATAAATGAATTAATTGACATTCATACATCGTTCTATACGTACTCTTCTGTTATTCTGACTCTTGACATGGCCCGACTCAAGTATTTGATTCACTTGATCGTGACATGTCTTCCTCGGGCGTCCCCGACTTCTTCTTCCATTCGCTTTCGCGTCGTACATTCTTTTCACACTACTTTCTTCGTGATTTTAATACAGCGTATAAGATTTTCGGTGAACGTTATAGCTATATAGCTAGTTCGAATTTCGTACCTTGTATTGACATAAATAATATACACTGTACCGTTGTATGAACTAGTAGAAATTGAATGCTGTTAGAGAAAGGATATGTTAGGAGAGGACCGATTAGTAGACGGTGGGAGAAATGCGTCGGGTTCTCACCTAGACGTCATGTGTTGACGGCCTCCGTGGTCGAGTGGTAAAACGCTCGACTACGAATCCAGAGGTCGCGGCTTCAAATCCCTACGTGCTCAAACAAATTTAATTTAATCAACGTGTGTTGTTCAAATTTAATCAATATAACATAATATATAGTATACTTACAGCACGTTGCAGAGTGGTAGATACTCTAAACATCGCCCTGGTGAAAGACCACCATTCAGAATCGAAACGTCGCTTGAAATGGGTTTAGCTGTGTTTAGTGACCAGATTTGAATAGCCAGGTGCTTTTCAAACTTCCTCTTCTCCATCTCCTTTCCCTCTCCACCATCTTTAGCTTCACAGCATACCCCAATTGTGAATGCCACAGTCTCACTGGATCCAGACAGTTGGGAGCAGTAAAAATATATATTTGAATAGCCAAATGATTCCCAACCTTTTTCTTCCCCATCTCCTTCCCCTCCCCACCACCTTCAGCCTCACAACATACCCCAATTGTGGATGCCATAGTCTCAGTGGATCCAGACAGTTAAGAGAACTAAAAATTACATCTGAATAGCCATATGCTTCCGAATATTCCTCTTCCCCATCTCCTTCCCCTCCCCACCACCTTCAGCCTCACAACATACCCGATCGGGGATGCCATAGTCTCACCGGATCCAGACAGTAGGCAGCAGTAAAAGTTATATCTGAATAGCCAGATGCTTCCCAACCTTGAAGTAACAATATATGGAGGGAGAGCTAATTATTTTTACCCAACCTACACAAACTTGCGATAAATCACTTTCTCCGGGTTTTTACGTCGTACACCATGAGAGAGAGAGACAACAAATACAATACACCGCTTCTATGTACTGTCGCCATGATCTGGGGCTCCTGGGTCACCACGGGACTCCGCCCACATTTTTTATTATGCCGCTAAACTTGACACAACTAAAAACAATTCTGTGAAAAGGTGGTTATACGAATAAACAAAAACATTATGTTGACATGGGCTATGAATGGATGTATAAATACCCTAGTCTTAGCCACGCCTAGGTCTGCCGGTAAAAATCATCTAAAACTGACTACACTGCCTTTGATAGATACCACTCTATGTACTCTAAGTTCCAAACCTTACCCGTGTCCTTCCCCTCCCCACCATCTTCAGCCTCACAACATACCCCAATCGGGGATGTCATAGTCTCGCTGGATCCAGACAGTTGGGAGTAGTAAACATTAAATAACGTCATTTTAGTGAAATATCTCCTCAAGGTCCCTTGGATAAATCTTTTTTCACACAATATTACATGTAGGTTTACCATGTTTCACATCTGTGAACGAACACATTTCCCATTGATTTGACATCACATTGTTCCGTAGCGGGGCCGGGCAATCTACGGCCCGCGCAATATATCATAATGTCGGACGACAGATGTGAGACGTGGGCGTGTCCGTGTGCCCGAACTAAGCTCTATTTTTCCTCACTAGTCTTAGGAGTCGAAAGATCTTAACGTTAATTGGCGAAAGTAGTTTTTTGTTTCCAATCGGTACAGATCACACTTCTAGGAATTCGTTGTTCAGTGGGTGATACTCTAAAATGAACACCTTCGCTGATTTTGTGTTCAGTGCGGCGGTCGGTGTCGAAAAAAATGGAAAGTGAACATTGTTATTACCAACTGAATTTATACAGCGTGGAAAATGACCAATTAGATAATGTAAACACAGCAAGAAATTTATATATTTTTAATTGCAATCCAAACTTTGCTTTGGACGATCTGGTTTTTTCGTTGTTTTAGTTTGGTACATAGTTTGGTTTTGCTGACGATCGCATAGCGCATGCCTCTCTAAACCTAACCCTTAGAGTAACAATATAGAGAGACCGTCCTAATTATGAGTCAAATCGTTCATACTCGCAAAATATAGCTCTCTCTTTATGCTCGTTTCTATAGACAAATGAGAAAAAGGGACAAACAATTGTTATTAAGAACATATGATTTGGGGCGTGCTAAAAGCCGTGTAACCATTTTTTCAATATATTACTAACTTCACAGTAGTTTACTTGTCAGTCGAATTGACAGACAAAAAGTTTAAAATATATAATTACTTAAGTGAATTTAGTGCAATATTAAAAAAACAATATGGCTATATGTGCAGTTGTTGGTTGTATCAACTGAAGTAACAAAGGACCAAAAAAATCAGTTTCCACAGGTATTTATCCAAGAATTCGTATTTTTTTAGTTTGACCTCAAATATTTAACATGCTAACCTACAAAACAACTAGTTACCTACACCAATATTTAGTCAATCTTTGCATTATTTGTTTCGATATAATAAACTTCCGTTTAAAATGAGTTTGAATGCATTCCTAATATGTTTTACTTTGATAGATATACGGGATTCTGACGTAAATTTGTATGAATGGGGATTCCCTGATTAGTCCAACATCTGAACGTATCCATGTCTCTTTCTTTCTCATGTAGCAACTCAAAATTGTTCGCGAACAGATAAAGACGGAATAATGTTTATCTTTACGGTTTTCTTCGCATCCGATTGGCTGGAAGCATTTACGTCATACCTCCTTTGGTCAATGCTTGGTCAAAAAGTAGCGTCAAAATTTCGCAAAGTTAGGTCTCTATATATTGTTACTCTAAGACCTAACCTAACACAGCAGACGGAGCGTATGTGGGGATCGACTAAATGGACATAAGAGAGGAGAGCTGCAATACGATTGTGATCATGTCGATACAGTCGCGCAGAAACTTACGAGAGATGCTTTTTGAGAGAGAAAGAGACATGAAAAGTCGTCACATAATATCGCAGCACTTTTAAGTATGTAAGAATGTTCTCCGTCCGCGCTAACTTCACATCATCGAGTCGTTTAATTTACGGAACGGATTTTGAGGTTATTTCCTATATTTGTGTTGATTCAAATACTTGCAGTGGTTATACAAATAAATCCAACATGATGGTGATATGTGCTATGTGTGAATGTTCAAATAAGACTAAACAAAGATTATAAAACATCACTTTTCAGAGGTATTCCAACAGTTTTAAATATTTTAGACCGAACTTTAGAATTTTCACATTTTTAATGATATAAAGACATAAAATCAACAAAACGCTTCCGTCATTATTCAGGCATACCTTGTGTTATTAGTGTTTGCGTGATATTTTGACTTAACTAACTAACCATCACGCCGTTTCCCCGCAGGGGTAGGCAGAGAGGACGGACCGCCATATAACTCCGTCTTGGCACACAATCCTTGCTTCATTTACATTCATACATCGTCTCATACATACTCTTCTGTTATTCTGACTCTTCACATGACCCGATTCAAGTATTTGATTTACTTGATCGTGCCATGTCTTTCTCGGGCGTCCTCGACTTCTTCTTCCATTCACTTTCGCATCATATATTCTTTTCACACTCCTTTCTTCGTTCATTCGCTCTACATGCCCAAATCATCTAAGCGTCCCTTTCTTGATTCTATTCATTACGCTCACATCAGCCTTGCATTCTTTCCGGATATCCACATTTTTAATACGATCATACATGGTTTTACCGCACATACGTCTCAAGGATCTCATTTCCACAGCATTCAGTCTACTTGCATCCTTCCTCTGCCAGTTCCATGCCTCATGCCATAAATCAGGGTCGGTATAAGTACTCCATTGTGGACTGCTAGCTTCGCTTCTTTGACTTAATAAATCATTTTAGTGGCGTATTGATAATGTTTTATTTAATGTGTTCAAATATGTTTATTAAAAATGTCCGAATTCCATGTGGGCAGTAACTAATCGGCTATCCAACATCCTTTAATATATCTTTGTCTCTCTCTATCGAGTCAGTATAAAGTCCTGAAGGGCGTTGCCTATTTGTTGATGTGGGATGTACCATTCGACCCAACTTTTAAGTACGAAACGCCGCCCGGTTCTATATCGGTTTTATTGAATGTCTATCTTTATTTTATTTGACCAATGTTTGAATTTACTAGGAACGTACGTGTGTTATTCTAAGACAGTAACGTGTCTATATTTTTATAATGTCATTGCACTGCTAAAGCCTTGGAGAAACAATGTATGGAGAGAGAGCTAATTTTTTTTACCCAACCTATACAAACTTGCGATAAATCACTTTCTCCGGGTTTTTACGTCGTACACCACGAGAGGGAAAGAGACAACCAAAATAAAACACCTCTTTTATGTACTGTAACGATGATCTTGGTCACCCCCGTCTCCGGGGACTCCGCCCACATGTTTTCATATGCGACCAAACTCGACACAACTAAACGGTTTTTTAGGTTAGATGCTATATTGTTGTTGATAACAATACTGTGAAAAGGTGGTTATACGAATAAACAAAAACATTATGTCGACATGTGCTATAAATGGATGTATAATCCTAGCCACGCCCAGGTCTGCCGAGTCCGGCAAAAATCATCAAAAACTGACTACACTACCTTGTATAGGTACCTCTCTATGTACTCTAAGGCTAAAGCTTTACTAGAGTGGTGCTTTTATGTTTAACTTTTATATTTAACTTTTCACCGATTCCCACATTTTACAGATAGTGCATAGCAAAACAGCTCGTTTTTCAAGTTAAAGTTAACTAACTAGTCAACTAAAGGTGAGCAGAGAGGACGGACCGCCAAACAACTCGGTCTTGGCACACACTCCTTGCTTCATTCACATTCATGCGTCGTCTCATACATACTTTTCTGTTATTCTCAGGGGCGGCTCGTGCTTGAGTTGTTAATAAACTATATATATAACTAACTAACTAACCATCACGACGTTTCCCCGCAGGGGTAGGCAGAGAGGACGGACCGCCATACAACTCTGTCTTGGCACACACTTCTTGCTTCATTTACATTCATACATCGTCTCATACATACTCTTCTGTTATTCTGACTCTTCACATGACCCGATTCAAGTATTTGATTTACTTGATCGTGCCATGTCTTTCTCGGGCGTCCTCGACTTCTTCTTCCATTCACTTTCGCATCATATATTCTTTTCACACTCTTTTCTTGTGTGCTAGAGTGCTGAAATTGAAAAGTACGATGTTATTTATGTCGTAGCCGAAAATGTACTTTTTTTCAATTTTTTTTTTGTATTATGATTTTTAAGTTGACATTGACACTTGGTTTTTTCGTTTTTGGATTGGATTTTTTGGATGGATGGATATTTCGTCAAAACTGAAAAATCTTGAAAATCTTACAACAACATCAATCATGACGTTTTTTTTCAATCTTAGTACTCTAGCACACCAAAAAGTCACGTATTTGTTTCACTCGATCGTGCCATGACGTCCCCGACTTCTTCTACCGTTCACTTCCGCGTCATATATTCTATTAACACTCCTTCCTTCGTTCATTCGCTCTACATGTCCAAACCGTCTAAGCGTCCCTTTCTTGATCCTATTCATTACGCCTACACCAGCCTTTCATCCTTTCCGGATATCCTCATTTTGAACTCGGTCATACGTAGTTTTATCTGCACATACGCCTCAGGGATATCGTTTCTACAGCATTCAGTCTACTTTCATCCTTCCTCTGCCAAATTAAAGTTTATTTAAAATTTTGCTCGTCTTGCGAAACACTCTCGGACCAAGTCACTCTGTGTAGTTTTTTAAGCGCTAGAAAGTTCAACATGGCGGTATTAACAAAAAAAAATACAACATCTGTTGATGTCTAATTAGTGAAATTCTAGAGCGAAATTCGTTTGATAAAAAATTATTACCATTTCTTGTGACTTCTCTCTCTCCAAGCGATGATTTTTAGTTTTTTTTAAATTATTATTTTCTATATCGCTAGACAGTAGCGAAATAGTGTCAAAATATATTTATGATGGTAATGTAGTCAATAACTAACTTACTAACCATCACGCCGGTTTACCGCAAGGGTAGGCAGAGAGGACGGACCGTCATACAAATCTGGCACACAATCCTTGCTTCATCCTCATTCATGTATCGTCTCATACATACTCTTCTGTTATTCTGACTCTTCACATGACCCGATTCAAGTATTTGATTCACTTGATCGGGCCATGTCTTTCTCGGGCGTCCTCGACTTCTTCTTCCATTCACTTTCGCATCATATATTCTTTTTACACTCCTTTCTTCGTTCATTCGCTCCACATGCCCAAACCATCTTAGCGTCCCTTTCTTGATTCTATTCATTACACTAACATCAGCCTCGCATTCTTTCCGGATATCCATTTTTTTAAACACGGTCATACATGGTTTTACCGCACATACGCCTCACGGTTTTCATTTTTACAGCATTCATTCTACTTTCATCCTTCCTTTGCCTGTTCCATGCCGCTCTGCATCAGGGTTGGTATAAGCATTCCATTGTGGACTGCTAACTTCGCTTCTTTGGACATTTTTTTATTTGCGCCAACAGCGTTCAGTCCTCCATTAATGGAGTTTCCTGCATTCACCCTTCTTTCAATATCCTTATCAGCCTTTCCGTCTCTCTAGAACATACTTCCTAAATACATAAACTCACCCACTTGCTCCGAGTATTCATCATTCACAACTATATTGCAAGCTGTTCTCGTACTCTCTCTTTCAAACACCATGACTTTGGACTTACTTACATTCATCATCAACTCATTTTGCATACATACTTGGTTCATCCTAGACACGAGAAACTGTAGATCTTCCATACTGTCAGAAATCAGCACCGCATCATCACCGTACAATAAGAAACATATTGGACTAGATTGCATATTCCATCAACTTTCAATAATTAAGTTCATTAAAAATATTTCTTTTAGATGAGAACTACTGAATTTCTATGTAATTGGAAAAACCTTATGCATTTTGGGGCTCCCAGGGCTACCCGGATGGTTCTATTTTTAAATGTGTGTAAATTATATTAATATAATACAAGGGCATGCAAAGAAATTAGAGTACCAGAAAAGAATAAAGCCAACACACAAAATAGCTTACTATATAAAGGGATGAAATCTTATAATGCTCTGCCGGAAACCATCAAAATTATGCCTATCAACAAATTCAAAATATCCTGAAAAAAATATTTAAAATGCATATAATTTTTGTATTTTTTTTACGTAAATACCGCACAACAGTCTCAACTGCTCCCAACCGTCTAGAGCCAGTGAGACTATGGCATCCCCAAATAGGGTATGTTGTGAGGCTGAAGGTAGTGGGAGGGGAAGGAGTTTGGGAAGAGGAAGGTTGGGAAGTACCAGGCTATTCAAATCTAATATATTTTTATATATCTTTTTTTCGCAGGTTTGACCAGCCCTGTGAGGAGCATATCTTCAAGTGGAAGCAGTCCGTCCAAAATACCAAGTCCCGTAGGCACCATGGTGAGGGAGCGACCTCCAATACCGGTAAGTCTAATATGAAATATCCTATTGAACCAATTTAATAATGTCCGTATGTTTAAAGGAAGGAAAATTTCTAGAACCTTAAGGCAGTCACACATAAAATCCTTTAATATCCCAGCCTATAAAACCGCTTACGGACAAAAAAGTTTAAAGTACAACGCCACTAAGCAATTCAATTCTCTGCCCAGCACCATCAGAAACATACAAACCAAAAGCTCTTTTAAAAGCAATATCAATACTAACCTTAAAAACCAAGTTTAATTTAGTTCTAAATTTGTAGATTCTATATCTTCAAATTTGTCATTTACTTGTATTATTTTATATTATGTATGCACTTTTTGACGGTCTCCATGGTCGAGTGGTAAGACGCTCGACTACGAATCCAAAGGTCGCGGGTTCAAACCCGGCGTGCGCCAATAACTTAATATGTGTAATAACACATTTTAATTCATATAAAGATAATAAAAAAGTTTATTGGCGGCACGTTCCAGAGTGGTAGATACTCTAAGTATCGCCCTGGTGAAAGACCACCATTCAGAATCGAAACGTTGCTTGTTTGGTGAACAGATCTGAATAGCCAGGTACTTCCCAACCTTCCTCTTCCCAATCTCCTACCCCTCCTTCACTACCTTCAGCCTCACAACATACCCTATTTGGGGATGCCATAGTCTCACTGGCTCTAGACGGTTGGCAGCAGTTCAGACTCTTGTGCGGTATTCATATAATAAAAAAAAACTATATTTTCGATATTAACATGTTACTATGTAGCTAAAAAACCACTTTTGCAAATTGCCATCCCAACACAGGCTTATGCCTAGTGGGATGGGCAATTTACCAACTAATAAAAAAATGTATGTTCAACTGAAATAATTAATAATAAATAATCTAGAAGTATACAGTGAAAGTTATATGAAATGATGTCTACCTGTATGACTCGACAATTTCATTGATATGAACTTTTTTTTTCATTAGTGGTGTGAAATTTGATATGAATTGATTATTTCGAATTTATAAAATCCATTCGTTCACAGTGGATCGATTTATATTTTATTTGACTCGTTCACCGTGGAAATTTGCGTAACAATGCCACAACTAAAAACTTTTACAGCGGTTACCTTAGAGTATATAAAGTGGTATCTATCCAAAGCAGTGTTGTCAGTTTTTGATGATTTTTACCGGACTCGGCGGACCTGGGCGTGGCTAAGACTAAGGCTAGGGTATTTATACATCCATTCATAGCACATGTCGACATAATGTTTTTATTTATTCGTATAACCACTTTTTCACAGGATTGTTATCAACAAAAATATAGCACATAATCTAAAAATCCGTTTAGTTGTGTCAAGTTTAGTGGTATATTAAAAATTGTGGGCGGAGTCCCGCGGTGACCCAGGAGCCCAAGATCATCGCGACAGTACATAGAAGTGGTGTATTATATTTGTTGTCTCTTACTCTCTTATGGTGTACGACGTAAAAACCCGGAGAAATTGATTAATCGCAAGTTTGCATAAGTTGGGTAAAAATAACTAGCTCTCTCTCTCAATACATTGTTATTTCAAGGTGGTAACACTGTTTTATGTTTTTGAAGTGAGGTTTGAGAAAAAAATACTTTACTGTAAATCGCGAAATTATAAATAATGGCCTATATTTCAAAATTAGTAACATTAAAAAAAAACTTTTTTCTAGTGTAGGTAGGTACTAAATATATGAAACGTCTTTTAATTGTTAATTCAGTTTAGTGAGGTATTTTTTAGGTAGGCCTTAAATACGGCCTCCGTGGTCGAGTGGTCGAGACGCTCGACTACTATTCAAGAGGACGAGGATTCGAATCCCGGCGTACTAAAATACATTTTATTTAATTAATATGTGTTATTTCACATTTAATTTATATAAAATAATATATAGTGTATTTGCGGCACGTTCTGAATAGCCAGGTTTTTAAAAAATATATTTTTTAATATTCAATACCAGAGTCTCCCAACCGTCTGGAGCCAGTGAGACTGGCATCCCCGGTTGGGATATGTGGTGAGGCTGAAGTTAGTGGGGAGGAACATAAGATGGAGAAGAGGAAGATTGGAAAGTACGTGACTATTAAGATTTGGTCACCAAACACGGCTAAAGCTATTTCAAGCAACGTTTCGATTCTGAATGGTGGTCTTTCACCAGGGCGATACTTGGATAATAATATATGGAAATGGGGAAGAGGAAGGTCGGCAAGTACCCGGCTATTCAGATCTGGTCACCAAACGCGTCCAAAGCCATTTCACCTTAACTGTATCTACCACTCTGGGACGTGTCGCAGATAAACTTAATATTATTTTATATGAATTAAATGTGTTATGACACATATTAATTAAATAAAAGTTATTGGCGCACGCCGGGTTCGAACCCGCGACCTTTGGATTCATAGTCGAGCGTCTTACCACTCGACCATGGAGGCCGTCAGCTATATATAAATCAAAATAAAAAGTAGTATATTAGTTAAAATATTATAAAGTCGAAAAGAAAATGAAATAACTAGAGATTTTGTAAAGTTTAATGTAAAAGCAACTAATATAAAATAAACAAAACTAAAAAATAAACAAAAAATGTTTAAAGAAATTCCGATTGTTTTGAAAAAAAAAACACTTTAAAAACAATTATTTCTAACTAACTAACCATCACGCCGTTTCTCCGCAGGGGTAGGCAGATAGGACTGACCGCCATATAACTCTGTCTCGGCACACACCCCTTGCTTTATTCACATTCATACATAGTCACATACATACTCTTCTGTTATTCTGACACTTCACATGACCCGATTCAAGTATTTGATTTACTTGAGATCGTGCCATGTCTTTCTCGGGCGTCCTCGACTTCTCCTTCCATTCACTTTCGCATCATATATTCTTTTCACACTTCTTTCTTCGTTCATTCGCTCTACATGCCCAAACCATCTGAGCGTCCCTTTCTTGATCCTATTCACTACGCTTACATCAGCCTTGCATTCTTTCCGGATATGCACATTTTTAATACGGTCATACATGGTTTTACCGCACATACGTCTCAAGCTTAGAGTATACTAGAGGTAGCCCAAGCCAAAGCCAGTGAAGTCAGTTTTGGACTTGTTTTTGATGATTTTAACATGACTCGGCGCAAATGGGCGTGGCTAAGACTAAGGCTACGGTATTTATACATCCATTCATATCACATATCGACTTAATGTTTTTGTGTATTCGTATAGCCACTTTTTCACAGTATTTTTATCAACAAAAATATAGCATCAAACCTAAAAAACCGTTTAGTTGTGTCAAGTTTAGTGGCAAAATAAAAAATGTGGGCGGGGTCCCGCCGTTAACCAGCGAAAATAACCAGCTTAAGATCATTACGACAGTATTTAGAAGCCGTCCAAGAAATTCGTTGTCTCTTTCTCTCTCATGGTGTACGATGTAAAAACTCGGAAAAAGTGATTTATTACAATTTCGGATGGGTTGGGTAAAACAAATTAGCTATCCCTCCATATATTGTTACTTCAAGGTTTCAAGGATCTCATTTCCACAGCATTCGGTCTACTTTCATCCTTCCTCTGCCAGTTCCATGTCTCACTGCCATACTTCAGGGTTGGTATTGAAATTCTACTGTTATCTATTGATTATTTATTATATTTTAGCATAGAGTTGGTAGAGTAGTATCTATCCAAGGCAGTGAAGTCAGTTTTGGACTGATTTTTGATGATTTTAAACTTACCTCGGCGCACCTGGGCGTGGCTAAGACTAAGGCTACGGTATTTATACATCCATTCATATCACATATCGACATAATGTTTTTCTTTATTCGTATAGCCACTTTTTTACAGTATTTTTATCAACAAAAATATAGCATATAACCTAAAAAACCGTTTAGTTGTGTCAAGTTTAGTGGCATAATAAAAAATGTGGGCGGAGTCCCGCCGTGAACCAGGACCTTAAGATCATCCTTACAGTATATAGAAGCGGTCTATGAAATTTGTTGTCTCTTTCTCTCTCATGGTGTACGACGTGAAAACCCGGAGAAAGTGATTTATCGCAAGTTTGTGTAGGTTGGGTAAAAATAATTTGCTCTCCCTCCATATATTGTTACTTCAAGTATTTTAACGCTGAAGCGCCATTTGCGAAGTTTAAACCATAACGCTCGAAAGCTGTTTGCCTTGCATTCTTTTTCATTCGACAATTATTTCTTTCGGATGAATTCATTTGTAGGCATACTCATTCAGATGAAACGGCAATCGATTTGAAATTTTCCAAAATCATTCTGATTAGGTAATTAAATTACTGGGAAAGTTTGACTTCTGTTATTTTGAAGGGAAAAAAATGTTGCGTAAATTTATTCAAATCTTTTTAAAGCAACGTGACGAAAGTGAGACATTTCTCGATGGAATCATAACCACCGTGGATGAATCACATTAAGCCATGGTTCTGGTCGGTAGGCACCTTCTGTAGTGTGACAAAATAAATAAGTAATGTTAAAATTATGTTGATTTTCTTTGTTTTTTTTTTGGTACACGTTTAAATACCCGCATTAGGCAAATATATACATTTGTTTATATGCAAATCAGTTTTATCTTATATACAGAGTGTCTAACTGACTGACTAATTAACTAACCATCACGCCGTTTCGCCGCAGGGGTAGGCAGAGAAAACGGACCGCCATACAACTCTTTCTTGGCACACACTCTGCTCTGCTTCATTTACATTCATACATCGTCTCATACATACTCTTCTGTCGCCCCAAGTCTTCACGGCCTCCATGGTCGAGTGGTAAGACGCTCGACTACGAATCTAAAGGTCGCGGGTTTCAAACCCGGCGTGCGCCAATAACTTTTATTTAATTAATATGTGTCGTAACACATCCAATTCATATAAACATAATAAAAAGTATATTTGCTGCACGTTCCAGAGTGGTAGATACTCTAAGTATCGCCCTGGTGAAAAACCACCATTCAGAATCGAAACGTTGCTTGAAAGGGCTTTAGCCGTGTTTGGTGATCGGATCTGAATAGCCAGGTACTTCCCAACCTTCATCTTCCCAATCTCCTTCCCCTTCCCACTACCTTCAGCCTCACAACATACCCTATTTGGGGATGCCATGGTCTCACTGGCTCTAGACGGTTGGGAGCAGTTGAGACTCTTGTGCGGTATTCACGTAAAACAAAAAAAGTATTTGATTCACTTGATCGTACCATGTCTTCCTCAGGCGTCTCCGACTTCTTCTTCCATTCACTTTCGCGTCATATATTCTTCTCACTTTCCTTTCTTCGTTAATTCGCTCTGCATGCCCAAACCATCAAGGCGTCCTTTTCTTAATCCTGTTCATTACTATTATACATCCATTCGTAGCACATGTCGACATAATCTTTTTGTTTATTCGTACAACCACTTTTTCACAGTATTGATATCAACAAAAATATAGCATATGACCTAAAAACCGTTTAGTTGTGTCGAGTTTAGTCGATTACAAAATCAGAATATCAGAGTTTGCGAACATCGTCATATCAACATTTTTTTCAAAAGTAAAAAATCGAAGAACACACAAAAACGTGACCTTTCCAGTCGTCAAAAACAAACCACTAATCCAAAATGGTTGATAATGCTAACATATGATAAACATATGTGTACCAACACAACAAAACAAAAAAAAAACGATAATCGAATGTACACAGTCCGCGAACAGGCGAACAGGCCTCGTATATCTTAGATCTTGGATTGTATCGTGGAATTGGTAATACTTTTACAAGGATTTGATCGCTAGTCTAGAGGGCCGTTAGATTGCAACATTGCACTGTCAAACTGCACAGTGACTCATGATATTACATCGATTGCAGGTAAAATAAGGCTGTATTGCATTGAACAGTGCAGCCTTATTGTCCGTCCGCTTCGAACTTCGACTAATTGCGATTAACTCGCGTGTAAATTCCATCATTGGCAAATAAAATATATTGAAATAATGTAATGGCGGCATTGTTGATTTTGTTAATTTGTTAGCGAATTTCCGTCCTGTGAAACTGTTAGATTTAGCTGTTCGAGAGATGTGGACGATCGAAATGGATATTAGTCATTATGAAAGGTTTTTGATTCTTATAATCATATTTACGAGAGATTTGGGTTATTAAATGACAGTGAAACAAAAAATATCGTCGCTGAAAAGACAAAAAGTCTAAAGCGACATTTTGATCAAAAATGAGTTAAATATGCAGTTTTGATCAGTTCTTTTTTCTGCATCGAATGCTCTGACTCTCGTTTGATTCTGAAGACTTTTGTGGCCCTTCAGCCATCTAAAATATATTTACCATTTGGGAGAAGGCTCGACTCAAGCGACACAAGCTCGGGACTTTCTTAAAAAACTTTTTCTCGCTTCAGATAACTCAGTGAGAGTATTTAATTAAGTTATTTCTCAAAATCTAACCAGGTTCTGAAGACTTATGCATTTTACTGTAATAAAAATAAAAAATAAACTTTTGAGTGCTTTTATGTGAACTTTCCAAAATGGCGCTTCAGCCCTTTTGCCTCTCCAGAAACGATATGGTGTCTCGATTTATTATTAAAATTTGTATTGATGTTTAAAAACTCTATAGCTCATGATGAAAATGTGGTTGCTAGTTAAAAATTGTTGCGAGAAACACAAATTTCCCGATAGAAAACGCTACGCAAATTTCATGACGTCAGAGCGCAGCTTTTATTTTTTTTGCTGCTTATAAACCCGATGTTCCGCTGTTTAGCGCTTGAGGTGATTTTTCACAAAAACGGCGCTATACAAATTATCCAAATATTATTATTATATTAGTTGAGTTTTAATACGTCATTTAGAGCAGATGGATGGATAAAGGAATGCCAGGAGATATGACGCGCAAGTGGATGGAGGCATAAGTAGGGGACGCCCAAATAGACGTGACGAAGTATGCATGAATGTGAATGAAGCAAGGAGTGTGTGCCAAGACAGAGTTGTGTGGCATTTTACCCTTTCTGCCTACCTATAGGCAGAAAATGACATCCATGAATAACAGATTTGCCCTAATTTACAATTTTTTTTTGATTATATGGATTCTTTCGTAATCCTCTACTAACTAGCTGGGGCTTATACAAATACCCCTCATAATGTCTATCTAACTAGTACTATGGCTCATTAGGCCTTATTACTATCACCATCTGATGGTTTTATTTACTTGACTGAGTTTATTTTTACATTAGTGTTTTCTTAGGGAAAAGATCTTTACTGGATTAAAAGTAATTTACAAAGCTAGGCTAACATGTTAGAATCTTAACTCACCAGTATAATAATATCTTTTCATGCAATGATGAGCAAATTTCGAGAACAAAAAATCCATCATTTTTTCACAGCCGGTGACACATGTAGATTTCAATAAAGTTATTCTAGCTATAGTAACTATTTTGAGATATAACTATCCTCAATATCAGACAGTTGTATCTTAAAATAGTGTTAAAAATAACTCATTCTTCAAAATCTTTAATGTATATCACACATAATAAAAATACAAGGGCCAAACAACAAGAAAGACTTTTAGTACCTAAATACAATACAGCTTTTGCACAAAGACACCATATGTACATCGCGCCACACACTTACAACAAACTCCCACCACAGACTGTAGCCATCACCAATATGTATTCCTTTAATCAAAACATTACTAAATGGCTAATGAGTAAGGACCGAAAGGAAATTGAAGACCTCCTAAAATAGCACTTGAAATTCTTCACCATGACAAACTAGAACATTGTGTAACAAATATCATCATTTTTTAAAGATTATTCTACTTGTACTCACTGTCACTTACCTCAGAACAGGTTCTTATGACCTAGTGGGGTAGGTAATGTAAGAAACAAAAAGTTAGTAAATAAAAAATAAAAAAAAGTGTTGGATATTGAAAGAGAGATTTAAAGATAAAGACAGATTGAAGGATTAAGAATGGTGAATGCAGGAAACTCCATTAATGGAGGACTGAACGCTGTTGGCGCTAATAAGAAATTGTCCAAAAAAGCGAAGCTAGCAGTCCACAATAGAGTGCTTATACCAACCCCGATGCATGGCAGTGAGGCATGGAACTGGCAGACGAAGGATGAAAGTAGACTGAATGCTGTCGAAATGAGATCCCTGAGACGTATGTGCGGTAAAACCGTGTATGACCGTGTTAAAAATGTGGATATCCGGAAAGAATGCAAGGCTTATGTGAGCGTAATGAATAGGTTCAAAAAGGGACGCTTAGATGGTTTGGGAATGTAGTGCGAACGAACGAAGAAAGGAGTGTGAAATGAATATATGAAGCGAAAGTGAATGGAAGAAGAAGTCGAGGACGCCCGAGAAAGACACGGCACGATCAACTCAATCAAATACTTGAATCGGGTCATGTTAAGAGTCAGAATAACAACGTATGTATGAGACGGTGTTTGGATGTGAATGAAGCAAGGAGTGTGTGCCAAGACATAGTTATATGGCGGTCCGTTCTCTCTGCCTACCCCTGCGAGGAAACGGCGTGATGGTTAGTTAGTGTTGGATATTTCGATGGGCGTATGATAAATTTAGCCATAGCTTTTAAATTCTGTAATGCGCTCTTTAGGTGATATTTCACAAGAATGGCGCTATATAAATTAGCATTGTCATTACCCCCGTGATGAATTGACCAAACCTTTCGATAATGCTTAGTTAAACAGTATAAACTGAAAACATACCTTTTCAGGCTCTCATATGCTTAAATTCATTAAAAGAATCTCAACATAATCTGTCTCTCGACGAATCACCTTTAAATATACAAATCTTAACCAAATCCTGTGCTGTACGAAAAATTCAGAAAGTCCATTTTTTAATTTCGCTCTCATGCCCTAAATCGGAAAAAAAAATTAAGTCAATAAGTGTGTCTATCTGATGGGACCTGCCAGGTAAGTATTTTCCTGTATATTTTCTCATTTTAACTAGGAATTACTATGTAATAATAGAAAATAAGATCTGTACAGCGCATTTGAGGTGATTTTTCACAAAAACGGCGCCATACAAATCATCCAAATATTATTATCTATAGGAATCGTTATATTTCGCATTGAAAAGGATTGGTTGTCCTCTAGCTGTTTTCAGTCTAGACTAGAATATTTCAAGAACGAAAAGCTTTTGTGAATTGTCCACTAGCTCCCGATCCAAGGTCAAGCGTGTAAACCTCTACGCGACAGAGGTCATCTAGACTCTCCCGTTAAACCTCACTCCAGAAATATTTACAAAACGAGTTTTTTTTTCAAATTGAATCATTATCATATTTTCGTAGAAAGGAATCACTTTGCGGTTTGAAATATTGATTTGAATCCCACAGCGGTATCCGTACCCCTTAGAGCAATAATATACAGGAGGTAACGCTGTAGATTGATCTGTAGTCAGTTTTTACTGACTCGGTTGGACCTGGGCGTGGCTAAGACTAGGGTTACGGTATTTATACATCCATTCATAGCACATGTCGACACAATGTTTTTGTTTATTCGTATGACCACTTTTTCACGGTATTCTTGTAAAAATAAATATACCACATAACCTAAAAAACCGTTGAGTTATGTTCAGTTTAGTTGCACATCAAAGCGTGTGGGCTGAGTCCGGAGAGACGCACGAGTCAAAGAACATGGTTACAATTATTTTATTGAAACATATCGGACTAAACATTGACATCATAATCCTCAGTGAGTGTTGGATAAGCGAAAAATCTTCCCCCTTGGAAATTTTGGGATATAATACCTACTCAACTGTGGTTAATAATAACCAAAATGATGGAGTCATTGTATATGTAAAAAATGAAATAAAAGCTGAAGTAAAGGAAACTACAATTACAGATGCTAATTGTCTTCAAATAAACATAGGAAAGGAATCAATAATATTTGCAATATATCGATCACCTTCATCTAAAAATTTGGATCCTTTTATTAAATCATTAGACGAGGAACTTTCCCTAGTAAAAAAAACTCAAAATGTCTTTGTTATTGGAGATTTAAACATAAATATTCTGGATAGCGGTCATCCGCAAAAAAATTACTATCTTCAGACATTAGCTTCTCACGGTCTCCAAAGTCTTATAAATGTTCCTACTAGAATAATGGAAAACTCCAAAACCTGCATTGACCATATTATGGAAAACTAAAAAACACACGCAATCTGTTGTTTATGAATCAACAATAACAGACCACTTTACAACAATCCTAGCAATAAAACTAAGCAATATAAGAAAATCTCAAAATAGACCGTCTACGATAGAAAAATCTGAAACAAACTGGAAAGCCATTAAACATAACTTAAAATGTATTGATTGGAAAAACTTCAAAATATCGACAATATAAATGATGCATGGAATAATTTCATTGATCTAATTCAACAAAACATAATATCCAATACCATAAAAACTGTAAAAAAATTTCACATAAAAACATACATATTAAGCCATGGATCTCACAAAATATTATAAACTGTATACGAAAAGAGATGAGTTACACAAAAAACTTAAACAATTTCCATATGATATACACATGATACGATTTTATAAAAGATATAGAAACATTTTGCAAAAAGTTATATGCTCCGCCAAAGAATCCTATTATAAAAACAAAATAGAAGAATGTAACCAAAATCCCAGAAAAATGTGGCAAATTATAAATGAAGTGACAAATTCTAAATCCACCAGCAATTCATTAAAAAATTGATGAACTAAACATAAACATGGTTCCCACTTTATATGCCGAAAACCCTGACAAGATTCTTAATCATATTAATGATTTTTTTTACAAATATAGGATCTAAATTAGCAAAACAAATTACACTACGGGATGATGATGAACTTGAAGCAAATAAAACTCCCAATCTAGAAGAGAAACTCAATTTCAAACAAATTACTGCTAACGAAATCAAAAACATAATTGCTTCCTTAAAACCAAACGTATCATCAGGGGATGATGTGATATCAATCAATGCAATAAAACATATTTGTGAAGAAATTACCTTACCACTAACACACCTCGTCAATCTATCCATAACAAAAAAGTATATTTCCGACATCCCTTAAAGAAGCTACTGTTATACCGATATATAAACAAGGAGGCAAAAATGATGTCAACAACTATCGTCCGATAAGCCTCCTAAATGCATTTTCAAAAATACTGGAAAAGTACTAAAGAAACAACTCATGATATATTTAGAAGAAAATAACTTAATATCGAAATCTCAGTATGGTTTCAGGAACAACTTAAGCACTGCTGATGCCATAGAAGATATTATAAATACGATCTCAAAAGCTTAGACGGGGGAAATAAATCTTTGGCAATCTTTTTATAGACCTACAAAAGGCCTTTGATACGATAGATCATAAAATCCTTTTCAAGAAACTTAAAAATATTGGTATGTCAAACACATCTCTAAAATTATTAATAAGTTACATGTCAGAACGTTCACAGTGTGTTAAAATTGATAAGCAAAAAAAAAAAAAGTAAACCTCTCCCAACCAAATATGGTGTACCGCAAGGAAGCGTCTTAGGACCTCTATTATTCCTTGTGTATATCAACGATATCTGTAAATTACACACCAAAGGAAAAATAATTAGTTTTGCCGACGACACGGTCATTATATTCAATGAAAGTGATTGGAAAACCACATACAAAGAAGCTGAACGTGGGCTTGTCCTCCTACAAAAATGGCTTGGAAAAAACTCACTTACACTTAATGTAAATAAAACAAAATTCTTGACATTTTCTATAACGACCAGAGGACAGCCAACTGAAGATTATGTTCTCAAACTACATGAGTGCCAAGGACAAAGCTTAGCACACTCTTGCCACTGCCCTACTATAACACACTCTAGACGCATAAAGTATCTTGGCATTGAAATCGACGAAAATCTTCGATGGGACTCCCCACATAAACAACATTACAAAAAAACTCACCAAACTCACGTTCTTCATTAGAAACATACGTAATATTCTCAACAAAATGATCTGTATAAAGTCTACTATGCGCTTTGCCAATCACGTATAGAATATGGAATTATTGGATGGGGATCTGCCTCAAACACCCATATGAAGCAGCTCGTGAAAGCACAAAAAGTATTATAAAAACAATCCTAAAGGTACCTATAAGAACTCCGTCAAAAGAAATTTTTAAAAATTTTAATGTTCCCAGCATCATAAAAAATATACACAAAAAATGCTCTACTTAATTTTAAAAAGAAAGAGTGAGTACCTTACTGACCAACACACTCACACTACAAGAATAAAAAACCTTAAATAAAATCAACATTCCAAGATTGAACACATCTTTTGGACAGAAAACCACAAGTTTCATGCTGTCAAATTATATAATGCTCTCCCAAAACATATAAAAGATACCACCGAGATGCAAATGTTTAAGAGCAGCATAAAAAATGTGGATCAATAACCATGAAGACGAGGAAATTATGAAGATTTTGCAGTAATCGTAGAACCAGCGACAACAACGCAGCAACCTACAGTCCCCCTCGGAACAGGAATCCCTAGTGAGGAGGACTGTGAATAAAATATTATTTGTTTTTCAACATATTTGTTTTTCATCATATGTTTTTTTCAAAATGTTATGTTATATTGTAATAATAAAAAAAAAAAAAAAAAAAAAAAAAACAATACTTAGAAGTGGTGTGAAATTTTGCCAAAATTGTCTCTTTCTCTCACACTATACGACGTAAAAACCCGGAGAAAGTGTTTATCGCAAATTTGTTTAGGTTGGGTAAAACAAATTAGCTCTATCTCCATAGATATTCTTACTCCGAGCCGTACCCTTTATAGCACGTGGAAAGTAAGATATTGGCCCCATCAATCTTAACGCTGCCAGGATGGACTCCATCTTGATGGCGTTTTGCAGAAATGAGACCTAGGGGCTATTTCACCACCTCTCAATAAACTACTATTCATTTGTTAACTCTAATCATCGGAATATTCGTTAGTTGTCTCTTTCCGCAAGTTTGGCTGGCAACGTCGCTTTTTTTCAAACCTTATCCCGTCTGCTGTCACGTCTGTCAATACAATGCCGTTATTTCTAACATAAACTAACTTTCACAACACAACATTCGCGCGCGAAGCTCATTACATCCCTGTCACCAAATAGTTAAACGCGTCTCTATATTTAAATAAAACATATTTCTATTTTATAACTTTATTATTAAATTATATTAGTGAAGTGCATTGGGGAGTGTCTATTATTGCTTGGTGAAGGTTGATAGTTTGTAAGCATGAACATGTTGTATGTGGGTATATTGTACTGCCAAAGATTGTTGTTATTTCATAGTATATTCCGTGATACATTGTGAAGGCGTATATTAGAATTACATACCGTGTGCTTCTTGGAGAGATTTTATCCTTGATTTTGTATCTCCTTTACGGCATTTTTTGTCAAGCGAAATCTTGACCTAAACTCAATGTCATCTAAGACGTATAAAAAATTGACTCTTGGTTTGAAAACACGCGGTCTACGTCTTTCCGCCATGTCCTGTTCGTCTAAGATATTTAAATCTTCAACCACTTCCATAATTACAGTAAAAAATCAACTTCAACAGAAAACTCGCCTACTGTCAGCTGTCAAAACAGTACGCCGCCATTTTAAATCAGAAGGTAGATACTAACTTGTGCACTTTACGTTGACAGCTTCTTGAGAAGTGGTGAAATAGCCCCTGAATAATACAATAAAGTTATAAAATAGAAATATGTTTTATTTAAATATGGAGACGCGTTTAACTATTTGGTGAGAGGGATGTAATGAGCTTCGCGCGCGAATGTTGTGTTGTGAAAGTTAGTTTATGTTAGAAATAACGGCATTGTATTGACAGACGTGACAGCAGACGGGATAAGGTTTGAAAAAAAGCGACGTTGCCAGCCAAACTTGCGGAAAGAGACAACTAACGAATATTCCGATGATTAGAGTTAACAAATGAATAGTAGTTTATTGAGAGGTGGTGAAATAGCCCCCTAATATCCTCCATTAATATTTCAATTTCATTTTTTTTTATTGTCTTATGAATTTATGTCTATTTTTCTTTATTATTATTATTGTGTGTATTACAACTTTTATGTTATTATTAGTATTACTATGTATTAATATCAATTATGGAAGGTATTGCATTTCACTACTCCTGCATACCTTCTAGAATAAAACTTGATTATTATTATCAATGAAAATGACATCATAACTTTGTATAAGACCACTGTAGAGATTGTTATCAATTTTATACTGGTAAAACAATCCGTAATGTCAATATTAGATTCGAAAAACATCTTAGATGTTTAAATAACACGGTTTTTTAGAATTCACCAATCATCTTGACGGCCTCCATGGTCGAGTGGTAAGACGCTCGACTACGAATTCAAAGGTCGCAGATTCGAACCGGGCGTGCGCCAATAACTTTTATATTAGTTTATATGTGTCACAACACATTTAATTCATATAAAATAATTAAAAAAAAGTATATTTGCGGCACGTTCCACAGTGGTAGATACAGTGAAGTATCGCCCTGGTGAAAGACCGCCGTTCAGAATCGAAACGTTGCTTGAAATGGGTTTAGCCGTGCTTGGTGACCACATCTGAATAGTCAGGTACTTCCCAACCTTCCTCTTCCCCATCTCCTTCCCCTTCCCACTACCTTCAGCCTCACAACATACCCCAATCGGGGATGCTATAGTCTCACTATAAAAAAATAAACATAAACTTTTTGAAAAAGTACATTCCTTAAATAAAAGCACCGGCGCTCATATTCTCCATAAAAATGGTCATGGCAACAGATTAAATAATTTAGAAGCACTAGAAATAAAGAAAGCCATTAAAATTAATAGTCATATTTCTAATAATCAGTTAAATTCGTCCAGTAGTCCAATATTAGGTTTATTTCCCGTAAACTCTTAAAATTTCTCATTATTCTTTTATCACATTCTCAGTTGACGTTTTACCTCTTTCATTTCATATTATCTGTCGCTTTCTCTCTGTTCCTTCGTTATAATTTAAATGATATTTTTTTGTTTTCTCACCGTTTTCTTATATTATTTTATATTGTGTTCTCCCTCTGTATGCATATATAACCGCGAACTTTGTATTTTTTGTCTAGTTTAATTTTGTACCCTGATGATGGGATGATACTTAGGCTAAGCGAAACCGGTCGGTCATAAAAATTAAATCTGTGGTCTTATACAAAGTTATTATTTCATTTTCATTGAATCATTCTTGTTAATATTTTTAAATGTCTCATGCTACGATCATTATAAGCTGAAAATGTTGCTTGTACAATGATGGTGGACTTAGCTAGCAGAGGAATTGAACCTGAGACCGTAGCTTTGGACCGTTCGACCGTCTAACGGACTACGAATCATGACCATCATTTTATTTTTTACATTAAGCAATATGCCGAATTAGTAATCGACTGTTGTTTTTTTTAATTACCTGTTAACGAAATCATTACAATGTACAAAGTGAATGTAATTTGGCTAATATCTCATAAACTAGAGCTGACAAGAGGAAATCTGTCATTTTTAAAGCAACCGCCCCGAACTAGCGTTTCTCCTTGACCGAGCGGTTAAAATCCCCGACTCCGGACACATAGGTCGCGCGTTCGAAACTCGGTGTGCGCAAATAAAATTTATTATTTCGCATGTAACCTTGAAGTAACAATGTGTGGAGAGAGAGCTATTTTTTTTTACCCAACCTATACCCATTTGGGATTAATCACTTACTCCGGGTTTTTACATTTTACGTCGTACACCATGAGAAAGAAAGAGACAACAAAATTTCCCAAATTATCACACCGCTTTAAAGTATTGTTAGAATGTTCATCGTCTCCCGCGTCTCCGTTGACTCCGCCCACACGTTTTGATGCGCGAAATAAATGGACATAACTCAACGGTTTATTAGGTTACATGCTTTATTTTTGTTTATAACAATACTGTGAAAAAGTGGTTGTAGGAATAAACAAAAACATTATGTCGACATGTGCTATGAATGGATGTATACATACCCTAGCCCTAGTCCTAGCCACGCCCAGGTCTAGCCGAGTCCGGCAAACCTCACAAAAACTGACTACAGCAGCGCTCTCTCATGTATATTATTGGTCTGAGCATGTAACGACTGTAAATTAATATATTGCATGTTTGCGGCACGTTTCAGAGTGGTAGATACGTACTTTCAATATCACCCTGGTGGAAAAGCCACCATTCTTGAAATGACTTTATTCATCTGGATTTTTAAAATCCTTTGCTTCTAGTAAACTGTTTTTTTAATCTGTCGATGTACACATGCACTGTTATATCCCTGGAGCGAGAATATATATGGAGAGAGAGGTAAATATTTTTACCAAACCAATAGAAATTTGCGATAAATCACTTTCTCCGGGTTTTTACGTCGTATACCATGAGAGAGAAAGAGACAAGAAAAGTTTTCACATAATATTGCAGCACTTCTCAGTATGTAAGGATGTTCTCCATCTGTGCTAATTTCACATCGTCGAGTCGCATAACTTACGTCAACGGATTTTGAGGTTATTTCCAATATTTGTGTTGATTAAAAAACTTTCAGTGGTTATACAAATACATCAAACGGTGATATGTGCGCATGTTCAAATCTTGAAGTAACAATATATGAAGGGAGATCTAATTATTTTTACCTACACAAACTTGCGATAAATCACTTTCTCCGGGTTTTCACGTCGTAAACCATGAGAGAAAAGGAGCCAACAAATATAATACACCGCTTCTATGTACTGTAACGATGATCTTGGTCTCCTGAGTCACCGCGGAACTCCGCCCACATTTTTTATTATGCCACTAAACTTGACAAATATGAATAAACAAAATATTATGTCGACATGTGCTATTATGAATCGATGTATAAATACCCTAGCCTTAGTCTTTTCCACGCCCAGGTTTTCCGAGTCCGGTAAAAATTATCAAAAACTGACTACATTGCCTTGGATAGGTACCACTCTATGTACTCTAAGGTTCAAATAAGACCAAACAAAAATTATAAAACATCACCTTTCAGAGGTATTTTAACAGTTTTAAATATATTAGACCGAACTTTAGATTTGTTTATATTTTGAATGATATAAAGACAATCAACAAAAGCTTCCATCATTATTTAGGCAAACCTTCTGTTATTAGTGTTTGTGTGATATTTTGACTTTATAAATCATTTGAATGGTGTATTGATATTGTTTTCTTTAATGTGTTCAAATATGTTCATTAAAAATGTCCGGATTCCATGTGGGCCGTAACTAATAGGCTATCCAACATCATTTAACATATCTTTGTATTTTCCATCGAGTCAGTATAAAGTCAACCGTTCCGACAACGCTGTTTCGCAAAGGTACCTCTCTATATCATCTCACTCCAAGGTTATACCCATATCTGAACATTATTTTATGGTTCATGATAGCGAGCATGATTTTAGATAGTTTTAATTTGGCTACATATCTATTTTATATTATTATCTCGTTGTTATATTAGGTAAGGTAATTTAGTGTGACGCGCACTCGAGGTGAACTATCACTAAACTGCACTATATAAACTCCTTCGCATTTCTCTGGTCACTTTCCCAAATTCGAACATATTAGCATATCTACCAATAGACATTCTCGCCATTTGGAAACCGGTTCCAAAAGACGTTGCTTTCTTTACAGTGAATACCGCACAAGAGTCCCAACTGCTCCCGACCGTCTAGAGCCTGTGAGACTATGGCATCCCCAATCGGGGTATGTTGTGAGGCTGAAGGTAGTAAGGAAGAGAAGGAGATGGGGAAGGAGAAGGAGAAGGAGAAGGAGAAGGAGAAGGAGAAGGAGAAGGAGAAGGAGAAGGAGAAGGAGAAGGAGAAGGAGAAGGAGAAGGAGAAGGAGAAGGAGAAGGAGAAGGAGAAGGAGAAGGAGAAGGAGAAGGAGAAGGAGAAGGAGAAGGAGAAGGAGAAGGAGAAGGAGAAGGAGAAGGAGAAGGAGAAGGAGAAGGAGAAGGAGAAGGAGAAGGTTAGAAAGTACCTGGCTATTCAGATCTGGTCACCAAACACGGCTTAAGCCATTGCAAGCAACTTTTCGATTCTGAATGGTGGTCTTTCACCAGGGCGATACTTAGAGTTTCGAACACTCGAAAAATACGTTAGTAAGAGTAGAGATGTACCACTATAGTGAATTATAAATTCATCGTTACGTTAGGCACAGCTGACACGTCCGTACCGGTTTTTAAAGGGGAATGATACCTTTTTTCTATTTTAATTTTTTTGTAGTAAATACAGCACAAGAGTTCCAACTGCTCTTAACCGTCTAGAGCCAGTGAGACTATGGCATCCCCAATCGGGGTATGTTGTGAGGCTGAAGGTAGTGGGGAGGGGAAAGATGTGTGGAAGAGGAAGGCTAAGAAGTACCTGGACATTCAGATCTGGTCACCATACACGGCTAAAACCATTTCCAAGCAACGTTTCGATTCTGAATGGTGGTCTTTCACCAGGGCAATACTACGAGTATACACCACTCGGAAATACATTAGTAAGAGTAGAGATTTACCACTATAGTGAATTATAAATTCATCGTTACGTTAGGCACTGCTGACACGTCCGTACCGGTTTTTAAAAGGGCAATGATACCCTTTTTATTACTTAAAAAAAAAATTGAATACCGCACAATAAACCCAACTGCTCCCAACCGTCTGAAGCCAGTGGGACTATGGCATCCTCAATTAGGGTATGTCATGAGGCTGAAGGTAGGAGATGGGGAAGAGGAAGATCGGGAAACATTTTTACCCAACCTATACAAATTTACGATAAATCACTTTTTCCGGGCTTTTACGTCATAAACCGTGAGAGAGAAAGAGATAAGAGAAGCTCTCACACAATATAGCACCACTTTTAGGTACTTTAGCATGCTCTCCGTCTGCCGCGTCTCCAGCGACTCCGCCCACCACGTTTTGATATGCGACTAAACTCGACACAACTAAACGGTTTTTTTAGGTTATATGCCATATTTTTGTTGATAACAATAGTGTGAAAAAGTTGTCATACGAATAAACAAAAACATTATGTCGACATGTGGTATGAATGGATGTAAAAATACCCTATCCTTAGATTACATAGAGTGGTACCTATCCAAGGCAGTGTAGTCAGTTTTTAATCATTTTTGCCGGACTCGGCAGACCTGGGCGTGGCTAGGACTAGGGATTTATACATCCATTGATAGCATATGCGACATAATGTTTTTGTTTATTCGTATAACCACTTTTTCACAGTATTGATATCAACAAAAATATAGCATATAACCTAAAAAACCGTCCAGTTGTGTCCAGTTTTAAAACGTGTGGGCGGAGTCCCCGGAGACGCGGGGGACCAAGATCATCCTTACAGTACATAGAAGCGGTGTGTTATTTTTGTTGTTTCTTTCTCTATCATGGTGTACGACGTAAAAACCCGGAGAAAGTGATTTATCGCAAGTTTGTATAGGTTGGGTAAAAATAATTAGCTCTCTCTTCATACATTGTTACTCCAAGACCATAGCCCTTGTTTCAGCCACGCCCCAGTCAGGCAAAAATCGTCAATACTGACTACACTAGCGCTCCCTCCTGGTATATTATTGCTGCGAGGTCGATGACTATTAAAAGCCCATCTCATACGAATCCTGCCCACCGATGATAGAGACCAACTCATGTGAACGAGTACCGATAGCGGCAATTCGCCTGTTATCAGAGCGGAACCGGTTTCTTTGCGAATTAGAGAAGTGAAAGATCTGCTCCGAGGCGCAACTCTCTTTCTTTATCTTCTCCGTTCTTCTCTCCGGTGAAGTTTTGCAAATCGCCTCGTGTGCAACGTTACGCAATATCTCCGTGTGAGTAAACAGCGAGCCTCTACGCACTGCGGCGCCAGTACAAGGAAACAGTAGTGATGCAACGAGTCACGTTTAATTATCAATCCACAATTGAGGGGCTTAGAAGCAAAGGCAGCAATATCCTTCATTTCAAATTATTTCTTGAAAAGTTGATTTAACGTTTAATGCACTTTTCTTTTGTGAATATGTTGATACATTTAGAGATAATTCTTTCAAAGTGTCCCTAGTTTAATGTGCATTAACATTTTTGTACACTTTATTCTCCATTTCTTTATAATAACAATAATAATATTTTTTTATTAAATTTCTTATACATGACAAACTTTTATTTAATGCATATAAGAAATAAATTTAAATTTTTACAAAATAATTACAGAAAAATAGTAAAATAAATAAAATTTCAGGCAGTGGTGATGATCAGGTCAATGAGGAGAAACTCTTTCAAGAATCAACAGGATTTCACTTCTGAATCTCTCCTCACTGACATGAAATAAGTCGATATCGGAAGAGATTTTGTTCAGGAGCAAAATACTTCTCCCCACCGGCAGAACCATTGGCAGGTTGGTCCTACAGGCAGGAAGATAGAATAATCTATGAAGACGTTGTCTTAGATAGTCATCAGGAACATAGAGACTTACGCGCTCCAAAGTAGCAGGGTTTACAACATAGCCCCGCAGCAGTCTGAAGAAGTGAGTGGCGGCATACCCCTCTCTCCTGAGCTGTAAGGAGTGAAGTCCGAGCGTGCCCAGGAGAAAGTTCGTTGGGTAGAGCCACGGGTAGTGGCCGTACTCCCTCATGTATAGAAATCTCAGGAACTTTTTCTGGACCCTCTCCAAGATGAGGGAGTACCCCACCTCATGAGGATTCCAAATAATTGAACCACTCTCCAGCCTACTGCGGACCAAAGAGAAGTAGAGTGTTCTCAGAGTTCGGGTATCCCTAAAAACTCTGACGGTTCTGAGAACAAACCCTAACATTTTCAATGCCGACTGGCACACCCCTTCGATATGAACACGAAATGCAAGCTTACTTTCGTACACAATCCCAAGATCCTTTATAGTGGAAACGCGTTTGAGATTATGATCGAGCATAGTGTACCTGTGGTAGGTGAGACTAAATGCTCTGGTAAAAGAAAGGACTACACATTTCGAGATATTGAAATGAAGCTGGTTTTGTCGACTCCATTCAGAAATGTTATCGACGTCAGCTTGAAGAAGCAGGCAATCCTTAATACTTCTTATTTGTAGAAATATTTTAAGGTCATCTGCAAAAAGGGGAAAGCGAGAAAAACGGATGACTTCGGCAATATCATTAATAAAAATAGAAAAGAGTTATAAAAGATTATATTAATCATTCAAAAGTTGACAATGCTACAGAATCGAGTGGTAGTTACTATATGTATCGCCCTTGTAAAATACCACTATTCAGAAGCGAAATGTTGCTTTAAATTAGAGGTGGTCGATATTCCTGTCCCGGTTAAAAGGAACCGGTTCTTGGCCAGTCACTGGAACCGTCGTTTTATTTCTCCGAGGAGCCGGTTCCGAATTTTCGCAAATAAAAATATCGATAACCTTTGTCCGTTCTTTTCGCGAGGAACTTTTGTCGATTTGCCAGAACTTTTCGAAAAAATCTCCTTCGTGGACCTTTCTGGCACCAGGAACCGATTCCAAAAAGAACAGGATAATGAAATGAATCTGACGGCCTCCATGGTCGAGTGGTAAGACGCTCGACTACGAATACAAAGGTCGCGGGTTCAAACCCGGCGTGCGCCAATAACTTTTTATTTTATTAATATGTGTCATAACGCATTTAATTCATATAAAGATAATAAAAAGTTTATTTGCGGCACGTTCCAGAGTGGTAGATACTCTAAGTATCGCCCTGATGAAAGACCACCATTCAGAATCGTAACGTTGCTTGAAATGGCTTAAGCCGTGTTTGGTGACCAGATCTGAATAGCCAGATACTTCCCAACCTTCCTCTTCCCAATCTCCTATCCCTCCCCACTACCTTCAGCCTCACAACATACCCTATTTGGGGATGCCACAATCTCACTGGCTCTAGACGGTTGAGAGCAGTTGAGACTCTGTGCGGTATTCATATAAAATAAAAAATGAACTGGTTCCTCGCCGGTCACCGGTAACTGGAACCGCACGTACACCCAGTTCTGATATCGACCATCTCTACTTTAAATGGCTTTGACTGTGTTAGGTGACCAGATCCGAATAGCCAGCTACTTCCCAACCTTCCTCTTCCTTATCTCCTTCCCCTCCCCACTACCTCCAACCTCACAGCATATCCCGATCGGGGATGCCATAGTCTCACTGGCTCTAGACAGTTGAAAGCAGTTGGCTGGTGAAACAGACAGTATATTAATGTTTGTAGCAGCGCGTTCACTGTCTTAAATATAATTTCCTTTTCTTTGCTTTAACTAATGTTGTATTTTAAAGTGATAATTTGTTAGGTTCTTACCTTGATGTTTTTTTCACCCAAGCTACCTATCCAACCATCTCGCTATTATTTCCGTATTCGACAACACTGTTTTTGAAACAATTGACAGTCAAACAGAAGAGTTTCGATGTCGCTTTTTCGCTTGTTCGTCGGTTTGTTCTTTTGATCTCCAAATAATATGAATTTAAGTGTGGTGTTGTGTCACGATTCGTCTCGTTAATAATACAACTGTACAAGAATAATCAAGAACTTCAACTACATCGGTGAGTGAATGGTTTCCCATTTTCCCTTCATTCCATAATCGTTCCACAAGCTACAATTAGACACTTCCATCAAGTAGTATAGTTTATCGCTTACAATCCACTATTTTCTAAATTCATCTGAAGCTGAAAACACATCCGCGTTTTATCGCAGCTTCGGATCCAACAACTGATTTGTTCATATTTATACATACTTTACATCTGGTTTTTTTTTACACCCATATTTTATAGTAAACTGTTTTTTAATCTGTTGATGCACACACGCACTGTTACACCCATATCTGAACGATCTTTCATGATTTATGATAACGTACATGATATGAGATAGTTTTAATTTGCATACATTTGCATGTTATATATTATTTTCTCGTTTTTTTATTATGTCAGGTAATTAAGCGTAAAACGTAATTGAGTTGAAGTGAACTAACATAAAACTGCGCTGTATAAATTCAGTATTTATAATATATATGTTGAGAAGTTGATTATAATGTATTAAGCGAATATAATTTTAAAATTAGAACTTACAAATCGATGGTGAATGCATTTTTGCTAGAGTAGAATCTGATAAACGCAAGAATGCGGCTGACGGGTGATGCGCAGAAACGCATTTCGGTAGGAAGCGGCGGGGTCAGCCGGAAACAATCTCAAATCACCACTGTACTTTGACAGCCTCCGTGGTCGAGTGGTAAGACGCTCGACTACGAATCCAGAGGTCGCGCGTTCAAACCCGACGTGCGCAAATAAATTGTATTTAATTGACATGTGTCGTAACACATTAAATTTATTAAAAAAAAAAATATATAGTATATTTGCGGCACGTTCCAGAGTAGTAGATACTCTAAGCATCGCCCTGGTGAAAGACCACCGTTCAGAATTGAAACGTGGCTTGAAATGGCTTTAGCCGAGGTGAACAGATTTAAGGTGATTGCCAGGTATTTCCCACCCTCTTCCTCATCTCCTTCATCTCCCTACTACCATCAGCATCACAACTCACCCCAATTGGGGATGCCATGGTCTCACTGGCTCTAGACGGTCGGGAGCAGTTGGGACTCTTGTGCGGTATTCACTGTAAAGTGCGGATTGTCTACTTCCAGAACGGCTTCGGCCGAGCTGCGCAGTAAACAGAGGGCCATAAAACAATTTATGACGATTTATACTCTGTGGGTAACCGTTAAGATGTTTTCCTGACTCGGGCGTGGCTAGGGTTTTCATGGACACACCGTTTTACACTCATTCATAGCACATGTCGACATAATGTAGCGTTTATTTGTATAACTACTTTTCACAGTATTGTTATCAACAAAAATAAAGGATATAACCCTTAGAGTTACAGTATAGAGATACCGTCCCAATATGAGTCAGATCGTTGCCATAGATCGTGAGAGCGCAACTACCAACTTAATCAACTTCAATTGAAGTATTTGGTCAATGAAAAATGAATGAAGTTGGGACTGCCGCAAAAGGAGGTAGTTCCTAGAAGTAGTTCCTATTCTATTCTATTTTTTAATATGTTTAACTTAGAGAGATAAACGAGAATCTCGCAAAAAAAAATGAACGGGGAACCCGCTATTCGTACGGCTTCTGAATGTATCCCGGTCTCTTTCTTTCTCATGGTACCAACGCTAAATTGTTGGGCAGAAGGATATACTGCCACACAACTTTGTCTTGGCACATACTCCTTGATTGATATTCATGCCACATCAATAAGCTCTCATAATATTTGGACGATTTGTATAGCGCCGTTTTTTGTGAAAAATCACCTCAAGGGCGCTTCAATATCGTCATTGAGCGGATCCGGACGTTGGTGTGAATCCAGCTTAAGACGGAATAATGTTAATGTTTACGGTTTTCTTCGCCTTCCATTAGCCGGCAGTTTATAGGCCACACCTCCTAGGTCAAGCTTGGTTAAAAAGTTGCTTCAGCATTTCGCAAGTGAGGTCCCTTTACATTGTTACTCTAAGATATAACCTCAAAAACCGTTGATTTATGTCGCATAACATAACATAATAGGCGGAGTCGCAGGAGACGTGGGGGACGGAAAACATGCTTACATACCTAAAAGTGGTGCGATGTTAGGTGACAACTTGTCTTGTCTCTTTCTCTCCCACGGTTTTCGGCGTAAAAACCCGGAGAAAGTGATTTATCGTAAATTTGTATAGGTTGGGTACACATTGGCGTTGTGACCGTTTTGAAAGAACTACTTCTTTTGCCAACAGTTCCTACTTCATTCATTGTTCATTGAACAAATACTTCAATTGAAGTCGGTAGTTCATTTTAGCGTTCATTCATTTCAATAACTTCATTTCATTGAACAAATATTTCAATTGAAGTTCGTAGTTCATTTTAGCTTTCATTCATTTCATTAACTTCATTTTATTTAACGAATACTTCAACTGAAGATGGTAGTTTATTTTAGCCTTCATTCATTTCATTGAAAAAATACTTTGTCGTATTAATAAATTGTAGCCGGTAGTTCATTTATTTCATTGAAAGAAATTCAATTTGCAGCAGTACAGTTGCGAAGGTGAACTTTATTTTGGTGAGGAACCGGTTCCAGTTCTTTTCACTCTGAAATCTCTACCGACTAGTACGTGCTTTTTGGCGAGGAACCAGTTCCAGTTCTTTTCGTTTTCAAAATCTCTTTTTGCGGGGTTCGGTTCATTTTAAAGAACTAACAATTCGTGAAGCATTCACAAAACATTGAAGTTTTTCCCAACGCTACTACACATATTTAGCCCTTTCTCCGAATATATTCTCACTCCAAGGCTCTCTTAGTTCCCGATCGATTTTAAAATTTACATTCAACGATTCTACAAGTGATGTATTAATAGGTTTTGTTGTTGTACCAAATAGGGTAACAATGTATGACTGTTGATTGCATCTGGCTTCAGTCGCAAAGTCCTTACGGAACAATGTTATGAATACATCAACGACGGGAATGTGAATCATCGCCATGCATGCATGTTGGAGAAGGTCAAACGCTGTTGAGTCATTTTTGTCACTGGAATGGTAAAACCGATAGAAGTTTGCCGTGGGCGTGTCTGTGTGCCCGAAGTGAGGTCAATTTTATCTCACTTCCGGTGAAATGCTGATCAAATTTGTTCAAATTTAGCAATTCTTTCCTTTTTAATAGTGAAACTATGGCATCCCCAATCGGGGTATGTTGCGGTGGGAAGGAAAAGGTGATGGGGAAGAGGAATGCTAGGAAGTACCTGGCTATTTTGATCTGGTAACAAAACACGGCTAAAGTCATTTCAAGCGACATTTCAATTCTGAATGACGGTCTTTCACCAGGGCAATACTAAGAGTATCTGATAATAATAATAATAATAATATTTTGATAATTTGTATAGCGCCGTTTTTGTGAAAAATCACCTCAAGGGCGCTGTACAAATCTTAATTTCTACTTAATATTAATTCTTAGTTTATCAATACTAATACTTAATCTACCACTTAGAGTAGAAATCTACCACTTTTGTAAATTATAAATTCATCGTGACGTTAGGCACAGCTGACACGTCCGTACCAGTTTTTAAAAGGGCAATGATATTTAGAGTATCTACCTTTTTTTCTATTACTTTTTATAGTGACTACCGCACAAGAGTCGTGAAATACTCCCAGCCGTCTAGAGCCAGTGAGACTATGGCATCCCCAATCTGGGTATCTTGTGAGGCTGAAGGTAGTGGAGAGATAGGGAAGAGGAAGGAGAAATTGGAAAGTACCTAGGTAATCAGATCTGGTCACCAAACACGGCTAAAGCCATTTCAAGCGACGTTTCAATTCTGAATGGTGGTCTTTCATCAGGGCGGTACTTGGCTACCAGTATAGTCTTAGAGTATACTAGAGGTAGCCCAAGCTAAGGCAGTGAAGTCAGTTTTGGACTTGTTTATGATGATTTTAACATGACTCGGCGCACCTGGGCGTGGCTAAGACTAAGGCTACGGTATTTATACATCCATTCTTATCACATATCGACATAATGTTTTTGTTTATTCGTATAGCCACTTGTTCACAGTATTTTTATCAACAAAAATTTAGCATCTAACCTAAAAAACCGTTTAGTTGTGTCAAGTTTAGTGGCAAAATAAAAAATGTGGGCGGAGTCCCGCCGTTAACCAGCGAAGATAGCCAGCTTAAGATCATTGCGACAGTAAATAGAAGCGGTTTAAGAAATTTGTTGTCTCTTTCTCTTTCATGGTGTACGATGTAAAAACTCGGAAAAAGTGATTTATTACAATTTCGGATGGGTTGGGTAAAACAAATTAGCTATCCCTCCATATATTGTTACTTCAAGAGTATAGTGAATTGTGAATTCATCGTGACGTTAGGCATACCTTATACACGTCCATAGTTCCGGCTGATTTTCGAACGGCGAATAATACTTGTTGTATCTACCACTCTGAACAGATAATCAATCAATTTAATTTAACTCTCCGAGACCTTGGAGTTGATGGGTTTTATGTAAATTGGCGACATCAGTTTTATTTTATTTGATCACTTCTAGGGATATTCTGCTCAGTGATTGTGCCTTGGAGTTGGGTGTTAGGTCACCCGGAGACGAAAATAAATTAATGCGATTTCTAAATTATCACGCTTTAAGGATTCGAGACGATTTGTTTGTCGTGTAAAGTGAATATTGTTTTTTCGTGGAAAGCAATCGCTTTGTGGTTCGACACATTTAAAGAAATAATAGCTTTGTATAAGACCACGGAATTTTTTTTTTTTTTTTATGACCGGCCGGTTTCGCTTGGCCTAAGCATCGTCAGGTTGAAAAATTAAACTGAACAAAAATGATCTTGGCGACAGATTTAATAATTTAGGAGCACTTGAAATTAAAAAAAAATCCATTTAAATTAATAGTAATTTAAAATATATACGAGGCCTGTTCAAAAGAAAAGGTGAATTTTGAATTTTCACGGGCTGTGTACATTCGATTATCGATTTATTTTTGTTGTTATGTTGGTACACAAATGTTTATCATATGTTAGCATTATCAGCCATTTCGGATTAGTGGTTTGTTTTTGACAACTGGAAAGGTTAGTCACGTTTTTGTGTGTTCTTCGATTTTTTACTTTTGATAAAAATGGATCAAAGAATATGTATTAAATTGTGCGTTAAAAATGGAATAAAGTGCTCCAACGCACTTAAAATGTTGACTGTGGCATTCGGCGAGTCTATTTTGTCACAAAAAAGTGTTTATAAGTGGTACAAGCGCTTTACAGAAGGCCGAGAAGATGTTAATGACGATGAGCGTCCTGGAGTTGTGGGAAAACAAATCATGGATTTTATTCTTTGATGTATATATAATAAATACCGCACAAGAGTCCCAACTTCTCCCAACCGTCTGGAGCCAGTGGGACTATGGCATCCCCAGTAGGGGTATGTTGTGAAGTTGAAGGTAGTGGGGAGGAAAAGGAGATGGGAAATAGGATGGTTGGGAAGTACCTGGGTATTCAGATCTGGTCACCAAACACGGCTTATACCATTTCAAATTCTGAATGGTGGTCTTTCACCAGGGCGATACTCGGAGTATCTACCACTCCGGAACGTGATGCAAATATGCAATATATTATTTTATATGAAATAAATGTGTTATGACACATATTAATTGAACAAAAGTTATTGGCGCACGCCGGGCTTGAACCCGCGACCTCTAAGTCATATTCTTGATAATCACTGAGTGTGTCTAGTAGTCCAATATCAGGTATGTTTTCTGTAAACTCATGAAATGTCGTTTTGCCTCTTTCATTTCATATTATGTCTCTTTCTCTTTGTTGCTTTGTCATAATTTAAATTTGTTTTCTCACTATTCTCTTATTTTATATTGTGTTCTCCCTCTGTATGTATATAATACCGCACACTTGGTATTTTTTGTTTAGTTTGTTTTTTACCCTGATGATGCTGAGGCTAAGCGAAACCGGTCGGTCATAAAAATTAAAATATAATCTGCTGTCTTATACAAAGTTATTATTTCGTTTTCAGTGATAATTGTATTCGGAAATAAATGCGATTTTTTTGAAACGTGGCATATATTAAAATGGTGTTAATTGAAGCATTGTACTGATTGACTCGTACAATTATAGAATGGATCCCTGAGACGTATGTGCGGTAAAACCATGTATGACCGTATTAAAAATGTGGATATCCGGAAAGAATGCAAGGCTGATGTGAGCGTAATGAATAGAATCAAGAAAGGGACGCTTAGATGGTTTGGGCATGCGGAGCGAATGAACGAAGAAAGAATTGTGAAAAGAACATATGATGGGAAAGTGAATGGAAGAAGTCGAGGACGCCCGAGAAAGACATGGCACGATCAAGTAAATCAAATACTTGAATCGGGTCATGCGAAGAGTCAGAACAACAGAAGTTTATGTATGAGACGATGTGTGAATGTGAATGAAGCAAGGAGTGTGTGCCAAGACAGAGTTATATGGCGTTGCGTCCTCTCTGCCTACCCCTACGGGGAAACGGCGTGATGGTTAGTTAGTTAGTTAGTTAAATTCATTAGAAGATTTTCACCATTATCTGTTCCTCACTACGAAAAATTAAAAAAAAATACCTCCAATAAACTCTATTTTAAATTTGCTCTCATGCCCTAAAAATGAAAAAATAATAATAAAAAATAAAAAAAAATATATGTGATAATCAGCAAAATTTTAAGTTATTATGATATGGTGATTGTGTCCTGCCAGAAGTGACCTGCCAGGTAAGTATGTTGCTGTATATTTATATAAACTAGGAATTGATATTAAGTAGAAATTAAGATTTGTACAGCGACCTTGAGGTGATTTTTCACAAAAACGGCGCTATACAAATTATCCAAATATTATTTTTATTAGTTAGTTTATAAACAGGAATCTCGATGCCAACAGAAGAGTATGTATAAGGCGATATATGAATGTGATCAATAAAAAAATAATCAATAAATTATAACGTTTTACTACAAATATGTAATTTGATCGCATGTTATATAATGTTGATACTAGGTTGGATTTTATTGTTATTTTTTAGATTATGGATTCTTAAGTGATTTTCTGTAGTGAAGATTTTGAAAATACAAAACCATTAATTGTAATACAATAATAATTTATTAGTTTTCTATCGTGTTTATTTTAATGGGCACCATAATAAAATGTCCCCTTATGGGACTTGTGGGTTGAGATTTTGGTTATTTAAGATAATATTTTTTTATTAACTTGATAAATTTGCCTGTGTTTTTTATGTGGGTAGCAGAGGCGCGAACTCCATATAGGCACATTAGCACTGCCTACCCTGCCGCACTCGAATACAAATACGAATAATATTGGATTAAATAATATGTAATTATTACAACAACAAAAAAAAATACATTTAAAAAAAAATACAACGGCTAATAGCACCGCCGCGAGCGCCCCACTGACCGTCCTACTATAGCGTGTCAAAAGCAGTAACCACATATGCCCAAACGCCGCTAACGTCAGAGTGGATTATTCTATGTTCACTAGACTGCACAAAATATGTATGCTGTGCGCGTTCAAGTGGCTTGTTTGTGTTAGTATTTAGGCAGTGCTTTTACAGAACAAATGCAATCAGCGACATCTTTTGGTACCTATCTCTATTACCGATTAATCCGCTGTTTTTCCTACTACCTATCCTGATCAAAAACTATGCTCACCACTGGTGGGTAGGTAATATTTTGGCCTAACAATTCGTGGTATTTTCAATAAACAATATCAACGCTATTCTTTATGACCGAGCACCGAATTATTAGTGCTCTTTGTCGTTGAAAATAATATTTGAGCAAAAAAGCAACATTCTAAATAATATTAGTAGTTGAATTTCAAAGCGATAATTTGTTAGTTCCTTACCTTGATGTTTTTTCACACAAGTTCATTACTTATCCAAACATTTTGCTATTCGATTTCCGTATTCAACAACACCGTGTTCGAAACAATTGAATATCAAATGGAAGAGTTTTGATTTCAAAACGTGTTGGCTCGTTCGTGTCTCTTATTCGTTGTTTTGATCTCCAAATAATATAAAATAAGTGTGGTGTTTTGTAAATAATAATACTGAAATCAGTATGGTGTATTCGTTTCGTCTCTACCAACATGGCTTTTAAAAAAGTGTCTTCCAGATTTAGCGCCTGTGATTACCATCATTGTCCAGAAGTCACTAAAAAATGCACTTGTACCGGGCATACTTAAAAAATCACTAATAACTCCTATCTTAAAAAAACAAAATGTTGATGCTGACAATGCGGATAACTACAGGCCTATATCCAACTTACCGTTTTTAGCGAAATTGCTAGAGAAAATCGTTGCTAAGCAGTTGGTGGCGTATTTGAACTCTGCTGGTTTGTTTGCGAAAAATCAATCGGCATACAGACAGTTTCATTCAACAGAGACTGTCCTTTTGCGGGTCATTTCAGATCTGATTGTTGGCATGGAAACCGGTAAATTAGGGTTAGTGTCTATCCTTGACATGAGTGCGGCTTTCGATACGGTGGATCACAGCATGCTTCTAAATGTGCTTGATACCGAATTTGGCGTTCGGGGTGAGGTACTCCAATGGATGAAATCTTACCTGTCTGGACGAGTAGGCTCAGTAACTTTCAATAAATTTACTTCACCTGAAACTCCAATTGAATTTGGAGTTCCCCAAGGTTCCGTCTTAGGTCCCATTCTCTTCATTCTGTATACGAATCGTCTTGAACACCTCATTCACTCGGCTGGATTTGAATCACAAAGCTATGCAGACGATCGTATAATTTTCAAGTTTTGCTCTCCGGATGAAAAAGACATTCTAAAAAATGAGTTAGTTGACTTTATTGATACAGTTTCAAGTTGGATGTCTGTAAATAAACTCAAACTTAACCCGACCAAAACAGAATTTATCTGGATAGTTTCTCCCGGAAGGCAGGCCCTTCTTGACTCCAGTCCGATACAAATACAGGGTACCGATATCATTCCTTCCAAATATATAAAATTTCTCGGTTTCATTATTGACAATTGTATATCTCTTGAGTCGCAAATCTCAAAGGCTGTGAGTTCTGGATTTTTCCATCTAAGGCAGATTAAATCAATCAGAAGATGCCTTCCTTCTGATGCGGCTAAATCACTTATAAATTCCTTTGTCGTCTCACGTATGGACTATTGTAATAGTGTATATGCTGGCCTCCCTCAGAAACAACTCAACAGAATACAGTCCGTCTTCAATGCAGCGGCGAGAATGATATATAGTGAGTCCAAATATTGTCAGATTACTCCACTTCTGAATCGCCTTCATTGGCTTCGATACCCTGAAAGAATAGAGTTTAAGATTTGCCTTACAATTTTTAAAGCACTGCAGGGAATGGCACCAGCCTATATATCGGAACTGTGTATCCGACAAGCCTTAAATAGTAGACAACTTACTTTGAGGTCAGCAAACGTAGATACTGCTGTTCGATTAATTGAACCATCTCGATCAAATAAACCTGTTTACTATGATCGCGCTTTTGGTGTATCTGGTCCAGTTATCTGGAATAAGCTCCCCCACAAAACTTGCCAACATACAGAACCTAGCAGAGTTCAAACGAGTCTTAAAAACCAAATTGTTCAAAAAATCCCACATACAAAACGTAACTTATTAAAATTTAATTTCTTAGAAAACGTCCCTAATTTGCTTTGTTTCGGTTTTCTCATTTCTTCTATCATTATAACTCAATGTCCTCACTATCTACTGAAAAACATATACTCATTGTCATGAAATATTCATTTTCTTTTGTTACTTGCTATATTTACACTGTTTGCATTTTTATAATCGTTTACTTATAATACTTGAATATTAATGTTTTAAGTGCCAACATATTAACGGTCCTCAATCATATTTTCCTTTTCTTTGATTTGACAAATGTGTTTAAATGAATTCATATGTTTCATCTAAATTTTTATACCCTTAGCTCCTGGTAAATTGTTTTTTAATCTGTTGATGTACACATACACTGTTATACCCATATCTGAACCTTTTCTCTCGTGATTTATGATAACGATCATTATTTTAGATAGTTTTAATTTGTATACATATTATGTATTATTTTCTCCTTGTTAGTTAATCTTATTAGCATAATTAATTTAGCATAAAGCGCACTTGAGGTGAAATATCACAAAACTGCGCTATATAAGTTCACTGTTATTATTATTATTATTATACAATTGTCTAAGAAGAACTTTCAACTTCAACTACATCGGTGAGTGAATGGTTTCCCATTTTTCCTTTCATTCCAATAATCTTTCCACAAACTACAATTAGACACTTCCATCAAGTAGTGTGGTTTAACATTTACAGTTCACTATTTTCCGAATTCATCTGAAAATTCAAAAATTCAGCTTCAGATCCAACATAAGTCATTTCCTAAAATTAGAATGTACAACATTTTTTTTCCTTCGTTGTCACACGTTTGGCGACAATTTATAATGGAACTAATTTGTTATATTAAAAGAGTGAGTGGAGTTCGGTACAGAGAGGTAGTATTTATTTTATATTTAAACAAGAATAAATTAAAACAGACTTGAAACGGTTTTCCCTTATAACTTTAAAACTTCAAACAATATTTTACAAACAAAACAATCTGAAAGGCCGACGGCGCACAATTCAATCGAACGCTTACAGATATTTCGTACTTAGAACTCAAAGACCTTGCCGAAGGGGAACAACGCGCCATCAGTATCAGGTCTTACGACTAGGTTCTGAGTCTCTCACTAAGTACTTAAAGACCTCACTGAAAGGGAACAACGCGCAATCAGTAATCAGGCCTTGAGACTTGTTCTGGATATCTACTGTTTCAAGGACGAGCAGCGCCTTTTATAGGCCGGCGGGCAGCGGCCTTCAGCACGTAGTGGGAGTAGTAGATGAAATTCCTAGAATTGCGTCAGCGATTGCCCAATTGGAGTCCGGCTCTGGATCTACACAGCTCGACATTGCTAGAGAGGGACAGTGCTTTAGACGGGAGCGAGAAAGTATTCGGAGCTGCGCGCCGTGTCGCGTTACAAATTTAGTTTTTTTTAATTTTAGTTTGATAATAATATTAGAATTTCGCCCACATAAATAATGCTGATACATAAAATTTAACCATCAATTTATAAGTTATCTATTACCAGAAAAAAGCTTATTATCTGACTTGTAAAAATTCTCTGAATTTTTCTTACGCCAATGCTTTTGTATCGTCATATTTTCAAACGCCTTTTTTCTCGGTTTCATCTTTTTGGGGTGTGATGTTTTCTGCGTAACTACGTTTAATTGGGGATGGCATGGTGTCAATGGCTCCGGGGGCATTTGGGGCTCTTGTGCGGAATTCACATTAAAAAAATACAAAGGGGTTCGCGTGGTGTATTATAATGAATGGATGGCAGGTGATACCATTAACAGCTTAAAGCACAGGTGTGTCCATTGTCTCTGTGACACTGTCACCCGACCGTGAAATGATCGTATCGTAACAGTGTGTACCCGAATTCCTACCTAGCAGAGCCGGGACCAGGGTTTTCTGAAACCCGAATCAGCATTCTGATAAATATAATAATATTTGGATAATTTGTACAGCGCCGTTTTTGTGAAAAATCACCCCAAAGACGCTGTACAAATATCATTCTCTAGTCAATATTAATTCATAGTTTACGTGATGAAATGATGCTTGCTCCACTGAAAATATATTTCGTAAAAGTGTATTAAACCGATGCAAAAGGCAACCGAAATCGTCAAATTGCGTAAAACCTTTTTACTCTAGACCCCAGAAAAGCCTTTACGTGTTCGAGTTTAGTGGCATAATAAAAAATGTGGGCGGAGTCCCGCGGTGACCCAGGAGCCCAAGATCATCGCGACAGTACATAGAAGCTGTGTATTATATTTGTTGTCTCTTTCTCTCTCATGGTGTACGACGTAAAAGCCCGGAGAAAGTGATTTATCGCAAGTTTGTAAAGGTTGGGCAAAAATAATTAGGTCTCTCTCCATACATTAACAATGTATGGAGAGAGACCTCCAAGTTATGAGACGATGTATGAATGTTAATGAAGCAAGGAGTGTGTGCCAAGACAGAGTTGTATGGCGGTCCATCCCCTCTGCCTACACATGAGGAAAACGGCGTGATGGTTAGTCGAAAAAAAAAACAGTAATTTCTTTGCAAATTCGAAAAATGTTCACGGAATGAGCCACGCCCCCGAATCTGTACATTTTTACAAGTTGGGGGTAATAATTTTTATTTTAACGTATGTGGGAGGTCTTCTGTACCTGCCCAACCCCTCGGGAAATGGCGGGAGGGTAGATACGCCGGGTAATTGAACCTATAACTTTGCCGATAAAATTAGATATATTTATAGGGGTTATGACAACCCCTCGCAGGTGCAAACTGGAATATTAGTTAATCCACTGAACACACTAGACGATTAAAACAAAACAGTATGTTACTAACTTACTAACCATCGCGTATTTTCCCCGCAGGGGTAGGCAGATAGAACGGACCGCTGTACAACTCTGTCTCGGCACACACTCCTTGCTTCATGCACATTTATACATTATTCATGCGTTATTATATCACATATAGTGCGTCACACTACTTCAGTTTGTACTTATATAACTCCTTTGGATATATAATACCATGTCTTTATGCGGGGTGTAAATAAATGTTTAGTTTTATTCATTACACTATGCATTTATTTACATTTGACGGCCTCGATGGTCGAGTGGTAAGACGCTCGACTACGAATCCAAAGGTCGCGGTTTCAAACCCGGCGTGCGCCAATAACTTTTATTTAATTAATATGTGTCATAACACATTTAATTCAAATATAATATTAAAAAGTATATTTGGGACACGTTCCAGAGTGGTAGATACTCCAAGTATCGCCCTGGTGAAAGACCACCATCCAGAATTGTAACGTTGCTTGAAATGGCTTTAGCCGTGTTTGGTGACCAGATCTGAATAGCCAGGTACTTCCCAACCTTCCACTTCCTCATCTTCTTCCCCTCCCCACTACCTTCAGCCTCACAACATACCCCTATTGAGGACGCCATAGTCTCACTGGCTCTAGACGGTTGGGAGCAGTTGAGACTCTTGTGCGGTATTCATGTAAAAATATAAATAAAAAAATACTCTTCTTTTATTCTGACTATTCAAATATTTTAATCACTTTCTTACACCATTCACTTTCGTGTCATACATTTTTCTCACACTCCTTTATTCGTTCATCCGCTCTACATGTCTAAGCCATCCAAGCGTCCTCTCTTAATCCTATTCATTACGCTTATATCAGTTATGCAATCTTTCCGGATATCCACTTTTTCAACACGGTGATACATGGTTTTACCACACATACGTCTCAAGGATCTCATTTCCACAGCATTCAGTCTACTTTCATCCTTCCTCTGCCAGTTGTACGCCTCACTGCCATACATCAGGGTTGGTAAAATCACTCTATTATGCCTGTCTCGCCACACACTCCTTGCTTCATTCGCATTCATGCATCTGATTCAATTGATCGTGCCATGTCTTCCCCGGGCATCCCCGACTTCTTCTCATATATTATTTTAACACTCCTTTTTTCGTTCATCCGCTCTACATGCTCAAACCATATAATTGTCCCATTTTTAATCTTATTCATTACACTTACATCAACCTTGCATTCTTTACGGATTCTGTTATTCTGACTCTTCACGTGGCCCGATTCAAGTATTTGATTCACTTGATCGTGCCATGTCTTTCTCTGGCGTCCCGACTTCTTCCATTCACTTTCGCATCGTATATTCTTTTCACACTCCTTTCTTCGGTCATTCACTCTACATTTCTAAACCGTCCAAACGTCCCTTTCTTTATCCTATTCATTAAGCTTACATCAGCCTTGCATTCTTTCCGGATATCCACATTTTTAAAAAGGTCAAACATGGTTTTACCGCACATACGCCTCAGGGATCACATTTCCACAGCATGTTAACCAGAATAATAGATACTCTAAGTATCGCCCTGGTAAAAGACCACCGTTCAGAATCGAAACGTTGCTTGAAATGGCTTCAGGCGTGTTTGGTGACCAGATCTCAATAGCCCGGTACTTCAAAATCTTCCTCTTTTCCATCTCCTTACTCTCTCCACTACCTTCAACCTCTAAAAGTAAAAAAAAAAAAAAAAGTGAATACTGCACAAGAGTCTCAACTGCTCCCGACCGTCTGGAGCCAGTGAGACTATGGCATCCCCAATCGGGGCATGTTGTGAGGCTGAAGTGGCGGGGAGGGGAAGCAGATGGGTAATAGGGAGGTTGGGAGTACCATTCTATTCAGGTCTGGTCACCAAACACGGCTAAAGTCATTTCAAGTAACGTTTCATTTCTTAATTGTGGTCTTTCACCAGGGCGATACTCAGAGTATCTACCACTCTGGAACGTGCCGCAAATATTCTATATATATTTTCTTATATGAATTAAATGTGTTGTTCCAATAGGGGATGCCATAGTCCCACTGGCTCCAGACGGTTGGGAGCAGTTGGGATTTGGGCAATTTAAAAAAAAAATAAAAATAAACCCAGCATTTTCAATGAAGTACCACAGGTCATTTCCATAGTTCATAGTATACCGGTAAAAGCAAGTATGATACGTCCCAGTGAAAGACAGAATGAAACATTTAGAAATATCGAACTCAATCTGATTTATTTTACTCTAGTCAACAATTCTACCAATGTCTGACTGTAGTCGATTGCAGTCTTCTAAAGTTTGTATTTCAGTGAATATGTTTAGGTCATCCGCGAAAAGAAGAGACCTTGAATGCAGAATAACCTCTGAAATATCATTTATAAATATATAAAATAGGAGCGGACCTAAATTAGAGCCCTGAGGTACGCCAGAGACTACGTAGAATTTTTATTTAATATAAGTTTTTTTTTACAATAATATTTAAGCTAATTGTTACTATTTTTGCAGTGTATTTCAAAATAAGCGTTTAAGCTGTTCCTCGCCATAAAGAACAAGGTTCTTGTGTTTGGTGAGGGAATTTACGCTAAGATAATAAAATAGTGTTTAGTTAATACAGCAGAGAAAATAGAAGTAAAAGTAAACATAAAAGTATTTGTGTAAAATTAGTTATAGTCATAAATATTAGTACAATGATGACACAAATATTGTGGAATAAGAAGAAAAAAAAACAAATAGAAAAATTATAATAACAATAACAATTATTAAAGACTGTTAAAGTTGTTTGATGTAATTTTTCAATTTAAGCTGAAATTCATGAATATAGTTTTTAGTTTTACAGGAAGATTGTTAAAGTAAGTTATTCTTAGATAGAGGTAGGTATTTTGGGAATGCTTAGTGTTAAATTTTGGGATTAAGTTAAGTTAAGTTGTAATTTTTTTAGCTGTTTTTCTTTATAAATTTGTATAATTGAATATTTTTTTATATATGTTATCTATTGTAGGTACATTGAATATTGTAAAAAGGGTTTCAGTAGAAAATGTTAGTGGTTTTTTTAAGATTACCTTAATTGTGTATATTATGTACGAACGTGTATATTACTTCTTAAATTGTTACTCCAAGGTGTACATCTTTCCTGAACGGAAACAAAATCTTATCAGCAGATTAGAATACAGTACCTGTCCGGTTTGTCGACATCCGCCACTCTTGAGCGGTATTAACTAGCGTTGGGAAAAACTTCAATGTTTTGTGAATGCTTCACGAATTGTTAGTTCTTTAAAATGAATCCTTCGAAGTGAACACTTCAATTAAGGTCGAACTCGCAAAAAAGAGATTTGAATTTATCCGGTTATTTGTTCAGTTCTTTTTGGAACGTATATTGATAGAGATTTGGAAACGAGAAGAACTGGAACTGGTTTCTCGCCGAAAAAGCACATCCTAGTCGGTAGAGTTTATAAAGTGAAAACAACTGGAACTGGTTCCTCGCCGAAAGGCACTTGCTAGTCGGTACAGATTTCAAAGTGAAAAGAACTGGAACCGGTTCCTCGCCAAAATAAAGTTCACCTTCGCAACTGTACTGCTGTAATAGAGTAGAAGTAGTTCTTTCAATGACATGAATTAAAGCTAAAATGAAATACCGACTTCAATTGAAGTATTTATTCAATGAGAAGAATGAAGGCTAAAATGAACTACCAACTTCAATTGAAGTATTTGTTCAATGAAATGAAGTTAATTAAATGAATGAAGGCTAAAATGAACTACCAACTTCAATTGAAGTATTTGTTCAATAAACAATGAATGAAGTAGGAATTGAAGTATTTCTTTTAAAAAATACTTTTTTTCTCAAGCCTTGGCACTTTTCGGAGGATTTGTGCTGAGTATGTAAAAAAAACCTATGATTATATGCTTTGTTCTATAATTGTGAAATGTAAAAATGTTTTTTCTTACTAGATGTGTGAAAAAAATATTTCCATACATCTAAATAAAAATACAAAAACAAACAAAACAAAGCGGTCACAACTCTAGTATTAACGAAACGCCCCGGCTAATTTGTTTGATCGATTCGCGTCTGCCCTACCCTAAATACTCGTAGCATGACGGGGCACCTGCACTCAACGTGATTGTGCCTGCGCAACGTGCGCCCGCATACGGTGAGGTCACTGTTCGATGAGACGGGCAGAGTTTCTTTTTGATAGTTGGAAGTTTTTCAAAAGGGCTTAAGCGGCGCTTTGGTAAATAATTAGTTAAATATGCAGTTTTGATCAGTTGTTTTTTCTGCGTCGAACGCTCTGACTCTCGTTTGATTCTGAAGACTTTTGTGGCCCTTCAGCCATCTAAAGTATATTTACCATTTAGGACGAGGCTCGAAGAGGCGACACAAGTTTGGGACTTTTTAGCTTTTTGTCGCTTCAGGTAACTCAGTGAGAGCGTTGCGTAACCTGAGTTATTTTTATTTTTTCAAAATCCAATCAGGTATTGAAGACTTGATGAATTTTATTGTAAACCAAAAAAAATCTTGAAAGTGCTCTTTTGTTTAAAGTTTTTTTACGGCCTCCATAGTCGAGTGTCTTACTCGACTACGAATCCGAAGGTCGCGGGTTCAAACCCGGCGTGCGCCAATAACTTTTATTTAATCAATATGTGTCGTAACATATTTAATACATATAAAAAAAGTATATTTTTCCTGACGTTCCAGAGTGGTGGTAGATAGGGTGAAAAAGACCACCATTCAGAATCGAAACGTTGCTTGAAATGGCTTTAGCCGTGCTTGGTGATCAGATCTGAATAGCCAGGTACTTCCCAACCTTCCTCTTCCCTATCTCCTTCCCCTCTCCACTACCTTCAGCCTCACGACATACCCTATTTGTGGATGCCGCAGTCTCACTGGCTCTAGACGGTTGGAAGCAGTTGAGACTCTTGTGCGGTATTCATATTAAAAAAAAATCGTCTCATTCATACTCTTCTATTATTCTGACTCGACATGGCCCGACTCAAGTATTTGATTCACTCGATCGTGCCATGTCTTCCTCGGGCGTCCCCGACTTATTCTTCCATTCGCTTTCGCGTCATATATTATTTTCTCACCCCTTTCTTCGTTCATTCTCTCTACATGTCCAAAACATCCAAGCGTCACTTTTTAATCCTATTCATTACGCTTATCAGCCTTGCATTCTTTCCGGATATCCAAATTTTTAACACGGTCATACACTGTTTTACCGCACATACGCCCCAGGGATCTCATTTCCAGAGTGGTAGATACTCCAAGTATCGCCCTGGTGAAAGACCACCATTCAGAATCGAAACGTCGCTTGAAAATGGCATTAGCCGTGTTGGGTGACCAGATATGATTAGCCAGGTACTTCCCGACCTTCCTCTACCCCATCTCCTTCCCCTCCCCACTACCTTGTGCCTCACAACATACCCCGATTGGAGATGCCATAGTCCCACTGGCTCTAGACGGTTGAGAGCAGTTGGGACGCTCGTGTGGTATTCATTATAAAACATAATAATTTATACAGCATTCAATTTACTTTCATCCTTCCTCTGCTAGTTGCACGCCTCACTGCCATACATCAGGGTTGGTATAACCACTCCATTGTGGACTGCTAGCTTCGCTTCTTTGGATTTTTTTTTATTAGCGCCAACAGCGTTCAGTCCTTCATCAATGGAGTTTCCTGCAGTCACCCTTCTTTCAATATCCTATTTCGGTCTTTTTTTTCCTCGAAGTAACAATATATGGAGAGAGAGCTAATTATTTTTACCCAACCTACACACTCATGCGATAAATCACTTTCTCCGGGCTTTCACGTCGTATACCATGAGAGAAAAAGAGACAGCAAATATAATACACCGCTTTTATTTACTGTAACGATGATCTTGGTCTCCTGGGTCACCGCGGTACTCCGCCCACATTTTTTATTATGCCACCAAACTTGACACAACTCAACGGTTTTTTAGGTTATATGCTATATTTTTGTTCATAACAATACTGTGAAAAAGTGGTTATACAAATAAACAAAAACATTATGTCGATATGTGCTATGAATGGATGTATAAATACCCTAGCCTTATTTAGCCACGCCCAGGTCTGCCGAGTCCGGTAAAAATCATCAAAAACTGACTAGCCTGCCTTGGATAGGTACCACTCTATGGACTCTAAGTCTTTATCTAATATAACGCACAAAACTGTTGTTCGGGGTGTCATTAAAACCCCCCTTTGGAACGGGAGTGTTAAGCATGGCGTAACGCCACTGGGTTCGAGCAGTGTTGCGAATAACCGGTTAATTTTAATTTCCCGTTTTATCGAGAGATTAATGCAGTCATCCATTTTAATCATCATTTTCCTCTCGGGTCAGGGTCACCGCAAATAGCACGAAGCTTTGAAGCTCTACAGAAATTGTTGCCGATCTCTAATACGTATTTGATGGCCCTTCGCAGGAGTGGCAAACCTTTTTTCTTCAAGTGTGTTACGAAGAATAAAATAAATTAGATTCTGTTGTTCACCAAATACATTAAGAGATTAATGATATAAAAAATATTGTAGATACATGCGTAGTGTAAAAAAAGAAACTAAACATTTATTTACACGTGTAATTTTTTTATTACATATCTTATTTTACAAATATTATTTGTGAAACTGTTAGTTCATATTGTTAACCCAATTGCTATGTAAAAATCCCATGGGCCTATGTACAAAATAAATAAATTAATAAATAGTATTATTCAAAATTCAAACTTTTTTTAGTTGGCCATCTCTGTTATATCGTATCCGAAAGTCATTATTAGAAATTTCTATAAAATCACCTTGAAATTTTGCCGTGAAAACCTAATATAATGAATACAACGATGTTATCTTGAAGGTGCGCTGCGGTCCGGCGGCGAAGCGTTTAGTTTCGGAGGTCGCTAGTTCGATTTCCGCCGACGGATTTAAGTAATTGGAAAAAAATAATATTGATCAATAATGATTTTTTTTTGCCTTCGGTGGAAAATAACGTAGGTGTAATGTGACATTGTCTACGTCATTCTTTACGTTTTTATTTTTTTATATTTTCAAAAAAAGTTTTACACCAAAACATTGCAAAAAACACAAAAAATGGCAATCAAATTACGCAAAGATTAAAGTAAAAAGAAGTTTAAAAACAAAAACAAAAATAGTTTTCAAGAAGTACATAATATAGTTAGAACTTAATAGCTAGTTCTTGCTTAAACTTGTTGTAGCTCGTGTGAAAATATCCAAATTTCCTGCGAGGCAGTTAATTAACCTAGTTAGTCTTCCCAGAGGCATCACCATTGGTAAATTAGTTCTGCACCTGGGAAGAAACAGAAGCCTGTGTTGGCGGCCTCGCGTGAAATTATCAGGGACATAAAATCCAATTTCCGCCAGGATGTCAGGTATTAATAATACACCGTTCAGGTCAATGGTTCATGTCAAATTAGGTCAATAATATAACTAACTAACCGTCACGCCGTTTCCCCGCAGAGGTAGGCAGAGAGGACGGACCGCCATACAACTCTGTCTTGGCACACATTCCTTGCGTCATTCACATTCATACATCGTCTCATACATACTCTTCTGTTATTCTGACTCTTCACATTACCCGAATCAAGTATTTGATTTACTTGATCGTGCCGTGTCTTCCTCGGGCGTCCTCGACTTCTTCTGACATCCACTTTCGCATCGTATATTCTTTTCACACTCCTTTCATCGTTCGTCTGTCTCGACACAGAAATATCCTAGTGAGACAGACATGGACCAAACCCATGTTTTTTTAAATATTTTAACAAGAATAAAAAAATAAATAAAAATTCGCTCTACATGCTCAAACCATCTAAGCGTCCCTTTCTTGATCCTATTCATTACGATCACATCAGCCTTGCATTCTTTCCGGATATCCACATTTTTAATACGGTCATACATGGTTTTACCGCACATACGTCTCAAGGATCTCATTTCCACAGCATTCAGTCTACTGGGTCAATGATATATTTTAAAGTTAAACACGTAGCGGCAAAAACTGTCAAACGGTGTACTCTGGCGTCGTGAAATTTGCGCTGCTTTTCTGCATTGCGTTTCTAGATTAACTGTTTTAATGTCGCGAAGTAATTTCCATATTGATCGATGGAGCTTTGAAATGTCAAAAAGAGACAATACGCTTTAATGTTAGGTAGTCTTGCCTATTTAAAAAATAAAATTATATTGAATCCTGCACAAGAGTCCCAACTCCTCCCAACCGTCTAGAGTTAGTGGGACTATGGCATCCCCAATTGGGGTATGTTGTGAGTCCGAAGGTAGTAATGAGGGGAAGGAGATGGGGAAGAGGAAGGTTGGGAGGTACCTGGCTATTCAGATCTGGTCACCAAACACGGCTAAAGCCATTTCAAGCAACGTTTCGGTTTTTAATGGTGGTCTTACACCAGGGCGATACTTAGAGTATCTATTATTCTGGTTAACATGCTGTGGAAATGTGATCCCTGAGGCGTATGTGCGGTAAAACGATGTATGACCTAGTTAAAAATGTGAATACCCGGGAAGAATGCAAGGCTGATGTAAGCTTAATGAATAGGATTAAGAAAGGGACGTTTAGACGGTTTAGAAATGTAGAGCGAATGACCGAATAAAGGAGTGTGAAAAGAATATACGACGCGAAAGGGAATGGAAGAAGAAGTCGGGGACGCCAGAGGATATAAAGCGGTAGATACTTACGAGTATCTACCGCTTTGGAAATATGGTATATTCGTCTTTAGAATTGGAACTTGATTTAAAATGGCTTTAGCCGTTTAAAATGACTAGACTTGAATAGCCGGGCTTCCTTTACCCATTCTCATTGCTTTCTCCCATTATTTTCGTCTCACAACATTCCCCAATATTACCTTCGTTTATTGGTGAATTTCGCAAGGCGGAACGAAATGGGGGAAGAGAAGGAAAAAAAATCTCACATTTTCTTAAAGTGTTAGATACTGTCAGTATCTCCATGGCAAAAAAATATTTTTCAAAATTGTATTTTTAATAGTTGACCCAAATTAAATATGTTTCTCATTCTTATGGTATTGTATGGCATACCAATAAAGAGATACACTGATATAATTGGGCGTGTCGGTGTGCCCGGAGCAAACTCAATTTTTCCTTACTCACAATAGTGAAGTTGATCAACCATTTTCAAAGATCAATATTCTTTCTCGAGCAGATAATCAATTACAGTCGGCCTGTCTAGGGCCTAGGAGTCGAAAAGTCTTATTCAAATTGGCGACATTGTTGGACGGTTATTATTAACTAATATCATGATGTGAATTATTGAAGTAATATTAGTATTTTCAACGAAATGTGAAAGACAGAAATTAAAAATAATTAATTAAATAAAAAACACACGTTGTTTAATCCACTTTATCTTTGTGTAAGTCAACTAGTTTCGATTCTGCTGAATCTTTATCGGGACTTAAAAATATACTAAATATTAAATATATATTTTTAAGTCCCGTATATTCATATATCCGTTAATTTGTATATTTTTAAGTCCCGATGAAGATTCAGCAGAATCGAAAATAGTTGAGTTATGCAAAAATAAAGTGGATTTAAACAATATGTGTTTTTTTATTTAATTAATCATGTCAATCCACAAAGTGTTTGCTTATTCTGATAATTTAAAAATAATTATGTCGGAACTGAGACTCGAACTCGGAACCTTTACTCTATCCGGGAGTAACGTCTCTGCCAATTGATCTACCGAATTTTTTTTAGAAATTACCATTTTTATCAATCTCATACTTCCTTGAAAATTGTTAATATTATTATTTTTTATACTTTTTCCCAATTTTGAATATTTCGGTGTAAATAATTGATATTATTTCAATAATTAATATAAAAATGAAAAGCAGAAAGCCTTTATGAGTTAATTCTAATTTAAAAACTAATGAAATGTCAATAATGAAGTATTCTAATTGTAATCTCACCTCTCATATCATTGTTCCTCCGTTAACAGTTTTTATCTTCTCTGTTTTGCAGGACATTCTCTCTTCAACGCCGGATACGGAATCTTATCTGGCGAGCACGCAAAGCGTCATATCGAACCTGCAAGCCAAACTACAAAAGGGAAACAACAAATCGTCGCACATGGAAAACTCGAACGTTAACTGCGGCGAATACAACAATCTCCACAACATCCAGCCGACGGACAAGTGCAACAACTTCACAAAACTTCCCGTCTCCCAACTGAGCCGATCCAATTCTCTAAACTACAGACTGCACAGACGGAATAACAACACTTGCGACAGTAGCGAAACGAGCCCGCTGCGTAATCCCGGACGCTATTTCATAACCGGCAATCAAACGGCAACGGCAAACACTAGATTCTTGCTCGCCAATCTGGGCGCTTCGAAGTCGCTGGACACGGATACAGGGTTAGTCAAAAGCGACCAGAGTTCGCCTGTCCATCGATATAACCGCGCTAGAGGGCCGGACGTCGTCACAGGCAGGCTAGAGGTGTCGGAAGGCGCGAGGATCGCGGATAAAACTCACTCGAGAAATCGCAGTTTCGACGCGCGGCACAACACTCGCGACATTATCGACACACTGCACAACGTCATGGGGTATTACAAGAGCGCGAATATCATGACGCAAAGCTTGAATGCTGAATATGACAAGAAGCACGATTTTGCCAACAGCAGAGGTCGCAATATTGATCAAATAATCGCTAGAAACTCGATGCCTAGCAACAATAAAGTGTTGAATGTCTTACGTAGCAACCACACCAGGGGAGGGAGTGATACTGCCTCCCAAATCAACACAAAGCTCCACAATAAACACATCAACGCTGGAAGCACGGCCGTTTCCAACTCTCCGATCAGGCGATCGAGTTCGTTCAACGTCGTCAACAAGAATAATAACGTTTACAGCAACAACGATGTTAAGAATCCGATGGGTTCGCCCGTCGCGCGAAACTCCCGCTCGAACAAGAACTTTGCGCAGATCAACAACGACCTGCAGGCGAGGAACAACACTCCGGAAGTGGACTATCTGTCCGAGGACTCGGATAACATCTCGACGGGAGGGTTTTACTCGGACTACGACAGGCGCAGCTCGAGGGAGGGGGACCCCGGCGCCGGCGAGGTGCTGGGAGGAACGAGGTACAACAGAGCTTTCGCTCTGAGGCGGGCGAGATTGGACTCGCCGGATTTAAAATCGCAAAATTCAGCGCCGGCAAACTCTCCGAGGTGTCCAGGTATGGATTTTTTACCTTCATTTTATTCTCCTCATTTCTCTGCAAGACGGAACGCACTCCTTGCTTTATTTACATTAATACATTGTCTCATGCAGTGCCAGATATATACCTTCACTTTAGTCTACAAGCTACGTTTAGCTGACAAACATCTGTAATGTGAATTAAAATAAATAAAATCTTTGGTAATATGGAGTCTATTTTAAACTGGAACCTATAAGCTTTGCTTATTTAACTAATCAGTAAATCCTACACTCGTCTCTGACATAAAACACTAATAACAGAAGGTTTGCCTAAATAATGAATGCTTTTTGTTGATTTTATGTCTTTATATCATTCAAAATGTGAAAATTCTAAAGTTTGGTCAAAAATATTTAAAACTGTTGAAATACCTCTGAAAAGTGATGTTTTATAATCTCTGTTTGGTCTTATTTGAACATTCACGCATAGCACATATCACCATCATGTTTGATTTATTTGTATAACCAATGCAAGTTTTTTAATAAACACAAATATAGGAAATAACCTCAAAATTGGTTGACGTAAGTTATACCACTCGATGATGTGAAGTTAACGCGGAGGGAGAACATTCTTACACACTTCGAAGTGCTGCAATATTATATGAAGACCTTTCTTGTCTTTTTCTCTCACGTTATACGACGTCAAAACCCTGAGAAAGTTATTTATCTCAAATTTGCATAGGTTGGGTAAAAATATTTAGCTCTCTCTCCATATATATTCTTACTCCAAACTTCCAGCAGTCAAACTCTGGTGCGGTATTTACATAAATAAAAGATTCTGCCTGTTTCTTCCCAGGCACTCCGGAAATGCGCCGCAAATTCAACACGGATCGCGGCACGAGCCAAACGCGCGCGCGCGCCACGTCGCGGGACGCCCGCAGACCGGAGGCCGGCAACAACAACAGCAACAACAACGCCAGCAATAACAACCCCAACAGCGCCGTCGGGCTGAAGAAGAAGGCGGAGCCGATTGCCAAACTGCAGACGTCCGCCAACAGACTGACCAGGTCTTGCTCTACTGCCAAGGACTTCCAGCCAAGGGGGAATGAAAGAAGTATGTATTTTAATTCTTGTTAGTTTCATGTGTGCAATATAGTTGTGAATGATGAATACTTGGAGCAAGTATCCACCAGTTTGTGTATTTAGGAAGTATGTTCTAGAGAGACGGAAAGGCCGATAAGGATATTGAATGAAGGATGAATGCAGAAACGCTGTTGGCGCTAATAAAAAATTGTCCAAAGAAGCGAAGCTAGCAGTCCATAATGGAGTGCTTATACCAAACCTGATGTATGGCAGTGAGGCATGGAACTGGCAGAGGAAGGATGAAAGTAGACTGAACGCTGTGGAAATGAGACCCCGAGACGTATGTTTGGTAAAACCATGTATGACCGTGTTAAAAATGTGGATATCCGGAAAGAATGCAAGGCTGATGTAAGCGTAATGAATAGGATCAAGAAAGGGACGCTTAGATGGTTTGGGCATGTAAAGCGAATGAACGAAGAAAGGATTGTGAAAAGAATATATGATCGAAAGTGAATGGAAGAAGAAGTCGGGGACGCTCGAGGAAGGCATGGCACAATCAAGCGAATCAAATACTTGAATCGGGCCACGTGAATAGTCAGAATAACAGAAGAGTATGTATGAGACGGTGAATGAATGTGAACGAAGCAAGGAGTGAGTGCCAAGACAGAGTTGTATGGTGATCCGTCCTCTCTGCCTACCCCTGCGGAGAAACGGCGTGATGGTTAGTTTGTTAGTTTCATGTCTATCTCTGCATTCTTCTTTTGGTGCCTTCTCCTTTTGGAGGTTGGCTATCTTTGACGGCCTCCATGGTCCAGCGGTTTGACGCTCGACTACGAATCCAGAGGTCGCGGGTTCATGCCCGGCAAATACATTTTATCAAATCAATATGTATCATAACACATTTAATTCATACAAAATAATGTATGGTATATTTGCGCCACGTTCCAGAGGTGTAGATTCTCTAATTATTATCCTGGTGAAAGACCATTATTCAGAATTGAAACGTTGCTTGAAATGGCTTTAGCCGTGTTTGGTGACCGGATTTGAATAACCAGGTACTCTCAACCTTCCTCTTCCCCGTCTCCTTCCCCTCCCCACTGCTTTCAGCCTCACAACGTACCCCAATTGAGGATGTCATGTAGCGATTCTGTCTCCAATCAGCTGTTATACAACATAACATTTCAACTCGTGATCTGGGCTATCTAAAAGTGCTATATTTTTTTGGAAAAATCTTTTTATCAATAATTATCAGTTCAATTGTTTCAAATATCCGGGTGCTTAGCACCTTATCTAAATTATAGTTTTTTTAATCTTGATGATATGTGATTGTTCGTTCCCAAATGCGACGTTACTACGTGAAAAATATATCATCTGCCATTTTACAATCAAGGGTAGATTACGATTAAATAAGGTACCTCTAGTATTAGCCTGGTATTTTATGAAGGAATGTCTTATCGCTTACTGCAAATCGTAATTTTATATGTTTACAGTTATATTTTAGTGTGATTTATGTTTTAGGATTAAGCAAATCTGAGTAATGTTCATTATGTCTATGAAATAATGTAGTGAATTTGTTATGAGAACTGTAATGGGCCATGCAGTTGCGCCCACGTGGGGGCTTATCCCCTGTAGCCTACCCTCCAGACCAAGGTCCTTTGGCATTTCTTAATTGCCTCCCATAATGTTTACTGTAACTTAAATCCCCTGTGATCTACCCGTCAGACCAAGGTCCTTGGGTATTTCTTAATTGCCTTCTTTAATGTGTTTCTGTCCCTTGAATTGTATTGTTTACAATATCTTTAGATCGATTTTTAAGACCCTTTTAAACATGCTTTGTTCCATACCGCATCTTAGAGTATGATTTTTGAGTTGACCATTACTTCATCTCAGCAGTCCTGTTCAGATCGCCATGGCGTGCGGTTCTTGAATATTGTCAGTTGGCAGTCCCGTTCAGAGCGCCTTGCCGTGCGGTTCTTGAATGTCGTCAGTTGAAGGTTCAACTGTTGTACTTTAAAAAATCTTCCGATAAAAATGTTAAAATAAAATAAAGAAGAAGAAGTTAAAGTGTTTTTCTGCTTCCATACGTTCTCGTACCACGAGAGTCGAAACAGTGATAAAACGTTCCCCGGCTACTGGAAATACCCATTTAATAATACACTATAGAAGTTCAAAAGATTCGAAGAATCTTAACTTTTAAGCCGTGATTCTTTTTAACATTCTTAACTAATTACTTTAAACTGCTAAAACTCTCTTATTTCGTGACAGATTTATGATTGGCTCATCTTAATGTGTGCTCTGTTTCATCTTAAGTACGATGTAATACATAAATATTCAATAGATGTCAGGATGCGCCTCTAATATCGTCAACAGTAAGACATAACAAGAAATCATGTTAATGTGTATATGTATATATATTTATTCAATTTTAAGAAGAGTAGCATGGAAAGGCTTCGGGTCCAGTACAACAACGCCTACCGCATGATGTTCAGTCTTCCCAGGCACTGCAGTGCTTCCGGTATGTTCACCGAGGGGCGAGTTCCAGGATCTGCAGCCTGCATGAGAACCAGGGTAGCAGGAATGCGGGAAAGGATTAACAACTCCAGAAATGACCTCATCATGGAATCCCGTCAGATCCCTAATTCAAGCATTCTCGTAGAAGCGCATTGGAGTAAATTATTGGCCCCATCAATCTTAACGCTGCCAGGATGGACTCCCTCTTGGTGGCGTTTTGCAGTAATGAGGCCTAATATCTTTGTTAACATTATAAGTACTATGTATTGATATCAATTATGGAAGGTATTGCATTGCACTACTCCTGCATACCTTCCGGAATAAAACTTTATTATTATTATTATTATCTCAGTACTGCTTACACATTGTTTATATCAGAGGTTGCCAAACCTTTTTGTCCCGTGGACCACTTGCCGATTTTTTCTGTTTTGTATATACCCCCTGCTTTCCTAATATTGATTTTGTTTTGCGTTCGGAAAAACTTCAAAGTTTTGTGAACGCTTCAGGAATTGCTAGTTCTTTGAAATGAACCCTTCGCGGTGAACACCTCAATTGAAGTCGAACTCGCCAAAAAATAGTACTAGTCGGTAGAGATCTCAAATCAAAAAGTGCTAGCAAATCAACAAAAAATCTTCTCCGAAAAAAAAGTCGGTAGAGATTTGTTTTTTGTTTTCATTGACATGGACCCCTTGCAGGTCGGAATCGACCCCTGGGGGTCAATATAGACCACTTTGGGAATGACTGGTTTATATGATTACGAGTGTACTCATCGACGCACAGACTGAAATCTGACTGATATAACCTCACGCACACGACGTTAAGGACAACGGTACAGCGGCGCGAAATTCAAATGCCCGGACCGCCATTTCGAATCATCTTTGGTTTCAATCCGCTTTACGAAAAAAAGTCAGAAGTTTTCACTAGTCACCAGAAGATGACAGTAAGAGGAAGGATTGAACTTTTTGTTGGTTCACTTATCTAATATAATTTCAGAGTGGTAGATACTCTCAGTATCGCCCTGGTGAAAGACCACTGTTCAGAATCGAAACGTTTCTCGAAATAGCTTTAGCTGTGTTCAGTGATCAGATTTGAATAGCCAGGTAATTCCCAACCTTCCTCTTCCCCTTCTCACTAACTTCAACCTCACACCATACCCCGATTGGGGTTGCCATAGTCCCACTGGCTCCAGACGGTCGGCAGCAGGTGGGACTCTTAATAATAATAATAATAATTGGCTGATTTAAATAGCGCCGTTTTCGTGACAGAGATATCACCTCAAGGGCGGTTTACAACATAATATCAAAACTTAGACTTAATATTAACTTATGCTTAATACTTATAACTAGTGACTTACAATTAACATATTAAAATTAGCACATATATATATATATAATGGTTGTTGCCCGTGCTGTCGGACCTAGGGTAGAAAAATATATAGAAGAACTCGCAATTTAAAGTGTACCCTTTCTTAATTTAATTTCAGACTCTGGTAAAAAGCTGGCCAATACAAAAGAAGTGGAATTCACCAATTGGAAGAAGCGAGCATCTTACGACCCCCTAAAGGCGGCTCAAGAAGGGAAAAAGAAACCTGGCAATACGTCGGCTAGGAATTCCGTCGGAAAGACGACGCAGGAGAATTTGGAAGAAGTCGTCTCCCCAAGGTATTTTTTATTTTTTTATTAAAATGATAATTCAGTCAAACTTGGTTATAACGAGCGCGAAGGGACCAACTAAATTTGCTCCTTATAGCCATTACTCGTTATAAACGTAGGTAGGTAAAAAAGTACCTACCTACTAATATCGATATTTACGCCAGGGTATGAAAGGTTGCATATTATAAAGCAACACATTTTTTATTACTAAAATCATGCTTAACTAACTACGAAATTATTAAATTTATGAATACACTAATAATCATAAGAAACTGTACGCACAGTACTGGATAGAAATGTTTCTTAGAGCGACAACTATCAGGGACTATAAACCCTCCTTAACGTGATTTGCGGAAAGTCTGCCGCCGTGCCGGACGGCCGGCTTTCTTTGTCTTGTTTATGACATTATTTGACTGTTTCGAGAATTTGAATTTTCGCATACCCGGGCGCATTGAGTTGACAATATTATTTGGACGTTATATCAGTGAAGCGACCTCGTTATAACCCCACACGATTGTATGAAAATAAGCCCGAACCAACATATCATTAAGTAATTGCTCATTATAGCCGTGACCTCGTTATTACCGTGATCGTTATAAGGAAGTTCGACTATACTATACAGAAAAAACATTTTTCGATATATTATTCCCAAGAAGTTTAAAAAAAATACTCACTCCGGGAAGGACAAAATTATAATCTTTTATCTAGTTATTTTCATCTAAATTTACATATTACAGTTTGACACGAATAGCTTTGCAGATGGTGACATTGCTAGTTTAAATTGTATGGAGTTAAAAAAAAATTTGTTATATAGTTCTTTTGCCAATCGTAATTTTGGTGTCCAAATATTATTTATTTATTTAACAAAGATCTCATAAAAACAGTTACAACTAAATTAATCGATAAATGATATAAAAATATTGTTTTTATTTATTTTTATATGAATCCCGCACAAGAGTCTCAACTGCTTCCAACCGTCTAGAGCCAGTGAGACTATGGCATCCCCAAATAGGGTGTGTTGTGAGGCTGAAGGTAGTGGGGAGGGGAAGGAGATGAGGAAGGGGAAAGTTGGGGAGTACCTGGCTATTCAGATCTGGTCACCAAACACGGCTAAAGCCATTTCAAGCAACGTTTCAATTCTGAATGGTGGTCTTTCACCGGGGCGATACTTAGAGTATCTACCACTCTGGAACGTCCCGCAAATATACTTTTTATTATTTTTATATGAATCAAATGTGTTATGACACATATTAATCAAATAAAAGTTATTGACACACGCCGGGTTTGAACCCGCGATCTTTGGATTCGTAGTCGAACGTCTTACCACTCGACCATGGAGGTCGTCAAATGTAGATAAATGCATAGTGTAATGAAAGAAACTAACCAATTATTTACACCCAACATATAGACAAGGTATTATACATCCAAAGGAGTTATATAAGTACAAACTGAAGTAGTGTGACGCACTATATATGATATAATAACGCAAATGATGCGAGAAATGAAATTGCTCATTGAAATATATTCCTTTTTTTAATAACTTTTTTCTTTATTCCACCAGTGGTTCCTCTCCCGTTCACCGCCCGCGCTCCCTCCACAGCCCGTCTGCCGATCCAGCTCTAGTCACTTCAATGGAAATGGCTGCTTCGGACACAGAGGACAATGCGCTGGAGGATAGAATGGAGTGCGCCATGCCCGAGTCTCCTACTCGCGCGGCAATGAGAATGTAAGTTACATCTAATAAAACATTCTTTAGGCCCATTAATAAAAAAAAATATTTTAATATCCCTCCCTGCAGAACTGGAGAGAAATCTCACGACCTATGTCATCTTTGGGGATGCTGTGCGGGAGTATTTTTAACCCTGTTAAACTCAGAATCCTGGTCTGAGAGCTGAGTGAAATCCTCAATATATTATATATAAAAAACCATATAGGAAACATTGTGATGTGAGTAACTCAGAATCAGTTAAGACCAAAAGAGTTAAGGAGTGAAAGAAATGAACCTATGTATTGAAAGCTTGAAGTAAGAATATACATGGAGAGGTACCTTTGTGAAACAGTGTAGTCAGGATTGTTGACTTTATACTGACTCGATAGAAAGAGACAAAGATATATTAAAGGATGTTGGATAGCCTATTAGTTACTGCCCACATGGAATTCAGGCATTTTTAATAAATATATTTGAACACATTAAACAAAACAATATCAATACATCATTAAAATGATTACTTAAGTCAAAATATCACACAAACACTAATAACGGCCTCCATGGTCGAGTGGTAAGACGCTCGACTACGAATCCAAAGGTCGCGGGTTCAAACCCGGCGTGCGCCAATAACTTTTATTTAATTAATATGTGTCATAACACATTTAATTAATATGAAAATAATAAGTATATTTGCTTGAAATGGCTTTGGCCGTGTTTGGTGACCAGATCTGAATAGCCAGGTACATCCCAACCTTCCTCTTCCCAATCTCCTTCCCCTCCCCACTTCCTTCAGCCTCACAACATACCCTATTTAGGGATGCCATAGTCTCACTGGCTCTAGACGGTTGGGAGCAGTTGAGACTCTCGTGCGGTATTCATATAAAAAAAAAAAAAAAAAAAACACAGAAGGTTCGTCTAAATAATGATGGAAGCTTTTTGTTGATTTTATGTCTTTATATCATTAAATATGTGAAAATTCTAAAGTTCGGTCAAAAATATTCAAAACTGTTGAAACACCTCTGAAAAGTGTTTTTTTTAATCTCGAAATCTGTTGACGTAAGTTATGCGACGCGATGATGTGAAGTTAGCGCGGACGGAGAACATTCTTACATACTTAGAAGTGCCGCAATATTATGTGAAGACTTTTCTTGTCTCTTTCTCTCTCATGGTATGTATATGATATTAAAGATAAAATATACAGGAACATACTTACCTGGCAGGTCCCATCAGATAGACACACTTATTAACTTAAAATTGTTATTTTGTATTTTTTTATTATTGTTATTTATTCCATTCCCTAAATAAATACTATATAATAAGCTATATCTCTGCTGTACAATATCACCGAAGGGTGTCAATGGAAGGCTTGTTGGGAAGGCTGCTCACAATTCGCATTTTGTTGGTAGAAGCCAAAGTTTCAATTATTTGTTTTTTTTTTAGGGAGGATGACCTGTCGTCTGGCGGTAACATCACCTGTCTGCAAGACCCGGGCAACAGGTCGCGGAGGCAAGCGCAAAGCAATAGTGTCACGTTGTCCAGCGATTACGTAGCCAAATTTAAGGTAAGTCTTTTGATATATCATACAAGTCCTTGTGAACATTTCCATCCTATTAGTTTTTTTTTCAATTCAACGGGGGAGTTAAAACGTCGGAGGCTGCTAAAACTCTTTGTGCCGTTTGCGGGGAGAATGCCATTGGACCGCCAACATTACAAAAGCGACAATTGGACGTAGTAACCCCAAAATGACGAAACTGAGAAAAAGGCATTTGAAAATATGACGTAATCGGCATTTGTAAAGTGAATATCAGTGTTTTTTTTTTCTTTATGAGCATTATTATAAACAGATAATTTACAATCTATCAATGTATTTATAAAAAAAAATGTATTTTCCATGTTAACCTACATTTTATAATGTTTTTAAACTTAAATTTAAGTCAAATATCTGCAATGTGCATTACTAAAAAATTGAATCACCAAAAATCTATTGCATTTGGAGCTTGGATGTTTTCAGCAGATATAAATCTCGTATTTATCCATAGGAAAACATGTAAAACTTGATTTTGGCAGATTACGGGTTGGTCCAATTCAAGGGCTTGGTTGGGAGGTTATTCCACACCTGCCCTTTTCTCTCGATCTTGATTTATCAGATTTTCATATTTTATGCTGTCTTTAATCTTTGAAGAATCAATCATCTTTAATTATGATGCTGCGCTTTAATATTGATGTGACAGCTTCTTCACCTTCAAACCGTCGATACACTTCAAGTATAAAATTGTAAAACTGTCGTATTGTTGGAAGTTAATTGCTGCATGGCTACCGTAAGCAGTTCCTTATATAAAGTTCCCCAAGGCTGTCATTAAGTGTTGGGTCATGTTTTCTGGTTCCACCACATGTTATTCAACTCCCCCAGGTATCTGAGCCTTCCGATCAAAGTGGGACATTGAAAATTTAAAACAGGACCCGAAATGGTGCCTTGTGGTACTCCTATTTAATGCCATATATGAATGGCTGTTTCTTCATCCTGTTGAAATTTCCTACAGCTATTATTGCTTTCTACTGCTATTATGAGCATTTTGGATTCTATCATTTGTAATTAGTTTAAATTGTTGACAATATTATTAGGTGTATTACTTTGCTTCCGCCGTTTTCCTATAGATGGATTTAGCAGTAAGTAGTGGACGAATTAAATAGATCATAGACGTCATGCAATCAACCAAGGCATCTGTCAACATAACCCCATAGAAATATTGGTCCATTTGTGTCTGCATCATAAAGTTATTCTCCATTGAAAATGTCAGTTTACGAGCCAAATTCTCGTCATTTGCTGGAGGTGCAGCGTGACAATGCTCGACCCCAAGTGGTCAAGACATACTTGGATATGTTGAAATGGGAAGTTCTACCCCACCCGCCATATTCTCCAGACGTTACACCCTCTGACTATCACTTGATACGATCAATGGCGCACAACCTGGCTGACCAGCACTTCCGATCTTATGAAGAAGTAAAAAGTTGGATCGATTCGTGGATCGCTACAAAAGATGACCAGTTTTTTTCAATACAAGATTCGTAAGCCGCCCGATAGATGGGAGAGAGAAGTGGCCAACTGTGAAATATACTTTGAATGATAAATGTATAACCAGTTTTTTAAAGTAAATTGCTCAAGTTTCAAAGCAAAGTTGTACACATAATAGAATTTTGAATAAAACAATCTTAAGAAAAGGTATTTTACTGCGTTTCAACACATTTCAGGTGAACCCTACAGAACCCATCAAGCGTCCATCCGATCCCAAACTCCGCTTGATCTCCTTGGAATCCGAACCCTGCTGCGAGCGCTCCCGCTCGGCCGGCCACCATCATCATCAGCCCGCACAGCACCAGCTGGCGGAGAGCGACACCGCCACCACTACCACCACAACAAACAGCGGCGGCAGCGACCAGGAGCTGGAACCGGAGTGGGAGACGAGACCCGCCAACGTGACCATGCGAGGGAAAAGCGCTTCTGTACCTCCTCAGCACAGGTAATGATGATTTGATAATGTAAAATGGCGACAGATGCATCAAACGTATTAGATAATTTAAAATAGTGTCAGTAGGTTCCAGATGTGTCGAATGTATAAGATAATGTAAAATGGTGTCAGATATGTAGAATGTATTAGATAATGTAAAATGGTGCCATATGGTGTCAGATCTGTCGAATGCATACGTTAGTGTAAAATGGTGTCAGATGGTGCCAGATATGTAGAATGTTTCAGATAATGTAAAATGGTGGCAGCTGTATTGAACGCATTAGATAATGTAAAATAGTGTCAGATGGTGCCAGATGTGTCGAACGTATTAGATAATGCGAAATGGTGCCATATGTGTTGAATGTATAAGTTAATGTAAAATGGTGTCAGATATGTAGAATGTATTAGATAATGTAAAATGGTGTCAGATGTGTGGAATATATCAGGTAATTTAAAATGGCAACAGATGTGTCGCACGCATAAGATAATGTAAAATAGTGTCAGATGGTGCCAGATGTGTTGAACGTATTAGATAATGTAAAATGGTTTCAGATGTGTGAATGTATTATAGATAATGTAAAATGGTGTCAGATGTGTCGAATTTATAAGATAATGTAAAATAGTGTCAGATGGTGCCAGATGTGTTGAACGTATTAGATAATGTAAAATGGTTTCAGATGTGTGAATGTATTATAGATAAAGTTAACTAGTGTCAGATGGTGCCAGATGTGTCGAATGTATTACATAATGTAAAATGATGACAGACATGTCGAATGTATAAGATAATTTTAAATAGTGTGATGGTGCCAGATGTTTCAAACGTATTAGATAATGTAAAATGGTGTGTCGAATGTTATAGGGAATGATCTATGACTGAATGGAGTGGGGAACTGAGTTACCTGACTATTCATATCTGTCACTAAAGACAGCTAAAACCATTTTAAACAACATGATTTTGAATGGTGGTCTTTCACCAGGGCGATACTGAGAGTATCTACCTCTTTGGATCATGATGATCAGTCAGTAACCAACCTATTTCCACTACTTTCAGATATCATAATGGTCATTACTGAGGCGAATGCGCGGTATAACAATTTACAATTCTATTTGTATTTTTTTTTTTGAAAACATAAAAAATTGTCCAAAGAAGCGAAGCTAGCAGTCCACAATGGAGTGCTTATACCAACCCTGATGGCAACCCTGGCGGAACTGGTAGAGGAAGAACGAAAGTAGACTGAATGCTGTGGAAATGAGATCCCTGAGGCGTATGTGCAGTAAAACCATGTATGACCGTGTTAAAAATGTGGATATCCGGAAAGAATGTAAGGCTGATGTAAGCGTAATTAATAGAATCAAGAAAGGAACGCTTAGATGGTTTGGCCATGTAGAGCGAATGAACGAAGAAAGGAGTGTGAAAAGAATATATGACGCAAAAGTGAATGGAAGAAGAAGTCCCCCGCCCGAGGAAGACACGGCACGATCAAGTTAATTTAAAACTTGAGTCAAATGTCAAGAGTCAGAATAACAGAAGACTATTTGTGTGACGATGTGTGAATGTGAATGCGGCAAGGAGTGTGTGCCAAGACCGAGTTCTCTGCCTAACACTGCGGAGAAACGTCGTAGTGGTTAGGTTAGGTCAGTCTGTAATCAACTAATTTCTAGTTTTTACTCATATCATTACATTCACTCAACAGTTGTTTATACCGACGTCGTTCGTCTTCCAGGCACAGCGGCGACTTCTCCGTGTCCTCGTCCACGACCTCCGCCTCGAAGGAGGTGGGCGGCAAGCCGCAGCCCAGGATCCAGCCCCGCTACATGGACATCAGCCGCTTCAAGAGCGCGGAGCCGTCGCCCGCCAAGAACTTCCTGCGGAGGGACCCCAGCAAGACCTACGTGGCTGTCCTCCCCTCGCAGGAGCACCGGCAGCAGGCCCGGAGGAACACCGCTCGGCAGGAGCAAGGTGGGCTATTTCACTCGCCATATTCTCCTTTCGGCTTCTTATCTTCAACTGTCTTATTTTCCTCATTCTATTTATATTATTCCTGTTTTTTTTTTACCACATTATTATTTACGACCGGTCGGTAGCTGAGTGGAGAAAGCGTCGTATTCCCACCCCGGCGTCGTGCGTTCAATTCCTCTGCTGGCTAAGTCCTGCTACCAAAAATTTCAAGACCGTGGCTTGAGTTAACAAGTCTCGACATTCTGGACAGTGGAGAATGATACCCATAATTAGTATTGTGATGATTGAGGAACAGCAATTCATTGTTTCTGAGTCTACGACAAGGAATGTTGAACTGGATGAGTTAATGCAATATTATTATTATTTAGTTCTGCTAGTTTTAGTTTTAAGTGACAGCTGTTTCGGCGTTTAAGGCAATTATCAAACTGTAAAAAAGTAAAATATTCTCATTGTGTTTATTGTCTTTATTTTCTTTTTCGACATTTTTTATCTTTGCAATCTTCATATTTTCAACCACCTTCTTCTTTTCCTTATTCTCGTCCATCTCATTATTTCTCGTGTTTTTTCTTCATTTTTCATTTTTTGTTACCTTTGTACTTTCCTCCTTTTTTTGCCTTCTTTTCCTTTGTCATATTTTTATTTCTCCTTCTCTTCTTCATTACCTTCTTTGCATTCTTTGTCATCTTCCTTACCCTTCTTATTTGACTTCTCCTTTCTCTTTGTTATCTTCTTAACGTCTTTACGTTTTAACTTTCTTCTCAATCATAATTAGCATACATTATGTTCTCATGTAAGAAGTTTTCACACTTGCGAGGAGTTTTGTGTCCGGGCCATTGAAAAATCATATAAAAGGGTGTCAAGATTGAAGTGTTTCAACTTAACTAACTAACCATTGCGCCGTTTCTCCGCATGGGTAGGCAGAGAGAACGGACCGCCACATAACTCTGTCTTGGCACACACTCCTTGCTTCATTCACATTCATACATCGTCTCATACATACTATTCTGTTATTTTGACTCTTCACATGACCCGATTCAAGTATTTGATTTACTTGATCGTGCCATGTTGTCTTCCTAAGGCGTCCCCGACACTTCTTGTTTCATTCACTTTCGCATCATATATTCTTTTCACACTCCTTTCTTCGTTCATTCGCTCTGCATGCCCAAACCATCTAAGCGTCCCTTTCTTGATTCTATTCATTACGCTCACATCAGCCTTGCATTCTTTCCGAATATCCACATTTTTAATACGGTCATACATGGTCTTACCGCACATTCGTCCCAAGGATCTCATTTCTACAGCATTCAGTCTACTTTCATCCTTCCTCTGTTAGTTCCATGCCTCACTGCCATACATCAGGGTTGATATAAGCACTCCGTTGTGGACTGCTAGCTACAATTTTGCAGATTTTTATTTTTTATTTGCAGAAATGAAAATAAAAGAATTGGAAAAGTGGAAGAGAAGAGCTTCCTATGACCCCAGAAAGGCAGCAGCTCAGGCTAAAGCGAAGCCCCCCAACAAAAGTCCCAGGTATGTCTTAATTGTACATCTGCTAATGCGTTCTCTTTACTTGACCCGTTATCATTATTATTACCACTAACCCAATATGAAATGTAGGAATGACTATTCGTATCGGGGATATGATTACATCTGGTTATTGATTACAGTCAAACACTGTTCATCGACTCTCAAAATTTTTGACATTTTTTCATCGGTCATACACCAACGGAGGATGACTCGTAATACAATAACTGCAAGCAGAAATAATTAAATATAAACTGAAATTTTGTATAATTTTGAGGCGAATAACAAGAATCCACGTCCATACGTCTCACCTTCTGGGTCGTGCGAAAAAATTCGCCACTCTATCTATATATATTTGCAGAGCTTTGGACACTAGCGCCATTTTTTACCTTGGGTGGCAATACTTGGAACTCATTTTTCTAGGTGACAATAAATAGAATTGTTTGCTGACCTCAAATTTTTATTTAAAATATCTGGTAATACCACTGAAGATATAAACCCGTAGAAGTGTGTTGTGGGCGTGTCCATGTGCCCGCAGTAAGCTCGAATTTTCCTTACTTCTAGTGAAATTGTTCACACATTTTCAAATATCGAAATTCGTTCTTGAACACATTGGCGCCATCGGTTTTCTTTCAAATCGGCATTGATCACACTTCTAAGGATTTGCTGTTCAGTGGTTAATACTTTGAAACGAACTCAGTAAATGGATTAACAATGTTTGACTGTAAAATGTGGTTAAAATAACTTAATTCCCGCTAGAAAAAAATATTTTACTAACCTCAAAATTTTTTGGGTAATTTTTTAAACTTTAATCAATCGGTGTATTTTGCTGATATTTTCAAGTCTACCATACATTCTATCATAATTTATTATTTTCTTGGTGTTTTTATGGTTAATTTTGATTCTGAACATAATAAAACTTATCGTTTCATGTATTTATATTTTATTTTATGTCTTTTTTCCAACAAAGACTGTGACGACACTACTAACACGATGTCTAGATTCGATTCCTCCGATAAAAACACATCCGTTAACATCCAAGCAGTAAGTCCCATTGAATCTTCAGCCGACGCTAATCGCTAATACATATAATCTTCAGTCTGTTTAACAGTACGCTTCTTTACATCGCCATCATGTTACATTTCACTTTGAATAATCACTTATCACTTAAAACGGTCACTTCACTTGACGACTCTCTGCACTAGTCTACTAGTGAAAGTTTTACAATCTCTAACATTCAATCGTAGATCTAAGCTATTGTAAATCATAAAAAAAACATAAATGCAGCTCGAACTAAACTAGATCTAAGCTATTGTAAATCATAAAAAAATTATAAATGCAGCTCTGCTATCCTTTTATTAAATTTATAGTTAATACCGCACAAGAGTCTCGACTGCTCCCAACCGTCTAGAGCCAGTCGGACTATGGCATCCCCAATTGCTTCCGATTGGTGAATTCCACTTCTTTTGTGTTAGCCTGCTTTTTGCCAGAATCTGAAATTGAATTAAAAAAGGGTGTAATTTTAATTGAGAGTTCTTTTATATATTTTTTATGTGAAAACCGCACAAGAGTCCCACCTGCCGCCGACCGTCTGGAGCCAGTGGGACTATGGCATCCCCAATCGGGGTATGCTGTGAGGTTGGGGGTAGAAGTTAGTGGGAAGAGAAAGAGGAAGGTTGGGAATTACCTGGCTATTCAAATCTGGTCACCAAACACGGCTAAGGCCATTTCAAGCAACGCTTCGATTCTGAATCGTGGTCTTTCACCAGGGCGATACTGAGAGTATCTACCACTCTGGAACGCGCCGCAAATACACTTACTCCATGTTTTAATTTTCAATTTATATTCATTAAATACCTTTTGCAGTGAAAATCTTTTATAAGGTTTTTTAAACTTCTTATGTGGGATAAATTAGGCCATTTTTTAAATTTCAGTCTTCCAGGAACTGAAAAATCACAACTTCTTGAGCACGGAAACTTCTTAAGTGGGTTTCACTGTAAATTAAACATGATTATACACAATGTTATATATATGATATTCATTATAATGTAAATTAAAAATTAAAACATGTAAATCATAAATTCAAGGTGGTAGATACTCTAAGTATTACCCTGGTAAAATACGACCATTCAGAATCCAAACGTTGCTTGAAGTGGCTTTAGCCGTGTTTGGTGACCAGATTTGAATAGGCAGGTACTTCCCAACTTTCTCTTCCCAATCTCCTTCCCCTCCCCACTACCTTCAGCCTCACAACATACTCTATTTGGGGATGCCATAGTCTCACTGGCTCTAGACGGTTGGGAGCAGTTGAGACTCTTGTGCGGTATTCATATAAAAAAATATATGCTTAATTGGCATTTGTAAAGTCTTAATGAATATCAGTGTTTTTTCTTTATGATAATTATTATAAATAGGTAATTTATAATCTATCAATGTTATTATTAAAAAAATGTATTTCCTAATTTACCCTTCATTTTAACGTTTTTTTAAATTTACTTACCCTGACAACTACCTTGAGCCTCACAACATAGCCCGATTGAGGATGTCATAGCTCCCCTGGCTCCAGACCGTTGGTAGCAGTTGGGACTCTTGTGCGGTATTCACTTAAAACAAAAAAAATCCATAGCGTAATGTATTTGTGTTAGGGTAGCAGAGCTGCATTTTCAATTCTTCTAATGATTTCTAGTTTAGTTCTTCGATTGAATATCAGAATTGGTAACTTTTGTTTACAAGAATTTGGTCATTAGTGCGGAGGGTGGTTTAAATGATGGCTTCACGTTTACAATCTGTCACCTTCATCAATGTATGTCTCTTCATTGCGTCTTTCTGTCCATCCACCTTGCATTTTAGGGTTGTGCAATTTCTTTTGTAACTTGCACTTTTAATAGTCACTGAGAATATGTTTCACTTTGAATGATCACTTTTGTGTAATAATCCCACTTCGAATAATAACACAATTTCATATTACACTTGGAACGAGTTAAAAAAAACAACTTTTTACAGCAATTAATCTATTTTTACTCTTTGAATGAATACTAAATAACCCGCTTCCAGTAATCTCTTAGTACACTTAAAATGATTACTAAACCCCACTTACAATATAATTTTATTACACTTAACATGATTACTATACCCTATTCCAAAAATCTTTTATTATTACATTTTAAATGATTACTAAACCCCACTTGAAATAATCTTTTATAACACTCTAAATGATTATCCCACCTACTTTCAATATTCTCTTAACCCTTTCCGGTCCACAAAAAAAAAAAAGTTCCATCAGGTCTACAATAGATTTACAGAATTACAGGGCAAAACAATACATCCAGGTTTTTATTTTGACACTAAACTGTATTTTGAAACTAAACTGCTTGTATTTTGACACTTAACTGATGAAGAAAAAAAATGTCGAATGACATTTGACATAGGACTCACTGGAATAAAGTCGATGTCGAATGTTATTCGACATAGAACGGAAAAGGGTTAAAACACTTTAAATGATTACTACACCTTACTTCCAATAATCTCTTATTAAACTTTAAATTATTACTAAACCTCACTCACAATATTCACTAAATCTCTTATTACTACACTTTAAATGATTATTCCACCCTAATTCCAAAAGTCTTTTATTATTACACTTTAAATGATTACTAAACCCCACTTCCAATAATCTCCTATTACACTTTAAACGATTACTACACCTTATTTCCAATAATCTCTCAAATCACTTTAAATGATTACTACATCTCACTTCCAATAGTCTCATTATTACACTTTAAATGATTACTAAACCCCACTTCCAAAATCATCAAATCTCTTATTATACCTTTAAATATTCACAAATTCACTTTCAGTCTTCATAACATTTTACTCCATACCAGCCAAAGTGTCACTAATCACAACACATTGCAATAATTTTGAAAATATAATATTATGTCTTTGCTTTTTTGTAATCTTTATCTAATACATATTTCAATTTATAATATTTTAATATTAAATAGGTATTTTAATATTGGTATTTTAGGAATATCTAAAACCTTTATTATTATATTCAATCGCTAGAAACTGTTTTTTCTAGTGAACTAGGAAATAGTTAATATTTAATTTGTATAGGTTAATCAAAATGAACTATGGCACAAATCTATGTGTCTAATTCCTTAGCTGTACATAATGCAAAATTAATATTATTCATTTTTAGACATGATCTGAATTTTAGTAATCTCCAATCTTAACTCACTAACCTAACCTAACTGTGAATGTGAGATTGATGTAAATTAAAATATGGATGGACATTAAGATGGGGATGCTTAAATGGTTTGGACTTGTAGAGCGAATGGATGGACAAAGGAGTGTCAGGAGAATATATAACATCATCAAGCTAGTGATTTTGACGGCCTGAGCAAGTAAATGAGTTTGTGTATTTAGGAAGTATGTTTACGAGAGACGGAAAGGCTGATGAGGATATTGAAAGAAGGGTGAATGCAGGAAACTCCATTAATGAAGGACTAAACGCTGGTGGCGCAAATAAAAAATTGTCCCAAGAAGGGAAGCTGGCCGTCCACAATAGAGTGCTTATACCAACCCTGATGCATGGCAGTGAGGCATGGAAATGGCAGAGGAAGGATGAAAGTAGACTGAATGCCGTAGAAATAAGATCCCTGAGGCGCATGTGTGGTAAAACTATGCATGACCGTGTTAAAAATACGGATATCTGGAAAAAATGCAAGGCTGATGTGAGCGTAATGAATAGAATCAACAAAGGGACGCTTAGATGGTTTGGGCATGTAGAGCAAATGAACGAAGAAAGGAGTGTGAAAAGAATATATGACGCGAAAGTGAATGGAAGATGTCGGGAACGCCCGAGGATGACCACACGGCACGATCAAGCGAATCAAATACTTGAGTCGAGCCGTGTGAAGAGTCACAATAACAGAAGAGTATGTTTGAGACGATGTATGAATGTGAATGAAGCAAAAAGTGTGTGCCAAGACAGAGTTGTATGGCGGTCCATCCTCTTTGCCTACCCCTGCGGTGATACGGGGTGATGGTTAGTTGGTAAGTTAGTTATGAATTTCGCTGACAACTGGCCCGTTCTGTTAAAAAGGTTGTGCATCACCGCTCTATGTCAACTTTTTAACGCGGTATTTAGTGATTGATTTTTAGGGTATTTTGCCGTGTTGAGCTTTCCTACTCCTCAAGCCAACGTTTCAGACAGCCCTGCAGTGTCCATCATCAGGGCAGATGTGTAGATTGTGCCGAAAGATGTTTAATTGTGTAGACATGATACCGTGTTGCCCTCGTTAATCTTTATGCCGCTTCCACGGTTTATTTTTGGAACAACCGTCTAACGCTGTATATTACAAAGTATTTTGTTTCGGTCCTGTCTGAAACGTTAGCTCAAGGGTGAGCAAGCGTAACACGGCGTAATACCTTTTGGCCGTGAGAATCTCAAATAAATTAACGAGATGTTTAATATTTTATTAATTCTCAATTAGTGTAGAGTTTTTTTACTTCTAAATGGTGTAGTCATTTTTTCATATCTAATTGTAACAATTTATTGCCATCTTTTTCTAATAATTCTTAGCAAGTTTTTTTCAAGTGCTACGGTGTTTTAAAAAAAATTTTTTTTTTACAAAATAGCAGTTTTTTTCGGCTTACAACTTGGAACAAAAGCTTTTTGGTGATTTATCAAATTAGATGAGTTACCAGGGGTGTTAGTTAAAGTTTGCCGGTTTTACTCATAGATGTCGCTAGAGATATGTATACATTTCTATGATTTGGAATCTATGTCATATTTTTCTATGGCCATTAACCTTCAAAAATACACAAGTTACATTCTGCCAAAATAATAGTGTCATAGTTGTTTACCTCAGTGAATATGTCGAGTTTCATTCCGAGTAAATCGCATTTGCGGTATTCGTTGCTTTTCTTATTTCATCAAAAGAAAAACGCAGTTGAAGCTCATCGGTTGCTGGTAGAAACTTATGGTGAACATGCTCCAGTGATTAAAACATGTGAGACATGGTTTCGTCAATTTAAAAGTGGAGATTTCGATTTAACAGACAATGACCATCCTGGTGCACCGAAAAAGTTCGAAGACGAGGAATGGGAGGCGTTATTGGATGAAGACCCAACCCAATCGCAACAACAATTGGCCCAAACACTTAATGTGACCCGAGGAGCAATTTGCCAACGTTTAAAAGCCACGGGAAAGATCCAAAAGTATGGAAAATGGGTACCACACCAAATGAACGAGAGACAAATCGAAAATCGAAAAACCATTTGTGAAATGCCTCATACAGCTAAAGTAGTGAAGAACACTCTCAAAGCATTGAATTGGGAAATATTATCGCACCCGCCGTACTCCCCAGACCTTGCCCCATCCGACTATCACCTTTTCGCATCGATGGGACACTCACTCGCAGAGCAGCGCTTCGCCAATTTTGAAAAAGTCGAAAAATGGCTCGTCGAATGGTTTGCCTCGAAAGAGAATTTTTTTTTTTGGAATGGTATCCATGATTTGCCTCAAAGATGGGCAAAATGTATAGAATCCGATGGTAAATACTTTGAATAAAAAAAATTTGAGATTCCCTTGAGAATTAAGCGTTTTCTTTATTGAAAAAACTGGCAAAGTTCAACTAACACCCCTGGTAGCGCAATTTTTGTAAAATGTCACCTCAAGGGTGCTCAATTTCTTTTCACACTCGCAGCTGAACTGACGTAAGTCAAAATACATATGTCGACCTAGATAATAGACTTTGAAATTTTGCATCTTCTCTATGTATAATATATATTCAAGAATTGTTTTTGTTTTAAGCATGAATTATAATCTTATCAAGTGTTCAAAGCTTTGATTCAATGTGTACAGTTTATCAGGTTCGGACACTGCAAAAAACTTTATAGTCGACCAAAACCACACACCCTTAGGATTGTGTGCATCGGTGCATATGTATACACTTGCGACAGTGATGTCTTTTCGAACGTCACTTTAAAAAAAAATCTTTTCTGAAGTCGAATAACTAGTTTGAAATATGGTGTATGCAAGCAACGTATCTGTGTGGGTACCGTGTTCGTATCAACTCTGGCTGCAATGCCAATAGCCATGTTAGTGTGAGAAATGGCATTTTGATGGGCAACCAGTTTTTATTTATTTTTATAATAATAATAGTATAATTTATAATTTTGTAACTGTTAATTGGTGGTGGAATTCCATTTTAATGATTTAATAAAACAAATTCAAAACTTTATTATTAAAATAAGTGGAATAAAGTTATAAATTTGTTTTATTAAATCAACAGTATAATTATTTAAAAAAATTAAAAACTAAAATGGAGTTCTATAAAACAATAAATCAAGCGTAGAAACGTTGCTTAAAATGGCTTTAGCCGTGTTTGGTGACCAGATCTGAATAGCCAGGTACTTCCCAACCTTCCTCTTCCCCATTTCCTTTCCCTCCCCAATACCTTCAACCTCACTACATACCTCAATTAAGACATAGTCTCGCTGGCTCCAGACGGTTGGGACTCTTGTGCGGTATTCACTTAGTGGAAACGTTGCTTAAAATGGCTTTAGCCGTGTTTGGTGACCATATCTGAATAGCCAGGTACTTCCCAACCTTCCTCTTCCCCATTTCCTTTCCCTCCCCAATACCGTCAACCTCACTACATACCTCAATTGGGGATGCCATAGTCTCACTGGCTCCAGACGGTTGGGACTCTTGTGCGGTATTCGCTATTAAAAAAAAATAGCCACTCAACTCATAACGCCCGATTTTTTACGTATGCTAGTCAAATTATGACAGTACGAAATGTGTCCAGTTTTGCCCATTTTAACAATTTTTTAAAAGACAAAAATAAACTGTGCGTTAATATTTCCGTCGTATTTTTCAGCAGTTCGGTGTTACGTTCTCAATCCTTTCACGGGCCGATGACGCAAAACTCTAAATTCTCTCTGGAGGCCATGGACCGAAGCGCGGGAGACGCCTACCACCAGGACGCCAGCAGCGACAACGAATTCTAGACGCCACGTATGCAGCGGCAAAGCATGGAACCGCCAATATCTAAATGTGCCCTACAACACTGCCACAGAGTTCATAAATTCTATTTAAACCTTTGTACATGCTAAACTCACAAACAACAAAATCTTTGTTATTTCACAAATAATTTAAATTAAATAATGTACATAGCCTGTTCAAAAGAAAAGGTGAATTTTCGCGGGCTGTGTACATTCGATTATCGATTTTTTTGTTGTTATGTTGGTACACATATGTTTATCATATGTTAGCATTATCAGCCATTTTGGATTAGTGGTTTGTTTTTGACAACTGGAAAGGTTAGTCACGTTTTTGTGTGTTCTTCGATTTTTTACCTTTGAAAAAAATGGATGTTAATGACGATGAGCGTCCTGGAGTTGTGGAAAAACAAATCATGGATTTTATTCTTTGATCCATTATTTTCAAAAGTAAAAAATCGAAGAACACACAAAAACGTGACTAACCTTTCCAGTTGTCAAAAACAAACCACCAATCCAAAATGGCTGATAATGTTAACATATGATAAGCATATGTGTACCAACATAACAAAAAAAAAAAAATTCGATAATCGAATGTACACAGCCTGCAAAAATTCAAAATTCACCTTTTCTTTTGAACAGGCCTTGTATATAGTATGTTTATACCATCTTCCAGAGTGGTAGATGCTCTCAGTATCGCCCTGGTGAAAGACAACCATTCAGAATTGGACGTAGTTATGCAGAAAGCGTCCAACTCACAATTTACGTGTTTTCGTAATTCAATTTTTTTTTACCAACGCACATTGCAGATATTTGACTTAAATTGAAGTTTAAAAACATTTTAAAATGTAGGTTTTCAATAAAAACATTGATGGATTATAAATTACCTGCTTAAAATAATGCTCATAAAGAAAAAAACACTGAAATTCAATTGACAAATTAATGATTTTAGTATCGTCATATTTTCAGTTTCATCTTTTTGGGATTGAATGCTTTCTGCGTAACTACGTCCGGTTGAAACGTTGCTTGAAACGGCGTTCGCCGCGTTCAGTGACCAGGTCTGAATGGCCAGATGCTTCCCAACCTTCCTCTTTCTCATCTCCATCGCCTTCCCCTCTCCACTTCATTCATGCCGCAAATTGCGATTTATGCCTCCAAAGGTTTACAGATCGAAGAGTATATATCCGCAATTGAATGGTGTAATAATTGGTATAAATAATTTTATTTTTGTATTGAACTTTAGGTCATGTATGAAAGATTCCAGATTAGAGTTCGGATTAAGACGCAATATTGTTGAATTAATAATTTTATTCACAACCTGTTATATAATACGTTGCTCCTTTATTTGAAATTTTTTTGGCGAATCCTAAATACTAATATATGAATAAGGGTCAGTATTATGATGTTCAGGTAAGGTTGCCTATAAAGAAAAAGCTCCAGATAACACAATTTGCAGTATTATGACATGCCAATATTGTGTCCGCCCAATAACTCGGTGATATCGGGTAGAATTAACGTCTAGTGTTGTAACTAACTGTCAGGTAAGTGACCGATAGTGCCATATAATTTTTTTTAACACAATCGGCATAATGGCGGATGTTTTGTTTGATAATATGACTTGTGGCATCCGTCTAATGCGTAATTTGCGGCATGTGATCATTTTTTGTTTATCCGTGCGTATAACATTTTACAACTGTCAAATTAGTATTCACAAATGGTAAAAAAAAAACACCTATGTGTGACGCTGGTAGTTTTTATATTAGGTGTACAACTTTGCTTCCGCCGTTTTCCTATAGATGGCTTTAGCGGTAAGCAGTGGTCGAAATAAATAGATCATAGACGTCATGCAATCAATTTAGGCATCTGTCAACATAACCCCATAGAAACATTAGTCCATTTGTGTCTGCGTCGTAATGTTATTCTCCATTGAAAATGTCAGTTTACGAGCCGAATTCCTGTCATTTGCGGGGGGTGCAGCGTGACAATGCTCGACCCCATGTTGCGAAGGTGGTCGAGACATACTTGGAAACGTTAAAATGGGAAGTCCTGCCCCGCCCGCCGTATTCTCCAGACGTTGTGCCCTCTGACTGTCACTTGTTTGGCACACGACCTGGCTGACCAGCGCTTCCGGTTTCTTGAAGAAGTAAAAAATTGCATCGATTCGTGGATCGCTTCAAAAGATGATCAGTTTGTTAGCGCGGGATTCGTGCGCCGCCCGAAAGACGGGAGAAAGTAGTGGCCAGCGATGGACAATACTTTGAATCATAAATGTGTAACCAGTTTTTCACTATAAAGCCTCGAGTTTCGGAAAAAAACGACACAAGCAAAGTTGTACACCTAATACAACTGAAAATTATCTCTCTGATAAGGAATATGGTACCGACAATGCTATTGCCTACATTGATCTGTATACCAATTTATTAATAACCCAGTTGTCTTTAATATTTACAATCTTAGAGTAACAATATAAAGAGACCGTACTAATTTGTGACAAATCGTTGACAAACTCGCAAAATATAGCTCTCTCTTTATGCTCGGTTCTATACGCATATGAGAAAAAGAGACAAACAATTTTTGAAACCAATACACGATTTGGGGCGTGCTGAATACCATGTCCGCAATATTTGATCTGCACGAGCTTCATTCTGGTTTGGAGTGTCAGGCGAACGGACTGTCAAAAGTGCGTAAATAGTTAAAAACTTGAGTTATTTTTTGTACGATATCTAGCAAAACATCATGGCCATATGTGCTATACTTGGTTGCTTCAATCGAAGTACAAAAGGACCAAAAACAAACAGTTTTCACACGTATGTACCATAAAAATCGTCTTTTTTAGTTAGATCTCAAATATTTAACATTCTAACCTACAAAACAACTAGTAACTTACACCAATATGTAATTAATCTTTGGACTATTCGTTCCAATATAATAAACTTCCGTTTGAAATGAGTTTTAGTGGATTCGTAATATTTTTAACTTAGAGATATTTACTAGCTGTCACATAAGAAACCATTACAAGGGGGAATACCCATATTGTACGGCTTCTTAAAGTATCCCGGTCTCTTTCTTTCTCATGATACTAACGCAAAATTGTTCGCGAACAGATAAAGACGGAATAATGTTTATCTTTACGGTTTTCTTCGCATCCGATTGGCTGGAAGCATATACGTCATACCTCCCTTGGTCAATCCTTGGTCAAAAAGTGCGGACAAAATTTCGCAATGTTAGGTCTCTACGTTACTCTAAGTTTACAATATAGCATTATCTTATCTTACAGATTATGACAATCTTACCGACAGCTATTGCTTACATTTATCTGAACATTGTAATACTGACTCTAAAGAAGATATCGAAATTTTTTACCTGTTTTAAAATAAGTCACACCTAATCTCTCTTTGGCAAGACTTGACATAAAATTTAATCAACATTATTTTTACAGTCTATTGTGGATGAGCGCCTCTCCGTACTGAAAAACATTATCAAATAATGTTTTTAATTTTACTTTCGTACTATACAAGAATACTCATTTTACGTTGAAATATTTCTAAAATATAATTTTGTGCTACGTTTTTAAAATGTTGCTCTATTCTAGAAATTACGGCTTTAAAAATTCCCTTTAGTTAAATTTGATTAGATAACTTTAAATTTTTGTTCAAAGTGATGTTATGTTTAAAATTAAATTTGGTTGCTTTTTAGTAACATTCCAAAAATAGTTAGTAAAAAAAAATTAAAAAATTAACCTCACCTGTCAAAAAAATTCACGTTTAAGTTGCAAAACCACTTTAGTCTCTAGAGCAGTGCTTGCAAAACTGGGTGATATCCCCCCCCCCCCCTTTATGGGTTCAAAAAGGGCGGCGAGGGCAATAAGAAGGCGCAGAAGAATTAATTACCTGAAATATTTTTCTACGTTTTTTTTTTCACTTATTCATGCATTGAAATGTTTATATATATATATTTTTTTTTTAATTATTCACCATACTTTATTTTCCAAATATGTATAAAGATGTGGCACCTTTAAAAAAATGCATCTTCGACTTAGTTCTTAATTTTTTGGTCGTTAGTTTATCTCATCTGTGGGCGACCTCTGTATCTCTTTTCTGATGTGATATTGATTTTACATTGGTTATCCATTAGCCATGCTACGTGCCCAGCGTGGTCCCGCGTTGTAATAAAATGTGTTGATTTGTCGATTCTTAGTGGCTCTCACCCGTCCGAAGCAGACAGTTCTCTTCGTATTGTCAGCCCGTCTCATCTGTGGGCGAACTCTGTACTTTACCAGCCAAGTACGCTGTCCGATGATGCTGAAGTTCCAATGGTTATCCGTTAGCCGTGCTACAAGCCCAGCATGGTCCCACTAGCCGTATTTTATAATCGTACTATTTTAATGAGTAGAAGCGTGCAGAATGAAATATAATCAAAACAATTATCGTAATAATTAGAACAATCTGTGTACTAGTATTTGAGTATGTAGTATAATTGGTGCTTGAATTTGTCCACAAGACTCTAATATATTATTAATTCCTAAACATATATATTATATACATAAAGTTTTAATGTTTTATGTTAATATTTTTTATATGGTTAGAGAAATGTTATCATTTAGTAAAATCATTATATAGTTTTGTATAATCATTATATACTTGTGTATAATCATTAAACAGTTTTGTATAATCATTATATAAGTGTGTATAATCATTACAAAGTTTTGCATAATTATTATATGATTATGTATAATCATTGTACAATTGTGTATAATAATTATATCCCATTGTATAATCATTACAAAGTTTTGTATAATTATTATATGATTATGTATAATCATTGTACAATTGTGTATAATAATTATATCCCATTGTATAATCATCATATAATTGCGTTTAATTGTTGTATAATTGTGTATGATCATTATATTCTATTGTATAATCATTACATAATCGTGTATAATCATTACATAATCTTTATATAAGTGTGTATAATCACTTCAAAGATTTGTATAGTTATTATATGATTATGTATAATCATTGTATAATTGTGTATAATGATTATATTCCATTCTATAATCATTATGTAATTGTGTATAATCATTGTATAATTGTGTATGATCATTATATTCTATTGTATAATCATTACATAATGGTGTATAATCAATCATTGTATGATCAAGTTGTACAATGATTATACATTTTTTATATAATCATTATGAAGTGGTTGTTTTATTTTGTGTAATGGTTTTATAATTTTTTATAATGATTCTATATTTGTTTAATGATTTATACATTTTATATAATTATTGTATCACATTTTGAGATCATTATCATTTTGTATCATAATTATATAGCATTGTATAGTCATTGAAATTTGCATCACTCATTTAGAACTAGATTGCCGATTTATAAACTGAATCCTTGCAAATCAACATAAGGTAAATATTTAATGTTTATAGAAAGATCTCCAATTACTGTGTTGTATTATTGTAAAGGAAGAATGTAGGGGGGTCAGATTGTTGAGAGTGAAGTTCTAAGCTCACAGCGGGTACCGAATTACTCCCGTTTCAGAACAAGTGAAAAATCTTTTAAGTGTGTCCCTATTATAAATATTTTTTTGTGTTTTTCTTTTTTGAATAATTATTTAAAAAATGAAAAACATTTTTTTTTTAATATTCAAGTCATTCAAGTATTATTTAAGTCTATGAAATTATTATTCACTGTATTAAATTAATTAATTATTAAATTGCACTAAACGAAATTTATTTTTGTACATTTTGGATTTAAAAATATATTCTTTTTTTTTAAGCCTCATGTGATTTTGAAACTTTTAAATTAAATACTAATTCTTTTTCATTGTGATTTATTCTGAGATAAACAATAAAAAAATCTTTAATTAACCAACAGGAAAACTCAAAATTTTCGTGCAATATATTGTATTTGCTCAATGTTTGAAAAATCTGTCTTTCTTTTGTTTATTTTAAAATTAATTTGCACGAGATTATATATATTTTTAAAACCTTTCATAATTATATATAATTTTAGTTCACTTGGTTCACCACTCCATTAGTAAAATAAGAATTGCATATTTTCAATTTCATTGAAATAACTTCACAGCTTTTCTCACAGACATCCACCAATTGATTCAAAATCATATATTTAATTTTGTCAATATCATAGAAGTATCAATAAACTTACTGGTACAAACTTGTACAGTAACACCTCGATTAATTAAGTTGACAAGTTCCGAAAAAACGGCTTACATTGTAGCAGTCAAAAGATCCATTATGTTAAAAAAATCTCCATAATTACATTTTATAATGATATTTTTCTACATCCACAGAAAAGATGTATGTAATGGGCTAATCCTAACTCTTTCGGATAGTTTCACCAATCTAAACTGAGCAAACGCTAAGCTAAGTAAAAATTTACCCTTAGTGGAAGCCTTGACAAAGGATCAAATAATTCCATTTCATTAATACTTGCTCCCCCGCCAATTGTCACTGTCCTTAAAAGCTTAGCCGAATTTAATCCATGAAAAATATGGCTAAACTAAGTGTACCGCTGAGCAAAAATTACGCTCAGTCGCATTGGTGACAGCAAAATTGAGCATTTTGAGCCAAATTTTAACCCTAAACGCCCATTATGGTATCAATGGGGATCGATTGCATCAAATGAGGTAATATTGTACATTTAAATGTGAAATTAATTTGTTATATATTATTAATCTCACTATACATAGTATTCTTTATAACTTTATTATATGATTTCATTCTCTTTATAAACATAGCATAATTCAATAAATTATTGTACAGTATTATTTTTATCTACTACTTTAATAATTTGATTCTACAAATAGCTTAGTTCTTTATTATTATAATTATAAATAAAACATAGTAAATCTTTGCTTTAAATCCTATTTTTATACAAGTTTCTCAAAGAAGCAAAACTTAAGCCAAACGAACTAGGATAATGACACTTGGTAAATTTTTATAGCACTGTTTTGTTTACGGAATTGTTTTGGTTTAAAAAAAAGAACAATGTATTACCACACGTTAAACTCCTATATGTACTCTGTTCACGGAGAAAAAAAATTAGGATCGAAACATTGGTTGAAACGGCTTTAGCTATGTTTAGTGACCAGATCTGAACTGCTAGCTATTTACAAACAATCTTCTTTCCCTTCTCCTTCAGCTTCACAACATTTTGCACTGGCTACGAACAGTTAAAACTGAAAATTATAATTTATATAATATAAAATCTAATTTGAATGGATTTCCTCTCCGTGAACAGTGTATAGGTAATTTCATGCATATATAAATGTTTCATGATTAATTAATTAAAAATTACTTTCTTTCAAAATAATCTCAATTGTAAAAACGAGATTTTATAATGTTTCACAATCGTTAAAACAAATTTGTTGCATTAGGTTTTTTTTTAAATTTTAGGCCCATGTTTTATTCTTCATGCATAATATTAGAAAATTATTATTGTACTACTTTATCCCTACGCAATATATTTTAAGTGCTCACAATCTCACACGCTAATTTGTACGCACACTATTTTTATTATAATACAAATGCGTATTCAAAGTTTTAGAAATGTCTGCATAATTTTTTAGTTTTTGATATGTAGGTTTTAAAAACCGTCCTCTAATGTTTTATGATTTTAAATTCATGCAATTCAACAGAAGTAAAATTTCAATCAATTTATGTTAAAATAAAAATCTAATATATCCTCATCCTGTCCTGTTTACTTCTCAAAATTACACTTTAACCCTGTAGTGTCATTCATATACGGATTTCCGGTAACAACCGGTTTCCGCAACAATGGCTTCTACAAAAATGAGTTTCCAATAAACGTTGATGTTACGTAATCCATATGTTTGCATACAAAGACATTTATATGAACATTTATAGATTGTACATTTTTCAAACGCATACTATGATAAAACATATCCACGGAAACCAGTTTTTTTTAAATCACAAATGATACTCAATGGGTTCTCATTGTGTTGAAGATATTGTCAACTAATCTATGGTTATTCTGGCTGTCGTCTATGGAAATGGCCACAGAGCAAACTGCTTTCGAAGGGATATAAATGAATGAATAAACATTTAATGTTTAGATAAAGTCATTGAGATCTAAAAACATGCTACCATATAACTTGCATGTAGTAAGCAATTTATGAAAATATTTAAAAACAGCTTTCCGGATATTCTTCATTTTGAAAAGTAATGGTTTCTGGAAACAAGCTGGATGACAGCACTACTTTAACTCAAAGCCAATATCCAACCCTTTTCTAACTTAATCCATTTTTCAAAACATTTCTTTTGCTTTTATATATTATTTTTCTCGTGGTGTCCTCTCTTATCGGAGGTTGACTATCGTTAAGGCGTGTTTTTAAAACTCAATTAATTGTATATTACATGTTACAAATGAACAATTTCAAATATTGAGTAAAAACCTGTACGTCATTTCATTATGCTAATTTGAAATGAATCTTTTTATTGAACGAAATGTATTATTGTAGTTATGGTATTTCGATCTGGGTGTTGTGATGACGGTTGTAAGTGCGATGGCTCACAGCTGATGTAAGGGATTGCCAAATAAATTCGTAGGTTAATTTTAAATTATAGTTTGGGATTTCACTTCATATACATTGTCTTCATTTAAAAATCTGTTTTTCAACTGTTATAATATTATTACGAAAGCAAATTTTATAGAATTCTAATTATAGTCCAGTTACCGCAAGAACTACCTTGATTTGTACGAAACATCGGGTTGGCGAGCGAACAGGCAAAGAGAAGGTTGTCGCAACTAGCTGTTATTGATCAAAAACGAAAATCGCCGCTATTAATTTTGCAATATCTTTTCTCTAATAATAAAATGCTAAAAAACCCCCCCATCTGAATGAAGCTTTTATTGTGAGTGTGGCTTTTATGTATTTCCTCAGAGCAAGAATATGTATGGAGAGAGAGCTAAACATTTTTACCCAACCTATACAAATTTACGATAAATCACTTTCTCCGGGTTTTTACGTTGTATACCGTAAAAGAGAAAGAGATAAGACAAGTTCTCACACAATATAGCTCCACTTTTAGGTATGTAAGCAAGTCCCGCGTCTCCGGCGACTCCGCCCACTAGGTTTTGTTATGTGACATAACAGAACTCAACGGTTTTTTAGGTTATATCCTACATTTTTGTTTATAACAATACTGTGAAAAAGTGGTTATACAAATAAACAAAAACATTATGTCGACATGTGCTATGAATGGATGTATAAATATCCTAGCCATAATATCGCCCGTCAGGCAAAAATCATCAATACTGACTACACTAGCGCTCCCTCCTGGTATATTATTGCTCTGAGTGTATTTTATTATCTTGTCGAAAGGGGTATTTCGCCACCTCGATAAAACTGCCGATTAGTGCTACTCGTTGAGTAGCGTACATTATGTTTCACTGCCACTGAGTAACGCTACCTATCAAACCTGTTTTTATCTCCATATTAATTCTATTATAAAAGTTACTTTTTTTTTATGCCATTAAAAATAATGCCTTAATAATAGATTATTTTCGCCCGCTACAGGATGTCCCTGTGTTATGTGGACGGACACTTTGGTTCGATGGAAATTGTAAAAGTAGTACATATTGGTGAGAAAAATCAATCAAATTAAGTAAAAAATATAAACATAATTAAAAAATCTAATTGAATAATAAAAGTAAGAAAAATATTGTCATTTTGCATGTGAAAGAACCGCAGTTTTTATTGTTTCATTCTATTTCTACGTTCGTAGACAAGACTTGAAGTAATAATATGTGCAACATGTGTGAAAGGTGTTTGTTAACGAGTTTTACGATTAGTTACTCGACAGTTTACTCAGCGGTGGTGAAATGACCTCCATGTCCCAAACCTACGAAGTTAAGGTAGTGTTGTCCAGAACTGAAGTGTATATACCATTATTGTAAACCATTTTTGTTTGTTTATCTGGGAATGTTGTTTGTATATTCTGATCGAAATGCAATTAGATCCAATGTTTTTTTTTGTGGAAAATGTTGAATTTTAACAGTTATATTTGAATCATTTAATGAATCTGTTATTATTAACTATGACATTGTTAATGAAAGACGTACAAAAAAACAATTTGTATAAATACGAAAACGAAAAAGATGACGTTACGTGTCGTTTCGAGACTGTACAGAACGACACGCTTAACTTTGCAGTCGAAGGCGTTGCAATTGTAGATATTTTGGATACGAGAAAATCTATGGATTTTAAAAATAGTCGGTTCATTCGTTAAAACCACTTTTGGCTTTCTGCAAAGATAAGCTGTTTGTAACGTGTGGCGCTAAACTCTATCTGCCCACCCTTTCAGAGACGCGTAAAAATGGTGTGTGATGGACACGTTTGTAGAATATTATTATTATTATTTTTTTTTTAATATAGTTAATATTTGCAAATATTCAGGGTTTTCTATTATTTATAAAGCGTTTGAATATTATTATATGATCTTATAATAAGACGGTATCAAAATACCAAATGACAATTCTTATACTCATTAAAAAAATATGTGATTCTTGTAATCATTGTTTGTACGATATTTGCTCCCCTTTCCAACGAACGATCGGCGATCTTGTTCAAAACACGATTGTTGGTTTTAATATTGTTTGGTTAACTTTAAATGAATTGATATTATTATTCTGCATTAAGGTTTGTAATTAAAATATATTATATTGTCTAGGTGCATAATATGTAAACTTGTCTGATGGCGATTTTTGATGTTTTCAAAATAAATAATATTGAATTTATGAAATGAACTTGTTTTATTATTATTATTAACTTGTGCGGTCTGGTCATCGCTTGAAAGCTCAAAGCTTGAAAGCTCAAAGCTTGGAAGCTCAAAGCTTGGAAGCTGAAAGCTTGAAAGCTCATAGCTTGAAAGCTCAAATCTTGAAAGCTTAAAGCTTGGAAGCTCTAAGCTTAAAAGCTCAAAGCTTTAAATCTCAAAGCTTAAAGCTTGGAAGCTCTAAGCTTGAAAGCTCAAAGCTTGAAATCTCAAAGCTTAAAGCTTGGAAGCTCTAAGCTTGAAAGCTCAAAGCTTAGAAACTCTAAGCTTGAAAGCTTAAAGCTTGGAAACCCTTAGCTTGAAAGCTCATAGCTTGAAAGCTCAAAGCTTGAAAGCTCAAAGCTTGAAAGCTCAAAGCTTGAAAGCTCAAAGCTTGGAAGCTCAAAGCTTGGAAGCTCAAAGCTTGAAAGCTCAAAGCTTGGAAGCTCTAAGCTTGAAAGCTCAAAGCTTGAAAGCTTAAAGCTTGGAAGCTCTAAGCTTAAAAGCTCAAAGCTTTAAATCTCAAAGCTTAAAGCTTGAAAGCTCTAAGCTTGAAAGCTCAAAGCTTGAAATCTCAAAGCTTAAAGCTTGGAAGCTCTAAGCTTGAAAGCTCAAAGCTTGGAAACTCTAAGCTTGAAAGCACAAAGCTTGGAAGCTCTAAGCTTGAAAGCTCAAAGCTTGAAAGCTCAAAGCTTGAAAGTTCAAAGCTTGGAAGTTCTAAGAATGAAAGCTCAAAGCTTGAAAGCTCAGCTTGAAAGCTTAAAGCATAAAAGTTCAAAGCTTAAAAGCATGAAAGTTCAGCTTAAAGCATAAAAGCTTAAAGATTGAATGCTTAAAGCTCAAAGCTTGAAAGCTCAAAACCTGATGGCTCAAAGCTTTGAAGACGCATATTCGCCGCCTGTCAAAGCACGCATTGATTCTGCAATGTACATATATCGACGCAGATTGTTTAAATTCCATTTCAAGGCGTCATATATCAAACACCTGTTAAATCTGATTCTGAAATGAATCCGGGTTAGAAACATCAGGCAAATATTTTTAATAATGTTTTACCTCTTCAAGCCCCTTTGCTCCTGGTAGATTGTCCATAAATATTCATTTCTTCGAGTGGTCACTTTTAGACAGAATTTAAATAATAATTTTGATTTTAGACCTTCTCTGCATTATGTGCTCCTGGTGGTTTGGAGATTGTGTTAATTCCATCCCAAGGCTATATTGGACACCTTTTAAATCTGTTTTTTTTTTTATGAAAAGTGAAAAACATTTACCTCTTCAAGCTTTTGTGCTCCTGGTAGATTGTTCATAAATATTATTTTTTTTTTGAGTGGTTAGAGACAGAATTTAAATAACAATTTTGATTTTAGACCTCCTCTGCATTATGTGCTCCTGGTATTATTTTTTTGAATTTTATATTCTAAAATAAAAAGTGAGAAACTTGAGCAAATTTTAAATAATGTTTTACCTCTTCAAGCTTTTGTGCTCCTGGTAGATTGTCCACAAATATTAATTTCTTTGAGTGGTTTTACTTAGACAGAATTCAAGTAACGATTTAGATTAACCTCCTCTGCATTATGTGCTCCTGGTATTATTTTTTTTGAATTTCATATTTTAGGACAGAAGATTTCTAAAATAAAAAGTGAGAAACTTGAGCAAATTTTAAATAATGTTTTACCTCTTCAAGCCCCTGTGCTCCTGGTAGATTGTCCGTAAATATTCATTTCTTTGAGTGGTTTTACTTGACAGTTCAAGTAAAAAATTAGATTTTAGACCTCCTCTGCATTATGCGCATATTATTTTTTGGTAAATTTTATTAAATATTTTTTTTTATTTCTGAACTTAAAATGACTTGTGAGCTGCAAACTTGACGAAATACTAGCAGGAATTCGACATAACATATTTGATTCGTATAAAATAATATATAGTATATTTTCGGCACGCTCTAGAGTGATATCGCCCTGGTGAAAGACCACCATTCAGAATCGAAACGTTGCTTAAAATGGCTTTAGTCGTTTTTGGTGACCAGATCTGAATAGCCAGATACTTCCCAATAATAATAATAATAATAACCGTGAACTTATATAGTGCAGTTTTGTGATATTTCACCTCAAGTGCGCACCTTCCTCTTCCCAATCTCCTTCCCCTCCCCACTACCTCACAACATACCTCGGTTGGGGATGCCATAGTCTCACTGGCTCCAGATGGTTGGGAGCAGTTGGGACTTGTGCGGTATTCACTATTATAAAATGTATTTGAAGCGTGACAAACAGCATGGGCGAGTGTTGATTCTTAAATTAGCGATCAGCGAGTAGCAAGTGCGTTCACTGGTCAGCGTTCCGAATGAGATCATTAGCACGCAAGAGAGGATGGACCGCCATACAACTCTGTCTTGGCACACACTCCTTGCTTCATTCTCATTCATACATCGTCTCATACATACTCTTGTTATTCTGACTCTTGACATGGCCTGACTCAAGTATTTGATTCACTTGATCGTGTCATGTCTTCCTTCAGGCGTCCCCGACCTCTTCTTCCATTCACTTTCGCGTCATATATTCTTTTCACACTCCTTTCTTTGTTTATTCGCTCTACATGCCCAAACCATCCAAGTGTCTCTTTATTAATCCTATTCACTACGCTTACATCAGCCTTGCATTCTGTCCGGGTATCCACATTTTTAACAAGGTCATACATGGTTTTACCGCACGTACACCTCAGGGATCTCATTTCTACAGCATTCAGTCTACTTTCATCCTTCCTCTGCCAGTTCCATTCCGCACTGCCATATCAGGGATGGTTTCAGCACTCCACCGTGGACTGCTAGCCACACAGGGATCTCATTTCTACAGCATTCAGTCTACTTTCATCCTTCCTCTGCCAGTTCCATTCCGCACTGCCATATCAGGGATGGTATCAGCACTCCACCGTGGACTGCTAGCCACACAGGGATCTCATTTCCACAGCATTCAGTCTACTTTCATCCTTCCTCTGCCAGTTCCATTCCGCACTGCCATATCAGGGATGGTAGCAGCACTCCACCGTGGACTGCTAGCCACACAGGGATCTCATTTCCACAGCATTCAGTCTACTTTCATCCTTCCTCTGCCAGTTCCATTCCGCACTGCCATATCAGGGATGGTTTCAGCACTCCACCGTGGACTGCTAGCCACACAGGGATCTCATTTCCACAGCATTCAGTCTACTTTCATCCTTCCTCTGCCAGTTCCATGCCGCACTCCATTGTAGACTGCTAGCTTCTAAAAAGACTAAAACTGCGTGGATTCTTGATGTGTTTAGAAAGACAGTTTTTTTATAGGGAAAACAAAACATTCAAATGGTATTAAAATAAAAATTCATTTAGTTATTTTTTTATTTACAACATGGAGGAGAAGCATTTTAAAAATAATACAAAACTGACGTTTCTTGCAAATATACACTTCCCAACACAAATAATCAATCCTTCTTTACTATTGGTTATTGGTGTCCATTGGATTATTCTATTCTATAATACACGAAGACTTTAATTTAAAAAAAAATATTTTCAAAAAAGTAGTTCAATTATTGAAAATATTTAAAAAATAACACAGGGAAAGAGTAAAGCGCAATTTTGTCAAATTTACCCAAAAAATATCATAAACAAAATATTTTTATGGCCATTAAAAAAAATTATCATACTGTTGGTTTGTAAAGAAAATATACAAAAAAAAAATATATTATCACAATTAAAAATATATCACTGAAGATTATAAAAGATTAAACAAAAAAAAAACTACTGGAATAGAAAAATTATTAGTGTTTTATTTATCTCCAGAAATTAAATTCAATTTAGCCAATTTGACAAAATTAAAGTTTTTTTTTTTTGTTTGTTTGTGCGTTATAATTTTTTCGTTTTGGCTTAACTTTTTAAATTTAAAATATCTGAAGATACTATTTTCAAAGAATGATTCAAGTAGCACAATATTTAAGGTAGTAATTAATACATTGAAAATGGAATGCTTTAAAAAAGCACAATATAAAAAATAGAGTTGAAAAATCATAATATTAAAAATGTATAAAATGGAAAATTAGGCCTTTTTCTCACAAGTTAAGTTTTTAATGCTTGTCAACCTCGTATTTAAAAATCGTTTTTCTTGTTGAGCAGTTGATGAAAAAAAAAAAAAAATACGGTTTCCTGACTTACTCTTCGACAGATAAATTAAAGTATCAAAGCTGCATAGCTTACGATGGAACAGACATTTCCAGCCGAAAATAGGGTAAGTTATCCAAGAAATTAAATACTGAAAAAGCTGTGGAAATTTCACGATTTCAGAGCTCGTCGTAGTTTTGCTGCTTCGTACAATCAGATTTTTCCACTTTCGTTAAATCTGCAAAAACTTTCAAACGGCGAGCTCTGGCGTCATGAAATTTGCAAAGAATTTTCTTTCAGGAATTTCTACGACATTTTTTCATGACGATTTTCAGCTTTCAACTTTATTTCCATCATGAGGTATGGATCTTTAAATTATGAATTATACCGTCTAAAAAAAAAAGGAAGAAACACCATGTTTTTCTATCCAGTTCTGAGTCCAGCTAGTTCCATATAAAGCCGCGATGATCAAAATTACTTCTTGTGTGAAAAAGGTTTTAAAACAAAAATTGTATTGAAAAAAAGTGTCCATTACAAAACTGAAATATGTAATTTTTTTTCTATTATATTTGGAAGAATGCTACATTGATAAGGTATTTAATTATAGAATACATGTAGATACAACATTATGTACGCGTACATATGATTCATATTCATGTTCAAACGCCTTTCCTTCCGTATAAACATTACAAAAGTGTCAAATATCTCGTCGTGATTCTAGCAAAAACATCACGCATTCGCGCCTTTGAAAAAAGATTGCACCTCGTTGTGCCGTTACATATTACGTTATTTTATTATTAATATGCGTTCATCGTATATAAAAATCCTTAATTTCTAAACTGGTTACACATATTCACACCTTTATATAAATACTATTACTAATACAATCAAAGAGAGATAAATTATATAATTTAAAATAAAAAATCAATTCAGATTTATTTTAAAATGCCGTCTTTCTTTTCTATATTTTATTTTTAATAACTTCTAGTAGGTAGGTACTATTTTTTGGCTGTTTTTAAAAATTTTAAGAGATCAGAAACAAAAAACGAAAAAAAACATCAAAATAGCAAGAATTATTTTTTTTTAAATATTAACTTTGAAAAAATTCCAAGCTTTCCTATTTAAATGCCTTATGTATTCAAAATTTTCCAAAATCTCTACGCATATTACTTCACAGGATACCGATCACAATTTTTACGGTTCACTGCATTTTTGTGCCTTTGTCAATTTAATTTTGAAAAAAAAAAATACGATTTATAACAATGAAGTTATAATGCAGTAAAACTTCACATATTCAAAATTATTTTTCGCAGAAAATGAATAACTTAAGTCAGCTGTAACAATGTAAATTCTTATTGTACGTTCAATAAGTACATGTAGAATTAATAACACTTTAATTAAAAGTTACAGTAAAATGTTACAAGAATGTCAAAGCTTAAGTAAAAATTAAACAAGAATGTTACAGCTTAAGTTTATATGACATTGGAATGATACAAATGATCGAAGAAGTAACAGCTTATGTTGAACTGACATAGATTTAACTGATTGAATTCAAATGAGACACAAATGTTACAGCTTATGAAAGATAAGAATGTCACAAATGAGTTGAAATGATATAAGAATGTTACAGCTTAAGCTCAAATGATACTTGAATGTTACAGCTTAAGTTCAAATGACACTAGAATGATAAAAGCTAAATTCAAATGACACAAGAATATTGCAGTCCATCGAAAAGCTGGGAAAAGTCAGCAATCGATGTTTTTGTAATAATTACGTTAAATGCACCAAATTCATAAAAAAATTGTTTAAAAAAACCAGAATCTACAAAAGAAAATACAGTTTAGCAACTAGTGACTTTTTACAGCAAGTCAACATTATGTTACAAAAAACAATGTAAACTAAATATATTTATCAAATTCAGTGTAAAGTTAGACCAACTTTTTTTATTGTATCGTTATAATGTAGTTATATTTTTTTAATACATATTATAACTTCAAAGTAATATGTAATACAAAAAACTTAAATAACTCACCACATGCCTATAAATATTTTAAATTGTACCGTAATCTAGAGGAAATTAATGACTTAGTGGTATATTTAGATTATATACCAAAAAAAGGCAGTCGTAAATTTACACAATATACGATATTTCTTTAAAAAAAAACCTTACCATATTAGTATCTTAAAATCTAGAATAAATACTTAGTGAAATACATTTTAATTTATAACTTATATGGATAATATTTTTATAATATATTTCACCTACAAAGCCTAATTTGAAATATTTAAAATTCAACCGTTCTTATATACCATTCTGTGTCGTCGTTTGATGCAACGTTTTAAAAATTGTTTTTGGAAGATTTTTCAACGAATCTTCGTCTATTGTTTGATTGTGAAGGATTTCAAAAAACCTTGTCCTGGCTAAAGAATCTGCAGATTGGAGGCAAAATAACCTCGACAATGTCCGACCTTCTACACGAGAGGCACGACAACAAGACGGAAAAGTGAAGTGAGGTACGTCGTGTCAAAATCAGCGGTCTTTACGTGTCAAATAAATATATACGCAAAAAATAATTAATACATAAGCACGAAATATATTTCGTAGATATAAATTTTGCACTAAAAATATCACACAAAAATTAAACATCCTCTTGGCGTCAACGATAATGCTGTTATTGAAAATGAAAGAAAAATATTTTTGAAAATTATAAAAGTAAGTAGTTGTGAAATAATGTTTCAAAAAGGGTAACAGATTATCAATCGGAAGTCATTTGTTTCTCATAATTATTATTGTTTATAAAATTTCTTCGCCGATATTACGTACTGCGTAAATAATGGTTAAGTTATTATTTATTATAATTTTTACTTAACAGGAGGAAAGACAATAATAATAATAATAGTTTTACAAGTTAACACAGCTTTATGATAAATATTACATTGTGTAATATTATGCCACGATGTTTTAAATATGCTTTGCCAATGGTTTTAAACTAATATTTTTAGCATTCAAAAGTGAACTGTGTCAAATCAGATTAAATTATTCTTAAACTACATGCAATGATTCACAAATCTTAGTAAATTATACTTAAATCATACGCAGTGATTCGATTCTTGTACCACAAATTGATCATTGAACTTAACGCAATGTTAATTTTCTGGCGACTAGTGAAAACTTCTGATTTGTTTGTATAAAGCGGATTAAAATCGAACATTCGAAATGCCGGTCTAGTCATTTGAATTTCGCGCCGCTGTACCGTTGTCTCTAGCGTTGTGTGCGTGAGGTTATCCCATATGATTTCAGTTTGTGCGTCGATACGTACACTCGTAATCATATAAACACTGTGTTGGTATGTGTGAGCACGGTGAGATGCCTTTTGATTTTTCGTTATGTCTCACTATTGACGATATGAGAGGCCCATCCTGAAATCTATTGTATATTTATGTATTTCATCGTACTTAAGATGAAACAGAGCACACATAAAGATAAGCCAATCATAAATCTGTCACGAAATAAGAGAGTTATAACAGTTTAAAGTGATGAGTTAGGAATGTCAAAAAGAGTGTCGCGTATTGATGTAATTTTGTTTACGCAAGGATCGCGGCGTAAAGGTTAAACAACGTACAATGGTCACAAAAACATCCAACAAGTTATTTCATAAGGTTAATGGCTGAAAAATTTCATCCCTATACAAACCACCACAAAGAAGTTTTCAATATTAAAATGAAAAATTTAATTTGACTGCGGAAAAGATTTTTTTAAAAACCATCGACAAAATAATTCTTTGACATATCCACATTTTAATACATTCGAGTACGCTCTAAGTTTAGGTTTATAAGAATGTCCTAGAAATTATTTATAAAAGTTTATAATATTAATATGTTACATTAGGTTATTATATAGACGGACGCCCAATTGTTCTAAAAACAACAAGTCGACACCGTCAAGTTATTTATAAAGTTATTTCATAATTAAAATATTTGTGTAATGGTATCACACATTCATAAAGAACAAACATATGGCATAGACAAAAGAACCACCGTTAAATTTTAACATTTGGATATTGTGTTCCATTTGAAAATAGAATCTCAATTTGGATATTATGTTTCATCCCAAATTTGAATTGCAATTCGGATATTGTGTTAAATTTGAACCAACATTTGGATATTATGTTCCATTTCAAATTTGAATTGCAATTCAGATATTGTGTTCCATTTGAAAATAGAATCTCAATTCGGATATAATGTTTCATTTCAAATTTGAATTGCAATTCGGATATTGTGTTAAATTTGAATCAACATTTGGATATTATGTTCCATTTCAAATTTGAATTGCAATCCGGATATTGTGTTCTATTCTTAATTTGAATCAACATTGGACGTTATGTTTTATTTCAAATTTGCCCTTGAGGTGATTTTCCCACAAAAACGGCGCTATAAAAGTTATCCATTTATTATTATTATTATTTTAAATTTGACTCTACATTCGGATATTATATTTCATTTCAAATTTGTTCTATTTAAATTTGAATCAACATTCGGATATTGTATTCCATTCCAAATTTATTCAGGATTCGGATATTGTGCTCCGAATAACTGGGGCAAATGACATTTGTCGGTGGTTCCTTCTGACGTAGAGGGGCCAGTTTGTTTGTTCTGTATCGATGCGTTCACAACACCTAGACCTAATTACAATGATAATATATTATTGTGTATAATAATTTAATTGCCGTAGAAAAGAATTGTCGCCATGCTATAAAAAAACTTGATTCAGTCGCCAACTTTATAAATATCTTTCGTTATAAAAACCTTACCCAACATTACAACAAGCAAACGATCAAATTCTTACGAGACATTTCATTTTACGATGCCTTCAGGCATTTCGGCCGAGTACAGCTACTAGCAGCGTCTACAGGCAGATGCATCTTGTTCAAATTTCTCACTAAACGTTGCATTTATACAGATTCAATTGTTGTTAAGCTCAAACTCTTTCATTTTCTATATTAAATCATAAGTAGAGTAACTTTTTGACAATGTAACGATGTAGATACCCTCAGTACTGCCCTGGTGATATACCGCCATTTATTTAGTTGTGTTTGGTGACTAGATACGAATAGCCAACTTCTTTCCAAACTCTCCCCATTTCCGTCAGCCGAATAGCATGCTTCGAATTGGGGATGCCATAATCCCACTAGCTCTCTAGGCAGTTGGGACTGTTGGGCGGTTATCACATAAAAAAGGAGGCAAGTCAAACATTGCACCGTAGCTGGGATTGAATCTGCAATCGTGCAAGTTTTAGGTGTTTGGGTTGCATAACCTAAAATAAATTGTTTTATAATTATGAATGTCTCTTTTAGAACCAATCGAATGCTTTCACAAGCCTAGCTTTCATTTTGAATATCTATGGGGAAAATTAATTTTAACATTACAAAAGCGATATTGAGAAAAATTCCATTTAAAAAAAAAATCATATTCAAATCAATATTCTAGCAAATTTGTATATCAAATACAAAAACATGTCTGATTAAACAACACATCTCAGGAATTGAATTAAACGCAACGTTTCTTTAAGTGAATGCCTGAGAATTTTTACTGAAAAATAAAGATTTTGAATGCGATACATTTTTGAAGTTTATTTAATGTTTTGTTTAAAATTGCATCCGTCGGTCTATTACTCTCGGCTCTTCAAATTAAATGTATCAATTCAGATGTGGCGCCTTTTAAAACCAGCGATACTGGATGCTTCAAATTGAATTGTTCAAAACATTGTCGGGTCAGAGTATCGGCTGTGTAATCCCCGTATGCAATCTACAATCTTTGAAGAGTCCTGGCCGCATCTATGAAATGCCTGCCAGCTCCTGCTGTCTCCCTACGATTCCTTATACTATCAGCTATAAAAACTTTAGATCTCCCAAGACTCATTCGTTTTGCAGGTTTATTATTAAAAACCCTTTTTAATGGTTGGAGTTCTGATGAATCCTAATGTACAGCAGCGAGGCGACTGGCAAAGGAAGGACCAAAGTAGACTGAACACCGAGAAATGAGATCTATGAGGCATACGTGTGGTAATACCATGTACAACCGTGTTACAAATGTAGAGTTACGAAGAGAACGAGACGTTGATATAATCGTAATTAATAAAATACGAAAGGGATGCTTAAATGAAAGAGACGGACAGGAGAATACATTACGCGCACGTGGAAGGAAGAAGTGGGGGATACCCCAGGAAGACACGACACAATCAAGCGCCCTTGAGATGATTTTTCACGAAAACGGTGCTATAAAAATCATCCGATTATTATTATCATTAGGTGAATCAAATATTTGAGTACGAATAACAGAGAAGTATAATTAAGAATGAAACGATGAATGTGCGCCGAGAGAGACGTGTGGCGTTCCGTCTTCTCTGCCCGTCCCTGTGGAGAATGACGCTATGGTCAGTGAGTAAAATTTTTCGATTGTGGACTAACTTCTATCATTACTGTATGCCCTGCCCGACGGAGATGTCCCAATAATACAAACATTGTTATTGACAAATTACGGGGACATTACACAGCCTTGTCTCGCGCCACTTTACGTTACATTTCAACTGCTCACATAAAAAAACAACAAAATGTAGCACAACATTCAAAAAAGAAAAAGATGAAATAATAATGTAATAAATGCGTGGGATGGTATGGTTAAATGCAGGATTACACAAATGTAGAGGATCCACGGGGCAGAGATGGCGGTGCCTCGTCTTGTCCCCCCCCCTCTTCCTGTCGCTAAGTCTTTGCTCTTTCGTCTTTACTCTTTGATAATAATTGGCCGCGGGTAGCGATGGTGATTACGCTAGTAGTTGTTCGCCCGTCGCAATTACCTTCTCGCCAACTCCATTTTGACAGCTGTGAAAGAAAAAAATATTAAATTAATAAAACAATACACTCGCGAAATTGCACTGCGATTAATTTCTTTGGTAACAAAACCATTTGAAATTTTTTGGCATAATCAAGTAAAATATTCAAATCTAACATTATGTAAAATCACCCCGGGAAATGCACATTTCAAGAAATGCTGTTCAAAGAAAAATTAACCACCATTAACAAAAAAATAGAGAATTTGGTAAATCCAACGCCAAGTTTTTTTTTTTCACCTGAAGGTGACGCTGGATCTGCAGAGGCTGAATCATTTAATTACAGTCAACCTACATAACCTGTTGGATGTCAAAGTGATAATCTGTTAGGTTAGGTTAGGTTAACCTACCTGTCCAAACATTTCGCTATTCGATTTCCATATTCAACAACACCGTGTTAGAAACAATTGACAATCAAAAAGAAGAGTTTTGATGTGAAAAAACGTGTTGCTCGTTGGTTCTTTTCGCTTTTTCGTCGGTTTGTTCCCCAAATAATATAAAATAACTGTAATGTTTTGCGAATAAGAAGACTTAAATCAGTGTATGCGTTACGTTAATAATACAATTGTGTATAAAGACTTCAAGAACTTTCAACGTCAACTTAATCGGTGAGTGAATGGTTTCCCATTTTTCCTAAGTCCATAATTTTTTTTCAGAAGCTACAATTAGACACTTCTATCAAGTAGTATAGTTTGTCGTTTACAATCCACTATTTTCCAAAGTCATCTGAAGCTGAAAACACATGCGGTGTTTCGCTTTAAAATGATTTATAAGGTCTGTACCGGATGGGGACGCGGGACGTTAAAGACGAGGATATCCAATCCAAAGAGTCCTCGCTCTCTAATTTTAGCGCGCCCGTGAGCTCGTACGCCTATGCTCTCTCTGTCAGTAGTTCAGTGATAATGAAGGATGCGGGGACTGAGGGGAGCTTCATATTTACGTTGAAGTGCTGAACCAGCCCCCCGCTCTCCACATCCTGGTCCACCGTCCGCAGTCTGTCATCTCAAGTGGCTGGATCCGAGAGCCAATCACGACAAAAATCTAGAATTGTCAGCCCCAGACCCGTGTCTCATTATGTTTTAACCAACTTTAGATTTATATTGTGAGAGTTTGGCCGTAGGTAGCTCCAAATAAAGTAAACAGAAAGATCGGCCGAGCTCTCTTTAGCTTAATTAATAATAAGAATCAATAATTTGTCTAGACATAAGTTCATTGTTATAATGTCTCCCAAAAATGTCGGGCTTGAGACCCCTTCTAGTTGTATTTGTCATTTTTTATTGGAATTAATAAAAATGTGGGGAAAATGCAGCTTAGGCTGAGCGAGAGAACTTGAAAGGGTGAATAGCTGGCATTTTTTTGTTTCATCCGCTGCAAAATCTGTAGCCGGATTACACAACGAATCTAAAATCACAAAGCCAAAGAAAATGGGTTGCATTCGTCTCCGGCCCGCCTGAAAGGACAGGAGTAGGGCGCCGGGTATAAATACGAGTGCAATAACCTACTCAGGTCACACTCTCTCGCCACACTACAAGATTCACCTTTCGACTCCGCTCTGCCTACTGCTGCCTTCCATCTGATCTACTGACCGCGTGAGTGTCCACAGTTTGCCGCGATGGACATACCCGCCGGTGGGAAATAGTGAGAAACACGCGCTGCCAAGTGTCACAAGTGTTTGGACAGGCACTACACACGTACGTGTAAGTTACGGACAAATTGCGGGGGTAGGTACGTGTCGTTTGTACCACCACAAGCTACTGCATGACCCGTCACGGTATCGTGGTCCCCGCCGCCGCGAGTGAGACTGTAAGCACCACGTGGTTTGCGCAAAAAGCAGTGCTGTTAAAAATAGTGCCAGTTACGATAAGTGGTCCAGACGGACAAGCGTCGGTGCATGCGTTACTCGATGAAGGGTCGACCATAACACTTGTCGATGCCGACCTCGCTAACGACTAGTAGGTGCGAGCGTGTCCCACCCGCTGGATTCGCATACATGGCGCCAATGGAATGTGCTCGTCGGATAGCGCTTCACAACGAGTGAAAATTTCAGTGCGCTGGAGACGGAGAGGAATACGTTATTACCGCCAATACGGTTACGAACTTAGATCTCCCGCAACAACTAGTGGCTGGAAGTCGGCAAGTGAAACCGCTGGATTCTTATCGGCCAAGATAACGCACATCTTATCGTTTCGCTGGAGGTTCAAGAAGAAGACGGCGGCCGTATGATGTCACGGACAGCTTTGGGTTGGATCAAGCACGGGGCACAAGTCAGAGCCTGGAAAATGGTACCACGCTGAGCCTCACAGGAGAGGCAGCCGACGCAGACCGACAAATCAACGAACTTGTAAAACATCATTTTTCAGTTGACTCACTCGGTGTTACTACCGCGAGCCGGGTTTCCGCGGATATACAGCGCGCGGAGGCTCATGGCAATACCACTCGCCCCCTTACCCTGGGTCAGTGGGAAACCGGGCTTTTGTGGAAAGAAGATAATACGCGGCTGCCCGACAACCGCCAGTGCGCAGTAAATCGGCTCGTCCTTAGAAAGAAAACTAAAAAAGGGAACCCAGCCTAGCAGTGGCATACACTGAGAAAATCAAGCGACTAACTGAACGCCGGATATGCGATCAAACTGTCCGAATCTGAAGCAAGCACGCCGTCCGGAGAAAATGGTACTTGCCACACTTTTCGGTAATAAACCCGAACTGTCCCGGCAAATTGAGAGTTGTATTCTGACGCCGCAAGTCGTTGCCGCGGTACCTCGCTAAATGATCGATTGTTAACCGGCCCAGACCTCTTTATCATCGCTTTTGGGCAACATATTGCGCCCGGGAGGGAAAGATTGCCGTAGCCGCTGACATAGAAGAGATGTTTTTATAAAAAATTAAAAAGGAAGATCAGATGTCCCAATTATTTCTATGGCGAGATACACCACACGAACCGCCAAGTACCTACATGTTGACTTCGATGATGTTTGGTGCTACGTGTTCTCCTAGTAGCGCCCCACGCACACGGTAGCCAGAGCTAGCCGAGTTCCCGCCGGCGGTACAGTTAAAGTTCTATATGGATGATTATTTAGACGCCACGGATACAGCGAAGCGAGGCCGCTACGCTAGTACGAGACGTAAGCGCCCCTGCTAGCTAAAGGAGGTTTCTACCTAGCTAGTTGGGCCTCCAACGCCCCCGCAGCAATTCAAAGCATACCGACGGAAAACGTGCGCAATCAGCCATCGCATCAACAACGGCGCCGGCGCCAATACAGAAAAAGGTGCTAGGTCTAGCATGGGACCCGGTTAGCGATCACTTTATATACAAATTTAAAGAGACCGAGACGCATGAACTCAGCCGTCCACCCAACCAAGCCGGCAACTACTGAGTACCGTATAATGAAAATATTTGACCCTGTAGGGTTCGGTAGCCTGCCCTCACGGTACGGTCAAAAATCTTACTACAAGATGTCTGGAGGTCAAATATAGGCTGGGACGAGCAGATCAAGGAAATTCACGCTACAAGGTGGGGCGAGTGGATCAAAGCGTTGCAGCAGAACGAAATTAGGATTCCGAGGCGCTGCCTTCTACAAAAAGAAAGGGAATTTCCAACTACATCTCTTCTGTGACGCTTGGAGGCTGCTTGTTGCGCGAATAGCATACCTCGTCGAGACTTGTCGGAAGGTAACTACTCAACCTTTCTAGCGTAGCAAGTGTAAGGTGGCGCCTCTAAAACCGCTTATCGATTCCGGCTGGCCTTGAGCTCCAAGCGGCGCTAATGGCCGCCCGCCCGCAGATAGCATTAAAAAGAAATGCAGTGCCGGATATATCGCACTACGTATTGGACAGACTCAACTACGGTCTTGTGCTGGCTGCGAACGGACCCAAGGAGCTACTCAGCCTTCGTCTCCAACCGCTTAGGTGAGATCGATGATCTAACAAGCGTCACCGACTGGAGATGGGTTCCTACTAAAACAACCCAGCTGACATCGGGGACCCGCTGACCGGATATGCCCGATCTCTCACCCGGTGGAAGGTGGTTTTCAGGACCGTCCTTCATCACCACACCGGAGAGCGAGTGGCCCGTGCAGAAAAAAACCACCACATACAACCAGACGAATCCTCTCACCTTGGAGACGAGGCCTAAATTTACGGGCCTTACTATAATACAGGAGGACGCTCTACCCGCCATCGAGCGATTTTCTTCGTGGAATCGGCTCATCCGCTCAACTGGATGGATGCTAAGATTTATCAGGCGGTGTCGAGAGGGACCCCGCCGAGCCCCACGTGCAGGGGGCCCCCTCGCGCTGAGGAAAATCCGCGCCGCCGAGACTCACTGGGTCAAAAAAATGTCAAAAAGAAACCTTCGGCGTGAAATACACCGTAATGCCCCTGGCGCCGGTCGGTATCGGCTCAACGCTGCTTAACACCTTTTCTCGGACAGGACGAGATATTACGATGGGCTCGCGGCTGAATGCCGCCAAAGGGGTAGCACAAAGTGTGCGAACTCCGGTCATATTAGACGGAGATAACCCGTATACACGCTTGCTTATACGCCACTACCATCATAAAGGGGACCACGCAAGTACGGAGAAAGCAATGGCAGACATACGAAATAGTTTTTTTGTGCTCAAATTACGCATAAATATCAGAAAAATTGCGCATAAGTTTCGTATGCCGCATGCGGAAAGAAAACCGCATCCGCCTCTAATGGGACAACTACCCGCTGCTCGAATCGCTCACCATATTCGCCCTTTCACTAATTGTGGGCTCGATTACTTCGGGCCAGTACAGGTCACCGTCGGCCGGCATCGCGAGAAAAGATACGGGGCCTTATTCACATGCCTTTCCACTCGAGTCGTGTTCATTTTAGAGTTGGCCCATTCCCCTAAAAAGCCGACTCAACTATCATGGTGATTCAAAGAATGACGGCTCGTCGAGGACAACCCGCAGCAATATATTCCGGATAATGGGACTAACTTCCACGGAGCAGACCGGGGGAAATGAAGGAAGCACTTTTAGCCTTGCACGAGGACCCGCAGTTCGAGATCATATTGCCACTCAAGGAATCGAGTGGCACTTTATCCCTCCAGTATCACCCACACATGGGGGGAGCTTGGGAACGCCTCGTGTGCGATCAGTAAAAGGGCCCTAGAAGCGGTCTTAAAAGAACGAGCCCCGAGAAGAGACCTTGTTGACGGCCATGGCGGAAGCAGAATTTGCGGTAAATAGTAGGCCGGCTGACCCACCTGTCAGTCGACCCCCTGATGACGAGCCGCTGACGCCTAACCATTTCCTTCTGGGGTCTGCGGGACGCCGACCACCTATCACTCTACGGTCCTAAACAAGAAGAGATTTGCCTCGCGACGACAGTGGCGCATCAGCCAGCAGATTGCCGACATGTTTTGGCGAAGATGGTTGAAAGAATATCTCCCTACACTAGCTGCCCGACCTAAATGGCAATACCGGAGCACTCCGATACAGAAGGATGACCTAGTGCTGATAGTTGACCCGGCCCTACCGCTCAACAGTTGGCCCCGGGGACGGGTCACTGAAGCCACGCCCGCGGCTGACGGCCAAGTACGAACCGTTCGTGTAACGTACCAGTACCGGTGAGTACACGAGACCAGCTGTGAAAATCGTCGTCCTCCTTCCAGCCCTACCGGCCGAACTTCCTGCAGCAGACACAACTTCATCGTATCGCCGGCGAGGAGCTGGCCGCCATAAGGGCTCCGTCACCCACGACCCCAATCCTAGCTGACCAGGGCACAACTGAGCTGCACCGGGGGGAGAGTGTACCGGATGGGGACGCGGGACGTTAAAGACGAGGATATCCAATCCAAAGAGTCCTCGCTCTCTAATTTTAGCGCGCCCGTGAGCTCGTGACGCCTATGCTCTCTCTGTCAGTAGTTCAGTGATAATGAAGGATGCGGGGACTGAGGGGAGCTTCATATTTACGTTGAAGTGCTGAACCAGCCCCCCGCTCTCCGCATCCTGGTCCACCGTCCGCAGTCTGTCATCTCAAGTGGCTGGATCCGAGAGCCAATCACGACAAAATCTAGAATTGTCAGCCCCAGACCCGTGTCTCATTATGTTTTAACCAACTTTAGATTTATATTGTGAGAGTTTGGCCGTAGGTAGCTCCAAATAAAGTAAACAGAAAGATCGGCCGAGCTCTCTTTAGCTTAATTAATAATAAGAATCAATAATTTGTCTAGACATAAGTTCATTGTTATAATGTCTCCCAAAAATGTCGGGCTTGAGACCCCTTCTAGTTGTATTTGTCATTTTTTATTGAATTAATAAAAATGTGGGGGAAAATGCAGCTTAGGCTGAGCGAGAGAACTTGAAAGGGTGAATAGTTGGCATTTTTTGTTTCATCCGCTGCAAAAATCTGTAGCGGATTACACAACGAATCTAAAAAATCACAAAGCCAAAGAAAATGGGTTGCATTCGTCTCCGGCCCGCCTGAAAGGACAGGAGTAGGGCGCGGGGTATAAATACACAAACACTAACAACAGAAGGTTTGCCCAAATAATGATGGAAGCTTTTTGTTGATTTTATGTCTTTATATCATTAAAAATGTGAAAATTCTAAAATTCGGTCAAAAATATTTAAAACTGTTGGAATACCTCTGAAAAGTGATGTTTAATAATCTTTGTTTGGTCTTATATGAACATTCACGCATAGCACATATCACCATCATATTTGATTTATTTGTATAACCACTGCAAGTGTTTTAATCAACACAAATATAGGGAAATAACCTCAAAATCCGTTGACGTAAGTTATGCGAGTCGATGATGTGAAGTTAGCGCAGACGGAGAACATCCTTACATACTTAGAAGTGCTGCGATATTATGTGACAACTTTTCTTGTCTATTTCTCTCTCATAGTATACGACGTGAAAACCCGGAGAAAGTGATTTATCGCAAATTTGTATAGGTTGGGTAAAAATATTAGCTATACTTCCTTATATCGTTAGTCCAAGTCTCTGTACATAGTATAATATGCCATAGATTGTGTGTAGTTAGTAATAAGATGGAGCCTAGGAATTAAGATTTGTACAGCGCCCCTTAGGTGATTTTTCACAAAACCAGCGCTATACAAATTATCTAAATATTATTAGGTGCATGTCTGAAACCGTAAGCCAAGCTGATGCAAAGTGTATGCAGGTCTATTAACTGGCGTATCTTTGGAAATGCGAGAATTAGAGGACCGAGAGTAGGAGGAAACGCACCTGTGATAATCTCCTGTTTGATGGAGCTGACCTGGGCGCGCACCTCCCGCAGCACCTCCTGCTTGAAGGCCTCCCACTCCACGGGACCCACGCACATGCCTTCGCCCGAGCCGTTCACCTGCAAAAAGAATGTGACAAAAAATATTGTAAAAAATATTGCGATTTATAAATAAGTCTTAATTGGCCACTTTTTAAAAGAAACGATAAATTTATAATGTATCAATGAATGATTAATAATAGACCAAAGATAATTTGTGCCCTTCAAAATAATTTAAAACGTGCCTAGTAATCTAGTTATGACAGTCAAAGGCAATATATATATATATTTTTTATTATTGTACAACAGATATAAACCCAATAACAAGTACAATGGAACAACAAGTAAGCAATTTCAAATTATAAAAATTTTAAATTAATAAGTTTTTTGAACTTCTGTAAATTATCGGAAAATATATCAATATATATAGATGATGTATTTAACAGAATTATCCCTCTTGTCATGCTATACTGTGCCAAAACATCTGTCCGACCATAGGGTATTCTGAACATTGGATGATTTCTGCTGCGGCAGTATTTTTCTGGCACGAATAAGCAGTAGCATGCCAAGAGGTATGGACAGTCGATTAAGTGATTTATAATTTTAAAGCCTATTGTCATGAGACCAGCATTGCGCCTAGCCTCTAAGCTTTGATAATGTGTCTCCTCGAGTAGTTCCATGTGATGCATGAACATAGGGTATGTTCCGTGCAAACGCATGTACACATACCTGAGGATTTTTTTTTTTATCTGTTCCAACATATTTTTTGATTGTCATATAACCGCACTCTACTAGAGCATTCTTATAGTAATTTTCAGGTTATTGATAAAATTTTGAAGATGTCGGCAAATGAGACATCAAAATTAAACTTAACTAACAAACCATCACAGAGTTTCTCCGCAGGGGTAGGCAGAGAGGACGGACTGACACACTACTCTGTCTTGGCACACACTCCTTCTTTCATTCACATTCATACATCGACTTATGCATACTCTTCTGTTATTCTTTGACTATTGACGTGGCCCGACTCAAGTATTTGATTCACTCGATCGTGCCGTGTTGTCTTCATCGGGCGTCACCGACTTCTTCTACCGTTCATTGTTGTCATATATTCTCCTTACACTACTTTTTTTGATCATCCGCGCTATATGCCCAAACCATCTAAGCATTCTTTTCTTAATCCTATTCATTACGCTTACATCAGCCATGCATCATTTTTAACACGGCCATATATGGTTTTACCACACATACGCCTCAGAGGTCTAATTTCTACAGCATTCAGTCTACTGTCATCCTTCCGCTGCCAGTGCCATGCCTTACTGCTATAAATTAGGGTTGGTATAAGCACTCCATTGTGAACTGCTAGCTTCGCTTCTTCAAACAATTTCAGTTTCCTGCATTCACCCTTCTTTCAATATCCTTATCAGCCTTTCCGTCTCTCTAGAACATACTTCCCAAATACACAAACTCATCCACTTGCTCCAAGTATTCATCATTCACAACTATATTGCACGCTGTTCTCGTACTCTCTCTTTCAAACACCATGACTTTGGATTTACTTACATTCATTATAATTCATTCTGCATTCATACTTCGTTCATTCTAGATACGATAGTTTGTAGATTTTCCAGTAAACTAGACTTAATTTATCTTAAATCTATAAAAACTACGAGTTTGAAGAAACATTTGTACTTTAATGTGCTGGTGAAATGTTGCTAGTATAAAAAATCGGTGGGATTTTATTATTTCTAAGTGCGAACTATTAATTTTTAGTGCAAACAAATTAATAATCCAAGTGATAACATTAGTATATAGATTTGTGATATTAAAACAAACTTTTATTAATTGATCAAAAGGTTGCTAAGGTGGCCGATTGGCGACTGGTTATATGATGTGTAGGTGCATTTTCTTTTACGGCGTTAAATGACAAAGTGCAACTAAATATTGCCGACGCGGTGGTTCACCTGGTTCGTTGCACCGAGCATTTAACACGCCTATACGTATTTCCAACACGCGATACATTTGTACTGCGTATAAAAATGGTGGCCAAAACAAATACATTTTCGCGTAGTATACACGCAATTGAATATTGCCGACGCGGCGAAACGCCTGGATCGTCGGACCAAGCATTTAACCTCCATTTCAGAGTGGTAGATACTCCAAGTATCGCCCTGGTGAAAGACCACCATTCAGATCGCGAAAGGTTACTTAAAAATGGCTTTAGTCGTGTTCGGTGACCAGATTTGAATGGCCAGGTACCTCCCAACCTTCTTCCCCATCTCCTTCCCTCCCCACTAACTTCAGCCTCACAACATACCCTAGAGTAGGCAGTGGAGGTGCCTAATTGGGCTGGTACTCTGTACGTCAATTTATCAAAGAAGTATAAAAAGGCCTCGTCTCTAAAGAGCAATTTTTTTTGCTACCCTTTAAAACCCAGTGTTAATTCAAATTAACACGAACTTTGTCAAAGTCTCACTGGCTCTAGACAGTCGGGGAGCAGTTGGGAATGCTGTGCGGTACCAATTATTAAAAAAAATTAAAAAACCTATTTATACATGTTTTCTCATGTGCAATATACGTTAGTGAAAGAAGTACATTTTTGTGATTAGCGTAAAATATTTTGAGTATGATCTGAAACTCAGAGCAATAAAATACCAGGAGGGATAGCTTTGCAAATCAGTGTAGTCAGGATTGTTGATTTTTTCCTGACTCTGTGGCGTGGCTAGGGTTTTCATGGATACACTTTTTTACATCCATTCATAGCACATGTCGACATAATGTTTTGCATAACCACTTTTTCACAGTATTGTTATCGATAAAAATATAGGATATAACCTTAAAAACCGTCGAGTTATGTTGCGTAACAAAACGTAGTGGTCGGAGTCGCCGGAGATGCAAAACATGCTTACTACCTAATTATCTAAAAGCGGTGCGGTATTATGTGACAAATTGTCTTGTCTCTTTCTCTCTCACGGTTTACGACGTAAAAACCCAGAGAAAGTGATTTATCCTAAATTTGTATAGGCCGGGTAGAAATATTTAGCTCTCTCTCTCCATATATATTCTTGATCCAAGATCTGAAGTAAAGTGCAATTAATTGTGTTCGTTTTAGGGTGTGGCTAACATTGCGTAAAGAATTCAGTTTCTACTGATAGTGAAAGACGCGTGCCATCTACCAATTGAACGTTTCTTAATACCTTTAGTATCATATCTTCGCTGGCGGACGCCATCCGTCTCCTCACCTTATTGTCCAGGTCACCGTGACCGGTGGGCGGGGGGGGCGGCGCGGGCGCGCCGTTGGTCGCCGCGGCGCTGTTGTTGTTGTTGCCTGCGGCGATGGCCATCATGGCGGCGCTGTTTCCGTTGTTGATGGACACGCCGTTGCCGTTGCCCAAGCGGTGCGGCAGGGTGGCGGACTTCTCCCACGTTTTGAGGGGTTCCTGGCCGCCTTCCTGTAATTATTGAAAAAAGGTTCATATTACAAACGCGCACAAAATGAAATGCTAGCGGCGAAGGGGCATTAGATCAGCATCTTCAACGGCCATAGGTAGACTCACAGTACCTAAACGCAATCCCAACACCGATTTCGGAGAGCGAGCTTTAGCCGTAGCAGGCCCCACAGCTTGGAATAACCTCCCTTCACATTTGCGAAAGATTGACAACTCAATTGAGTTCAGAGCAAAACTAAAGACAGTTATAGGCTGAAACCGGTTCAGTCATAAATAAAAAAGTGGAATAAAGTTATAAATTTGTTTTTATTTAATCATTAAAATGGAATTCCACAATGAATTAACAGTTACAAAATTAGAAATAACTAAAGACACACCTTTTTAAATTTTCATACCCACAATAACGCCAATTTCCTTAACTAGAGTTTTGATCACTCAGTCCGAGTGCTATACATAGTTTATATATATAGTTAATTATTACTTCCTCCAATTTTTTTTCTACCCTAGGTCCGACAGCACGGGCAACAACCATTATAAATATGTGCTAATTTCAATATGTTAGTTGTAAGTCACTAGTTATAAGTATTAGGCATAAGTTAATATTAAGTCTTAGTTGTAATATTATGTTAATTATGCTGTAAAGCGCCCTTGAGGTGATATCTCTGTCACGAAAACGGCGCTATATAAATCAGCCAATTATTATTATTAGAGGTGAAACAAAAAATTGTAAGATGAAAGATGCCATGAGCGAAATGCAAAAGATATGGAGTGACAGAGGGATAACGGAGAACTTCAAAATGGGATTCGCACGAAAGTTGATTTTCCCCATATTTCCATAGCCTGTGTAAACAAGAATACTTAAAACAATTGAAAAGAAACAGAACAGGACAGCCTGTGTGGTCTAGTGGTAAGACACTCGGCTACGAATCCAGAGGTCGCGGGTTCAAACACGGCGTGGGCAAATAATTTTTATTTTATTAATATGTGTCATAACACAATAATATAAAGTCTATTTTCAGCACGTTCCAGAGTGGTAGATACTAAATCATATCACTGAACTAATCTTTCCTAGAGGTGTAATCTATCTATGCATCTTAATACCATTTTTAGTTTATAATAAGCAAATTAGGTTAGGTTGGGACGGGTTAAGTTAGGTTAGATTAAATTATTTATTTTAAAATGTCTGAAAAGTACAGCTATTCTACAGCCTCCGTGGTAGAGTGGTAAGACACTCGACTACGAATCTAGAGGTCGCGGGTTCCAATCTCTTTCCCTTCCCCACTACCTTCAACCTCACAACATACCCCGATCGGGGATGCCCTAGTCCCACTGGCTCCAGACGGTTGGGACTCTTGTGTAGTATTAATGCTCTGGATATCATGGACAGGCACATCAATCTATCCACTCTGAAAGAGCTAGGTGTCTAAAGTAAGCTATCCGCCTACAGCGCGTATTCTAAGATGCTTTGAACACGTCACTCGCCAAACTGAAATTCGAACCTTGAGAAGTTCATGATCACTGGCAAAGAGGAAGGTGGGAGAAGCAAAGGAAGATCACCGATGCGTTGGACTGATCAAGTATCGCAGGTGTCCGTAACATTTACGTCTGCGAATCTCTACGCAGCGCAGGACCGTTGGGAGTGGAGGAACCGGGTCCATCAGGACAGTCGGAGCAGTTGCCGTCTCAGTGTTTTTGCTTACCTCGCTACGGTCGACCTGCGCCCTGCGTCGCGCCAGGGTTCTCGCCATCTCGCTCATCATGGAGTGCATCGGCGTGGCGGGCGCCGGGGTTGGCGTGGTGGCCTTGCCGCCGCTGCCACCCGACGATGTTGAAGAACCACTGTTCTCTTGAGGCATCTGCTGCTGGAAGGAGATACGAAAACGTTAGAAAATTAAAATCGTTAAATCAACTTGAGAATTTAAGCTTCAAACCTTGAAGTAACAATATATGGAGAGAGAGCTAATTATTTTTACCCAACCTATACAGATTTGGGATAAATCACTTTCTCCGGGTTTTTACGTCCGTACACCATGAGAAAGAAAGAGACAACAAATTTTCCCGAATTATCACACCGCTTTAAAGTATTGTTAGAATGTTCTTAGTGTCACGCGTCTCCGTTGACTCCGCCCACACGTTATGAGACGCAAAATAAATTGACATAACTCAACAGTTTATTAGGTTGCATGTTAAATATATATTTAAAAACAATACTGTGAAAAGGTGGTTATACGAGTAAACAAAAACATTATGTCAACATGTGCTATGAATGGATGTATAAATACCCTAACCCTAGTCCTAGCCACGCCTAGGTCTAGCCGAGTCCGATAAACCTTGTAAAAACTGACTACAGCTCTCTCTACAGCGCTCTCTCTTGTATATTATTGCACTGAGCTTCAAACCATTGTGAGATTCTGTAAGTTCTAAGATACGTAAAATCGTGTGGGTGCAGTGGAACTGACTACGTTCTTAGATACTTTGGTAGGGCACCAGTCTTTCCTCCTTCATATAATCTGAGCTTCTTCTAGACCCACATTAATAAATACCATCTTACAGCCCCTTTCTTAACCCGCCTCACAACATTGTCCAGTCAGGTTCCCTTTTCTGCCGTCTGACGTGTGACACGGTAGAGCGTTTCTTTATTGACAGATTGCGAAAGTTGTTAGCATGTTATAGTTTTTCACCTTACTTAATAATTTATTAATTTTATGTTTAAGAAATATATCACCTGTGTTTAGGTATAAGGCGATATTCAACATTTTTGAAAAGAAATTTAGGTTAAGTTTGACACCTGATCATGATTTCATCAAATGCCGAAAAGGGCCGAGAATCAGTGGTTAACGGGGGCGATTATTTAAAGTGGCAATGGTAAAAAATTGCATCGGCGCTAATCATCGATTTGCGACTGTGTAAAATGTGACAGTGGTTTAAACCACTAGGCCTAAGTTTCCTTGCAAAAAATGTGGAATAACGCCTTTGACCTGAACACAGTCGATGTGCATCTGTTTTTTTATCTTATCTCCTATTTTTTTGAACTAGATTAATTATTTATAATAATAATAACAGTGAACTTATATAGCGCAGTTTTGTCATATTTCACCTCAAGTGCGCTTCATACTAAATTAATTAAGCTAGTAAGATTAACTAACAAGGAGAAAATAATATATAATGTGTATACAAATTAAAACCATCCAAAATCATGATCGCTATCATAAATCATGAGAGAAAAAGGTTCAGATATGGGTATAACAGTGCATGTGTACATCAACAGATTAAAAAAAAACAATTTACCAGAAGCTAAGGGCATAAAAATTCAGATGAAACGTATGAATTCATATTAAAATTATTTATCTACATTAATTTCTACTGCACCACTATCATAAAAATATTATGTATGTGCTGTTCTTTCTCTGTTGCTCTTTTTTTTCCATTTCGTGTTTTGTATTTTTTTTGTAATGGTCCGTTAATATATAAATAAATAATTCTTCTCTTGAACTGTTTGTCGCATAAGAAGTTTGCACGAGTATAAAGGTGTATTTTTTTGGTCCCTTGTAGACAAAAAATTTACACATAAGATTTTTATTCAGAACAGAAGTTTTTCTTGCAGTCCCTTGGAAAACCTCACGAAAGGGTTTCACACTGTATCTCAGTAATCCGGAAAATTTCAGTAACTTGTAGCGATGTAACCGCTCTGTACGAACTACTTCATTTTGCAGCAGTTCACACTTCACACATTTCACACTGTGCGAATGCTTCAATTGTAGTGCTTCTTACTCTTCCGACGAATCGTCGCACTTTTTTGAAGTGTGAAGTTCGTGAAGCAATGTATGAACTGCGAACTGATTGCATAAACGAACTATGTAGCAGTCGCTCGAGTGTCTAGTTCCTACACTACCTACTATAGTGTGAATTGATTGATTGAACTGTTACTATAATTGAAGCGTTTCCCGTGAAGGGTTCATTTGAAAGAACTTGTAGTTCGTAAAGTTCACAAAACTTTGAAGTTTTTCTCATCGCTAGTAACTTGGCAGTTGAGTATTTTGACACCATCGATTTTTTCATACATCTCTAGACGAGCGAGATTCTGTTGCAGTTCTCTGGCCCGCTTGCGAATATTTCAAAGTATACGAACAATCTACGAACATCTACGAGGGCTTATTAGTGTCTATGTGCGTCTCCGAGTGTCTGAGTACCCTTCGTCAATACTAATTAACCAACCTTATTATTGATTGGCGGGGTCGCCTTCTTGAGCCTGGCGTGCTGCAGCTGGGCGGCCAGAGAGGGGGCAGCGCTGCCCGCTGGGCTGTTGGACGCCATGGGCGGCGGAGGTGGGGGCGGGGGCCCGCCTCCCCCCGCCGGCTGCAGGGAGGGGGTGCCGGGGGGCGGCGGTGGGGGGGGAGCGCCACACTGCAATACATAAACAATATTATTGCGCCGCGATCTTTAGGGAAACAAACTTACATCCATACGCGGCATTCTTTTTGAAATTTCTAACTAATCACTTTAAACTGCTATAACTCTCTTATTTCGTGACAGATTTATGATTGGCTCGTCTTAATGTGTGCTCTGTTTCATATAAGTACGATGTAATACATATATATACAATACATCTCAGGATGCGCCTCTAATGTCGTAAACAGTGAGACATAACAAGTAATCAGGCGGCGTCTCAGTGCTGCGTACACATACCAAAACAGTGTTCATATGATTACGAGTGTACTCATCGACGAACAAACTGAAATCATATGGGATGACCTCACGCGCACGACGCTAGAGACACAGGTACCGTGGCGCGAAATTTATACGACCGGACCGGCGTTTCGAATTATATTCGGTTTCAATCCGCTTTATGATATGGGTACTTCATTAGGAAGGTTTGAAATATTTGTTGGTTCACTCATCGGCTGAATTTGTAATGTGTACACGACGGATTTTTCGGAACGCATAAATTAACGCTGGTAGCGTTGGGGGCGCGATTTGTTTGCGCATTCATGTATGCGCGTAGCGTCGTAAAGGTTAAAGGCTTTTAAATCAACTTCATTTATTAATAGTAATACTATAAGGTTGGTGTGTGCCAGTTTGATTTACAATACATTGTTGTTTGTGGAAGTATGAGACTATTACTCACATTTGTAAGAAACTTTTACGTAAATAGTAATTTATTTGTTAATCAACAATCACAGAGGATGGTTAATAAAATTACCTGTAAAGTGAGTGGGGGCGCGGCAGGAGGAGTGGGGGGAGGTGGCACTGGCCCCTAGAAAAAATAATTACATACATAAATCATCAGCGTCCAAATAATTACACACATAAATCATCAGTGTCCAAATAATTACAAACATAAATCATCAGTGTCCAAATAATTACACGCATAAATCATTAGTGTCCAAATAATTACACACATAAATCATCAGTGTCCAAATAATTACACACATAAATCATCAGTGTCCAAATAATTACATACGTAAATCATCAGTGTCCAAATGATTACATTCGTAAATCATCAGTGTCCAAATAATTACATATTGTGTTGTCAGTGTCCTTTGATCAAAATATGTACATGCTAATATAGACAGGACAAAGTTTTTATTTTTTAAAGAATTGATTTTTATGTGGATATCTCACTAGAGTCCCAGCTGCCCGAAGCCAGTGGGACTATGGCATCCTAAATTGGGGTATGTTGTGAGGCTGAACTTAGGTGAGTGAGGGAGGAGATTGCAAGGAGAAAGGTTGAGAAGTACCTGGCTATTCAAATCTGGTCGCCAAACACGGCTAAAGGCATTTCGAGGTACGTTTCATTTCAGAATGGTGGTCTTTCACCAGGGCTATACGGACAAATGTAACGAGGATTCCTTACCGAATTGTGCAGGTTTTGGTGGGGTGGAACTGGAGGGGGGGCAGGGGGTAACGACATGGCGGCCGACATTGGAGCACTGAAACATAAACACACAGATGATTAATTATTAATGCTTAAAACACTGAACATATCGTCGCTGGAAAGGCAAAAGGGTTGAAGCAACACTTTAATCAAAAATAAATAAAATATGCAGTTTTGATCAGTTCTTTTTTTCTGCATCGAATGCTCTGACTCTCGTTTGATTCTGAAGACTTTTGTGGCCCTTCAGCCATCTAAATTATATTTACCATTTGGGAGAAGGCTCGACTCAAGCGACAGAAGTTTGGCACTTTTTTAAGCTTTCTGTGGCTTTTTCAATTTTTTTGTTCAAAATTCAACCAGGTACTGAATACCTGTGAATTTTAATTTAAAACAAAAAAATACTTTAAAGTTTTGTGGTGTAAACTTCACAAAATGGCGCTTCAACCTTTTTGCCTTTCTGGAACTGCATGTATGGCAGTGAGGCATGGAACTGGCAGAGGAAGGATGAAAGTAGACCGAACGCTGTAGAAATCAGATCCGTGAGGCGTATGTGCGGTAAAACCATGTATGACCGTGTTAAAAATGTGGCTATCGACGAAAGAAGAAAGGAGTGTGAGAAGAATATACATATAATGCGAAAGTGAATGGTAGTATGAGTCGGGGTGCCCGAGGGAGACATGGCACGATCAAGTGAATCAAATACTCGAGTTGGGCCCTAAGATGAATTAAATAATGTAGATACGTTACTAAGACAACGCGCGTGACTGCACTAAACTAAGCCAACGTGGCATACCTGAGATTTACTGCGTTTAGTCTCGCACAAACAAGCTGTCACCAGCTGCCACAAACGCATCGCTGTAAGCTCTTTTCTGAGATAAAATGCCTTCCTGTGCTTTTGACAAGTGTAAAAATCATTCGGGACCAAAAAACAAATCTCATGGAGTTTCTTTTCATGCGAAGTACACACAAATCACTTATTATTTCAATTAACACAATTATTCACATACCAAATGGTATAAGTGAGATAGCAAATGCAGAAATACATAAGTGTGTGGAAGACAACCTAGCGACAGTACACTGAGTACGTCGCATGCTATTTAAACGAAATGGCTCCACTGTACATCACCGAACTATGCGTTCCAAAAAATATTCTTCTAAAGCAGTCGACTCTTAGATCGGCAACGTCATCGGCTATCGGAAGGCTTATAGAACCTAAACGCAATCCAAATACTAAGTTTGGAGATCGCGCTGCAGGAGTTTCGGGGCCGAAGGCTTGGAATGAACTCCCTCTGGAACTAAGATGTATAACGAGCCCAACAGAATTTCGGTCCAAACTGAAAACTTACCTTTTCAGACTCTCATATCCTTAAATTCATTAAAAGAATCTCAACATAATCTGTCTCTCGACGAATCACCTTTAGATATGCAAATTTTAACCAAATCCTGTATGACAAATTCAGAAAGTCCATTCTTTTAGTTTCGCTCCCATGCCCTAAATCGGAAAAAAAAAAAAAAAAATATATATATATATATATATATATAAATATATATTATAATAATAATTGAATAATAATCATAATTTTAAGTTCATAAGTGTGTCTATCTGATGGGACCTGCCAGGTAAGTATGTTCCTGTATATTTTCTTATTTAAGCTAGGAATTAGTATGTAACGATAGAAAGTAAGATCTGTTCAGCGCCCTTGAGGTGATTTTTCACAAAAACGGCGCTATACAAATCGTCCAAATATTATTATTATTATTATTATTATTTCGCTCGTATGTTCGTTAGGGAAGAGAGGGTTGTAACGCGGAGAATGTAACGCGGGACGTTTATATAGCTATCTCATTCATACACACATATTCTGCTTGGTATGGCTATCCTTTTCATGCGTTATGAGTTTTCAAACAGATATCAGAGCGTGCCTAATTTATCGTTCAATTTGTATGAATATGACGTGTCTTGTATTTTATGTCTATGGTTGGGCCATGTCAAGAGTCAGAATAACAGAAGAGTATTTAAGAAGCAAGGAGTGTGTGCCAAGACAGAGTTGTATGGCGGTCCGTCCTCTCTGCCTGCCCCTGCGTAGAGTGGCGAGCTCACCTGCTGGTCCTATGGTGCGTATGATTATGGGCGCCCTGCTGCAGCGGCAGGGAGTGGTTCAGACTGGGCCCGTGCGGCGGGGGCTGTGGCGGCGTCTGCACCGTGGCTATGGGCTGCTGCTGCTGCATCTGCTGCTGCTGTTGGCTCAGTGTGACGGCGGCCATCTGGCTGTGCAGGGCCTGGGGAGACAAATCAATCATTAACCATTTGGAGAATCCATTTACTGTTAACATGTATAAAAACTCAATAAAGGGGCTAGTAAGACTATCAACAGGACACTACCACCTCACTCACAGACGGCCTCCGTGGTCGAGTGGTAAGGCGTTCGACTACGAATCCAGAGGTTGTGGGTTCAAACCCGGAGAGTGGGGAAATAACTTTTATTTAATTCAAAGAATTTTAAGTCAGAAAATTAAATACTCTTTATTTGTACCACTTAGCGTTACACATATATATTTATTTATAAATTAACGGACTAAAGTCCAATTACAAAAAATACATATTAAACACGAAATGGAAAAAAGAGCAACAGAGAAGGAATAGCATATAGATAATAATAAATGAAGCGATGACAAAAATAAGGCAAAATAAACATAAGGGAGAACATTCAAGCCATGGTCTAGTCAAAGTTTTGGTAGAGTCATAAAGAATGACAAAAATCATTTAGACTGCTACCAAAAATTTCAAGACCATGGCTTGAGTTAACAAGTCTTGACATTCTGGACATTGGAGAATTATACCCATAATTAGTATTGTGATGATTGAGGAACAGCAATTCATTGTTTCTGAGTCTACGGCAAGGAGTGTTGAACTGGATAAGTTGCAACAGAGAAGGTGAGTCAATAAAACAGTTAATGATTTTGTAAATGAAAATTAAATCAAAGTCTTTCCTGCGCTTTTCTAATGAAGACATTTTTAATAATTGTTCGATTTCATCATAATATATAAAAAAGAAATTTTAAATAAAACCGCACCATTCAAAAATACAAAAAATCTGAGGCAAAAATGCACATTACCGATCCCGATATGTAAAAAAAACAATAGGTCAACAAAGTTACAAATGTCTTGGAATAAAATTCTTTAATAGTTTACCGAAAAAAATAAGATTGAAAAAACTACACTGAAAACTGAAAATAAATATTTTGGTAAATCATTAAAATAGTTTATTAGTAACTAAATAAATAACGCACCCTCATACACACAAGTGCAGCTTCTTATGAGGGTATATCTTTATAATGAAAATTTAAACAAAATTAAATATTATTTTTTTTAACAAGACTGAAAAGGTTAGGAGCTATTGCGATAGAGGGACTCATCTGATTCATCAGGCACTCAACCAAAGTTGGCAAACAGTTGCCTTTGAGTTTATTAAATTACTAAACAGTAATACAAATATAGCCACAGCTTTTGCATTTCATATATCAGATATTGCTGTATCTTTGAGTGCAGTTGATCTAGTTGGATGATGTATGATTTTACCTGTTGCTGTTGCAAGGCCTGTTGTTGCAAAGCCTGTTGCTGTATCTGTTGTTGCAGCGCCTGTTGCTGGATCTGTTGCTGGAGTTGTTGCTGTAGTTGATTCTGTTGCTGTTGCTGTTGTTGATTGTGGTGCTGCTGTTGGATTATGGCCGCATCTTCTCTCGTCATTGTTCTGTGAAGAAACAAAGTATTTATTAAGAAAATGTTGTGGTATTAATAATTAATAGTAACGCATACATTGAGTGGATACAATATGTGAGATTTTCAATGATACTAGAAGTAAGATGCTTATATAACACCTTCATTATCTAACTTTTTCAAATAGTAAAATATTTTTTAAAACTGGACCTAACTGCGTTCCCTGTGGAACTCCTGAAAATTTTTAAAGTAATTTAATGGACATCATTGGACAAAAACTAATACCAAGCTATCTTTAAAGATTGTTTACACATTCTAGTTAAAAATTACCAAGGGGCTGGGAAAAAATTGATATGAAGTCTCACGTTTAGCTGAGAATCGTAGACAATGATTTACCATAATAATTTCTAAGTTTGGCCACATTTAGAAGGGAAGGCATTATGTTATATTGCGTGGAGGCTTTAGAATCATACAGTGGATAGTAGAAATTATACCAAAAACCACAGTAGCTGAAACAAAAATCACAAAATGACAAATTTCATGACCGTAATGAAATTTACAATACATTGACAGTTGAATGTCAAATCCCACAACCAATTCATTGTGGTGTCTAATTCCAAGACCTATTAACTGTAGAAAGACAGTTTCCATGACTCATTCACCGCAGAAAGTCGAATTCCACGACACATTGTCAATAGCATGTCAAATTCCATTCTGCTTACACTATTAAAATTTGTAACTATGGTATGTGATTTGGTGAAAGATTTAGTTTGAAAAAAGACCTGAGTCAAAGCCAGCTTATATTTGTAAATATTATATCATTAAGCCTCCACACGATATTACAATAATGCCAGGATGCCTAAAGAAGGTGTGGGTGGGGGAAGGTGGGGTGTCTTCTGGTGGGTGGTTTGGTGGGGCGGGTGGCTGATAGATATATCTCGAACCAGCACCCCATATCCTCATCGAAGTGCACCGCCGGTGGATGGTGTCCGTTGAGGGCGGGCGCTGCGGCCGGGGGAGCTCCAGTTCTGTTGGCCAGCACCTGCGAAGAGAGATTTAAAAAATATATTTTGATATTGGCTGATGTAGAAACTATGTTATATGTGTTATTTATGAGGGATAGTGCTAAAATTATTTGAGTTCTTACAAAAGAGGGAGCTTTCAAACCTAAAAAATCCAAATTCTGTCATAAAAAAACATCTTCTTTAGTCATTCGCTCAACGATTGTGATCCCCATTCTTATTGCTCTGTTGAACCAGGGTCCTCCACTCCTCACGATTCTTCGCTGCCTGTGATAATTGATCAGTCCAAAAAATCGGTGATCTTCCACTGCTTCTCTCACCTTCCACTTTGCCAGTGGCCATCGGGTTATCCAGGTTCGAGCTCTCAGTTTGACGAGCGACGCATTCAAAGTATCTCAGGATAGGCAGCCAGCTGATAGCCTGTTTCAGATGTTGAGCTTTCCTGAATGAATATATTGATGCACCTGGCCATGGTATCTCAAGCATTCTTATCCAGTACTAAGAACAAGATTAAAAGATAAACATGACAGCAATGCCAAAGATGACATACGAGACATACAAAGCAGCAGAGGAAGGTTATTACCGACAGGGTATCAGTCTGCGTTAAAAGACAAGAGGAAGTAGTACCCATAGAAACACCTGTAAAACAGACGCAAGGACCCACCTCCAAGGAGTGCATCATGGCACGAGCGAAGCAGTCTGCGTCCTCGCGGCACGAGAAGTTCAGCCCGTAGACCTGGCGCGAGTCTCTCCACTGGTGGAAGGTGGCTGTCGCCTGGTTGTATTTGAGGCCGCGGACGATGCCGCAGTTAATAACAACCTGAAATTAAAAAAAACAAATGTTATATATCACTGAAAAGCCTAGAATGATAACCACAATAAAGTGGTCTTAAAGGAGGAAGTAAAACCCATTCATTAATGGTAGAAGCTCATTGAGGGAGCCAGTGGGATTATCGACAAAGACGCTGCCACCTGACACATGCAACTGTTGGGAGGGGAAAGCAAACACTAATAGCTAGAGGAAATGTGAACAGGATGAAGTAACACAAAATAAGATGTATTAAATAGGAGTACCACAAGGATCTATTTTGGGTCCTGTTTTAAAGTGTCAACATCCCGTCTTGATGGGAAGATGGCTCAGATACCTGGGGGAGTTGAATACCATGTGGTGCAACTAGGAGACATGGACAAACACCCAGTGAAAACCCTGGGGAATATTGTTAAAGGGAAACATGGGAGATGGCACAGTGGGCCATGACCTGGGTGCTTAGGGGGGCTATGCAGATCCTCCACACAACATCGGCAAAGATGACACAGAGCCTCCGGTGTGGAGTTAATGGGTGTGAAGACAGATAGTGTTGTGTGGGTAAGTGTTACTGCGCAAGACAAGATATTCCTTTTGGCTCTTGGCTGGTGTTCTATAACACTCCACATCAGAATGGCCAACTGTGTATAGTAATAATAATTGGTTGAGTGGTCTAAATCCTTCATTATTGCTTCAGTTACGTTTTCTGATTATAACGATGATAGTGGGAGGAATTCAAATATCGTCAACTTATTTTTTTTTTAAAGACATTCTTTAAAAAAAAACTGTAATTCGGCTCGAAGGACCAACTCATATAGTTGTGTTACTGTGCAGATAAAGCAATCCTTATAGGAGCAATGCATATAGTAGTCACAAATCAACTATAATAATAAAGAATGGTAGATACTGTAAGTATCGCCCTGGTGAAAGGCCACCATTAAGAAACGAAACGTTGCTTGAAATGGCTTTAGCCGTGTTTGGTGACCAGATCTGAATAGACAGGTTCTTCCCGACCTTCCTCTTCCCCATCTCCACTCCCTTCAGCCCCACAACATACCCCGATTGGGGAGTGCCCTAGTCCCCCTGGCTCCAGATGGTTGGGACTCTTGTGCGGTATTCAATAAAATAATATTTTAAAACAGACGAGACAAGGGAAGGGGTGGTGTTACCTCATGGTCGTGCAGCTTCCTTCCCACCACCCGGAATGTGTTGAGCTGCGTGTGGTGGTAGATGTGCACCTTGGACAGGCCGGAGCTGCTGCCCGAAGGCACCCACTTCTTCAGCGCGTCGTCGTAGACCATTACCGAAGCGCGGGCGCTGCTTATCGACTGCTCGCTGGAGAAGAAAAGAGAAAAAATATCGTTAGCATCGCAGGTTTAGGTTGTCCCACGTTGGGTTCCATTTAGTTCATACAAAAAACAGTAAAAAATAGTGTAGATTACAATTGTTAGCCTTAGAAAAACTATTATTAAGAAAGAAACTTGAAAAAAAGATTGCTAATATTGTAGCTTCAGGTTGCTCCACGTTGGGCGCCATTTAGTACAGACCAAAATAGTAAATTTAATATACATTACAACTGGTGGTCATAAAAAAACCACAATTTATATAAACGAAAGAAAAAATAACATGTTAAAATTGAATATTTCAATAAACCCCATGTTGGGCGCCAAGCAGTCCCTGTTTTACCAGTATTTTAACGGAAGATGCTCCGAGCAACTGCGGCACCGTTGCATAGTCTGGAAACTCGCCAAACACGCGGCCAACATTTGTACACGGTTGAAATTTGTTACGTGAGAACGGGTCGCTACTACGACTCGTTCTTGTGTTCAACAGCTCGGCTGTGGAACGATTTGCCGGGCTCTGCGTTTTCTCCCTCCTACAACATGCACCTCTTCAAGACCCAGGTTCACTCCTTTCCTCGAAAAGACCCTCCACAGAGCATCCCCAAAGAGGACATAGACTTCTGTATGGAGTTGATGTAAACAAAAAAAGTTGGGACTTAAAATAGTAAAAATAATGCAGGTTACCACCATCGATAGTCATAGAAAAAATATTAAGAAACAAAATAAAAATAAGAAAAAGCACCGGTAAAATTACAGATTTGAATCGGCCCCACGTTGGGCGCCATTTAGTTCTGACACAAAATATCAGAAATATCGCAAATAATAATATATTTATATTTCGATCAGCTCCACGTTAATACGAAACAAACGTAAAATTGCAGTCTAATTTAACGGGGAAATGCAATAAAGCACGGAATTCAGAAGTGAAAGGGTGCAATTCTGAAAGAATATTTAACAATAAACAGCCGTTACTGTTCATCTCTGGATAATGTGAATAAGACGTGTTTTTCAAATAAACCACTCATAATATTATGGTACACTAGAACGAGAGGTAATAAATTCTTACGGTCTCTTTCGATTAAGAGAATTGACATCGCCAGCAAAAGCATTACGAAATTCAGACGAAGAAAGACAGCCAGACATAATTCATGAATCACCAATGCTACCGGAAAGTGTCCGAAATTAATGATAAATTAAAAATAAATAATAAAGAAATTCCAACATTTTTAGAAATCAGCGAAATGCCGATAAAAATTGAGTCATCAAATCTCTCTCGACAATACGACGAAATAACTACATAATTAAAATATGTCGATGTTGTAAAAATACTTAGTACGTCAAAAACACAATATAAGCACACCTTAGTACAGTTTTTTAATCTAGTAGAGCTATTTTATTTGATGGAACCATTTAACTCTGGATGTACCTGTTATTCAATACTATGTTTTCTTTCTTGTACAATATTTATTGCACTGTTTCTGAGTATACTATTTTTATTTTAAATGTTAATATTTGTGTAAAAAGCCTTTAATGATTTGATGCATAATTTCACAGCGTTTTTGATTACCAATGAAAGGGTGCTATGAGATTTTTTAGACGTATGTACCGATGGAGGACTGAACGCTGTTGGCGCTAGATGTTTAAAATAGGGTGCTTATACCAATCCTGATGTATGGCAGTGCGGCATGGAACTGGTAGAGGAAGGATGAAAGTAGACTGAATGCTGTAGAAATGAGATTCCTGATGCGTATGTGCGGTAGAACCATGTGTGACCGTGTTAAAAATGTGGTTATCCGGAAATTATGCAAGACTGTACAGCGTAATGAATAGGAATACGACAGGGACGCTTAGAAGGTTTGGGCATGTAGAGTGGATGAACGAAGAACGGAGTGTGAGAAGAATATATGACGCAAAAGTTAGTGGTATACAAATCGGGGACTCCCGAGGAAGACATGGCACGATCGAGTGAATCAAATACTCGAGTAGGACCATGTCAAGAGTTAATAACAGAAGAGTATGTATGAATGTAATTTTTTTTTTTAAAGAAAGACAAACATTCCCGGGTTACGAATAACCTGAAAATATTTGAAAAACTCCTACTGCCATCATAAAAAGCGGAAAATGTTGCTTGTGCAACGATGGAGGACTTAGCCAGCAGAGGAATTGAACCCGCGACGCCCGGGTGAGAATCCGACGCGTTTGTCCACTCAGCTACCGACCGGTCAAAAACAAAGAAGTGTGTGTCAAGACAGTGTGTGTTGTATAGTGGTCCGTCCTCTCTGCCTACCCCTGCGGGGAAACGGCGTGATGGTTAGTCAGTTAGTTAGTTAAGTTTTATATCGCTGTCACATCAAAGCCGTACGTATTGATGTGCGTCTTGCTCTTGGAGAAACAATGTATGGAGAGAGAGCTAATTATTTTTACCCAACCTATACAAACTTGCGATAAATCACTTCCTACGGGTTTTTACGTCGTACACCATGAGAGAGAAAGAGACAACAAACCTAATACTCCGCTTCTATGTACTGTTACAATGATCTTGGGCTCCTGGGTCACCGCGGAACTCCACCCACATTTTTCATTATGACACTAAACTTGAGACAACTAAACGGTTTTTTAGGTTATATGCTATATTTTTGTTGATATTAATACTGTGAAAAAGTGGTTATACGAATAAACAAAAACATTATGTCGATATGTGATATGAATGGATGTATAAATACCGTAGCCTTAGTCTTAGCCGCGTCCAGGTGCGCCGAGTCAGGTTAAAATCATCAAAAACAAGTCAAAAACTGACTTCACTGCCTTGGATAGATACTACTCTATGCACTCTAAGGTTAGTTAGTTAGTTTAGTTTTATATCGCTGTCACATCAAAGCCGTACGTATTGATGTGTCTGTTGCTTGAGTTTTTCAAAATATTAAAAAAAAATGTGTTGGTATTGGCAAAAGGTCCATCGTCCCCATTCGGCGCATCTGACTGGTACGTCCTGTTATTCGCTAGACAGGAAATATTACAAATACATCATAATCCAATATTTCCTCGAAAAAAATGCGTACCGCATTCTTCTCCTCGCGCTTTGAACGATACACATTGCGTAATATCCCTCGTGCAGCGAATGTCCACGGGACATGATGGACATCTTTTCTGACGCACCGAGTGACGAATCAATCAATGGAAAATGGGGCACGGCAAATAACAATGCAGTTAATAATTCTGTTAATTTATTATAAGTTGAATGCAACCACTGCGCGGGGACGCTAAGCGTAGCGTGCGTGATACAGAAGGGTACCGCCGGCGTACAGGGTGGGACTTGACGCTATTGGCTGGAACTAGCTTCGGGAAAACTTCGATGTTTTGTGAATGCTTCGCGAACTGCTAGTTCTTTCGAATGAACCCTTCGCAGTGAACACCTCGATTGAAGTCGAACTCGCCAAAAAGAGATTTGATTTGGCGAGGAACCGGTTATTTGTCCAGTTCTTTTTGGAACCGGTTCCTTGAGACTTTTTCGAAAATAATATTTTGATAATTTGTATCGGGCCGTTTTTGTGATAAATCAGCTCAAGGGCACTGTACAAATCTTAATTTCTACTTAATATTAATTCTTTGTTGATATAAATATACAGCAACATACTTACCTGGCAGGTCACTTCTGGCAGGACACAATCACCATATCATAATAACTTAAAATTTAGCTGATTCTCACATATATATATATTTAATTATTATTTTTCATTTTTAGGGCATGAGAGCAAATTTAAAATAAAGTATATCGGAAGTATTTTTTCATTTTTCGTAGTGAGGAACAGGTAATGGTGATAATCTTCTAATGAATTTAAGGAATGAGAGTCTAAAAAAATTTCTTGGTTTGAACAGAAATTCCATTGGGCTTGTTACATCTTAAATCTACTAAAAAGTACTAGAAAATCGACAACAGTACTGGTCGGTAGAGATTTGAAATTGAAAAAAACTGGAACCGGTTCTTCGCCAAAATAAAAAGTACTAGTCGGTAATGAAGAATACTTGAAATGAAGTACTTCTTTATAGGCTTAGAAGTTTAACTTCGCAACTGAACTGCTGTAGTTCTTCTTAGTTGAAGTAGTTCTTTGTAATCTAACTTCCATTGGAGTATTTGTTAAACAAAATGAATGAAGTTTGAACTGCCGCAAAATGAAATAGTTCACACGGAGCGGTCACAACGCTAAAATGAACTGCCAACTTCAATTGAAGTATTTGTTCAATTAACAATGAAGGAAGTAGGAACTGCCGCCAAAAGAAGTAGTTCTTTCGGAGCGGTCACAACGCTAGCTGGAACTTATTAGCTAACCCACGCGGTGCGCACCGTCCCCTTTCCGCGTCGTCAGGCAGTCGGGCTCATCCCCGTTACACGCTGCGTATTAAATTACTAAGCACATTTTCATAATTACGGGAATCCATCATAATCTAATATTTCCTTGAAAAAAATGCGCGGGTCATTCATTTCTCCACGCTTTGAATGATTAATATTTTATAATGAAGCCAAAGTCCCCGACACTTAATGGTTTTTTTTCTGACTCAACGAGATAATATTGACACGATATATTTCGGTGTTACACTATAGGTCGATAGTTTACATTCATAAATATATCAAACATGTCAACTCTTAGATCGACAGTGTCATCGGCTATCGGAAGGTTGAAGAAACCAAAGCGCACACCAGACACTAAGTTCGGAGAGCGCGCCTTCGGAGTGTCAGGTCCTAAAGCCTAGAATGGACTATCCTTAGAGTAACAATATAAAGAGACCGTACTAATTTGTGACAAATCGTTGACAAACTCGCAAAATATAGCTCTCTCTTTATGCTCGGTTCTATACGCATATGAGAAAAAGAGACAAACAATTGTTGAAACCAATACACGATTTGGGGCGTGCTGAATACCATGTCCGCGGTTAATTGATCTGGACGAACTTCATTCACGTTTGGAGTGTCAAGTGAACGGACTGTCAAAAGTGCGTAAATAGTTAAAAACTTGAGTTATTTTTTGTCCGATATCTAGCAAAACATCATGGCCATATGTGCTATACTTGGTTGCTTCAATCGAAGTACAAAAGGACCAAAAACAAACAGTTTTCACACGTATGTACCATAAAAATCGTCTTTTTTAGTTAGATCTCAAATATTTAACATTCTAACCTACAAAACAACTAGTAACTTACACCAATATGTAATTAATCTTTGGACTATTCGTTCCAATATAATAAACTTCCGTTTGAAATGAGTTTTAGTGGATTCGTAATATTTTTAACTTGGAGATATTTACTAGCTGTCACATAAGAAACCATTACATGGGGGAATCCCCATATTGTACGGCTTCTGAAAATATCCCGGTCTCTTTCTTTTCTCATGATACTAACGCTAAATTGTTGGCAAACAGATAAAGACAGAATAGTGTTTATCTCTTAGTTATATTTATAATTTCGGTTACGTCCTCAGATTCAGGGCTATGCCAAAATTGGAATATTATTATTTATTTAATTATTTTTAGATTTCCAAAGGATGAAAAAAGACGAGAAAAATCTAATTTATTTTTCTTTGATTTAACAAATATGTTAATATGAATTCATACGTTTCATCTGGATTTTTATACCCTTAGCTTCTAGTTAATTGTTTTTTTATATCTATTGATGTGCACATGCACTATTGTACCCATTTCTGAACCTGTTCTCTGATGATTTATGATAACGATCATGCATTTAGATAGTTTTAATTTTGTATACATATTATATATTATTTTCTCCTTGTTAGTTAGAATTATTAGCTTAATTAATTAAGTATGAAGCGCACTTGACGTGAAATATCACAAAGTTCACTGTTATTATTATCTGCATTCGAAATTTCCTTACAAAATAACGCGGGACGGAAAACATCCCTACAATACTTAAAAGCGGTTTCATGTTTTGTGAAATTTTTGTGCCTCTTTCTCTCTCATGGTGTACGACGTGAAAACGCAGAGAAAGTGATTTATCGCAAATTTATATAGGTAAAAAAAAATGATCTCTCTCCATATATTCTTACTCCAAGGTTAAGAAAATGATTTAACATCTGTTATCACCGTACATTTTTTTTATTTTACTTTTGTTTGTAAACTATTTTGTTGATGGAACTGAAGTTCATTTTATAAGATGTATTATAAAATGTTCTGTACTAATAATTTAATTCGTTTATATTTTTATCTATAAATAAGATTTTAATAATCTTATTGATTAATGTATCTTTGAATAAACAAAAAAATATACAACATTCATTCTTTTTAATGATTTACAACTACCTACTCACAACAAAATACCTAATTTACTTAATTTGTGACAACCCTGTTAGTGATTTTACTCTGAGTTTAGGCCACACCCTTTGGTCATTGCTTGGTCAAAAAGTGCGGACAAAATTTCGCAAAGTTAGGTCTCTACGTTACTCTAAGGGACTATCACATGATCTGAGAGTAACAAAAGACTCGACAGAGTTCAGAGCCAAACTCAAAACCCATTTTTTCAGAAAATCATATCCATAATCAAGATGTAACCAGTCCAATATAATTTCGGTGCAAACCAAGAAAACTTTTCAGACTCTCATTCCTTAAATTCATTAGAATATTTTCGTTATTATCTGTTCTTCACTACGATTATTTTTTTAAAAACCTCCGATAACTATATTTTAATTTTTCTCTCATGCCCTAAAAATAAAAATATATGTAAAAATCAGCTGAATTGTAAGTTGCTATGATATGGTGATTGTGTCCTGCCAGGTAAGTATGTTGCTGAATTTTTATATAAACTAGGAATTAATATTAAGTATAAATTAAGATTTGTACAGCGCTTGAGGTGAGTTTTCACAAAAACGGCGCTATACAAATTATCCAAAAATTGTTATTTTTATTATTATTATTAAAGGTCTACAATGTTTGTTTCGTGGTGATAGTTAGTCATATTTTTCTTGTGAATTGTTTTTTTATTTTTATTAGTACATACATAAATAATAATAATGATGTATTATTTAACCCTTAAATTAACATTTCTTAGCATAAATTCAATAGATATTTTCTGAACTTAATTTTTTTTATTTTCCTCTAATTTAATATAGTCTCGGAATTCATTAAATATCGTTACAGCTCCGTACTTCAATTCGGTTAAATGTTTTAATTGTTTTCCTTACATACTGTCTTTACAATAATTCTAATTAATATTTCTTCGACTTGTTTGATTGTTGTGGTCTATGAATTTTTGTCCATTATAATTCGCCCTTATTCATTTTATTAAAATACCGACTTGAAATATTATTTTTGTAATGTTTTAAAAATTATAAATAATTCAAAGTTTCGTTGAATTTTTAAGGTAATTAAACAAAAACGACAAGCGAATCTAGCACCCTTTTAGATTAAGCGCCCGGTTACTCGTTCCACCAGCGCTCGCGGCTGATCCGGCCCTGCCAGCGGGTAAAGCGAGGAATTCCAAATGAATGCAGTTCAGAACTATTTCAGTATCAACAAAGCCGACGAACGCGATGATGAATTAATATTAGCACAGTTGCAGCGAGACGTTTTACGCAAACACACCATCTCGGTTTGTGAACTGAATACACAAATAAGTTTGTTAACTTGCAGATAATAAAAGCAGACACCGATTTATACAACGAAATTACAATGAAAAAAAATGATAAAACATTTTTTACGCAAATAACAACAACGAGCGGTAGATATTCTCGCTCTGATGAAAGATCACCATTCAGAATCGAAACGTTGCTTGACATGTATTTATAAACTAACGGACTATTGTCCAATTACAAAAAAAAAACATAACACGAAATAGGAAAAAAAGAGCAACAGAGAAAGAACAGCACATACGTAATATTAAATGTAGCAATGACAAAAATAGGACAAAACATACAAGAACATTCAAATCAAAGCCAAGGTCAAGTCAAAGTTTTGGTAGAGTCGTAAAGAATGACAAAAATCATTTAGACTGGTACCGAATTTTTTTTTGGTACCAGTCCAAATGATTTTTGTCATTCTTTACGACTCTACCAAAACCTTGTTCAGACTTTGACTTGAATGTTCTTTCAAATGTATATTTTTATGATTGCTTCATCAAAATATGATGTACAGGACCTGTTCAAAAGAAAAGATGAATTTTGAATTTTCGCGGGCTGTGTACATTCGATTACTGTTGACGGTATCGACGATTGTTGTTGTTGTTATGTTGGTACACATATGTTTATCATATGTTAGCATTATCAGCCATTTTGGATTAGTGGTTTGTTTTTGACAACTGGAAAGGTTAGTCACGTTTTTGTGTGTTCTTCGATTTTTTACTTTTAAAAAAAAATGGATCAAAGAATAAAATCCACGATTTGTTTCCAGTTGTTAAAAACAAACCATAATCCAAAATGGCTGATAATGCTAACGTAAGATAAACATATGTGTGCCAACATAACAAAATAAAAAAAATCGATAACCGAATGTACAAAGCCCGCGAAAATTCAAAATTCACCTTTTCTTTTGAACAGGCCATGTATGTGCTGTTCTTTCTCTGTTGCTCTTTATTCCCATTTCGTGTTATGTGTTTTTTGTAATTGGACAATTTTCCGTTAGTAAATAAAAAATAATAACCAAAATAATAAAGACCATACCAAGACCAATAGTTCTTCCAAGCTTCCGGCACCGAGTCCATAGATTTCCTCTGGCTGTTGGGATTCTGCTGTTCACCTTTGACTTCTGCCTCCGCCTGCTGCGACTTCTTGCTCGGGTCCTCGAACTTTTTATTTCTGGGCAGGGTCCAGGAGACGGCGGCCCGGTCGTCTTCGAGCTTATTCTGCACCTGATGCAGGAAGTTGCCAGAAATCGGCAGAGCAGCGCTGGACTTGGACAAGCTGGCCAAGGACCCGTCGGTCAGATTGGACGTTTGCTGTTGGATCTGGTTTAGGCTGCGCGTCGACCCTGATTGCAGCGCCGAGATCGTCGGCTCAAACTGTACAGAATTTTGATTCTGGATGCGGAGATCTTGGGTGCTTTGATTGGTCCTCGCCCTGAACTCTGTCTCAAATTCGTCTTGGTTTAAAAGACGCGACGGCGAGATGCCAGCATTGTGCGAATTCGCCTGGTCGTGTTGCAGTCTACGCATATCTCCAGCAATGAAGCTTGTACGATCATTTCGCATTTGGTTTTGGTATTGTTGATTGGCATCTTGACTTCCCGTCACCCTTTGATTAGCAGCCGAGCCTCTCTGACTAGTGACGCTATTTCTAACGGTATTGTTAACGGCCTCCGTCAATTCTGAGCTGTCCATCTCTTCTTGGATCTGCCTCTGGACGCTCGCTAGCATAGCCTCCAAATCGACCAACTCCGGCGCCGATTCTGACTTGAGCGAGTGACGCATCTTGACAGTTTGTTTCGCACCAATCGCAAGCCTCGATATCACCGGCCAATCAGAGCATTACAAACGCACCGATGACAATGTTTTATTTCTTGCCGATGAGATTGATTTTCACCTTGTGCGCAGCACAATTGAACAAGAAGGTCGTGTCGTATAAACACTAATGTTTTTAAATTGGTTTTGAATCACCGTAAATATTATTTGTTAAAACACTGGAGAGAGAAAGAACAATGGTATGTTTAGGTTACAATCATTTTAAACATATAAATATAATACGACATATTTTATATGTCGCATACGTTATTTTATTAAATGTGCACTTTGCAATAACGCTTTGCAGCGGATATGGATACAACTGTTATCCAATAGAATGAGTAACATAAACAGACAATTATGTCGGGAAAAAAATATCGCTAATCTAACAATTTTATTTATGAATTATTATTTGAAAAAAACCTTACCAACTTATTTCCAATTATTTATTATTAACCGGACCGGTTTCACCTTGCAACAGGCATCTTCAGACTGATAAAATTTAAAGTAAACCTATAACTATTTATAAAATGTATTTCCAGAATGAACGCTTTTGGCTCTTTAATATTTTTAGATTATACAAATACATATTATCATATTTAGGTTATATCAAATGTTGAAGTAGCAAAACCTATCGAACGTAAGCCTTGGCGTCTTGAAATTCACACAGCTTTTTCCGTCTGAAATTTCCGGGTCAATGCACTTGTTTTAAGCTCGCAACGCAATTTCCACTATGAGCTATGGAGTTTTGAAACATACGTTAACTGTCAAAAAATAATACAAAAGGTAATTTTTTGGTACTATAATTTTCAAGTGCCTGATTGTGTGTTTTTAACTGTTGATAATAATAATAAATCTATAGCTTTTATAGCGCCGTTTGCGTGGGAAAATCACCTCAAGGGCGCTGATATATTATAATTCTGCTACCTATCTAATAGAGTACCTACCTATAATGTATTTCAGCAGACATTACTCAATATTTATGTTTACACATAAAAATCTTTAATATCCCAGCCTATAAAACCGCTTACTGACAAAAAAGTTTTAAGTACAACGCCACTAGGCAATTCAATTCTCTGCCCAGCACCATCAGAAACATACAAACCAAAAGCTCCTTTAAAAGCAATATCATTACTCACCTTAATAATCAAGTTTAATTTAGCTCTTAATATGTAGATTCTATATCTTCAAATTTGTCATTTACTTATATTATTTTTATTAGGTATGTACTATATTAACATGTTACTCCGTAGCTAAAAAACCACTGTTGCAAATTGCCATCCCAACACAGGCTTATGCCTAGTGGGATGGGCAATTATACAACCAAAAAAAAAGTATTGTTAAGTAAAATAATAGATAAATTTGAAACGAGTGGATTAAAGCAACTAACGACAAGCCAAATACTAGACTAGTTAAATAATAATTCCTCGCAAAGTTTTCCGCGAAGGGTGGATTTTTTATCGACTTAGCGATCGCTCAGTTTTGACTGGCGAAAGCGGTCTTAATTCGTGATTGAAACCACGCCTTGTTTTTTGTAATTTAACGACGACATATAGGGAAGTCAGATCGTATACGATGATTATATAAAACAGACGCGTAGAAGAAGGAAAAAGTGGTTCTCACGATGAAAGTGAAATGATTGTTGATTGAAGCTTCGAGAGTGGCTGTAGAACAGAATATAATTAAAATACGCATAAGATGTTTGCTTGTTAACTAATAAAATAGAAATATGTTTTATTTAAATATAGAGACGCGTTTAACTATTTGGTGAGAGGGATGTAATGAGCTTCGCGCGCGAATGTTGTGTTGTGAAAGTTAGTTTATGTTAGAAATAACGGCATTGTATTGACAGACGTGACAGCAGACGGGATAAGGTTTGAAAAAAAGCGACGTTGCCAGCCAAACTTGCGGAAAGAGATAACTAACGAATATTCCGATGATTAGAGTTAACTAATGAATAGTAGTTTATTGAGAGGTGGTGAAATAGCCCCTTAATGTGATAACGGAGAGACCTCATAGTAACCGGTTTTAGATTATAAATAACATCTTTAAACATATTCTGATGTATGGCAGTGAGGTATGGAACTGGCAGAGGAAGGTGAGAGTAAACTGGACGCTGTATCATAGATATAAAATACAAGAAACGTCATATTCATACAAATTGAACGATAAATTTGGCACGCTCTGATGTGTTTGAAAATTCATAACGCATGAAAAGGATAGCCATATCAAGCAGAATATGTGTGCATGAATGAGATAGCTACATGAACGTCCCGCGTTACATTCTCCGCGTTACAAGCCCCCTCTTCCCTGACGAACTTACGAGCGAAGTAGCATGCGACGTACTCAGTGCACTGTCGCTAGGTTGTCTTCCACACACTTATGTATTTCTGCATTCGCTATCTCACTTATACCATTTGGTATGTGAATAACTGTATTAATTGAAATAATAAGTGATTTGTGTGTACTTCGCATGAAAAGAAACTCCGTGAGATTTGTTTCTTGTTCCCGAATGATTTTTACACTTGTCAAAAGCACAGGAAGGCATTTTATCTCAGAAAAGAGCTTACAGCGATGCGTTTGTGGCAGCTGGTGACAGCTTCTTTGTCAAACGAATGTTTGTGCGAGACAAAGCGCAGTAAATCTCAGGTATGCCATGTTGGCTTAGTTTAGTGCAGTCACGCGCGTTGTCTCAGTAACGTATTTACATTATTTAATTCATCTAAGCGCTGTATACATGAAATCCCTGAGGCGTATGCGCGATAAAACCACGCATGACCGTGTAAGCGTAGTGAATAGGAACAAGAAAGGGACGCTTAGATGGTTTGGGCATGTAGAGCGAATGAACGAAGAAAGGAGTGTGAAAAGAAAACATGACGCGAAAGTGAACGAAAAAAGCTAATAAGGATATTGAAAGAAGGGTGAATGCAGGAAACGGAAATTGTCTAAAGAAGCGAAGCTAGCAGTCCACAATGGAGTGCTTATATTAACCCTAATTTATTGCAGTAAGGCATGGCACTGGCAGCGGAACGATGAAAGTAGACTGAATGATGTAGAAATTAGATCTCTGAGGCGTATGTGTGGTAAAACCATGTATGACCGTGTTAAAAGTGATGCAAGGCTGATGTAAGCGTAATGAATAGGATTAAGAAAGGAAAGCTTAGACGGTTTGGGCATGTAGAGGCGAATGCACGAAGAAAAGAGTGTGAATAGAATACATGATGCGAAAGTGAATGAAAGAAGAAGTCGGGGACGCCCGAGGAAGACATGGCGCGAACGAGTGAATCAAATGCTTCAGTCGGGCCATGTCAAGAGTCAGAATAACAGAAGAGTATGTGTGAGACGATGCACGAATGTGAATGAAGCAAAGAGTTTGTGCCAAGACAGAGTTGTATGGCGGTCCGTCCTCTCTGCCTACCCCTGCGGAAAAACGGCGTGATGGTTAATTAGTTAGTTAGCGCGGATAAACTAAAAAAAAGGAGTGTAAGAAGAATATATGACGCGAAAGCGAATGGTAGAAAAAGTCGGGGACGACCGAGGAAGCTGATGAACTGTAGAAATGATATCCCTGAGGCGTATGCGCGATAAAACCACGCATGACCGTGTAAGCGTAGTGAATAGGAACAAGAAAGGGACGATTAGATGGTTTGGGTATGCAGAGCGAATAAACGAAGAAAGGAGTGTGAAAATAATATATGACGCGAAAGTGAATGGAAGAAGAAGTCGGAGACGCCCAAGGAAGACACGTCACGAACTGTCACGATATAAAAAAAAAAAAATATATGAATACCGCACTAGAGTCTCAACTGCTCCCAACCGTCTAGAGCCAGAGAGACTATGGCGTCCCCAAATAGGGTATGTTGTGAGGCTGAAGGTAGTAGGGAGGGGAAGAGAAAGGTTAGGAAGTACCTGGCTATTCAGATCTGGTCACCAAACTCGGCTAAAGCCATTTCAAGCAACGTTTCGATTCTGAATGGTGGTCTTTCCACCGCCACTCTGGAACGTGCCGCAAACACACTTTTTTTAAATCATTTTTATATGAATTAAATGTGTTATGACACATATTAATTAAATAACAGCCACGGAGGCCGTCAAATCACGTAACACTCGGCAATAATTTGGTCGCTACTGTGGAGGGCCGCCAATTAAAAGTACGAGGCAAGTTTCAATTGAAAACAATACTACACAAGTCCTATCTAATAATATTAAACCGGGTATCACATTAAAAATTATTAATCACGTCCGTAGTAGCGTGCAAAAAATTCCACGACACAGAGTGATTCACAAACAACTTTGGCCGCGACGAGCGAACGCTCTAGAATTGATTCACCGTAGAAAACAAAACAAGAACGAACAAAAAAAAACCAACACGTCCACGCTTCGAGAGGGTAAAAGTATTTTTGAAAAATTAGCTGGAAATTTCAAAGTTTGTCCGTCCGGTTGGCATTACAGTAATACAAAAATACTACCAGATGCTAATAATTACCGAAGGAAGGCGAACATTGTCGAAGGAATTACCGGAGGAAGGAATATTGCCGAAGGAAAAATGTGCTAAGCATTTGTTTAAGTGTCGATTCACACCAACGTCCGGATCCGCTCAGTGACGATATTGTTCCGCAAGAGAGCTTATTGATATGGTATGAATATCAATCAAGGAGTATGTGCCGAGACAAAGTTGTATGTCAGTATATCCTTCTGCCCACCTTTGTGATATTTAACTACTTAGTTAGTTAAATAATTATTTTGAATTGTAAAAATACTAACATCGCAGATTTTTTTTTATCAAAACTTCATTTTTATCACTAAATAATATAGCTTATTGATATGGGATGAATATCAATCAAGGAGTATGTGCCAAGACAAAGTTGCGTGGCAGTAAATCCTTCTCCCCACCTTTGTAATATTTAACTACTTAGTTAGTTAAATAATTATTTTGAAGTGTAAAAATACTTACATCGCAGATTTTTTTAACCCTTTTTTTATAACTAAATAATATTTTTATTAACTATTCATTATTAAAAATATTATTTAGTGATAAAAAAATGGTTTAAAAAAAAAAAAATCTGCGATGTAAGTATTTTTACACTAACTAAGTTGTTAAATATCACAAAGGTGGGCAGAAGGATATACTGCCACATAACTTTTTCTTGGCACATACTCCTTGATTGATATTCATACCATATCAATAAGCTCTCTTGCGGAACAATATCGTCACTGAGCGGATCCGGACGTTGGTGTGAATCGACACTAATCCTTCCAAGAGGGTATTTTCGTTTATCAGGTAAAATATCTAACTTTAGAGTACATAGAGTGGTACCTATCCAAGGCAGACGTGGGCGGAGCTAGGACTAGAGCTAGGGTATTTATACATCCATTCATAGCACATGTCGACATAATGTTCTGTTTGTTCGTATAACCACTTTTTCGCAGTGTTGTTATCAACAAAAATATAGCATATAACCTAAAATACCGTTTAGTTGTGTCGAGTTTACTCGCATATGAAAACATGTGGGCGGAGTCCCAGGTGACGCGGGAGACCAAGATCATCCTCACAGTACATAAAAGCGATGTGTTATTTTTGTTGTCTCTTTCTCTCTAATGGTGTACGACGTAAAAATCCGGAGAAAGTGATTTATCGCAAGTTTGTATAGGTTGGGTAAAAATAATTAGCTCTACCTCCATACATTCTTACTCCAAGTATCTAACTAACTTACTAACCATCACGCCGTTTCTTCGCATGGGTAGGCAGAGAGGACAGACCGTCATACAACTCTGTTTCGGCACACACTCCTTGCTTCAGTCACATTCATACATCGTCTCATATATACTCTTCTGTTATTTTGACTCTTTACATAACCTGATTCAAGTATTTGATTCACTTGATCGTGCCATGTCTTCCTCGGGCGTCCTCGACTTCTTCTTCCATTCACTTTCGCAGTATTTTGGTTAATAATTTCGTAGAAAGCAATTACTTTGTGGTTTGACATATTTAAAGAAATGAAAAAATAGCTACGTGTACTTTTTATTTTATTTTTTTATAGTGAATATGGCACAAGAGTCCCAACTGCTCCAAAACCGTCTAGAGCCAGTGGGACTATGGCATCCCCAATCGGGGTATGTTGTGAGGTTGATGGTGGCGGGAGGGTACGGAGATGTGGAAGAGGAAGGTTGGGAACTTAGAGTATACTAGAGGTAGCCCAAGCCAAGGCAGTGAAGTCAGTTTTGGACTTGTTTTTGATGATTTTAACATGACTTGGCGCACCTGGGCGTGGCTAAGACTAAGGCTACGGTATTTATACATCCATTCATTTCACATATCGACATAATGTTTTTGTATATTCGTATAGCCACTTTTTCACAGTATTTTTATCAACAAAAATAAAGCATATAACCTAAAAAACCGTTTAGTTGTGTCAAGTTTAGTGGCATAATAAAAATGTGGGCGAAGTCCCGCCGTTAACCGGCACCTTAAGATCATTGCGACAGTATATAGAAGCGGTCTAAGAAATGTGTTGTCTCTTTCTCTCTCATGGTGTACGCCGTAAAAGCCCGGAGAAAGTGATTTATCGCAAGTTTGTGTAGGTTGGGTAAAAATAATTAGCTCTCCCTCCATATATTGTTACTTCAAGGTTGGGAAGTACCTGGCTATTCGGATCTGGACCCAAAACACGGCTAAAGCCATGTCAAGCAACGTTCTAGTTTCTAAATGGTGGTCTTTCACCAGAGCAATACTTCTACCTACTATGGCGCTGTACAAAATAAACAAATATTTTTATCAAAAAATAATAAAACAACTCGACCGATAGCCGAGTGGACAAACGTGTCGGATTCCCACACGGGCGTTGTGGGTTCAATTCCTCGGCTAGCTAAGTCCTCCATCATTGCACAAGCAACATCTTCCGCTTATTATGATGGCAGTAGGAGTTTTTATCGTAACAAAAAAATATAAAAAATGTTTTGAAACAAATTTTAATGTAAGCAGTTCCAAGACACTGAAACAGATAATTCTTAGAAAGGTGATTCATACCGATTTTAATGACGCCAATTTATATAAGACCTCTAGACTCCTAGGCCCCGCACATGCCAACGGATTAGATTTCCTGCTCAAGTTACAATTTCAAAATTGATTAAAAAATTACCATACATCGGGCACACGGACACGCCACGGCCGCCGTTCCAACAGCTCGGTCGATAGTAAATACAAGTTACTTTAATTAAAGAAGAGCCTTGAATTCTCGGAAAAAATGTAGTGTACACAAAGTGTAAGAGAGAGTTGATCGCTAATTATTGCAATTAACTTTGTAAAAACAGTAGCCGTTGTTGTAATGAGAGCTGGCGATTAGTTGTCTACAACTGTTTATTAGCAACTGCCCAGATAATTATTTATTTATTTAAGGGCCAGCACCCAAGAATGACGCTAAACGTCACTTTAGAGCATTCTAATACAAGCAATACTACAAATGATTTAAATGCAATTTTTCTATGGGTAGCTAGAAATTTGTCTGAGGTTTCCAGTGAATACAATTTGTTAACTGTAATCCTTTAAAGTCTATGAAAAACATACTGAAATATCAGTAAAAGGTGCAATTTTAAAACCGGCAAAGACTTTTTTTAACGTTTTGCCTAAAATTCCAGTATGCATTTCATATATAATTTAAAAGATTAGTGTTTAAGAATTGTATTCACTGGAAATCTTAGAAATTTTCCTAACTACTCGTATGGAATTGACAGATTAAAAAAATGTAGTTTTGATTGTATTAGAAAACCAAAACGTGTGTATTTTTGGGTGCTGACCCTTAACAAGATCTCATAAAAACAGTTGTTCGCCAAATACATTCAGAGATGAATGATATAAAAAAAATATTGTAGATACATGATCGCTAATTATTGCAATTAACTTTGTAAAAACAGTAGCCGTTGTTATAATGAGAGCTGGCGATTGGTTGTCTACAACTATTTATTACCAACTGCCTAGATAATTATTTATTTATTAAACGAAGAACTCATAAAAACAGTTGTTCGCCAAATACATTAAGAGATGAATGATATAAAAAATATTGTAGATACATGCATAGTGTAAAAAAATAAATTAAACATTTATGTACATCTCACATATAGACAAGGTATTATATATCCGAAGGAGTTATATAAGTACAAACTGAAGTAGTGTGACGCACTAAATTATGCGGGTCGTCGATTGTACCTGATCGAAACTTCGTTCGGCTTGATCGTGCCAGGAACGAGACGACATTACACGTTTTGAAGCTTCAAAATGAACTGTTGCTCGCGTTACAAACTGTTTTTTTTTTCAGACCGAGAATGTCCACAAAAACAGTGCGCTTCGTATATAGGCGAGCGTAAACAAGGGCAAAATATACAATAACATATAAATATTTTTTAAATGTTTTACTTATATTTAAACAGTGAGCTCTGCATCAATGAAACTTGAGCAGGTGTAACGGTAAGTAACTATGTTCAAATCGAAACTTAATTTCCATCATGAGCTATAGAGCTTTGAAATGTCCATTTACCACTCCACCGTCAAAAAAAAAACTATTTCAACAAATATAAAATACAACAATAGCTTTGAAAATACTTTTTTTACACACTTGAACAGTGAGCTCTGCCACCATGAAACTTGAGCAGGTGTAACTGTAAGTAACTATGTTCAGATCGAAACTTCATTTCCATCATGAACTATAGAGCTTTGATATGTCAATTTCCCACTGCACTGTCAAAAAGACAAGACGCCATGTTGGTTTTATCAAAAAAACGAATTTCAACAAATAAAAAATACAACAATAGCTTTGAAAACACTTTTTTTACACACCTGAACAGTGAGCTCTGCCACCATGAAACTTGAGCAGGTGTAACTGTAAGTAACTATGTTCAGATGGAAACTTCATTTCCATCATGAGCTATAGAGCTTTGAAATGTCAACTTCCCACTGCACTGTCAAAAAGAAAAGACGCCATGTTGGTTTTATCAAAAAAATTCAATTTCAACAATAACTTAGAAAACATTTTTTACACACTTCAACAGTGAGCTCTGCCACCATGAAACTTGCGCAGGTTTAAGAAAGTAACTATGTTAAGCTCGACATTTCATTTCCAACATGAGCTATGGAGCTTTGAAATGTTTATTTACCACTGCAGTGTCAACAACAACTTTAAGAAAGAAAAAACATTCTCAGATTACGAATAATCTGACAATATTAGAATTCCTCTCACCAACATCGTTTTAAGCGGAAAATGTTGCTTGTGCAATGATGGAGGACTTAGCTAGCAGATGATTGAACCTACTAAGCCCGAGCGGGAACCCGACGCATTTACCCACTCAGTTTCTAACCGGTCAAACAATATATAATGGAGGACTGAATGCTGTTGGCGCAAATAAGAAATTGTCCAAAGAAGCGAAGCTAGCAGTCCACAATGGAGTGCTTATACCAACCCTGATGTATGGCAGTGAGGCATGGAACTGGCAGAGGAAGGATGAAAGTGGACCGAATGCTGTGGAAATGAGACGTATGTGCGGTAAAACCACGTATGACCGTATTAAAAATGTGGATATCCGGAAAGAATGCAAGGCTGATGTGAAAGTAATGAATAGGATCAAGAGAGGGACGCTTAGATGGTCTGGGAATACAGAGCGAATGAACGAAGAAAGGAGTGTGAAAAGAATATATGATGCGAAAGTGAATGGAAGAAGAAGTCGAGGACGCCCGAGAAAGACATGGCACGATCAAGTAAATCAAATACTTGAATCGGGTCAGGTGAAGAGTCAGAAGAACAGAAGAGTGTGTATGAGACGATGTATGAATGCAAATGAAGCAAGGAGTGTGTGCCAAGACAGAGTTGTATGGCGTTCCGTCATCTCTGCCTACCCCTGCGGGGAAACGGCGTGATAGTTAGTTAGTTATAAAATTTATATATCAACGGATATGTGCGAAGCCCACTGTATCAAGCTTATGTTGTTATCATTACCACAGTGGTTTATCGTCACGACACACATGACACAGAGACATGGTCCTTCTCATAATTAGTTGACATTTCAGGCACACTTTACAACGATTTGACGTGACACGTTCAAAGCCAACATGGAAAAACGCATACCTTCAAATAAGCACGAACCTATTGCAACAATAGCGTAGTAAAAAAAAATCTTTTTTTTTTCAAAAGTAAAAAATCGAAGAACACACAAAAACGTGACTAACCTTTCCAGTTGTCAAAAACAAACCACTAATCCAAAATGGCTGATAATCCTAACATATGATAAACATATGTGTACCAACATTACAAAAAAAATCGATAATCGAAGGTACACAGCCCGCGAAAATTCAAAATTCACCTTTTCTTTTGAACAGGCCTCGTATATGGAAAAAGAGCTGAACATTTTTACCCAACCTATACAAATTTACGATAATCACTTTCTCCGGGTTCTTACGTCGTAAACCGTGAGAGAGAAAGCGATAAGACAAGTTCTCACACAATATAGCACCGATTTCAGGTATGTAAGCATGTTCTCCGTCTCCCGCGTCTCCGCCCACTACGTTTTGTTATGCGACATAACAGGGCAGAACTCCACGGTTTTTTAGGTTATATCCTACATTTTTGTTTATAACAATACCGTTAAAGAGTGGTTATACAAATAAACTAAAACATGTCGACATGTGCTATGAATGAATGTAGAAATACCCTAGCCCTAGCAACTCCCCAGTCAGGCAAAAATCATCAATACTGACTACGCTAGCGCTCTCTCCTGGTGTATTATTGCTCTGAGGAAGCAAAAAGTGTGTGCTGGGACAAAGGCATGCGGCATTCCATCCTCTATTGCTACCCCTAAGATACATGACACGATGAATTTACGAACGCAAACAAATTTAACGTATTTTAGAAAAGAATTTAGCAATATCGAAATTTGAAAAAAAATTTAAAAAATGGCATGTCAAAATGACAGCCGGAGAAAACGATTGACGGTCACGAATCGCGTGCCGCCGATTGGTTGTTTTTTTTTTCCACACTGATATAATTTCCACCAATCAGGGCACCGCGTTTCGAACGCAAATAATTGATTGCTAATTCGAATTCCGAACGAAATGTAATTTGATATAATTAATGTTCTGGACTCAGAAAGACATGAAAATCTCAGCATAATAGAATTTCTGTAAGCCAACTCTTTTACGTCGAGTAGAGCAATGATAACTGACTAACCATCCATTTCTGCCCAAGGGTAGGCAGAGAGGATGAACCTTGGAGTAACAATGTATGGAGAGAGAGCTAATTATTTTTACCCAACCGATACAAACTTGCGATAAATCACTTTCTCCGGCTTTTTACGTCGTACACCACGAGAGAGAAAGAGACAACAAAAATAACACGCCGCTTTTATGTACAGTAAGGATGATCTTGGTATCCCGCGTCTCCGGGGACTCCGCCCACATGTTTTCATATGCAACTAAACTCGACACAACTCGACAGTATTTTAGGTTATATGCTGTATTTTTGTTGATGACAATATTGTGAAAAAGTGGTTATACGAATAAACAAAAACATTATGTAGACATGTGCTATGAATGGATGTATAAATACCCTAGCCCTAGTCCTATCCACGCCCGGTTCTGCCGAGTCCGGCAAAAATCATCAAAATCTGACTACACTGCCTTGGATAGGTACCACTCTATGTAATCTAATTATTGTTCTAAGGTAATAAATCGTCATACAACTGTCTTAATAACCACTCTTTGATTCATTTACATTCATACATCGCCCCAAACACACACTCTTTATTTTTTTAATAGTGAATACCGCACAAGAGTCCCGACTGGTCTCAACCGTCTAAAGCCAGTGAGACTATGGCAACCCCAATCGGGGTATGCTGTGAGGCTGAAGATAGTGGGGAGGTGAAGGTGGTGGGGAAGAGGAAGGTCGGGAAGTACCTGGCTATTCAGATCTGGTCACCAAACACGGCTACAGCCATTTCAAGCAACGTTTCGATTCTGAATGGTGGTCTTTCACCAGGGTGATACTTGGAGTATCTACCACTCTGGAACGTGCCGCATATAAACTTTACATTATTTTATATGAATTAAATGTGTTATGACACATATTAATCAAATAAAAGTGATTGGCGCACGCCGGGTTTGAACCCGTGACCTTTGGATTCGCAGTCGAGCGTCTTACCACTCGACCATGGAGGCGGTCAAACCCTAAGCCTCCGGAGCCGGATTCAAGTTAGCGACCGCTGCGCCGCGGGGGAGTGGGTATTGATTGGTCTAATGCCAGCGCGCTGGACTTTACAGTACAACTGAATGTCGTTGAACTTTACCAGAAACAATCGGGTCTGAAATGGTACAAAATGTCACTTTCCTAGATAGGGAAGGGTCAGCCGTAATGTTTTTATCCATGCGAGAAATACAAACAGAGTGACTAACAAACTCTGTCAGAAACAAGTGGGAATTTTAGAAGGAAGTGGGAAGGGGAAGAGGAAGATTAAAAATACCCGGCTATTCAGATCTAGTAATTAACTAACCATCATGCCGTTTCTCCACAGGGGAAGGCAGAGAGGACGGACTGCCATACAACTCTGTCTTGGCACACACTCCTTGCTTCATTAAAATTCATACATCGTCTAATACAAACTCTTCTGTTATTCTGACTCTTCACAAGGCTTGATTCGAGTATTTGAATCACTCAATCGCGCCATGTCTCCCTCGGGCATCCCCGACTTCTTCTTCCATTCTCTTAACTCAGGTAACTCAATGATCTCACCGAGTTACCTGAAGCGACAAAAAGCTATAAAAAGTGTCGCTTGAGTCAAGCCTTAGAGCAATAATATACGTACAAGAGAGAGCGCTGTAGATAGTCAGTTTTTACAAGGTTTTCCGGACTCGGCTAGACCTGGGCGTGGCTAGGACTAGGGTTAGGGAATATAAACATCAATTCATAGCACATGTCGACATAATGTTTTTGTTTGTTCGTATAACCACTTTTTCACAGTATTGTCAAAAAAATAAAATAACATGTAACCTAATAAACCGTTGAGTTATGTCAATTTATTTCGTGTATCACAACGTGTGGGCGGAGTCAACGGAGACGCGGGACACGAAGAACATTCTAACAATACTTTAAAGCGGTGTGATAATTAGGGAAAAATTCTTGTCTCTTTCTTTCTCACGGTGTACGACGTAAAAACCCGGAGAAAGTGATTTATCCCAAATCTGTATAGGTTGGGTAAAAAGAATTAGCTCTCTCTCTATATATTGTTACTTCAAGGGTCAAGCCTTCTTCCAAATGGTGAACATATTTTATATGACTGAAGGGCCACAAGTCTTCAGAATCAAACGAGAGTCAGGGCATTCGATGCAGAATAAAAAAAATGTTAAAAACTGCACGTTTAGCTCTTTTTGACCAAAGTGTCGCTTCAGCCCTTTTGCCTTTACAGCGACAATGTATTATTAAAAAAGTATAAATTAGAAAGTACAACGTGGAAATCGGCATAAAAATGTATTTGCGTTTGAATTTATTATGTCTTTAAACGTTTACAAGAATTTGATCGTTAGTGCGGAGGGCCGCTATTTCCGTGATGTTATCGCGGGCTAGACTTGATAATGCAATCGTTAATCGTAGTGCCTGGCGGAACTTTACGATTATAATCTTAATCGTCATTATCTACTGCATTATCCGTTAACGGAACACTACCGTTGAATCCATTATGATATTGAAATTCAATAAGTTATAACAGAAAGAAGCGATGCATCATTATACTAATAGCGGAATCAATCACGTATAGTGGATAACCCGTCTGTCCGGCCCCAGTCAATGAACGTGGTTTGTATACAGGGTGATTGGATGTAAAATAGCGTATATAACAAGCAAAACGTGAATTAATGAGAATTTTTTAAACTTTTATGTGAGTGAAAAGAGATACGCGGGTACTAGCGTTGGGAAAAACTTCAATGTTTTGTGAATGCTTCACGAATTGCTAGTTCTTTAAAATGAACCCTCCAATTGAAGTCGAACTCGCAAAAAAGAGATTTGAATTTATGTGATTATTTGTTCAGCTCTTTTTGATATTTTTTCGAAAAGGACGACAAAAGTTCCTCGCCAAAACAAAAGTACTAGTCGGTAGAGCTTTGAAAGTGAAAAAACTGAAACCGGTTCCTTGCCAAAATAAAAAGTACTAGTGGGTAGAGATTTTAAAACGAAAAGAACTCCTCTATATATACACTAAGGTTAAAACTTAATAGCTAGTTCTTGCCTAAACTTGTTGTAGCTCGTGTGAAAAGTGTCAAAATTTTCTGCGAGGCAGTTAATTAACCTAGTTAGTCTTCCCAGGGGCACCACCATTGGTAAGTTAGTTCCGCACCTGGGAAGAAACAGAAGCCTGTGTTGGCGGCCTCGCGTGAAATTATCAGGAACATAAAATCCAATTTCCGCCAGTATGTCAGGTATTAATAATACACCGTTCAAGAGTTTATGAGCAAAAAGCTGTAATGCTGTATCCCTCCTCGAACTAATATCTCTCCTCTATTACGTAATTCAATATTTCGCGCATCAGTCACCAGTCGCCATGTAATGCGTATATATTATTATCACAAGTTAGTAAGTTATGCATAGTCTACGCAAAGCAATTAGAGGGTAATTACCTACGTACTTAAGGGAGGTAGGAATTATGATAAAAATTTACCACTGTTAAGTCTAGCATGTGACAATTTAATACAATATTGCGTCCGGTTTTTTTTTCTCTTCGGGGCATTAACGAGATATTATTGTATGGTGATGGACATAATAATAATAATGATAAATGGATTACTTTTATAGCGCCGTTTTTGTGGGAAGATCACCTCAAGGGCGCTTTACAAATTAATTCATCTAACCTTTAATTTATCACTTAAGCTTATAACTAAAAACTTACAGTTAAGATTTATTACTAATGGCTTACAACTAATATTTTCAACTAGTGGCTTACAATAAGGACTTATGGCTTGTAACTTACTACTGAGTATAACTTATAACTAGTAACTTACATCTTAGATTTCATTATTATTACTTCATTACCTCTTCATTATTGCTCCACATTTGCATTACTGTTCAACTATTCTATTATTCAAATTAATCAAATATTCGAGAAAACCATTTCGAGTTACAAAAAAACGAATAGGTTACTTTAATTATCGTAGAATGTTAATTATTGCGTTAGTGTAAAAAATCAACAGCAATTTGTCGTTTAAAAAAATCTATCAATTATTTAAAAAATCGTGAGTCCACTTTGCGCGTGAGCTCAGTGAGAGCAATTCACGCCCGGTACTGTCAATTATTTCATCCTTCTTCTTTCATTTTCTTTATTTTATTTTTCAACTTTTTGTTTCTTACATTATTTTTTTACATTACCTACCTCACTAGGTCATTATAACCTGTTCTGAGGTAGGTGACAGTGAGTGCAAGTGGAATAATATAAAATATGTTGATATTTGTTACACAATGCTAGATGATACAACAGACACTGACCGTAAAACTCTCTTGATACCATATAAGATACATTGACAGTAGGTAAAGTTGCAAGGCACTAAATCCTATAGTTAAATATCTTTGAAACGAGACTAAGATAGTCTATTTTTAGACGAGTTATTGAAGTTTACAATAACTTTGACAGAAACTGTCGCTCATTTGGGCATCGATTCATCGAAATATCACTATTTTTCTATGGAAATGGGAACTTTTTGAAAAAAATATAAATATGTTTGTCTTATAAATACTCGACATTCCATTTAATAGAAAAAAAACTAACTAACCATCACGCCGTGTCATCGCAGGGGTAGGCAGAGAGGACGGACCGCCATATAACTCTGTCTTGACACACACTCCTTGCTTCATTCACATTCATACATCGTCTCATACATACTCTTCTGTTATTCTGACTCTTCACATGACCCGATTCACTTGATTTACTTGATCGTGCCATGTCTTCCTCGGGCGTCCTCGACTTCTTAAAATAAATAAATCGAAAATTTCCAACTATCGAAAAATGTTAACCCTAAAAATTATTTTTGATCGAAACATTGATTCATTAAAAAGTCAAAATAGTCAATAATCGAAATATATTGATTCTAAAAATAATAAACATTTATTTTAAATTGGCAAGATTTCTATTCAGTAATCGACAAACTTCCAGAATAAAAATAAAATCGATTACTTAAAAAACCGAACTATGTATGTATCGTCGTAGGAGAGGCAAAAGGGCTGAAGCGCCATTTTGGGAAGTTTACACCAGAGCACTTTAAAGTTTTTGTTTTATAATAAAATTAATAATTATTCGACACCTGGTTGGATTTTGAATAAAAAGTTAATTCCAACTAACTCAATGCTCTCACTGAGTTACTTAATAAAAATAAAAAGCTTTTGAAAAAGTCCCAAACTTGTGTCGCTTGAGTCGAGCCTTCTCCCAAATGGTAAACATATTTCAGATGGCTGGAGGGCCACAAAAGTCTTCAGAATCAAACGAGAGTCAGAGCATCCGATGCAGAAAAAGAAACTGATCAAAACTGCATGTTTACCTCATTTCTGACCAAAGTGTCGCTTAAGCCCTTTTGCCTTTCCAGCGACGATATGATCTATTCTTAAGACCTTAGAGTAACAATATAAAGAGACCGTCCTAATTATGAGTCAAATCGTTCATACTCGCAAAATATAGCTCTCTCTTTGTGCTCGTTTCTATAGACATATGAGAAAAAGAGACAAACAATTGTTATTAAGAACATATGATTTGGGGCGTGCCAAAAGCCGTGTAGCCATTTTTCAATATATTACTAACTTCACAGTAGTTTACTTGTCAGTCGAATTGACAGACAAAAAGCTTAAAATATATAATTACTTAAGTGAATTTAGTGCAATATTTAAAAAAAACGATATGGTTATATGTGCAGTTGTTGGTTGTTTCAACTGAAGTAACAAAGGACCAAAAAAATCAGTTTCCACAGGTATTTATCCAAGAATTCGTATTTTTTAGTTTGACCTAAAATATTTTACATGCTAACCTACAAAACAACTAGTTACCTACACCAATATTTAGTCAATCTTTGCATTATTTGTTTCGATATAATAAACTCCCGTTTAAAATGAGTTTGAATGCATTCTGAATATGTTTTACTTCGAGAGTTACACGGGATTCTGACGTAAATTTGTTAAAATTGGGATTCCCTGATTAGTCCAACATCTGAACGTATCCATGTCTCTTTCTTTCTCATGTAGCAACTCAAAATTGTTCGCGAACAGATAAAGACGGAATAATGTTTATCTTTACGGTTTTCTTCGCATCCGATTGGCTGGAAGCATATACGTTATACCTCCCTTGGTCAAAAAGCGGCTTCAAAATTTCGCAATGTTAGGTCTCTACGTTACTCTAAGCTTAAGACCAAGCCTACATTGCTTAATCCTTTGCTACCGGGCAGAAATCAACGGGAGTAGATCGCATTCTCGTTGACCTTGACAAGTCGTGTATTACGCACAAAAAAAAAACTGGTTTGTTATGATGTATACCGCGAGTAAACCAGTTCAGCGCTCTCGAGGTGATTTTCACAAAAAAGGCGCTATAAAAAGTATCCAAACATTATTATTACTATGAATAATTCTTAGATGAATTAAAAAAATGTAGATACGTTACTGAGACAACGCGCGTGAATGTACTAAACCGAGTCCGCGACACATACCTGAGATTTACTGCGTTTAGTATCACACAAACATTCGTTCGACAGACAAGCTGCTCTTCAAGCAAAATGATGTGAGATAGCGAACGCAGATATACACAAGTGTGTGGAAGACAACCGTTTCCGTACGTCGTACTCTACTTGGCTAGTCGCTCAGTAAGTTCGTCGGGGAAGAGAGATTATAACAGTAGTGCGGGACGTTCATATAGCTATCTCATCCATACACACACATTCTGTTTAGTATTGCCATCCTTTTCATAAGCGTTATGAGCCTTGAAACTTAAATCAAGACCGAGCCACATTTATCGTTCGATTTGTATGAATATGTAGTATGTGTAAGTGTCTTGTATTTTTTTATGTCTATGGTATAAACTTAGAGTAACCTAGAGACCTAACTTTGCGAAATTTTGTCCGCACTTTTTGACCAAGCAATGACCAAAGGGTGTGGCCTAAACTCGGAGTAAAATCACTAACAGGGTTGTCACAAATTAAGTAAATTAGGTATTTTGTTGTGAGTAGGTAGTTGTAAATCATTAAAAAGAATGAATGTTGTATATTTTTTTGTTTATTCAAATATACATTAATCAATAAGATTATTAAAATCTTATTTATAGATAAAAATATAAACGAATTAAATTATTAGTACAGAACATTTTATAATACATATTATAAAATGAACTTCAGTCTCCATCAACAAAATAGTTTACAAACAAAAGTAAAATAAAAAATGTACGGTGATAACAGATGTTAAATCATTTTCTTAACCTTGGAGTAAGAATATATGGAGAGAGATCAATTTTTTTTACCTATATAAATTTGCGATAAATCACTTTCTCTGCGTTTTTACGTCGTACACCATGAGAGAGAAAGAGACACAAAAAATTCACAAAACATGACACCGCTTTTAAGTATTGTAGGGATGTTTTCCGTCCCGCGTTATTTTGTAAGGAAATTTCGAATGCAGATAATAATAACAGTGAACTTATATAGCACAGTTTTGTGATATTTCACGTCAAGTGCGCTTCATACTTAATTAATTAAGCTAATAATTCTAACTAACAAGGAGAAAAATAATATATAATATGTATACAAAATTAAAACTATCTAGATGCATATCGTTATCATAAATCATCAGAGAACAGGTTCAGAAATGGGTACAATAGTGCATGTGCACATCAATAGATTTAAAAAAAACAATTAACTAGAAGCTAAGGGTATAAAAATCCAGATGAAACGTATGAATTCATATTAACATATTTGTTAAATCAAAGAAAAAGAAATTAGATTTTTCTCGTCTTTTTTCATCCTTTGGAAATCTAAAAATAATTAAATAAATAATAATATTCCAATTTTGGCATAGCCCTGAATCTGGGGACGTAACCGAAATTATAAATATAACTAAGAGATAAACACTATTCTGTCTTTATCTGTTTGCCAACAATTTAGCGTTAGTATCATGAGAAAGAAAGAGACCGGGATACTTTAAGAAGCCGTACAATATGGGTATTCCCCCTTGTAATGGTTTCTTATGTGACAGCTAGTAAATATCTCTAAGTTAAAAATATTACGAATCCACTAAAACTCATTTCAAACGGAAGTTTATTATATTGGAACGAATAGTCCAAAGATTAATTACATATTGGTGTAAGTTACTAGTTGTTTTGTAGGTTAGAATGTTAAATATTTGAGATCTAACTAAAAAGACGATTTTTATGGTACATACGTGTGAAAAACTGTTTGTTTTTTGGTCCTTTTGTACTTCGATTGAAGCAACCAAGTATAGCACATATGGCCATGATGTTTTGCTAGATATCGGACAAAAAATAACTCAAGTTTTTAACTATTTACGCACTTTTGACAGTCCGTTCGCCTGACACTCCAAACCAGAATGAAGCTCGTACAGATCAAATATTGCGGACATGGTATTCAGCACGCCCCAAATCGTGTATTGGTTTCAACAATTGTTTGTCTCTTTTTCTCATATGCGTATAGAACCGAGCATAAAGAGAGAGCTATATTTTGCGAGTTTGTCAACGATTTGTCACAAATTAGTACGGTCTCTTTATATTGTTACTCTAAGGGTATAAATTATCGATCTCGAAATCTCCCTATTCAGAATCAAGCGTTTTAACCTCAGGGCAATAATATACAAGAGAGAGCGCTGCTGTAGTCAGTTTTGATGAGCTTTACCGGACTCGGCTAGACCTGGGCGTGACTAGGACTAGGGTATTTATACATCCATTTTTAGCATTACGACAACATAATGTTTTTGTTTATTTGTGTAAACACTTTTTCACGGTATTGTTAAAACAAAAATATGCATACAACCTAAAAAACTGTAGAGTTATGTCAATTTATGTCGAATATCAAATCGTGCGGGCGGAGCCAACGGAGACGCGGGACACGAAGAACACTCTTACAATACTTTAAAGCGGTGTGATAATTTGGGAAATTTTGTTGTCTCTTTCTTTCTCATGGTGTACAACGTGAAAACCCGGAGAAAGAGATTTATCCCAAGTTTGTGTAGGTTGGGTAAAAATAATAAGCTCTCTCTCCATATATTGTTACTCCAAGGTTTTAACAGATACATAATGAAAAGGAGTCGACACCTAGAGTATATGGATAGATACCTTTGCGAAACAGTGTAGTCAGGACGGTTGACTTTATACTAACTCGATAGAAAGTGACAAATATATATTTAAGGATGTTGGATAGCCTATTAGTTACCGTCCACATGGAATTCGGACATTTTAATAAACATATTTGAACAAATTAAACAAAACAATATCAATACACCATTCAAATGATTCATAAAGTCAAAGTATCACACAAACACTAATAACAGAAGGTTTGCCTAAATGATGATGGAAGCTTTTTGTTGAATTTACGTCTTTATATCATTAAAAATGTGAAAATTTTAAAGTTCGGTCAAAAATATTCAAAACTGTTGAAACACCTCTGAAAAGTGATGTTTTATAATCTTTGTTTGGTCTTATTTGAACATTCACGCATAGCACATATCACCGTCATGTTTGATTATTTATATAACCACTGCAAGTTTTTTAATAAACACAAATATAGGAAATAACCTCAAAATCCGTCGACGTAAGTTATGCGACTCTATGATGTGAAGTTAGAGCGGACGGAGAACATCCTTACATACTTAGAAGTCCTGCGACATGATGTGAAGACTTTTCTTGTCTCTTTCTCTCTCATGGTATACGACGTAAAAACCCGGAGAAAGTGATTTATCGCAAATTTGTATAGGTTGGGTAAAAATATTAGCTATACTTCCTTGTAACGTTACTCCGAGAGTTGACATTATCGGAAAAATGTTATTTATAGAGTCAAAGAAGCCATAAGTAACACGTATTGAGGACAATGCCAATTACTTACGTATCGGGGGTAATCTAATATCGGTAGTCAGGACAACCTCCGATAGGAAATGATACAAGGAAAAAAATAGCAAAAAATACTATAGTTCAAACTTTGCGTTGATGTGAACAAAATAGATTGAAAAATATTTTAAAAGATATTAATGGCTGTTTTAATTTTGTTTTGAATTTAATTAATCGGGGAGTGTTTGCTAACAGCAGACTGTTGGCATGACCTTAATTCAATATTTAATTAAACAACACAATTGACTAAAGTTTATTCAAGATTATTTGTTCAAGTGTTTTGAAATTCTGCACCAAAGTGTAGAAACATATAATTTTTATGGCCTAATTTTGTTCAACTGCACCTTTACGCGACTGAAAGGGTACCCTCGTGTATTTTATATGGAATTCGAAACTTAATTTAAACGTGTGGGCGGAGTCAACGGAGACACGGGACACGAAGTAATTCCTTTTTTTGCCACTCAACAAATGCATAATAACTATCTTTTCAAGGGGATAAAGAATTTTAATAGCCTTAACAACGAAATAAAAAAAAAATAAAAAATTCTACAACTTTCAAAAAAAAACTAAAATCTCTTTTTTCTAACAATTTATTAAACTAGAAAGCAATAACTTGTTTCTATTGGAAACTAATTACTAAGTTGAATTATTAACAATGTAACCTCCAACGACTATTAAAGACACATTTTTCTAAAAATATCCTATTTTTTTTTTTTTTAAACTCCTACGCCAAGCTCAAGAGCTAGTTCTCTTCTTTGGCGTAGTAATACAAAAAAAAAAGAAGTTATAAACATATCAAATGTACTATCAACCTTTATATCGCTAAATTACAATTAGGGTCCGCCAAATAACTTTTTTTTTTGAAAATGCTATAAAAAAAAAACTACTGAATATTTTCTCAAATTTCTTTTTTTATTTATAAGTACAATCCTTCCGGTTAATAATGGAAAATAATTTCATTCAAATGGCTGCCTCGGCTGGCCATGCAGTAGCCTACACGATCGGTCCAATTTTTAAGCACATTATCGATTGTGTGCAGCTGTATTTCACCAATGGCTTCACGAATATTGTCCTTTAAAGCGTCAATTGTCTCTGGCTTGTCGGCGTAACATTTATCTTTGAGGGCACCCCACAAATAATAGTCCAACGGTGTCAAATCGCAGCTCCGAGGTGGCCAAACGACATCAGCTCTGCGGCTGATAATGCGATCTTCAAAAACAGGGCGCAAAACATCGAGTGTAGCTTCGGCTGTGTGGCACGTAGCGCCGTCCTGTTGAAACCAAATGTTGCCAATATCCTCCTCTTCAATTTTTGTGAACAAAAATTCGTTCAACATGGCCCGATAACGATCGCCATTGACTGTAACGGCCACTCCTTGCTCATTTTCAAAGAAAAATGGCCCAATTATGCCTCTGGACCAAAATCCGCACCAAACAGTGACTCGTTTTGGGTGTACCGGCTTTTCAATGTATGCGTGCGGGTTTTCTGTGCCCCAAATACGACAATTTTGCTTGTTTACATACCCGCCAAGATCAAAATGAGCTTCATCCGAAAAGATGATTTTTTGGCAAAATCGGCATCTTCTGTAAGTCGATCGCAGGCCCACTCAGCGAAGCGAAAACGCATTGGATGGTCAGTTGGCTTCAACTCCTGAACCAATTGGACTTTGTATGGCGTCATACCAAGGTCTTTATGCAAAATTCGTCTCAATGATGTCTCCGAAATGTTCAATTGTTGAGAACGACGGTGAATTGATGTTGATGGCGCTTCACGCACACTTTCTGCCACAGCATCGATATTCTCGGGTGTACGCACTGTTTTTGGCTTTTCACGCTTTGGTTTATCGATGAGGATGCCAGTTTCTTTCACTTTTTTCACAAGATAACGAACATACGGAGCTGACGGTGCTTCTCTTCTTCCAAAAACCGTACGCAATTTTCGCACACATTCTGCAACATTACCATGATTTTCAAAGTAATGTCGCAATATTTCCCAGCGTTGTTCAAGCGTATACACAACCATATTCGCTCAGCGGAAGGATAAAACTAATTATCTGTCAAATCAGACATGAGCTAAGTGTTACCATTCACGAAATAAGCACTAGTTGAAAAAAAAAAAGTTATTTGGCGGACCCTATATTATGTTGAATATATATATATATATGCTTTTATTATTTAATCGAATTACTTTTCTTCAATATTATTTTTTATACATTTAAGTAACTATCCATATTGTGTAACATTGATATAATTTCTATATATATGTAAACTTTTTTTTTTCTTATTTTGTAAATAAAAAAAATAAAAAAAATGAACATTCTAACAATACTTTAAAGCGGTGTGATAATTTGGGAAATTTTGCTGTCTCTTTCTTTCTCATGGTGAACGACGTAAAAACCCGGAGAAAGTGATTTATCCCAAATTTGTATAGGTTGTGTAAAAAAAATAGCTCTCTCTCCATATATTGTTACTCCAAGATATACGTATTGTGTTGCTTACTTTTCTGTGCTCATTTTTCTTTGATAACTAACTAACTAACCATCACGTCGTTTTCCCTGCAGGGGTAGGCAGAGAGAACGGACCGCCATACAACTCTACCCTGGCACACACTCCTTGCTTCATTCACATTTATACATACTCTTCTGTTATTCTGACTCTTCACATGACCCGATTCAAGTATTTGATTTACTTGATCGTGCCATGTCTTTCTCGGACGTCCTCGACTTCTTCCATTCACTTTCGCATCATATATTCTTTTCAAACTGCTTTCTTCGTTCATTCGCTCTACATGTCCAAACTATCTAAGCGTCCCTTTCTTGATCCTATTCATTGCGCTCACATCAGCCTTGCATTCCTTCCGGATATCCACCGAATCAATTGCGAAATAACAAATAACAATAGGATCAAGAAAGGGACGCTTAGATGGTTTGGGCATGCAGAGCGAATGAACGAAGAAAGGAGTGTGACGATAATATATGATGCGAAAGTGAATGGAAGAAGAAGTCGAGGACGCCCGAGAAAGACATGGCACGATCAAGTAAATCAAATACTTGAATCGGGTCATGTGAAGAGTCAGAATAACAGAAGAGTATGTATGAGACGGTGTATAAATGTGAATGGGCAAGGAGTGTGTGCCAAGACAGAGTTATATGGCGGTCCGCCTTCTCTGCCTACCCCTGCGGAGAAACGGCGTGATGGTTAGTTAGTCGGCCCGTTCAGAGCGGTAGATACTCGCAATATCGCCGTGGTAGAAGACCAATATAATGAATTGAAACGTCGCTTTCAATAGCCTCAGCCGTGTTTGATGACCAGATCTGAATAGTCAGGTACTTCCGAACCTCCCTCTTGCTTCTCCCCTACCTCCAGCTTTACAAGATACCCCAATTGAGGATGCCATATACCCACTGACTACGCGCAGTTTAAACTCTGGTGCGGTATTCATATAAAAAATAAATAGTTGCATTGCCTAACGTTCGATAATTTATCACCTTATCTTCGTCAGTGAAGTGTATCATTATCAATTAACTAATTATTGATAATATTTTGTCAGTGATGAATGCTAACCATTATCATTTATTAACAAATCACTTCTGCACAATCAAGATATCCAATTTAAAAGTGTCAGTGTTTTTATCACATAAAAAATCTCATCGATTTTATAGACATCTAAAATCGTTCTTGACGTTTTCTAAACCATCTAAATTGTCGTAGGTTTATCAAAAATCTAAAATCGTTCTCCATTAATTTCCTTTACAGACATCGACAAAAAAAATTCTTCTTTGAAAAACCAATGTCGTTATATTATTATCTTTATCGACGTCACAGAAAAAAACAGTCGTTTTTTGTGACGTCGATATCTTAATTGATGTTTCGTTGGCATTCGAAACGAATATTTCGAGTATGCACATCACTAGTTTGTCGGCCTGCATGGTCGAGTGGTAAGACGCTCGACTACGAATCAAGAGGTCGCGGGTTCGAACCCGGCGTGCGCAAATACATTTTATGTAATTAGTATGTGTCATAACACATTTAATTCATATAAAATCAAGTATAGTATATTTGCGGCACGTTCCAGAGTGGTAGATACTCTTAGTATCGCCCTGGTGAAAGACCACCATTCAGAATTGAAACGTTGCTTGAAATGGCTTTAGCCGTGTTTGGTAACCAGATCTGAATAGCCAGGTATTTCCCAAACTTCCCCTTCCTCATCTCCTTCCCCTGCCCAGTACCTGCCATAGTCTCACTGGCTCTGGACGGTTGGGAGCAGTTGAGACTCTTGTGCGGTATTAACGTAAGTTAAGAATCGACATTCGGCGGAAAAAAATTGCGCTCGAAACGTTTTCGAATATTAGAAAACAATAAAAAACGCCATCAGAAAAAAACTGACGAAAGTTATATATTTTTGAGTGAATCGCGAAAGTAACATATTTCCGCATTTCTGTGGGAAACGAACCCGCAACCTTCGGATTCTGGGAAGGTCGTTCTAACTACCCCGTTATGGCATTCCACTTAAAATGATAGACCGTACAACGGACTACCCTTGGTGCAATATGCTTTATTGTTTTTGAAAGAAAGAAATCCGCTAGCCATACTCTAAAACATATACATCTAATTCTGATTCCAAGAGCACTTTCCGAGGGCGAAACAACTGTTAAATATAATGAAGTTTTTATTTATTCAATTATTTTTTACTAATAGTTACTACCCGGGTTTTCATAGGTTTCATATTGAAGAATCAGCAATAAAAAAATATATATTTATGATCAATATTTCACAGTTTATGATGGAAATGACACTGCTGCTGTTGACAGTTTCATTGATCTACTAATTCCAGGAAGAAACATTTCATGACGCCAGCGTGCAACGTTCAAGGGATTATTTTGCTAATTCAGAAACAAACATATTTCAAGTTGAAATAAATAACATATTATAAATACTAAAATAAGCATTTACTTAGATTTTATGCAATTTTTAACAAACCATTGTTTTTTCACTATACACATACAAGAAAAACACTACTATATATTTAAATATGTATTAATTATCTAATATAAAACTCATTAAAAACACTAAAACTTCACGCAAAACCACCGAAATATTTCCCCACTCTACCACATTCTTTTGTAAATATTACACTTGTTCTATATTAATAAATTCCAGCCACAATTTCCACGCTAGTTATCAGCGAAACACAAAAGACCGGATAAAGATAACACAAACCCGACCGCAAACGTAGAATTACAATGGAAAAATTATTATTAATAACAATAATTGCATTAGAAAGGGCAATTACGCGGAGCTAACTGAGACACGTCCGCCGGCGGCGATCGATCTGCTTCGACTGAATTTCAAACGGCGGCATTCGTTCGAATTGATTGATTGATTAGTTTGACACTTGCGCCCGTATCTCGAATCAGCGTTGGGTATTGGTATTGATGCTAACTATAAATAAATTGAACGTTGGTTTATTCGTTATCGCCGGCACGCATACCCTTATTACCTAAGTGGTGTAGCGCTTAGCATACTCGACCTTGTTTCCAGAGTATGCTGGTTTGATTCCTGTCGATGTATACATACCCATTCAAGCATATATTGTTATTGATTGTAAAGAACTATCCTTAGATGAATTGAATAATGTAGATACGTTACTGAGACAACGCGCCTGGTTGCACTAAACCAAGTCAACGAGACATACCTTCGAAACACGCTTCATATAGCTATCTCTTTTGCACACACATATTATTACATTACCTAGTGAGGTAGGTAATGTAAAAAAAAAATAATGTAAGAAACAAAAATTTAATAAATAAATAATATTCTTTGAATGGCTATCCTTTTCATGCGCGGGTGAAACATTTAGTGGTGCAACATTAGTGGTGCTACATTTTTCGTAAGATTTGTATGAATATGACGTGTCTTGTATTTTATGTCTATGGAACTATCACGACTTTTAAAATACGGTCAACTAATATTTAAGACCCGCCTTCGCCCGGTTTCATGTATTTTAGAATATTGATGGAAGAAGAAGTAAGGGACGCCCGAGGAAGACATAATAATAATAATTGACTGATTTATACAGTGTCGTTTTCGTGACAGAAATATCACCTCAAGTAATAATAACCTCATCATAACATAATATTAACTTATGCCTAATACTTATAACTAGTGAATCAATTACTTGAGTCGGGCCGTGTGAAGAGTCAGAATAACAGAGGAGTATGTATGAGACTATGCATGAATGTGAATGAAGCAAGGAGTGTGTTCCAAGACCGAGTTGTTTGGCGGTCCGTCCTCTCTGCCTACCCCTGCGGGGAAACGGCGTGACGGTTCGTTAGTTAGAAATATTTTATTTTGCAGAACATGGCTTTTTGACATATTTTTTTGATTAAATGTATATTTAAAAGCACTATTCAATAACGTCGTAAGCAGTAAATAGTTGCATTGGCTTAGAAATTCTCAGTATCGCCCTGGTGAAAGACCGCCGCGCAGAATCGCAAGGTTTCTTGAAATGGCTTTAGCCATGTTTGGTGACCAGATCTGAATAACCTGATACTTCCCGACCTTCCTCTTCCCCTCCTCACTACCTCCAGCCAACATACCACAATTGGGGATGCCATAGTCCCGCTGGCTTGGGAGCAGTTGGGACCCTTGTGCTGTACCTACATTAATCAACAATATCACGAGCGAAGCCGGGAAGTAAAACTAGTAACCTTCATGTCATAGAGTTGGTAGAGTAGTATCTATCCAAGGCAGTGAAGTCAGTTTTGGACTTGTTTTTGATGATTTTAACATGACTCGGCGCACCTGGGCGTGGCTGAGACTAAGGCTACGGTATTTATACATCCATTCATATCACATATCGACATAATGTTTTTGTTTATTCGTATTACCACTTTTTCACAGTATTTTTATCAACGAAAATATAGCATATAACCTAAAAAACTGTTTAGTTGTGTCAAGTTTAGTGTCATAATAAAAAATGTAGGCGGAGTCCCGCCAGTGAACCAGGACCTTAAGATCATTGCGACAGTATATAGAAGCGGTCCAAGAAATTTGTTGTCTCTTTCTCTCTCATGGTGTACGCCGTAAAAGCTCGGAGAAAGTGATTTATCGCAAGTTTGTGTAGGTTGGGTAAAAATAATTAGCTCTCCCTCCATTTATTGTTACTTCAAGCTTCATGTATTATTATCTGACGTCTGCGTGACACATGTCACTCTACGTCAAATCCGGCCCTGCTGCCACCTTGGCAATAGTGTCGGCTACACACACACACACACACACAACCGAGCCCTGTGTCAACACGGCGAGCAGCGGATGACGTCACAAACGCCGATGATAACTAGAGGCTACCGGCATGGCAGGCCGAGCGTATGGACCGCTGATAGCTCCGTTGCGACCTCTCACTCTTTCTCACTAACGAGGCGTGTCACAGAAAGAGAGTTTAGAACTGAGTTAACAGTGGCCTATTAGGGTGGACCTCCAAGGCTTTGTTTAGAATTTGGATACGTATGGGATCTCAAATATTAATAACGTAAGACAATTTATTTTAGGCAAAATTCTTTAGACATTTGGTAAAGCGCACACCAGACACTAAGTTCGGAGAGCGCGCCTTCGGAGTGTCAGGTCCTAAAGCCTGGAATGGACTACCACATGATCTGAGAGTAATAAAAGACTCGACAGAGTTCAGAGCCAAACTCAAAACCCATTTTTTCAGGAAATCATATCCACAATCAAGATGTAACAAGCCCAATAGAATTTCTGTTCAAACCAAGAAAACTTTTCAGACTCTCATTCCTTAAATTCATTAGAAGATTTTCACCATTATCTGTTCTTCACTACGAAAAATAAAAAAAAATTCCTCCGATATACTATATTTTAAATTTGCTCTCACGCCCTTAAAAAGAAAAAAAAAAACTAAAAATATATGTAAGAATCAGCTAAATTTTAAGTTATTATGATATGGTGATTGTGTCCTGCCAGAAGTGACCTGCCAGATAAGTATGTTGCTGTATATTTATATAAACTAAGAATTGATATAAAGTAGAAATTAAGATTTGTACAGCGCCCTTGAGGTGATTTTTCACAAAAACGGCGCTATACAAATTATCCAAATATTATTAAATATTATTCCTCTTCACTATATCCTTCCCCTCCCCGCTACCTTCAGCCTCACTACATTCCCCAACTGGGGATGCCAGTCTCACTGGCTCCAGACGGTTGGGAGCAGTTGGGACTCTTGTGCGGTATTCGCCATAAACAAAAACAAAAAAAATTGGCGGCCCACCCTAATGCATATGGCGTTTAGTTGTAACAGGGTGGCCGCGACGTACCTTGCCCTTTAACAGGCACAATACGTTGTACGTTTGGTTCAATCGATCCAGGACGCAAATAAATAAATAGGTGAATGCTAACAGGTGACGCGAAATGGAATACGTCCTAACGAAATGAACTTCCCCGTTTTGGGGGACAGAATTATTTTGTACAGTAAACAGCATTAATTTGTACAGCAAAAGTTTTTTTTATCATTTTGTTTTCGCCTTGGAGTAACAGTGTACGGAGAGAGAGAGCTAATTATTTTAACCCAACCTTTACAAACTCACGATAAATCACTTTCTCCGGGTTTTTACGTCGTACACCATGAGAGAGAAAGAGACAACAAATATAATACTCCGCTTTTACGTACTGTCACGATGATCTTGGGGTCCTGGGTCACCGCGGGACTACGCCCACCATATTTATTATGCCACTAAACTTGACACAACTAAACGGTTTTTTAGGTTATATGCTATATTTTTGTTCATAAAAATACTGTGAAAAAGTGGCTATACGAATACACAAAAACATTATGTCGATATGTGATATGAATGGATGTATAAATACCGTAGCCTTAGTCTTAGCCACGCCCAGGTCCGCCGAGTTCGGTAAAATCATCAAAAACTGACTACACTGCCTTGGATAGATACCACTCTATATACACCTTTAAAAAAAACGAAATGTCACCTCTTAGTAATTATGAATTTATTTATGTGACGACTTCAATGAGTGATAATATTCTTGGTTCTGGGACCAGAAGTTTCATGTTAAATTTTCGGAATACATTGAACGTTTTTGAGGTAAAGAAATAAATTTTTAAAAATATTTCACAAACATACGTTCTACTTGTTCCAGAGTGGAAGATGCGAACATGCAGGGTGGTAGATGCTCAAAGTATCGCCCTGGTGAATGACCACCATTCAGAATCTTATTTTAACATTCATGAAGAGCACATGTCACCATCATGTTCGATTTATTCGTATAACCCCTGTTATTCAAAACAAATATAGAAAATAACCTTAAAATCCGTTGACGTAAGTTATGCGATTTGATGATGTGAAGTTAGCGTGGACGGAGAACATCCTTACATACTTAGAAGTGCTGCGGTATTATGTGACGACTTTTCTTGTCTCTTTCTCTCTCATGGTGTACGACGTAAAAACTCGAAGAAAGTGGTTTATCGCAAATTTGTATAGGTTGGGTAAAAATATTAGTTATACTTCCTTATACCGTTACTCTAAGAGTGATACAATAAAAATATACACTGACCTCCTTGAAGTAACAATATATGGAGAGAGAGCTAATTCTTTTTACCCAACCTATACAGATTTGGGATAGATCACTTTCTCCGGGTTTTTACGTCGTACACCATTAGAAAGAAAGAGACAACAATATCTCCCAAATTATCACACCGCTTTAAAGTATTGTTAGAATGTTCTTCGTGTCCCACGTCTTCGTTGAATCCGCCCACACGTTTTGATACGCGAAATAAATAGACATAACTCAACGGTTTATTAGGTTACATGCTATATTTTTGTTTATAACAATACTGTGAAAAAGTGGTTGTACGAATAAAAAAAACATTATGTCGACATGTGCTATGAATGGATGTATAAATTTCCTAGCCACGCCCAGGTCTAGCCGAGTCCGGCGAACCTCATAAAAACTGACTACAACAGCGCTCTCTCTTGTGTATTATTGCTTTTAGGTGACCACCCTGTACATAGAACCTTCGATGATCGTCTATTCGTTACGCATTTTTCGTTTCGAATGCGAAGATTGAGTATTTCATAATAATAGTTACATTGAAACTAAACCAGTTATAATTCTTCGCAATTTTCCACCGTGACTAACTCGATCGGTCCAACGTATCTTTTATTACTCATATTAATTTTAGCGCGATAGGCAGATTGCAGGTATGGTGATTATAAGCGGGAGTAAACACCGCAGCTGTTATCTTGCTCTCGCAGACTGATTAGATTAGCGAATAACACAGAGTAAATAATGTTCTTCGCAGAATGTTTGCTGAAATTCTGCCAGCGCAATTTATAATCGATTTACATTTTTTTATAGTGAATACCGCACAAGAGTCCCAACTGCTCCCAACCGTCTGGGGCCAGTGGGACTATGTAGTGGGCAGGGTAAAGAGATGGAGAAGAAGAAGGTCGGGAAGTAACTGGCTGTTCAGATAATAATAATATTAATAATAATGTTTGGATGATTTGTTTAGCGCCGTTTTTGTGAAAAATCCCCTAAAGTGCGCTGTACAGACCTTATTTTCTATTATTACATATTAATTCCTAGTTTAAATAAGAAAATATACAGGAAAAATACTTACCTGGCAGGTCCCATCAGATAGACACACTTATTAACGATTATAATTTATTTATTTTTCCGATTTAGGGCATGGGAGCGAAATAAAAAAGGACTTTCTGAATTTGTCGTACAGTACAGGATTTGGTTTAAATTTGTACATCTAAAGGTGATTCGTCGAGAGACAGATTATGTTGAGATTCTTTTAATAAATTTAAGGATGTGATAGTTTGAAAAGGTAAGTTTTCAGTTTGGACCGAAATTCTGTTGGGCTCGTTATACATCTTAGTTCCAGAGGGAGTTTATTCCAAGCCCGATACTCCTGCAGCGCGATCTCCAAACTTAGTATTGGGATTGCGTTTGGGTTCTATCGGCCTTCCGATAGCCGATGACTGCCTTAGAAGAATGTTTTCTGGAACGCATAGTTCGGTGATGTACAGTGGGGCCATTTCGTTAAGGGATTTTAACACCATCCAGCACAACTTGTACTGGATTCTTTCAGTGCACTTAAGCCAGTGAAGGTGCTCTGAAATATGCGAATATTTAGATACCCCGGTGATACGTCTTGCTGCAGCATTAAAAACTGATTGGAGTTTATTAGTTTTGTATTTAGGAAGACTGGCGTAAATACTGATATACTCGTAGAGATAGATCTGGTCACCAAGCACGGCTAAATCCATTTCAGACAACGTTTCAATTCTGAATGGTGGTCTTTCACCAGGGCGATACTTGGAGTAGGTAATCTTCCACTCTGGAACGTGCCGCAAATATACTATGTATTACTAGTTCAGTCTTGACACACACGTCAAAAGGAACATAATAAGTAAATCGTGAAGTAGCGAAATAGGAATAAAATTTCAAAACTTATTTACGTATGAGCCAAAATTACCTTATTATTTTTGCATACATTAGCGCCCCACACGGCAATCGAACGAATCGTGTACAGAAGACGGCTTAGCGTATTAATACTATAAGATTTTATATGAAATACATGTGAAATAACACATATGCATTATTCTAAAATACTCGAAGTACCACCCTGTTGAAAGACCACCATTCAGAATCGAACGTTGCTCGAAATAGCTTAAGCCGTATTTAATGTGCAGATCTGAATAGCCAGACTATTCGCAATCTTCCTCTTTCTCATCTCCTTCCCATCCCCACTAACTCCCGCCTCACAACATACTCATATTAGGGATGCCAGTCTCACTGGAATCAAACGGTTGGGGCAGTTGGGATCCGTCTGTGGTATTAACTATGAAAAAATAATAAATTAATCTACTTACCTATCAAAAGTAGTAAAAAAAAAAACATTTTTTTAGTTCCTCATGTCTACTTTTGAACTTACTTTCTACTTTTGCGGCACGTTCCAAAGTGGTAGATGCTCTAAGTATCGCCCTGGGGAAAGACCACCATTCAGAACTGAAACGTTGCTTGAAATGACTTTAGCCGTGTTTGGTGACCAGATCTGAATAGCCAGGTACTTTCCAACCTTCACCTTTCTTATCTCCTTTCACTCCTCACTGCCTTCAGCCTCACTACATACCCCTGTTGGGGATGCCACAGTCCCACTGGCTCCAGACGGTCGGGAGCATTTGGAACTACTGTGCGGTATTTATTATAAAAAATAAAATAAATAATGCTAAATGCACACACTGCTTAACATGCGTTATTTGCATCAACTCTAATTGTGTGACACCATAGAGTTGGTAGAGTAGTATCTATCCAAGGCAGTGAAGTCAGTTTTGGACTTGTTTTTAATGACAACATGATTAACATGACTCGACGCACCTGGGCGTGGCTAAGACTAAGGCTACGGTATTTATCTTAGAGTATACAAGAGGTAGCCCAAGCCAAAGCCAGTGAAGTCAGTTTTGGACTTGTTTTTGATGATTTTAACATGACTCGGCGCAAATGGGCGTGGCTAAGACTAAGGCTACGGTATTTATACATCCATTCATATCACATATCGACATAATGTTTTTGTGTATTCGTATAGCCACTTTTTCACAGTATTTTTATCAACAAAAATATAGCATCTAACCTAAAAAACCGTTTAGTTGTGTCAAGTTTAGTGGGAAAATAAAAAAATGTGGGCGGAGTCCTGCCGTTAACCAGCGAAAATAACCAGCTTAAGAACATTACGACAGTATATAGAAGCCGTCCAAGAAATTTGTTGTCTCTTTCTCTCTCATGGTGTACGATGTAAAAACACGGAAACAGTGATTTATTACAATTTCGGATGGGTTGGGTAAAACAAATTAGCTATCCCTCCATATATTGTTCCTTCAAGGTATTTATACATCCATTCATATCACATATCGACATAATGTTTTTGTGTATTCGTATAGCCACTTTTTCACAGTATTTTTATCAACAAAAATATAGCATATAACCTAAAAAACCGTTTAGTTGCGTCAAGTATAGTGACATAATAAAAAATGTGGGCGGAGTCCCGCCGTGAACCAGGACCTCGGGACTTCGGGAGAGATATCTAATTCAGCAGATTCTGGTCCATATTCGCAGTCTGGACCTTTACCAGCCTCTGAAATTTTGCGTTTATGTTTCTTGGGACCAGCCAAGCGTCTTGCCAAACAACGGGTTATCCTCTTCTTAACAATTTGCATAGTTGTTTTGCCTGGTTCTTTCCCCGTGATTCTTGTATGTAACTCAGTGATATGAGCTGATCCCACAGTATGGGTCACACCTGCACCATAACACCGAGTTTCATAACTTGCCCCCTTAGCAAAATCAATTCGTTTACCACCAACAAATTTATGTTTCGGGTGTCGCTCGAATGATTTGCCGAAACTCGCCGAAAGCATCTGGTCGGAAGAAGCTACGCCCCCACTTCTCGCTACGCTACACTTCTCGCGGTAGCCATCTTACGGATTATAACAAAACTTTCAGAATAAAGAATTCTCTCGAAATCCATACTAGTAATCGATATATTCAACAGATGCTCAAATGTAGATTTGTGATGAATTTTACTAGGTGTGCTAACCCCGTTAAGATCGTCCTTACGATACGTTCAAGTGGTCCAAAAAATTTGTTGTCTCTTTTTCTCTCATGGTGTACGACGTAAAAACTCGGAGAAAGTGATTTATTACAATTTCGGATGGGTTGGGTGCAACAAATTAGCTATCCCTCCATTAGATTCTTACTGCGAGTGTGACACACAAAGTTATTTGATTTTATATACGTTTGATATTAAAAAAAAAATCTACAACGTCGAATCAACTGCCGCGTCAGTAAAATCGTGGACAGATTTACATCGAAGCAATTGTTTTACAAAACTGTTGTCATTCCGTCGAAGTTAGCAAAGATAATTGGAGCATTTTTAGTGTAGATTTTTTACGCGAGATTTACTTCTTAGTCATCTCGTGAGAATCCACCTCGGAGGCGAGGAGGCGCTCGTGCGTGAAGTTGAAGGTTGCCGGTTCAAAACCCGGCGGGGAGCCGTCCAAAATGACGAGACAAAACAAATAATTCAACATGTATTAACCTTAGCGTACCCGAAAGTTAACCCATTTGATCTTGCTTATTAAAGCGTTTCGCGACATAATCTTAGGTAGTTTATTTTTGGTAATACTTTGAGAGAAGTATACATGACCTGTTCAAAAGAAAAGGTAAATTTTGAATTTTCGCGGGCTGTGTACATTCGATTATCGTTTTGTTGTTGTTGTTATGTTGGTACACATATGTTTATCATATGTTAGCATTATCAGCCATTTTGGATTAGTGGTTTGTTTTTGAGAACTGGAAAGGTTAGTCACGTTTTTGTGTGTTCTTCGATTTTTTAATTTTGAAAAAAATGGATCAGGAGCCCAAGATCATCGTGACAGTACATAGAAGCGGTGTATTATATTTGTTGTCTCTTTCTCACTCATGGTGTACGACGTAAAAACCCGGAGAAAGTGATTTGTCGCAAGTTTGTATAGGTTGGGTAAAGAGAATTAGCTCTCCCTCCAGACATTGTTACTCCATAGTCGCAACACTACATAGAAGCGGTGTATTATATTCGTTGTCTCTTTTCTCTCATGGTGTACGACGTAAAAACCCGAAGAAATTGATTTGTATAGGTTGGGTACAAATAATTACGTCTCTCTCCATACATTGTTTCTCCAAGCTATTATCTTAGTTATGGCGACATTAAATTTGATATTATTTTATTAAAAAAAAATTAATTCCGTTTTTAGGGTATGAGAGGAAATGTCATAATGGGCTTTCTGAATCAGTATAACAGTGCAGGTATTTGATTAAAATGTATATATCTAAAAGTGATTCATAGTTCAATAAGAGACGGAGATTATGGTGAAAAGCTCCACTGACATTACCCAAGGATCGGTAGACCACTCGCACTTTGAATTTCACCTGGTGATTGTAGAGACATCTACCGGCTTAACCACACAACAGTTTCAATTAATAAGGGAACAAAATTATAGAATCTACTACGGTAACAATAATTCTTTCTCGCTGATTGTAACAAATCAGAGAGATTGGACTGAATTTTTTTAAAAGTTTTAACACACACTACCCGGTTTCGCCTGAGTTTCAACAGCATTTTATTATATTTTTATTTTGAAGAACTAAAAAATAGGGAACAAAAAAATCGTGTCTGGGAGTGCTAAAGTGCTTAAGCGGCACTTTGGTCCAACATGAGTTAAATACTTAGATGAATTAAATAATGTAGATACGTTACTGAGACAACGCGCGTGACTGCACCAAACTAAGCCAACGTGGCATACCTGAGATTTACTGCGTTTAGTCTCGCACAAACAAGCTGTCACCAGCTGCCACAAACGCATCGCTGTAAGCTCTTTTCTGAGATAAAATGTCTTCCTGTGCTTTTGACAAGTCATCATTCGGAAACAAAAAACAAATCTCATCGAGTTTCTTTTCATGCGAAGTACACACAAATCACTTATTATTTCAATTAACACAATTATTCATATACCAAATGGTATAAGTGAGATAGCGAATGCAGAAATACATAAGTGTGTGGAAGACAACCTAGCGACAGTACACTGAGTACGTCGCATGCTACTTCGCTCGTAAGTTCGTTAGGGAAGAGAGGGGTTGTAACGCGGAGAAGGTGACGCGGGACGTTCATATAGCTATCTCATTCATACACACATATTCTGCTTGGTATGGCTATCTTTTTTGGGCGTTATGAGATATCAGATCTTGGCAAATTTATCGTTCAATTTGTATGAATATGACATGTCTTGTATTTTATGTCTATGGTTAAATATGCAGTTTTGATCAGTTTTCTTTTCTGCATGGAAAGCTCTGACTCTCGTTTGATTCCGAAGACTTTTGTGGCCCTGCAGCCATCTAAATTATATTTACCATTTGGGAGAAGGCTCGACTCAAGCGACACGAGTTGGGGACGTTTTTTTAGCTTTTTGTCGCTTCAGTGAGAGCATTAAGTTACCTTTTTTAAAAAAAAATCCAACCAGGTAATGAAGACTTATGAATTTTATTGCAAAACAAAGAAAAAAACTTTTAAGTGCTCTGGTGTAAATTTCCTAAAATGGCACTTCGGCCCTTTTGCCTTTCCGGCGACGATGTTATATTTCCACCTTAGAGTATACAAGAGGTAGCCCAAGCCAAAGCCAGTGAAGTCAGTTTTGGACTTGTTTTTGATGATTTTAACATGACTCGGCGCAAATGGGCGTCGCTAAGACTAAGGTTACGGTATTTATACATCCATTCATATCACATATCGACATAATGTTTTTGTGTATTCGTATAGCCACTTTTTCACAGTATTTTTATCAACAAAAATATAGCATCTAACCTAAAAAACCGTTTAGTTGTGTCAAGTTTAGTGGCAAAATAAAAAATGTGGGCGGAGTCCCGCCGTTAACCAGCGAAAATAACCAGCTTAAGGTCATTACGACAGTATTTAGAAGCAGTCCAAGAAATTTGTTGTCTCTTTCTCTCTCATGGTGTACGATGTAAAAACTCGGAAAAAGTGATTTATTACAATTTCGGATGGGTTGGGTAAAACAAATTAGCTATCCCTCCATATATTGTTACTTCACGATTTTCACAGAAGCTAATGGGTGTGGGGGGGGGGGGTATGGCTGGTACTTGCGGGGCCTCCGTGGTCGATCGGTTAAGACGCTCGACTAGGAATCAGAGATTGCGGGTTCAAATACCGGCGCGCGCAAATAAATTACATGGGTTATTTGACATTTAATTCACATAAAATAATATACGGTACATTTGCGGCACGTTCCAGAGTGGTAGATACAGATAAGGTGAAATAGCTTTGGACGTGTTTGGTGACCAGATCTGAATAGCCGGGTACTTTCCGACCTTCCTCTTTCGCATCTCCATTATATTTATTTACGCCCGTTATAGGCTTTCATATAAATGTTAACATTTTTTTTTAAAACAATAACCTCATCAGTGCAAAAAAATATTGTAAAATAAAAATAAAAAATTGTATTGAATAGCAGATACAAAATACTGTAGATGAAAATAGCTAATATTTAAAAAATAACCGGTTCAAAAATATTGCAAAAGAAAAGAAAAAAATTATATTAAATAACAGGTCCAACTATTAGTTTAGCTCTGCCAGATGACAACAACTGTACTAAATTAGACTTATAGTTTGATATTGGCGTGTTAAATATATCAGCGACATCGGAGTATGTGTTTCCCAGCTGTTGCATTCGTCGCATAGGCGTGTTGAATTGCGAGGTTGAAGCAGAATTGCTACAATAGTGCGGTAGGTACTGCCTTGTAACCGTCTTGCTAGGAACATGAAATGAAATCAAGTTTAGTAGTTCAGGGCTGTCAATCATTGAATTTATAATTTTGTATAAGCAAATCGAGTCGGTAATTATTCTCCATTCAGACAATCTCAATAAACGATATGTAAAATAAAATGAGATAAATAACTCGCCGGTTAGTTGGCTTGATCATTCCACCTGTCGGTCCACTTCGAGCTTGCGGTGCAGAAGTAATTAGCGGCCAAACATGCGTGACCAATTTGTTATTTTCACCGGCAAATGATAATAGCTTCCTGATGGCGTCCGCGAATGGTTTGAAAACACTCGACATGGAAACGCGGATGTAAATCAAGATGGTAAATAATTGATAATGATCAATTAGATTATCAATTATAAATGATTAGCATTTTAATAGATTGACGCCTGATAATCTGTGGCCATGATTATAATCCGATTCATGATACTTTTAGATGAATTAAATAATGTAGATAAGTTACTGAGACAACGCGCGTGGATGCACTAAACCGAGTGCGCGTTTAGTATCACACGAACAATCGTTTGACAGACAAGCTGTCACAAACGCGTCGCTGTAGGCTCCTTTCTGAGGAAAAATGCCTTGAGAGGTGTAAAAATCATTCGGGAGCAAAAAAAAATCACATGGAGTTTCTTTCTTTTTAGAAGACGTGGAAAAACCTTAAATTAACAATATATAAAGAATCTCACGTTGCGAAATGTTGAAGCAAGTATTTGACCAAGCTTGACCAAGGAGGTGTGGCCCATAAGTTTTTGCAAGGTTTGCCGGACTTGGCTAGACCTGGACGTGGCTAGACTAGGCCTAGGGTATTTATACATTCATTCATAGTACATGTCGACATAATGTTTTTGTCTATTCGTAGGACCACCTTTTCACAGTATTGTTATAAACAAAAATATAGCATGTAACCTAATAAACCGTTGAGTTATGTTCAATTATGTCGCGTATCAAAACGTGTGGACGGAGTCAACGGAGACGCGGGACACGAAGAACATTCTAACAATACGTTAAAGCCGTGTGATAATTTGGGTTTTTTTTTACTCTTTCTTCCTCGTTGTATACGACGTAAAAACCAGGAGAAAGTGATTTATCCCAAATCTGTATAGGTTGGGTAAAATGAATTAGCTCTCTCTCCATATATTGTTACTTCGAGATTTCATTCAGGCAACGTTTCGATTCTGAATGGTGGTCTTTCACCAGGGCGATACTTACAAATCGTCCAAATATTATTATTATTACCACTCTGAAACGTGCCGCAAATATACCATATATTATTTTGTATCCCTGCGCACAGCATCCCAAAAGATGACAAAGGCCCTGAGGGAAGTTATTTCCAACAAGGTCTCCTATGTGGAGTCAACGTAAAAAAAAAAAATAAATAATAATGAAATTTAAAATGAATAAATTTAACTATGATTTCATTATCAAGGGATGGTTAGTTGACAGAATAGTTTTGCTGCAAATAAATTTTTGGCAAGTTCGTCATCATGGCGACCCCGACCGACAACGCGGAAATAATATTCAAAACATGCTTTTAAATACTTTAATTATGACAAGATTTATAACAGCAACCGCGAAACGCCCCATTAAAACTGACTCGGAGGTCTAACATGAGTATGCAAATTAATATTACGCGACTAAAAATTAATTAATTAAAAATAATTTCAGAATTGCTTTGAGATAGGTTTGTTGTAATAACTTCCACTCTCAAAACACAGATGTCGCTCCTATGTCATAAACGAACATTTCAACGAAAATAATTTCTTTTGTGCGTACGTACGACCGTACAAGTGTGAAATTTTCAAATTGTTTTATTGATACGAGAACAGCGTGCAATATAGTTGTGAATGATGAATACTTGGAGCAAGTGGATGAGTTTGTGTATAAAGGAAGCATGTTCTAGAGAGACGGAAAGGCTGATAAGGATATTTAAAGAAGGGTGAACGCAGGAAACTCCATTAATGGAGGACTGAACGCTGTTGGCGCTAATAAGAAATTGTCCAAAGAAGCGTAGCTAGCAGTCCGCAATGGAGTGCTTATACCAACCCTGATGTGTGGCAGTGAGGCGTGGAACTGGCAGAGGAAGGATGAAAGTAGACTGAATGCTGTGGAAATGAGATCTTTGAGACGTATGTGCGGTAAAACCATGTATGACCGTATTAAAGATGTGGATATCCGGAAATAATGCAAGGCTGATGTGAGCGTAATGAATAGAATCAAGATGATGGTGATACACATAGGTCTTTCAGTCTACTTTCATCCTTTCTCTGCCAGTTCCATGGCTCACTGCCACACATTAGGGTTGCTATCAACACTCCATTGTGGACTGCTAGCTACACAGGGATCTAATTTCTACAGCATTCAGTCTACTTTCATCCTTCCTCTGCCAGTTCCATGCCTCACTGCCACACACCAGGGTTGGTATCAGCACTCCATTGTGGAATGCTAGCTGCGATGGATACTGTGTAGTAATAAATTATAAACCCAACAAGGGCGAAGCCGGTGGTACGAAAAGTCGTTATAGATTAAATCTGACTTATACCGTTCGGGCAATAACCGCGTCTAATCTGACTTATCTCTCGCCTTATCGGAGAGATTGGTATGAATTGCGTTCATTTTAAAGGTATCGATTTGACTCGAGTACTCGGTGATGAAAGAAGTACGGAGGACGTGTTACTGCAGGTTTTTTTTTTACATAATTAACTGGGGCATTATTTGAGGAAAGTTTGTCATTGCACATTGTTTATAGTTAATACCGCACAAGAGTCCCAACTGCTCCCAGCCGTCTAGCGCCAGTGAAACTGTGGAATTCCCAACTGGGGTATGTTGTGAGGCTGAAGGTAGTGGGGAGGGGAAAGGAGATGGGAAAGAGAAAGGTTGATAAGTATCTGACTATTCAGATCACGTTACCGAACACGGCTAAAGCCATTTCAAAGTAACGTTTCGATTCTGAACGGTGGTCTTTCACCAGGGGCAATACTCAGAGTATCTACCAATCTGGAACGTGCTGTAAATACACCACATATTATTTTATATAAATTGAATATGTTATGACTTTGAAGAAACAATGTATGGAGAGAGGGCTAATTATTTATACCCAACCGATAAAAACTTGCGATAAATCACTTTCTCCGGGTTTTTACGTCGTACACCATGAGAGAGAAAGAGACAACAAATATAATACTCCGCTTCTATGCACTATAACAATGATCTTGGGCTCCTGGGTAACTGCGGGACTCCGCCCACATTTTTTATTATGCCACTAAACTTGACACAACTAAACGGTTTTTTTTAGGTTATATGCTATATTTTTGTTGATAACAATACTGTGAAAAAGTGGTTATACATATAAACAAAAACATTATGTGATATGGATGTATAAATACCCTAGCCTTATTCTTAGCCACGCCCAGGTCCGCCGAGTCAGGAAAAAATCATCAAAAACTGACTACACTGCCTTGGGTAGATACCACTCTATATACTCTAAGGTTATGACTCACATTAATTCAATAAAATGTATTTGCGCACGCCGGGTTCGAACCCGCGTCCTTTGGATTTGTAGTCGAGCATGTCACCACTCGAAAATGGAGGTCATCTTATTCATACTGTAAAATAATCTAGCATCGCCCTGTCTCCCAGGTTTGTCATTCCTGCTCTAATTTGGGTGTAATAATTTACTTCTACACCTCGACAGTTTTGCAGTCCGAGTCCCAAACATGGAAGGTTAACAGGAAAGGGTGACTCAACTGAAAGTGGGGCATTTTAGTGACGCGTCATTACTAAACTTATTCCGGGGAAAGGGCCACCTTTAATTTCCCTAAAGCTGGGGGAAAAACCGCGGACGAAATCGCCAAAACTAATCTAACTACGCAGAGGTGGTGTCGTTTTCGGGGAAAAGCGGCGCTAGTTATTGATTGTGCAATAGTTAAATTTAAATTAATTAACTGGCGATCACGCAGTTTCTGCGCAGGTGTGAAGGGAGAGGGTGGAACGCTACACAACACACTGTCTTGGCACGCACTGCTTGTTTCAATTTTTTATTAACTTTTTGTTTCTTACATCATTTTTTGTACATTACCTACCTCACTAGGTCATTAGAACATGTTCTGAGGTAGGTGACAGTGAGTACAAGTAGAATAATATAAAATATGTTGATATTTTTTTACACAATGCTAGATGATACAACAGACACTGACCGTAAAACTCTCTTGATACCATACAAGATACATTGACAGGTAAAGTTGCATGGCACTAAATCCTACAATTAAAGACAGTGGATACGATACAAAATATTTATAAACGGAAGATAATAATACAGTGAACTTATATAGCGCAGTTTTGTGATATTTCACCTCAAGTGCGTTTCATACTAAATTAATTATGCTAATAAGACTAACTAACAAGGAGAAAATAATATATAATATGTATACAAATTAAAAATATCTAAAATCATGATCGTTTTTTAAAATCATGATGAGAAAAAGGTTCAGATATGGGTATAACAGTGCGTGTGTACATCAACAGATTAAAAAAATAATTTACCAGAAGCTAAGACTCCACATAGAAGACCTCGTGGGAAATAACTTCCCTCAGGGCTTTTGTCATCTCTGGGGATGCTGTGCGCAGGGATATAAAATAATGTATAGTATATTTGCGGCACGTTCCCGAGTGGTAGATACTCCAAGTATCGTCTTGGTGAAAGACCACCATTCAGAAAGGAAACGTTGCTTGAAATGGCTTCAGCCGTGTTTGGTGACCAGATCTGAATAGCCAGGTACTTCCCAACCCTTCCTCATTCACATCTTCCCCTCTCCGCTACCTTCAGCCTCACAAAATTCCCCAATTGGTATGCCATAGGCCCAATGGCCCATGACGGTTGGGAGCAGTTGGGACTCTTGTGCGGTATTCACTATGAAAAATCCAATTGAAGCCAGGCGGTCAGGTATTAATAATGCACCGTTCAGGAGTTTATGAGCTAAAAACAGCAATGCTGTCTGTATCCCTCCTCGAACTAATTCAGATACGCAGCATTCCCGAAATTCAGTATTACATGACCCGACTCAAATATTTGATCTACTTAGATGTGCCACGTCTTCCACGAGCAACGATTTAAAGGATATTTTCTCGACAATTTTATAAATCAGTGATGGGTCCTATCTGTGAGACCTCTATGTGTGTGAATGTTTTTCTTGTTGTATTTGTGATGTTTATCTAGTTGGCCTCTAGTCCTATGAGTCTCTTTTTGATGTGTCTTTTCGCTTGTTCCCTCTTCTTTTGTGCTTTCTATTTAGAATTTGTAAGTCTTTGTGAAAATATTATTCCTTTTTGTCTTATAATGTTGCCCTTTCCAAGAATGAGTTTTATTTAAACTGATTGGGATTAATCTTAGAGTATACAAGAGGTAGCCCAAGCCAAGGCAGTGATGTCAGTTTTGGACTTGTTTTTGATGATTTTAACATGACTCGGCGCAAATGGGCGTGGCTATGACTAAGGCTACGATATTTATACATCCATTCATATCACATATCGACATAATGTTTTTGTGTATTCGTATAGGCACTTTTTCACAGTATTTTTATCAACAAAAATATAGCATCTAACCTAAAAAACCGTTTAGTTGTGTCAAGTTTAGTGGCAAAATAAAAAATGTGGGCGGAGTCCCGCCGTTTACCAGCGAAAATAACCAGCTTAAGATCATTACGACAGTATATAGAAGCGCTCCAAGAAATTTGTTGTCTCTTTCTCTCTCATGGTGTACGATGTAAAAACTCGGAAAAAGTGATTTATTACAATTTCGGATGGGTTGGGTAAAACAAATTAGCTATCCCTCCATATATTGTTACTTCAAGGGATTAATATACCAAATGCATTTTGTATGTTAAAATTTTAATAAATAAAATCTCCGACCCGATAGGCTGTTCAGTTCACGTACAATTCTGCGGCGAGTTTTTATCGGAACTTGACCGCGCGTTAAACTAAACGACGTTACCTAAAAAGGTGTAAGCACAGCCGATGGAGCGCCGCTCCATATAAGGCCGCACGCCGCAACAATCACCGGATGACAAGGATACACGAGTATCGGAGAAGAGAGAAAGAATCCTTATTAAAGAACTGCACACGCCTTAAAGGATCGTCGGTGTTATTCTGCAGTTAAACGATTATTTAAATCCTATTGTTGTATTGATTGTGAATATTAATAATAATTAATATTATTATTGACTCACCTCCTCTGTTGCATCTTATTCGGTTCAAAATTCCTAGCCGTAGACTCCGAAACAATGAATTGCTGTTCCTCAATCATCACTATACTAATTATGGGTATAGTTCTCCAATGTCTAAAATGTCAAGACATGTTAACTCAAGCCATGGTCTTGAAATTTTTGGTACCAGTCTAAATGATTATTGTCATTCTTTACGATTCTACCAAAACTTTGACTAGACCAAGACTTGAATGTTCTTTCAAATGTATATTTTTGTCATTGCTACATTTAATATAATGTATGTGCCGTTCTTTCTCTGTAGCTCTTTTTTTCCATTTTGAGTTTTTTTATTGTATTTGGACAATAGTCCGTAAGTTTATAAATAAATGACGACCTCTTTGATTGGTTTGTAGGCTGACAACCTCTGTGACAAAGTTCTTAAGTTTATTTTGTCCTATTTTTGTCATCGCTACATTTATTATTATGTATGTGCTATTCCTTCTCTGTTGCTCTTTTTCCCATTTCGTGTGTTATATGTTTTTTTGTAATTGGACTTTAGTCCGTTAATTTATAAATAAATAAGCTAATACATATGGCCAAAGTTGACATTTTGGTTAATTTTCGTAATTGAGTGGCTATTATTTATTTTGCATTTATCATTGTTCCTTACAGCTGTTGTATAGCCATTGTTGTGGGGAAAAAAATATATGTAAAAATCTGTGTTTCAATTTTGCAGTGCGCGGGCATTGAACCAGTAACCTCCCACGCAGAGTCAAAAGCGTAGGCCACAACGCCACGAAGCCGTCCAATATTTTTTGTTTGTTTTTATAGTGAATACCGCACAAGAGTCCCAACTGCTCCCAACTGTCTGGAGTCAGTGAGACTATGGCATCCCCAATTGGGGTATGTTGTGAGGCTGAAGGTAGTGAGGAGGGGAAATTGATAGGGAAGAGGAAGGTTAGAAAGTACCTGGACAATCAGATCTGGTCACCAAACACGGCTTAAGTCATTTCAAGCAACGTTTCGATTCAGAATGGTGGTCTTTCGCCAGGGCGATACTTAGAGTATCTACCACTCTGGAACGTGCCGCAAATATACTTTTTATTATTTTATAATAATATATTTTGACCGGTCGGTAGCTGAGTGGACAAACGCGTCGGATTCCCACCCGGGCTTCGTGCATTCAATTCCTCAGCTGGCTAAGTCCTCCATCATTGTACAACCAACATCTTCCGATTCTTATGATGGCAGTAGAAAGTTTTTTTTTTTTAATATTAGCAGGTTATTCGTAACCCGGAAATGTTTGATTTTCTTTTAAAAAAATAATGTATATACATATGTATTTCATATAACGCCTATATAGGCGTATTATAATATGCATTTACATGGCCAGCAACGGGGCGCACCTAACAGCCTAGCAGAGGAAGGTGTTTCTTTTCGGTTTACCCTTCGTGACGGAAAACAGCTCTTGTTTTGTGATTACTTACGTCAGCGTGTTTAAATTCGTAAATAAAGTGATCTACCTAACCTTAAAGACTATAATTTGACAATTACCTACTGCGTTTATTCATTATAGTTCCTTAGTTTTACAATCATTTTATTATTACTTTGTACAACAGTGGTAGAGTAGGTATTAAGCTTCCTCCAAATCTTGCCAACAAACAGAATTTAGCAGAGTTCAAACGGGTCTTAAAACCAAATTGTTTAAAAAATCCTAAATTTAAACATAATTTCATGTACGTTGAAATAAAATTTAAAGCCACATTTCTTGTAAACATCCTTAGTTTTGGTTTACTCCTTACTTGTATCCTTATTTTAATTATTATTATAATATCCTCACTGTGACTATCCTTCTAATACATTAATGTTTATGTTTTTAAGTACCCACACGTTAACTGTCTTCAATATTAATTATTTTTCTTTGCTTTAACAAATTTCTTCATGCTTACATACTTTACATTTGGGTTTTTTTACACCCTTAGCTTCTAACATTTTTTTTATTAATCTGTCGATTAACGATAAAGATTTTTTAGATGAAAAAGGTGCTCGGGTACACCCTCTTCGGTTCAACACAGTTTTTTATGTTCCAGTAAGTCTAACCGGCTGAAACTTCCGACTTCTCCACAATAGTGAAAATGAACAATTGAACATAACCGTTGGATATGTGGAGGGTGGTATGTTAGCGGAAAACGTGTAAATTTTGTCCTTCTTTTTGTACCCAGGTACCCGGTTGTTTAATGATTTTTTAAAACTTGTCTGTATTTATTAATAATTTTATCTTATTTAAAATAATAAATATGATGTACTGTTGTGTTCAAAGTACATCACCTGTATCCTTAATACTATTTTTAAAGACCCATTTAATTAAAAATCCCAAGTAAAGATGGTATTTTGAAATTCCTATCCAGGGGAAGGGAACTTGGGAAGATGTGATGGTGGTCCAGCAAACTTCAGCAAATGAATACTGTAAAAGAAAACTTCACAATTTTAAAAAGGTGCAATTTTCGTAAGTCACAAGGGTTTATTTGCATAAATATCTGTTACGAATAGTTTTCTCCTTGTCACGTTGTCATGCGTTTGTTGACGAATAGTACATTGCTGATTTATATAGCGCATTTATTATGAAATATCACCATAAAGACTTCATCTAAATAGCCAGTAACTTCTCCCACCAACTTCCTCTTTATATCTCTTCCCTCCCCCAATCCCTTCATCTCCACAACATTCCCATTTGAATGTTCGTTCTTGTGTATATTTTGTCCTATTTTTGTCATTGGTTCATTTAATATTGTTTTTTTTTTAAATTTTTATATGAATACCGCACAAGAGTCTCAACTGCTCCCCAACCGTCTAGAGCCAGTGAGACTATGGCATCTCAAAATAGGGTATTTGAGGCCAAAATGGGATCAAAGAATGTGAAAGAGGAATGTTTTTTCGTATACAAATTTGACCAAACTTGATCCATTTTTTTTGATTCTGAAAAAGTAGTGGTCGAAGAACAGGGCGATACTTGATCTAACTCTTTCGTGTACATGGCTTGTTCAAAAACAATTTTCCGGGCTGTGTACAAAATGGTTGTTGTTAATTTAACATATGTTGATCATAAACATACGCCATTTTGGATTACCATTTGTTTAACAACAAACGTTTTGTGTGTTCTTCGATTTTTTTACATAAAAAAATGGAGAAAATTCAAAAGTGTATTAAATTTTTTTCGTTAAAAATTTGATCTCTTTGATCCATTTTTTTCAAAAGCAAAAATCGAAAACACACAAAAAGACTAAATATGTGCTGTCAAAAACAAACCACTTTTCAAAATTTAATAAGTTATGATGTAAATGATGCAAATAACAACAAAAAAAAGATAATCGAATGTAACAGATTTTTTTGAAAGTAAAATTTATATTTATAGATATACTCTCAGCAAATTACTTTCTACTGTTGTCGCAACGACCATCGACATATTGAATAAAGATCACAGATCGACACATTTAACTTTCCAGTAGGAGAAGGGAGGGGGGTCGCACCTGAAGATATTTGGAACACAAAAAAATTGATCGTTAATTGTAAGTTAACTGTGTCAAACTTCACACCGAAGAGAAAAATAATAAAAATTTAAACAATCTATCAATACAGTTTTGCACTATCATCTGTGTCAAAAAAAACAGACAAAATGGCACCATTTCCGAGATTTACAACAAAAGAACAACTCGACGGGAGAATAATAACATTATGTGGCCAATCAGGAAATGACACTGAACACGTAACTCCAATATCGCCAGCCGTGGGCGTAGCCAGTGTGCCACGGGCCCGCGTGGGAGCCTCGCATCCTGCGGATATATTCATATATGCAGATCGACAACCTCTATAGAGGTTAGCGAATTTTTTTATTTGAAAAAAAAAGGACTATTATTTGCATTATCTAAAAGCCGACCAAATAACGCAGGGAGAAGAGTGCCCTGATAAAAGACAACCTCCGATAGGAGACGGCACCGAAACTCTCATTTTTTTTTACAATTTAGTAATCATTTGACGGCCTCCATGGCCGAGTGGTAAGACGCTCGATTACGAATCCAAAGGTCGCGGGTTCAAATGTGGCGTGTGCCACTGAGATTTAATTAATGTGTAACTAGCGTTGTGACCGCTTTGAAAGAACTACTTCTTTTGGCAACAGTTCCTACTTCATTCATTGTTCGTTGAACAAATACTTCAATTGAAGTCGGTAGTTCATTTTAGCGTTCATCCATTTCAATAACTTCATTTCATTGAACAAATACTTCAATTGAAGTTGGTAGCTCCTTTTAGCGTTCATTCATTTTTAACTTCATTTCACTGAACAAGTACTTGAATTGAAGTTGGTAGTTCATTTTAGCCTTCATTCATTTCATTGAAAGAACTACTTGTGAATGTGAATTTTATTGTGGCGAGTAACCGGTTTCAGCTATTTTTCACTTTGAAATCTCTACCGACTAGTACGTGCTTTTTCGGCGAGGAACCGGTTAAAAAAATAACTGAACAAATCTCTTTTTTGCGAGTTCGACTTCAGTTGAAGTGTTCACTTCGAAGGGTTATTTTTTAAAGAACTAACAATTCGCGAAGCATTCACAAAACATTGAAGTTTTTCCCAACGCTATAGTCATAACGAATTTAATTCACATAAAATAATATATAGTATATTTGCGGCCAGATATAAGTTCCAGAGTGGTTAGCCCTGGTGAAACATCACCATTCAGAATCGAAATGTTGCTTGAAATGGCTTTTGGCCGTGTTTGGTGACCAGATCTGAATAGCCAAGTGCTTCCCAACCTTCCTCTTCCCCATCTCGTTCCCCACCCCACTACCTTCAGCCTCACAACATACCCCAATCGGAGATGCCAGTCTCACTGGCTCTAGGCGATTGGGAGCAGTTGGGACTCTAGTGCGGTATTCACTATAAAAACATGTTTTTTTAACGTCTGGAATGCCGGAGTCCCGCAAGGTACAACTTCGGTTATACCTTGCTGACCGTCATTTCGTAATAACTCACTTGTGTTTTACTAAATGATGTTTTCGCCAATTACGCTATCTTCTCAGAACGTGTTTACGTATTTTTTCAAATTGTATCACAATGGTATTAATAAGTGGTTTTCTGGAATAGTTACTTATAATCGAAAAAATGGACCTTTCTCCCTCCTGTCACTATAAAAAGTTTGATAAAGTACTGTGAAGATTTTTTTCCAAAGAAGCGAAGCTAGCAGTCCACAATGGAGTGCTTATTCCAACCCTGATGTGTGGCAGTGAGGCATGGAACTGGCAGAGGAAGGATGAAAGTAGACTGAATGCTGTGGAAATGAGATCTTTGAGACGTATGTGCGGTAAAACCATGTATGACCGTATTAAAAATGTGGATATCCGGAAAGAATGCAAGGCTGATGTGAGCGTAATGAATAGGATCAAGAAAAGGACGCTTAGATGGTTTGGGCATGTAGAGCGAATGAACGAAGAAAGGGGTGTGAAAAGAATATATGATGCGAAAGTCGAAGACGCCCGAGAAAGACATGGCACGAACAAGTATATCAAATACTTGAATCGGGTCATGTGAAGAGTCAGAATAACAGAAGAATATGTATGAGACGATGTATGAATTTAAATTAAGCAAGGAGTGTGTGCCGAGACAGAGTTATATTGCGGTCCGTCCTTTCTGCCTACCCCTGCTGGGAAACGGCGTGATGGTTAGTCAGTTAAGATTTTGCTGTCGTTTCATTGTGTTTTCATGTGGCTGAATACATTCCTTCCAAATAAAAATAAAATTGCACGATATTTTCCCGTGAATACAAACAGTAACGTCACTTTGAAAATCGATTTTGTGATACCGTACTGACGTAAGCAAACTTCAAATATATATTACTCGACTTGTAGCGAACTTAACGCAATGCAAAATATCTATATGGATTAATTATTTTGTTGACAAGCGATTACAGTTCATTTAAATACGCGAACAGCAAGTTTTAAAAGATAAAAACTTCTGTGAAAAGATAATGATGAATGCCCGGTGACCATAGGCACCGCCGGCACACGAGCGGTTAAGGCAATACACTCAAGCTTAGAGTACATAGAGTGGTACTTATCCAAGGCAGTGTAGTCTGTTTTTGATGATTTTTGCCGGACTCGGCAGACTTGGGCGTGGCTAGAACTAGGGCTAGGGTGTTTATACATCCGTTCATAGCACATGTCGACATAATGTCTTTGTTAATTCGTATAACCGGCCTTCATAGTCGAGTGGTAAGACGCTCGACTACGAATCCAAAGCTCGCGGGTTCAAACCCGGCGTGCGCCAATAACCTTTATTTAATTAATATGTGTCATAACACATTTAATTCATATAAAAACAATAAAAAGTATATTTCCGGCACGTTCCAGAGTGGTAGATACTCTAAGTATCGCCCTGGTGAAAGACCACCATTGAGAATCGAATCGTTGCTTGAAATGGCTTTAGTCGTGTTTGATGACCAGATCTGAATAGCCAGGTACTTCCCAATTTTTCTCTTCAAAATCTCCTTCCCCTCCCCAGTACCTTCAGCCTCACAACAGACCATATTTGGGGATGCCATAGTCTCACTGGCTCTAGACGGTTGAGACTAGTGCGGTATTCATATAAAAAATAAACACTTTTTCACAGTATTGTTTTCAACAAAAATATAGCTAAAAAAACAGTTAAGTTGTGTCGAGTTTAGTCGCATAATAAAACATGTGGGCGGGGTCCCCGAAGACGCGGGAGACCAAGATCATCCTTACAGTACATAAAAGCGGTGTGTTATTTTTGTTGTCCCTTTCTCTCTCATGGTGTACGACGTAAAAACCCGGAGAAAGTGATTTATCGCAAGTTTGTATAGGTTGGGTAAAAATAATTTATAAATAAAACAGATAAACTTTGTTTATAACCACTTTATTATTTAATATTATGTCTACCGGTTTCGGAAGTACCCTTCCATCATCAGGGCAATATTAAAATTTTAATCTGTTTTATTTATAAATATGGCAAGCCACAAAGTAAATGCTTTTTACGAATATGTAAAAATAATAAGCTCTCTCGCCACACATTGTTACTCTAAGATCCCACGTCATTAAAATTTAAAAGTCCAACAATTTTTTTATCACAAAAATGCATCAGAAGATGTTTAAGGTGCCGCGGGTTGCCTACCAATGTTTATAGCAGGAATAAAGAGTGGTGTGAGAAGTGATAGATAAGGATGTTGGCATTAGATTTAGATGGGTTCATTCGTGTTACAGTTTAAGGCGATAACGAGATGGATTAAGTTCGAGAGGTGTAACAAGTTACAGTTGGACCAGATAAGGTTACCAGAATTTACACGGTGAATGATATTATATTTCCATAGGCTATATTTTTATAGGCTAGGTAATGGGTGTGAATTAGGGGAGGGGTATGGCTGGTACTCGACGGCCTCCGTGGTCGAGCGGTGAAGACGCTCGACAAGGGATACAGAGATCGCGAGTTCAAATGAATTAAATGTACGTGTTATTTCACACTGTAACACAGTTTTTAAATGTGGGCGATAACACCCCCCAGTCACTGGAACGGTCGATATCCTTTGTTCGTTCTTTTTCGTGTTTTTTTTTGGGCGAGGAACCGGTTCCAGTTCCAGTTCTTTTCACTTTTAAATCTCTATCGACTTGTTTTTTTTTAACGAGGAACCCCAGTTCTTTTCATTTTTAAATCTCTACCGACTGGTACTTTTTTGGCGAGGAACTTTTGCCGATTTGCTAGTACTTTTCGAAAAAACACCAGGAACCGGTTCCAAAAAGAACCGGATAAATAACCGGTTCCTCGGTGGTACACTGGTAACTGGAACCGCGTACGTGGCAGGTGGTAATATATTTTAGATATAATAGAAAAAATATATTCTCAAAGAGGGCGGTGGGCAAGAAGGTTGATAATCTATGCTGTAAAAAAACATATCGTGACCGGAAAGGCAAAAGGGTTGAAGCGCCATTTTGGGAAGTTTACTACTGCACAAGAGTCCCAACTGCTCCCAACCGTCTAGAGCCAGTGAGACTACGGTATCCCTAATTGGGGTATGTTGTGAGGCTGAAGGAAGTGAGGAGGGTAAGTAGATGAGGAAGATCAATGAGATGGGGAAGGGGAAGGTTGAGAAGTACCTAGCTATTCAGATCTGGTTACAAAATACGGCTAAAGCCATTTCAAGCAACTTTTAGATTCAGAATGGTAGTCTTTCGCTAAGGCGATACGGAGTAATAGAGATGGTCGATATCAGAATTGGGTGCACCTGCGGTTCCAGTTACCGGTGACCGGCGAGGAACCGGTTATTTAACCCGTTCTTTTTGAAACCGGCTCCTGGTGCCAGAAAAGTTCCACGAAGGAGATTTTTTCGAAAAGTACTAGCAAATCGACAAAAGTTCCAAAAAACTACTAGTCGGTAGAGATTTGAAAACGAACAGAACTGGAACTGGTTGGAACTGACCAAAAAAAAAACACGAAAAGAACGGAGAAAGGATATCGCTATTTTTATTTGCTAAAATTTTGAACCGGTTCAAAAAAATAATCATTTTAAAAAATCCGTTTATCCTTCCCTTCCCCAATTCCCTCCGTCTTGAAAAAAATAGCTATCATAGTCCTACTGGCTCCGCTATCATTTCAACACTCGCGATAATCACATTTAAAAAAAAAATCATGTTTGAGAGAAACCGGTTGGTAGTCGAGTGGTCCCCACCCAGGCGTCTTGGGTTCAATCCTCAAGTCCTCCATCATTACACAAGAAACATTTTACGCTTATTATGTTGACAGTAGGATGAATTCCAATATTGTCAGCGTTTTCCAAACTCGGGAATGTAGGTCTTTATTTTAAAAAAAAAATGTTTTTGTAATTAAACCCGAGTGAGCGAGCGGTCACTGGTCACCCATCCGAAGTAAACAGGAAATACCTAGTTGTTGTTAGCACGAGCAACTGCCCAGGCTTCCAGCTAACTAACCAACTAACATCTGACCATGGGCACTTGGGCAGTACTCTACCAACTGGCAGTATGCTCAATTCTTTTCACCGTCGGGATATGATATAACTGTAGAGTGCGTTAACCCTGTTCAAATGTTTCAATAAAAGTACCATTTGTAAATATACGAGGCCTGTTCAAAAGAAAAGGTGAATTTGAATTTTCGCGGGCTGTGTACATTCAATTATCGTTTTTTTTTTGTTATGTTGGTACACATATGTTTATCATATGTTAGCATTATCAGCCATTTCGGATTGGTGGTTTGTTTTTGACAAATGGAAAGGTTAGTCACGTTTTCGTGTGTGAAAAAAAGTGGATCAAAGAATAAAATCCATGATTTGTTTTACCACAACTCCAGGACGCTCATCGTCATTAACATCTTCGGCCTCGGCCTTTAAACACTTTTTAAACTCGCCGCCAGTCAACATGTTAAGTGCGTCCACTTTTATTCCATTTTTAACGCAAAATTTAATACATATTTTTTCAAAAGTAAAAATCGAAGAACACACAAAAACGTGACTAACAGTTGTCAAAAATTTTCCGCGATAATCTAAAAAACAACCCGCGAAAAAAAATTTATTTTCTTTTGAACAGGCCACATTTTCTATATATATATATACCTGGATGGATTCTTATATATAGGTATATATACCTATCCAAAAAGGCAATTTTTAAAAGTGTACTACAGTTTTTGTTTTTTTTACAATAAAATTGAGTTTACCGGACTCGGCAGTACCTACCCAAGGGGCGTGGATGATTTTTACCGGACTCGGCAGACCTGGGCGTGGCTAAGACTAACAAGACACGAATCACAAAAACATTATGTTGACATGTGCTATGAATGAATGTATAAATACCCTAGCCCTTGTCGTAGCCGCGTTCAGGTCTAGCCGAGCCCGGCAAACCTCGTATAAACTGACTACAGCTCTCTCTACAGCGCTATCTCTTGTATATTTATTGCACTGAGGTCCCATACAACATTTTTGTATCTTATTATCTTACTCAATTAAGGTTACCCGCGTCAAATAGCCTAGGTTCCCGCTAAGGAGGTCAACATTCCAATATAAAACTCTCGCGTATAAAAAAAAAACACATCTTTAAAAACCGCGAATTTAAGAAGCGCTTTCTCCTTATTTTTTTCGCCGCTGAGAGTTGTTTTTTTTCTACGAGCGGCCGCAATTTCGTAACTTTGAGATTATTTCGTAAATATTACCGCTCATTGCGGTGATCCATTTAAAGATTAGCTCAAACGAACTAGTCCGATTTTTGGATTACCTCGATGATTGTACTCTGTAACCGAATTATTTAGTTGTGACCTTAGAGTACATAGAGTAGTATCTATCCAAGGCAGTGAAGTCAGTTTTTGACTTGTTTTTGATGATTTTAACCTGACTCGGCGCACCTGGGCGTGGCTAAGACTGAGGCTACGGTATTTATACATCCATTCATAGCACATATCGACATAATGTTTGTGTTTATTCGTGTGACCACTTTTTTACAGTATTTTTATCAACAAAAATAAAGCATATAACCTAAAAAACCGTTCAGTTGTGTCAAGTTTAGTGGCAGAAAAAAAATGTGGGCGGAGTCCCGCGGTTAACCAGGAGCTTAAGATCATTGCGACAGTATATAGAAGCGGTCTATGAAATCTGCTGTCTCTTTCTCTCTCATGGGTGTACGACGAGTAAAAACCGGGAGAAAGTGATTTAATCGCATGTTTGTGTAGGTTGGGTGAAAATAATTAGCTCTCCCTCCATACATTGTTACTTCAAGGTTGTAACAACAACTTCAGGACTGAGTCTTTCAGACACTCGCTTGTACCTAGATTGCATGTAGTTGGTAATACAAACGCAGAGGTGGCTGGTGTATTTAACTGCACGGAATGTAGATACAAGAAGGCTATAACATCATACATCTTTAATCAATAATATTTTTATGTATTTAAACCTCGGAGTAAGAATCTAATGGAGGGATAGCTAATTTGTTGCACCCAACCCATCCGAAATTGTAATAAATCACTTTCTCCGAGTTTTTACGTCGTACACCATGAGAGAAAAAGAGACAGCAAAATTTTTTTGGACCACTTGAACGTATCGTAAGGACGATCTTAAGGTCCTGGTTCACGGCGGGACTCCGCCCACATTTTTTATTATGCCACTAAACTTGACACCAACTAAACGGTTTTTTAGGTTATATGCTATTTTTTGTTGATAAAAATACTGTGAAAAAGTGGTTATACGAATACACAAAAACAAATTATGTCGATATGTGATATGAATGGATGTATAAATACCGTAGCCTTAGTCTTAGCCACACCCAGGTGCGCCGAGTCATGTTAAAATCATCAAAAACAAGTCAAAAACTGACTTCACTGCCTTGGATAAATAGTACTCTACCAACTCTATGATTTAAACACTATATACAACTATTCCTTTTTTGTTTGTCATTTTTTCACTGTCAATTGTAAACCTTTAATGTAAAAGCCCTCTCAGGCGTTTACAATAAAATAATGTAACAATGTAACTAGGTATTTTTAAAATTTTTTTTAGTCACAACTGTTCCCTTCCCCGTCTTGGAGCCAGTGGGACTATGGCACCACACTTAAAAGTATTGCACTGGCTTTGCCTTTACGGGATTTTTTGCTATGTCTACATTGTTTTTTATTATCTCATTATTTCTTTTCTTTATCTTTTATAATGTTTTTTTTTTTCTTTTTACTTAATGTTCTTATTTTTGTATTTTATTTTTTTCAAAAAATGTATGAAACAAATAAAAATGAATGTTGTGAGCCTGAAGGTAGTGAAGAGAGTAAATATATGGTTAAGAGGAAGGTGTGGAGGAATTTGGCTTTTTTATAGTAGAAGTTATTTTCTCTATTTCATTATAATGCTCTTATATTATTTTCATTTTATGTTATTTTATCTATTTATTTTACTTTTATTACTATCATTATTTTATTTTTATTTTGTTTTTTATGTTATCTTCATTGTTTTAAGTTTCACAGTGATACTTATATGGCAGACAGAGTATTGCACCCACCGCTCTGTTCCGTATTATTATTATTATGAAATGAGCACTTGAGTCCCAACTGCTCCCAACCGTCTGAGCCAGTGAAGGTAGTATCCCCCAATTGGAGTATGTTGTGAAGGAAGTAGTGGAGAGGGAAGAGCAAGAGGAAGGTTGATTAAGGACTTGGCTATTCAGATCTGGTCACCAAACACGGCTAAAGCCATTTCAAGGGAAGTTTCGATTCTGAATGGTGGTCTTTCACCAGGGCGATACGTAGAGCATCTACCACTTACGATCTTATATGAATCAAATGTGTTATTAAACATGCTAAATAAATACAATTTATTTCATGAAATAATAACTTTGAATACGACCACAGAATTTATTATAATTTTCATGACTGACCGGTTTCGCTTAGCCTAAGCATCATCAGGGTACAAAATTAAACTAAACAAAAAATACAAAGTGTGCGGTTATATATACGTACAGAGGGAGAACACAATATAAAATAAAATAAGAGAACAGTGAGATAACAATGGAATAATATTTAAATTATAACAAAGGAACGGAGAGAAAGAGACAGATAATATGAAATGGAAGAGGCAAAATGTCAACTGAGAAGTTGATTAAAGAATAATGAGAAATTTTATGAATTTACGGGAAATATTCCTAATATTAATTTTGTACCCTGATGATTGTTATACTAACTAACTAACCATCACGCCGTTTCCCCGCAGGGGTTAGGCAGAGAGGACGGACCGCCATATAACTCTGTCTTGACACACACTCCTTGCTTCATTCACATTCATACATCGTCTCATACATACTCTTCTGTTATTCTGACTCTTCACATGACCCGATTCAAGTATTTGATTTACTTGATCGTGCCATGTTTTTCTCGGGCGTCCTCGACTTCTTTTTCCATTCACTTTCGCATCATATATTCTTTTCACACTCCTTTCTTCGTTCATTCGCTCTACATGCCCAAACCATCTAAGCGTCCCTTTCTTGATCCTACAAAGTAATTGCTTTCTAGGAAAATATACAATTTATTTATCCACGCCGGGTTCGAACCCGCGACCTCTAGACTCACAGTCTAGCCTCTTACCCCCTCGACCACGGAAACCGTCAAATAATACGCAAGTACAATTTCGCTATCTTAATTTTCGGATTGAACGCGCAATGAGACCACAAATCGAAACTGGATCCTACAAAAGTTCGATTATATATTTTCTTTGTTCTGCGGTTATCAGTGACCGGCCCGACTATAATATTAAGCAACCTACAGCCATGTCGAAAGAATTAATTCACACGAGTGAACAAACCTGATCCGTGAACATTGCTAAAGGTTAAGTTTACCAATAGTTTAAGTAACAGGATGAAATCCGAATTATTACTTTATTCTTCGTGTAACATGATTAATTCTAACTCTTTATACGGCCGTATTTCTACACAGCCGACGTATCCGATATCTCGCGGTTACATTACGTTTTATAAACAATAAAAACACAATATCATCTATCTTAGACCACGTCGTTACGAAATCAAATAGAGAATATCGTGTTTTGTGAGTGAATCCGAAGCTGCGATAAAACATTGAATGTGTTTTCAGCTTCAGACGAATTTGGAAAATAGTGGACTGTAAACGATAAACTATACTACTTGATGGAAGTGTCTGAATGTAGCTTGTCAAAAGATAATGGAATGAAGGGAAAATGGGAAACCCTTCACTCACCGATGTAGTTGAAGTTCTTACACAGTTGTATTGGTAACGAAACGAATCACAACAACACCACACTTAATTTTATATTATTTGGAGATCAAAACAACAAACCTACGGACAAGCGAGAATATCAGCGAGCAACACGTTTTTTCACATTAAACTCTTCTGTTTCGATTGTCAATTGTTTCGAGCACGGTGTTGTTGAATGCGGGAATCGAATATTGCGAAATAGTAGGATAGGTAGGAACTGGATGAAAAACACGAAGGTAAGAACCTAACGAATTATCACTTTTAAAGCCAACAGCGAGTGTCTGGAAAAAAACAATCTTTCGTTGATGATTTCTCGTTAAGGGTTAATTCATATTATTTTTGGAGACAGTCTGCGAGAGGCCCATTAAGCATTCTCCCATGTTTCACTTCATTCCCTTCACAGGGTCCCTTTAATGAAGTTCTCCAATGTTGTCATAAGGTGTGGGTATGCCTACAACATGGTATTCAACTCCCCCAGGTATCCGAGCTTTCTTCCCATCAATGTGGGACATTGACACTATAAAACAGGACCCAAAATGCTGCCTTGTGGTACTCCTATTTCGAACATATTGTATCATACAAATAAATATTACTATTATCAATAAGGGGGCGTCTGCATAGCTCACGTAAGCACTCAAACCATAAGGTCACTGTACTATCTCCCATGTTTCACCTTATTTCTTCTTAATTCCTCGACTATGTCCCAGTCCCTTTAATGAAGTTCCCTAATGTTGTCACAAGGTATGCCCACAACATGGTATTCAAGTCAACAGATATCTGAAACTTCTTCCAATCACAATGGGATATTGACACTATAAAACAGGACTCAAAACAGTGCCTTGTGGTACGCCTATATATTGCATCTTCTTTTGTGTCGCTTCATTCTTTCGACTTTTCTTCCAGCTATTAGTGTTTGCGTTCCACTCCCAACAGCTGCATGCGCCAGGTATGTGTGAGGTGACAGCGTCCTGTTGATAGTCATACTAGCTACCTTATTTTGTCTGTATCTTTTCAAAGTGATTCCAAATATAAAATTACAATCAACTAACCTAACATAATCTAAGGTAAACATTTCAAAATTATTGCTGATAATGGATGTAACTTATTCAAAGATTATTTCTATCAGGTGATAACGCAGAAGATAACTATGGCAACCCCGATCGGGGAATGTTGTGAGGCTGAAATTAACAGGGAAGGGTAAGAGCCATTTTAAAGGTACATCGAACTCAAGAACCAACATCGCAATACCCAGACCTGACTGTCTGTACATGTTTAATTTGGGCTGCGTGAGAATCGAACCCGCAACCTCCCGATTCCCAATCAAAGGTATTCACCAGGATTTGAACCCGCGACTTCAAAAATTTTAAAATGATGAAATAAGAAACACTGAAACAACATAACCTAGAAGTGTTGATCTGCACAGATTTTAAATAAAACTGATGTCGCCAATTTCCACAAGACCTTCAGACAAGACAGGCCAGTGAAATAAATAATCTTTTTAAGAATGGCGGCCTGCATGGTCGAGTGGTAATCCAGAGATCGCGGGTTCAAACCTGGCGTGCACTTTTTCAATTAATATAATATATCATAACACATTTAATTACTATAAAACAATATATGTGGTAGTATATTTGTGGTACGTTCCAGAGTGGTAGACACTTGTGTAGCCCTGGTGAAAGACCACCATTCAGAATTAAACGTTGCTTTAAATGGCTTTAGCCGTGTTTGATGACCAGATCTGAACAGACAGGTACTTCCCAACCTTCCTCTTCCCCATCTCCTTTACCTTCGTACTACCTTTAACCTCGCAACATACCCCGATCGGGGATGTCATAGTCTCACTGGCTCTAGACGGTTGGGAGCAGTTGGGACTCTTGTGTGGTATTCACTATAAAAAATAAAAATGAAAGAACTAATTTGTTTGAAAAATTTCAGTCAATTTCACCAGAAGAAGGGAAAAACTAAGTAGGAATACGCCAACACACTTATATCTGTTTTTATTTTTATTGAGTTCGAACTCAGAACAAGAATATATACGGAATACGGCACCTTTTTTTTACCCAACCTTTACAAATTTATGATAAATGACTTTCTCCGGGTTTTTACGTCGTAAACCGTGAGAGAGAAAGAGACAAGACAAGTTCTCACATAATATAGCACCACCATTCGGTATGTAAGCATGTTTACCGTCTCCCGCGTCTCCGGCGACTCGGCCTACTACGTTTTGTTAAGTGACATAGCTCAACGGTTTTTTTAGGTTATATCCTATATTTTTGATAATGACAATACCGTGCAAAAGTGGTTAGACAAATGAACAATAACATTGTGTCGGCATGTTTTTTTTTATATGAATACCGCACAAGAGTCTCAACTGCTCTCAACCGTTTAGAGCCAGTGAGACTATGGCATCCCTAAATAGGGTATGTTGTGAGGCTGAAGGTACTGGGGAGGGGAAGGAGATTGGGAAGAGGAAGGTTGAGAAGTACCTGGCTATTCAGATCTGGTCACCAAACACAGCTAAAGCCATTTCAAGCAACGTTTCAATTCTGAATGGTGGTCTTTCACCAGGGCGATACTTAGAGTATCTACCACTCTGGAACGTGCCGCAAATATACTTTTTATTATTTTTATATGGATTAAATGTGTTATGACACATATTAATTAAATAAAAGTTATTGGCGCACGCCGGGTTTGAACCCGCGACCTTTGGATTCGTAGTCGAGCGTCTTACCACTCGACTATGGAGGCCGTCATGTGCTATGAATGGATGTATAAATACCCTAGCCTTAGTCCTAGCCACGCCCGAGTCAGGCAAACATCATCAATACTGACTACAGAAGCGCTCCCTCTGAGAGTTTGAAGCAGTCATAGCCGATTTCCAAGTGTACAGACAGAGTCGCGCCTATCTATAGGAAGATAACGATAATTCGATGAAGATTCATGGATTTAAAAGAAATCAACTTCCGAGAAGGTTAACGCTATGAATGATAAGATCGGTGCCTATGTCAACATCCTGAAATGTTTACATTACGGTGTTACGTGACACAATTAATAAGTCGGATGGGGCAGTGCTACTAAATTTATCTTAGTTTATCGATACTACGATAGACACTCTTGGTGTTGAATCAAAACGCTTTAAATATAAACCTATTTTGCGTCAGTGAAACTGCCTTTAGTGTCGATTCACACCAAAGTCCGGATCCGCTCAGTGACGATATTGTTCCGCATGAGAGCTTATTGATATGGTATGAATATCAATCAAGGAGTATGTGCCAATACAAAGTTGTGTGGCAGTATATCCTTCTGCCCACCCTTGTGATATTTAACTACTTAGTTGGTCAAATAATTATTTTTATCTTTAAAAATACTTACATCGCAGATTTTTTTTTATTAAAAACCATTTTTATCACTAAATAATATTTTTAATAATTAAAAATAATATTTAATGATAAAAAAATTTTGAAATGTCCACCGACTAGTACGTGATTTTTGTGGCGAGGAACCGGTTCCAGTGCTTTTGGTTTTCAAAACTATACCGACTAGTACTATGTAATTTGGCAAGGAACCGGTTCCAGTTCTTTCTACTTTCTAAACTCTACCGACTAGTACGTGCTTTTTCGGCGAGGATCCGGTTCCAAAAAGAACTGAACAAACAAGCGGATAAATCCAAATCTCTTTTTTCGCGAGTTCGACTTCAATTGAAGGGTTCATTTTAAAGAACTAACAATTCGTGAAGCATCCACAAAACATTGAAGTTTTTCCCAACGCTAATGATAACGGGTCGCTTTTACGACTCGTTCTTATGTCCAACAGCTCGGCTATGGAACGATTTGCCGGCCTCTGTGTTTCCTCCCTCCTTCAACATGTTCACTCCTTCCTTTCCTCAAAAAGACCCTCCACACATCACCCCCAAAGATGACATAGGCCCTGAGGGAAATTATTTACCTCAAGGCCTCCTGTGTGGAGTTATTGTAAAAAAAAAAGGGCGATATTGAAAATATCCAGACGTGAAGCCGCATAGATTGTTGAGTGACAAAAAAGCAACTAATTAATAAACGCCCTAATGAATTTTATAACAGACTTACGAACGAAAGTATACCTGTTCTTATGCCATATGGGTCGCACACAATTAATAAACATAAACAAGGTGTGGGGGTAGGTACTGCTAACCAAACTGACCATCTGTCGACTCAACATGACTGCGGTAACAGAGCTTAGCTAATTGGCCGTTTTTTGCGGAATTTCCGACACATTTAAAGCTTCATTTAACGTAATCACACCAAAAAGGCCTGTGCTTGGCAATCCTTACGCAGAAAGCTAAGTTATAACCTTGAAGTAACAATTTATGGAGGGATAGCTAATTTGTTTTACCCAACCCATCCTAAATTGTAACAAATCACTTTTTCCGAGTTTCTACATCGTACACCATGAGAGAGAAAGAGACAACAAATTTCTTGGACCGCTTCTATATACTGTCGCAATGATCTTAAGCTGGCTATTTTCGCTGGTTAACGGCGGGACTCCGCCCACATTTTTTATTTTGCCACTAAACTTGACACAACTAAACGGTTTTTTGGGTTAGATGCTATATTTTTGTTGATAAAAATACTGTGAAAAAGTGGCTATACGAATACACAAAAACATTATGTCGATATGTTATATGAATGGATGTATAAATACCGTAGCCTTAGTCTTAGCCACGCCCATTTGCGCCGAGTCATGTTAAAATCATCAAAAACAAGTCCAAAACTGACTTCACTGCCTTGGCTTGGGCTACCTCTTGTATACTCTAAGGTTATAACTAACTGACAATAATATTTGGATAATTTGTATAGCGCCGTTTTTGTGAAATATCACCTCAACCAACCAACTAACCATCACGCCGTTTCACCGCAGGGGTAGGCAGAGAGGACGGACCGCTAAACAACTCGATCTTTGCACACACTCCTTGCTTCATTCACATTCATGCATCGTCTCATACATACTCTTCTGTTATTCTGACTCTTCTCATGACCCGATTCAAGTATTTGATTTACTTGATCGTGCCATGTCTTTCTCGGGGGTCCTCGAATTCTTCTTCCATTCACTTTCGCATCATATATTCTTTTCACACTCCTTTTTTCGTTCATTCGCTCTACATGCCCAAACCATCTACGCGTCCCTTTCTTGATCCTATTCATTACGCTCACATCAGCCTTGCATTCTTTCCGAATATCCACATTTTTAATACGGTCATACATGTTTAGTTTTATTTATTCAATATTAATTATTGTACATCAAAGTTTACAAAGTATCTGATTAAAATTAATATTCTTTTTGACTTAATAATAATATTATAACTCATATAGTACTTGATATTACTAATGTATTTTATATTGTTCTTAGAGGCTATTTTAAATTTATTAATTGGCATAATTTGGATGGTTTCCGGCAGCGCATTATAACGTGCCATCCTTGGAATAATAATAAATATACATGGAGGGGTACCTTTGCGAAACAGTGTAGTCAGTATTGTTAACTCTATACTGACTCGATAGAAAGAGATAAAGATATGTTTAAGGAAGTTGGATAGCCTATTAGGTACCGCTCACATGGAATTCGGTCATTTTTAATAAACATACTTGAACACATTTAACAAAATAATGTCAATACTCCATTAAAATGATTTATAAAGTCAAAATATCACACAAACATTAATAACAGAAGGTTTGCCTAAATAACGAAGGAAGCTTTTTGTTGAAATAAGTAGGTTCCATTTTTGAAAATATTCTACCCAAACAAACCACCTTATTCTGTGAAATATGTCAGAGAGTGGTATATGTATGGCTAACCTCAAGACAACATGGCGGGTTCAATGTTTTTCATACTAATTTTCAAAATGTTATAGCAAAAGTTTTACATATTGGATTTAATTCAAACTACTCTCATAACCTTCCCGTCACTAATAAAAAGAAAATTTGTTTTTTCAAGCGAAATCGGTCTGACAATTTTCGAGAAAATCGAAAACAGACAGACAGGCAAACATTCATTTTTATATGTAGAGATTTGTTCCATGTTTTTTAAGAAAAAGTTTTGAAATCCACCGAGACGAAATAAATAGTTTTGCAGTTTTATTCATCATGAGTGTTGTCCAACATTCGATAATAAGCTAACGGCATAAAGGAGAACAAATTTCAACATTCAATTATTAAAATTAACTTTGTTTCAAAATGTGGAAGCGCTTCGAGCAAATAAATAAAACGGTTGAAAATATAAACAAACTCGTGCTTTTGTATAAAAATGGCGCCCGCTTTTATAAACGGTGAACTTCTTCGCGGCGGGAATGCAATAATAAACACATTTGTTTACACTTTATAAAGATAGTATGTTTGCAGAAATGTGCATAATTTTGTCAGCTTTCGTTCGATATTAGAAATGTTACGAAAATTGTTAAAATTGTGAAGTTATGAGCAAAAATACGACACCCCTTTTCAAGAGTGTTTTTATAGTAATGTTTTTATCTTAGATTACAAAGAGTGGTACCTATCCAAGGCAGTGTAGTCAGTTTATGATGATTTTTGCCGGACTCGACAGACCTGGGCGTGGCTAGGACTAGGGCTTGGGTATTTATACATCCATTCATAGCACATGTCGGCATAATGTTTTTGTTTATTCGTATAACCACCTTTTAACAGTATTGTTATCAACAAAAATATAGCATATAACCTAAAAAATCGTTTAGTTGTGTCGAGTTTAGTCGCATATGAAAACATGTGGGCGGAGTCCCCGGAGACGCGAGAGACCAAGATCATCCTTACAGTGCATAAAAGCAGTGTGTTATTTTTGTTGTCTCTTTCTCTCTCATGGTGTACGACGTAAAAACCCGGAGAAAGTGATTTATCTCAAATTTGTAGAGGTCGGGTAAAAAGAATTAGCTCTCTCTCCATACTTTGTTTCTCCAAGGTTTTTATAGTACGTGATAATCTAGCCTGACGGCCTGCGTGGTCGAGTGGTAAGACGCTCGACTACGAATCCAGAAGTCACGGGTTCACACCCGGCGTGCGCAAATATGTGGTAGTTGACACTCAAAGAGTTGCTGTCTTTAACCGTGTTTGGTGACCAGATCTGAATAGCCGGGTACTTACTGACATATCCCCACCCTTCCCACCCCCTTCAGCCTCACAACATACCCCATCGGGAATGGATGCTATGGTCCCACCGACTTGTGCGGTATTCGCATAAAAATATATATCAAAGTCGGGTGGCATCCGGCTATTCAGATTTCCGACAGCCTCCGTGGTCGAGTGGTCAGACGCTTATTCGTAGATGAATCCATAGGTCGCGGGTTCAAACCCGGCGTGCGCAAGTAAATACTATGCAATGTTCGCTGTCGAACTCGACAGATGCTCCTTGGGTAAGGCGCGCTTTTGTTCGGGGATGTAGAATAAAATATAATCACTTTACTTGAATCATTTGTAAATTATAATAATTAAACCTTTAACTGAAGATATTTAAGTACCTGATCTGAATAGGAATGCTGAGGTGAAATAGGTCGAGGGTAGATTAGAGAGTCGTAGTAATGGTCAACTTAAAGATCATAGTCCAACATGTGGTCTATGGGATAATGCATGTTCAAAAGAATTTTAGAAATCGATGTTTACAATACAATTTAAGAGACAGAAATACATTAAAGGAAGCAATTAAGAAATGCAAAAGGACATTAATATGAATGGTTAGTGACAGGGGGTAAATTGCACATGGGCGCAACTGGGTGGGCCATTACAATTAGTCAAAATGAATGTGTCACAACACATTTAATTCCAGAGTGGTAGATACTCGAAGTATCACCCTGGTGAAAGACCACCATTCAGAATCGAAACGTTGCGTGAAATGGCTTTATCCGTGTTTGGTGACCAGATCAGGCACTTCCCGACCTTCCTCTTTCCCATCTTCTTCCCCTATCCGCTACCTTTAGCCTCCCAACATGCCCCAATTGGACGTGCCATAGTCTCACTGACTCTCACTCCATTCAGCCTCACAACATACCTCAATCGGGGGTGCCATAGTCTCACTGGCTCCAGACGGTTGGGAGCAGTTGACAAAAGTCACCAAACACGGCTAAAGCCATTTCAAGCAACGTTTCGATTGTGAGTGTTGTTCTTTCAACAGGGCGATACTGGGAGTAGGCACAACTCTGGCATTGCATAAGTATACGGTATTGTTAGGTTTATGTGCAATAAAATAAGTTGTAAAACGCTGGCTGCATATTAATGTGCCCAAACGTATGTTTATCATATACAAAAACATTAGGGGGCGGAAATTCTTTATGACAGACAATAATCTAGAATCCCGAATCGAAAACGAACTTCCTTTCGCCAAATAATAACATATTAACCGCATATTATTTCAATATCATCAATAAAACATATTAGTCAATCATTCACGTCGCTTTTGAGATCGTAAAGCGTTTATTTAACCAGGAAATGGAAAATATTATCGCGGAACTCTCGCGAAGGGTGGTGCAAAGCAAAATAATCAATACCCGAAACAGAACACGAGGAGTGAATTACTAACAATGGTTTCGGCTTTAATTGGACGTGTAGGATGGTTTTGAGTTGATAACCATATGCCGCAAAGCACTAGCGACTAATTAATGCACAATTACAGCGAGTACCACTCACATTAATAAGGATATTCATAAACAATAGGCGGACATACTACACAGCCATTCCGTACTAGACTGACAGGAGCGTTGTTCTACAGTACACAATGAATTAAAAACGCAGTTTAAAGTATAAACGATGGTTTATTAACATGTTTACAGTAACCGAAGCTTCGCAGGGGTATCCGTCTATAAATAATCCCGCCTCAAAACGTCGGAGAGCTTGTATTTATTATTTGTTTTGTCGGCGAAAAGATTTTGACGGGGGGATTGAACTAGTGTTTGAATGTGTGAAACTCACCTCATCTTGGAGTGGTTTTCCTGGTGATCACGCCGAACGGAGAACTAAATTACACATTTGATTAATGTCACTGGTCACTTATAACACCTCGCACCATTCATGACGGCTGGCAAACACCCCCAATTCGTGAGGAACCATGAACGGTCGCACTCAGTCACACTACACGTCCGAACGAACAGTCGCCATGTTTGAATTACGGAATAATATAATATAACAATACAAGAAGCTATCCTCAAAACACATACTCTCTAATTTAAGACTTTTTTATACGTACGCTCTATTGGAATAGACTTTTACTAGTGAGAAATTTCAAATGAGCGTGGAGCGTTGGAAAGAAAATAAATAATAGTTATCATTCTCCCCGCTAGAATCGCTAAATAAAATAAATTTCAATTCTCTATCACAGTTTCTATGGCTAAAGTATGACTACACCATGGTAACATCGCTGGTGGTCAAGAGCGCCACTGGTGGCAAAATGTTCTATAAAGATTGAAAAATAAAAATAATGAACGTGGATTTTCCATAGTTTCAGATTGTGCCACCGGTATAGTTATGTGGTGAAATTGCAGACTAGAAAGGGTTCACGACCAACCCTGAAATAGACCAATCACCTCGGAGCGAAAGGTATTGAAAAGTTACTACTGAAAGCATCTATCGGTTTTTTCTAGAACTATCTTCCAAGTATTAACTGTTTATTAATGTTGTCATTTATTGAAAAACATCTGGACATTTTTTAGTAAATATAAATTTCCCGAAAAAATATAATCGCGCAAATCCGAAAACGATAGTCACTATTAAAAACATATTATGGTAAATAAAACACATGAACTTTATTATTTAATATTACGTCTTTTTTATTTAATATTACGTCTTTTTATTATTTAATATTACGTCTACCGGTTTCGAAAGTACCCTTCCATCATCAAGACAATATTAAAATTAAAATAAATACAAAATGCTGAGATATATATACATATTTAGGAGTTGAAAAGGGAAAGAGAAGGGGTAATTGAGGGGATTATAGGAATAACCGAGCGGTTAACTGGAAATATATCTAGGATAGGACTATAATATAAATTAATTTGATTATTCAAAATACTACATTTACTTTTTAATGATTTTCTAATTTCTAAGTTGTATTTGCAAATATCTGTTTTATTTATAAATATGGCAAGCCACAAAGTAAATGCTTTTTACGAATACATAGCATGGTGTTTGAAAGAGAGAGTACGCAAACAGCGTGCAGTATAGTTGTGAATGATAAATACTAGGAGTAATGGGATGAGTTGGTGTATTTAAGAACTATGTTCTAGAAAGACAGAAAGGCTGAAAAGGATATAGAAAAAAGGGTGAATGCAGGAAACTCCATTAATAGAGGACTGATCGCAGTTGGCGCAAATAAAAAGAAAATACCGAAGAAGCGAATCTAGCAGTTCACAATGAACTGCTTTTACAAATTCTGATGTATGACAGTGAGGCATGGATCTAGTAGAGGAAAAGTGAAAATGAACTGAATGCTGTAGAAATGAGATCCCTAAGGCGTAGGCGTGGTAGTTAAAAATAATAATAATATTAAATATGATATAAATAGCCCGTCTGTATGTGGCTTTTCTCCACAGTTTGATAATGCCCTCAGAAGGCGAAACAGCTGTTACGCGTAAAAATAATTACCTAGCAGAAATTCATACTACAAAATTGTTTTTAAAAAAAAATTAAATAATAATAATTGGTTAAATAAAATCAAAAAAAAACAAAAAAATTAGTTAAATGTGAACGAATTATTTTTTATATTCGTAAAAAGCATTAACTTTGTGGCTTGCCATATTTATAAATAGAACACATACACTTTGTTTTTAACCACTTTTTTATTTAATATTTTTATAGACAAAATATTAAATAAAAAAGTGGTTAAAAACAAAGTGTATGTGTTCTATTTATATAATTATTTTTTCCCTACTTTTGCAAACATTTTCACACAAAAGTGACTCGGTACTATCCTCAAGATGGCCCCCCTGCGGTGACGTCTCTCGGCGGCCAACCGGACCAACTTGTTTTGGCAGCTGTCAAAGTCAGTTCGCCCGTTTTGTTTTGATTCGTCGGCTTCCTTTATTTCTCCCGCTGGACGAACTCCACCTTCCAATAATGGTGGGAGTCCTGCCGTCCCACACAGTCGCCGAAATATTCCACGAAAACATGGACGAGCAGACGAACGAGGGCAAACCGGCCGAACCCATCGGCGTGGGCAGCAGAGTCCGCTGCGAAAATTCCACGGGCACCGTCAAATACGTCGGGGAAGTCGCCGGCTATGTCGGCCTGTGGTACGGAATTGATTGGGACGAAGCCGAAAGGGGAAAGCACAACGGCTCCGTCAAAGGCGAGCAATATTTCGAAGCCACTTTCGAAACGTCGGGGTCTTTTGTTCGACCGAACAAAATAGCTCCGTCCATTACTTGTGCAGATGCCATCAGAAAGTATTACGGGGAGAAAGAGGTTAGTAATTTTGGATGTGTTGTCGTGTTTTCGTATTGTTTAGCGCAGAAATATTACTGCGAAATTGATATATCCACCTTTCTAGTCACCATTGACAGTGTTAGCACCTTGGAGAAACAATGTATGGAGAGAGAGCTAATTCTTTTTACCCAACCTATACAAACTTGCGATAAATAACTTAACGTCGTACATTATGAGAGAGAAAGAGACAACAAATATAATACACCGCTTTTATGTACTGTAAGGACGATCTAGGTCTCCCGCGTCTCCGCCCACATGTTTTCATATGCGAATAAACTCGACACAATTTTTTATATTTTTTTACATGAATACCGCACAAGAGTCAACTGCTCCCAACCGTCTAGAGCCAGTGAGACTATGGCATCCCCAATAGGGGTATGCTGTGAGGCTGAAGGTAGTAGGGAGAGGAAGGATATGAGGAAGGGGAAGGTTGGGAAATACCTGGCTATTCAGATCTGGTCACCAAACACGGCTAAAGCCATTTCAAGCAACGTTTCAATTCCGAATGATGGTCTTTCACCAGGGCGATACTTGGAGTATCTACCACTCTGGAACGTGCCGCAAATATACTATATATTATTTTACATGAATTAAATGTGTTATGACACATATTCATTGAATAAAAATTATTTGTGCACGCCTTGCTTGAACCCGCCACCTCTGGATTCGTAGTCGAGCGTCTTACCACTCGACTACGGAGGCCGTCAAACGGTTTTTTAGGTTATATGCTATATTTTTGTTGATAACAATACTGTGAAATAGTGGTTATACGAATAAACAAAAACATTATGTCGACATGTGCTATGAATGGATGTATAAATACCCTAGCCTTAGTCTTAGCCACGCCCAGGTCCGCCGAGTCAGGTAAAAATCATCAAAAACTGACTTCACTGCCTTGGATAGATACTACTCTATATACTCTGGTTAGCACATTGTTATGAACATGTATGTACTAACCTACATAGCTAATTCATTACGCCCACGAAACAGTGATTGAACAAGTAACAATGTTTGTAAACACAACTTTTATCGCACGCTGTCATTAGCGATGCCAATATTTTTTTGTTTAATCAAAAACACATTGCTTGCGGCCGGTTGTTTCATTAAAGTTTTTAATTTTACTTCATAGAATAACCAAGATTACACGTTTCTCGTAACCCACCGTACGGCGGGTTTTGGCGTCTCCCGTGCTCTAGCAAAAGTATGCCGAAGACGCATTTTAATGTCTCCCGCAAACAACGCGTTAAGATTTTACGTGATGGTATCTTTATTTCAAATATGTCTCGCACAAAAGATAATAATTAATTATAATTGGTTAACTTTATATAGCGTCAATTAGTGATTCAATCACCTCAAGAGTGCTTTTTACATTTCGTATTGTAGCTTCTTCTAAAATATGTGTTTTAAAATTGTCAAAGGATGAGATATATCGAATCACACTGATTGATGCCACGAATCACTCTGTTTTATTCCATAACTCACCCATTTAATTATTATTATGTATCCAAATAGCTTCTTTTCCAGTAACAATGTAAAATGTCGTTTTCATATATAAATTCAATAAAGGATCTTTGTCTGCCCCTAACATTACATCATTATCTTTCTATTATGTACACTTGTTTATTTACCAATTCTTCGTAATATATATTAAGCACTTTCAATTGTTCCCTCCCTCTAATATATGCTCTCTCTCTTCCTTCTTTGTATCATATACTGTCTCACTCTATCATTATCTGTTGTACCTATATATACCTGTTAACTCTGTATTTTTTCTTTAGTTATTATATGTGCCCTGACAAAGCTTGATCCAAGCGAAACCGGTTGGCCTTCATTATAATAAATTCTGTGGTTTTAAAACAAAGTATTCTTTTATTTAAATTATATTTGAATTTTTTTCTTCTAGGATGACAATACTGCAGCCCTGTACAAGGCTGTAATAGATGATTGGAAGAGACAAATCAAAGTTCCTTTCATAGAGATGGTGGGGTTCGATTCCATCAGCAAGAAACAAGGGTAAGTACAATGACGTTTCATAAATATAGACACGTTGTAGTGCTCTCAAAGTGGCAAGCAATAATCACGCTAGTTGGTGTGATTGGTGTTTAAGCCGATTCAGTACTAAACGGTCACGCTTCGCTTGAGGTCGTTTCAAGCAAGTATGGAACGCAGTCTGAACTTCGGATCCGTTTCGTTCGTACACATATATTCTATGAATGTCTATCTTTGGCATACATGACCGATGTTTGAATGATGAATTTACTGGTAACGTGTGTGTTTTGCTTGCCACATTTTGTGTTAATATTCTAAGGCTATAACGTATCTATATATGTAACGTCATTGGGTATGTAGGTTATAGTTTATCTATTTGACGTGGTATCTACTTCTTGTACTAACACAGCAATGTGAACTAGATTAGGAAAGAGACACCTAGATCTATATTGGAAGACTGTGATTGATGTAGTCGCTAAAGCTGTAGAAAGGAGCGAGGCTAACAGTCTGTAATGGAGTACTGCTACCAACTCCCGATGTGTGGCAGTGAGGCATGGAACTGATAAGAGTAATGAAGAAAAATTAAGGAAGATTGTTTGGATGTGTAGACAGGATGCACGGTGATAATATATGGCGCATGATTTAACCTTTAGTGTGCCGGAGGTGCCAATAGTCACCGGGCATTAATCATTACCTTTTCAGGAGTTTTTATTCTCTAAAACCTGTTGTTTGCATATTTAAATGAACCGCAATCGCTTGTCAACGAAATAACCAATCCAAAGAGACACTTTGCATTGCGTTGAGTTCGCTACAAGTCGAGTAATACATACTCGATGTTTGCGTTCGTCAGTCCAGCAGAAAAAAAAACGATTTTCAATGTGACATTACTGTTTGTAATTACAAAGGAAACCTCATGCAATTAAGAAAAATTATTCAGCTACACGAAAATATGATAAAACGACAAAAAATCTTCACATTTCTTAATCAAACTTTTTTTAGTGACACGACGGAGAAAAAACCAATTCTCCAAATATAAGTAGTTATTTCAGAAAAACTACTTATACCATTAAAATACACATTATCTGAGAAGATAGCGTAATTGACAAAAACATAATTTAGTACAACACAAGAGTTATTACGAAATGACAGTCAGCGAGGTATGACGAAAGTTGTATAGCTGGCGCAACAAGAGATGAAACAAACAATACATGCATAGCGTTGGGTTTATTTTGTATCGGTATACGCTCCAGTGGTGATGTATTTACGATGTGTCATAAAGAAAGAGCCCTTTGTCTTGTTTACGCCTACTTATTGTCACTAGTGGAAAAAGGACAGCGAGTGTTTATGTTGATATTGTAAATGCACTTAAAGCGTGTCCTATTCATTCAGTTCGACACGCTGTACGCAAGCTATGCATCTGTGTGAGTATTGGCCGGCACCAACTCTCGTGGTGAGACCTATACCTTGCAGGAATCTGGCAACGCCGGTAGCCAAATGTTGATAAATTAAAAATATGGCACGATCGACTGTATCAAATACAAGTCGAGTCGGGTCATATCAAGAGTCAGTGTAGTAGAAGATTATGCACGTGAATTATGCAAGGAATGTGCGCAAAGACAGAGTAATTTTGTGGTACATCCTCTCTGCATGTCCCCGCGGAGAAAAGACGTGCTGTTAGTTATTTACTTCTGATATTCTAATATATCATCTCTTTTTAAGGACTCTGGACCAGCTGGTGGACGCCTGCGTCTCTGACATGAACGTCTGGTCAGCGGGAGACCTGGCCACTCTGTGTCCCTCGCTGCGCCAGCTGGACCTCTCCAAGAACCTCCTCGCGCAGTGGCGGACCATAGCTGACGTCGCCAGACAACTTCCACTCCTGGAGAAACTGGACTTGAGGTTTGTTCCTTACAGAATTGTAAATAATTCATGGTACAATTCAACTTACTCTACTTTGAAGTTGGTGGCGTATCCAGCATAGATTTTGTGAATACAATACAATTAATTAACTTTCCGACCTTTCTCTTTCCCATCTCCTTCCCTTCCCGACTGCCTTCAGCCTCACAACATACCCCGATTAGGGATGCCATGGTCTCACTGGCTCTAGACGGTTGGGAGCAGTTGGGATTCTTGTGTGGTATTAACTGTAAAATTAAAACTGAAAATACCAACCCTGATGTACGGCAGTGAGGCGTGGAACTGGCAGAGGAAGGATGAAAGTAGACTGAATGCTGTGGAAATGAGATCCCTGAGGCGTATGTGCCGTAAAACCATGTATGACCGTGTTAAAAATGTGGGTATCAGGAAGAAGAATGCAAGGCTGATGTAAGCGTAATGAATAGAATCAAGAAAGGGACGCTTAGATGGTTTGGGCATGTAAGGCTGATGAATGAAGAAAGGAGTGTTTAAAGAATATATGATGCGAAAGTGAATGCAAGAAAAAGTCGGGGACGCCCGAGGTAGACAGCACAATCAAGTGAATCGAATACAGTATGTATACAATAGAGTATGTATGAGACGATTTATGAATGTGAATGAAACAAGGAGTGTGTGCCAAGACAGAGTTGTATAGCGGTCCGTCCTCTCTGCCTACCCCTACCCTACTTTCACTGTCATACATCAGGGTTGGTATAAGCACTCCATTGTGGATTGCTGGCTTTGTTTCTTTGGACACTTTCTTATTAGCACCAACAGCGTTCAGTCCTCCATTAATGGAGTTACGAATAACCTGTCAATATTTGAAAAACTCCTACTGCCATCATAATAAGCGGAAGATGCTGCTTGTCTAATGATGGAAGACTTAGCCAGCAGAAGAATTGAACCCACAACGCCCGGGTGGGAATCCGACGCGTCTGTCCACCCAGTTACTAGCTGGTCTAATTTAATCCAATTAATTTATTATTTACAGCAAAAATAGGATATCTCTTCCCTCGACGGACCAAGAAGCAGAACAACTTGCCCCAAGTTTTTCAAAGCTCACAAAATTGATAATAACCCACTGCGATCTCACCTGGCGGGACGTGCAAAAGATAATGTCGATGTTGCCGCACTTGGAAATGCTGGTACTCGGCTGGAATAAAATCGCGAAGATCACCACACCGGTTTCCATAATAAACCCTTCCGTCTGCCATCTGACACAGCTGGTGTTGGACGGCAACCCGTTAGACAGCTGGTCAGAGGTTTTGAAGCTGGGATGTCTGACGAATCTGACATTATTGAGTCTGAACGATTGTCAGATTAAGGAAATTCGATTTGATGATCGGATTCAAGGAGAAAAGACAGATAAATTTCCAAGTTTAGAAGAACTACATCTGAAATATAACTTCATCAATGATGTAAGTATTTTAATATTGCATTTATTTAATAAACATAATTTTTTGATTTTTAATTGATATTAATTCTCAACTTTGTAAGAAGTCAAAAGATCTTCCGTAAATAAAAATGGTTTATCCAAGACACAATCTAGGTATACAATATGTGCTGGGGTAGAGCTTTGTATACCATTACAAAGATGGCAGCCTATGTCGGAAGAAATTGAAAAATAATATTAATAATTTTCAATGAAGTATGAGATCGATTAAAATGCTAGTTTTTAATAAGGTTTCGGTAGCTTGATTGGCAGAGGCAATACTCCCGGATAGAGTAGAGATTCCGAGTTTGAGTCTCGGTTGTGACCGTTATTCTTTTTTGTTTCTGGCTTTTTCAGTTTCACATTTGCGTTAAAGATTATTGACAGTATTTCAATAATTAATACTATCAATAGTAAACCTTCCATTGAAATGCTTGGTGTAACCTTAAGTGACCAGTTAAGGCACCGGGGCTCCGTCGAAGCCAGAGTTAAGTTAGCCTCTCAGAAGTTGGGCGTGTTGTACAGGGTCTGCAGACACTTCAATAGTACACAACTGCTGACCTTGTACAAATCGCAAGTGCCCCCCACTGTTGAATTTGGCAGCCACCTCTGATCTGGAGCCCTTAAATACTTGCAGAAACGGGCGGTCCGTTTGATAGATTCTCCTATCTTAACAAACGGATTGCAAACATTGGGGCACAGCGTCAGGTGGAAATGCTGTCCTTGTTCTACCGGTATTTCAATGGAAGATGCTCCGAGAAACTTGCGTTATTGATCCCTTCGGCACCGGTGCACAGTCGGGAAACTCGCCAAACGCGCGCCCAACATTTGTACACGGTCGACATTCAATACATGAGAACGGGTCGCTTTTACGACTCGTTCTTATGTTCAACAGCTGGGCTATGGAACGATTTGCCGGCCTCTGTGTTTCCTCCCTCCTTCAACATGGGTCTCTTCAAGACCCTGAGTTCACTCCTTTCTTTCCTCAAAAAGACCCTCCACACAGCATCACCAAAAATGACATAGACCCTGAGAGAAATTATTTCCCTCAAGGCCTCCTGTGTGGAGTTATTATAAAAAAAAAATTTTAAAAAATTTGAAGGTCAGAGAAACACTGATAACTCGGTGGGCTGTGAAGCGAAGAATGGACGGTTGCCTTAAGAGAGTTTCCTCTTGAGGTAAAAATAACTTCATTGAATTCAATGTTTCAAAGACTCAATCATGTCTGATTACGATTTAAAAGAGATTGAAATGAAAATCTAGTCTTCTTCAACGGAAGCTTGCTTCCCAGCAAGTTTTCCATTGACTTGCTCGGTGTAAACTTAAGCGACCAGCTCAGTCGTGGGGGCTTCATCCAAGTTAGGGTAACGTTAACCTCTCAGAAGCTGGGGGCACTGTACAAACCTTCCAGATACTAAACTGGAATAAAACTGCTGCCCAACTGTTGAGATTTTTTTTTAAATAAAAAAGAAAGACAAACATTCCCGGGTTACGAATAACCTGACAATATTTGAAAAACTCCTACTGCCCATCGTAAGAAGCGGAATATGTTGCTTGTGTAATGATGGAGGACTTAGCCAGCAGAGGAATTGAGCATACGACGCCCGGGTGGGAATCCGACGCGTTTGTCCACTCAGCTACCGACGAAGTGTGTAATCCACTTTTTTAGTGAATATCACATGAGTCTAAACTGCTCAAAGGGAATCGGGAAGGAGATGAGTAAGAGGAAGATTGGGAAATACCAGGCTATTCAGATCTAACCACCAAACATGATCAATTTCATTTCAAGGAATGTTTCAATTCTGAATCGTGGTCTGGAATCCCTGTATATTAATGTGTGAATTGCCAATTTTTGGGATACAGATGACATGTGGGAATGCTCTGTTTGTTCTATCATTTATATTATACCATCAGGCTTGTTTCCGACTTGACTTTTATTTAAAAATTGTTAATGGTATTATAGACAGCCCTGATTTACTTAGCTTAATTACCTTCCATGTACCTGACAGATCCACTCCATCCAAAATTCTTTTTAAATGTAACAATAATATCAGGACTGAGTCATTATGATACTCGCTTGTACCTAGATTGCATACAGTGTGTAATTCTTTCGCTGAAATAGTAGATATATTCAACTGCACTGAATCTAGTTACAAGAAGGCTATAGTAGCATATCTCTTTCAAAAGTATTACCGTTAATTTATTGCATTATAATATTTCTATTAACTTGCTTATGTTTTTGGGTGCTAATCATTTACTCTATGTTATTTTTATGTCACTATTATTTTATGTTATATATTACACTGTTTTGTAAAAGCCCATAAGAGCGTATATAATTAAATAAATTATTTCAATGGAAGATTTTGCAATTTTTTGCATCACCTCGGAGACAATGCTTAATACTACCAGAGGTGTTGGTTGAAGTTTGCCGGTTTTTTCAATAAAGAAAACGCTTAATTCTCCAGGGAATCTCAAAGTTTTTTTATTCAAAGTATTGACCATCGGATTCTATACATTTTGCCCATCTTTGAGGCAAATCATGGATACCATTCCAAAAAAAAATTTCTTTTTCGAGGCAAACCATTCGACGAGCCATTTTTCGACTTTTTCAAAATTGGCGAAGCGCTGCTCTGCGAGTGAGTGTCCCATCGATGCGAAAAGGTGATAGTCGGACGGGGCAAGGTCTGGAGAGTGCGGCGGGTGCGATAATATTTCCCAATTCAATGCTTTGAGAGTGTTCTTCACTACTTTAGCTGTATGAGGCGGTGCGTTGTCATGTTGTATTTTCGATTTGTCTCTCGTTCATTTGGTGTGGTACCCATTTTCCATACTTTTGGATCTTTTCCATGGCTTTTAAACGTTGGCAAATTGCTCCTCGGGTCACATTAAGTGTTGGGGCTAATTGTTGTTGCAATTGGGTTGGGTCTTCATCCAATAACGCCTGCAATTCCTCGTCTTCGAACTTTTTCGTTGCACCAGGATGTTAATTGTCTGTTAAATCGAAATCTCCACTTTTAAATTGACGAAACCATGTCTCACATGTTCTAATCACTGGAGCATGTTCACCATACGTTTCTACCAGCAACCGATGAGCTTCAACTGGTTTTTTCTTTTGATGAAATAAGAAAAGCAACGAATACCGCAAATGCGATTTACTTGGAACGAAACTCGACATATTCACTGAGATAAACAACTATGACACTATTATTTTGACAGAATGTAACTTGTGTATTTTCGAAGGATAATGTCTATTGAAAAATATGACATAGATGCCAAATCATAGAAATGTATACATATCTCTAGCGACATCTACGAGTTAAACCGGCAAACTTCAACTAACACCCCTGGTATAAGATGTTTTGTTTGCTTTTCAGTGGCGATCTCTCAGTGAACTGGACAAGCTCTTAAAACTTCAAAAGCTGTACTTCTTGAAGAATCCAATAGTTCAGGAGGAAGACTACGACACCAGTTCCCAGCTTCTCATAGCCAGGATAGGCAACTTAAAGGTGACCACTTTATTACTTTGATGTCACACCAGGACCATCGACAGGACACTGCCACCTCAGAAGACACATGTAGCTGTTGGTAGTAGAAAGCTCCAATACCTGTGGACTTGAATACTAGCTGTGGAACCAGGAGACATGGCCAAACCCCCAATAACAACCCCTGGTGAATTTTATTAAATCAGCAAGTAATAATGTGAAACATGGAGATAGCCCAATGACCTTATGGTCTGAGTGCTTGGAGTTAAGAATATATATGGAGAGAGAAAAACTAAATGTTTTCACCCAACCTATTCAAATTTACGATAGATCACTTTCTCCGGGTTTTTACGTCGTAAACCGTGAGAGAAAGAGAAAAGACAAGTTGTCACATAATATCGCACCGCTTTTAGGTATGTAAGCATGCATGTTTTCCGTCTCCCGCGTCTCCGCCCACTACGTGTTTTTGAGGTTATATCCTATATTTTTCTGATAACAATACATACTGTGAAAAGGTGATTATACAAATAAACGCTACATTATGTCGACATGTGCTATGAATGGATGTAAAAAGGTGTGTCCATGAAAACTCTAGCCACGCCCGAGTCAGGAAATAATCAACAATCCTGACAACACTGTTTCGAAAAGCTATCCCTCCTGGTATATTATTGCTCTGAGTCTGAGTGCTTAAGGGAGCTATGTAGATGTTTCCTTATTGATAAGAGTAATATTTATTTTTGTGAGGAGTACTACAGGGTACCATTTTGGGTCCATTTTTATAGTGTCAATGTCCCATCTTGATGGGGAAAGGGTCAGATACCTGGGGGAGTTGAATAAGATGTAGTGGACATACCAACACCTTATGACAACTGTAGGAAACTTCATTAAAGGGACTGGGCCACTGTTAAGGAAATAAGGTGAAACATGGGAGATAGGTCTCCTTATTGATAAGAGTAATATTTCTTTCCATGATAAAATATGTACTGAATAGGAGTACCACAGGGTACCATTTCGGGTCCTGTTTTATAGTGTCAATGTTCCATCTCGATGGGTAGAAGGCCTGGGGGAGTTGAATACGATGTTGTGGGCATATCAACTGGACCTTATGACAACCATAGGGAACTTCATTAAAGGGACTGGGTCACTGTCTACGGAATAAGGTGAAACATGGGAGATAAGTCTCCTTGTTGATGATAGTAATATTCAAACTAACTAACCATCACACCGTTTCTCCGCAGGGGTAGGCGGAGAGGACGGATTGCCATACAACTCTGTCTTGGCACACACTCCTTGCTTTATTCACATTTGTAAATCGTCTCATACATACTCTTCTGTTATTCTGACTCTTCACATGACCCGAACAATATTATTTTCATGATAAAAGATGTACTAAATAGGAGTACTACAGGGTTCCATTTTGGGTCCTGTTTTATAATATCATTGTCTCATCTTGATGGGAAGAAGGCTCAGATATCTGCGGACTTGAATACCATATTGTGGGCATACCAACCCCTTATAACAACAGCAGGGAACTTTATTAAAGAGACTGGGCTACTGTCAAGGGAATGAGGTGGAACATGGGAGTTAGTGCAATGAGTGAGTGCTTACAGGAGCTGTGCCCACTGTCTCCGTGTCAATAATAGATAAAATAATTAAAATTGTGATTATTTTTCCAGGAATTAAACGGAGGCGAAATAGCAAAGGACTCCAGAAGAGGAGCAGAATACGACTATTTGAAGAAATACGGCAAAGAATGGAAGAAACTGCAAACGGAAAAAGCAGACTTGAAAGACTTCCTCTTGCAGAATTCCAGATTCCAACACCTTATAGAAAGTGAGTATCCATGCAGTTATCTAGGTACCTTACGACGGTTGCAAAGATATATTAAATACATACATACATCGGGATCGCAGACCTCTGAAGTCGAGCGATTAACCTTTTAACCGCTAAATAAATACATATACCTAAGTCGTCTTCCCTACGCGGCACATTTTTTGTTTACGCATTTTTGGTTGAATGTTATTTTCGAACCACCCTTCTAGGAAAACAAAATTATTATCTGAATTATGAACTATCCTAAAATCATCCTCCAACATCGAAGTATCAATAAACATGCACTTGACATATACCCAAATTAAGATAACGCCTTAATAATGATAATAATAATATTTGGATGATTTGTGTAGCGCCGTTTTTGTGAAAAATCACCTCAAGGGCGCTGTACAGATCTTATTTTCAATTATTACATATTAATTCCTAGTTTAAATAAGAAAATATACAGAAAAATACTTACCTGGCAGGACCCATCAGATGGACACACTTATTAACTTAAAATTATAATTATGTTTTTTCCGATATAGGGCATGGGAGCGAAATAAAAAAATGGACTTTCTGAATTTGTCGTACAGTACAGGATTTGGTTAAAATTTGTATATCTAAAAGTGATTCGTCGAGAGACAGATTATGTTGAGATTCTTTTAATGAATTTAAGGATATGAGAGTCTGAAAAGGTAAGTTTTCAGTTTGGACCGAAATTCTGTTGGGCTCGTTATACATCTTAGTTCCGGAGGGAGTTTATTCCAAGCCCGATACTCCTGCAGCGCAATCTCCGAACTTAGTATTTGGATTGCGTTTGAGTTCTATCAGCCTTCCGCTAGCCGATGGCGTTGCTGATCTAAGAGTCCTTAATTGTGTTAATATAAAAAAGCGCGGTAAATTTCAACCGCGACAAGGCCATCTGTATGGCCGCGGCTAGCGGCTGTCTACGGGCTCTTAGTTTTATTATTTTATAAGATAAACAATGAAGTAGTCGATACATCAACGCACTTGAAATGTTGGAGCACTTTATTCCATTTTTAACACAAAATTTAATACATATTCTTTGATTCATTTTTTTCAAAAGTAAAAATCAAGGAAAACACAAAAACGTGACTAACCTTTCCAGTTGTCAAAAACAAACCACTAATCCAAAATGGCTGATAATGCTAACATATGATAAACATATGTGTACCAACATAACAACAAAAAATCGATAATCGAATGTACACAGCCCGCGAAAATTCAAAATTCACCTTTTCTTTTGAACAGGCTATGGATATATTTTAATGATAATAATTTTATTCTTACAGAATATGGCCTACCAGACGACAGTCTTTTAGACACGAAGCCCGAAGGCCATATAATCACCACAAAGCTCATACAGATAACGCTGCTGGACGTCAAATCCGGCAAAAGTGTCAAGAAAAAGCTACCCTCCACCATGAGCGTGCAGAAACTGTCCGCTCTGGCGCGACGACTATTTGCGGCGCAGCACCGGGGCGCCCAGCTGCTCGAGCCCAGTCTTTACTGCCTGTGCACCAGCAAGAGCGACTCCAAAGAGATGACGGTCTGTTTAGACAACCAGCTAAAAGAGCTGGACTATTTTTCTGTAGCCGGACGGCGATACGGTGCTCGTTAAATGGTGATGAAGTGTTCTGATGAAAAATTATTCGGTGAACAACTTTGCTTCCGCCGTTTTCCTATAGATGGCTTTAGCGGTAAGCAGTGGTCGAAATAAATAGATCATAGACGTTGTGCATTAAACTTGGGCATCTGTCAACATTACCCTGTAGAAACATTAGTCCATTTGTGTCTGCATCGTAAAGTTATTCTCCGATTGAAAATGTCAGTTTACGAGCCAAATTCTCGTCATTTGCGGGAGGTGCAGCGTGACAATGCTCGACCCCATGTTGCGAAGAGTGGTCAAGACATACCTAACCTAACCTACCCCACCCGCCGTATTCTCCAGACGTTGCGCCCTCTGACTAATCGCCTGTTTCGATCAATGGCACACGACCTGGCTGACCAGCACTTCGGTCTTATGGAGAAGTAAAAAATTGGATCGATTCGTGGATCTGCTTCAAAAACTCGACCAGTTTTTTCAACGCGGGATTCGTACGCTGCCCGAAAGATGGGAGAGAGTGGTGGCCAGCGATGGATAACACTTTGAATCATAAATGTACAACTAGTTTTTTACAATAAAGCCTCGAATTTATGAAAAAAAAATAGCGGAAGGAAAGTTGTACATCTAATATTTTATTTATTTTATAATGTCGGATTTAATATCCTCATTTGCCCGAAATTTCAATCGAAAAATAAGGCATCTCGTCTTATATTTCGACAGTCAAATGGATATTTGAAAGCTCCAAAGCTCCCAAGGGAAATGACGTTGCGAGCTGAAAACAGTTGCTTTGACCTAGAAATTCAAGACAGAAAATCTGTGCATATTTCATGATGCCGAGAGTTTTTTTGGCGAAGTAAAAATAGCCTAAAAAACTAACCTAACATTTGTGTAGGCGTCCAATCGACAGATTGTTCTTTCGTACCGACACCGTCAATCCGGCAAGGGTAGACAGAGATAATAAAGCACCACACATTCGCACCGTTTCTAATATTCGCCTTCAAATATCAAAACTAATAAATTGAAATTATAAAATAATTTATTTTTGCATTTTATGGGGGTTGAACCCTCGCCTTACTGAATAGAAGCATGTTTTTCAGATTCTCACAATGTACATTGTTCAAAATTAAAACTCACCTATACAGCAAACAAATAAAAATAATTCTGAAGGTTGTTCCACGACATATTTATAGTGAAAATTATATGACCTGTTCAAAAGAAAAGGTGAATTTTGAATTTTCGCGGGCTGTATACATTCGATTATCGATTTTTTGTTGTTGTTGTTATGTTGGTACACATGTGTTTATCATATGTTAGCATTATCAGCCATTTTGGATTAGTGGTTTGTTTTTGACAACTGGTTGGATCCATTTTTTTCAAAAGTCAAAAATCGAAGAACACACAAAAACGTGACTAACCTTTCCAGTTGTCAAAAACAATTATATTCAGTTAAAAGTTCCAATTTTCATATTTTTCTATGGGGTCACTTTATTCCTATTCATCCTATTGGTCTTGTGGTCGACAGGCACTTAAAATATTCCCAACTTTCCCTTTCTCATCTCTCCTTCCCACATCTTACAGCCTCGCAACATCCCCCTGAATAGGGATGGCATAATCCCGCTGGCTCCAGGCAGCTGAGACTCTCGTGCAACATCTTAAAAAAAAACTGTGACCAAAGGAATCTTACTCATCACTTTAACCACTAGGTACTCTACAATTAGGCGCCCCAGTAAAAATTCAACGTAGGAACCAGCGTCGCCTGTTGATGGCGGCGAGCTAGTCCCTGATTACTCACAACGTTTTGCACGCTGGCAACACTGCTTCCTTGCTCACTCAACGGTTTCAAATTCTGCGCATTCGGAATGTTTAAAATCATCGGATTGAATGCGTGCGGCAACACCGCAGTTGGTAGGATCGTGCCGACCATTGGCTGGATGGGTACATTTGGTTTTGTGATGTTAGCAGCCGTGTTTTGAGACTGTACAAGCAGAGATGGCTCGAATGGTTTGTCCGGATGCTGAGTCGTCATGTGCTTGATGAATACGGTCATCTGTGAAGTTCTGTAAAAGAAAAATATTAATTATAAAAAAATCTTTAAATTTGCACCATGTGGCTTCGAAATCTATGTGATTGGTACAAGTGCCATACTGTGCACAATGATATAAATGCCCTGATAATGGCCAACCTCCGATAGGAGAAGTCACCAGAAGAATACAATTTGTCATATTAACCTCTAGTGTGCCGGAGGTGCCAATAGGCACCGGGCATTCTTCATTATCTTTGCAAGAGTTTGAATCCTTTAAAACCTGTTGTTTGCATATTTAAATGAACTGTTATCGCTTGTCAACAATTTATTTTATTTTATTTATTTATTATTTTACTTGAACACACATTTTTTTATTGGTTGGTAAATTGCTCATCCCACTAGGCATAAATAAGCCTGTGTCGGGATGGCAATTTGCAAAAGTGGTTTTTTAGCTACATAGTAACATGTTAATATCGAAAATATAGTACATACATAATAAAAATAATAATAATATAAGTAAATGACAAATTTGAAGATTTAGAATCTACATAATAAGAACTAAATTAAACTTGGTTTTTAACGTGAGTAATGATATCGCTTTTAATCTATTGAGATACAAGTCGAGTGATAAAAAGTTTGCTCATGTCAGTACAGCTGAAAAATAACGATTTTCAAAGTGACATGGAAGGAAATTTATTCACCCACACGAAAATACAATAATCCGACAGAAAAATCTTCACATTTCTTAATCAAACTTGTTTAAGTGATTTGAGGGAGAAAAACAAATGCTCCGAATGTTGGATTCCAAAGTGATACTTTGTTAGGTTCTTACCTTCATGATTTTTATCCAGTTCCTACATTATCAAACCATTTCACTATATTCGATTTCCGTATTCAACAACACTGTATTCGAAAAAAGTGACAATCGAAACAAGTGACAATCGAAACAAGTGACAATCGAAACAAGTGACATTCGAAACAAGTTACAATCGAAACAAGTGACAATCGAAATAAGTGACAATCGAAACAAGTGACGATCGAAACAAGTGACAATTGAAACAGAAGAGTTATGTTAAAAAACGTATTTCACGTTGTCGTTCGTTGGTGTTTTGCTTATTCGTCGGTTTGTTATTGTTCTCCAAGTAATATAATATTAAGTGTGGTGTTTTGTTGTGATTCGTGTTCGTTAGTAATACGATGAGTAAGAAGAATCAAGAACTTCATCTACATCGGTGAGTGAATGGTTTCCCATTTTCCCTTCCTAAAAACCAATAATCTTTCCACATTCATAATTAGACACTTCAATCTAAAAATTCAGTTCCAAGGGGTTATCCTAAATAGTCGTGTTTCTACTAAATGTTTTGTTGGTCATTGGCGTTTTATATAGGCGGTCTGAATTCTCCAAGAGTGGTAGCGCGGATGATATGAATCTTATGCAGCAAAAGTTAAAAAAACGAAATTTAACGTTATAATAACTCACCTATAGTTGCAAATCCTGCAAGTCTGTTCTTTGTCGTGCGTGTTCTGGTGTCGCTTTAAATCCTTACCGACGCTTGTCGTAAAGTCACACTGACGGCACGACAGTGTGGCGCGATGGTGGCGGGAAATATGTCGCTTAAACGCTGCTTCGACGGTGAAGTGCTTGGCGGTCTTGCACAGAGTACAGATGAAGGATTCGCACCTAGAATAGTAACACGTGGTCAGAATGGTGTTCCCACAAAAATTGAACAACAGATTTTCTTATATTTTGTAAATATCTGGATAACCTTGAGCTATACAAAATGAGCATTCAATAATAATGTTAAAAACTGGGACGGTTTCGCTGGGAAAACATGTAGCAAGAATGGAAGAAAGCCGACCAACAAAAAGACTTGTATTCAATAAAGCTGCAGAAAGAAGGAGTGTTAGGAAGCTAGGTGTAGGTGGCTGGATGGTGTGAAGGTAAACAGTACAGCTTTAGGAATAAGAACTGGAAGAAAACAGCAGGAGACCAGTAGAAGTAGAGGTGGTCAAGAGTCTTCAAGGGTTTTAGTGTCAATGTCGTAAAAACTTGTGTCGCTTGAGTCAAGCCTTCTCTCAAATGGTAAATACGAGACATCAGACACATGCAGCAGTTGGGAGCGGAAATCATAGACTAACAGCTGTAGGAAATGTGTACAGGAAGAAAGCAACACAAAAGAATATGTAAAAAATAGGAGTACCACAAGGCACTATTTTGGGTCCTGTTTTAAAGTATCAATATCCCATCTTGATGGGAAGCCCAGATATCTGTGGAATTGAACGCCATACTGTGAACATACCAACACCTTATGAAAACCTTAAGGAACTTCGTTAAGGGCTGGGTACTCTGTCTATGGAGTAAAGTGAAACATGAGAGATAACACAAAGGCTTGAGTGCTTACGAGAGCTATGCAAACCACCTCTGTATCAATAATGAGTTACAAACCTTGGTGTTCTGAAGCAGAGCGATGGTATTTGGAAGCTGTAGAAGAATTATCATTAGAGATGTGTTTGGTTCGCTTATGGGCTGAAAGTTTGCAAGAATCCACCGATCTGTAATACATACAAAAACATATAAGATATATCACTGCAAAGAGGATTTTTTTGTCGTTTTATTGTATTTTCGTGTGGCTAAATATATTTACTTCCAAATAAATATAAAATTGTGTGAGGTGTTCCTGTATACACAAACACTTTGAAAATCGATTTTTTTCATCCTCACTGGCGTAAGCAAACTTTGAATATTTATTACTCGACTTGTAGCGAACTTAACGCAATGCAAAATATGTCAGGATTGATTATTTTGTTGACAAGCGATTATGGTTAGTTTAAATATGTGAACAACGGATTTTAAAGATAGTGATGAATGCCCGGTGACTATAGGACCCTCTGGCACACTAGAGGTTAAAAATGGTCATGAAACCAACCACATGGTAGTTCTTCAAATGGTATATTGTAGTAATACATACCTGTCCAAAGTCATGGCGTTCGAAAGAGACAGTACGAGAACAGCGTGCAATATAGTTGTGAATGATGAATACTTGGAGCGAGCGAATGAGTTTTTGTATTTAGGAAGTATGTTCTAGAGAGACGGAAAGGCTGATAAGGATATTGAAAGAAGGGTGAATGCAAAAAATTCCATTAATGAAGGACTGAACGCTGTTGGTGCAAATAAAAAATTGTCCAAAGAAGCTAAGCTAGCAGTTCACAATAAAGTGCTTATACCAACCCTGATGTATGGCAGTGAGACATGGAACTGGCAGAGGAAGGATGAAAGTAGACTGAATGCTGTAGAAATGAGATCTGTTCGATCCGGAAACTGCGACAAACACCGAATGCGTTTCAGTTTCGGATGAATTATGAAATTATAATGGACTGTAAAACGAATACTACTTGATGGAAGTTTCGATTGTATATTGTGGATAAAATGAGGATTTAAGCCGATTCACTCACCGATGAATTGGATGTCTTCGACTGCTTGAAATCATGAAATCTTTTGAACAATATGTTGCAACAACACAACCTCCCACGACCGACGATGAAACCAGAAGAAGGCAGCAACCTGCGACACGAATATCACTAACAAGAGTCTTCTTCTTCTTTTTTATTATTATTGAAAGGTTGTTCAAAAATAAACCGAATGGCAAATTGGCGGGATAGGTAAGGACTGGATGATAAACAAAAAGTGAGAACCTAACCAGTTGTCTATTTGAAATCCAACAAGATCCCTAAGGGGTATGCGCATAAAACCATGTATGACCGTGTCAAAAATGTGGATATCCAGAAAGAATGCAAGTTTGAAGTAAGCGTAATGAATAGATAGGGACGCTTAGATGGTTTGGGCATGTGGAGCAAATGAACGAAGAAAAGAGTGTGAAAAGAATATATGACGTAAAAACGAAAGGAAGAAGAAGTCGGAGGCGCCCGAGGAAGACAACACGATCAAGTGAATAAAATACTTGAGTCGGGCCATGTGAAGAGTCAGAATAGCAGAAGAGTATGTATGAGACGATGCGTGAATGTGAAGGCAGCAATGAGTGTGTGCCAAGACCGAGTTGTTTGGCGGTCCGTCCTCTCTGCCTACTCCTGGGGAGAAACGGCGTGATGGTAAGTTAGTTAGTTACGTACCTGTAGGGACACAGGTGGCAGGCAAAAGGCTTGATCCCCTGATGATTGTTGAGATGTATCTTTAGGTAGCCCCGAGTAGAACAACGGAAGGAGCACTTATCACAAGAATAGGGCTTTTCTCCTGTAAACAAAAAATTGAACAATGTTACAACTCTACCAGAATCACAATGGCATCCCGGAATTGGTGAACATATTATCTTTGCGTTAACTGTACGCACTAGCGTTGGGAAAAACTTCAATGTTTTGTGAATGCTTCACGAATTGCTAGTTCTTTAAAATGAACCCTTCGCAGTGAACACTTCAATTGAAGTCTTCAAATGAATTATTGGTGATATTCTGTCCACGTTCTACATTAAAAAAAATCAAAAAATATTTTGGATAAAAAAAAAAAACAAGGTTCCATCTGATATGGCAATGTCTTGCAATAATGGACTCTAGAGAAAGTTACTTTAGAGTTCATTATCGCAGAAAGTTGCTACGTCAGATGGAGCTTTGTTATTCTACGGGGTCGATCGTCAGAATTTATCTAGTGCCATTTTGTTATTTTGATAAACAGTTCCTCTTTATACTTCTTCCGCCTAAGATACAACTGTATATTAATTTTCGAAATGTTTATTATGTCTTTATAGCGTTGGGAAAAACTTCAAGGTTTTGTGAATGCTTCATGAATTGCTAGTTCTTTAAAATGAACCCTTCGCAGTGAACACTTCAATTGAAGTCGAACTCATAAAAAAAGAGATTTGAATTTATCCGGTTATTTGTTCAGTTCTTTTGGAACCGGTTCTTTTCTGAAAAAGCACGTACTAGTCGGCAGCGCTTTGAAAGTGAAAAGAACTGGAACTGGAACCGGTTCCTTCCCAAAATAAAAAGTACTAGTCGGTAGAGATTTGAAATGGAAAAGAACTAGAAATGGAACTGGTTCCTCGCCAAAAAAACAAGTACTAGTCTGTAGAGATTTAAAAACGAAAAAAAACTGGAAGCGGTTTCTTGCAAAAATAAAAAGTACTAGTCGGTAGACCTTTGAAAGTGAAAAGAACTGGAACTGGTTCCTCGCTATTAGATCAATACTTTGAAGTCGGACTTCAATTGAAGTACTTATAATGAAGTACTTCTTTATAGGCTTTGAAGTTCACCTTCACAACTGTACTTCTACAAATTGAAGTAGTTCTTTGTAATCTACCTTTTATTGAAGTATTTGTTCAATGAAACGAAGTTTATGAAATGAATGAACGCTAAAATGAAGTACCAACTTCATTTGAAGTATTTATTCGATGAAACGAAGTTATTGAAATGAATGAACGCTAAAATGAACTATTTACTTCAATTGAAGTATTTGTTCAATGAACAATGATTGAAGTAGGAACTGTTGCCAAAATAAATAGTTCTTTAAAAGCGGTCACAACGCTAGTACGCACGAACCCATACATCAGTCTGTAGTTCCAATTTAAACGATTGCACAATTTATTTCCATGGATTTGCGGGGTGTTTGTTTGAGAAGCACCTGACAGCTTTGGTCACTAAGCATGGCTAGTGGCTTTTAAGCAACGTCTTGATTCTGATTGATGGTCTCTCACCGTTAAAATAATAATAACATTGCATATACGAGGCCTGTTCAAAAGAAAAGGTGAATTTTGAATTTTCGCGGGCTGTGTACATTCGATTATCGATTTTTTTGTTTTGTTATGTTGGTACACATATGTTTATCATATTTAAGCATTACCAGTCATTTTGGATTAGTGGTTTGTTTTTGACAACTAGAAAGGTTAGTCACATTTTGTGGAAAATGGATCAAAGGATATGTATTAAATTTTGCGTTCAAAATGGAATAAAGTGCTCCAACGCACTTAAAATGTTGACTGTGGCATTCGGCGAGTCTACATTGTCTCAAAAAAGTGTTTATAAGTGGTACAAGCGCTTTACAGAAGGCCGAGAAGATGTTAATGACGATGAGCGTCCTGGAGTTGTGGAAAAACAAATCATGGATTTTATTCTTTGATCCATTTTTTTCAAAAGTAAAAAATCGAAGAACACACAAAAACGTGACTAACCTTTCCAGTTGTCAAAAACAAACCACTAATCCAAAATGGCTGATAAACATATGTGTACCAACATAGCAAAAAAAAAACGATAATCGAATGTACATAGCCTGCGAAAATTCAAAATTCACCTTTTCTTTTGAACAGGCTATGTATACTTTGACGGCCTGCATGGTTGAGTGGTACGTAGCTCGACTACGAATCCAGAGGTCGCGTGTTCAAACGCAGCGTGTGCAAATAAATTTTATTTGATTAATATGTGTCAAGAAATAAGAGAGTTATGGCAGTTTAAAGTGATTAGTTAGGAATGTTAAAAAAGAGTGCCGCGTATGGCTGTAATTTTATTTACATAAGGATCCCGGCGTAAAGGTAAATGAATATTATAACTTGCACCTACCAGAATGTTTCCTCAGGTGGATGACCAGAGTGTGTTTGGTGGCGGCAGAATAACTACAGCGGTCGCATTTAAAGGGTTTCTCGCCGGAATGGGTGCGGAGGTGTTTGGACAGGGACTCCCTCTTCTTGAACCTGGGGAAACGTAAATACAGTGAGACCCTCTTAAAAACTTTTAAGGAGTAAACACTAGATGTGAGTTCCGAGTTGGGTAATTTTTTTTATTTTCACCTATCAAAGATCGGACAAACAGAATGTAAATGTGAAAACCTCCCACGTGGAAGCTTACGAGAGGTTTTACTGTAGTCGTCGCTAAGGTTAGTCTACGGCTTATATACTATTTTTGGGGATGTCAGGGGTAGTAAACAATGATTTTACTTTAATTATATTCATCAGTATTGTTGCATGATTTTAATAGTTACAGGGTAAAGTTACTTTTAATTTATTGGTATTATTTTTTTATATATCTAAATAAATAAATATTCCAGATAGATATATAAAAAATAATACCAATAAATTAAAAGTAACTTTTACAGTTCAATTGTTCTTTTGTAGCAACAATTTTTACTATCTGAAGATGGCCGTCATAGGCTGAAACGTCATAAAATAAAAGTGAAATAAAGTTATATATTTGTTTTATTAAATCATTAAAATGGAATTCCACCACGAATTAACAGTTTCAAAATTAGAAATAATATTACAGTTCAATTGTTCTTTTGCAACATTTTTATTAAATCTATTCACTATACAGTATAACTAACTAACCATCACGCCATTTTTACACAGGGTAGGCAGAGAGGACGGATCGCCACACAGCTCTGTCTTGGCATACACTCTTTGCTTCATACACATTCATACATACTCTTCTGTTATTCTGACTTTTTACATGGACCGATTCAAGTATTTTTTTTTTTTTTTAAAGAAAGACAAACGTTCCCGGGTTACGAACAACCTGACAATATTTGAAAAACTCCTACTGCCTTCATAATAAGCGGAAAATTTTGTTTGTGCAATGATGGAGGACTTAGCCAGCAGAGGAATTGAACGCACGACGCCCAGATGGGAATCCGGCGCGTTTGTCCACTCAGATACCGACCGGTCATTTGATTCACTTGATCGTACCATGTCTTCCTCGGGCGTCCACGACTTCCTCTTCCATTCAATTTCGCATCATATATTCTTTTCTCACTTCTTTCTTCGTTCATCCGCCCTACATGCCCAAAACATCTAAGCGACCCTTTCTTGATCCTATTCATTGCGCTTACATCAGCCTTGTATTCTTTCCGGATATCCACGTTTTTAACACGGTCATACATAGTTTTACCGCACATACGTCTCAAGGATCTCATTTCCACAGCATTCAGTCTACTTTCATCCTTCCTCTGCCAGTTCCATGCCTCACTGCCATACATCAGGGTTTGTATAAGCACTCCATTGTGGACTGCTAGTTTCGCTTCTTTAGATAATTTTTTATTTGCGCCAACAGCGTTCAGTCCTCCATTAATGGAGTTTCCTGCATTCACCCTTCTTTCAATATCCTTATCAGCCTTTCCGTCCCTCGTAAACATACTTCCTAAATACACAAACTCATCCACTTGCTCCAAGATGATATTATTTAAATATAACAAAAAAAAGCATTAATGCTTTAAAGTTAATTCTAATAGATATTATACTTACGAATTCCCGCAAATATCGCAAATCCAAGGAGTTTCGCAAGTGTGTTTCAACTCCTTCAGACCCAGTTTTCTTCTTACCTTAACACCTCCGAAAACATCTTCCATATCTCCATTGCATCCAGCATCAAATATATATTCATTATTTAAACTCAACGCACTTTCACCAACTGCAGAAGATTTTCGACTTCCACTTTCACCACTGGGGTTAGGGTAGGCATTCTGCGGAGTCAAAGCTGTTTCCGAAGATTTTAATATGGATGTGTCGCCAGCGACAACTTTTTCTTTTTCACACGCCTGACATGTCACTTTGATAGGTTTGTTGTGAGTTTTGCGATGAGAAATTATTTTGGATCTGAAAATATATTAAAAAACATGTTTTAAAATTTTTGAACATTGATTACTGCCCCACAAGAGCCAGCGAGACTATGGCATCTCAAATTTAGGTAGTGGAAAGAAAGAGATGGGGAAGAGGATGGTTAGAAGGTACCTGGCTACTAAACACGGCTAGATCCATTTCAAGCAATGATTCGATTCTGAATGGCGGATTTTCAGCAGGGAGAAAACTATGGATTGTGCGTCAATGTCAGAAAACTTGAAACAATGTTATTGATATTAATAAAAACACCGTGTGTAGTGGAGAGGTCTGACGGCTGGTGTGATAGCTCAGTGGTTAGAGCAGATAGCCAGATACTGAGTTCAAATCCCTTTTGCGCCAATAATCTTTTTTCTTACATAATGACTGTGTTTTGGTCGAAGGCATTATTCCACAATTTCCGCAAAGAAATTTAGACCTTAGTGATAACATAACGGGTCCTAAGCTGTTATGGTTGGCACCTGATTATAATTTGATCAAATGCTGAAACGGGCCGAGAATCGGTGGTTAACGGAGCGATTATTTGAAGTCATAACGATAAAGAAATCATAATGGCGCTAATCATCGATTAGCGACAGTGAAAAATGGACGTAGTTATGCAGAAAGGGTCCAACCCACAATTTGGCAAAATCGAGTTTTACATGTTTTCCTATAGATAAACACGAGATTTGTATCTGCTGAAAACATCCAAGCTCCAAATGAAATAGAATTTCAGTAATTTCATTTTTAATAACGCACACTGCAGATATTTGACTTAAATTGAAGTTTAAAAACATTATAAAATATAGAATAACATAATAAATAGATTTTTTTAACAAAAAATTGATAGATTATAAATAACCTATTTATAATAATCCTCATAAAAAAAAGAAACACTGATATTCACTTTACAAATGCCGATTATGCATATTAATGTTTTTTTATGGTCATATTTTCCAACGCATTTTTCTCAGTTTCATCTTTTTGGGGTTGGATGATTTCTGGATAACTATGTTCAAATGTGACAGTGGTTCAAGCCACTAGGCCTAAGTTTGCTTGAAAAAAAAAGTGGAATAACCTTAGAGTACATAGAGTAGTATCTATCCAAGGCAGTGAAATCAGTTTTTGACTTGTTTTTGATGATTTTAACATGACTCGGCGCACCTGGGCGTGGCTAAGACTAAGGCTAGGGTATTTATACATCCATTCATATCACATATCGACATAATGTTTTTGTTTATTCGTATAGCCACTTTTTCACAGTATTTTTATCAACAAAAATATAGCATATAACCTAAAATACCGTTTAGTTGTGTCAAGTTTAGTGGCATAATAAATATAATGTGGGCGCAGTCCCGCGGTGACCTAGGAGCTTAAGATCATTGCGACAGTATATAGAAGCGGTCTATGAAATTTGTTGTCTCTTTCTCTCTCATGGTGTACGACGTAAAAACCCGGAGAAAGTGATTTATCGCAAGTTTGTGTAGGTTGGGTAAAAATAATTAGCTCTCCCTTCATATATTGTTAATTCAAGGGAATAACGCCTTTGACCCAAGCACAGTCGATAATTTAATTTGGTGATAAATTATGAATATTTAACAATATTTAATAAAATTAAAAAGTTTAGACTAAAACCTCTCATCAGTTTTGAAGCTGCAAACATTGCAGGTATGAGTTTTCGGACCAAAATGCTTTTCTCTATGGTTGACCAGCATATCTGGTCGGTACGTTCTGAAAATAAGGTAAAAAGACAACATTAGGATAGAGAAAATCAATTACATACGAGGCCTGTTCAAAAGAAAAGGTGAATTTAAAATTTTCGTGGGCTGTGTACATTCGATTATCAATTTTTTTTTGTTATGTTGGTACATATATGTTTATCATATGTTAGCATTATCAGCCATTTTGGATTAGTGGTTTGTTTTTGACAACTGGAAAGGTTAGTCACGTTTTTGTGTGTTCTTATATTTTTTACTTTTTGAAAAAATGGATCATAGAATAAAATCCATGATTTGTTTTTCCACAACTCCAGGACGCTCATCGTCATTAACATCTTCTCGGCCTTCTGTAAAGCGCTTGTACCACTTATAAACACTTTTTTGAGACAAAGTAGACTCGCCGAATGCCACAGTCAACATTTTAAGTGCGTTGGAGCACTTTATTCTGCTAGCTAAGCCATCCATCATTGCCCAAGCAACATTATCAGCTTCTTATGCTGGGCATAAAAACATTATCTGGTTATTTGATACACGGAAATGTTTGCTTTTCTTCAAAGAAATAAATCAAATATGGCTTTTTTTATGTGAATTTTTTCAATTCAATTATTTATCATCTTTAAAAACATTACATTTATTTTTATTTTAAGGCGTTTTTAAATAAAGTGAGTAAATGTATTAAATAGTACACGATACGTAAAAAAAGTTATTAAACAATTGTAAGAAATGTAAATTACAATGAATGTAAAAGTATAGACAGGAAAAAAATAAAACAAGTTAAACATAATATTTCATCAAAATGATGTATAAAAACAAAGGAATAATTACACAAATAGCAGGAATGCTTGTCGTTTGAACGAAGCTTCGTTTATGCAAAATATATCGACACCCGAAGCGATTTGATTCAACAGCAAGAGTGCCTTCCCCACCAGTATGGCCATTGGCAAGGTAGTCCTGCAGGCCGGGAGATAAAACAATCTATGCTATAAGATAACCATCAGGAACATAGAAATGAACGCTCTCCGTGATAGCTGAGTTTTTGGACCATCCACGAATCAATCTGAAGAAGTGTGTCGCAATGCACACATCCCTTCTGACCTCTAGATGGTATGTTCCGAGCATACCCAAGAGAAGGTCGGTAGGATAGAGCCACGGGTAGTAACCGTACTTCCTCAAGTAGAAAAATCTCAGTTTTCAGAATCCTCTCCAACGTGAGGGAGTACTTGACCTCGTGTGGACTCCAAAGAAATGTGAATACATGTTCATATTCACAAATGTGAATACCGCACAAGACTCCCAACTGGGAAGGAGATGGGAAAGAGGAAAGGTCAGGAAGAACTTGGATATACAGATCTGGTCACCAAACACGGCTAGAGCCAATTTAAACGACGTTTCGACTCTGAATGGTGTTGTTTCACCAGGGCGATACTGAGAGTATCTACATATTTTTTTACTAATATAGACGTGGAAATGAAGATCATGGCTGTAAATAATTTGCGTCAACCTAGACACTTGAGAGCGAAACAGCTATACAAAATCGAGAGTTTTTGCTACTTTAGCCAAACAAACAGATTTCTGCCTTATAATCACGATTTAAAGTGGAAATAAGATATCATAAACAAAGCCGACTGTTGAGTAGCTGAGTGAAAAAAATGCGTCGGGTTCCCACCCAGGCAAGTCCTCCATCATTGCACAAGCGGCCTCCATAGTCGAGTGGCAAGACGCTCGACTACGAATCCAAAGGTCGCGGGTTCTAACCCGGCGTGCGCCAATAACTTTTATTTAATTAATATGTATCATAACACATTTAAATTCACATAAAAAATAATAAAAAGTATATTTGCGGCACGTTCCAGAGTGGTAGATACTCCAAGTATCGCCCCTGGTGAAAGACCACCATTCAGAATCGAAACGTTGCTTGAAATGGCTTTGGCCGTGTTTGGTGACCAGATCTGAATGGCCAGGTACTTCCCAACCTTCCTCTTTCCGACCTCCTTTCCCTCCTCACTACCTTTAGCCTCACAACATACCCTATTTTGGGGATGCCACAGTCTCAGTGGCTCTAGACGGTTGGGAGCAGTTGGGACTCTTGTGCGGTATTCATATAAAAAAATTTAAAAAAACAAGCAACATTTTCTACTAAAAATTATGATGGTAAGAGGAACTAAAAGAATGTGAGGATTGAAAGGTGGAAAAAACACTTACGTGTAATCACATTCATCGCAGCTATACTTATTGCCGTGGGTGTGTTTCGCCGAGTGCAGCTTCAACTCGTATTTGGCCACAAAGGTTTTCGCGCACACTTCGCAGGCGAAGGGCCTTTCGCCGCTGTGTCGCCGCAGGTGTATATCGAAAGGCGTCTTCTTTTTACATCTAAAGTCACATCTGTCGCAGAAAAACTTGAACTCAGCGGCGACTCTTTTGCTCTCTGATGGGGTTTTTGAGTCGGCGATTTTGTGGCCATTTGAGTAACTGGCGCTGTTGGCCGAGTCGCTAATGGAATTCTTTTTGGCTTTTGATTCGGGGTTTGAAAAGTCGTCTTCGGCGCGATCTGGTGTCTAGAAAGAATGTAAAAAAAAAATATGAATAGATTTACAAAAGTTGTTATTTCATGTTTCAGTTGTTATTTGAAATGTCATTCATATAATTTTATTTATGTTGGCGCAAACAAGAAATTGTCCAAAGAAGCGAAGCTAGCAGTCCACAATGGAGTGCTTATGCCAACCCTGATGTATGGCAGTGAGGCATGGAACTGGCAAAGGAAGAATGAAATTAGACTGAATGCAGTGGAAATGAGATCTTTGAGACGTATGTGCGGTAAAACCATCTCGTATGACCGTATTAAAAATGTGGGTATCCTGAAAGAACGCAAGGCTGATGTGAGCGTAATGAATAGGATCAAGGAAGGGACGCTACGATGGTTTGGGCATGTAGAGCGAATGAACGAAGAAAGGAGTGTGAAAAGAATATATGATGCGAAAGTGAATGGAAAAAGAAGTCGAGGATGCCCGAGAAAGACTGGCACGATCGAGTAAATCAAATACTTGAATCGGGTCATGTGAAGAATCAGAATAACAGAAGAGTATGTGTGAGACGATGTATGAATGTAAATGAAGCAAGGGGTGTGTGCCAAGAAAGAGTTGTATGGCGGTCCGTCCTCTCTGCCTACCCCTGCGGAAAAACAGTGTGATGATTTTTTTCAAAAGTAAAAAATCAAAGAACACACAAAAACGAGACTAACCTTTCCAGTTGTCAAAAACAAACCACTAATCCAAAATGGCTGATAATGCTAACATATGATAATCATATGTGTACCAACATAACAACAACAAAAAAAATCGATAATCGAATGTACACAGCCCGCGAAAATTCAAAATTCACCTTTTCTTTTGAACAGGCCTCGTATATATTTTTTATTTTATTTAGGGAAGTACCTCGGTATTAAGATCTGCTCCCTAAACACAATTATTGCCATTTCAAGAAACGTTTGAATTCTAAACGTTCTTTCACCATCGTGAAACAGAAATGATCCAACACTTTAAAATGTGGTGCAAATATATTACATATATAAATATTTTTGCTCTCGACCGGTTTCAAACCTGCAACCCCTGCGTACAGAGCTAAGGAGTTTACCGCTCTGCCACGGATATCGTCGAGAGATCTGGAAGAAATGTGTGTATCTTTACACATTTCTTCAAATTGAGAACGTACAAAAACCATTTGCAAAATGCTCACCGGATCGTTTGTTCCCAATACAGCCTTCCTCAACGTAGACACAACGCAGTTGAGTTGTGTCACCTCTCCCTCCAGCCTCATTCTGTTGAGGAATCTCACCCGGGACGCCATTCGCAGCTGTTTCTTCATTTTCATGTTGGACAGCCGTAGCAACTTCAACTGCTTCCTTAATTCTGGCAAAAAATAACACAAGTTAGCAATGAAACTATGTAAAAGATACAGAAAAAACTGCTACTTATTCACGATTTTAGAATACGCGGGATATATAGTGATCGCAACAATTTTTTATGTCACTTGTTTCCATAGACATAAAATACAAGACACGTCATATTCATACAAATTGAACGATAAATTTGGCAAGCTCTAAGATCTCATAACGCATGAAAAGGATAGCCATACCAAGCAGAATATGTGTGTACGAATGAGATAGTTATATGAGCGTCCCGCGTTGCATTCTCCGCGTTACAAGCCCTCTCTTCCCTAACGAACTTACGAGCCAAGTAGCATGCGACGTACCTAGTGTACTGTCGCTAGGTTGTCTTCCACACACTTATGTATTTCTGCATTCGCTATCTCACTTAAACCGTTTGGTATGTGAATAATTGTATTGATTGAAATAATAAGTGATTTGTGTGTACGTCGTATGAAAAGAAACTCCATGAGATTTGTTTTTTGTTCCAGAATGATTTTTACCCTTGTCAAAAGCACAGGAAGGCATTTTATCTCAGAAAAGAGCTTACAGCGATGCATTTGTGGCAGCTGGTGACAGCTTGTTTGTCAAACGAATGTTTGTGGGAGACTAAACGCAGTAAATCTCAGGTATGCCGCGTTGGCTCAGTTTAGTGTAGTCACGCGCGTTGTCTCAGTAACGCATCTACATTATTCAATTCATCTAAGTTCTTGTTCAATATTTTGGAATGCGCGGGATATATAGTAAACGCAACCATTTTTTGTGTCACTTGTTTCACGAAGTTTTCTCCGTTTTGCTATTTACTAGAATAGAAGCTTATTTGAGCACGACTAAAGAAATTACCATGCCGTCTTTCTTGGTCACTCATTTCTACATTTGAATCACTAAATCTATCCATTTTAACTTAATAACAGTAAGATGTTAGCGCACTGTTTACATTTGGCTCGTCAACTTTTGACATTTCTAACTCTGTTAGCGTTGTGACAGTTTTGAAAGAACTGTTTCAAAGAAGTACTTCTTTTGACAGCAGTCCCAACTTCATTCATTTTTCATTGAACAAATACTTCAATTGAAGTTGGTTAAGTTGGTACTTCCGATTGAACAATCTATGGCATCTACTTCGAACTTCAATTTTTCATTCGTTCGAAAGACTGAAATATTGCATCATCCACAGTTCAATTGTTCATTCCCTTCTTCCTTCGATTTTAGTTCGAAGAATGAATGAAATAGCGATGGGGAAAAGCTTCACAGATTTGTGAATGCTTCACGAATTGATGCTTCTTCAAATGAACCCTTCACGATGAACCCTTCAATTGAAGTAACATATTAATCACAGCATTCCTCGTCGAGGGGGAGGGGGGTTAAATAATAATATTTTCGGGGCAGCTCTCCCAACCACATAAATTGATGTATGTATGTGCATTATTCTATGGCAAAAATTATAGCTTGTAGAAAAACAATGATGAATTGTCTATTATTGGTTTTCTCTTCTATGGTTTACGGATGCAGCTGTCAAAATCGTTTGAATCTTAAAAGTATTCAAGGTTTGAATTGTGTGTAGCATGACTTAAAAGGGATGATTTACAATGAGTATGCACAAGAACTTGCAAAAAGCAAATGAAGTACTAGCAAAATTTCCAGTTTCTGTAAGAGCGATATAAACTTCTTTCAGGGCTTGAGATACGATTTGAATATTCTTACTGTACAGTACTCAGTTTGACAGTTTGGTTAGCAATAGGCTGAATATTGCTTAAATGACGATTCATATTAAAGGCATTTCCCCTTTTATGGATATAACTTCAGAACAAAAGTTGCATTTGGCCTGGTAAACCTCAACTTTTTTAAAATAAACCCATATTTCACTTTTTTCTTTCTCGTTGAACGGCCAGTCATAATTTTAGGTAGAGATTGAAAGGTATGTTTGTAAGCTGAGATATTATAAAAGTTCAACAAAATAATTCGTTCACAATTCAAAATCACCAAAAACACTCGGAAAAACTAGTGTCGTATAGACAAAACAAGCAAAGAAATCATAAGCAAATGTCACGAGTACGTGCGAGGGAACGGATAACTAAAAAAGATACTTCATTGCTTCATTCATTCTTCGAACTAAAATCGAAGGAAGAAGGGAATGAACAATTGAACTGTGGATGATGCAATATTTCAGTCTTTCGAACGAATGAAAAATTGAAGTTCGGTGAAGTAGATGCCATAGATTGTTCAATCGGAAGTACCAACTTAACCAACTTCAATTGAAGTATTTGTTCAATGAAAAATGAATGGTTGGGACTGCTGTCAAAGAAGTACTTCTTTGAAACAGTTCTTTCAAAACTGTCACAACGCTAGAATGAAGCAATGAAGTATCTTTTTAGTTATCCGTTCCCTCGCGTACTCGTGACATTTGCTTATGATTTCTTTTTTTGTCTATACGACCTAGTTTTTCCGAGTGTTTTGGTGATTTTGAATTGTGAACGAATTATTTTGTTGAACTTTTTATAATATCTCAGCTTACAAAACATACCTTTCAAATCTCTTAAAAATATGGAGTTCAACGAGAAAGAAAAAGTGAAATATGGGTTTATTTTAAAAGTTGAGGTTTACCAGGCCAAATGCAACTTTTGTTCTGAAGTTATATCCATAAAGGGGGAAATGCCTTTAATATGAATCGTCATTTAAGCAATATTCAGCCTATTGCTAACCAAACTGTCAAACTGAGTACTGTACAGTAAGAATATTCAAATCGTATCTCGCCCTGAAAAAGAAGTTTATATCGCTCTTACAGAAACTGGAAATTTTGCTAGTACTTCATTTGCTTTTTGCAAGTTCCTTGTGCATACTCATTGTAAAATCATCCCTTTTAAGTCATGCTACACAATTCAAACCTTGAATACTTTTAAGATTCAAACGATTTTGACAGCTGCATCCGTAAACCATAGAAGAGAAACCAATAATAGACAATTCATCATTGTTTTTCTACAAGCTATAATTTTTGCCATAGAATAATGCACATACATACATCAATTTATGTGGTTGGGAGAGCTGCCCCGAAAATATTATTATTTAACCCCCCCCTCGACGAGGAATGCTGTGATTAATATGTTACTTCAATTGAAGGGTTCATCGTGAAGGGTTCATTTTGAAGAAGCATCAATTCGTGAAGCATTCACAAATCTGTGAAGCTTTTCCCATCGCTAAACTCTGTGTTTTGAATTTGAAAACCATAGAAATTAGGGATGGGATTACAGTCTCGGTGACTTGTCGGTCACTGAAACCAATGATACTTTTTTCTTCAAGAAACAGACTATTTTTGGAACTGGTTCGTATTTTTGTAAAAAAAACAAATATTCGGGAGAAACTGTTGAATTATCGTTGGAATGTTGAGATTAAACAAATCCATTCCATTTTTTTTCACTAGAATTACTTTGGGTATCCCACCCATGAAATCATAATATTTTAATAAAAACTCGCGCTTTTCAGTCAGAGGCGAGTGGCAGAAACGGCTAATTTTTATTTTTAGAATATTGCTAGCAATCTCATCCACTGAAACAAAAATATTTAGTGTAACCGGTTTCTTTTTTTTAGCTTGCCGAAGAACCTTCCCGCCACCGGGAACTGGTTCCAAAAGTAACTAGAGAAATAACCAGTGCCTCGCTAATCTCAAATATCAACCATCCTTCGATTTAGACATGTCGGTAATACAGTCTGTAAACTTAAGACTAAGACAAATAAAAAATATTCCAACTTAGTTTTAGGTCTATAATTAGTAATCATCGCGAGCTTGTAACAAATATCACAAAAAGTTTGTTTAGATACGTATAAAATTTACAAAAGTCTCATTTCTCCATTTATCTGAAAAAGTAATGATTCAGAAAAATGAATGTCCAACCCTATTTATAGTCTGACATGAAGTTTAGCGCGCAGTCGGCCCGAGCTATTAGTTTCCGAAACATTGTTTCCTAGATCAGTCGCAAAATTATGCGTTTAAAAAATAAAATTTCCTGTTTAAAGTTCATCAAATAATTACTGCAGTGTTTTAACGCGGTGTCCAATAATATCCAAAGTGCGCCGTGGAGATAATTGAAAAATATGCGGAATCGCGTTTTTAAATATATTTCTTTGCAGGTTAATAAATATTGTTGCATGTTTTGATAAAATTTCGATTAGAATCCAAATAACGCAAATATATTAATTATTAAAAATCGTGCGATACGCCGAGATCGGGTTGGAAAAAAACAGTTTTGTTAAAAAGTTGTGATTTTTAAGTTCTTAATATATATATTTTTTAAATTCATAACTAACTCAAATTTCAGTGATTTCTTTTTCTCTTACAAGTGTTTTAATTTTAATCAAAAATTAAATTGAAAAAAAAAAAAAACAAAAAGGTGTAGTGGTTTTTTTTAAATAATAATAAAATACGCTTTTGTAAAACTGTGTGTAATAAAATTTAATTATTTTTATTGGAATATCAGTGCTGCAATATGGTACACAGTTTCTTCGAAAGGTAGGTCCTTGCGCAGTCGAATAAAATCAACTTTAGAAAATGGTGAGTGCTTTTTTCCATAATTAAGAGAATTCAAAAGTGCTTTGGATGATTTTTTAGTAATATTCACAAGCCTCACCATTGGGTTAAAAGTTACGAGTATTTATTTATTAATTTAGCTTTAAAAAAGAAGGGAACTTGTATTTTAATTAATTCATAAGCAGGTTACTGTGTTTGGCGGAAGAATCTGTAATAACATTTTTTTACTAACATCGAATCCACATAATATTATTGTATGCCTCGAGCAGATTTCAACGTCAATCTGAGAGTTCAACTGCCTCCGGGAGAAGCTGTTCGTTTTCTTAGGCTATTGAAAACGATGCGAAGAATGGCAACTGCGATGGGTTAGGTCGACAACGGTCAGATGAAATTTTTACTTCTTCCCGTCAGTTAAAAACTGAATAAAAAGGGCCTTCAATCAACTAGTTGTCGAAGAGCTCCCTTTATAAATTCTTTCGCTGCTTACAGCGAGAGTGAAATATTTGATTATAAAAAACCTAAGTCAGTCCTCCGCAAGGAGAGTGTCCCAGTCCCTGTCCCTGTCCATGTCCCAATTTCCAATGTATTTCAAAGTCCCCCCATCAAATTAAAATTAAAAATTTCAAATAAAAATAATAATAATATTTGGATGATTTATATAGCGCCGTTTTTGTGAAAAATCACCTCAAGGGCGCTGTACAGATCTTACTTTCTATCACTACATACTAATTCCTAGCTTAAATAAGAAAATATACAGGAACATACTTACCTGGCAGGTCCCATCAGATAGACACGATTTTTAACTTAAAATTATGATGATTATTATTATTATTATTATTTTTTATTTATTTTTTTATTTATTATTATTATTTATTTTATTTTTTATTAATATTATTAATTTTTTTTTTCCGATTTAGGGCATGGGAGCGAAATAAAAAAGAATGGACTTTCTGAGTTTGTCATACAGTACAGGAATTTTAAAGAAGTAATTTGTGAAATATCCTACTTATTTGGCGAAAAGTAACAGGTAAGACACGTCAGGCAGCTGCAAAGCGCCACGACATGTCTAACAGGTTATATGCGCAGGCAAAAGAAGAACAAATAAAAAATATTGTAATGATGATTGTATTGAATTAATGTATAAAAAATCGCTCGCATTATTGTTTACTACTAGTAAGGGTCGCAAAGCATGCCATTCTTTCAAAGTGTATTTGAGCATGATTTATGACCCTCACAGCCCATTTCGAAGATTATAAAAAATACAAGCAACCTTTATTGCGGTCGTCGTTCCATTCCGTCAGATAAACATGTGGCACGCATCTGTGAAATGTTTACCATACCCTCACTTCACTGGTCACTCACTATGTCTGTTAAATGTACACACGTTTTGAAATAAAACTTTACTTTAAAATGGTCATAACTATTAATATTAACACTATACAAGAATTTAAATATAAGAAATACAACAATTGGGTCAATTCCCTTACTAGTGCAAACTTTCGAAAACCTAGTACAACAACTACCCCTTCTGTTGTATAAAAACTAGGAGCTTCTGTAAATACGTGTTGTATTTACAGAAGCTCGGGATGTGAAGTATCATTAGATAATTCATTTCGCAATTATGTTAGAGTCAGAAAACTAATTATTTAGGAACTATTAATAAATGACGTCCAAAGTCCAAAGTAGTTGTCGATTTTTTTTTTGATTTTATGGATTCTTTCGTAATCCTCTACTAACTAGCTGGGGCCTATACAAATACCCCTCATAATGACTATCTTACTAGTAATGCGGCTCATTAGGCCTTATTACTATCACCATCTGATGGTTTCATTTAATTGACTGAGTTTATTTTTACATTAGTGTTTTCTTAGGGAAAAGATATTAACTGGATTAAAAACCCTTAGTAGTTGTCAAAAAAAGTCGAAAACGCCCGACGAAGACATAAAATCAAATATTTGAGTCGGGAGAGTATGTATGAATGTGAATGAAGCAAAGAGTGTGTTTCAAGACAGAGTTTTATTGCGATCCAGGCTCTCTCTGCCTACTGCGTGATGGTTAATTAGTTTGTTAGCATTTTTCAGTCAGGTTAAGTATTTAAATAAAGTTATATTGAACAGCCATAAAGATTCGCAGTAAAAAGTGCAGCAACGCGTCTTCTGTGAAAACGTAACCGGCCCAAATATTCCGCCTGACGTTTGTTAGCGCGGTAAATGGGCATTATTCAACGAGGCTTCGTTATTTATCTCTAAATGAACGGTGGAGAGGCCGTTATCATTCGCCATTTGGTGGCTGGCTCGTTGAAAGAGCAAATATGCCGGATTTGCTTCTGCGAGAGCGGAGAAATGCGACGGCTAGACGGACTTGTGAAGGAGGATGAAGTCTCAACTGTCAACGAGATGTTATTTTGTATTGCTACTCTTGAGGTTTGAATTTTTCACTTAAATCGACTCACACATCTTAAATGTTGTAATATTTTTTTTAAAACGAAGGTTTATGGTGGATTCACACCGACGTCCGGGTCCGCTCAGTGACAATATTGTCCCTCGTGAGAGCTTATTGATATGGTATGAATATCAATCAAGGAGTATGCATAGACATGAAATACAAGACACCTCATATTCATACAAATTGAACGATAAATTTGGTACGCTCTGACATCTCATAACGCATGAAAAGGATAGCCATACTAAGCAAAATATGTGTGTATGAATGAGATAGCTATGTGAACGTCCCTGCATAACGAATGAAAAGGATAGCCATACCAAGCAGAATATGTGTGTATGAATGAGATAGCTATGTGAACGTCCCTGCATAACGCATGAAAAGGATAGCCATACTAAGCAGAATATGTGTGTATCAATGAGATAGCTATATGAACGTCCCGCATAACGCATGAAAAGGATAGCCATACTAAGCAAGCCCTCCCTCTTCCCAAAATATGTGTGTATGAATGAGAACTTGAACACGCATAAGCATGAAAAGTAGCATACGACATACTCGTGTACTGTCGCTAGGTTGTCTTCCAAACAGTTATGTATTTCTGCATTCGCTATCTCACTTATACCATTTGGTATGTGAATAATTGTATTGAAATAATAAGTGATTTGTGTGTACTTCGCATGAAAGGAAACTCCATGAGATTAGTTTTTTGTTCCCGAATGATTTTTACACTTGTCAAAAGCACAGGAAGGCATTTTATCTCAGAAAAGAGCTTACAGCGATGCCTTTGTGGCAGCTGGTGACAGCTTGTTTGTCAAAAGAATGTTTGTGCTAGACTAAACGCAGTAAATCTCAGGTATGCCACGTTGGCTTAGTTTAGTGCGTACAATTTCTGAGAGTACGAAAACAGCGTGCAATATAGTTTTGAACGATGAATATTTGAAGCGTGTATTTGGAAAGTGTGTTCTAGAGAGACGGAAAGGCTGATAAGGATATTGAAAGAAGGGTGAATGCAGGAAACTACATTGATGGAGACTCTAATGACTGAACGCGGTTGATTAATAATCAGATTTTTTTTTTTGTTTACGTGAATACCGCACAAGAGTCTCAACTGCTCCCAACCATCTAGAGCCAGTGAGACTATGGCATCACCAATAGGGGAATGTTGTGAGGCTGAAGGTAGTGGGGAGGGGAAGGAGATGAGAAAGGGGAAGGTTGAGCAGTACCTGGCTATTCAGATCTGGTCACCAAAAATGGCTAAAGCCATTTCCGAGCAACTTTTCAATTCTGAATGGTGGTCTTTCACCAGGGCGTTACTTAGAGTATCTACCACTCTGGAACATGCCGCAAAATACACTATATTTTATTTTATTTGAATAGAATGTGTTATTACACATATTAGTAAAATAAAATTATTTGCGCACGCCGGGTTCGAACCCGCGACTTCTGATTCGTAGTCGAGCGTCTTACCACTCGACCATGCAGGCCGTCCGTTAATATTCAATACTGTATTGGTTAAACTTTTGTTTTCAGGTTGAACACAGTGAGTCGAAGCCGGAAAATGTCTGCCAAAATTGTTGCGAGAAAATTTATGAATCCTACAACTTCAGAATACAGTGTGAAGACGCTAATATTCTTTTAAATACTTGCATCGGCATCTTTAATCAAACCCAAGACGTATTCCTCAATGACGCAAACGATGATGAAACCATTCTTATAATTTTACCAGAAGAAAAAAAAGAAAATGATTCGAAATTAAACGAGCCTGATATTGGAACAGAAAATATTCCACGGATAAAAATCAGAATGTTTTCTCGACCACGAAGATTTGAATTCAGAAGCAAATAAATCGGGCTTGGATAATTTGAAATCAGAATACTCGTTGATTTTCGACGATTTCGAACAGGGTGATGCCAAAGTCGGCAATTTCATGAGTAAAGTTGTCGATAGGGACGGTTTAATTTTGAAATCGTTGTTGAATAAAGTTTCTAAAAATAACTATATTAAAATCAACGAAGTTTTTAAACTAGAAGATGAAGAAAGCAACGAATCGAACCTGGAGTTCTGCTGTACAATGTGTTTAGAATCTTTCGGCAGCAAGCTAGAGTTGAAGAGGCACGCAAAATCACATTCCGAAGAGTCGCGACACATTTGCAAAGTTTGTTTTAAGTCGTACAGGAAGCTCAGTATTTTGAAACGGCACATGATTACGCATTCGGGCAAGAAGCTGTACAAATGCTACAAATGCAACAAGTCTTTTTATCATAGGAGCGCGTTGCGGGCGCACACGCGTTACCACCAAGACCGACAGTATGCGTGTAAAGTGTGTCAATCAAAGTTCTATTTCAGATACATGCTGATCGAACATCTGAGCGAAGCTCACGCCAAACAATTCAAAGAGTTCGGAGATGACCTAATGCTCATAGGCAGCGTTATCAAAGAAGAAATAAAAGACGACTGTCAGATTGTCGAAGTAAAAGCTGAATTCGATTGCACAATGTGTTCGCAGTCATTTGACGACGAATTAACGTTGAACGTGCATAAAATGTCACATCCTGACGGGTCTAGACATGTTTGTCGCATTTGCGGAAGGTCTTATTTGGAAGCCGGCACGTTAAAGCGCCACATGATAATGCACACCGGTAAGAAAACGCATCTCTGTACGGTTTGCGGCAAATCATTCTACTACAAGAACGTATTAAAAGCGCACATGATCTATCACAGCGAGAAAAAGCATTCTTGCCGATCGTGCGATAAAAAATTCTACACCGGCCACTATTTAGCCGAACACGTTAGATTAGCGCACTCGGATAACAAATACAATTTCATCTGCGAGGTGTGCGGTAAGTTATGCAGTTCGCGAAGCAGATTAATCTTGCATAGGAGCAGCCACAGCGCGAAAAAGTACTGCCAGCTGTGCGGCAAGACGTACAAAAATCTGCGCTACTACAAAGAGCACATGAAGCGACATAAAGGCGCCGTCGTTAAAAAAAACGAATTCATCTGCGACTATTGCGGGGAGTCGCTGAACTTGAAGTCGCTGTTGGAGCTGCACGTTTTGAGCAATCATTTGAAGGAGCGCAGGTTCAAGTGCGAACTCTGCGGGAAGGGATTCTTCAGCAAAGGCAGTTTGAAGGAGCACGGAATCGTGCATACGAAGGAGCGACCCGAAGAGTGCAACATGTGCGGACGCCGCCTTATCAATAAGAAGGCCTTGGTCTTGCACAAACGTCTGCACACTGGCGAAAGACCTTTTCAGTGCAGCGTTTGCGGAGAAAGATTCCTCTCGTCGAGTCGCCGTCATGTCCATATGAAGAACAGACACGGCGAAAGAATAGAACATCTGCATAGCGAACTTGATAAACATTTTACCGTGCATGCCGGCGAAGACGAACTAGGAAATTTGGGTGGGGTATCAAATATCATAAATTCATCTTGAAATATATGTATTTAATCCGGACATTGTTGTTTTACTTGTATTTGTGATTTTTACGATGGCTGCAAAGTAGAGATGGTTAATATTCCTGTCTCGGTTTAAAGGAACCGATTCCAAGCTGGTCACTGGAACCGTGGATATTATTTCTCCGAGGAACCGGTTCCTTTTTTGGCAAATAAAAATCGGTTCCCCTTTTGGGCACAATAGGTTGTTGGCGGAAAGAACCTTTTGACGAGGAACTGGTTCCACAGTTGCAGTTCTTTTCGTTTCTTGAACATCCTGACAACCCCCCTCCCTTCTATGAAAAAAAAATTTTTGGTGGCGAGAATTTTTTTCCTAATATAAAAATCTTCTTGGAGCAATTTTTCTGACACCAGGAACCGGTTCCAAAAAGAACTGGATAAATAACCGGTTTCTCGCCGGTCACCGGTAACTGGAACCGCAGGTACACCCAATTCGGATATCGACCGTCTCTACTGCAAAGTTATCTTAAACGATCCAAACTCCAAACAAACCAGGGAAGTACTCAATATGGATAGAACGCCACTAAGGGAGCTGCTAAGACTATCGACGAGACTCCGTCACCTCACTCACACTTAACACATGCAGCTGTCGGGAGTGAAAAACAAGCACTAACAGCTGGAGAAAATGTTTTTTAAAATTTAAAACAGTTTGTTTAATTTTGGTAGATTTCTTGATACAAACCACTGGGACTATGGCATCCTCAACTCACCCCTTTACGGCCGCTTTCATCAATCAAACTGAGTGACCGCTGTATCAAAACTTATTTCAAATCAAAGCCTTTGTATGTGCTGCCCGCCAAGATGGCCGCTGATCTTGTTCGAACATAGTTTCTTTGGCGATGGATTTTTATTTATCTACACAAGTTGTTGTATATTATAATATGTAGTAGCAGCGTAAGAAAATTTATAAAAGAATTAGGCGAGGTTAAAAAATAAAAATGAAACATTACAATAAAACTTGATGTTTTAGTTTTGAATTCTACCACTGTTATGTTGTTACACATATATGTTTATCATATGTTAGCATTATCATTTGGATAAGTGGTTTGTTTTTGACAACTGGAAAGGTTAGTCACGTTTTTGTGTGTTCTTCGATTTTTTACTTTTGAAAAAAATGGATCAAAGAATAAAATCCATGATTTGTTTTTCCACAACTCAAGGTTAGGTTGGAACCTTGAAGTAACAATATATGGAAGGAGAGCTAATTATTTTTACCCAACCTACACAAACTTGAGATATGTCACTTTTTCCGGGTTTTTACGTCGTACACCGTGAGAGAGAAAGAGACAACAAATTTCATAGACTGCTTCTATGTACTGTCACGATGATCTTGAGCTCCTGGTTCAGGGCGGGACTCCGCCCACATTTTTTACTATGCCACTAAACTTGACACAACTAAACGGTTTTTTAGGTTATATGTTATATTTTTGTTGATAAAAGTACTGTGAAAAAGTGGCCATACGAATAAACAAAAACATTATGTCGATATGTGATATGAATGGATGTATAAATACCGTAGCCTTAGTCTTAGCCGCGCCCAGGTGCGCCGAGTCAGGTTAAAATCATCAAAAACTTACTTCACTGCCTTGGATAGATACTACTCTATGTACTCTAAGGTTGGAACTTTGGATTGGAGATATCGACACCGGAAAGGTAAAAGGTCTTAAGCGACATATTGGTTAAAACTGCAGTTTTTTTTTTCTGCATCGAATGCTCTGACTCTGGTTTGATTCTGAAAAATTTTGAGGCCCTTCAGCCATCTACAATATATTTACCATTTGTTACCCGAGTTAACGTTTTTTCAAAATCTAACCAGGTACTGAAGACTTAAAAGTCAATAAACGCAAATGTTCAGGAGAGCCAAACCAAAATTTAGAATTTTTGTTTTCTGTATGTAAACATGTCATATGTCACATGTCCTTTTTTCAAAAAATTTTTTTTTTTTTTTCTTCACACTTACCTCAAAACTAGATTTTTTTTACTCATTCCGTTTTCCTTGTGCACACATGTATACACTTGCTACCCCTTTTTGCTGATAACAATAAGTAGGCGTAAGCAAGACAAAATGCTGTTACTCATTGACGTTTCGCAAGGACATCACTGTCGAAAGTGTGTATACGTATGCACCAATACACGCAATCCTAAGTTTATGTTGGGTCAACTGTAGCGTTGGGAAAAACTTCAATGTTTTGTGAATGCTTCACGAACTGCTAGTTCTGTAAAATGAACCCTTCGCAGTGAACACTTCAATTGAAGTCGAACTCGCAAAAAAGGGATTTGAATTTATCCGGCTATTTGTTCTGTTCTTTTTGGAACCGGTTCCTTTTATAGGCCTTGAAGTTCAACTTCGCAACTGAACTGCTGCAAATTAAAGTAGTTCTTTGTAATCTAACTTCCATTGAAGTATTTGTTCAATGATATGAAATAAATGTAGTTTGAACTGCCGCAAAATGAAACAGTTCACACGGAGCAGTCACAACGCTAAAATGAACTACCAACTTCAATTGAAGTATTTGTTCAATGAACAATGAAGAAGCATGTAGAGCGAATGAACGAAGAAAGGAGGGTGAAAAGAATATATGATGCGAAAGTGAATGGAATAAGAAGAAGTCGAGGACGCCCGAGAAAGACATGGCACCATCAAGTAAATCAAATACTTGAATCGGGTCATGTGAAGAGTCAGAATAACAGAAGAGTATGTATGAGACGATGTATGAATGTAAATGAAGCAAGAAGTGTGTGCCAAGACAGAGTTGTATGGTGGTCCGTCCTCTCTGCCTACCCCTGCGGGGAAACGGCGTGATGGTTAGTTAGTTAGTTAGTTTTAACAATGAAGAAAGTAGGAATTTCTGCCAAAAGAAGTTATTCCTAGTTCCTTAAAGCAGTTATTTAAAGTAGTTCTTTGAAGTAGTTCTTCGAAGTATTTCTTTGAAGTAGTTCTCTCGGATCGGTCACAACGCTAGTCAACTGTAATTATGTGAGATTACTGATGATTTTTGCCTGACTGGGGCGTGGCTAGGGCTAGGGCTAGGGCTGAGGCAAGGATATTTATACATGCATTCATAAAACATGTCGACGTAATGTTTGTGTTTATTTGTATTACCACTTTTTCACAGTATTGTTTTCACCAAAAATACAGGATATAACCTTAGAGTAACCTAGAGACCTAACTTTGCCAAATATTGTAGCGAGTTTATGACCAAGCTTGACCACGGGAGGTATGGCGTATAAGCTACCGGCCAATGGAAGGCGAAGAAAACCGTAAAGATAAACATTATTCCGTCTTTATCTGTTCGCGAACAATTTTACGTTGCTACCATGAGAAAGAAAGAGACATGGATACGTTCAGATGTTGGACTAATCAGGGAATCCCCATTCTCACAAATTTACGTGAGAATCCCGTATATCTCTCTAAGTAAAACATATTCAAAATGCATTAAAACTCATTTTAAACGGAAGTTTAGTAAATCGAAACAAATAATGCAAAAATTGACTAAATATTGGTGTGGTTAACTAGTTGTTTTGTAGGTTAGCACGTCAAATATTTGAGGCCAAACTAAAATATACAAATTCTCGGATAAATACCTGTGGAAACTGTTTTTTTGGTCCTTTGTTACTTCAGTTGAAGCAACCAACAACTGCACATATAGCCATATCGTTTTATTTTAATATTGCACTAAATTCACTTAAGCAATTATATATTTTAAGCTTTTTGTCTGTCAATTAGACTGACTAGTAAATTAGTGTGAAGTTAGTAATATATTGAAAAATGGCTACACGGCTTTTAGCACGCCCCAAATCATATGTCCTTAATAACAATTGTTTATCTCTTTTTCTTATGTGTCTATAGAACCGAGCATAAAGAGAGAGCTATATTTTGCGAGTATAAACGATTTGACTCATAATTAGGACGGTCTCTCTATATTGTTACTCTAAGGATATAACCTAAAAACCGTTGAGTTATGTCCTGTTATGTCGCATGACAAAACGTAGTGGGCGGAGTCGCCGGAGACGCGGGAGATGGAGAACATGCTTATTGTAATTCAACTCTCCCCTGGCTACATCCATTAATGGTAGACTAACATTTTTTGGTGTTGTTATGTTGGTACACATATGTTTATCATATGTTAGCATTATCAGCCATTTTGGATTATTGGTTTGTTTTTGACAACTGGAAAGGTTAGTCACGTTTTTGTGTGTTCTTCGATATTTTACTTTTGAAAAAAAAATGGATCAATAATTTCTAAATTATATTATATAAAGCAACGTCGCTTCAAAAAAATCTCTGCATTAAAACAAAATTAACTGAAGCATATTCTGCTTCCTGTTAAGCCAGGATCTCTGTAACCACTTCTTCCCCGGTTTAAATGCATAACCTCCATAAAATAAAACTGGTTAATTCTATTCACGGCGTCATCCATGTTTGCATTTGTGTTCGGATATAACTTTGCTCACGATTATAAAGACGGGTGCCAAATGTGGAAAGAATTAAAAAGTGGAAAAAAACTTTTCAAGAAATGTGAGATTGTTAAAAATGACGGCGATTGAATTTGTTGGGATGGAAAAGTTGGTTGATGCGCTGCACCCCGGTGGACTAGGGGTCCCGAGTTCGAATCTCGGTCGCAACCTAATATGTATATTTTTTGTGTCTTTTTCTATTTTAATATTCTTTGAAGATGGTTATTTTTTTTCAATAATCAAGGCTTTAGTAAATTATTTTTCGTATATTTTTTTGTAATTTTTTTATTAGGTTAGTATTATTATTATTAAAGTTTACCTAATGAGACCTTTGACGGTCTCCGTGGTCGAGTGGTTAAGACAGAATTCAAAGATTGCGGGTTCAAATGCCAGCGTACGAAAATATTTAATAAATATGTGCCATAATACATTTAATTAATATAAAATAATATATAATATAGTATATTTGCGTTGGCACGTTCCAGAGTGGTAGATACTCTAAGCATCGCCTTAGCGAAACCACCATTTAGAATCTTAAAATTCCTTGAAATGACTTTATCCGTGATCGTTAACCAGATATGAATAACCAGGTATTTTCTAACCTTCCTCTTTCCCATCTCTTTCCCCTTCCCACTACCTTCAGCCTCACAACATATCCCAATTGGGCATGCCCCACTGGCTTCAGACTGTTGAAAACAGTTGGGACCTTAGAGTATACTAGAGGTAGCCCAAGCCAAGGTAGTGAAGTCAGTTTTGAAGTTGTTTTTGATGATTTTAACATGACTCGGCGCAAATGGGCGTGGCTAAGACTAAGGGTACGGTATTTATATATCCATTCATATCACATATCGACATAATGTTTTTGTGTATTCGTATAGCCACTTTTTCACAGTATTTTTTATCAACAAAATATAGCATCTAACCTAAAAAACCGTTTAGTTGTGTCAAGTTTAGTGGCAAAATAAAAAATGTGGGCGGAGTCCCGCCGTTAACCAGCGAAGATAGCCAGCTTAAGATCATTGCGACAGTATATAGAAGCGGTCCAAGAAATTTGTTGTCTCTTTCTCTCTCATGGTGTACGATGTAAAAACTCGGAAAAAGTGATTTATTACAATTTCGGATGGGTTGGGTAAAACAAATTAGCTATCCCTCCATATATTGTTACTTCAAGGTTGGGACTCTTGTGCGGTATTCAATAACTAACTATCACGCCGTTTTCCCGCAGGGGTAGGCAGAGAGGACAAACCGCCACACAACCCTGTCTTGGCACACACTCCTTGCTTCATTCATATTCATACACCGTCTCATACGTACTCTTCTGTTATTTTGACTCTTCACATGACCCGACTCAAGTATTTGGTTCACTTGAGCGTCCCATGCCTTCTTGGGCGTCCCTGAGTTCTTCTTCTATTCACTTTTGCGTCATATATTCTTTTCACAAATTAAACCATTTACTCGTCTCTTTCTTAATCCTATTCATTGCGCTTACATCAGCCTTGCATTCTTTCCGGATATTCACATTTTTAATACGGTCATACATAGTTTCAACCTCAGAGCAACAATATACAGGAGGAATAGCTTTACGAAACAGTGTAGTCAGGATCGTGGATTTTTTCCTGACTCGGGCCTGGCTAGGGTTTTTATGTACACACCTTTTTACATCCATTCATACCAAATGTCGAGATAATGTAGCGTTTATTTGTAAAACCACTTTTTCACAGAATTGTTATTAACAAAAATATAGGATATAACCTCAAAAGCCGTTGAGTTATGTCGCATAGCAAAACGTGGTGGGCGGGGTCACCGGATACGGAAAATATGTTTACATACCTAAAAGTGGTGCGATATTATGTGATAACTTGTCTTGTCTCTTTCTCTCTCACGGTTTACGACGTGAAAACCCTGAGAAAGTGATTTATCGCAAATTTGTATAGGTTGGGTAGAAATATTTAGCTCTCTCTCCGTATGTATTTTTACTACAAAGTTTTACCGCACATAAAACGAAAAGCATTCACATCCTCTGTAGTTACTACAGCTTAAGGGGGTGTTTGGGTGGTTGGCCGGGAGGGAGAAGGGCAGCGGGAAGGTTGGAAGGTCGCCCCCTCCAGCGCAACGGTTTCCGTCGCCAGCTTCCGAATCCGGTGTCTACTGCGCCAGACACTTCCGCCAGCCATGTTGAAGGGGTCGAGCTCCCGCCAAAATGCAAGCCGCGTGAGAATCCGAGTGCTGCATCTAATTTAAATTTAAAATACTTCAAAGTTATTAAAAGTTATAATCCTCACTTTGACTATGCAGCTCTCCAAAGTCGAAAACTCTCAGAGCAAGAATATAACGTCGTCAACGCGAAAATACCTCCCATGTGTCAAAAGCGTAATTGTCGAGGAGGTCAATTTATGACAGTTTTTTTCCTTCGTTGTCACACGTTTAACGACAATTTATAATGGAACTAATTTGTTATATTGAAAGAGTGAGTGGAGTTCGGTACAGAGACGTAGTATTTATTTTATGTTTAAACAAGAATAAATGAAAAGAGACTTGAAAGGGTTTTCCCTTATAACTTTAAAACTTCAACGGCGCACAATTCAATCAAACGCTTACAGACATTTCGCACTTAGAACTCAAAGACCTTGCTGAAAAGGAACAACGCGCAATCAGTATCAGGTCTTGAGACTAGGTTCTGGCTCTCTGCTGTTTCAAGGACAAGCAGCACCTTTTATAAGCCGGCGGGCAGCGGCCATCAGCAGGTAGTGGGAGTAGTAGATGAAATTCCTAGAATTGCGTCGGCGATTGCCCAATTGGAGTCCCGCCCTGGATCCACACTGCTCGACATTGCAAGAGAGCGAGAGGGACAGTGCTTTAGGCGGGAGCGAGAAAGTATTCGGAGCCGCGCGCCTTGTCGCGTTACAAAACTGATTTATGAGTGTTACCGATTGTTTTTTGAGACATCGAAAATACGCTTTATAGTTTTAGATGCAATAATGTATTTTCACCAGTAAAAACATTAAAACTCTAAGTACAAAAACTGAAATCAAGTACAAACTGATGTCATATTTAACTCATTTTTGTAGAGTTGACCACATGGGAAGTATTTTCCCGTTGACGACGATATACGGAGAGAGAGCTAAACATTTCTACCCAACCTATACAAATTTACGATAAATCACTTTCTCCGGGTTTTTAAGTCGTAAACCGTGAGAGAGAAAGAGATAAGACAAGTTCTCACACAATATAGCTCCGCTTTTATGTATGTAAGCATTTTTTCCGTCTCCCGCGTCTCCGGCGACTCCGCCCACTACGTTTTGTTATGCGACATAACTCAACGGTTTTTTATAACGGTTCAAATGAACAAAAACATTATGCCGACATGTGCTATTAATGTATGTATACATACCTTGAAGTAACAATACATGGAGAGACAGCTAATTCTTTTTACCCAACCTTTACAATTTTGGGATTAATCACTTTCTCCGGGTACGTCGTACACCATGAGAAAGAAAGAGACAGGAAATTTTCCCAAATTATCACACCGCTTTAAAGTATTGTAAGGATGTTCTTCGTGTCCCGCGTCTCAGTTGACTCCGCCCACACGTTTTTATAAGCGACATAAATGGACACAAGTCAACGGTTTTTAGGTTATATGATACATTTTTGTTTAGAACAATACTGTGGAAAAGTGGTTATACGAATAAACAACAAACATTATGTCGACATGTGCTATTAATGGATGTATAAATACCCTAGCCCTAGCTCTAGCTACGCCCACAGTCAGGCGAAAATCATCAATAATGACTACACTAGGGTTGCCTCCTGGTATATTATTGCTCTGATATAAAACTGCATATTTATCTGCGAATTTCGAGAAGGAAGTGGAATTGTTTAGCTACATCTGTACATCACCCCTGGGTATCGAGAAACTGCGGAAATATTCAATTTTAGAGTAGACATTGGGGATGCCATAGTCCTAGACGGTTGGAAGCAGTTGGGACTCCTGTGTGGCATTCAATATAAAAACGAAAATAAATCTCTGTAAGAGCTAAGCTGGGCGTAAAACAAATACGTACATAAATAAATTACTAAATATATAATTATCTGTCACTAAGTGAGGAGCTTAGAAGCAAAGGCAGCGATCTCCAAAAACGGTTCTGTAGCATTGTCAACTTTTGAATGATTATTATAAAGAAATGGAGAATGAAGTGTACAAAAATGTTAGTGCGCATTAAACTAGGAACAATTTGAAACAATTATCTCTAAATTTATCACCATATTCACAAAAGAAAAGTGCATTAAACGTTAAATCAACTTTCCAAGAAATAATTTAAATGAAGGAGATTGCTGCCTTTGCTTCTAAGCCCCTCAAGTAAAAAATATATTTATCAAACAATACTTCAATAAAGGAAATATTTGATTATTGGCAAGAATAAGTGAAATATGAATTTGCATTTAAAAAAATGGCACAAACATTTCTTGAAAGTATGGATTTCAAATAAACAAGATTGTTAACTGGACTTAAAATGGATGGAAGCCAACAGTTCACAATGGAGTGCTTATACCAACCCTGATGTATGGCAGTGAGGCATGGAACTGGCAGAAGAAGGATTGAAGTAGACTTAATTCTCTAGAAATGAAATCCCTGAGGCGTATGTGTGGCAAAACCATGTATGACCGTGTTAAAAAAGTGGTTATCCGGAAAGAATGAAAAGCTGATGTAAGCGTAATAAATGGGATCAAGAAAGGTACGCATAGATGCTTTGGGCATGTAGAGCGAATTAACGAAGAAAGCAGTGAGTGAAGAATATACGACGCGAATGTGAATGGAAGAAGGAGTCGGGGACGCCCGAAGAAGACATGGAACGATCAAGCGAATGTCAAGTGTCAGAATAACAGAAGGGTATGTAGTATGAGACGATGCATGAATGCGAATGAAGCAAGGATTGTGTGTCAAGATAGAGTTGTATGGGTGTTCATTTTCTCTGCCTACCCCTGCGGTGAAAGGCGTGATGGTTAGTTGTTTAGTTAGTTAAAATGGATATGACCCTTTCCAAAACCTCATCGAGCAGTTTATTTTAAAGTTTGTCGTGCGAAGGCACACTAAACAAACATCCTTTGTCTAAGGAAAAAGTATGTGCCAAGCTACAAAGTGCACTGACTATAATACTGCCCAATGAACAAATAATATGTTCGTGTTTGCCATACTAAGGCAGTTTCCTTCTCAGTTGTAGTCGGACCGACTGATTTTCTTTAATATTCTTTTGTAGAAGAATCGACACTTTGACAGGTAATGGGGGGAGGGGGGGGGTTAAGATTGACAGAGAGAGGAGTAAGAGGGGTTGAGAATATAGGAGTTCAAATTCTATACAAACAACTTAACAAAATACCACGCCGTATTTTATATTATATTTGAAAGACATGAATGGTGTAGTGTTTCAAATCTTGGTCACATCGAAACAAATTGTCATCAGCTGACAAGCATGGCATTACGACCGCTATGCTTGCCGGCCATTTTGTCTCAAGACTAAAACAACCTTTTTTTTTTAAAATGGGAATGCACACGAATTTGAAACGTATTTAAAGCAGCTTGCATTTTGTTGTTGCATTCTGATATAAATGTTGAGTTAGAATATAGAAACAATGAAGTTTTTTGATAAATTTCTATCTAGCGGTAAGGGGAAAATATTGTAATATTTGAAATAGTTAAGGAATATTTAAAATAAAAAAATAATTAATAATTATAAATATAGGAGACATGGTAAATCACTCCACGGCAGAGATGTTGAAGAAAATTACCTGTTCTCATGTATCGAATGTCAACTGTATGATAATTAGATTTAAGAAAACACGCAGTAAAAGCAACATTAAAATTGATGGTGACATTATTGAAAATGTAAGTGATATGAAATACTTAGGAGTTATATTGGATGCAAAACTAACCTTTAGCAAACATGCTGAGTACACACAGAAGAAAATTGGGAAGAAGATTTCTTTTTTGGGAAGAATTCGGCAAAAAATTTCCAGAAAAACAGCAATTACCATATACAACTCCATTATTGCTCCACATTTTTATTACTGTTCAACGATTCTTTTCTTGTGTAACGACAAAGAACAAAACAGGTTTCAAATTCTCCAAAATAGAGCAATGAGAATTATACTTGGGCGAAATAGATACTCAAAAGTAGCTAAAATGTCAGAGAAACTAAATTGGCTGACAGTTAAACAGATGCTGACATTGAATACATTGATGTTTATACATAAAATGAAAAACAACTTGTCACCAGAGTATTTTTCTGACAAAATTATCTACAATGTTGATATTCACAAGTATAATACAAGGGCATGCAAAGAAATTAGACTACCAGAAAAGAATAAAGCCAACACCCAAAACAGCTTACTATATAAAGGAATGAAATCGTATAAGGCGCTGCCGGAAACCATCAAAATTATGCCTATCAATAAATTTAAAAAAGCCTGTAAAAATTATTTAAAATGCATGTAAATCAAAATAATAAGTAGTGTTTAAGTTAAAATATTATTAGTCAAAAAGAAAATGAAATAATTAGATACTTGTAAACTTAAATGTACAAAGTAACTAATATAAAAAAAATATAAAAAACTATGTACACATGTTGGGCGCGCGTTTGGCGAGTTTTCCGACTACGCACCGGTGCCGGAAGGACCAATGACGCGAGTTCCTCGGAGCATCATTCATTAAAATACCGGCAGAATAAGAATAGCACTCCCACCTGACGTCTGTGCTCCAAAGATTGAAAACCATTTGTTAAGATATTAAACGTACCGCCAGTTTGTGCACAGAGTTGCATACATACTCTTCTGTTATTCTGACTCTTCAAATAGCCCGATTCAAGTATTTGGTTCACTTGATCGTGCCATGTATTCCTCGGGCATCCCCGACTTCTCCTTCCATTCACTTTCGCGTCGTATATTCTTTTCACACTCCTTTCTTCGTTCATCCACTCTTCATGCCCAGACCATCTAAGCGTCTATTTCTTGATTATATTCACTACACTTACACCAACCCTGCATTCTTTCCGGATATCCACATTTTTAGCACGGTCATACAATTTTTTACCGCACATACGCCTCAGGGATGTAATGTCTACAGCATGTCTACTTTCATCTTTCCTCTGCCAGTTCCATGCCTCACTGCCATACATCAGGGTTGGTATAAGCACTCTGTTTTTGTATCTGTTTCAAGGAAAACCTGCCAAAAACGAGTGGTTAACAATGATGAAATTTTCTATTTAATAATTTTCATGCTTCTGAGTAAGATTACATGGAAAGGTACCTTTGCGAAGCAGTGTAGTCAGGTCGGATAACTTTATACTGACTCGATAGAAAGAGAGAGATGTTAATGCCCACATGGAATTCGGACATTTTTAATAAACAAATTTGAACACATTAAACAAAACAATATCAATACACCATTAAAATGATTTTTAAAGTGAAAATATCACACAAACACTAATAACAGAAGGTTTGCCTTAATAATGATGGAGGCTTTTTGTTGATTTTATGTCTTTATATCATTAAAAAAGTGAAAATTCTAAAACTCGGTGAAAAATATTTGAAACTGTTGAAATACCTCCTGTTGGGTCCTAGAATCGACATTTTGTGGGTTCCAATGTGATGTTCACTCCTACCCCGTCTTTACCTATTTCCTATGCGTCATTTTGCGACCCTGTCCTGCCTTATTGGCATGGCTGTATAAAACATGTGTTAATCAGCCTGTCACTTGACCCCCACTCTCGGATCGGGTCGTTCGAACGGTCGACACCGGTCCCCAACACTTGAAAACCATCGCCCGGACCGGGAACTTCACTTCACAACTATCGCCGGGACAGAGAGGTTGGCCGCCTTAGCAGACACACAAACCAGGTGAGCAAGATGGCGTAATCCTTTACCATTGTTTCCTCAGATAAATCAAGTCATTCACCAAGTACTACCTCGTTTTACAGTCCACTTAATTCAATACAAATCTTGCCAGAACCGATTCGCGGTTTCGGGATTGAACACATTGAATTTCATCGTTTCACAGTCCATTTAATCATTCCAGGTCTTTCCAGAACCGATTCGCGGTTTCTGGATCGAACACCTCCGATATGTTTTATAATCTTCGTTTGGTCTTATTTGAACATTCACGCATAGCACATATCACCATCATGTTTGATTTATTTGTATTACCGCTGTAAGTTTATAATCAACACAAATATAGAAAATAAACTCAAAATCCGTTGACGTAAGTTATGCGACTCGATGATGTGAAGTTAGCGCGGACGGAGAACATCCTCACACACTTAGAAGTGCTGCAATATTATGTGAAGACTTGTCTTGTCTCTCTCATGGTATTCGACGTAAAAACCCGGAGAGAGTGGTTTATCGCAAATTTGTATAGGTTGGGTAAAAATATTTAGCTCCCTCTCCATATATATTCTCACTCCAAGTGCTCATAGGTCCACGAGAAGAAGAACAAAGACGAATTTTACAATAAGCTATTTTATTAGACTTAGGGGCTATTTCACCACCTCTCAATAAACTACTATTCATTAGTTAACTCTAATCATCGGAATATTCGTTAGCTATCTCTTTCCTCAAGTTTGGCTGGCAACGTCGCTTTTTTTCAAACCTTATCCCGTCTGCTGTCACGTCTGTCAATACAATGCCGTTATTTCTAACATAAACTAACTTTCACAACACAACATTCGCGCGCGAAGCTCATTACATCCCTCTCACCAAATAGTTAAACGCGTCTCTATATTTAAATAAAACATATTTCTATTTTATAACTTTATTATTAAATTATATTAGTGAAGTGCATTGGGGAGTGTCTATTATTGCTTGGTGAAGGTTGATAGTTTGTAAGCATGAACATGTTGTATGTGGGTATATTGTACTGCCAAAGATTGTTGTTATTTCATAGTATATTCCGTGATATATTGTGAAGGCGTATATTAGAATTACATACCGTGTGCTTCTTGGAGAGATTTAATCTGAATTGTATTGTATCTCCTTTACGGCATTTTTTGTCAAGCGAAATCTTGACCTAAACTCAATGTCATCTAAGACGTATAAAAAATTGACTCTTGGTTTGAAAACACGCGGTCTACGTCTTTCCGCCATGTCCTGTTCGTCTAAGATATTTAAATCTTCAACCACTTCCATAATTACAGTAAAAAATCAACTTCAACAGAAAACTCGCCTACTGTCAGCTGTCAAAACAGTACGCCGCCATTTTAAATCAGAAGATAGGTACTAACTTGTGCACTTTACGTTGACAGCTTCTTGAGAAGTGGTGAAATAGCCCCTGAATAATACAATAAAGTTATAAAATAGAAATATGTTTTATTTAAATATAGAGACGCGTTTAACTATTTGGTGAGAGGGATGTAATGAGCTTCGCGCGCGAATGTTGTGTTGTGAAAGTTAGTTTGTGTTAGAAATAACGGCATTGTATTGACAGACGTGACAGCAGACGGGATAAGGTTTGAAAAAAGCGACGTTGCCAGCCAAACTTGCGGAAAGAGATAGCTAACGAATATTCCGATGATTAGAGTTAACTAATGAATAGTAGTTTATTGAGAGGTGGTGAAATAGCCCCTTAAAAAATAGTAAACACGAAGCTGGACTTTGACTTTTAATAAAAGCAATCATCAAAATGTCCGGAGTCAGCCAGTTGTAACAGAGTCTGTTTCAAAATGAAAAGGTTAACGTTTTGTTACCACCTCTACGGGGATAGGGGTTCACAACCTTTCACCCCTATATGCGGGCAAGTGCAGATTGAGCCCTCACGTTATATTCCGTACACGTATTAAATACAACGTAGACAGGGGATGGCGAACGTATGGCACGCGAACAAAAAATAAAAATAGAATGATGAAGTTTTTTTCTTCTTCTTTTTTATAGTGAATACCGCACAAGAGTCCCAACTGCTCCTAACCGCTTAGAGGTTGTAGAGGAAAGGAAAAAGGGAAGGGGAAGGTCAGGAAGTACCTGGCTATTCAGATCTGGTCGCCAAACACGGCTAAAGCCATTTCAAGCAACGTTTCAATGCTGAATGGTAGTCTTTCAGCAGGGCGATACTAAGAGTATCTACCACTCTGAAACGTGCCGCGAATGTTTAATAGTACGAGGCCTGCTCAAAAGAAAAGGTGAATTTTAAATTTTTGCGGGCTGTGTACATTCGATTATCGTTTTTTTTTGTTTTGTTATGTTGGTACACATATGGTTATCATATGTTAGCATTATCAGCCATTTTGGATTAATGGTTTGTTTTTGGCAACTGGAAAGGTTAGTCACGCTTTTGTGTGTTCTTCGATTTTTTACTTTTGAAAAAATGGATCAAAATATATGTATTAAATTTTGCGTTAAAAATGGAATAAAGTGCTCCAACGCACTTAAAATATTGACTGTGGCATTCGTCGAGTCTACTTTGTCTCAAAACAGTGTTTATAAGTGGTACAAGCGCTTTACAGAAGGCCGAGAAGATGTTAATGACGATGAGCGTCCCCAAGTTGTGGAAAAACAAATCATGGATTTTATTCTTTGATCCATTTTTTTCAAAAGTAAAAAAATCGAAGAACACACAAAAACGTGACTAACCTTTCCAGTTGTCAAAAACAAACCACTTATCCAAAATGGCTGATAATGCTAACATATGATAAAAATATGTGAACCAACATAACAACAAAAAAAAATCGATAATCGAATGTACACAGCTCGCAAAAATTAAAAATTCACCTTTTATTTTGAACAGGCCTCGTACACGCAGAGAGAGATCAAAATTTAAAATAAAACAACAAAACAATAAGAGAAAAATATAATAACATTTATATTATAAAATTATGCTTCCCAAACTTCATCTTTCCCATCTCCTTCCCCTCCCCACTACCTTCCGCATCACAACATACCCCAATTGGGGATGCCTTAGTCTCACTGGCTCTAGACGGTTGGGAGCAGTTGGGACTCTTGTGTGGTATTCACTATAAAAAATATATACATAAAAAAACGAAGGAACAGAGAGAAAGAGACAGATAATATTAATTGAAAGAAACAAAACCTCAACTCAGAAGGTAATTAAAGAATAATGATAAATTTTGTGTGTTTACAAGAAATATACCTAATATTTGACTACTTGATAAATTTACAAAAAAAGCTATTTTAAAAATCGAGCTGGTGATCTCAAGGTCCCGAGCCAAGGAGCTTGCCGCACTGTCACATAGATCAACTGTAGGTTTAGAATATTTTAGACACGCGAAGCAACAGACTGGCCATCCCTGACCCGGGCGTGTAACGCGTAACGTAAACTCACTCTGTATTATGATATAATCTCTTTATAGGGGACCGAAGCGTGTTGGGGCGCCCACACAGTAAATGCTTATATTTTATTATAACATAACATCATACATGTTGCTAGGGATATATGGGTGCATATAATATGTTTTAAACAATTTATTAATCTGACCCTTTATTTATTTATATTGCGACGGCAGAGACGGTCGAGTGGTAAGACGCTTGACTACGAATTTAGAGATCTCGGGTTCAAACCCGGCGTGCGCAAATAAATTTGATTCAATTCAATTGATATTTACTTTTATTTTTATTTTTACAATAACTCCACACAGGAGGCCTTGAGGAAAACAATTTCCCTCAGGGCCTATGTCATCTTTTGGGGATGCTGTGTGGAGGGTTTTTTGAGGAAAGGAAGGAGTACAGGCCGGCAAATCGTTCCACAGCCGAGCTGTTGAACATAAGAACGGGTCGTAAAAGCGACCCGTTCTCATGTATTGAATGTCAACCGTGTACAAATGTTAATAATAATTGTTAATAATATATAGTATATTTCGGCCCTGGTGATAAAGTATCGCCCATGAAAGATTCAGAATCGAAACGTTGCTTTAAGTAGCTTTAGCCGTGTTTGGTGACCAGATCTGAACAGTCAGGTACTTACCGACTTTACTCTTCTCATCTCCTTCCCTTTCCTACTACTTTTAGCCACACAGCATATCCCAATTAGGGATGCCGTCGTCTCGCTGGCTCTAGACCCAAAACAAATAGAAGAAAGAAAAACCTATAAAAGTTCCAAAAAGTCCCTCATTTAGATTGTGTGTATTGATGCACATGTATAAATTTTTAACACGTCACTGAGAAACAACCCTTTGCCCTACTTACGCTTACATACTGTTTTTATCTAAAAAAATACTTTAAAAATTTGACAAGTTTTCCAAATTTATCATTCTTAATGTATAAAAATGATTTTTTCTAACCTACCTACTTGGATCACCATTAAAGCACGACAGAAAAACAACTGCTCTGAATGCACTAACCGAGCGTCACTATGCAAACAACATAGCATGTGCACCTTATACCATATACCTTATACCGTATACCATGAGAGAGAAACAGATGAAAAAAAGTCGTCACATAATATCGCAGCACTTCTAAGTATGTAAGGATATTCTCCGTCCGCGCTAACTTCACATCATCGAGTCGCATAACTTACGTCAATGGATTTTGTGGTTATTGGTTATACAAATAAATCAAAAATGATGGTGATATGTGCTATGCGTGAATGTTCAAATAAGACCAAACAAAGATTATAAAACGTCTCTTTTCAGAGGTATTTCAACAGATTTAAATATTTTAGACCGAACTTTAGAATTTTCACATTTTTAATGATATAAAGACATAAAATCAACAAAAAGCTTCCGTCATTATTTAGGCAAACCTTCTGTTATTAGCGTTTGTGTGATATTTTGACTTTATAAATCATTTGAATGGTGTATTAATATTGTTTTGTTTAATGTGTTCAAACATGTTTATTAAAAATTTCCGAATACCATGTGGGCGGTAACTAATAGGCTATCCAACTTCCCTTAACATATCTTTGTCTCTTTCTATCGAGTCAGTATAAAATCAACCGACTTGACTACATTGTTTCGCAAAAGTACCTTTCCATATATTCTTAATTCATGCATGAGTATTTTAAATAGAAAATTTCATCATTGTTAACCACTCGTTTTTAGTAAGTTGGCGCTTGGAAAAAAAACTTAATATGAGATACGAAAACTAATGGAGTGCTTATACCAAAACCCTGATGAATGGCAGTGAGGCATAGAACTTGCAGTGGAAGGATGAAAGTAGACTGAATGCTGTAGAAATTACATCCCTGAGGCGTATGTGCGGTAAAACCATTTTTGATCGTGTTAAAAATGTGGATAGTGAGATAGAGTCAGTATAAAGTCAACAATACTGACTACACTGTTTCGCAAAGGTATCTCTCCACGTCCTCCACTTATTTCTACCTTACTTCTGCTGAAATTCATTCTAAATTATTTCTTGAACAGATAATCGATTTCACTGTCCTGTCTGGGACCCATGTAAATTGGCGACATTATTTTTCTTTCAAACCGGTATTGATCACACTTCTAGACGTCATCCGTTCAGTGCACACAATTAATCCGTATTTAAACGAGTCAAGGCTTTAAAACGCCCCGCCAGTTCTTCGGCGGAGCTAAAATATACCGCGACACGAATCCGCAGGGGAGGGCCGGCGGCTTTCGGCCCCCGAAGAGGGTGTTCCTCCCCTACGTGGCTAATTGAATCCCCCATCCAATTATTGTGGAATACCCCTTGATTTTTCCCAGGAGAAAAGGGATGGATTGGATTTTTTTCCGATTGAAAAAAACAACGCAATACCGCACAGTCCCAACTGCTCCCAACCGTCTGACTTTGGCATCCCCAACTGGGGTATGTTGTGATGCTGAAGGTAGTGGGGAAGAGAGGAAGAAGATGGGAAAGTTGAAATCTGGTCGCCAAACACGGCTAAAGCCATTTCAAGGAACGTTTCGATTCTGAATGGTGGTCTTTCAACAGGGTAATCTTAAAGTATCAACCACTCTGGAACGTGTCATAAATTTACAAAAAAATGTGTTGACAACACCTGAAACAACTTTGACGTAACAACATATGGAGGGAGAGCTAATTATATTTACCCAACCTACACAAACTCTCGATAAATCACTTTCTCCGGGTTTTTACGTCGTACACCATAAGATAGAAAGAGACAGCAAATTTCATAGACCGCTTCCATATACTGTCGCAATGATCTTAAGCTCCTGGGTCACCGCGGGACTCCGCCCACATTTTTTATTATGCCACTAAACTTGACACAACCAAACGGTTTTTTAGGTTAGATTCTATATTTTTGTTGATAAAAATACATTGAAAAAGTGGTTATACGAATTAACAAAAACATTATGTCGAAATGTGCTATGAATGGATGTATAAATACCGTAGTCTTAGTCTTAGCCACGCCGAGGTGCGAGTCAGGTCAAAATCATCAAAAACAAGTCAAAAACTGACTTCACTGCCTTGGATAAATACTACTCTATGTACTCTAAGGAAACAACACATATTCTTCGAATTAAAATATTTGCGCATGCTGGGATTTGAGCCCGTGACTTTTGGATTCGTAGTCGAGCGTCTTGACCATTCAATATTAAAGTAATAATTTTTGGGTTCTTACCTTCATGTTTTTCAGCCCAAGTCCCTACCTACCCAACCATTTCTCCGTATCTAATTCGGTTTTTAACAAAACCGTGTTCGAAACAATTGAATATCGAACTGAAGTTTTTTAGCCAGCTACTTCCGAACCTTTCTCTTCCCCATCTCCCTCCCTTCCCACACTACCCACAGCCTCACAACATGCCCCAGTTGGAGATGCCATAGTCTCACTGGCTCCTAGACGGTTGGGAGCAGTTGAGACTCTTGTGCGGTATTTACCATAAAACAAAAACTTAATTATTTCACTTGCCATGCAATGTACTTTTCATCTAAAAGCCCAATGGACGTTTATTAAATAAAAAAATAATTAAATTTTAAATAAAAGTAACTTTGTTTTGACACCAATTTATTAGATACATATACCAACCGGTTTCGACTCTACCTGAACCTTCTTCAGGGTTGAACAAATATGTATTTTGTTCAATCCTGAAGCAGGTTTAGGTAGAGCCGAAACCGGTTGGTATATGTATCCGATAAAGTGGTGTCAAAACAAAGCTACCTTTATTGAAAATTTAATTATATCTTATCACAAAGTGAGTGCTTCATGTCAAAGTTTAAATAAATAATTAATCTGAAGCCGAAAACACATTCAGTGTTTCTTTGCAGCTTCGCATTCAAAACAAGTTTAAAACAAAAATCAATTATTTAAGTCATTTTAAAAATACCAAATTTTTAACTTTATTCAACCATTTTTTTCTGTTAGTTAAAAATTTGGCATTATTAAAAACATTAAAATGGATTTCCACCACAAATTAGTAGCTTCAAATCAGGTATTGTTTAAGGTTTATTTATTTAACCATAAAATTTGACGTGTGTAACGCGACAAGGCGCGCGGCTCCGAATACTTTCTCGCTCCCGTCTAAAGCACTGTCTCTCTCTAGCAATGTCGAGCTGTGTAGATCCAGGGCCGAATTCCAATTGGGCAATCGCCGACGTTATTCTAGGAATTTCATCTACTACTCCCACTACGTGCTGAAGGCCGCTGCCCGCCGGCCTATAAAAGGTGCTGCTCGTCCAGGAAACAGTGGAGATCCAACAAGACCTGATACTGATTGCGCGTTATTGCTTTTCAGTGATCTGTTTCCCACTACGTGATCCAGGCCCTAGTCCAAGACCTGATACTCATTGCGCGTTGTTCCCTTTCAGTGAGGTGTTTGAGTAACAGTGAGAGATCCAGAACCTAGTCTCAAGATCTGATACTCATTGCGCGTTGTTCCTTTTCAGTGAGGTGTTTGAGTACTTAGTGAGAGATCCAGAACCTAGTCTCAAGACCTGATACTCATTGCGCGTTGTTCCCTTTCAGTGAGGTGTTTGAGTACTTAGTGAGAGATCCAGAACCTAGTCTCAAGACCTGATACTCATTGCGCGTTGTTCCCTTTCAGTGAGGTGTTTGAGTACTTAGTGAGAGATCCAGAACCTAGTCTCAAGACCTGATACTCATTGCGCGTTGTTCCCTTTCAGCAAGGTCTTTGAAGTGCGAAAGAGATCCAGAAACGTTAAGATTGATACTGATTGCGTTGTCGGCCTTTCAGTTTTTAGTCTGTTTGTAAAATATTGTTTGAAGTTTTAAAGCTATAAGGAAAACCCTTTCAAGTCTCTTTTCATTTATTGTAGTTTAAATATAAAATAAATACTACGTCTCTGTACCGAACTCCACTCACTCTTTTAATATAACAAATTAGTTCCATTATAAATTGTCGCCAAACGCGTGACAACGAAGGAAAAAAACTGTCATAAATTGGCTTCCTGAACAATTACGCTTTTGACACATGGGAGGTATTTTCGCGTTGACGACGTTATATTCTTGCTCTGAGAGTTTTCGACTTTGGAGAGCTGCATAGTCAAAGTGAGGATTATAACTTTTAATAACTTTGAAGCATTTTAAATTAAAATTAGATGCAGCACAAAATGTTATACGTGTTATTAACTCAAATTATTTTTTGTTAGTATTTGATTCGGGCCTGCACATTTCCGATACGTCCTGAGGTCCCAAAATGGCTCGATCCCAATTTCCTGCCTTCCGCTAAACGCGCCAGAGCCTTCCTGATAATATTACACGTTCACGGTGCTAAATAAATATACGTACGGGTTACTGGCGGCGGCTACGTTCACTCGTTTCGCCATTTCACGTTTTTTTCCCTCTACATATCCGACGCTGGAAAGCCAAGCAAGCTTAAGCACGTTGGCGCTTTAAGAAGACACTTTGGTCGAAAATTAGTTGAATGGGCAGTTTAATCAGTGTTTATTTTTTCTGCATCGAATGCTCTGACTCTCGTTTGATTCTGAAGACTTTTGTGGCCCTTCAGCCATCTAAAACATGGTCACCATTTGGAAGAAGGCTCGACTCAAGCGACACAAGCTTGTTACTTTTTTTAGCTTTTTGTTCCTTCAGGCAACTCGGTGAGAGCAAAAATAATATATAGTATATTTGCGGCACGTTCTAGACAAGGTAGATACTTTAAGTATCGCCCTGGTGAAAGACCGCCATTCAGAATCAAAACGTTGCTCGAAATGGCTATAGCCGTGTTTGGTGACCAGATCTGAATAGCCAGGTACTTCCCAACCTTCCTCTTCCTCATCTTCTTCCCCTCCCCATTACCTTAAGCCTCAAAACATACCCCAATTGGGGATGCCATAGACTCACTGGCTCTAGACGGTTGGGAGTCTTATGCAAAATTCACTATAAAAAAGAGTATCATTTAGAAGAAGGCTCGACTCGAGCGACACAAGTTTGGGACTTTTTTTTTAGACTTTTTGTCGCTTCAGCTTACTCAGTGAGAGCATTGAGTTACCTGAGCTAACATTATTTTTAAAAATCCAACTAGATACATATTTTTATTGAAAAACAAAAAAAAACGTTCTCTCAAAGTAAACATCCCGAAATGGCGCTTCAGCCGTTTACAGTAAGAATATATTTTTTGTTTTTATATGAATACCGCACAAGAGTCTCAACTGCTCCCAACCGTCTAGAGCCAGTGAGACTATGGCATCCCCAAAATAGGGCATGTTGTGAAGCTGAAGGTAGTGGGGAGGGGAAGGAGATTGGAAAGAGGAAGGTTGGGAAGTACCTGTCTATTCAGATCTGGTCACCAAACACGGCTAAAGCCATTTCAAGCAACGTTTCGATTCTGAATGGTGGTCTTTCACCAGGGCTATCAGGGTATCTACCACTCTGGAACGTACTGCAACTCTACCGCGTATAATTTGACATGAATTAAAATGTGTAGTGACACATATCATTTAAACAAAAGTTATTTGCGCACGCCGGGTTTGAACCCGCGACCTCTGGATTCGTAGTCAATCGTATTACCGCTCGACCACGGATGCCGTCAAAATCTTTAATCCTCAAATCAATAAATTAACAATTTTTATTTCACGGTCAACCCCATTTTGTCAATATCTCTTAGTAAACAAAGGATTAGATTGAAAAAACATTTTTCCCCATCAATAATTCAACATTCACGTTCCCTTAACGCTGACAAGAAGGTGCTCGTCACAATAAACTTTAAATAGAAGCCTTTTAAAAGCGCACCCTGCTTAGCCTTAGCTTTTAGCTTAGAGGGGTTTAAAGAAAAATCCACCTGAATAGAAGTGGGCCAGGGGAGTAGAATTCTTTGATCATCTGTGCTTTATAGAGTAAGGGAGGTGAACATGGACCACCAATGTTGATTCATATAAAACAATATGTAAATAAATGAAAAAATAGCTTTGTATAAGACCACGTATATTATTTTAATTTTTACAACCGACCGGTTTTGCTTAGCCTTAGTATCATCACATCATCAGGGTACAAAATTACACTAAACAAAAAATACAAAGTGTGCGTTTATATATACATGGCCTGTTCAAAAGAAAAGGTGAATTTTGAATTTTTGCGGGCTGTGTACACTCGATTATCGATTTTTTTGTTTTGTTATATTAGTACACATATGTTTATCATATGTTAGCATTATCAGCCATTTTGGATTAGTGGTTTGTTTTTGACAACTGGAAAGGTTAGTCACGTTTTTGTGTGTTCTTCGATTTTTTACTTTATAAAAAAATGGATCAAAGAATATGTATTAAATTTTGCGTTGAAAATGGAGTAAAGTGCTCCAACGCTCCTGAAATGTTAACTGTGGCATTCAGCGAGTCTACTTTGTCTCAAAAAAGTTCACCTTTTCTTTTGAACAGGCCTCGTACAGAGAGAAACAAATTATAAAATAAAATAACAAAACAATTTGAAAACAATAGAATAACAGTTAAATTATAACATGGGAACAGAGATAAAGAGACAGATAATATGAATTGAAAGAGACAAAACGTCAACTGAGAAGGTGATTAAAGAATGATGATAAATTTAAAGAGTTTACAGGAGATTCACCTAATATTGGACTAATATTGGACAGAGAGAAAGAAACAAATAATATGAATTGAAAGAGACAAAACGTCAATTGAGAAGGTGATTAAAGAATAAAGATAAATGTAAAGAGTTCACAGGAGATTCACTTAATATTGAACAGAGAGAAAGGGACAGATAATATGAATTGAAAGAGACAAAACGTCAACTGAGAAGGTGATTAAAGAATGATGATAAATTTAAAGAGTTTACAGGAGATTCACCTAATATTGGACTAATATTGGACAGAGAGAAAGAAACAAATAATATGAATTGAAAGAGACAAAACGTCAATAAATTGAGAAGGTGATTAAAGAATAAAGATAAATGTAAAGAGTTTACAGGAGATTCACTTAATATTGAACAGAGAGAAAGGGACAGATAATATAAATTGAAAGAGACAAAACGTCAACTGAGAAAGTGATTAAAGAAAAATGAAAAATTTAAAGAGCTTACAGGAGATTCACTTAATATTGGACAGAGAGAAAGAGACAGATAATATGAATTAAAAGAGAAAAAACGTCAACTGAGAAAGTGATTAAAGAAAAATGATAAATTCAAAGAGTTTAGAGGAGATTCACCTAATATTGGACAGAGAGAAAGAAACAGATAATATGAATTGAAAGAGACAAAACGTCAACTGAGAAGGTGATTAAAGAATACTGATAAATTTAAAGAGTTTAGAGGAGATTCACCTAATATTGGACAGAGAGAAAGAAACAGATAATATGAATTGAAAGAGACAAAACGTCAACTGAGAAGGTGATTAAAGAATACTGATAAATTTAAAGAGTTTACAGGAGTTTCACCTAATATTGGACTACTGTACAAATTTCCCTGACTATTAATTTGAATGGCTTTCTTTATTTCTAGTGCTTCTAAATTATTGAATCTGTTGCCACGACAATTTTTGTGTAGAATATGAGCATCGGTGCTTTTATTGAAGGTATGATCTTTATGATTAGCTAGATGATTAGCGAATTCGTACGATCATGAGATCATACTTTCAATAAAAGCACAAACTGATTGCTTACTACGACAATATAGAATAATTTGTAGTATATTTGCGACACGTTCCAGAGATGTAGATACTAAAACTATCGCCCTTTTTTTTTCTTTTTTTTTTACATGAATACCGCACAAGAGTCTCAACTGCTCCCAACCGTCTAGAGCCAGTGAGACTATGGCATCCCCAAATAGGGTATTTTGTGAGGCTGGAGGTAGTAGGGGAGGGAAGGAGATTGGGAAGAAGAAGGTTGGGAAGTACCTGGCTATTCAGATCTGGTCACCAAACACGGCTATAGCCATTTCAAGCAACGTTTCGATTCTGAATGGTGGTCTTTCACCAGGGCGATACTTAAAGTATCTACCACTCTGGAACGTGCCGCAAATATACTTTTTATTATTTTTATATGAATTGAATGTGTTATGACACATATTAATTAAATAAAAGTTACTGGCGCACGCCGGGTTTGAACCCGCGACCTTTGGATTCGTAGTGGAGCGTCTTACCACTCGACTATGGAGGCCGTCAAAACATTGTGAATTACAACGATTCAGAATCAAAACATTGCTTGAAATGGATTTAGACGTGTTTGGTGACTAGATCTGAATAGCCAGGTACATCCAAACCTCCGTCTTTCCCTTAGAGTTTATAGAGTGGCAGTAATCCAAGGCAGTGTAGTCAGTTTTTGATGATTTTTACCTGACTGGGCTAAGACCAAAAATAGGGTACTTATACATCCATTCATATCACATACCGACATCATGTTTATGTTTATTCGTATAACCACTTTTTCACAGTATTGAAATCAACAAAAATATAGCATGTAACCTAAAAAACCGTTTAGTTGTGTCAAGTTTAGTGGCATAATAAAAAATGTGGGCGGAGTCCTGCGGTGACCCAGGAGCCCGAGATCACAGTACGTAGAAGTGGAGTGTTATATTTGCTATCTCTTTCTCTCTCATGGTGTACGACGTAAAAACCCGGAGAAAGTGATTTATCGCAAGTTTGTATAGGTTGGATAAAAATAATTAGCTCTCTCTCCATACATTGTTTCTCCAAGGTCTTTCACATCTCCTTCGCCCTCCCACTACCTTCAACAACAAAACATGCCCCGATCGGTGATGCCATGGTGGATATGAATAAGTGACTTTAGCCATGTATGGTGACTAGATCTAAATAGCCAGGTACTTCCTAACCTTCCTCTTATTCATCTCCTTCCCCACTACCTTCAACACCAAAATATACCCCAATCGGGGATGTCAGAGTGGGGATGAATAAGTGACTTAAGCCGTTTTGGTGACCAGATCTGAATAGTCAGGTAATCCCAATCTTCCTCTTACCCATCTCCTTACCCTCCCACCTACCTCCAGCCTCACAAAATACGCGATAGTCTCACTGATTTTTTGTTTTTTTTTTGCACACGCCGGGTTTGAGCTCGCGAGTTCTGGATTCGTAGTTGAGCGTCTTACCACTCGACCACGCAGACTGTCGAATTGGGTAATTTTGGAGGAATTTTAGAATAGAATTTGATGGTATTTTTTTGATTGACCATTGTCGATATAATTTTTTTAATAATATATGGAATGTGTGAAAAAATATGGAAATTTTTTGTTAAATTCTAATAAATTTCAACCAAAATATGGCGATGAAAGTTAAACATTTGACGAATTCCACGGAGAAAATACGAGAATGTTGAAAAATATGCCAACTATTTTGAGTGAATTTGTGATATTTGATTCACTAAAAAATCACATAACGCGTTTAGCATACTATTTGCATAACTCCAAAGTTATGCGTATTGCCTGACAGCAGGCGCGTAGAAAAAAAAGCCGAACACATAGTTATTGAACTAACTAACTAACCAACCATTACACCGTTTCGCCGAAGGGGTAGGCAGAGAGGACGGACCGCAATACAGCTCTTTCTTGGCACACACTCCTTGCTCCAATAACTAACATTCATACATCGTCTCATACATACTCTTCTGTTATTCTGACTTTTCACATGACCCTATTCGAGTATTTGACTCACTTGATCGTGACGTGTCTTCCTCGGGCGTCCCCAACTTCTTCTTCTATTCACTTTCGCATCATATATTCTTTTCACACTCCTTTCTCCGTTCATTCGCTCCACGTGTCCAAATCATCTAAGGGTCCATTTCTTGATCCTATTCATTACGCTTACATTATTGAATTTAATGGTATTCGAAGACTAAATTCGACAAGTCACTAATCATCACTCAATTCTCTAATCAAGCAAATTATAACAAACAATTACATAACCTAACCTAACCTAATCTAACCTAACCTCTCCCAACCTAACCTAACGCCGGTGAGACTATGGCATCTGAATATTCAGATCTAGTCACCAAACACGGAAAAAGCCATTTCAAGCAACGTTTTGATTCTGAATGACGGTCTTTCACCGGGGCGATACTTAGAGTATCTACCACTCTGGAAATTTTAAGGCATTCATTCTAGGGACCCTCGCTTTTTTAAAATTTATTTTATTTTGTAGTGAATACCGCACAAGAGTCCCAACTGCTCCAACTGTCTGGAGCCAGTGAGACTGTGGCATCCCCAATTGGATGTTTTGAGGATGGAGGTAGTGGGGAGGGGAAGGAGACGGGAAGAGGAAGGTTAGGAAGTATCTGAGTATTCAGATCTGTCATTAAACATGACTTAATCCATTTCAAGCAACGTTTGAGGTGATTTTTCACAAAAACGGCGCTATACAAATCGTCCAAGTATTATTATTAGATTCTGAATAGCCAGGTACTTCCCGACCTTTCTCTTCATCTTCCCCATCTCCTTCCCCTACCCTACTTTCAACAGCAAAACATACCCCGATCGGGGATGCCATAGTGGGGATGAATAAGTGACTTGAGCCGTCTTTGGTGACCAGATCTGAAAAGCCAGGTACTTCCCATTCTATCTCTTACCCATTTCTTTCCTTCTCCACTACCTTCAACAGCAAAACGTACCCAGATCAGGAATGAAAAGTGACTTTAATCATGTTTGGAGAGTTGATCTGAACAGCCAGGTACTTCCCCTTCCCCTTCCCCTTCCCCAAATATTTTGAAAAGTGTTTCTGTTGAGAATATAGATGGCTTTTTTAGTATTACTTTAATAATCAATCTTTGAACCACCTTTACAGGATTAACAATGTTATCATATGCACCACCCCATCCGATAATTCCATAGTGGATTAAATTGTGGACGAATGCGTAATAACTTTTTTTAAGTTTTCTAATATATAAATATATATTTATATGTATATGTATTTTTTCTTTTTTAAACGATGTACAAACATTCCCGGTTTACAAATAACCTGACAATATTTAAAAAAAACTCCTACCGCCATCATAAGAAGCGGAAGATATTGCTTGTGCAGGAATTGAACGCACGACGCCCGGGTGGGAATCGACGCGTTTTTCCACTCAGCTACCGACGACTGTATTGTATCTAGGGTAAATGCAGAAATGTGCAACGTCTTGCGTCGCACGTGACTAGCGATTGTTCTCGGTGCAGTTGGGCAAAGCGGCGTTAAGTTGGCGACAATTCTCTGGCGCAAACTTGCCCCTCCCGGTGACAAAGTGCGCCGTCGTGCATTGTTACCCCAACTACACAACTAACTCGACAACAGACCGGCTAAAGTTATTTTAAACATTCGCATACGAGTATATATAAATACATGTTCTATCTATTCTCTCTAAGTAAGCTTTTGCAGTTTGACTTCGTTTGACAAGTTTCTGTTTCAAACTTTTCAACAAGCTGCAATAAATCTTACGTAACTTTAATTAGAGCAAATCACGCTCTCAGTATCGCCCTGGTGAAAAGAACAACATTCAGAATCACTTAAGTTGTCTTATTTTATTTTTATTTTTTTTACATGAATACCGCACAAGAGTCTCAACTGCTCCCTGCCGTCTAGAGCCCAGTGAGACTATGTCAGGGGTATGTTGTGAGGCTGAAGGTAGTGGGGAGGGGAAGGAGATGAGGAAGGGGAAGGTTGGGAAGTACCTGGCTATTCAGATCTGGTCACCAAACACGGCTAAAGCCATTTCAAGCCACGTTTCAATTCTGAATGGTGGTCTTTCACCAGGGCGATACTTACTATTAAAAGAGAGTATGATATATATCCCTAAACACAAGAATTTTCTTTATTAGGGAAGTATTTATCATTAACTAGAACATTGTGTATAAACTGAATTAATATTATAACAACTGTTAGTATTAAGCAAAAATGTATATTTTTGTACAATGGATCAAATTAAATGTTATGAGAGTTTTTTTTAATATTAATATATTTAAAATAAAAAAATATTTTTTATTTTTTAGGTTTTTAAATTTTATTTAAACAATAATTATTATTATTATTTAATTTTTTTTAAAAATCAATCAGAGCTTTTAACTAAAAATTGTTTTAAAAAAAATAAATTAAATAATAATAATTATTGTTTAAATGAAATTTAAAAACCTAAAAATTAAAATGGAGGTCTACAAAATAAACTTTAAAACCATAAATAAATATAATGATATGAGAGTATCTACCACTCTGGAACGTGTCGCAAAAATACTGTATTTTTTTTATATCAATCAATATGTGTTACGACACATATTAATTAAATAAAATTTATTTGCGCACGCTGGGTTCGAACCCGCGACCTCTGGATTCGCAGTCGAGCGTTTACCACTCGACCATTCAGGCCGTCTGGCCATTAATAATTATTATCAATTAATAGGTGGTTTTAAACTTTCATCTGAACATTTTAAAGCTTAAGAAAATCATAGTGAATACCGCATAAGAGTTCCAACTGCCTGGAGCTAGTGAGACTATGGCAACCCCGATTGGGGTATGTTGTGATGTTGAAGGCAGCGGGGAGGGGAAGGAGATGGGGAAGAGAAAGGATGAGAAGCACTGGCTATTAAGATCAACTCACAAATATGGCAAAAGTCACTTATCCATCTCCGCTATGGCATCCCCAGGTAGTGGGGATAGAAAGAAGATACGGAAGAGGATGGTTGGGAAGCACCTGGCTATTCAGATCCGGTCACCATCGTGGCTTAAGTCACTTATTCATCTCCACTACAGCATCCCCGACTGGAGTATGTTTTGCTGTTGAAGGATAGTGGGGAGGGGAAGGAGATGGGGAAGGGGATATTTGGAAGCACCTGGCTGTTCAGATCAACTCAACAAACGTGATTAAAGTCAATTTTCATCCCCGCTTTGGCGTCCCTGATCGGGGTATGTTTTGCTGTTGAACGTAGTGGGGAAGGGAAAGAGATGGGTAAGTGATATAACGAGAAGTATCTGGCTGTTCAGATCTTGTCACCAAACACGACTAAAGTCACTTTTCATCGCCGCTACGGCATCCCCGATTCGGGAATGTTTTGCTGTTGAAAGTAGGGTAGGGGAAGGAGATGGGAAGCTGAAGAGAAAGGTCGGGAAGTATCTGGCTATTCAGATTTGGTCAAAAGCCTTTTAAGCAATGTTTTGATTCTGAATGGTGGCAATCCACCAAGGCGATACTTATTGTATTTACAATACGCAGGAACGTGTCGCAAATATACTACATATCTGATAGTATTAATACGCTAAGCCCTCTTCTGTACATGATTCGTTAGATCGCCGTGTGGGGCGCCATTGTATGCAAAAGCAATGCCGGTAATTTTCGCTCATACGTAAAAAAGATTGAATTCGGATGACGCTACTTCACGATGTACTCACAATGTCCCTTTTTACGTGTGTATTAAGACTAAACTAGTTATTTTATATTTTCGTAGAAAACAATCACTTTGTGCTTTTATTGAAGGTGTGGCTAATTTCACTTATTCATCTCCGCTATGGCATCCCTGATCGGGGTATGTTTTATTGTTGAAGGTAGTGGGTAGGGGAAGGAGACGGGAAGGAGGAAGATTGAGTATTACCTGGCTAATAAGATTGACTCATCAAACATGGCTAAAGTCAATTATTCATCCCCACTTTGACATCACCGATTGGGGCATGTTTTGCTGTTGAAGGCAGCAGGAGGGGAAGGAGATGGGGAAGAGAAAGAGGAAGAGGAGGGTATTAAAGTACCTGGCTATTCAGATCTGGTCACCAAACACGAGTTAACTCATGTCAAGAAACGTTTCGATTCTGAATGGTGGTATTTCACCAGGGCAACGATCTTAAAGTATTTACAGTTTTGAAAATGTAATTAACTGTAGTTAGTGACTAGATTTGAATGGCCAGGTGATTATAAGCCTTCCTCTTCTCTTCAGCCTCACAACGTACCCCTGTCAGGGATGCCATAGTATCACTGGCTAGAGAGTGGAGAGCAATTGGGACTCTTAAAATGGAAAAAAATGAAACACAAATATCCAATGACGTTACATATATATAGACACGTTGTAGCGCTCTCAAAGTGGCAAGCAATAACCACGCTAGTTGGTGTGATCGGTGTTTAAGCCGATTTAGTACCAAACGGTCACGCGTCGCTTGAGGTCGTTTCAAGCAAGTATGGAACGCGGTCCGAACTTCGGATCTGTTTCGTTCATACACATGAATCCTATGAATGTCTATCTTTGTCCTTCATGACCGATGTTTGAATGATGAATTTACTGGTAATGTGTGTGTTTTGCTTGGCACATTTTGTATTGATATTCTAAGGCTATAACGTGTCTATATATGTAACGTCATTGCATATATCTGTTTTAAACGAAGGTAGACAATCGATATTTTGAACTGAGGGAATTCAGTTCAAGTCCTCGGGAATCCGGATCGCACATATTACTTTTACCGCTACGCCCCGGTGCTCCGTTCTCATCTTCTTTTTATACAAATAATCGAGAGTACGAATAACAATGAACAATCCACCGAAGAAATGCGTTTATAGAAGGTTATTACGGTGAATACCGCACAAGAGTCTCAACTGCTCTCAACCGTCTAGAGCCAGTGAGACAGTGGCATCTTTAATCGAGGTATGTTGTGAGGCTGAAGATAGTCGGGAAGGGAAGAAGATGAGAAAGAAGAAGGTTGAGAAGCACCTGGCTATTCAGATCTGGTCATCAAACCCGGCTAAAGTAATTTCAAGTAACGCTTTTATTCTGAATGGTGGTGTTTCACCAGGGTGATACTTGGAGTATCTACCACTCCGATTGGGGTATATTGTGAGGTTGAAGGTAATGGAATAGGAAGAAGATGGAGAGAGGAAGGTTGGGAAGCACCTGGCTATTCAGATCTGGTCATCAAACCCGGCTAAAGTAATTTCAAGTAACGCTTTTATTCTAAATGGTGGTCTTTCACCAGTGCGATACTTGGAGTATCTACCACTCCGATTGGGGTATATTGTGAGGTTGAAGGTAAACATGGCTAAAGTCACTTACTCATCCCCACCGTGGCATCCCCGATTGGGGTATGTTGTCATGTGAAAATACTGGGGAGGAGAAGGAGATGGGTGACAGAGAGATTGGGATAAAACTTCAAACGGTGAGCTCTGGCGTTATGACATTTGCCGAGCTTTTTTTATTTATTTTCGCAATTTCTTCATGAGCTGTGGAGTTTTCGACCTATACAATACGGGCGCGTGTCAAAAAACATCAAACAGTGTGCTCTGGCATTATGAAATTTGACAGTTCAGTAGTTCATTTCGTGAGTTTCAAACATACCTGTCTGAGACCTAGGAGGCGAAAGGCCTTTTCAGAATCGACGTCAGTTTTCTTTCAAACGGTACAGATCGCATCACTAGGCGTTGTGTCTTCAGTGGTTTTGCTAGCGGGAAGGTCATATTGCGGAAATTCACATCACGGTAGCGAGACAATGGACGCTTCACATCGAGGTGTTGGTCGGACAGTTAGGCTCGCTTCCCACGAGTTCTTACTGTTAGAGGAGAGTGCGCGTCGGCCTAATGATCGCGTGGGCACTGTCGGCACTCCGTCTGTGCGCGCTTTTATGTTTAAACCTTGGAGTAACAATGTATGGAGAGAGAGCTAATTATTTTTACCCAACCTACACAAACTTGCGATAAATCACTTTCTCCGGGTTTTCACGTCGCACACCACGAGAGAGAAAGAGACAACGAATTTCATAAACCGCTTCTATATACTGTCGCAATGATCTTAAGCTCCTGGTTCACGGCGGGACTCCGCCCACATTTTTTATTATGCCACTAAACTTGACACAACTAAACGGTTTTTTAGGTTATATGCTATAATTTTGTTGATATCAATACTGTGAAAAAGTAGCTATACGAATAAATATAAACATGATGTCGGTATGTGATATGAATGGATGTATAAATACCGTAGCCTTAGTCTTAGCCGCGCCCAGGTGCGCCGAGTCAGGTTAAAATCATCAAAAACAAGTCAAAAACTGACTTCACTGCCTTGGATAGATACTACTCTATGTACTTTAAGGTTTAAACACTGAGTTACTAACATTCTGGACGATGCTAAACGCTCTTTGTATAAATTAGAAGGAGAAGAATTCATGCGAATAACAGACAAGCGTCAAAATAAATACTCTTTCGTCTATCTTTGCAGACATGATTCATAACTACTGTACTGCTGCCCTTGTACATATCGCAAGTATGTCATACTGTTGAATTTGGCAGCCACCTCTGGTCTGGATCCCCTAAATACCTGAAAAAAACCCTTGACTCTTTGCAGAAATAGACTTTTCGTTTGATAGATTCTCCTATCTTAACAAACGGATTGCAATCTTTGGAGTGCTGTCCTTGTTTTACAGGTATTTCAATGGAAGGTGCTCCAAGAAACTTGCGTCATTGATCCCTTTGGCACCGGGGCATAGTCGGGAAACTCGCCAAACGCGCGCCCAACATTTGCACACGATTGATATTTGATACATGAGGACGGGTCGCTTTTCCGACTCGTTGTCATGTTCAACAGGTCAGCTATGGAAGGATTTGCCGGCCTCTGTGTTTCCTCCCCCCTTTTACACGGGCCTCTTCTAGACCCAGATTCACTCCTTCCTTTCCTCAAAAGACCCTCCACACAGCATCCCCAAGATGACATAGGCCCCCAAGAGAAATTATTTCCCTCAAGGCCTCCTGTGTGGAGTTATTGTGAAAAACAAAAAAACTTCCCGTGGCTTAGTCGGTGGTCAGACAGCCTCCATAGTCGAGTGGTAAGACGCTGGACTCGAATCCAGAGGTGGCGGGTTCAAGCCCGGCGTGCGCAAATACATTTTATTTGATAAATATGTGTCATAACACATTTAATTCATACAAAATTGTATGTAGTATATTTGCGGCACGTTCCAGAGTGGTAGCTACTCTAAGTATCGCCCTGGTGGAAGACCGCCATTCAGAATCGAAACGTTGCTTGAAATGGCTTTAGCCGTGTTTAGTGACTAGATCTGAATATCCAGGTACTTCAAAACCTTTCTCTTTCTAATATCCTTCCTCTCCTTACTTCATTCAGTCATACGGCATACCACAATTGGTGATGCCATAGCCTCACTGGCTCTAGCCAGTTTGGAGCACTTGAAAATATCGTGCTGTATTCGCATAAAATAAAATAAAAGAAGATGCGGAAGAGGATGGTATGGAAATTCCTGACTATTCAGATCTGGTCACCAAATACGGCTAGAGCCATTTTAAGCATCGCTTTAATTCGAGTGGAGTAGAGTGGAATATACTCTAAGAATTGCCCTAGTGAAAGACCACCATTCAGAATCGAAACGTTGCTTGAAACGGTGGCTTTAGCCGTGTTTGGTGATCAGATCTGAATAGCCAGGTACTTTGAAATTTTCCTCTTCTTCATATCCTTCCTCTCCTTACTTCCTTCAGTCTTACAGCGCATCTCAATTGGAGATGCCATAGTCCTACTGGCTTCAGACAGTTGGGGGGCAGTTAAATTTATTAAATATTGACTAAAAACCATAAACACCCAGTGTTATACATTTTATCAGAAAAAATATTCGCCCGTTGGACGCTTTCAGACATTTTGTAAATGTTAAAATGATTCTGGAATGTTTGCCACAATAATGGCTAAATATATGATAAAAACTGAGCAATTAATAGTAAACATACCATTGTTGCGGGCGAACTCGATTGCATTGTGTTTCGGTACCGCCGAAAACTTAGAGCGGCCGGTTTCACCATTGACGCTTAGAAAACAAATCATTTTTATTTAATAATTACAATATAACTAGCTGTTATTACTTTCTACGTGGATTCGCTTGAGTTTTAACGCTGTTAATACTAATTAAACAAAAAACTAAAACAATACGGCCGTGTCTTATTTTTGCCTTGAGAGAATAAGGCTTTTTAAGTTTAACGTGATAGTTCAATCCTTGAAGTAACAATATATGGAGGGAGAGCTAATTATTTTTACCCAACCTACACAAACTTGCGATAAATCACTTTCTCCGGGCTTTTACGTCGTACACCACGAGAGAGAAAGAGTCAACAAATTTCATGGACCGCTTCTATATACTGTAAGGATGATCTTAAGGTCCTGGTTCACAATACTGTGAAAAAAGTCTAATTGTACGATTATGGAACGAAAGGAAAAATGTGAAACCATTCACTCACCGATGAAGTTACAGTTATAAGTTCTTCAACTCTCCTTAAACAATTGTATTATTGATGAAACGAATACACCGCACTGATTTAAGTCTTCTTTAGTCACAAAACCACATTTATTTTATATTATTTTGATAACAACATCAAAACCGACGAACTAGCAAAAAACCGACAAGTAGCGTTGGGAAAAACTTCAATGTTTTGTGAATGCTTCACGAAAAAATGAACCCTTCGCAGTGAACACTTCGATTGAAGTCGAATTCGCAAAGAAGAAATTTGAATTTATCAGGTTATTTGTTCAGTTCTTTTTGGAACCGGTTCCTCGTCGACAAAAACACGTACTGGTCGGTAGAGATTTCAAATTGAAAACAACTGGAACCGGTTCCTCGCCAAAATAAAAATCACGTTCCTTTAGATCGAAGTACTTTGAAGTCGGACTTCAATTGAAGTACTTCTTTATAGGCTTTGAAGTTCACCTCCACAACTGTACTGCTGCAAATTGAAGTAGTTCTTTGTAATCTAACTTCCATTGAAGTATTTGTTCAATGAAATGAATGAACGCTAAAATCAACTACCAACTTCAATTGAAGATTTGTTCAATGAACAATGAATGAAGTAGGAACCGTTGCCAAAAGAAGTAGTTCTTTGAAGTAGTTCTTTCAAAGCGGTCACAACGCTACCAACGAGCAACACGTTTTTTCACACTAAAACTCCTCTGTTTGATTGTAAATTGTTTTCGGCGTTGTTAAATACAGCAATCTAGTATTGCGAAATGGTTGGATAGGTTATAAACTGGATTAAAAACATGAAGGTAAGAATTTAACAAATTATCACTTGAACTCCAACACCTCGAACAGTTATAAAGTTTATTTTAAATACCGAATCTCTGTCTGTCTGTTTTAAGTTCAAAGTTGAACAAGTCTTCGCAATTAATATTTCGAGTATTGCATAGTCTTATCAGTATGTACTTGACGTATTTTCCAGATAAGCTGCCAGACAAAATAAGTTTTGTAGTTATCCTAAAACGTCGCGTTCGCATGCTGTTGCAGATTTGGACAGTTTTGCGTTTCTTGCCCCAATTATATTTAGTTAACTCCTTCTAGGGACACGTCGCCGGAAAGGCAAAATGCCCGAAGCGCCATTTTGGGAAGTTTACACCAGATTATATTAAAGCATTTTTTGTTTTACAATAAAATTCATAAGTCTTCAGTGCCTGTTTGGATATTAAAAAAAAATAACTAACCAATGCTCTTACTGAGTTACCTCAAAAAGCTAAAAAAGTCCCAAGCTTAGAGTACATAGAGTAGCATCTATCCAAGGCAGTGAAGTCAGTTTTTGACTTGTTTTTGACGATTTTAAACTGACTCGGCGCACCTGGGCGCGGCTAAGACTAAGGCTACGGTATTTATACCTCAATTCATATGACATATCGACATAATGTTTTTGTTTATTCGTATAGCCACTTTTTCACAGTATTTTTATCAAAAAAATATAACATATAACCTAAAAAACCGTTTAGTTGTGTCAAGTTTAGTGGCATAATAAAAAATGTGGGCGGAGTCCCGCGGTGAACCAGGAGCCCAAGATCATTGTGACATTCGGTTGTCTCTTTCTCTCTCATGGTGTACGACGTGAAAACCCGAAGAAAGTGATTAATCGCAATTTTGTATTGGTTGGGTAAAAATAATTAGCTCTCTCTCCATACATTGTTTCTTCAAGTTCACTATTATATTGCATGCTATTTGCGTACTCTCTCTTTCAAACACCATGACTTTGGACTTACTTCCGCGCGAACCAGGAGCTTAAGATCATTGCGACAGTATATAGAAGCGGTCTATGAAATTTGTTGTCTCATTCTCTCTCATGGTGTACCACGTAAAAACCCGGAGAAAGTGATTTATCGCAAGTTTGTGTAGGTTGGGTGAAAATAATTAGCTCTCCCTCCATATATTGTTACTTCAAGGTCCCAAACTTATTTCGCTTTAGTCAGGCCTTCTCCCAAATGGTAAATATATTTTGGATGGCTGAAGGGCCACAAAAGTCTTCAGAATCAAACGAGAGTCAGAGCATTCGATGCAGAATTTTGTTTTCATCAAAATCTGATATTTAACTCGTTTTTGAGCAAAGTGTCGCTTAAACCCTTTCGCCTTTCCAGGAACGATATATGTTTTTTTTTAAATGCGAAAGATGACATTGAAAATTGACTATTCTCTACTGTTTTGGTATAATGTTAATATATTTCTGATACCTCTACAAGAATCGAACCCACAACAAACTCTCTGAGCGTTAACTAGGAAAAGACTTAATATTTTAGAAGGGATGGTTTGTGTAGTCAGGATTGTTGATTTTTTCCTGACTCGGGCGTGGCTAGGGTTTTCATGGACACACCTTTTTAAATCCATTCATAGCACATGTCGACATAATGAAGCCTTTATTTGCATAACCACTCTTTCACAGTATCAATAAAACAACAGAGTGGTAATAGTAGTCCGCCAATAACTTTTATTTAATTAATATGTGTCATATCACATTTGATTCATACAAGAGTAATAAAAAAATATATTTGCTGCACGTTCAAGAGTGGTAGATACTCTAAGTATCGCCCCGGTGAAAGACCACCATTCAGAATCGAAACGTTGCTTCAATTAGCTTAAGCCGTTTTTGGTGACCAGATCTGAATAGCCAGGTACTTCCCAACCTTCCTCTTCCTTAATCTCCTTCCCCTCCGCACTACCTTTAGCCTCACAACATACCCTATTTGGGGATGCCATTGTCTCACTGGCTCTAGACGGTTGGGAGCAGTTGAGACTCTTGTGCGGTATTCATATAAGAATAAAAATAAAATAAAAATATAGGATATTACCTCTAAAACCGTTGAGTTATGTCGCATAATAAAACGTAGTGGGCGGAGTCACCGGAGACGAAAGACATGTTTTCAGTTGATGTTTTGTCTCTTTCATTTCATATTATCTGTCTCATTCTCTCTGTTCTTTTGTTTTAATTATAAATGTTTTTCTATGTTTTTTTTTTCACTGTTCTTTTATTTTATTTTGTATGTTTTCTCCTGTATGTACGAGTCTCGAAGACCGTTGAGTTGAGTCGCATAACAAAACGTAGTGGGCGGAGTCGCCGGAGACGCGGGAGACGGAAAACATGCTTACATACCTAAAAGCGGTGCGATATTATGTGACAACTTATCTTGTCTCTTTCTCTCTCACAGTTTACGACGTGAAAGCCGGATTAAGTGATGTATCGTAAATTTATATAGGTTGGGTAAAACCATTTAGCTCTCTCTCCATGCATATTCTTGGTTTGAGGAAAAGACTAACTCGATAAAACTGGCTCCATAAGATTTTTGCAGATAACCTTGACCGATTAAATTCCTCAGAGCCTCCCTGTTACCTTAAACTGTAAATTTACGAAGTGTTTGATTGATGATGTTCTTGATTCAGTGGGAACTGCGTCCATTCATTATTTGGCATTAAGTATTCTCAATAGCGGTATGCGCTATCATTCAACTATTTTATGTGAGATTCATCGCAAAATAATAATGTACTGTTAATGAAAACTTTGTATTTGAACAGATTCATTATTTGATACTAAATGTAATTATCTGTGGCGTGCAACCAAAAGAGGTGAAAATTTATTAATTACAAAAAATACACAACGCGAAATGAGAAAAAAAAAGAGCAACAGAGAAAGAACATCACATACATAATATTATAATGAAGCGATGACAAAAATATACATTAGAAAGAACATTTAAGTAAAAGCTTAACCCATAGTTAGTAGAGTGATGATTGAGGAACAGCAATTCATTGTTTCTGAGTCTGCGGCAAGGAATGTTGAACTGGATGATATGCAACAAAGAAGGTGAGTAAATAATACAATGAATTATTTTGAAAATGCATAGTGAAATATTAACGAACCATTGTCCAATTACGAAAAACACACAACACAAAATGAGTAAAAAAGTGCAACAGAGAAAGAACAGCACAAAGTACATAATATTTTAATGAAGCAATGACAAAAATATACATTAGATAGAACATTCAAGACAAAGCCTGAACAAGATTTTTGATAGAGTCGTAAAGAATGACAAAAATCATTTGGACTGGTACCAAAATTCTAAGATCTAGGCTTGAGTTAACAAGTCTCAATATTGTGGACAGTGTAGAATGATACCCACAGTTAGTAGAGTGATGATTGAGGAACAGCAATCCATTGTTTCCGAGTCTACGGCAAGGAATGTTGAACTGGATGATATGCAACAAAGAAGGTGAGTAAATAATACAATGAATTATTTTGAAAATGCATAAATAAATAACTTAATACTAATGGACCATTAAGATTGAGGCTTGAGTCAACAAGTCTCGATATGTGGACAGTGAAGAATGATACCCACAATTAGAAGAGTGATGATTGAGGAACAGAAATTCATTGTTTCCGAGTCTACAGCAAGGAATGTTGAACTGGATGAGTTGCAACAAAGAAGGAGGTCAATAATACAATTAATAATTTTGAAAATGCATAATTTAATAACTTAATATTAACGGACCATTGTCCACTTACGAAAAACACAACACAAAATGAGAAAAAAGAACAACAGAGAAAGAACAGCACATACATAATATTTTAATGAAGCGATGACAAAAATAGGACAAGAATATACATTAGAAAGAACATAAGAGTCAAAGCCTGAACAAGGTTTTGGTAGAGTCGTAAAGAATGACAAAAATCATTTGGACTGCTACCAAAAATTCCAAAACCGAAGCTTGAGTTAACAAGTCTCGATATTCTGGACAGTGTAGAACGATACCCACAGTTAGTAGAGTGATGATTGAGGAACAGCAATTCATTATTTCCGAGTCTACAGCAAGGCACGTCGAACTGGATGAGTTGCAACAAAGAAAGGGGTCAATAATACAATGAATTATTTTGAAAATGCATAAATAAATAAATTAATACTAACGGACCATTAAGATTGAGGCTTGAGTCATCAAGTCTCGATATGTGGACAGTGAAGAATGATACCCACAATTAGTAGAGTGATGATTGAGGAACAGAAATTCATTGTTTCCGAGTCTACAGCAAGGAATGTTGAACTGGATGAGTTGCAACGAAGAAGGTGAGTCAATGATACAATTAATAATTTTGGAAAGGAATATTAAATAAATAAATAACTAAATATGAATAGGCCATTGTTCAATTACGAAAAACACACAGCACAAGATGAGTAAAAAAGTGCAACAGAGAAAGAACAGCACATAGTACATAATATTTTAATGAAGCAATGACAAAAATATACATAAGAAAAAACATTCAAGTCAAAGTCTGAACAAAGTTTTCGTAGAGTCGTAAAGAATGACAAAAATCATTTAGACTGGTGCCAAAAATTTAAAGACCATGGCTTGAGTTAACAATTCTCGACATTCTGGGCAGTGGAGAATGATACCCATAGTTAGTAGAGTAATGATTGAGGAACAGCCATCCATTGTTTCCGAGTATACAGCAAGGAATGTTGAGCTGGATGAGTTGCAACCAGGGCGATGCTATGAGTATTTACCACTCTACGAGATGAGCCGAACGGAATCAAATGGGACCGAATGACTTAAAAGGTGTCAAAAAGAGCAGAATGAGTTAAAAAGAGTCGAAAAAAGCCGAAAAGAGTAAAAAAAGCCAAAAGGAATCAAATGAAACCGAAATAAACCAAATGGGAACAAATAAAACCAATAGAATGAAAAGATTATAACTTAAAAATTACATAATGATTGACCATCGTTTCAAATAGTTGACTTATTTAATATGTCCCTGGGTCAAATACAAACTAATATATTGAAGCATAATTATGTTAAGTAATTGAATAACTTTACTTATAACGTTTTTTCAAATGTTTTTTCTTGTATGTTCTTTTCTGCATGTTGTTCACTTTGTTTTTGTACTTCATTGAAGTTGGTAGTTCCGCTCATATGTTCATTTTAGCCTTGTGACCGCTCCGTGTAAACTTCTTCATTTTTTGAGAGTTCAAACTTCATTCACTTTTAAGTGAACAAATACTTCGATTGAAGTTAGATTACACAGAATTAATTTATTTTGCGGCAGTTCAGTTGTGAAGTTGAACTTCAAATCCTACAAAGAAGTACTTCTGTTGAAGTTCGACTTCAAAGAACTACTCTATTTTGCGGTAGCGAAATGTTGGCACTTTGGTAACTTCAATTGAAAGGAACTGGTAGGGCACTGGAATGGTCGAAATCCTTTGTTCGTTCTTTTCGTGTTTTTTGGCGTGGGACCAGTTTCAGTTCCTTTCGTTTTCAAATCTCTACCGACTAGTACTTTTTTTGGCGAGGAACTTTTGTCGATTTGCTAGTACTTAAAAAAAAACACCAGGAACCGGTTCCAAAAACAGCTGGAAAAATAACCGGTTCCTCGGTGGTCACCGGTAACTGGAACCGCAACACGCCCACTCCTGATATCGACCATCTCTAGTACATTTCGATTTCAAATCTCCCTTTGGCGAGTTCGACTTCAACTGAAGTGTTCACTGCGAAGGGTTCATTTTAAAGAACTAGCAGTTCGTGAAGCATTCACAAAACATCGAAGTTTTTCCTAACGCTAGTGCAAAGTATTATTTTACTATCAAAAGTTGGCTATCATCATGTTAAGCTACCCGGAACAATTCAGTGGACAAAGCATGCAGCTACTAAATTTAAATTCAATATTTATATTCGAGCATTATGTATTATATTTCCAAATTTATGCAAATTATAATTATTCCACTCGGCAATGCAGCGTTTTTGCTGCCCTAAAATAAACACGAAATCAGCTACAATGTTTGACCAAAAGAGAACTGATTCATTAAACTCGGCTGGCAGCGCGAAATCCGCAATCAAATTCATCTCGACGAACAATGCAACCGTTGTTCGGGCATTTTTCAAATTGTTTTAGCAATTGTTTTGCAAATGGTGGCCATTAAATACATTTTTTTTATAGAAATGAAATAAAATTTTTGTATAAGACCATAGATTTATGTTAATTTGCATGACCGACCTGTTTCGCTTAGCCTTAGCATCACCAGGATACAAAATTAAACTTAAAAAAAAAACATACGCAGTGTGTGCGGTTATATATACATGGCCTGTTCAAAAGAAAAGGTGAATTTTAAATTTTCGCGGGCTGTGTACATTCGATTATCGATTTATTTTTGTTGTTATGTTGGTACACACATGTTTATCATATGTTAGCATTATCAGCCATTTTGGATCAGTGGTTTGTTTTTGACAACTGGAAAGGTTAGTCAGGTTTTTGTGTGTTCTTCGATTTTGTAGTTTTGAAAAAAATGGATCAAAGAATATGTATTAATTTTTGCGTTAAAAATGGAAAAAAGTGCTCCAACCCACTTAAAATGTTGACTGTGGCATTCGGCGAGTCTGCTTTGTCTCAAAAAAGTGTTTATAAGTGGTGCAAGCGATTTACAGAAGGCCGAGAAGATGTTAATGACGATGAGCGTCCTGGAGTTGTGGAATTCAAAATTCTCTTGAACAAGCCTCGTACATACAGAGGGAGAACACAGTAAGAAATAAAATAAGAGAACAGTGATAAAACAATAGAATAATATTTAAATTTGGTATGAAATATCTGTTAATTTTAATTATTTATTTTTATTAATAAGTAACTTTGTATAAGACCACAGATTTTATTTTGATTTTTTAGTTTAGACTAGTACGTGCTTTATCGGCGAGGAACCGGTTCCAAAAAGAACTGAACCAATTTAAATCTCTTTTTTGCGAGTTCGACTTCAATTGAAGTGTTCACTGCGAAGGGTTTATTTTAAAGAACTAACAATTCGTGAAGCATTAAAAAAAACACTGAAGTTTTTCCCAACGCTAATAATAACGTTTAAAATATTATTCTCTTCGTTTTTTTTCTAAAAAGGCATTTAAATATTTTATGAAAAAGTTGACAGGTTCGGCAAACCTTTTGTAATAATATCAGCGCCTACTTGTCCGCCTATTTAATTAGTCACACAGAATGGGCCGAGTCCTTTACACCATAATCAAGTCGTCAAACCTATTTAAGCCCTACTAAATGGCTTTCGCTATAATTCGAGACCCTTACAAGGCGTTTGGTAATTGAGATTGAAATTATTCAATAAAAGTAAAGACAAATAAAATTTAAAAAAGATAACTATTTGCACTAAGAATAAGAGATAACCTGTTCAAATGATTCTCGAGCTACTGTTTGTCAAAATGAAATCTGTCAAATCAAATGTATTTTCCGCAACAAGCGGTCTACCGCAAGGAAGTCATCTTGGCACAATTCTCTTTCTCATGTTTATAAATGACATCAAAAATTGTTTCGACGATGTAGAAGTTCTGCTTTTTGCCGACGATATAAAATTATTTAAAGAAATATCTAATATTCGCGATTGCCTAATTCTACAGTCAAACATCGATAAATTACACAATTGGTGCATAGTTAACAACTTATTCCTTAACGTAGATAAATGAAAAACACTAAAATTTTGTCAAATCAAGACCCCGTTATCACTTGACTACTATATCAACAACAATATCTTGGAAAAAGTCACTGAAATTAGAGATCTCGGAGTCATGTTTGACAGAAAATTAAATTTTATTAATCACTATCAACAAATCGCTAGTAAAGGTATGAAGATGTTGGGATTTATTCTAGGAACTATCAAAGACTTCGACTCGTTAAAAGTCATAAAAATAGTCTACCTGTCGTTAGTACGTAGTCTATTAGAATACAACTCTATAGTGTGGTCTCCATACTATCTCATCCACATAAACAATAATGAACGTGTACAACGCAAATTTTTACGTTTCGTAAATTACAAACTACACATTCAAATTCAACACATAAATTACACGTTCCTTTTAAACACACTCAAAATACACACCCTAGAAAACAGAAGAAAAATAGCCTTTTCTGTTCAAAATAATTCAGTCCGAATTCGACTGTTGTGAACTCCAGCACCTTACCAACTTCAGAGTACCTCAGCAAGCAACTCGGCAAAACATACTTTTCTGCAACAATAATTTCACCACCAACTAGCACATGCATGCACCCATTTCTTGCCTACATACCTTAGATGAATTAAATAATGTAGATACGTTACTGAGACAACGCGCGTGACTGCACTAAACTAAGCCAACGCGGCATACCTGAGATTTACTGCGTTTAGTCTCGCACAAACATTCGTTTGACAAACAAGCTGTCACCAGCTGCCACAAAGGCATCGCTGTAAGCTCTTTTCTGAGATAAAATACCTTCCTGTGCTTTTGACAAGTATTAAAATCATTCGGGAACAAAAAACAAATCCCATGGAGTTTATTTTCATGCGAAGTACACAAAAATCACTTATTATTTCAATTAATACAATTATTCACATACCAAATGGTGTAAGTAAGATAACGAATTTAGAAAAACATAAGTGTGTGGAAGACAACCTAGCGACAGTACACTGAGTATGTCGCATGCTACTTCGCTCGTAAGTTCGTTAGGGAAGAGAGGGCTTGTAACGCGGAGAATGTAACGCGGGACGTTCATGTAGCTATCTCATTCGTACTCATATTCTGCTTGGTTTGGCTATTATTTTCATGCGTTATGAGTTTTCAAACAGATATCAGAGCATGCCAAATTTATCGTTCAATTTGCATGAATATGACGTGTCTTGTATTTTATGTCTATGCTACATACACTCGGGAATGAATACACCTCAAATATTGATATCTTTTATATCAATTGGCCAAAATTTAAAAGACTTAAATAAAATATTCATTTGTCATTAATGTATGGGAACTATTATTAATTATTTTGTATTTTTTGATGCTAGTCATTTCACAAAACGTTTTACTTTTTACTGTATTATTTCATGTATATCCTTTTTAAACTGTACTCATGCACTTACTTATGTTAAATTACTATGTAAAAAAATAAAGTACAGAATATATGATGCGAAAGTGAATGGAAGAAGACGTTGAGGACGCCCGAGGAAGGATGGCACGATCAAGTAAATCAAATACTTGAATCGGGTCATGTGAAGAGTCAGAATAACAGAAGAGTATGTATGAGACGATGTATGAATGAGAATGAAGCAAGAAGTGTGTGCCAAGAAAGAGTTGTATGGCGGTCTGTTCTCTCTGCCTACCCCTGCTGGGAAACGGCGTGATGGTTAGTTAGTTAGTTATTGATTTTGATTTTATGGATTCTTAATAATCTGCAAATACCCCTCATAATGTTTACCTATATAGTACCACGGCTCACTAGTCCTTATTACTATCCCCATCTGATGGTTGTATTTAATTGATTGAATTTAAGTTTACATTAGTGAGTTCTTAGGGAAAAGGTCGTAACTGGATAAAAAAACCCAAAGAAAAGATAAAAAAGCCATACAAAGGTTCTGAACTTATTACTAATAGTTAGTTATTTAGCTCACTTTAAATATATAAACTTGGTTGTATGGCAGTCCATCCCCTCTGCCTACCCCTGCGGGAAAGCTGCGCGATGGTTAGTTAGTTAGGTTTAAAAAAGATCTCCCAAACTACGAATATGCCCTTATTTTGGTAGTCTTTATAATAATGGACTGTAAAAACGATAAACTAAAATACTAATTGATAGAAGTGTGAAAATGTACTCGTATGTGGGTAGATTAAGGATTCACTAAGCCAATTCACTCACCGATGAACTTATAGTTTAGAAATCTTGAAATCTTCTTGAAACACCGAATGTGTTTTCAGCTTCGGATGAATTTATAATAATGGACTGTAAAAACGATAAACTAAAATACTACTTGATGGAAGTGTGATTATATATGTGGGTAGATTAAGGATTCACTAAGCCAATTCACTCACCGGTGAAGTTATGGTTAGAATTATTGAAATCTTCTTGAAACAACAACTAAACCGATGACGAAGAAGCAAGAAGACCAACAAGCGACACGTTGTTCACCAAACTCTTCTTCTTCTTCTAATAGCACGTGTTTTGATCACAGTGTTGTTAAATACATAATCGAATGGCGAAAAGGCGGGATAGGTAGGAACCTTGGAGTAATAATGTATGGAGAGGGAGCTAGTTCTTTTTACCCAACCTATACAAACTTGCGATAAATCACTTTCTACGGGTTTTTACGTCGTACACCACGAGAGAGAAAGAGACAGCAAAAATAACACACCGCTTTTATGTACTGTAAGGATGATCTTGGTCTCCCGCGTCTCCGGGGACTCCGCCCACATTTTTTCATATGCGACTAAGCTCGACACAACTAAAAGGTTTTTTAGGTTATATGCTATATTTTTGTTGGTAACAATACTGTAAAAAGTGGCTATTTTTTATATGAATACCACACAAGAGTCTCAACTGCTCCCAACCGTCTAGAGCCAGTGAGACTATGGCATCCCCAAATAGGGTATGTTGTGAGGCTGAAGGTGGTAGGGAAAGGAAGAAGATTGGGGAGAGGAAGGTTGGAAAGTACCTAGCTATTCAGATCTGGTCACCAAACACGGCTAAAGCCATTTCAAGCAACGTTTCGATTCTGAATGGTGGTCTTTCACCAGGGCGATACTTAGAGTATCTACCACTCTGGAACGTGCCGCAAATATACTTTTTATTATATGCTATGGTTATATGAATAAACGGAAACATTATGTCGACATGTGCTATGAATGGATGTATAAATACCCTAGCCGTTAGGTCTGCCGAGTCCGGCAAAAATCATCAAAAACTGACTACACTGCCTTGGATAGGTACCACTCTATGTACTCAAAGGTGGGAACTGGATGAGAAACAAAAAGTGAGAACCTAAGAAATTGTCTATTTTAAAATCCAACAGTCTTCATTAAATATAATATTAAAAAATGGTCCGGTCGGTATTCAAACAACCTGTGTAGTCCGATGTCTCGCATTCACAAAGAGTCCGATACTTCAACCCCGCGGTGGTCGCGACCCTCTCCCCAGAAGGCCCCGCATTCAAATGCCGGGCGGGTAGGTAATTAAAAGCCTCGCATATTTCGGCGCCTTTGTGTTGGCAACCACCCCGCGGAGTTCTTTTGTACCCCGAACGATAACACGGGTTAAATTAATCGGGAACTCGTGAGAAAAGCGGATAATTTAACTAAAAAAATACAGTTGAAAATTATCACCGCAGAGTCCCGACTGATCGAAACCGTCTGGAGACAGTGAGACTTTGGCATCCCCGATTGGGGGATTTCGTGAGGCTGAAGGTAGTGGGGAGGAGAAGAGGAAGGTTGGGAAGTACCTGGCTATTCAGATCTGGTCATCAAGCACGGCTGACGCTATTTTAACCACCGTTTCTATTCTTATTATTTTAATATGGCTTTTTTATTTTTTTAATTTGAATATCACACAAGAGTCTCAATTGCTCCCAACCGTCTAGAGCCAGTGAGACTATGGCATCCCCAAATTGGGTATGTTGTGAGGCTAAAGGTAGTCGGGAGGGGGAGGAGATGGGAAAGATCTTGGAGAAACAATGTCCGCCGAGTCAGGTAAAAATCATCAAAAACTGACTACGCTGTCTTGGATAGATACCACTCTATATACTCTAAGGTTGGGAAGTACCTGGCAATTCAGATCTGGTCACCAAACACGGCTTAAGCCGTTTCAAGCAACGTTTCGATTCTGAATGATGGTCTTTCACCAGGGCGATACTCAGAGTATCTACCACTCTGGAACATGCCGCAAATTTACTATATTTTATTTTATATCAATTAAATGTGTTATAACACATATTAATAAAAAAATTTTTTCGTTAGAAGCAATCACATGGTGGTTGGACATTATATTAAATAAAAGAATACTTTGTTTTACAACCACAGAATTTATTATGATGAAGGCCAACCGGTTTCGCTTGGATCGAAGCTTCGTCAGGGCACATATAATAAGAAGTTGTTGGCCTTCATCATAATAAATTCTGTTGTTTTAAAACAAAGTATTCTTTTATTTAATAAATAAATTTCATTTGCGCACGCCGGGTTCGAACCCGCGACCTCTGGATTCGTAGTCGAGCGTCTTACCACTCGACCATGCAGGCCGTCGTGTGTCTATGAAAACTCTAGCCACGCCTGTTCAGAGAAGTCAGGCAAAAATCGTTGAAACTGACTACACTGCCTTGGATAGGTACGTTTAAATATATTCTAAGGATACCATAGTCTCACTGGCTCTAGACGGTTGATACAGTTACCTGTAAGAAATAATTAAAATTGTATAAATAAAACTACATTTAGATTTTGAAGGGTGGTTTTTTTGACCGGAGTGATACTTAGAGTGTCTTCATCTTTGCAAATACATTTTTTATACAATACACCTGTCGAATTAACGCAAAAACTTTTATTTCGAAGTTAATTAATAATATTCACACGCAAAGTTTCAACTCGCGTAAATCTTCCATCGTTTCAAATTCCCGTTCTTCCTAACGGAACATTCTGTGAGAACAAGGAGAAGTGGAATTCAAAGAAGGGTAGTTTCTTTGAATGGGTAAATCATCCCCTAAACGAAGAAAAAATCAGTCTTGAGGCGGCTGTGTTATATCTAAGTTAAAATAATTTAATGAAATAAAAAAATAGCTTTGCATAAGACCACAGATAATATTTTAATTTTTATAACCGACCGGTTTCGCTTACCCCAATTATCATCAGGGTACAAAATTAAACTAAGCAAAAAATACAAAGTGCGTGCGGTTATACATATTGTACCTGTTCACCTGTTCAAAAGAAAAGGTGAATTCTGAATTTTCGCGGGTTGTGTACATTCGATTATCGTTTTTTGTTGTTGTTATGTTGATACACATATGTTAGCATTTTCAGCCATTTTGGATTAGTGGTTTGTTTTTGACAACTGGAAAGGTTAGTCACGTTTTTGTGTGTTCTTCGATTTTTTACTTTTGAAAAAAATGGACTACTGGACAAATTTAATTGATTATGAAGAATTTGACTATAATTTGCCTTTGTTATAATTTAAAAGTTATTCTTTTGTTTTTTAGCTGTTCTCTTATTTCATTTTATTTTGTTTTCTCTCTCTATAATCGTATGTTTATAAGGCCTGTTCAAAAGAAAAGATGAATTTTGAATATTCGCGGGCTGTGTACATTCGATAATCGTTTTTTTTTGTGTTTTTTATGTTGGTACACATATGTTTTTCATATGTTAGCATTATCAGGCATTTTGGATTAGTGGTTTGTTTTTGCCCAATGGAAAGGTTAGTCACGTTTTCGTGTGTCCTTCGATTTTTTACTTTTGAAAAAAATGGATCAAAGAATAAAATCCATGATTTGTTTTTCCACAACTCCAGGACGCTCATCGTCATTAACATCTTCTCGGCCTTCTGTAAAGCGCTTGTACCACTTATAAACACTTTTTTGAGACAAAGTAGACTCGCCGAATGCCACAGTCAACATTTTAAGTGCGGTGGAGCACTTTATTCCATTTTTAACGCAAAATTTAATATATATATATATATACGAGTATAACAGCACGCTTCGTATTTTTCGTTTGTTTAATGTTATACCCTGATGATGCTTAGGCTAATCGAAACCGGTCGGTCATAAAAATTAAAATAAAATCTTTGGTCTTATGCAAAAGTATTATTTCATAAACTAAATTATATAATATAATAATGAAACATTTCTGATCTCTTCAGTTTTAACTAAAGGTATATTATTACAAATCTTCCAGGTTTTTTTCCAGTCTAGACATTGACAACCCTTTTCTTTGGCTCTGAAGTTCTACATCTTCCGGGAAGTTCCGCGAGGGGGCCGGAAGTCGGCGGTTCGGGCGGAAGAAGCGATCGCAGCGCTAATCCGGGAACTTCCGGCCCTATTTGAATTTTAAATCAGTTTGAAAACGGAACGCGTTTGTTCTGTTTCTTTTTCCCGCCGAATTAACACCGCGGGGTGAAGTTTGTGAATTAAAATTATTAAACCGCGAAATAACATTTGCATTGAATCGCAAATTAGCGTTAAATATTATATTATTAAGATAACATATCGTCGCCGTAAAGGCAAAAGGGCTGAAGCGCCATTTCGGGAAGTTTACACAATACGGCCTCCATGGTCGAGTGGTAAGACGCTTGACTACGAATCCAAAGGTCGCGGGTTCAAACCCGGCGTGCGCCAATAACTTTTATTGTAATATTTGTCGAAACACATTTAATTCATGTAAAAAATGTAAAAAGTATATTTGCGACACGTTCCAGAGTGGTAGATACCCCAAGTATCGCCCTGGTGAAAGACCACCATTCAGTATCAAAACGTGGCTTGAAATGGCTTTAGTCGTGTTTGGTGACCAGATCTGAATAGCCAGGTACTTACCAACCTTCTTCTTCCCAATCTCCTTCCCCTCCCCACTACCTTCAGCCTCACAACGTACCCCATTTGGGTATGCCATAGTCTCACTGGCTCTAGACGGTTTGGAGCAGTTGAGACTCTTGTGCGGTATTCATGTACAAAAAAAAAACAATTTTCAGAAAACATTCTTCTAAGGCAGTCGACTATTAGATCAGCAACGTTATCGGCTATCGGAAGGCTGATAGAACCCAAACGTAATCCAAATACTAAGTTTGGAGATCGCGCTGCAGGAGTATCGGGGCCGAAGGCTTGGAATAAACTCCCTCCGGAACTAAGATGTATAACGAGCCCAACAGAATTTCGGTCCAAACTGAAAACTTACCTTTTCAGACTCTCAAATCCTTAAATTCGTTAAAAGAATTTCAACATAATCTGTCTCTCGACGAATCACCTTTAGATATTCAAATTTTAACCGAATCCTGTACTGTACGACAAATTCAGAAAGTCCATTTTTTAATTTCGCTCCCATGCCCTAAATCGGAAAAAAAAACATTATTATAATTTTAAGTTAATAAGTGTGTCCATCTGATGGGTCCTGCCAGATAAGTATGTTCCTGTATATTTTCTTATTTAAACTAGGAATTAATATGTAATAATAGAAAATAAGATCTGTACAGCGCCCTTGAGGTGATTTTTCACAAAAACGGTGCTATACAAAGATACATTTTTTTCGTAAGTAAAAAATCGAAGACACACAAAAACGTGACTAACCTTTTCAGTTGTCAAAAATAAACCACTGATCCAAAATGACTGATAATGCTAACATATGATAAACATATGTGTACCAACATTACAAAAAAATATTCGATAGTCGAATGTACACAGCCCGTAAAAATTGAAAATTCACCTTTTCTTTTGAACAGGCCATGTACATATTAAGCCGGTTATTTGACTTCTAGTTTTGAGAAGCATTCAAGAATTGATATTATTTCTTCTGAAAGAATAGTTTTTTATATCAAAGATGTCAGAACTTTAGTTTGTAGCTAGCGCGTGGATGTTTCTATGGCGAATGTGTGCGGCAGACGTTTTACGGTATTAATAATATCGGATATTGATGATTTCGAACAGCTTTTTATTAAAAAAGTTTAAAAGCGATTTAGTAACTTTTCAAAAAGATTTTTCAATCGATCCAAACATTTTGTGGCTAAGTCGCATCGATACGTTATACTTAAGCTGATATGTTCCCAACATACGATAAGGGGCTCAATCCATCACGGAAAGCCTGACTTAGCTGAGATTTCACATTTTTTAAAAGAAATACGGTGGCATAAATAAATATAAACCTTATTTTGAATCAGTTCTAATCAGGTATAGGAAATATTTCTCCAACATTACAGTATATTTAGTTCTTAGGTTTTTAATTTTATTTAAACAATAATTATTATTATTTTAATTTAAAAAAATCAATTTTTCGTTAAAAGTTCTGCTAGGTAACGCATGACAACTGTTTCGCCTTCTGAGGGCATTATCAAACTGTGGAGAAGCCTTTTACAGACGGGCTATTTATATCATATTTAATATTATTATTATTTTTAAATACTAAATTCCACCTTCTTAATGACTCCTAAATAAGCTTTTGTCAAATCCAAACAATAAAAATACCCTTAGGAAGGGAAACTTCCCGTGTTAATAGACATCAACAATAATTACAATTTTATCAGAAAAACTTAATGGGGACATTGGTAGTTCAAAATAATAATAATATTAAATATGATATAAATAGCTTGTCTGTATGTGGCTTCTCCACAGTTTGATAATGCCCTCAGAAGGCGAAACAGCTGTCACGCGTAAAAACAATTAACTAGCAGAATTTTTAACTAAAACTTGTTAAAAAAAAAAAATTTAAATAAGAATAATTATTGTTTAAATGAAATTTAAGAAACCTAAAAATTAAAATGAAGTTCTACAAAATAAACTTTAAAACCATAAAAAAAAATAGTATATTTAGTTTTCACCACAGATTTATTTATTTATAAATTAACGGATTAAAGTCCAACTACAAAAAAGACATATAAAACATGAAATGGAAAAAAGAACAACAGAGAAGGAATAGCACATACATACCATAATAACAAATGAAGCGATGACAAAAATAGGACAAAAAAAACACATACAAAAAATGAGAAATAAGATTAATTTGGCAGTTTGCTGTCAGTAGGTAGTACTTTTATTCAATTAATATGTGTCATCAACACATTTAATTCACATAAATATAATAAAAAATATATTTGCGGCACGATCCAGAGTGGTAGATACTCTAAGTATCGCCCTGGTGAAAGACCACCATTCAGAATCGAAACGTTGTTTGTAAAAAGGCTTTAGCCGTGTTTGGTGACCAGATCTGAATAGCCAGGTACTTTCCCAACCTTCCTCTTCCCAATCTCCTTCCCCTCACCACTACCTTCAGCCTCACAACATAGCCCTATTTGGGAATGCCATAGTCTCACTGGCTCTAGACGGTTGGGAGCAGTTGAGACTCTTGTGCGTATTCATATAAAAAAAAAAAAAAAAATAAACTTTTCACAGTATTGTTATCAACAAAAAATAGCGTATAACCTAAAAAAAAAGTTGTGTCGAGTTAAGTTGCATTTGAAAAAATGTGGGCGGGGTCTCCGGAGACGCGGGACACCCAGATTATCCTTACAGTACATAAAAGCGGTGCGTTATTTTTGTTGTCTCTTTCTCTCTCATGGTGTTCGACGTAAAAACCCTTAGAAAGTGATTTATCGCCAGTTAACTCTTGTGCGGTATTCATATAAAAAAGGTAGGTACTTATCAGTAAAATAAAAAAACTATTTTTCATACAGAAAAGGTGTGATTCGCATTGGGCCAGCCAGTACAGATCTGTGAAGAAAAAATTTCACGACCTTCGAATAAATATAACAATCCATCTAACGTCTTGCTGACTGGTTTCGCCGAGTGGAATCTGTAAAAGATCCCCGTTCAATCTCTTTCGACATCTTAACGCAATGTTTACGAAAATCGAAAATGTTTTTCCTATTACGAAAAACAAGAAAAAAATATTCTTCGAAAGCTGTATATGATTAGATACGACACTAAACGCTCAAAGTGGCCCCGGTCAACTGGAGACGGCTGGAACCACAGCTCGACCGGGCCAAAAAGTGGCTTCAATTTAATAAAATAACTCATTATTTTATAACCATCATAAAAATTAGTATTTTAAGGCATTTTAAAATAAAGTTAGTAGAAGTGAAAATGGGTACAATGTATACTGTAATCATTAGTAATAAAACTTAACTGTAAGTTATTAGTTATAAGCTTAAGTGATTAATTATAGGTTAGTTAAATTAATTTGTAAAGCGCCCTTGAGGTGATTTTCCCACAAAAACGGCGCTATAAAAGTAATCCATTTATTATTATTATTATTATAAATAAAAGCAATCAAACAACTATAAGAAAAACATTAGAGTAGTATCTACCTAAGGCAGTGAAGTCAGTTTTTGACTTGTTTTTGATGATTTTAACCTGACTCGGCGCACCTGGGCGTGGCTAAAACTAAGGCTACGGTATTTATACATCCATTCATAGCACATATCGACATAATGTTTTTGTTTATTCGTATAGCCAATTTTTCACAGTATTTTTATCAACAAAAATATAGCATAGAACCTAAAAAACCGTTTAGTTGTGTCAAGTTTAGTGGCATAATAAAAAATGTGGGCGGAGTCCCGCGGTGAACTACGAGCTTAAGATCATTGCGACAGTATAAATAAGCGGTCTATGAAATTTGTTGTCTCTTTCTCTCTCATGGTGTACGACGTAAAAACCCAAAGAAAGTGATTTATCGCATGTTTGTGTAGGTTGGGTAAAAATAATTAGCTCTCCCTCCATATATTGTTACTTTAAGAGAAAAACGAATTAGAATGAATGCGAAGTAAAAGATAGTAAAAAATAATAATTCAAACATATACGATGTCACAGTCTCTTACTAACTAAAAACTAACTAACCATCACGCCGTTTCATCGCAGGGGTAGGCAGAGAGGACGGACCGCCATATAACTCTGTCTTGGCACACACTCCTTGCTTCATTCACATTCATACATCGTCTCATACATACTTTTCTGTTATTCTGACTCTTCACATGACCCGATTCAAGTATTTGATTTACTTGTTCGTGCCATGTCTTTCTCGGGCGTCCTCGACTTCTTCTTCCATTCACTTTCGCATCATATATTCTTTTCACACTCTTTTCTTCGTTCATTCGCTCTACATGCCCAAACCATCTAAGCGTCCCTTTCTTGATCCTCTTCATTACGCTCACATCAGTCTTGCATTCTTTCCGGATATCCACATTTTTAATACGGTCATACATGGTTTTACCGCACATCCGTCTTTAAGATCTCATTTCCACAGCATTCAGTCTACTTTCATCCTTCCTCTGCCAGTTCCACGCCTCACTACCATACATCAGGGTTGGTAGAAATACCCCATCGTGGACTGCCAGCTTTGTTTCTTTGGACAGTTTTTTTTATTTGCGCCAACAGCGTTCAGTTCTCCATTAATGTAGTTTCCTGCATTCACCCTTCTTTCAATATCCTCATCAGCCTTTCCGTCTCTCTAGAACATACTTCCCAAATACACAAACTCATCCACTTGCTCCAAGTATTCATGATTCATAAGTGTATTGCATGCTATTCGCGTACTCTCTCTTTCAAACACCATGACTACGGACTTACTTTCATTCATCATCAACTCATTTTGCATACATACTTGGATTCATCCTAGACACGAGAAACTGTAGATCTTCCATACTGTCAGCAATCAGCACCGCATCGTCAATGGAATTATAGACTACACTGATTTACTTAGCTTAATTATCTTCCATGTACCTAACAGATCCACTCGATCCAAAATTCTTTTTAAATGTAACAATAATATCAGGACTGAGTCATTTAGATACTCGCTTGTACCTAGATTGCATACAGTGGGTAATTCTTTCGCTGAAATAGTAGATATATTCAACTGCACTGAATCTAGTTACAAGAAGGCTATAATAGCATACCTCTTTCAAAAATATTACTGTTAATTTATTGCATTATAATATTTCCATTAACTTACTAATGTTTTTGGGTGCTTATCATTTACTGTTATTTTTATGTCACTATTATTTTATGTTATATATTACACTGTTATGTAAAAGCCCATAAGGGCGTATATAATTAAATAAATAAAAAATGTTCTTCATTTTTGCTCCCAAGCCCACACCTTTGCATACAATTATCCATTTACAAACTGCACAACCACGGTGACTTACACAGCCTTATTTTACACCTTTTTTGATGTTAAAACACTTCTTAAAATCATATATTGTACGCTATTTTTAATAATTGCATTTCGATTGCACAAATTCAAAATACTGCAGTGGAACTTCGGAGCACTTACGCTCAAATTCTGAGCGAATTTCAGTATTCAGAATTCAATTTGAACTCGAACCCGAATCAAGTATTCGAAATTCTCTTCACCCCGTGTAGTGTTGTTGTTCTGCATACTTCGGGCCACCCGGTAGCCGCGTGTTTCGGCGGTCGGCGACTCCCGGCACACCCGGTGGGACCAACTTCGGCATTGTGCTCGGCGGGAGTTTGCGGAGCACCCGGTAGTTTTGAATAAATTATCGCCGTACGAAATAACTGGGTGGTTATCGAGAAAGTTGGTGATGCCTTATTCATGGATGCCTATTTCGGTTTTATAATACCCGAGGTGAATTGAATAGACCGGTCGAGGGTGTATTGGTTCTGTCAGGTGAGTTTGGGTCGGGAGGTTGAGAGTTGGTGATGAGAATAATATATTTATAATAAATAAAACAATAAACTTAGGGAAACACCACTTTATTTGAGTTTAACCGCCAACCAGGTTTCGCTTTTCTCAAGCTTCGTCAGGGGTTTTACATCAACTAAACAACATTACATACAGACAGGATATATACGTATATAGGACAGTGATGAAAGAGAGAGATACAAGATATAGTAGAGAGAGACGCAATTACAAATAGAGAGATACATATAAGACAGTAATGAATGGCAGAGAGAGATACAAGAAGTAGTAGAGGGAGACCGAGAGATATAACTATAACAGAGGTAGACAACTAATTAGAGGTGGTTATCTTAAAAGCTCAAAAATTAACTATAAAGATTATTCTAAAACTACCAATTACCACCAGCTCGGATGAAATCTTTGAGAAAATTTGTGTTTTAGATATTAGGCAACTTTATGCCAAAAACATACAAGCATATCTGTTTTAAACACAGAAGTCAATTTGAAAATGTCCAAACCGCTCGCGATACGAAATCGAAAGGGCATGGTCTCTTACTTATCCCTTTCGCTAAAACAACATTTGGCCAAAGAAACTTTAGATACTTTGCAACAAAACTAAATAATGTACTTCCAATGGCCATTAGACAGAACGCAAATTATGTAAAATATAAATTAGACACCAAGATTTGGATCTCCAGCCTAGGCAGATCAAACATTAATGATTTCTTTTAAAAAAAAAAAAACTTGTTGTGAACTGATAAATTTATTATGATGGTTTAATATTATATTGTTGTTGTAAAATTGTAACTTTATATTTTTATTTCTATTTTTAAAATATTGTGTAGACTGCTAACTGTAAGCGCCTGCTCTCAACACAGGAATTCCTAGCGAGACAGGCACAGGCACAGAACTACCACCTTTATGTTGTAATTTTTGAAAAGAAAAGAATAAAAAAATAAAAATAAAACTGGTAAGGTTATAATATGCTGTATTTTTGTCGATAACAATACTGTGAAAAAGTGGTTATACGAACAAACAAAAACATTATGTCGATATGTGATATGAACGGATGTATAAATACCTTAGCCCAGTCAGGTAAAAATCATCCAAAACTGACTACACTGCCGTAGATAGGTACCACTCTATGTACTCTAAGGTCTTAACCACTTGACTACGGAGGTTGTCATAACAATACAGCACCGGCACCAGTCCGCGGGCCAGCATTTGAGCAGCACTGATTTGTTTAACGTGATACCTTTGCAAGGGTGATTTTAGAAGAATTTTTAGGGAAGTTATTTAAAAAATAATTTTAAAGTATTTGGTTTATGTTTTTACCACTGGATATTTCGTACACTTCAGCATTCAGCGAGTTTTTTAGGCTTTCATCCGTCAAGGATGGTCTTGGGCATCGCTTGCTTCAAAAGATGGGGAAGGTGAAGGTAAATTAATATTTTTATATTATTTAATGCATTTGTCTATGGCATTCCCGATTGCGGTATGTTGTAGGGCTGAATGTAGTGGGGAAAGGAAGGAGGTGGAAAAGAGAAAGGTCGGAATGTATCTGGATATTCAGATCTGGTCACCAACCACGGCTAAAGTCATTTCAGTCGACCTTTCATTAGAATTGAGAAGCTGTACGTTTAGTGGGTGATAACCGAAAAATGCATAATCTATATTTACAATTTCTAGGTCATAGAAAAAAAAATCATAAGGGTTGTTTTAAAGACAAGTGCACTAACGTTATATCCGGAATCATTTTGAAATTTTCAGGTGAAGTTCAATGGCTTTTTTCATGTGTTGCCATTTTGTCATTTTGAATTCAATCAAATCTTTTCTTTAACCTAACCTTACCTCAAATATGAAGGTCTCCGTGGTCGAGTGGTTAAGACGCTCGACTTCGAATAGAGAGGTGGTGGGTTCAATTCCCGGCGGGCGCAAATAGATTTTATTAAATTTATACGTGTTATTTCACAATTCATTCAAATAAATTAATATATATTATTTTTGCTACACTTTACAAAGTGGTAGATACTCAAGTATCACCCTGGTGAAAGACCACCATTCAGAATCGAAATGTTCCTTTCAAGGGTTTTAGCCGTGTTTGATGACCATATCTGAATAACCTGGTACTTCCCAACCTTTCTCTTCCCCATCTCCTTCCCCTACCCTCTACCCTCGGTCTCACAACATACCCCAATTGGGGATGCCATAGTCCCACTGGCTCCAGCCGGTTGGGAGCAGCTGGAACTCTTGTGCGGTATTCACTATTAAATGATTCTTAAAAAAGTCTCTATAAATGGCGATCTTCACCAGGGCGATACTGACAGTCTTTCACTCTGTAAGGAGGTGTAGAAAAACTGTATTGTATTGATTTATTTACAAAACTACTTGCTTTGAAAATAAAACATTAAATTTTATTTATCTATTTCATGGCTTCACAGGTTTAGAACCCGCGATATTTGTATCTAGACCCACGGAGTTACCGCTCTACCACGTATGAGTATATTATCACGTTAGCAAATAACAACAAACAGAAAAAAAAGTTCCCATTGTAAAAAAAAACAATAATTTAATGCAAAATTATGTTCCAACCTTAGAGTAACCTAGAGACCTAACTTTGCGAAATGTTGTAGCAAGTTTATGACCAAGCTTGACCATAGAAGGTATGGCCTATAAGCTACCAGCCAATGGAAGGCGAAGAAAACCGTAAACATTATTCCGTCTTTATCTGTTCGCCAAAAATTTTGCGTTGGTACCATGAGAAAGAAAGAGACATGGATACGTTCAGATGTTGGACTTATCAGGGAAACCCCATTCTTACAAATTTACGTGAGAATCCCGTATATTTCTTTAAGTAAAACATATTAAAAATGCATTAAAACTCATTTCAAACGGAAGTTTACTATATTAAAACGAATAGTGCAGAGATCGAATAAATATTGGTGTAAGTTACTAGTTGTTTTGTAGGTTAGCATGTTAAATATTTTGAAGTCAAACTAAAAAATACGAATTCGTGGAAACTGAATTTTTTTGGTCCTTTGTTACTTCAGTTGAAGCAACCAACAACTGCACATATAGCCATATCGTTTTTTTTTTAATATTGCACCAAATTCACTTAGTAATTATATATTTTAAGCTTTTTGTGTGTCAATTCGACTGACAGAAGTAAACTAGTGTGAAGTTAGTATATATTGAAAAATGGCTACACGGCTTTTAGCACGCCCCAAATCATATGTTCTTAATAACAATTGTTTGTCTTTTTTACTCATATGTCTATAGAACCGAGCATAAAGGAAGAGCTATATTTTGCGAGTATGAACGATTTGACTCATAATTAGGACAGTCTCTCTATATTGTTACTCTAAGGTTCCAACATAAGCCCGAAATGTCCAAAAAATAAGTAGTGGTTCCAGTAAAGAGCATTAAACCAGCCATTTGGTCAAACGGCCGTGTGGCGATTGCGTAATGACCACTTGCCCTGAATGTATTTATCACCCTCTCCCGTGCCCGTTCCCTAATCCACTGCCGGCTGATTTCAGATGAATGGCTCGTCGTTTGGGCATTTTTTATTACAACCATCGCTCGTGGCTCGTTTTTTACGATTTTTTAGGTCTGAAAGGAAGTTTTTATTTTTAAATTTGAAAAACATCGATTTAAAAATAACTAACTAACCATCACGCCGTTTCCCCGCAGGGGTAGGGAGAGAGGACGGACCGCCATATAACTCTGTCTTGGCACACAGTCCTTGCTTCATTTACATTCATACATCGTCTCGTACATACTCTTCTGTTATTCTGACTCTTCACATGACCCGATTCAAGTATTTGATTTACTTTCTCGGACGTCCTCGACTTCTTCTTCCATTCACTTTCACATCATATATTTTTTTTACACTCCTTTCTTCGTTTATTCGCTCTACATGCCCAAACCATCTAAGCGTCCCTTTCTTGATCCTATTCATTACGCTCACATCAGCCTTGCATTCTTTTCGGATATCCACATTTTTATACGGTCATAAATGGTTTTACCGCACGTACGTCTCAAAGATCTCATTTCCACAGCATTCAGTCTACTTTCATCCTTCCTCTGCCAGTTCCATGCCTCACTGCCATATATCAGGGTTAATATAAGCACTCCATTGTGGACGGCTAGCTTTGCTTCTTTGGACAATTTCTTATTTGCATTGATTTTTACATCAATTTAATAATTTAGTATAAACAAAATCAGATTCATACATAATAATACTTTCAAATGACCTTTAATTTCATATTTGTATTAATATAAAATAATAAAAAGTGTATTTGCGGCACGTTCCAGAGTGGTAGATACTCTAAGTATCGCCCTGGTGAAAGACCACCATTCAGAATCGAAACGTCGCTTGATTTAAATGGTTTTAGCCTTGAAGAAACAATGTATAGAGAGAAAGCTAATTATTTTTACTCAACCGATACAAACTTGCGATAAATCACTTTCTCCGGGTTTTTACGTCGTACACCATGAGAGAGAAAGAGACAACAAATATAATGTTCCGCTTCTATGTACTGTCACAATGATCTTGTGCTCCTGGGTCACCGCGGGACTCCACCCACATTTTTTTTATTATGCCACTAAACTTGACACAACTAAATGGTTTTTTAGGTTAGATGCTATATTTTTGTTGATATCAATACTGTGAAAAAGTGGTTATACGGATAAACAAAAATATTATGTCGATATGTGATATGAATCGATGTATAAATACCCTAACCTTGGTCTTAGCCACGCCCAGGTCCGCCGAGTCAGGTAAAAATCATCAAAAACTAACTACATTGCCTTGGATTGATACCACTCTATATACTCTAAGGTTTTAGCCGTTTGTGACCAGATCCGAAAATTCAGAAACAAAAACTACCCCAAACTTCCTCTTCCCCATCTCCTACCCCTCCCCAGTACCTTCAGCCTCACAACATACCCCAATTGGGGATGCCATAGTCTCACTGGCTCCAGACGGTTGGCAGCAGTTGGGACTCTTGTGCGGTATTCACTATAAAAAAAGTATATATCATCGCTGGAAAGGCAAAAGGGCTGAAGCGACACTGTGGTAAAAAATGAGTTGAATATGCAGTTTTCATTAGTTCTTTTTTCTGTATCGAATGCTCTGACTCTCGTTTGATTCTGAAGACTTTTGTGGCCCTTCAGCCATCTTAAATATATTTACCATTTGGGAGAAAGCTCGACATAAGTTTGGGACTTTTTTAGCTTTATAGTCGCTTCAGGTAACTCAGTGAGAGCAATGAGTTACCTTCTTAGAGTATATGGAGTGGTACCCATCCAAGGCAGTGTAGTCAGTTTTTGGTGATTTTTACCGGACTCGGCAGACCTGGGCGTGGCTAAGACTAAGGTTAGGGTATTTATACATCCATTCATATCACATATCAACGTAATGTTTTTGTTTATTCGTATAACCACTTTTTCACAGTATTGTTATCAACAAAAATATAGCATATCACCTTAAAAACCGTAGTTTTCATGGTGTACGACTTAAAAACCCGGAGAAAGTGATTTATTGAAAGTTTGTATAGGTTGGGTAAAAATAATTAGCTCTCTCTCCATACATTGTTACTCTAAGGTTACCTTAGTATTTTTTGTTCTCAAAATCCAACCAGGATACACACAAGAGGTTATGAGAAAAATAATTAAGAGCGTCTTCTATTGAAATACTAGTACAATAAGGACGGCATTCCCGCCTTACATATGTGCTTTAAATACTACAAACCGTTTGTTAAGATAGGGTAATCTGTCTAATAAACCGTCCGTTTATGCATAGAGTCAAGTGTTTTTTTCAAGAGCTTCAGACCAGAGGTGGCTGTTGAATTTCAAATAGACAACTTGTTAGGTTCTCACCTTTTTTTATCATACAGTCCTTACCCATCCCGCCAGTTTGCCATTCAGTTTATTATTAAACAACCTTGCAAAAAAAGAAGAAGAAGACTTTGTTAGCGATCTTCGTGTCACGGGTTGGTGCCCGCTCGCTTCCGGCTTCATAGTCGGTCGTGGCAGGTTGGGTTGTTGATCGCAACATAGAGTTCAAGAAGAATTCAAGATTTCAAGCAGTCGAAAATATCTGATTCATCGGTGAGTGAATTGGTTTAAATCTTCATTTTATCCACAGTATACAATCGAAACTTCTATCAAGTAGTCTTCGTTTTACAGTCCATTATAATTTCATAGGACAATATACAACTCCATTATTGCTCCCCATTTTTACTACTGTTCAACGATTCTTTTCTTGTGTAACGACAAAGAACAAAACAGGTTTCAAATTCTCCAAAATAGAGCAATGAGAATTATACTACTTAGGCGAAATAGATACTCAAAAGTAACTAAAATGTCAGAAGAACTAAATTGGCTAGCAGTAAAACAGATGCTAACATTAAACACATTGATGTTTATACATAAAATGAAGAACAACTTGTTACCAAAATATTTTTCTGACAAAATTATCTACAATGTTGATATTTACAAATATAATACAAGGGCATGCAAAGAAATTAGACTACCAGAAAAAATTAAGGCCAACACACAAAATAGCTTACTTTATAAAGGGATGAAATCTTATAATGCTCTGCCGGAAACCATCAAAATTATGCCTATCAATAAATTCAAAATAGCCTGTAAAAATTATTTAAAATGCATATAAATCAAAATAATAAGTGGTATATAAGTTAAAATATTATAAAGTTAAAAATAAAATGAAACAAATAGCTACTTGTAAACTTGACTGTACAAAGTAACTAATATAAAATAAATAAACTGAAACGCATTCGGTGTTTATCGCAGCTTTTGGATCTAACAGTAGCTGTCACGCTCAACAATGGGGCACACTCGCGATTTGTACAGGGTCAGTAGTTGTGTACTATTAAAGTATGTACAAACTCAACAATTGCAAAATAGAGTGAGAAAATCATTTTCCGTCACACTGATCGCGGCTTAGGCTGGGTCGTTTCAACCTTCGTCACATTAATTTACCATTTTGCCACAGAGGTTGTCAGCTTGCCAACCTACCAAAGAATTCGTCATTTATTTATAAACTGACGGACTATTGTCCAAATACAATAAAAAAACTCAAAATGGGAAAAAAAGAGCTACAGAGAAAGAACGGCACATACACAATATTAAATGTAGCAATGACAAAAATAGGACAAAATATACATTAGAAAGAACATTCATGTCAAAGCCAAGGTCAAGTCAAAGTTTTGGTAGAGTCGTAAAAAATGACAAAAATCATTTAAACTGGTACCAAAAATTTCAAGACCACGGCTTGAGTTAACAAGTCTCGACATTCTGGAAAGTGAAGAATGATACCCTTAATTAGTAGAGTGATGATTGAGGAACAGCAATTCATTGATTCTGAGTATACGGCAAGGAATATTGAACTGGATGAGTTGAAACATAGTGAAGATACAATTTTTTGCAATAATAATAATAAAATTTGGATAATTTGCATAGCGCCGTTTTTGTGAAAAATCACTTCAAGGGCGCTAGTTATTAGACGAATATGACAAATAATAATTATGTTAGCTGTATTATACTGTCAACAGTACAATTTTTTCAAAAGTAAAACATCGAAGAACTCACACAAAAACGTGACTAACCTTTCCAGTTGTCAAAAACAAACCACTGATCCAAAATGGCTGATAATGCTAACATATGATAAACATATGTGTACCAACATAACAAAAAAAAAACGATAATCGAATGTACACAGCCCGCGAAAATTCAAAATTCACCTTTTCTTTTGAACAGGCCATGTATACACAGAATAAAAATATTACGGTCAAAGATCCTCTCATTTGAAATAAAATGTAATTTTTTTAAAGCATTTTAATATGACGTTTGGCAAATTAATATCCAATCTCTTTCCAAGTGTTTCATGGCCTTGGAGTAACAATGTATAGAGAGAGAGCTAATTATTTTTACCCAACCTACACAAACTTACGATAAATCACTTTCTCCGGGTTTTTACGTCAAACACCATGAGAGAGAAAGAGACAACAAATATAATACACCGCTTCTATGTACTGTCAGGATGTTCTTTGGCTCCTGGGTCACCGTGGGACTCCGCCCGCATTTTTAATATACCACTAAACTTGACACAATTAAACGGTTTTTAGGTTATATGCTATATTTTTGTTGAAAACAATACTGTGAAAAAGTGGTTATGCGAATAAACAAAAACATTGTGTCGGTATGTGCTATGAATGGATGTATAAATACCCTAGCCTTAGTCTTAGCCACGCCTAGGTCCGCCGAGTCTGGTAAAAATCATCAAAAACTGACTACACTGCCTTGGATACGTACCACTCTATATACTCTAAGTTCATGGCCAAGAAAATGCTAAAAAACATTAAATTTGTCATAATTGGCTCACTAACACGAAAACATTTGTAACACATTATTTTACCTTGAAAATACTATTTTTCCCATCGAAATAGGTTACAAGAGATGACATTTCATTTCATCGAGTAAAAGTTTGCAAATAAACTAAAACGTATACAAAGGTATTAAAACACACTGAAAATGGTGAAAGACCACCATTCCGAAACGAAACGTTGCTTGAAATGGCTTTAGCCGTGTTTGGTGATCAAGTATGTATAGCCAGGTACTTTATAAACTTCCGCTTTCTCATTTTTTTCCCCTCCCTACTACCTTCAGCCTCACAACATACCCCAATTGGGGATGCCATAGTCTCACTGGCTCCAAACGGTTGGGACTCTTTTGCGGTATTCACTCAGAGCAATAATATACAAGATAGCGCTGTAGAGAGAGCTGTAGTCAGTTTGTACAAGGTTTGCCGGACTTGGCTAGACGTGGGCGTGGCTAGGACTTGGGCTAGGGTATTTATGCATCCATTCATAGCACATGTCGACATAATGTTTTTGTTTATTCGTGTAACCACTTTTTCACAGTATTGTTTGAAAAAAAAATAGCATGTAACCTAATAAGCCGTCGAGTTATGTCAATTTATTTCGCGTATCGTAACGTGTGGGCGGAGTCAACGGAGACGCAGAATACGAAGAACATTCTTACAATACTTTAAAGCGGTGGATAATTCGGGAAAATTTGTTGTCTCTTTGTTTCTCATGGTGTATGACGTAAAAACCCGGAGAAAATGATTTATCCTTTATTATTTAAGATTATTATTTAAGATTTATTATTTAAGAATTAGCTCTCCCTCCATATATTGTTACTTCAAGGGTATTCACTATAAAAAAGAAAATGAAATTGAAAAATAACTTTGGAAGACCACGGATATTATTAAAAATTCTATCACCGACCGGTTTCGCTTAGCCTAAGCATCATCAGGGTACACAATTAAACTTAACAAAAATACAAAGTGTCCGGTTATATACATGGCCTGTTCAAAAGAAAAGGTGAATTTTCGCGGGCTGTGTACATTCGATTATCGTTTTTTTTGTTATGTTGGTACACATATGTTAATCATATGTTAGCATTATCAGCCATTTTGGATTAGTGTTTTGTTTTTGACAACTGGAAAGGTTAGTCACGTTTTTGTGTGTTCTTCGATTTTTTACTTTTGAAAAAAATGGATCAAAGAATAAAATCCATGATTTTTTTCCCACAACTCCATTTAAGTGCGTTGGGCACTTTATTACATTTTAACGCAAAATTTAATACATATTCTTTGATCCATTTTTTCTAAAAGTGAAAAATCGAAGAACACACAAAAACGTGACTAACCTTTCCAGTTGTCAAAAACAAACCACTTATCCAAAATGGCTGATAATGCTAACATATGATAAACATATGTGTACCAACATTACAAAAAAAACGATAATCGAATGTTTACAGCCCGCGAAAATTCAAAATATTCCTTTTCTTTTGAACAGGCCTCGTATACATACAAAAGTGAGAACACAATGTAAAAATAAAATTACTTTTTCATGTCATTAAATTTGTCGAACCACAAAATAATTGCTTTCTACGAAAACATAAAAAAAACTTCAAAATCTATTGCTTTCTTTAACACGCTCATTGCTAACTTAAATCCGTTCATATTAATGCCATATGAACGACAGATCAATTCAAACTGACGAACATTGACGTATTTCCTTGTGCCCTGTGGAACGACTCAAAACCACATGGCATCGTTTGTTTTAGATCGTGTCAAAGCAAAGAGGCAGCACAACGCGCGTGGCGCGTTGAGCGCATACCGGCCACATGGCTGTCAACGCGCAATCAAAAATTCATAAATATAGGGATGCCATAGTTCCCCTAGCTCCGGGCAGTTGTGCGAAAATACAAGGAAAAAACACCACGTTTTTGTGTACAGTTGTTTTACAATATCCCCGACTTTTTCCATCCGCGAAACATCTCGCATATTTCAAGCCGGCGCTGAATTCTTATCGCCTCCTCGTTGCAAAGCGCCGGCCGCCATTGTAGACGCTAATGTCCGGTAATTTTGTCAAATGACTCGTTTACGGCATTAACCTTTACATTCGGGTGGCCCCCTTTCAGAAAGGGCCACTTTGTTCGGCGCCGTGTTGCGGGCAAAGCTACAAACGCGGACATTTCGACTAATTACCGCGCGATGTTATCTTTTCATTGCCTACTACGCTCGTAGATTATCGCGCTGGGAATAAATAGGCTTACAGATTCAGGGTAGAGAAATATATTAAATAGTATTGATGCACACGTCAAAAGGGACATGGTGAGTAAATCGCAAAGTAGCGAAATTGGAATAAAATTATAAACTTTTTTACGTGTGAGCTGAAATAACCAGCATTGTTTTTGCAGACATTAGTACCCTACGCGGCGATCTACCGAATCGTGTACAGAAGACGGCATAGCGTATTAATACTATCAGATATCAGCCTGGTTCCTTGAACAGAAAATCTCTAAGAATGTGATCTATATCCTTAGAGCAAGAATAAATATGGAGAGAGAGCTAAATATTTTTACCCAACCTATACAAATTTACGCTAAATAACTTTTTCCAGGTTTTTACGTCGTATACCGTGAGAGAGAAAGAGATAAGACAAGTTCTCACACAATATAGCATCACTTTTAGGTATGTAAGCATGTTTTCTGTCTCCCGAGTTAACTTTTATTAGTTTTTAATAAAATTAATGCGTTGATGGAAACACAATATTTATTCAAAGTAGAAAAACAGTACAAGTGAGATTAATTACAATTTTCAAATGGAGAATCTACAACAAACTAGACACGTAGTCTCTTTAACTGAAGGTCGTAGATTAACGTCTTGTGGGATGTTGCGGTCCCTTTTATAAGTGATATCGTTGCTGGAGTCGTGTGCAGTCCACCTCCGGGTCCATTGTAGACGATAGTGTATTCGGTGTTTGACACGGCTAGATAAGATGCAGAGCCGGATTCATGTTATCTTAGGGTCGGGAGCAGTCTATGGTAAGTAACACCCGCGTCTTCGGCGACTCCGTCCACTACGTTTTGCTATGCGACATAACTCAACGGTTTTTGAGGTTATATCCTATATTTTTGTTGATAACAATACTGTGAAAGAGTGGTTATACAAATAAACGCATCATAACGTGTGGGCGGAGTCAACGGAGACGCGGGAACCGAAGAACATTCTAACAATACTTTAAAGCGGTGTGATAATTCGGGAAATGTTGTTGTCTCTTTCTTTCTCATGGTGAAAGACATAAAAACCGGGAGAAAGGGATTTATCCCTAATCTGTATTGGTTGGGTAAAAAAAATTAGCTCTCTCTTCATATATTGTTACTTCAAGATAGCAATACCATAAAAGAGTGATTATGCAAAAAACGCCACATCGTGTCGACATGTGCTATGAATGGATGTAAAAATATGTGTCCATGAAAACCCTAGCAAAAACTGAGTCAGGAAAAAATCAACAATCCTGACTACACTGTTTCGCAAAGCTATTCCTCCCTTGGTATATTATTGCTCTGAGAAAAAATTACATAATTTTTGAAAATGCTGTCTTTCCTACGCTTATATAATTAAAAGTCCTTTCATGGAACGTGTATCTTTAATTTCTCGAAGTAGGAATCTGGCTATTCAGATCTGGTCACTAAACACGGCAAAAGCCGTTATAATTACGAATTTACGGTGTCGCCTAATCTACGTCATATTTGCACCAAAATCCTGCGGCCGTAGATCTTACTCCGCCTAACCGGGCGGAGACTCGACTCTGGGTTGTATTCCAGATCTGAATTAACGGCTTCATGGCAACACTGCGCCAAATATCACAAGCCAGCGATACAGTATTTCAAGATGAGCCTACACGTGACAGAAAATACACGAAACCGAAAAGCCTGATATGTGAACCTGTCCAGAGTGGTAGATATTCTAAGCATAGCTCTGATGAAAGATCACTATTCAGAATCGAAACGTTGCTTGAAATGACCAAAACCGTGTTTGGTGACCAGATCTGAATAGCCAGGTACTTTCCAACCTTTCCTCTAGACATCTCCTTCCCTCCCACACTACCTTCAGCCTCACAACATAACCCGAATTGGAATGCCATAGCAAATTAATTCATTTAATTTATATGTCTTATTTTACATTTAATTCAGAGGTAGATACTGTTTTTTCTTTTTTATTTTTCCCTCCTCGCTACCTTTAGCCTCACAACATACCCTGAATTGGAATGGTATAGAAAATGAATATATCTAATTGATATGATCTATTTTACATTTAATCATAATAAAGTTTTATTCCAGAAGGTATGCATTAGTAGTGCAATGCAATACCTTCCATAATTGATAATAATACAATGTAATAATAATAATAAAACAAAAGTTGTAATACACCCACCAATTATAAAGAAAATTAAAAATAAACATAAATTCATAAGAAAAAATAAATAAAAATGAAATTGAAATAATGCATGTGCAAAATATTAATGGAGGATATAAGGCCTCATTTCTGCTAAACGCCATTAAGAGGGAGTCCATCCTGGCAGCGTTAAGGTTGATGGGGCCAATATCTTACTTTCCACGTGCTAAAAAGGGTACGGATCCCGCTGTGGGATTCTAAACTCGATCCATCCAAACGCTAGCTGAATAAGTTGTTAATTTTAGTAGTAAATGTTAGTATCGCCCTGGTGAAAGACCACCATTCAGAAACGAAACGTTGCTTGAAATGGCTTTCGCCGTGTTTGGTAACCAGATCTGAATAGCCAGGTTCTTCTCAACCTTCCTCTTTCCCATATTCTTCCCTCCCGCTGCCTTCAGACCTCACAACATACCCACTTTGGGATGCCATAGTCTCACTGGCTCCTGACGGTTGGGACTCAAACATATCGCCTATTTTTGTAAAAAAATATATATAAAAGTTAGACTGTCTGACATAATTATTTATTTATTTATAAATTAACAGACTATTGTCTAATTACAAAAAAATACATAAAATGAAATGGGGAAAAAGAGCAACAGAGAAAGAACAGCACATACATTATATTAAATGTAGCAATGACAAAAATAGGACAAAATATACATAGAAAAGAACATTCAAATCGAAGCCAAGGTCAAGTCCAAGTTTTGGTAGAGTCGTAAAGAATGACAAAAATCATTTAGACTGCTACCAAAAATTTCAAAACCATGGCTTGAGTTGACAATTCTCGACATTCTAGACAGTGGATAATGATACCCATAATTAATTTAATAATGTCCATATGATTGAAGAAAGGAAAATTTCTAGAACCTTAAGGCAGTCACACATAACATTCTTAAATATCCCAGCCTATAAAACCGAAAACTTACGGAAAATTAGTACAACGCCATTAAGCAATTGAGGCCTGTAGAAACAAACACGGCTAAGTCCATTGACCATATCACCGAAATGCTTGATCAAAACAAAGTTGACATCTCTCACTTTTAACGATTTCAAAACAACTTTTCCGGGTTCTATGTTGCTTGGAATTATCATTGATACATTTTTCATACAGCAATGATTTCTACAATATTAATGACGGAACAATAACTACTAATAAAGTAATCATATTATTCAATAAAACTCTAAATCGTAAGTAAAAACTCATTTATTTTACCACTATGCTGTTTAGTAAGTCAAAAAATAATGTCCATAAAAAAATAACAAGAAACAAAACTTTATTATGCACGTCAGCGGACATTTTCGGTAATTTGCGAAATTGTCAATATCTCAACTTTACAAAAACAAAGTGGTAATAACTTCTGTTTTTAGCAATGTTCACCTTCCAATTTTGGGGCTGTTTTATGCGTTTCCTCGCCGATTCTTGTACTACTTCGTTGGGGGCACATTCCATTTTTATAAACTATGCATAAAAATAAAAAAAATTACGAAAATATAGTAAAAAACACCTAGAAACTAAGCAGCTGAGGAGACAATCCGGTTGTAATGTTGTATGAAACATAAAGAGCGGCCATCTTGAAAACAGCTGTTTACAACGCTCCTATTGGTCCGTTTGAAAACTGCCGTCTTTGATTTGGAAAGAAGTGGACTTTGCCGAGTTTGTTATGGACTTCAATTTTAATCCGTAAAAATAAATAGTTTAGAGCCGTATTTGTTAGGAAAGCAACATTGCATCATGAAGCATTTTTTTTACTCTTTCGAACCTCATATTTAACTCATTTTCCATTATTGGTGGACTCAATTTAATTCTCTGCCCAGCACCATCAGAAACATACAAAACAAAAGCTCCCTTTAAAGCAATATCATTACTCACCTTAAAAACCTTATGTATGTACTATATTTTAGATATTGACATGTTACTATGTACCTAAAAAACCACTTTTGCAAATTGCCATCCCAACACAGGCCTAGTGGGATGGGAAATTTACCAACTAATAAAAAATGTATGTTCAAGTAAAATAATAAATAAATAATTATATATTCGCAAAAAACATTAACTTTGTGGCTTGCCATATTTATAAATAGAACACATAAGCTTTGTTTTTAACCACTTTTTATTTAAATGCCGGTTTCGGAAGTACCCTTCCATCATCAGGACAATATTAAATTAATCCGAAATACAAAATACTGAGATAAATATTCATATTTAGGGTTGGAAGGAGAAGGGTAATTGAGGAGATTATGGGAATAACCGAGCGGTTTATTGGAAAAATATTTAGGATAGGACTATAAGATAAATTAATTTGATTGTTTAAAATATTACATTTATTGTTTAATGATTTTCTAATTTCTAGTGCTTCTAAGTTATCTTATTTTATCCCTTTATTGCAACGGTGAAGAATTTTAACCCCTGTATCCCTATTAAAATCATGATTAGTAGTAATGAGGTGATTGGCGAACTCTGAAAAATTATTGTTTTTTAAGCATCTTAGATGTTCACTTATTCGAATGTTCACACTGCGAGATGTCTTACCTATATAATATGGAGGACAATTATTACAAGAAATTTTATAAATGCCAGAATGACTTAATTTATTATCCCTATCTTTAGTATTTTTCAATAATATACCTATGCTATTATTTGTATAGAACGCGGGTTTAATGTGGGTAGGGATATATGCAATAAAGGGATAAAATTAGATAACTTAGAAGCACTAGAAATTAGAAAATCATTAAACAATAAATGTAATATTTTAAACAATCAAATTAATTTATCTTATAGTCCTATCCTAAATATTTTTCCAATAAACCGCTCGGTTATTCCCATAATCTCCTCAATTACTCCTTCTCCTTCCAACTCCTAAATATGTATATTTATCTCAGTATTTTGTATTTCAGATTAATTTAATATTGTCCTGATGATGGAAGGGTACTTCCGAAACCGGTAGACAAAATATTAAATAAAAAGTGGTTAAAAACAAAGTGTATGTGTTCTATTTATAAATAAATAATTAGTAGAGTGCTGATTGAGGAATAGCAATTCATTAGTAATATATGGGAGATCATCCCCGCAATCACATAATAATTCCAAAAGACGATAGAAGGCCAACCTTGTGCCATCCGTCTCTTCTAGTATGCCCCCGGATTTTGTAGGCAGTTTTGGACAATTTGCAGCACTAGAATATGGCAGATACTTTATGTGTAGACTGTAGAGATCAAATTTTGTTAGTAGGGCTGTGGAACGAGCAATGGACATACTGAATTTACACTTGGTAATAATAGCGGTGAATTTATATAGCGCAGTTTTGTAATAGTTCACCTTGAGTGCGCTTCACACTTAATTTCCTTAACCTAAAATTATGATTAGAAAATAATATATAAATAAATGTAATATCAACTTTGTAAAAGAACTTTTTTTTTGAACGGATTTTATTTTGATTTTTATGACCGACCGGTTTCGCTTAGTCTAAGCATCATCAGGGTACAAAATCAAGCCTTAACAAAAATACACCGTGTGTGGTTATATATACTCTACATATAGAGGGAGAACACATTATAAAATAAAATAAGAGAACATTTATTTGTAAATGTATATTTCCTTAGAGTATATAGAGTGGGTATCTATCCAAGGCAGTGTAGTCAGTTTTCGATGATTTTTACCGGACTCGGCGGACCTGGGCGTGGCTAAGACTAAGGCTACGGTATTTATAGATCCATTCATATCACATATCGACATAATGTTTTTGTTTATTCGTATAGCCACTTTTTCACAGTATTGTTTTCAACAAAAATATAGCATATAACCTAAAAAACCGTTTAGTTGTGTCAGGTTTAGTGGCATGATAAAAAATATAGGCGGAGTCCCGCAGCGGTGATGAGTATTGTAATGATTGAAAAACAGCAATTATTGATTGGAATTATAAATTAGACTTAATCTGAATAGCCAGGTTCTTTCCGACCTTCCTCTTCTCATCTCTTTCCCATTTTCCACTACCTTACTGGTTGCACTGGCTCTAAACGGTTGGGAGCAGTTGGGACTTTTTGGGGTATTCACAATTAAAAAAAAAAACAAATGTTATTTTCATCTGTCGACACGCTTATAATATGGATTTTTTGATTTACGTCTTAGGTTAAATCCACTCACATTCTGACTTGTTATGAAAAAAGTTTGATAAATAATTAATTTTTGACCTTCTAAGTGCTTACGTGAATTTGGAAAAAAGTGGAGTGCCACAGTACTTACGTATTGACCTTTCCCTTTTTTAAAGGGGGAAGATGTATTTACCACATTTGATCTCCCTGATTAAAGCGTTTTCATGACATAATCTAAGGTAATTTGTTTTTGGTAATACTTTCAGAGAAGTATATTCATAATATTTCAGTAATTTTTTTCTAAGATATCGCAATAAACTCTCGCCCATTGTGTTATTAGTATTTATAATATTTTTTTAATTAAATATTGATTTTAAATCCTGTTAGATCATTATCGCGTTCTCGGAGTAAGAATTGACAGGTAATAACGTTGGGAAAAACTTCAATGTTTTGTGAATGCTTCACAAATGCCTAGTTCTTTAAAATGAACCCTTCGCAGTGAACACTTCAACTGAAGTCGAACTCGCAAAAAAAGAGATTTGAATTTATCCGTTTATTTATTCAGTTATTTTTGCAACTAGTTCCTTGATATTCCTCTAGTACTAGTCGGTAGAGATTTAAAAACGAAAATAACTGGAACTGGTTCCTCGCCGAAAAACACGTGCTAGTCGGTAGAGATTTGAAATTGATAAGAACTGGAACTGGCTCCTCGCCAAAAAAAAGAGTACTAGTCGATAGAAATTTTAAAACGAAAAGAACTCCCAAAAAATCACGTTCCTTCAGATCGAAGTACTTTGAAGTCGAACTTCAGTTGAAGTACTTGTAATAAAGTACTTCTTTATTAACTGCTGCAAATTGAAGTAGTTCTTTGTAATCTAACTTCAATTGAAGTTTATCGAAGGAATCAATCACTTTGTAGCTTGACATTATAATTTAAATAAAAAATATTTAATAATCGAAACCGGTCTAATTGTTATATGTGTATAAATAAAGTGGCTTAAAAAAAAATATTTTTTATTTAAATTCAATTGAAGTATTTATTCAATAAACAATGAATGAAGTAGGAACTGCTGTCAAAAGAAGTAGACCTTTGAAGTAGTTCTTTCAGAGCGGTCACAACGCTAATAGGTACCTTTGCGAAACAGTGAAGTCAGTATTGTTGGCTTTATACTGACTCGATAGAAAGAGACAAATATGTGTTAAAGGATGTTGGATAGCCTATTAGTTACCGCCCACAGGGAATTCGGACACTTTTAATAAACATATTTGAACACATCAATCTAAATACACCATTAAAATGATTTATAAAGTCAAAATATCACACAAACACTAATAACAGAAGGTTTGCCTGAATAATGATGGAAGCTTTTTGTTGATTTTATGTCTTTACATCATTAAAAATATCGACGGCCTCCATGGTCGAGTGGTAAGACGTTCGACTTCAAATCCAAAGGTCGCGGGTTATAATAACTTTAATTTAATTAAAATGTGTCATAACACATTTAATTCAAATCTAAATAATAAATAGTACATTTGCGGCACGTTCCAGAGTGGTAGATACTCTATGTATCGCCCTGGTGAAAGACCACCATTCAGAAAAAAAACGTTGCTTGAAATGGCTTTAGCCGTGTTTGGTGACCAGATCTGAATAGCCAGGTACTTCTCAATCTACTTCCCCTACCCACCACCTTCAGCCTCACAACATACTTTACTTGGGGATGCCATAGTCTCACTGGCTTTAGACGGTTAGGGAGCAGTTGAGATTCTTGAGCGGTATTCATATTAAAAAAGTGCAAATTCTAATGTTTGGTCAAAAATGTTTAAAACTGTTGAAATACCTCTGAAAAGTTATGTTTTATAATCTTTGTTTGGTCTTATTTGAACATTCACGCATAGCACATAATATCACCATCATGTTTGATTTATTTTGTATAACCACTGTTTTTTAATCAACACAAATATAGGAAATATCCTCAAAATTCGTTGATGTAAGTCATGCGACTCGATGATGTGAAGTTGACGCGGACGGAGAACGTCCTTACATACTTAAGAAGTGTTGCAAAATTATGTGATAACTTTTCTTCTCTCTTTCTCTCTCATGGTATGCGACGTAAAGCCCGGAGAAAGTGATTCATCGCAAATTTGTTTAGGTCGAGTGTAAATATTTAGCTCTCTCTCCATATATATATACAACGATATATTTAATTATTTGCCCCATCGTAAAATTTGTTAAGAAAGGTCGCCCATCACCGGGAACGAACCCTTCTTCCTGTATGCCAGTCAAGCGTCTAGACTAGTTGGACCGCTTCCAAGGTAATATCCTCCATACCCGGCCACCGCCTACCGTGTGTACTGTCGCTGCAAGGGTAGGCAGATATCCAATACTGCGATTATCAGCTTATTGCAACGTTGGGCGTTGATTTCACTAGAATACACCATGTGATAAGGTTATTCTGCACATTGTGCCGACAGAATTGTGTTTATTTATTAACTTTTTAGTTTAAATAAAAAATAATTTTGTTTTGAGCCACTTTATTTATACACATATAACAATTCGACCGGTTTCGGTTAAACTTAACCTTCATCAGGAACGTATAAGTATAAACTACTTATACGTTCCTGATGAAGGTTAAGTTTAACCGAAACCGAATTGTTATATGTATAAATAAAGTGGCTTAAAACAAAATGATTTTTTATTTAAATTATAATGTCAAGCTACAAAGTGTTTGCTTCCTTCGATAATTTATTAACTTTTTGTTTCTTACATTATTTTTTTACATTACCTACCTCACTAGGTCCTATATAAGAACCTGTTTTGAGGTAAGTGACAGTGAGTAGAAGTAGAATTTTTTTTTTTAAATGATGATATTTGTTACACAATGTTCTAGTTTGTCATGGTGAAGAATTTCAAGTGCTATTTTAGGAGGTGTTCAATTTCCTGGCGGTCCTTACTGATTAGCCATCTAGTAATGTTTTGAAAGGAATACATATTGGTGATGGCTACAGTCTGTGGTGGGAGTTTGTTGTAAGTGTGAGGCGCGATGTACATATTTTTAAAACAACAATGACTAAAAGTAAACAGATTTTTTAGTGGAGGAATTATAAAATAATTTATAAGTCACTACCATCGAAACGTTACCTGAGATATCTTTATTCGTGTTTAGTGGCTAGAATTGAATAGCCAGGTACTTTTAAACCTTCCTCTTCTCCATCTCCTTCCCATCTCCACGACCTTCAACCTCACAACATACCCCAATTGAGGATGCTATAGTCTCACTGGCTATATACGGTTGGGAGCAGTTAGGACTCTTGTTTCTCAACCTTCCTCTTCCCCATCTCCTTCCCCTCCCCACTACCTCCAGCCTCACAACATACCCCAATTGGGGATGCCATAGTCCCACTGGCTCTAGACTGTTGGGAGCTGTTTCGACTACTGGGCGGTATTCACTATACAAAGTAATTGTGTAACTATTTTTACACGTGAGAAATCACTGAATAACTAACTAACCATCACGCCGTTTCCTTGCAGGGGTAGGCAGAGAGGACGAACCGCCATATAACTCTGTCTTGGCACACACTCCTTGCTTCATTCAAATTCATACATCGTCTCATACATACTCTTCTGTTATTCTGACTCTTAATATGACCTAATGCAAGTATTTAATTTACTTGATCGCGCCATTTCTTTCTCGGGCTTCCTCGACTTCTTCATTCATTCACTTTTGCATCATATATTCTTTTCACACTCCTTTCTTCGTTCATTCGCTCTACATGCCCAAACTATCTAAGCGTCCATTTCTTGATCCTATTCACAACGCTCACATCTGCCTTGCATTCTTTCCGGATATTCACATTTTGAATACGGTTATACATGGTTTTACGCACATACGTCTCAGGGATCTCATTTCCACAGCATTCAGTCTATTTTCATCCTTCCTCTGCCAGTTCCATGCCTCACTGCCATACACCAGGGTTGGTATAAGCACTCCATTGTGGACTGCTAGCTTCGTTTCTTTAGACATTTTCTTATTTGCGCCAACAGCGTTCAGTCCTCCATTAGTGTAGTTTCCTGCATTCACCCTTCTTTCAATATCCTTATCAGCCTTTCCGTCTCTCTAGAACATACTTCCTAAATACACGAACTCATCCACTTGCTCCAAGTATTCATCATTCACAACTATATTGCACGCTGTTCTAGTACTCTCTCTTTCAAACACCACCAGAAATCACTGGATGTTACTTGATATGAGTTGCTTTAATCCACCCATTTCAAATGTAGAATAATGTCTGCTGAAATACATTAAATGTAGGTACTCTACAGGTATAAGGAAGGTGAGGATTTGAAAGGATTTATTTTTATAATTTGATAATTTCAATTAACTTCGGTTACAAATTTGTAAAGTTCACACTCGTGCGTAGGCAAATTATTTATAATTTGTTAATAAAATTTTTATGCAACGAAATGAATTCATAATTATGATCGTAAAATATTTTTAAATTTCGGTCTGAGTTTGTTTTGAAAGTAAAAACAAAAATTATGTCGTATAATACCTTATGTGGAAATTTACGTAAGGTAAGATAATTTTAAAGATATTCTCAAATTTATATTGTAAGATATTATTAGACTTGTTGATGCCATGAAGATATTATTAGACCTGACCTTATAAATATTTGTGTTTATTTAAAAAGAAATACAAACATTTCCGGGTTACGAATAACCTGTCAATATTTGAAAAACTCCCACTGCCATCAGTATAATAAGCGGAAGATGTTGCTTGTGCAATGATGGAGGACTTAGCTATCAAAGGAATTGAACCTACTACGCCCGGATGGAAATCTGACGCGCTTGTTCGTCAACCGGTAAATGAGATATTATTAGATCTAAATTTTATTTTTTACTTTCAAAACACTCAATGAGAGTAATAACAATGAACTTTTATAGCGCAGTTTCGTGATATTTCACCTCAAGTGCGCTTCATACTAAATTAATTAAGCTAACAAGACTAACCAACAAGGATAAAATAATATATAATATGTATCCAAATTAAAACTATCTAAAATCATGATCGTTATCATAAATCATGAGAGAAAAAATGTTCAGATATGGGTATGAAAGTGCATGTGTACATCAACAGATTAAAAAAGACAATTTACCAGAAGCTAAGGGTATAAAAATCCAGATGAAACGTATGAATTCATATTGACATATTTGTTAAATCAAAGAAAAGGAAATTAGACTGAGGACAGTTAATATGTTGGTACTTAAAAACAATAATATTCAATTATTATAAGTAAACGATTCTAAAAATGCAAACAGTGTAAATATAGCAAGTAAAAAAAGAACAATAAATACTTTATGACAATGAGTAAATGGTTTTCAGTAGACAGTAAGGACATTGCGTTGCAAGGATACAAGTAAGGAGAAAACCGAAACAAAGCAAACTAAGGACGTTTTTAGTGAAATTATATTTTAAGAAGTTACGTTTTGTATGTAGGATTTTTAAACGATTTGGTTTTTAAGACCCGTTTGAACTCTGCTAGGTTCTGTATGTTGGCAAGTTTTGGAAGAAGCTCATTCCAGATGACTGGACCAGATACACCAAAAGCGCGATCATAGTAGACAGGTTTATTGGTTTAATTAATCAAACAGTAGTATCTACATCTGCTGACCTCAAAGTAAGCTGTCTACTATTTAAGGCTTGTCGGACACACCGTTCCGATATATAGTCTGGCGCCATTCCCTGCAGTGCTTTAAAGATCGTAAGGCAAATCATAAACTATATTCTTTCAGGGCATCGCAGCCAATGAAGGCGATTCAGAAGTGGGGTAATGTGACAATATTTGGACTCACTACATATCATTCTCGCCGCTGCATTGAAGACGGACTGTATCCTGTTGAGTTGTTTCTGAGGGAGGCCAGCATATACACTATTACAATAGTCCATACGTGAGACGACAAAGGAATTTATAAGTGATTCAGCCGCATCAGAAGGAAGGCATCTTCCGATTGATTTAATCTGCCTTAGATGGAAAAACCAGAACTCCAGCTTTTGAGATTTGTGACTCAGGAGATAGACAATCGTCAATAGCGAAACCGAGAAATTATATGTCTTTGGAAGAATCCTAACGGTACCCTGTATTTGTAACAGACTAGAGTCAAGAAGGGTCTGCCTTTTGAGAGAAGCTATCCAAATAAATGTTGAAAATCAACTTGTTTTATTATGTCATCAGATTATTAAGAAAATATTAAATAGTGCCATTAGAAAATTGACCAAAGAAGCGAAGCTAGCAGTCCACAATAGAGTGCTTGTACCAAAAGTTTTGTATGACAGTGAGGCATGGAACTGGCAGAGGAAGGATGAAAGTAGACTGAGTGCTGTAGAAAAGAGATCCCAGAGGCGTATGTGCGCTAAAATCACGTATGACCGAGTTAAAGATTAAGGCTGATTGAGATTATGTATAAATGTGAATGATGTAAGGAGTGTGTTCCAAGACAGTGTTGTATGGCGGTCCGTCCTCTGCCTACCTCTGCGGATAATGGCGTGATGGTTAGTTATTAAGGCTGTATGCCATTCGTAACAATTCTTAATTCTTAATATAATTCTTTGCTGCCATTTATTGTCAGATATTTGCACTCTGTCTTTTCAAGCAATTCGTTACCATTAGTTATCAGAAAAATATATTTTCATTAATAGTCAAATTGAGTTGAAAAAATCGTCGGGTACCCCATACGGGCGTCGTGGATTCGATTCCTCTGCTAAGTTCTGCGTCATTGCAAAAGAAAAATTTTTCCTTTTAAAACAATTTTTTACTTATATTAATTTTCAGAACGGGTTGTTGTTCATGAAGTAAAATGTTGGAACATGTGGTTAAATGATGTTGTTCGATTTTCGTTGCCATGCTGATTCTGTTGTGAGATGCTGTTTGTGTTGCGACTTTTTTTGTTGCGTTGTTAGCAATGACGTAAGATGACAAGGTTAATGGATAGTGACAATAATGCTAAAGGAGGGCAAAGTTCAAAGAAATTTCACGAAAATCATAAAGCACGACAAGGCTGAATAGAAATTTTCAAAAATTACAAAATAAGACAAAGGTGAATAAACTAATAATTTGGTTACTTATTTTTGTTTTAGGAACTATTTGAAGTAAATATAAAAATAAAAAAAATTCACGGGGGCGCCGTTCAAAAACTTCACAAACTCGGCTAAAGCCATTTCGAACAGCGTTCACATCTGAATGGTGGTCTTTCACCAGGTCGACACTCGGAGTATCTACCACTCTGCAACGTACCGCAAATATATTATATACTAATTTATATTAATTAAATAATAATAATAATATTTGGATGATTTGTACAGCGCCGTTTTTGTGAAAAATCACCTCAAGGGCGCCGTACAGATCTTATTTTCTATTATTACATATTAATTCCTAGTTTAAATTTAAAAAATATGCAGGAACGAGGTAAAATAACACAAATTAGTTGAATAAAAAAATGTTTGATCACGCCGGTATTTGAACCCGCGACCTCTGGATTCGTGTCGAGCGTCTTAACCACTCGACCACAGAGGGTGTTGGATGTTTTAACTTGGTAAAATGCTTTTTACATTCTCATAATCGTTCTGGCGAGAAATCATCATACATAATCGAAACGTTGCGTGTAATTGATTTAGCCGTGTTTAGGCACCAGATCTGAATAGCCAGATTCCCAACCTTCCTCTTTACCGTCCCCTTACATTCCCCAACAACTTAAGCTTCGCAACATACCCTGATCGGGGACTCCATAGTTCCACTGACTGCACATTTGGGAATCTATTAAAAACTATTACTAAGAATCGAAACATTGCCCGTTGCTTGAACTGGCTTTAGCCGTGTTTAGTGACCAGATCGGAATAGCCAAGTACTTCCCAATCTCCTTAATCCCCTTCTCCTTCCTTTCCGCACTTACTGCAGCCTCAGAAATCACAGTTTTTTTAACTTTGTGAAGTCTATTGACACCATGTGAAAAAATATTGTTTAAAAAAAATAAAAAACCGTGTTGATTTTATTTAATTGTATACGGCCAAGTGGTACATCGATACACGTGTACATTATTTTCTCACAGGAAAAGTAAGAATGAGTAGTAAACACAAGTATTTGTACATTGTATTTGTTTGATATATAAATTAACATTAGTTGAAGATGAATGATATTATAGCCTTCTTGTATCTTCATTCCGTACAGTTAAATACATCAGCCACCTCTGCGTATGTATTACCAACTACATGCAATCTAGGTACAAGCGAGTATCTGAAGGACTCAGTCCTGATATTATTGTTACAACTAAATATAATTTTGGATCGAGAAGTTCTCGTTAGTATATAAAAGGTAATAAGGTTCAGTAAATCAGGCTGTCTATAATACAATTGACAATTTAAAAACCAAACGTCGATTCGATCTGAAGGTTTTAATAAGTGTAGTTCTTTCATCAAGTATTTATAGTTAGTGTTTTCAACGGGTAGATTGAGTTTATAGTTAATATATTATCTGTTAAATTTGTGTTGAATTTTGTCGATGGAGTCAAAATTTGGGGACCAGATAGAAGAATTGTATTCGACTTGACTGCCAACTATACATTTGAAGAAAAACCATCTGACAGGTAAGTCAGCAATTATTTTAAGAGTTATAAATACACCCGCTTGAAAGAAGCTCTCCCAATTTCACTTCTTCCGCAGCGATACGAAACGGTAGTGGATTGTTTTTAAGATGGGTATCTTTAAAAAAATATATATTTAGTGAATACCGCACAAGAGTCCCAACTGCTCCCAACCGGAGCCAGTGAGACTATGGCATCCTCAATTGGGATATGTTGTGAGGCTGAAGGTAGTGGGGAGAGAAGGAGATGGGAAGATGAAGGTTGGGAAGTACCTGGCTATTCAGATCTGGCCACCAAACACGGCTAAAGCCATTTCAAGCAACGTTTCGATTCTGAATGGTGGTCTTTCACCAGGGCGGTACTTAGAGTATCTACCACTCTGGAACGTGCCGCAAATATACTTTTTATTATTGTATATGAATTAAGTGTGTTATGACACATGTTGATTGAATAAAAGTTATTGGCGCAGGCCGGGTTTGAACCCGCGACCTTTGGATTCGTAGTCGAGCGTCTTACCACTCGACCGTGGAGGCCGTATGCTGTTAAAAATGCAAAGTAACACGAGGCTAGGTTGATTGAAAAAAATACCACCATCCATTGTCAAATTTACCCAACCTGGACACATGTCAAAATACATACCGTAAAAATTATACTTTTGTAATGTTGTCCCCTGCTTACGGTGGCCAACATTTCGACTAACCGATAGCGCTATCTCTGGCACGTGCCTGTTACACCGCTGATAGCATTTGATGACTGGTGTTGGACAGCCAGGAATGCCTAAGCACGTCAGTTGTTAGGTGGAATGATTACAATTGAGTTTTACGTTGAAATAAATGTTGCATGGTTTTCGATGGATTTGTTTTTATAATATTCGTATACGTTTGTAGTGAAGCGGAAACTCCTTGGCTTCGAACTCAGACGCAGAGGGTTCAAAATTCAAAATGGATAAAATAAATCAATATTAGTAAACGTTTATAATATTTTCGTAGAGAGAGATCTTTATGTGGTTTGACTTATTATTTTAATTTTTTTGACCGACCGGTTTCGCTTAGCCTAAGAATCATCAGAGTATAAAATTAAACTTAATAAAATTAAATATTTCATTTTACAAAAAGCTATTTTTTAATTTTTATTAAATGTTTATTAATTTAAAATAAATAAAAATTATTATATTTAAATATTATTATCATAAAATTGATTACAGCTTGACACGGTTAACTTTGCATGTTGTAGTGTCGCTACTATGGATACAAAAAATGTAATTATTTCGAGCTATGTAAAAGTACCTACGTGTAGGTTTTATATTAGAAACCACAGTTTTATTATGATGTGATCTAATTTAGAGAAATAAATATTTAAATGAATATGATACTCACGATAATGTTTGTTGAAGATAGCGGTAGGGGAGAGTTGGGAGGTACGGTACAATTTTAGTAAACGTAGAAAATTAATAGTTCTTAGTGAAATTTGTTAGAAATAACTACAAGATTATAAGACCAAGGACGTTACAAATACATAGGCACGTTATATTAGAATATTAAGACAAAATGTAAAAGTAAATTCATTATTCAAATATCGGTCATGTATCATCATGTATGACAAAGATAGACATTCATGGAATATGTGTGTATGAGCGAAACAGATGTGAATTCTCTGGTAAGACATGTCATGTCCTTAGAGCAACAATATAGAGCGACCGTCCTAATATGAGTCAAATCGTTGACATACTCGCAAAATACAGCTCTCTCTTTATGCTCGGTTCTACAAACGTATGAGAAAAAGAGACAAACAATTGCTGTTAAAAAGATACAATTTGAGATCACTTATATCAGTCGAGCCGACAGTAAAATGTGCGTAAAAATATCATAACTTAAGTGAACCTAGTGCAAACTTAAAAAAAACGATATGGCTATATGTGCAGTTGATGGATGCTTCAACCGAAGTACAAAAGGACAAAAAAAAAACCAGTTTTCATATGTATATATCAAAGAATTCGTCTTTTTTAGTTTGATCTCAAATATTTAACATCCTAACCTACAAAACAACTAGTTACCTACAACAATATTTAATCAATCTTTGCACTATTCGTTTCAATAAAATAAACTTCCGTTTGAAATGAGTTTTAATGCATTTTTAATATGTTTTACTTAGAGAGATAAACGAGAATCTCAGATAATTTTTTAAGAACGTGAAACCCCCTTTTCGTACGGCTTCTGAATGTATCCCGGTCTCTTTCTTTCTCATGGTGCCAACGTTAAATTGTTGGCGAACAGATAAAGACGGAATAATGTTTTTCCTTACGGTTTTCTTCGCCTTCCATTGACCGGCAGTTTATAAGCCACACCTCCTTGGTCAAGCTTGGTCAAATACTTGCTTCAACATTTCGCAAAGTGAAGTCTCTATAAATTGTTACTCTAAGGTCATGTCCCATTCTGCCTGCGTTTCATTCCTCTCCGCTCTCCCCCACTCATCTAATATTTACCACAGAATATTGTAACGTAATAGCTAATGGCCAGATGAAGCGTCGATTATTTGATACCAAAGTTGTTTAATTAAAGCTTTTCAAACTAATTTAATTTAAAAATAAATAATTAAATTAAATTGACCAAGACACGTTTCCAAAAATTTTGATGCTGACAATAAATAAGAGAGTGAGAACGCATAGGCAGGAATCTGAAGCTGGAAAATCTTTATGGCGATGAGCTCTGGCGTCATGAAGTTTGCACAGGTTTTATGTGACTACCCTCTCAACTGTTTTAAGATTGCAAATTTCAATTACGTTTGTGTGTCACTGAACTTTGAAATATTCATTCGAATGTCTAAAAAAAAAACTAGACGCTTTAATGTATGTTTCTTACTTTTCGATTGTTCAATGAAATTTCGATAAAAGAGTGCGATGAAACCGGTTTGTTTATATTTAAAGAGACTTTATATATAAACAATTACGTTACAAATACATAGACACGTTATAGCCATAGAATATTAACACAAAATGTGGCAAGTAACAAACACACTTGGGTTACCAGTAAGTTCATCATTCAAATATCGGCCATGTATCATCATGTATGACAAAGATAGACATTCATAGAATGTGTGTGTATGAACGAAACAGGTGTACGATCGGACAGAATAAGATAGCACTTCGCTTACTCGCTTACACACGAAGACGTCATTATGCTGGTCAACAATGGAGATAGTTGTGTTGTCTAAAATAAAAAGTAATTTGCAGTAATTTGCGCGTACTTAGAAGTGAAATATTATTCTTTGGCTTTTAGTAGTCTCTGCAGTGTAATTGAAACACTTCCTCATCACACACGAGGGCATTTTGGCACTTATTTTGTAATTTGATTAGATATAGTAAACGGCCTTAAGCAACGTATGACATTTTAAAATTGGCTAAATCACCGAGAACACCAACTAGCGTGGTTTTCGCTTACCACTTTGAGAGCGCTACAATGAGTCTATATATTTGTAATTTATTTATTTACGCCTGTTAAAGGCTTTTATACAAATGTTATTTAAAAAAAAAAACAAAAACCTCATTAGTGCAAAAAATATTGTAAAATAAAAATAAAAAAAGAGTATTGAATAGCAGATACTAAATATTGTAGATGAAAATAACTAATAATATTTAATAAATAACAAATTAAAAAAAAAAATGTAAAAGAAAAGAAAAGCTCTGCCAGATGACAACAACTGTCCTAAATTAGACTTACAGTTTGATATTGACGTGTTAAATATATCAGCGACATCGGAGTATGTGTTTCCCAGCTGTTGCATTCGTCGCATAGGCGTGTTGAATTGCGAGGTTGAAGCAGTATTGCTACAATAGTACGGTAGGTACCGCCTTGTAACCGTCTTGCTAGGAACATGAAATGAAATCAAATTTAATAGTTCAGAGTTGTCAATCATTCAATTTTTAATTTCGTTTAAGCAAATCAAGTCTGTAATTATTCTCTGTTTAGATTCTCAATAAATTAAGGTAACAAAGAAGATAATCATAATTGATAGATTCCCTTAATATGCCCATTCTGAAGTTAATGAATCTTAAGAATTTATTTTGAACTCATTTCACTGTATTCAAGCGCATTTCTGTATTGTAGATTCGTTGAAGATAAATTAATTTATATTAAAATATACGTGGTTTGTTTGACAACCACATTGCATGTTAGCTGGAAAGAGTAATATTTCAAAGCTGCCGGACAGCGACGTTTGCCACAAGCCTCAATATGGATTACACTGATAATGTACACACATTCTTCTCGGTAATCCGAGACGTTAAAACATCTTACATCTTCCATTGAACACTGAATACATCATCTGTGGCGTTAGGACTGGCATATTCATCATAACTCATAACTCTTTTTAGTTTTATGTTTTAGGGTGAATACCGCACAAGAGTCCCAACTGCTCCCAACCGTTTGAAGCCAGAGTGTCGATGGCATCCCCAATTGGGGTATGTTGCGAGGCTGGAGGTAGTGGAGAGGGGAAGGAGATGGGGAAGAGGAAAGTAAGTAAGTACCCGACTATTTAGATCTGGTCACAAAGCACGGCTAAAGTCACGTCAAGCAAGGTTTCGATTCTGAATTGTGGTCTTTCTCCAGAGCGAAACTGGAGTATCTACCACTCTGGAACGTGCCGCAAATATAACATATATAATAAATAAATGTGAAATAACATAAAATAATCTATAATGTTTGCGGTACGTTCCAGAGTGGTAGATACTCCAAGTATCGCCCTGGTGAAAGACCACCATCCAGAAAGGAAACGTGGCTTGAAATGGCTTAAGCCGTGTTTGGTGACCAGATCTGAATAGCCAGGTATTTACCAACCTTTCTCTTACCCATATCCTTCCCCTTCCCACTACCTCCAGCCTCACAACATACCCCAATTGAGGGTGCCATAGTCTCGCTGGCTCTAGACGGTTGGGAGCAGTTAAGACTCTTGTGCGGTATTCATAAAAAAACTAACTAACTAACCACTACGCCGTTTCCCCGTAGGGGTAGGCAGAGATAACAGACCGCCATATAACTCTGTCTTGGCACACACTCCTTGCTTCATTTACATTCATACATCGTCTCATACATACTCTTCTGTTATTTTGACTCTTCACATGACTTGATTCAAGTATTTGATTTACTTGATCGTGTCTTTCTCGGGCGTCCTCGACTTCTTCTTCCATTTTTAGTTTGTGTATTTAGGAAGTATGTTTACGAGAGACGGAAAGGCTGATAAGGATATTGAAAGAAGGGTGAATGCAGGAAACTCCATTAATGGAGGACTGAACGCTGTTGGCGCAAATAAGAAATGGTCCAAAGAAGCGAAGCTAGCAGTCCACAATGGAGTGCTTATACCAACCCTGATGTATGGCAGCGAGGCATGGAACTGGTAGAGTTAGGACGAAAGTAGACTGAATGCTGTGGAAATGAGATCTTTGAGACGTATGTGCGTAAAACCATGTATGACCGTATTATAAATGTGAATATCCGGAAAGAATGCAAGGCTGATGTTAGCGTAATAAATAGGTTCAAGAAAGGGACGCTTAGATGGTTTGGGCATGTAAAGCCTTGAAGTAACAATATAAGGAGGGAGAGCTAATTATTTTTACCCAACCTACACAAACTTGCGATAAATCACTTTCTCCGGGTTTTTACGTCGTACACCATGAGAGAGAAAGAGACAACAAATTTCTTAAGCTCCTGGTTCACCGCGGGACTCCACCAACATTTTTTATAATGCCACTAAACTTGACACAACTAAACGGATTTTTAGGTTAGATGCTGTATTTTTGTTGATAAAAATGCTGTGAAAAAGTGGCTATACGAATAAACAAAAACATTGTGTCGATATGTGATATGAATGGATGTATAAATACCGTAGCCTTAGTCTTAGCCACGCCCAGGTGCGCCGAGTCAGGTTAAAATCATCAAAAACAAGTCAAAAACTGATTTCACTGCCTTAGATAGATACTACTCTATGTACTTTAAGGTTTAAACACTGGGTTACTAACATTCTGGACGATGCTAAACGCTCTTTGTATAAATTAGAAGGAGAAGAATTCATGCGAATAACAGACAAGCGTCAAAATAAACACTCTTTCGTCTATCCATGCAGACATGATTCATAACTACTATACTGCTGCCCTTGTACATATCGCAAATATGTCCCACTGTTGAATTTGGCAGCCACCTCTGGTCTGGATCCCCTAAATACCTGAAAAAAACCCTTGACTCTTTGCAGAAATAGACGTTTCGTTTGATAGATTATCCTATCTTAACAAACGGATTGCAATCTTTGGAGTGCTGTCCTTGTTTTACAGGTATTTCAATGGAAGGTGCTCCGAGGAACTTGCGTCATTGATCCCTTCGGCACCGGGGTATAGTCGGGAAACTCGCAAAACGCGCGCCCAACATTTGTACACGATTGACATTTAATACATGAGGACGGGTCGCTTTTACGACTCGTTCTTATGTTCAACAGGTCAGTACAGGTCATGTACTCTAAGTGTAGAGCGAATGAACAAAGTAATATATGATGCGGTACTCATTATAAAACAAAAAATCATTTCGAATATTACGTGGCATAATAACGTAATGTTATTTTATTGACGCTGTGCGTAACAAAATCTTGTTTTGAAATAATTATTTTCACTACGGTTGGAGCACGCGACACATCGCGTAAGGCGAGCCGAGATGGCCGATCGAATTTCACAAAACACGTCTAAAGCCACTAGGGGCTAATAACCCGCGCTATAAAAATGTATTTCTTTCATAAATACTTGTCGAAACCTTATATGCGATAAATATTTATCGATTTTCGTTACAGGAGGGTTTCTAGGCGTGGCAAAGTAGGGGAGACCGGGGCTAGTTGAACCACTTTTTACTTAATGATTTAAAAATACTAATTAAGGCCCAATAACGTCACAAACATGCACTGTTTTATTTCATAAATACTTGTTGAAACCTTATATGCGATAAATATTTATCGATTTGCGTTACAGGAGGGTTTTTAGGCGTGGAAAAGTAGGGGAGACCGGGGCTAGTGTACCCACTTTTTGCTTAGTGATTTAAAAAAAAAAAACCTCAGTACGTCACAACCATGCACTATTTTCTTCCATAAATGCTTGCCTATACCTTATATGCGATAATTTTTTTACCGATTTTCGTTACAAGAGGGTTTTTAGGCGTGGAAAAGTAGGGGAGACCGGGGCTAGTTTACCCACTTTTCACTAAATTATTGAAAAATAATAATCAAGGCCCATTACGTCACAAACATGCGCTGTTTTTTTTCATAAATACTTGTCGAAACCTTATATGCGATAAATACTTATCGATTTTCGTTACAGTAGGGTTTTTAGGCGTAGAAAAGTAGGGGAGACCGGGGCTAGTGGAACCACTTTTTACTTAATGATTTAAAAAATATCGATTAAGGCTCAGAACCATAAACTGTTAATCTAATAATGTAACAAACATATTTTTGATTAAGTGATCATACGCCAAAACAGTTAAAATATTCACCTATAAGGAAACAATATTGTTTACATAAAACCCTTCCCGTTGAGACAACCGACCCCGTGTGTGTGGCTATTCGACTCATTGTACTGGGTTATCTAATTAATTACAAAACAAAAAAGATAATGTTAGATAAATCTAGTAAAAATTACAAAAACATGTGTTTTGTGTTTGGATTATTTATTCAAAAATATTGGTTAACCGGTTAGTAACGCTGAGTGGACAAACGCATAAGATTCCCACCCGGGCGTCGTGGGTTCAATTCCTGTGCTAGCTAGGTCCTCCACCACTCCACAGGCTAAATCTTCCATTTATTATGATGGCAGATGGAGATTTTCAAATATTGTCGGGGCATTCGTAACCCGGGAATGTTAGTCTTATTTTTTAAGGAAAAAAAAAATTGAGAAAAAAAAGTGGTTCACCGAACCAAAATATTGATTATTATATATAAGAAAATGTATCAGCACGTGTGCTGCGATCCAAAGGAACACACGTTCTAATCCCCTACGGACCCATTACAAACGGGAAAGACTCAGAAGGCTCTCTTTCGAGAATAAGACAGATATCATCGATGATGCCGGTCGGTAGCTGAGTGGACAAACGCGTCGGATTCCCACTCCATCATTGCACAAGCAACATCTTCCGCTTCTTATGATGGCGGTAGGAGTTTTTCAAATATTGTCAGGTTATTCGTAACCCAGGAATATTTGTCTTTCTTTTTTTTTAATAAAAAAGATGAGTCTATTAACCCTGGTCTCCCCTACTTATTACCTATTTACTTGTGGCCGGTTTAAGAGACCGACCGAAACTTTTGCTTCGGTCATGTTATGTTGTGAGGAAGTCTTTTCGGTCGATCTCCACTCGGTATTGCTAACTAACTAACTAACTAACTACCTAATCATCACGCCGTTTTCCCGCTGGGGTAGGCAGATAGGACGGCCCGCCATACAACTCTGTCTCGGCACACACTCCTTGCTTCATTAACATTCATACATCGTCTCAAACACAATTGTTATTCTGACTCTTGACATGGCCCGATTCGAGTATTTGATTCACTTGATTGTGCCGTGTTATCATCCTCGGGCGTCCCCGACTTCTTCTTCCATTAAATTTCGCATTGTTTCGTATTTTCACACTCCTTTCTTTGTTCGTTCACTCCACATACCCAAACTATCTAAGCGTCCCTTTCTTGATCCTATTCATAACGCTCACATCAACCTTGCATTCTTTCCGGATATCCACATTTTTAACAAGGTTTTAGCACATACGCCTCAGGGATTTCATTTCCACAGCATTCAGTCTACTTTCAACCTTCCTCTGCCAGTTCCATGCCTCACTGTCATTCATCTGGGTTGGTATAAGCACTCCACTGTGGACTGCTAGCTTCGATTCTTTGGACATTTTTTTAATTTGCGCCAACAGCCTTCAGTCCTCTATTATTGAACACATCTTGTTAATTGTTTACCCGGGCATTTTTAGAAAAGTGTGAGAGTTTTAGAAAACCGAGTATTTAGAAGAAAATTCTTTGGTGTGTAAAATCTTCTACTTAGAAACCTTTTTCGAATTTTCTTTTACTGCATAATGTGTAAAATTAACTTCTTTAATTTTTTATCGCAGTAATATGTAATATTTGTCCTTCAGCTTCCCAAAATAAAATAAAACATACTTTTTGGCGTTTTTTTGCATAAATCTAAACAGCCGGCTGGTGTCAAGTGGCAATTTAAACCTTGTTGTCACCAGCGTAAGGAGTGCCTGATTTCGATTTCGTTTGAGTTCTTTCGATTGGGTCGCCTTGAGCCGCTTTCAAACGGGGGAAGGGCGAATTTGGAGTTGAGGGTTAGAAGTGCCTGGCTATTCAGACATTGTCATTTTTAACAACGTTTTGAATCTGAATTGCGATTTCTCACCTTGGCGATATTGAGAGTAATTTCCATCGAGAAACCTAAAAAAATCTATCTTAACACAACCCAACGTAATCTTAGTAACAATGTTTCAAACTAACCTAACTTTATCAAACCTAGTTCAACCGAACCTAACCATAATAAACATAACCTAATGAAATGAAATAATAACTTTGTACAAAATTAGGGATTTTATTTTAATTTTTATGACTGACTAGAGCTTTTGAATTAAGATTTGTACAGCGCCCTTGAGGGGATTTTTCACAAAAAATGCGCTGTTTCTACTCTCGTGGTACGAGAACGTATGGAAGCAGAAAAACACTTAAACTTCTTCTTCTTTATTTCATTTGAACATTTTTATCGGAAGATTTTTTAAAGTACAACAGTTGAACCTTCAACTGACGACATTCAAGAACCGCACGGCAAGGCGCTCTGAATGGGACTGCTAACTGACGATATTCAAGAACCGCACGCCATGGCGATCTGAACAGGACTGCCCCAGATTAAATAATGGTCAACTCAAAGATCATACTCTAACATGCGGTATGGAACAAAGCATGTTTAAAAGGATCTTAAAAATCGATCTAAAGATATTGTAAACAATACAATTCAAAGGACAGAAACACATTAAAGAAAGCAATTAAGAAATGCCCAAGGACCTTGGTCTGGAGGGTAGGTTACAGGGGATAAGCCCCCACATGGGCGCAACTGCATGGCCCATTACAGCTATCATAATGAATTCACTACATTATCTCATAGATATAATGAAAATTAATCAGATTTGCTTAATCCTAAAACATAAATCACACTATAATACAAATGTAAACATAAACATATAAAATGACGATTTGCAGTAAGCGATAAGACATTCCTTCATAAAATACCAGGCTAGTACTAGAGATACCTTATTTAATTTCACTGGAATCTGCCCTTGATTGTAAAATGGTAGATGATATATTTTTCATGTAGTAACGTCGCATTTGGGAACGAACAGGCGCTTTATGAGTTATCCAAATATAATAACGTTAATGAATTAAAAACAAACTTGCTGTCGACTTAACCACTCGACCACGGAGGCTGTCGTAATTCGGCGACGGTAAAAACTGAATAATATTCTTGTTCTCTCTGCCTACCCCGGGGGTGGCTTACTTAAGGTTTATCTCGATCTCTAAGACGGCACGTCGGGGTTATATTTTCAAATCACCAATAACTCCGCTTAAGTTTAGCAAGGGAGTTGGGAGAGAGTGGGAGGAGGGAGGGAGGGATTTAAAATCCGTGCCCTCGGAGGCATGTTTAGTGAGAGGGCTGGTTTACCAATTGAAGTTTAGTATTGATAGTGAAAATCAGTTCGAATTTAGTTCTAAGACAAGTTGAATATAATTCATCTATTTGGTCTCCTGACTTAAGAAACTTTTTATTTTAATTCCCTGTTTCATGGTAACTATGTACTTTAACCATCTAAATTTCAAGATCAACATAATAAAAGTAATGCCATTTATTCAATCGACTATTTTGTATACCATAACCAACGCGGAAGATACTTTAAGAATCACCCTGGCAAAATAACACCTTTAATTTTTAGATCTATTTTTTTAATGTAATTTTCTCACTAAAGGCTCCAACTGACGGCCCAACTGAATCCAAAGGTCGTGGGTTCAAACCCAGCGTGCGCCAATAACTTTTATTTAATTGATATGTATCATAACGCATTTAATTCGTATAAAAAAAAATAAAATAAGTATATTTGCGGCACGTTCCAGAGTGGTAGATACTCTAAGTATCTCTCTGGTGAAAGACCACCATTCATGATCGAAACGTTGCTTGAAATGGCTTTAGCCGTGTTTGGTGACCTGATCAAAAATAGCCAGATACTTCCCAACCTTCCTCTTCCCAATTTCCTTCCCCTCTCCACTACCTTCAGCCTCACAACATACCCTATTTGGGGATACCATAGTCTCACTGGCTCTAGACAGTTGGGAAGCAGTTGAGACTCTTGTGTGGTTACAAATATTAAAAAAAAACTGTCTGGAGTCAGTGGAACTATGGCATCCCCACTTTGAAATATGTTGTGAAGCTGAAAGTAGTGAGAAAGGGGAAGGAGATAGGGAGGAAAAAGGTTGGGAACTTTCTAGCTATTCAAATGTGGTCACTAAACAAGATTAAAGCCATTTCAAGCAAGGTTTTTACTATACTAAAGATATTTTAAAATGAATACTATCTACCTTGAAATGGCTTTAGCCGTATTTGGGGACCAGATTTTAATACCCAGGTACTTCCTAACCTTCCTCTTCCCCATCTCCGTCCCCTCCTTACTATCTTCAGCCTCACAACATACCCAAATCGGGGATGCCATAGTCTCACTGGCTCCAGACGGTTAGGAGCAGTTGGGACTCTTGGGCGGTATTAGCTATTAAACAATTATCTATTGGAATACATATCGTCGTTGTAAAGGCAAAAGGGCTTAAGCGACACTTGAAAAAAATACTCAAATATGCAGTTTTGTCAGTTTTATTTTCTGCATCCAATTATCTGACTCTCGTTTGATTCTGAAGACTTTTGTGGCCCTTTAGCCATCTCAAATATATTTACCATTTGGAAGAAGGCTTGACTCAAGCGACACAAGTTTGGGACGTTTTTTACCTAACCTATACACACTTGCTATAAATCACTTTCTCCGGGTTTTTACGTCGTACACCATGAGAAGGAAAGAGAACGAATATAATACTCCGCTTCTACGTACTTTCACGATGATCTTGGGCTCCGGGGTCACCGTGGGACTCCGCCCATATTTTTTACTACGCCACTAAACTTGACACAACTAAACGGTTTTTTAGGTTAGATTCTATATTTTTGTTGATATCAATACTGTGAAAAAGTGGTTAAAGGAATAAACAAAAAATTATGTCGATATGTGATGTGAATGGATGTATAAATACCCTAGCCTTGGTCTTAGCCACGCCCAGGTCCGCCGAGTCAGGTAAAAATCATCGAAAACTGACTACACCGTCTTGGATTGATACAACCTTAGAGTACATAGAGTAGTATCTATCCAAGGCAGTGAAGTCAGTTTTGGACTTGTTTTTGATGATTTTAACATGACTCGGCGCAGTTGGGCGTGGCTAAGACTAAGGCTACGGTATTTATACATCCATTCATATCACATATCGACATAATGTTTTTTTGTATTCGTATAGCCACTTTTTCACAGTATTTTTATCAGCAAAAATATAGCATTTAACCTAAAAAACCGTTTTGTTGTGTCAAGTTTAGTGGCATAATAAAAAATGTGGGCGGAGTCCCGCCAGTGTTACTTCAAGGAACCAGCACCTTAAGATCATTATGACAGTATATAGAAGCGGGCCACGAAATTTGCTCTCTTTTTCTTTCATGGTGTACGACGTAGAAGCCCGGAGAAAGTGATTTATCGCAAGTTTGTGTAGGTTGGGTAAAAATAATTAGCTCTCCCTCCAAATATTGTTACTTCAAGGATACAACTCTATATACGAGTAAATAGTACAGTAATATTTATTAAATAATATTACCTACAAGCCTCCATCGAAATACGGGTAAGAATTGCTATCTGTATAAGTCAAAAAGATATCTCGGAAGGAGGCGAACTTAGGCCGTGATTTGTGGACGAGACGTCCCGGGAGGAAATTGACTTGTCCCCTTTTCACGTAATAACGTCCAGTAATATTATTTGTACCGTTGGAGGAAAACCTATTTCCGCCGTGATGGACTGACCGACATACGGACAGACGTACGTAAAAAACATTCCGGGAAATTACTGTCCATTTGTGGACTAACTAACTACGTTACTACTCTACGCCGTTTCTCCGCAGGGGTAGGCAGAGAGGACGGGCCGCCATATAACTCTGTCTTGGTGCCTTGGAGTAACAATGTATGGAGGGAGAGATAATTTTTTTATCCAACCTACACAAACTTGCGATAAATCACTTTCTCCGGGATTTCGCGTCGCACACCACGAGAGAGAAAGAGACAACAAATTTCCTAGACCGCTTCTATATACTGTAAGGATGATCTTAAGGTCCTGGTTCACCGTGGGACTCCGCCCACATTTTTCATTATGCCACTAAACTTGACACAACTAAACAGTTTTTTAGGTTATATGCTATATTTTTGTGTTTAAAAAAATACTGTGAAAAAGTGGCCATACGAAAAAAGAAAAACATTATGTCAATATGTGAAATGAATGCATGTATAAATACCGTAGCCTTAGTCTTAGCCACGCCCAGGTGCGCCGAGTCAGGTTAAAATCATCAAAAACAAGTCAAAAACTGACTTCACTGCCTTGGATAGATACTACTCTACCAACTCTATGCTTGGTGCCTTGGAATAACAATGAATGGAGAGAGAGCTAATTATTTTTACCCAACCTATACAAACTTGCGATAAATCACTTTCTCCGGGTTTTTACGTCGTACACCACGAGAGAGAAAGAGACAGCAAAAATAACACACCGCTTTTATGTACTGTAAGGATGATCTTGGTCTCCCGCCTCTCCGTGGACTCCGCCCACATTTTTTATCGTGCCACTTAACTTGATACAACTAAACGGTTTTTTAGGTTAGACGCTGTATTTTTGTTGATATAAATACTGCGAAAAAGTGGTTGTACGAATAAACAAAAACATTATGTCGACTTGTGCTATGAATGGATGTATAAATACCCTAGCCCGTTCTCCCGCGTCTCCGGGGACTCCACCCACATGTTTTATTATGCGACTCAACTGAACATAACTTAACCTTTATTTAGGTCATATGCTTTATTTTAGTTGATAGCAAAAAAGTGGTTCTACAAATAAAAAATAAAAAAATATTACGACATGTGCTATGAATGGATGTATAAATACCCTTTGCCTTGTCCTAGCCACGCCCAGGTCTAGCCGAGTCCGGCAAACCTCGTATAAACTGACTACAGCTCTCTCTACAGCGCTCTCTCTTGTATATTATTGATCTGAGGTCATAACACATTTAATTCATATAAAATAATATGTAGAAAATTTGCAGCACTTTCAGAGTGGTAGGTACTCCAAGTATCGCCCTGGTGAAAGACCACCATTCAGAATCGAAACGTTGCTTGAAATGGCTTTAGCCGTGTTAGGTGACCAGATCTGAATAGCCAGGTACTTCTCAACCTAACTCCTTCCCATCTCCTTCTCTTCTTCACTACTTTCAGCCTCACAACATACCCCACAGAGATGCTATATTCCCACAGGCTCAAGACGGCCTCCATGGTCGAGTGGTAAGACGCTCGACTACGAATCCAAAGGTCGCGGGTTCAAACCCGGCGTGCGCTAATAGCTTTTATTTAATTAAAATGTGTCATAACACATTTAATTCATATAAAAATAATAAAAAGTATATTTGCGGCACGTTCCAGAGTGGTAGATACTCTAAGTATCGCCCTGGTGAAAGACCACCATTCAGAATCGAAAAGTTGCTTGAAACGGCCCTAGCCGTGTTAGGTGACCAGATCTGAAGAACCAGGTACTTCCCAACCTTATTCGTTCTCATCTCCTTCTCTTCCTCACTAATTTCAGCCTCACAACATACCCCACAGGTATGCTATATTCCCACTGTCTCAAGACAGTTCGGACTCTTAAAATAAAATTGTAAAATACGAAATTATTGTAGAGATGGTCGACATCAGAATTGGGTGTACCTGCAGTTCCGGTCACCGGCGACCGGCGAGGAACCGCTATTTATCCAGTTCTTTTTGGAACCGGTTTCTGGTGCCAGAAAAGTTCCATGAAGGAGATTTTTATATTCAAATCGATAAGTACTAGCAAATCGACTAAAGTTCCTCCCAACAAAAATACTAGCAAATCAACAAAAAAAAAAACGGCTCCTCGGACAAATGATATCGATTTTCACTTTTGAAAAAAAAAAGGAACTGGTTCCTCACAGAAATAATATCGACGGTTCTGGAACCAAGTTCTGGTTCCAAGCCAGTCACTGGTGACTGGCTTGGAACCGGTTCCTTTTACCCGGCACAGGAATATCGACCATCTCTACATTATTACTAAATTTGTGAATTTCGCGATTCGCGCTAAATTCCGAAAATCTTAAATTCGCGTTAAATGAGAGATTAGTGGATCCACGACGCTTTATTCTGGCGACATCCGCGGTATCGTCACCCGTCGGAGTAAAAACTGGGTATTCAAATTAGGTTCGTACTGATAACATCGCTTTAAGTTAACTCCGGTGATTTTAAAAGATGTGATTCCAGATCTGAGGCGTCTTATGGCATTTTGAATTTTAAATTATATCCACTTTAAAGGCAGAAGTTGTACAACTTCGCCGTATAATTGAACAAGCATTTTATGATCGCCGAGATATGACGACCGTCGCGGCGCAGCGGTGAAATGCCTGACTCACGCCCAGAAGAAACGAATTTAAATAAAATAATATTTTCAAAAATTCATTTACACATCGTGTCAAACGTATTGTGAGTCTAATACAGGGTTATAATACTGCTCAAAACTTCAATGGCATCCCTAATTTATTTATTTATTTATAAATTAACGGACTAAATTTCAATTACAAAAAATACATATAAAACACGAAATAGAAAAAAGAGCAACAGAGAAAGAATAGCACATACATAAAAATAAATGAAGCGATGACAAAAATAAGGCAAAATAAACACAAGAGAGAACATTCAAGCCATGGTCTAGTCAAACTTTTGGTAGAGTCGTAAAGCATGACAAAAATCATTTAGACTGCTACCAAAAATTTCAAGACCATGGCTTGAGTTGACAAGTCTCGACATTCTGGACATCGGAGAATTATACCCATAATTAGTATTATGATGATTGAGTATGTTGTGAGGTTGAAGGTAGTGAGGAAGGGAAGGAGATGAGAAAGAGGAAGGTTTGAGATTATCTGGCCATTCAGACATGGTCAACAAATACGATTAAAGCCATCACAAGAGACTCTTAGATTTTGAATGGTGGTCTTTCACCTGGGCGATACTTAGAGTATCTAGCACTCTGGAACGTGCCGCAAATATGCTGTATATTATTTTATACGAATTTAATGTGTTATGACACATATTAATTACATAAACGTTAGTGGCGACTGCCTGGATTTGAACCCGCAACCTCTGGATTCGTAGTGGAGCGTCTTACCACTCGACCACGGAGGCCGTCAAAGGGGAGGGCATTCTCAGTATCGCCTTGGTGATAGACCAACGTTTAGAATGGAAAATTGCCTGATATGGCTTTAGCTATGTTTTATGTAAGATCAGAATTGGAAGCTCTTATGTGGCATAGAGAATGAATCACCACACACCCCTTGTTTCATTCACATTTATTTGTAACCTCGCGTAATAACATACCCTTCTGTTATATTTCATAACTCCCGATATGACACATATATTTGATTATTTTGATCATGCCATATGTTCTTCGGGCGTCACCGACTTCTTTTTCCATTCACTATAGGCGCGTCATACCGTCACCGCCAAAATTATTATTTATCTCTGTTATTCTGACTCTTCACGTGGCCCGATTTAAGTATTTGATTCGCTCGATCGTGCCGTGTCTTCCTCGGGCGTACCCGACTTCTTCTTCCATTCGCAGCCTTAATAACGATATGTTTTACCACACTTACGCCTCGGGGATCTCAACTCCTAGTTCTGCCTTTCTCCGAAACGTTTCATAAATCACAGTTTACTCGGCTTACGGCCGAATAAGACGAGATAATTGCTCTATTATATCATGCGAGGTGGGTAGGCAGTGAGCGCTATAAATATCCGTCTCGACAATGGCCCGATGCGCACAAAGAATACGCTCTGATAGCTAATGCGCCGTAAATCCCAAATCTTCGTACCCATAATGTATTAATGTGAAAGGGCGATGCCACCAGTATTGAGTAGGTACTATTCAATATAAAAAAGTGCTCTAATCTCCGAGTAAGAATATATATGGAGAGAGAGCTATTAATTTTCACCCAACCTATACAGATTGTCGATTTTTTACGTTGTACACCATGGTAGAGAAAGAGACAAGAAAAGTCGTCACATAATATTTCAGCACTTTTAAGTATGTAAGGATTTTTTTTTTTTTACATGAATATCGCACACGAGTCTCAACTGCTCCCAACCGTCTAGAGCCAGTGAGACTATAACATCTCCGATAATAATAATATTTTAATATATTTGGATAAGCGCCGTTTTTGTGAAAAATCACCTCAAGGGGTATGGTGTGAGACTAAAGTTAGTGGGGAGGAGAAGGAGATGAGAAAGGGAAAGGTTGGGAAGTACCTGGCTATTCAGATCTGGTCACCAAACACGGCTAAAGCCATTTCAAACAACGTTTCAACTCTGAATGGTGGTCTTTCACCATGGCGATACTTAGAGTGGAACGTGCCGCAAATTCACTTTATTTTTTTAAAATTTATTTCAATTAAATGTGTCATGACACATATTAATTAAATAAATTTTATTTGCGCACGCCGGGTTTGAACCCGCGACCTTTGGATTCTTAGTCGAGCGTCTTACCACTCGACAACGTCCGCGCTTACTTCACATTATCGATTCGCATAACCTACGTCAACGGATTTTGATGTTATTTTCTGTATTTTTGTTGATTAAAAAACTTGCAGTGGTTATACAAATAAATCAAACATGATGGTGATATGTGCTATGCGTGAATGTTCAAATAAGACCAAACAAAAATAATAAAACATCACTTTTCGGAGGTATTTCAACAATGCGAAAGCGATTGGAAGAAGAAGTCAGGGACGCCCGAGGAAGACAATTGTTTATATGAATTAATTTGTTTCATCTGAATTTTTATACCCTTAGCTCCTAGTAAATTGTTTTTTAATCTGTTGATGTACACATACACTGTCATACCCATATCATTGTTAGTTAGTAATACTAGCATAATTAATTTAGCATGAAGCGCACTTGAGGTGAAATATCACAAAACTGCGCTATATAAGTTCACTGTTATTATTATTATTAACACGGCACGATCGAGTGAATCAAATACTTGAATCGGGTCATGTGAAGAGTCAAAATAACAGAAGAGTATGTATGAATGTAAATGAAGCAAGGAGTGTGTGCCAAGACGGAGTTGTATGGCGGTCTGTCCTCTCTGCCTACCCCTGCAAAGAAACGGCGTGCTGGTTAGTTAGTTAGTCACATTTTTCACACAGATTTTAGCACCACTACGGCCGAGGTATCATTATCGATTCTTCATTAAACCCGACTATTAAACTATCACACCCACAGCGATAACCGGTGCACCCGGCCCGCGAACAACTTATCCATAACCGGTATTCAACCAAGGGTCAAGCAGTGGACGCCGTGGCGATACTAAACAAATCGACTCCAATCTGGTTAGGTAAGTCCATCACTCCTTTTTACCACTCTACGGAAATAGCGCGAGGCGAGCAAAACGAAATATTCGTTAAATTAATTCAGTAAGAAAACACAGCGCTAGAGCTCGGGCGAAACCGGGTTGGTAGCAACTCCAGAGGAATAATATACAGAAGGGATTGTTGTACGAAACAGTATAGTCAGAATTGTTGATTTCTTCCTGACTCGGGCGTGGCTAGGGTTTTTATGGACACACTTTTTACATCCATTCATAGCACATGTCGACATAATGTTGTGTTTATTTGTACAACCACTCTTTCACAGGATATAACTTTACAAACTGTTGGGTTATGTCGCATAGCAAAACGTAGTGGGCGGAGTCGCCCGTGACGCGGCAGACGGAAAACATGCTTACATACCTAAAAGTGGTGCGATATTATGTGACAGCTTGACTTGTCTCTTTCTCTTTCACGGTGTACGACGTAAAAACCTGTAGAATGTGGTTTTTCGCAAATTTGTGTAGGTTGGGAAAAAATATTAAGCTCTCTCCATATATATTCTTACTCCAAGGTAGCACTAATGTTCATATTTTATCGATATCAGTAGTTTAAAATATATAATAACATTTAATTTAAATAGCGCAGTTTAAGATAATTTCTTTAGCACCGTTTTTATAAAAAATTACCTTGTGTCGAAACTATTATATCTTAATCGATGAACTCTGGTGTCATGAAATTCGCAAAGATCTGTCTCCCTAGGCCTTCAAATTTTACTAGTCAAAGCAAATATTTTCGAATGGCAGAGTCATTTCCAGTTTTGAAATACAAATTAAAATCTTCAAAAATAAGACACTGACTGATGTAAGCGTGGTAAATAGGATTAAGAAAGGGACACTTAGATGGTTTTGGCATATAGAGCGGATTAACGAAGAAAAGAGTGTGAGAAGAATACGAGTATACGATGCGAAAGTAAATGCAAAATTAAGTAGGGGACGCCCGAGGAAGACAACACAGCACGATCAAGTAAAGCAATGAAGAGTATGTATGAGACGATGTATTACGTAGGCAGTCTGGAGTGAGTGAGACTATGGCGTCCCCAATCGGGGTGTGTTGTGAGGCTAAAGGTAGTGAAGAGGGGAAGGAGATGAGGAAGGGGAATGGTGGGAAGTACCTGGCTATTCAGATCTGGTCACCAAACACGGCTACAGCGATGTCAAGCAACGTTTCGATTTTGAATGTTGGTCTCCCACCAGGGCGATACTTGGAGTATCTACCACTCTGGAACGTGCCAAAAATTTACTATCTATGAATGTGAATGAAGCAAGGGGTTTTTGAAAAAACAGAGTTTTTTTAAATTTTGTTTATATGAATACCGCACAAGAGTCTCATCTGCTCTCAACTGTCTAGAGCCAGTGAGACTATGCCATCCCCAAATAGGGTATGTTGTGAGGTTAAAGGTAGTGGGGAGGGCAAGAAGATTAGGAAGAGGAAGGTTGGGAAGCACCTGGCTATTCAGATCTGGTCACCAAACACGGCTAAAGCTATTTCAAATAACGTTTCGATTCTGAATGGTGGTCTTTCTACGGGGCGGTACTAAGAGTATCTACCACTCGAAAATTTACAATGTATGAATGTGAATGAAGCAAGGAGTGTGTGGCGAGACAGAGTTGTGAGGCAGTTTATCATCTCTGCCTACAAGTGCGAGAAAACGGCGCGATGGTTAGTCAGTCAGTTAATGTGAGGCGTGCGCTCATCTCACTGGACCACTTTGGAGCGTCTCGCAGCATCCAGGTATGTCTCATCCGGCCGCTCTCGCCTCCGCTCCCATTGGCTGCCGGCTCGCGCCACCTGCCCTAACCACTACCTCGTCCACTCCCTCCTCTGATTCCGCCTCACACACTTGCGCAATCGGCTGCGCGGATACAACAAACACGTCGGGAGGCTTCAGGGCTGTCGCAGGCTGTTTTGAGGCTTTCGTTTCCGTACTAAAATAATTAAAGGCATTTTTGCTACATATTTTGCCGGCCTCCATGGTCGAGTGGCAAGGCGCTCGACTACGAATCCAAAGGTGGCGGGTTCAAACCCGGCGTGCGCCAATAACTCTTATTTAATTAATGTGTGTCATAACACATTTAATTCATTTAAGATAGTAAAAAAACGTATATTTGCGGCACGTTCCAGAGTGGTAGATACTCTAAGTATCGCCCTGGTGAAAGACCACGTCGAAACGTTGCTTGAAATGGCTTTAGCCGTGTTTGGTGACCAGATCTGAATAGCCAGGTACTACCCAACCTTCCCCTTCCCAATCTCCTTCCTCTCTTCACTACCTTCAGCCTCACAACATATCCTATTTGGGGATGCCATAGTCACACTGGCTCTAGACGGTCTGGAGCAGTTGAGACTCTTGTGCGGTATTCATATAAAAAATAAATGTAAATGCTTTAATAATAATTTGACCAAATAATTAATTTAACCGATTAGTAGCTGAGTGGACAAATGCGTCGGGTTCTCACCCGGGCGTCGTGAGGTCGATTCCTCTTCTAGCTAAGTCCTCCAACATTGCACAAGCAACATCTTCCGCTTATTATGATGGCAGCAGGAAGGGACGCTTAGATGGTGTGGGCATGTACAGCGAATAGACGAATAAAGGAATGTGAAAAGAATATATGATGCGAAAGTAAATGGGAGGAGTCGGGGACGCCCGAGGAAGCCATGGCACGATCAAGTGAATCAAATACTCAAGTCGGGCCATGTGAAGAGTCAGAATAACAGAAGAGTATGAATGAGGCGATGTATGAATGTGAATGACGTAAGGAGTATGTGCAAAGATATAGTTGTGTGGCGATCCGTCCTCTCTGCCTACCCCTTCATTTATTTGTATAACCACACTTTCACAGTTTTGTTATCAACAAAAACATAGGATATAACCTCAAAAGTCGTTATGTCCCATAACAGACGGAAAAATGCTTACATTCCCAAAAGTGGTGCGATATTATGTGAAAACTTGTCTTGTCTCTTTCTCTCCCACGGTTTACGACGTAAAAACCCGTAGAAAGTGGTTTATCGTAAATTTGTATAGGTTGGGTAAAAATATTTAGCTCTCTCTCTATATGTATTCTTACAAAAAGGTTGTCGCCAACAACTGTGCCTTATGTGACGGTGAATTTACTTCGGTTCAAGTCCGACGATAATTTTACCTTCGCTGATAACCCTGTTGAAATAGAAAAAAGCTCACGGCGATAAAGCATAGAAGTAGATACCGGCTAGCTTCGCGGCTTCCTGGCTGTCGTATCCTAGTCACCTACCTGTCTGGAATTCCATATCCCAGGTGCAATGAACCAGATCGGGAGGCTATTATTATTATTTCGTATTATTTATGTGGGAGAGGTTCTATTATTGCAGCTGCGTCGGTCTGGTAGTCGGGAGGTCATGTGTTATTCAATATAATAATACTATGATTGCAGCAGTTTGATAATGGTTTCGAAGACCGAAACGACAGTTAGACAATAAGATTTGTTAAAAGCTTAGAGTATGTAGAGTGGTATCAATCCATGGCAGTGTAGTCAGTTTTTGATGATTTTTACCTGACTCGGCGGACCTGAGCGTGGCTAACACTAAGGCTAGGGTATTTATACATCCATTCATAGCACATGTCGACACAATGTTTTTGTTTATTCGTACAACCACTTTTTCGCAGTATTGATATCAACAAAAATACAGCGTCTAACCTAAAAAACCATTTAGTTGTGTCAAGTTAAGTGGCATGATAAAAAATGTGGGCGGGGTCCCCGGAGAGGTGGGAGACCAAGATCATCCTTACAGTACATAAAAGCGGTGTGTTATATTTGTTGTCTCTTTCTCTCTCATGGTGTATGACGTGAAAACCTCGAGAAAGTGATTTATCGCAAGTTTGTATAGGTTGGGTAAAAATAATTGGCTCTCTCTCCATATATTGTATATTTCTAAAGTACAATATTTGGTATATTTCCTGTAAACTCCTATGTCTCTTTCAATTCATATTATCTGTCTCTTTCTCTCTGTTCTTTTGTTAGGATTCAAATGTCATTCTATTATTTTCTCATTGTTCTGTTATTTTATTTTATATTTTGTTCTCCCTCTGTATGTATATGGTAAATAACCGCACACTTTGTTTTTTGTTTGGTTTAATTTTGTACCCTGATGATGCTTAGGCTAAGCGAAACCGGTCGGTTATGAAAAATAAATTAATATCTGTGGTCTTATACAAAGTTATTTTTTCATTTTTTTTTTATCAAACACATTCTAAAAACAATCAACTTACAAATACAATAAATGGCGGTGATTTGTTAATAATAAAAAAATATACGTTTTTATTGAAGCTACTTTCACAAATATTGCGGATCATTTTCGGTCAGACCGGTTAGTGTCCGAGTGGTCCGAAGCGTCAGGTTCGCGCTCAAGCATCACGGGTTCAATCCCTTGAATATTTTTTTGGCAGTTGCCAACTGTCTCGTGCGCCAGACACGCGTCGTCTGGACGAAGCTAATGAGATAGATACTCTCAGTATCGCCCTGGTGAAAAACCACCAATCAGAATGACTATGAATATGATTGGATATGACTGATTAGAGTATGTTGTGAGGCTGAAGAATGTGGCGAGTGCAAGGAGATGGATAGGAGGAAGGTTGGGAAGTAACTGACAATTCAGATCTGGTAACCAAACACGGCTAAAGCCATTTCAAGCAATGTTCCGATTTTGGATGGTGGTCATTCACCAGGGCGATACTAAGAGTATCTACCACTCTGCAACGTGCCGCAAATATTCTATTATATATCTATTGAAAATTAAGTAATAGATTTCTATAAGACCACAGATTTTACTTTGTATTTTGTGACAGATCGGTTTCGCTTAGCCTAAGCATCATCAGGGTACAAAATTAAACTAAACGAAAAATACATATTGTGTAGTTATATATATTCGTACATGCAGAGAGAGAACACAATAAAAAATAAAATAAAAGAAAAATGAGAAATCTATTTTTTTTTATTTTCATAAAAAATGTGAAATTACACATAATTATATGTATAAATAAAACACAAAAACTTTGTTTAAAAGTTTATATGTTTTATTTATAAATATGGCAAGCCACAAAGTAAATGCTTTTTACGAATACATAATTATATTAGTTAAATTAAATTTATTTGCGAACGCCGGGACTTGAACCCTGTAGATTCGGAGTCGAGCGCCTTAACCACTCGACCACGGACGACGTCAGTCTGATTTAGTTGATTAAGAAGCACATATAAGTATTTGATTATTTAATAGTGAATACCTCACAAGAGTCCCAACTGCTCCCAACCGTCCAGAGCCAGTGAGACTATGGCATCCCCGATTCGGGTATGTTGTGAGGCTGAAGGTAGTGAGGAGGGGACGGAGATGGGGAAGATGAAGGTTAAGAAGTACCTGGGTATTCAAATCTGGTCACCAAATACGGCTAAAGCCATTTCAAGGTAGATACTATTCAATTTAAAATATCACTAGTATGGTAGAAACGTTGCTTGAAATGGCTTTAATCGCCAGTGAGACTATGGCATCCCCAATTCGGGTATGTTGTGAGGCTGAAGGTAGTGTGGAGGGGAAGGAGATGGGATAAGTACCTGGCACACACGCCTAAAGCCATTTTAAGCAACGTTTCATTTCTGAATGGTGGTCTTTCACCAGGGCGATACTTAGAGTATCTTCCACTCTGGAACGTTCCGAAAATTCACTATATACAATTTTATTCGAATGGAATGTGTTTTGACACATTTTCATCAAATAAAAAATATTTGTGCCCGGCAGGTTTGATCGCGCGACCTTTGGATTCGTAGGCGAGCCTCTTACCACTCGACTACGCAGGCTGTCAAGTATGCTTATATTGACTGCTTTCTTTTATGTACTCAAAGGTAATTGCACCATAAACTTATCGATATATATTATTAAATTTATGACTCAGCGTCCCCGTGTAGAAATTCAGTGTCCCATTTCTTTGTCTCATGGGGAATGAACGCGGTACGAATGCCCAAGGTAAAGTCGATTCGAGGCGAGTTTAATTCATGAAACACCTGTCGTTGTAGAGCGAACCTAACACGACCAAAAAGTCACAGGTAAAAATAACATCGCGAGAGAATAACCCAGAATCTTAGAAGGACCAAAGCTATCCAGATTCAAACAGAGATAAAATTAAGGTGAATGAGCCAAACTAACTAACTGACTAACCATAGAGTTGGTAGAGTAGTATCTATCCAAGGCAGTGAAGTCACTTATTGACTTGTTTTTGATGATTTTAACCTGACTCGGCGCACCTGTATATCGACATAATGTTTTTGTTTATTCGTATAGCCACTTTTTCACAGTATTTTTATCAACAAAAATATAGCATATAACCTAAAAAACCGTTTAGTTGTGTCAAGTTTAGTGGCATAATAAAAATGTGGGCGGAGTCCCGCGGTGAACCAGGAGCTTAAGATCATCCTTACACTATATAGAAGCGGTGTATTATATTTGTTGTCTCTTTCTCTCTCATGGTGTACGACGTAAAAACCCGGAGATAGTGATTTATCGCAAGTTGGGTAAAAATAATTAGCTCTCCCTCCATATATTGTTACTTCAAGTAACTAACTAACCATCACGCCGTTTCCCCGCAGGGGTAGGCAGAGAGAACGGACCGCCATATAACTCTGTCTTGGCACACATTCCTTATTTAATTCACATTCATTTATCGTCTCATTCATTCTCTTCTGTTATTCTGACTCTTCACTAAGACCCGACTCAAGTATTTGATTCACTTGATCGTGCCATGTCTTTCTCGGGTGTCCTCGACTTCTTCTTCCATTCACATTCGCGTCAAACATTCTTTTCACACTCCTTTCATCTCAGCGTCCCTGTATTGATCCTATTCATTACGCTCACATCAGCTTTGCATTCTTTCCAGATATTCACATTTTTAATACGGTCATACGTGGTTTTACCGCACATACGTCTCAAGGATCTCATTTCCACAGCATTCAGTCTACTTTCATCCTTCCTCTGCCAGTTCTATGCCTCACTGCCATACATCAGGGTTGGTATAAGCACTCCGTTGTGGACTGCTAGCTTCGCTTCTTTGGACATTTTTTTTATTTGCGCCATTAGCGTTCAGTGCTTTTTTTTTAAGTCCCAACTGCTCCCAACCGTCTAGAGCCAGTGAGACTAAGGCATCCCCAATAGGGTATGTTGTGAGGCTGAAGGCAGTGAGGAGGGGAAGGAGATGAAGAAGGAAAAGGTTGGAAAGTACCTGGCCTTTCAGATCTGGTCACCAAACACGGCGAAAGCCATTTCAAGCAAAGTTTCAATTCTGAATGGTGGTCTTTCACCAGGGCGATACTTAGAGTATCTACCACTCTGGAATCCTCCATTAATGGAGTTGTCTGCATTCACTCTTCTTTCATTATATTATTAGAAAACAAAAAACACGTTCGTCATGAGAACAAAAACGTTTTAATTCATCTCTGCTAAAAGTGGACTCGATTCAAGGCCCTGCGGAACTCCGCGTGAATATATAAATATTGATCAAGGTTCGACAGTTGAAAAAAAAAACAGGGCAATATCTCGTGCGTGGGCGAATATGGCTATTAACATTCCTAGTCAGGCTGGGGGGCATCTGACTATTTAATATTCGCTTTATTTGTCACAAATAAATTATTTGATACGTTCATTCGGAAAGTTGGCCGCTGATCTAATTCAATTAACTTGGTGGCAAAACGATTATTTCTTGTCGTGAAAAAAGTTACTTGTGAACCGGGAATGCTTGTTTCTTGTTACATATTCGATCTTCACTTTTGTTTAAAAGTAACTAACTTTTATTTTTTACTTTTCATAGTAAATAGACGATTTCTAGAGTTGTTCTGTAAAATTATCGACACAAGCGAAGTTAGCTGTCCGCAACGGAGTGCTTATACCAACTCTGATGTATGGCAGTGAGGCGTGGAACTGGCAGAGGAAGGATGAAAGTAGACTGAATGCTGTGGAAATGAGATCCTTGAGACGTATGTGCGGTAAAACCATGTGTGACCGTATTAAAAATGTGAATATCTGGAAAGAATGCAAAGCTGATGTGAGCGTAATGAAGAGGATAAAGACAGGGACGCTGAGATGAAAGGAGGGTGAAAAGAATGTATGACGCGAATGTGAATGGAAGAAGAAGTCGAGGACACCCGAGAAAGACATGGCACGATCAAGTGAATCAAATACTTGAATCGAGTCGTGTGAAGAGTTAGAATAACAGAACGTATGTATGAGACGATGTTTGGATGTGAATGAAGCAAGGAGTGTGTGCCAAGACAGAGTTATATGGCGGTCCGTCCTCTCTGCCTACTCCTGCGGCGAAACGGCGTGGTGGTTAGTTAGTTAGCTTAGTATATTTGCGTTACGTTGCAGAGTGGTAGATACTCCAAGTATCGCCCTGGTGAAAGACCACCATTCAGAATTGAAACGTTGTTTAAAATGGCTTAAGCCGTGTTTGTGACCATATTTGAATAGTCAGGTACTTGCCAATCTTTCACTTCCCCATCTCAATCCCTCCCCACTACCTTCAGCCTCACAACATACCTTAACATAGTCTCACTGGCTCTAGACGGTTGGAAGCAGTTGGGACACTCTTGTGAGGTATTCTTTATAAAATTTAAAAAAAAAAACAAATATTCCAACCTAAGCTAAAGTTTAAAAATTAATCAAAAAATAATCGTGTATTCTAATGAAATTCACATGTTATATCACTAGTCGTCTTGAAAAGAGGCAGTGCACAGTGTTTAAAAGTTCGCACACTTTATTATTATAATGCAGTACCGGGGTTCGGAAACCCGTGCACTATAAATCATAATCTAGCGACTGCAGGCTGCAGCTCGTAGGAGCTATGTCTACTTATATTGTAGAGCTACGAGGTGTTGAGCAAAGCGGCTTAAATTCACTTTCACAAAATAAAAACAAAAATGTCAATTATTAAAACAGTACTATAATCATGATGAAAAGATTTTATTCCGATCTTAGAGTTGGTAGAGTAGTACCTATCCAAGGCAGTGAAGTCACTTTTTGACTTGTTTTTGATGATTTTAACCTGACTCGGCGCACCTGGGCGTAGCTAAGACTAAGGCTACCGTATTTATACATCTATTCATATCACATATCGACATAATGTTTTTGTTTATTCGTATAGCCACTTCTTCACAGTGTTTTTATCAACAAAACACAGCATAAAACGTAAAAAACCGTTTGGTTGTGTCAAGTTTAGTGGCATAATTAAAAATGTGGGCGGAGTCCCGCCGTGAACTTAAAATCATCCTTACAGTATATAGAAGCGGTCTGTAAAATTTGTTGTCTCTTTCTCTTTCATGGTGTACTACATAAAAAACCCGGAGAAAGTAATTTATCGCAAGTTTGTGAAGGTTGGGTAGAAATAATTAGCTCTCCCTCCATATATTGTTACTCCAAGGCATTTTCGTTTGTAACGCCACAGCATTTTATACTTACTTGCCTAGTGAGGCAGATTACGAGAGTACAAAAGTAATAACTATATACAAAAATACAAAAACTAAGTTTTATATGTATTGCAAATCCGGATAATGGTCTTTAAATCTATTTAATTAATGTTTCTGTAATATATTTATATTATTATAATCAATGACGTTACGTATATTGTAGACACGTTGTAGCGCTCGCAAAGTGGCAAGCAATAACCTCGCTAGTTGGTGTGATCGGTGTTTAAGCCGATTTAGTACTAAACGGTCACGCGTCGCTTGAGGTCGTTTCAAGCAAGTATGGAACGCGGTCCGAACTTCGGATCTGTTTCGTTCATACACATATATTCTATGAATGTCTATCTTTGTCATACATGACCGATATTTGAATGATGAATTTACTGGTAACGTGTGTGTTTTGCTTGCCAAATTTTGTGCTAATATTCTAAGGCGTATAACGTGTCTATGTATATAACGTCATTGATTATTATGGAATATTTGGTTTTTTTGTATACGTCTTGTATCACACTTGCGTCGTATATTCTTTTCACACTCCTTTCTTCGTTCATTCGCTCTACATGCCCATACCATTAGAGCGTCCCTTTCTTAATTCTATTCAGTACGCTTGCATCAGCTTTGCGTTATTTCCAGATATCCACATTTTCAAGACGGTCATACATGGTTTTACCACACATTCTCCTCAGGGATCTAATTTCGACAGCATTCAGTCTACTTTCATCCTCCCTCTGCCAGTTCCGTGTCTCACTGCCATACAGCAGGGTTAGTATTAGCACTTCATTGTTGAAAACTCTTGACATGGCCTGATTCAAGTATTTGATTCGCTTGATTATACCATGTCTTCCTCGAGCGTCTCCGACTTATTCTTCCATTCACTTTCCCGTCATGTATTCTCTTCACACTCCTTTCTTCGTTCATCCGCTATACATGCCCCAATCATCTAAGCTTCCCTTTCTTAATCCTATTCACTACGCTCACATCAGCCTTTCATTATTTCCGGATATCCACATTTTTAACATGGTCACACACGGTTTTAACACACATACGCCTCAAGGATTTCATTTCTACAGCTTTCAGGCTACTTTCATGCTTCTTTTGCCAGATCCATGCTTCACTGCCATACATAAGGGTTGGTATAGGCACTTCATTATGGACTGCTAGCTACGCTTCTTTCGATAAAGTGTAAACATTATACCTAGTAGACAAAGTGAGAAAAAATACAAAACTAAATTATATTCATTACGCTTACATCAGACTCGCATTCTTTCCAGATATTTACACTTTTAACACGGTCACACATGGTTTTACCGCACATTCGCCTAAGAGATCTCATTTCAGAGTGGTAGATACTCTTAGTATCGCCCTGGTAAAAGACCACCATTCAGAATCCAAACGTTGCTTGAAATGGCTTTAGCCGTGTTTGGTGACCAGATCTGGATAGCTTGGTACTTCCCAACCTGCCTCTTCCCTATCTCCTTTCCCTCCCCACTACCTTCAGTCTCACAACATACCCTATTTGGAGATGCCATAGTAACGGTTGGGAGCAGTTGAGAATCTAGTGCAGTATTCATATGAAAAAAAATTGTAATGATTTAGTTTGCTTTCATCATATTTATTAATGTATTTAAAAAAAACTTAATTCTAGAAACACGTTTTTATACTTAGTCGTTTTTTCTTGTCAGCTATCTCGTACTTTACGGTATTAGCTAGACTCTTAGAGTAACAATATCCAGAGACCTAACTTTGCGAAATTTTGTCCGCACTTTTTGACCAAGCAATGACCAAAGGGTGTGGCCTAAACTCGGAGTAAAATCACTAACAGGGTTGTCACAAATTAAGTAAATTAGGTATTTTGTTGTGAGTAGGTAGTTGTAAATCATTAAAAAGAATGAATGTTGTATATTTTTTTTGTTTATTCAAATATACATTAATCAATAAGATTATTAAAATCTTATTTATAGATAAAAATATAAACGAATTAAATTATTAGTACAGAACATTTTATAATACATATTATAAAATGAACTTCAGTCTCCATCAACAAAATAGTTTACAAACAAAAGTAAAATAAAAAAATGTACGGTGATAACAGATGTTAAATCATTTTCTTAACCTTGGAGTAAGAATATATGGAGAGAGATCAATTTTTTTTACCTATATAAATTTGCGATAAATCACTTTCTCTGCGTTTTTACGTCGTACACCATGAGAGAGAAAGAGACACAAAAAATTCACAAAACATGACACCGCCTTTAAGTATTGTAGGGATGTTTTCCGTCCCGCGTTATTTTGTAAGGAAATTTCGAATGCAGATAATAATAACAGTGAACTTATATAGCACAGTTTTGTGATATTTCACGTCAAGTGCGCTTCATACTTAATTAATTAAGCTAATAATTCTAACTAACAAGGAAAAAATAATATATAATATGTATACAAAATTAAAACTATCTAGATGCATATCGTTATCATAAATCATCAGTACAATAATGCATGTGCACATCAATAGATTTTAAAAAAAACAATTAACTAGAAGCTAAGGGTATAAAAATCCAGATGAAACGTATGAATTCATATTATAACATATTTGTTAAATCAAAGAAAAAGAAATTGGATTTTTCTCGTCTTTTTTCATCCTTTGGAAATCTAAAAATAATTAAATAAATAATAATATTCCAATTTTGGCATAGCCCTGAATCTGGGGACGTAACCGAAATTATAAATATAACTAAGAGATAAACACTATTCTGTCTTTATCTGTTTGCCAACAATTTAGCGTTAGTATCATGAGAAAGAAAGAGACCGGGATACTTTCAGAAGCCGTACAATATGGGTATTCCCCCTTGTAATGGTTTCTTATGTGACAGCTAGTAAATATCTCTAAGTTAAAAATATTACGAATCCACTAAAACTCATTTCAAACGGAAGTTTATTATATTGGAACGAATAGTCCAAAAGATTAATTACATATTGGTGTAAGTTACTAGTTGTTTTGTAGGTTAGAATGTTAAATATTTGAGATCTAACTAAAAAGACGATTTTTATGGTACATACGTGTGAAAACTGTTTGTTTTGGTCCTTTTGTACTTCGATTGAAGCAACCAAGTATAGCACATATGGCCATGATGTTTTGCTAGATATCGGACAAAAAATAACTCAAGTTTTTAACTATTTACGCACTTTTGACAGTCCGTTCGCCTGACACTCCAAACGTGAATGAAGTTCGTACAGATCAAATATCGCGGACATGGTATTTAATATTTACTGCCTGGCAACCCTCGAATTCGCAAATTTTAAAATGCTTCTCGTGTTTCTTTGATACTGCGGACGGTCGCCATTACGAAGTTGGTTTTCGTAAATTCTTTGTAAAACTCCATTAATGAAGGACTGAACGCTGTTGGTGCAAATAAAAAGCTGTCCAAATAAAGGAAGCACAACAATGGAGTGCTGATACTAGAGATGGTCGATATTCCTGTCCCGGTTAAAATGAACCGGTTCCAGTGAGCAGTTTGGAACCGTTTAATTTTAACCGGGACAGGAATATCGATTATCTCTAGTATCAGCACCTTACTATAGTGCTTCCTTTTGGACTTTTTATTTGTCGATATTATTTCTGTGAGTAACTGGTTCCTTTTTTCGGAAAATAAAAATCGGTATCACTTGTCCGAGGAACTGTTTTTTTTTGTATGTTGGTAGAACTTTTTTGGGGACGAACTTTTGTCGATTCACTAGTACTTTTCGATTTCAATATAAAAATCTCCTTTCGTGGAACTTTTCTGGCACCAGGAACTGGTTCCAAAAAGAACTGGATAAATAACCGGTTCCTCGCCGGTCACCGGTAACTGGAGCCGCAGGTACACCCAATTCTGATATCGACCATCTCTAGCTGATACCAACCCTGATGTATGACAAGGTTTTATTTTTTTACAGTGAATACCGAACAAGAGTCTCAACTGCTCCCAACCGTCTAGAGCCAGTGAGACTATGGCATCCCCAATAGGGGTGTGTTGTGAGGCTGAAGGTAGTGAGGAGAGGAAGGTGATGAGGAAGGGGAAGGTTCGAGAGTCCCTGGCTATTCAGATCTGGTTACCAAACACGGCTAAAGCCATTTCAAGCAACGTTTCGATTCTGAATGGTGGTCTTTCACCAGGGCGACACTTAGAGTATCTACCACTCTGGAACGTGCCACAAATATACTTTATTCAATTTAATATCAATTAAATGTTCTATGGCACATATTAATTAAATAAAATTTATTTGCGCACGCCGGGCTTGAACCCGCGACCTCTGGATTCGTGGTCGAGCGTCTTACCACTCGACCATGCAGGCCGTCAAGGGTGGCGTGGAACTGGCAGAGGAAGGATGAAAATAGAATTATAATTAATGAATTGCCAGGTACTTTTCGCCTTCCTCTTCCCACATCTTTCCCTCACCCCACTACCTTCAGCCTCACAACATACCCCGATTGGGGATGCCATAGTCTCACATGCTCCAGACGGTTGGAAGCAGTTACTTTAGTGCTTTGGTGTACAGACGTCAGGTGGGAATGCTGTCCTTGTTCCACCGGTATTTCAATAGAAGATGCTCCGAGGAACTTATGTCCGGTACCGGTGCATAGTCGGGAAACTCGCCAAACGCGCGCCCAACATTTGCACACTGTAGACATTCGATACATGAGAACGGGTCGCTTTTACGACTCGTTCTTATGTTCAACAGCTCGGCTGTGGAACGATTTGGCGCCACTTTGTTTCCTCCCTCCTTCAACATGGGCCTCTTCAAGAGCCAGGTTCACTTCTTCCTTTCCTCAAAGATACCCTCCACACAGCATCCCCAAAAATGACAAATGGGAAAATATTTCTCTCAAGGCCTCCTGCGTAGAGTTTTAAAAATTAAATGGCTAGGTACTTTCCCAACCATCATCTTTCTCTTCTCCTTTCTCCCCCCACTTCATTCCGCCCCCCGAATTGGGGATACAAAAAATCCACTGGCCCCGATCAGTTTTAATCAAAGAAGCGAGAAGACGAATAAACAATGCGAAAATGTAATCTCTATTTGTAACGCAACACAATGGGCTCGCGAGCGTGGGAACCTTGACTCTACGTCACATAGTGATCTACATATTATGCGCAATTTAAATTCCTCCAGTGAACAATGCATTAAGTTAACAGTAACTTCGGTTTAGCGGTCTTCCTCCATTGCAGGGATCAAACACCTTTTGCTGCTCTAGGTCATTGTTTTTCAACCTGGGGGTTGCAATCTGTCAAAAAAAAAGTCACATACTTAAAAAATAAATAAAATTTGAATTTTCGCGGGCTGTGTACATTCGATTATCGTTTTTTTGTTGTTATGTTGGTACACATATGTTTATCATATGTTAGCATTATCAGCCATTTTCGATTAGTGGTTTGTTTTTGACAACTGGAAAGGTTAGTCATGTTTTTGTGTGTTCTTCGATTTTTTACTTTGAAAAAAAAAATCGATCAAAGAATATGTATTAAATTTGCGTTAAAAATGAAATAAAGTGCTCCAACGCACTTAAAATGTTGACTGTGGCATTCGGCGAGTCTACAAAAAGTATTTTTGTCTCAAATAAGTGTTTATAAGTGGTACAAGCGCTTTACAGAAGGCCGAGAAAATGTTAATGACGATGAGCGGACCTGGAGTTGTGGAAAAACAAATCATGGATTTTATTCTTTGATCCATTTCTTTCAAAAGTAAAAAAATCGAAGAACACACAAAAACGTGACTAACCTTTCCAGTTGTCAAAAACAAACCACTAATCCAAAATGGTTGATAATGCTAACATATTATAAAAATACGTGTACCAACATAACAACAACAAAAAACGATAATCGAATGTACACTGCCCGCGAAAATTCAATATTACCTTTTCTTTTGAACAGGCTATTTACATGCATAGTGTAATAAAATAAACTAAACATTTATTTACACCCCGCATATGGACAACGTATTATATATCCGAAGGAGTCATATAAGTACAAACTAAAGTAGTGTGACGCACTCTTTTGACGTCGACATCTTCCAGTTCGTTGACTTGTTGGTTGCACACCACTGTTCGGCTGTAGGTCGTGTCTCGTTTAGGTTTCCCAGAGGGGAAGGAGTGACGATGGATCGCTAGCAAATACAACTGTACAGGCCTACCGATGTTCACATTACCTGTCAGGAGACAGAATCTGTTTTCATTGTCTTGCGGGAGGTGCGATCTATTTGACCGTCTATGCTTAAACATTTAGTAAAGTATTTTTAATTACTTAAAATACATACATAAAATATATATTTTATGGTCCAGTACAACAAAAGCCTACCGCACGATGTTCAGGCTTCCCAGGCACTGCAGTGCTTCCGGTATGTTCACCGAGGGGCGAGTTCCAGGATTTGCAGCCCTTATGAGAACCAGGGTAGCAGGAATGCGGGAAAGGATTAAAAAATCCAGAAATGACCTCATCGTGGAATTCCGTCAGATCCCGAACTCGAAGCATAGAAGCGCATTGAGTAAATTATTGGCCCCATCAATCTTAACGCTGCCAGGATGGACTCCGTTTTGATGGCTTTTTGCAGTAATGAGGCCTAATATCTTTGTTAACATTATAATGACCATGTATCAAGGCTCCGCACTTAAAATGGCGCTAAACGTCACTTTGTAGCATTCTAATACAACATATATCACACATGATTTATCTGTAAATTCTACACGAGTGGTTAAGAAAATGTCTAAGGTTTCCAGTGAATAAAAAAATTAGGCTGTTATCCTTTAAATTCCGTGAAAAACATACTAAAATGTCAGTAAAATGTGCAGTTTGAAAACCAGCGCAGCCGTTTTCGAACGTTTTGCCTACAGTTCCAGTATGCATTTCATGAACAATTTAAAAGGTTACTGTTTAAAAATTGTATTCACTATAAACCTTAGATATTAGCCTAACTTCCTGTATAGAATAAACAAATAAATCATTTATAGTATTACTTGTATTAGAAAGCCAAAAAGTGCGTATTTTTGGGTGCTGACCCTTAATTTATTTATTTATTTATTATTATTAACGCCCTGATGGGCTTTTACATAGTAATATAACATAAGTAAGTGCATGAGTACAGTTTAAAAAGGAAATACATGAAATAATACAGTAAAACGTTTTGAGAAATGAATAGCAAAAAATACAAAAAATAATAATTAATAATAGTTCCAATACATTAATGATAAGTGAATATTTCGTTTAAAAGTCTTTTAAATTTTGGCAAATTCATATAAAAGATATCAATATTTGAGGTGTATTCATTCCCGAGTGTATGTAGGCGAGAAATGGGTGCATGTATGTGGTAGTTGGTAGTGACATTATTGTTGCAGAAAAGTATATTTTGCCGAGTTGCTCGCTGAGGTACTCTGAAGTTGATAAGGTGCAGGAGTTCAATTATGGAAGGTATTGCATTGCACTACTCCTGCACAACTTCCAGAATATAACTTTATTATTATTATTAAATTGTTTTATCAAACTCAACTTGTTGAAGTTTGACGCTAGATTGTTTTTTTTATATATATATTTTATAGTTAATACCGCACCAGAGTCCCAAGTGCTCTCAACCGTCTAGAGCCAGTGAGACTATGGCATTCACATTTGGGGTGTGTTGTGAGGCTGAAGGTAGTGGAGAGGGAAGGAGATGGGGAATAGAAAGGTTGGGAAGTACCTGGCTACTCAGATCTAATCACCAAACACTAAAGCCATTTCAAGCAACGTTTTGATTCTGAATGCTAGTCTTTCACAAGGTCGATACATACGAAACACGAAATGGAAAAAAGAGCACATACATAATAATAAATGAAGCGATGACAAAATAAACATTAGAGAGAACATTCAAGCCATGGTCCAGTCAAAGTTTTGGTAGAGTCGTTATTTAGAGTCGAGTATTTATGGTAATTAGTATGTGTCATAACACATTTAATTCATATAAAATACAGATCTGAATAGCCAGGTGCTTACCAACCTTCCTCTTCCCCATCTCCTTCCCTTCCCCACTAACTTCAGCCTCACAACATACCCCAATTGTGGATGTCATAGTCTCACTGGCTCTAGACGGTTTGGAGCAGTTGGGACTCGTGTGCGGATTAACTATTAAAAATAAAATATAAAAAAGTGCAAAACATAAATTACAAAAAAATAAAATTAAAAAACTTCTAACGATTTTAATAATACCATTTTTTTATCTTCATTCCACTGTGTTTTGTCCCCAGTCTGAAGATGCCCGTCATAAGGTGAAACCGTTCAGGTCTTAAATAAAAAATAGTGGAATAAAGACAAAAAATTGGTATTAATAAAATCATTGAAATTGAGTTTCACCACGAATTAACTAACTAACTGATTATCACGCCGTTTTCCGCAGGGTTAGGCAGAGAGGACGGACCGCCATACAACTCTGTCTCGGCACACACTCCTTGCTTCATTCACATTCATACACCGTCTCATACATTATCTTCTGTTATTCTGACTCTTCACATGACCCGATTCAAGTATTTGGTTTACTCGTTTGATCGTGCCAGGTCTTCCTCGGGCGTCCTCGACTTCTTCTTCCATTCACTTTCGCATCATATATTCTTTTCATACTCTTTTCTTCGTTCATTCGCTCTACATGGCCAAACTATCTAAGCGTCCCTTTCTTAAACCTATTTATTTTGCTTCCATCAGCCTTGCATTCTTTCCGGATATTTACATTTTTAATACGGTCATACATGGTTTTCTGCACATACGTCTCAAGGATCTCATTTCCACAGCATTCAGTCTACTTTCATCCTTCCTCTGCCAGTTCCATGCTTTACTGCCATACATCGGGGTTAGTATAGGCACTCCATTGTGGACTGCTAGCTTCGCTTCTTTGGACAATTTTTTATTTGCTCCAACAGCGTTCAGTCCTCCATTAATGGAGTTTCCTGCATACACCCTTCTTTCAATATCTTTATCAGTCTTTCCGTCTCTTTAGAACATACTTCCTAAATACAAAAACTCATCCACTTGCTCCAAGTATTCATCATTCACAACTATATTGCACGCTGTTCTCGTACTCTCTCTTTCAAACACCATGACTTTCAACTTACTTACATTCATCATCAACTCATTTTGCATTCATACTTGGTTCATCCTAGACATCTTGCCATGTCTTCCTCGGCCGTCCTCGACTTCTTCTTCCATTCACTTTCGCATCATATATTCTTTTCACACTCCTTTCTTCGTTCATTCGCTCTACATGCCCAAACCATCTAAGCGTCCCTTTCTTGATTCTATTCATTACGCTCACGTCAGCCTTCAAAATCAGAAATAATACAAAAGAGCTCTACAAATTTAACACAATAACTTCAATTAAACACAACGCAAATATGCCAAATTTTAATCACAATTTAAGAACAGTATCACGAAGTTTAGTTTCATACTTCAAGATAGCACCTCTTTGATAGCCAATTAATTGCTTTAAGCCGGCTCTTATCTTCTCAGACAATGCCTTACATTCCCGATGACGGGAAACTACATTAGCTTCCCCACCTGAGTACAGCATGCCTTTATCTTGTAGCACTGCATCATTAAATAGTAGCCCAGGCAAGTACGTCTGTGTAATCATTGTATATTTACAACAAAAGTGATCAAGTTGAGGTATTTTGACATCTTAATCATTGGAAGCGGTGAAACTACAGTTTGACATAAATTATCTCCGGTGGCAAACGGTCACAAGAGGAACCATCAACGAATTAACTTACTAACTAACCATCACGCGGTTCTCCGCAGGGGTAGGCAGAGAGGACGGACCGCCATACAACGCTGTCTTGGCACTCACTCCTTGCTTCGTTCACACTCATACATCATGTGTACATCGCGCCTCACACTTACAGCAATCTCCCACCACAGACTGTAGCCATCACCAATATGTATTCCTTTAATCAAAACATTACTAGATGGCTAATGAGTAAGGACCGCAAGGAAATTGAAGACCTCCTAAAATAGCACTTGAATTTCTTCACCATGACAAACTAGAACATTGTGTAACAAATATCATATTATTCTACTTGTACTCACTGTCACTTACCTTAGAACAGGTTCTTATGACCTAGTGAGGTAGGTAATGTAAAAAACAAAAAGTTGATAAAAAAATACATCGTCTCACACATACTATTCTGTTATTTTGACTCTTCATGTGGCCCGATTCAAGTATTGGATTCACTTGATCGTGCCATGTCTTCCTCGGGCGTCCCCGACTTATTTTTCCATTCACATTCGCATCAAATATTCTTTTCACACTCCTTTTTCCGATCATTTGCTCTACATGCCCAAACCATCTAAGCGTCCCTTTCTTGATCCTATTCATATCAGCCTTGCATTCTTTTCGGATATTCATATTTTTAACACGGTCACAGGTGGTTTTACCGCACTTACGTCTCAAAGATCTCATTTCCACAGCATTCAGTCTACTTTCATCCTTCCTCTGCCAGTTCCATGCCTCACTGCCATACATCAGGGTTGGTATAAGCACTCCATTGCGGACTGCTAGATTCACTTCTTTGGACAATTTCTGATTTGCGCCAACAGCGTTCAGTCCTCCATGAATGGAGTTTCCTGCATTCACCCTTCTCTTAATATCCTCATCAGCCTTTCCGTCTCTTTAGAATATACTTTCTATATTGCAAGGAACTATCATCTTAAGTTTAATCTAAGAAAGTGTTCCTCATACACAGAACAATTAAATTTATTTATTTAATAGTATACGCCCTTGGAGGACATAGACAGTATAGTCAGAACGATACTGACTCAATAGAAAGAGACAAAGATATATTGAAGGATGTTGTATAGCCTATTAGTTACCGCCCATATAAAATTCGGACATTTTTAATAAACATATTTGCACATTAAATAAAACAATGTCATTACACAATGAAATCGATTTAAAAGTCAGAATATCACACAAACACTAATAATATGGTAGAATGCTTTACCTAAATAATGATGGAAGATTTTTTGTTGATTTTATGTCTTTATATCATTAAAAATATGAAAATTCTTAAGTTCAGTCAAAAATATTTAAAACTGTTAACATACCTCTGAAAAGTGATGTTTTATAATCTATGTTTGGTCTTATTTGAACATTCACGCATAGCACATATCACCATCATGTTTGATTTATTTGTATAACCACTGCAAGTTTTTAATCAACAAAATATAGGAAATAACCTCAAAATCGGTTGACGTAAGTTATGCGACTCGATGACGTGAAGTTAGCGCGGACGGAGAACATCCTTACATACTTAGAAGTGCTGCGATATTATGTGACGACTATAATACTTTGAACAAAGGGAAAAAAATATACCTAGTAGATATAGAGTTAAAAAAAAACAATAATAAAAACAGATTACAAAATTAAAGTAGAATAGTCAAAGACTCTATAAGGATAGGAATTTGAAAATATTTTTTTTTTAAGGCTTGTTTAAATTTTGCAATATTGTGGTATGAATACATTGCAGTGTCCTTGAAGTAACAATATATGGAGGAAGAGCTAATTATTTTTACCCAACCTATACAAACTTGCGATAAATCACTTTCTCCGGGTTTTCACGTCGTACACCATGAGAGAGAAAGAGACAACAAATTTCATAGACCGCTTCTATATACTGTCGCAATGATATTAAGCTCCTGGTTCACGGCGGGACTCCGCCCACATTTTTTATTATAAACTTGACACAACTAAACGGTTTTTTAGGTTATATGCTATATTTTTGTTGATAAAAATACTGTGAAAAAAGTGGCTATACGAATAAACAAAAACATTATGTCGATATGTGATATGAATGGATGTATAAATACCGTAGCCTTAGTCTTAGCCATGCCCAGGTGCGCCGAGTCAGGTTAAAATCATCAAAAACAAGTCAAAAACTGACTTCACTGCCTTGGATAGATACTACCCTAGGTACTCTAAGGCAGTGCCCAACCCCTGCACTGCATGTAGTCCAGAACAAAACCGTTAGTATAATTATTATTGTTACACAAGTAACCAGCCGTATTACCTCAAAATAATAAATTTGAATACAAAGTTTCATAACACAAAGTAAACTAGTTTTTCCCGCAGATCTTAACAAGAAAGCCAGCGATTCCAACATAACCGAGTTAACGACTTTTTAGCAATTTCCCAGTTATCTTTTTAGTGCTCTGCAGTCGCGGCACTGGCAACACTGAATAACCGACGGAAGTGTCGGGTGGGCGTGTCCATGTGCCCGAAAAAAACACATTGAAAATAAATAAATATATATAACCAATGACGTTACATATAAAGACACGTTATAGCCTTAGAATATTAACACAAAATGTGGCAAGCAAAACACACACGTTACCAGTTAATTCATCATTCAAACATCGGTCATGTATGACAAAGATAGACATTCATAGAATATATGTGTATGAACGAAACAGATCCGAAGTTCGGACCGCGTTCCATACTTGCTTGAAACGACCTCAAGCGACGCGTGACCGTTTAGTACTAAATCGGCTTTAGCACCGATCACACCAACTAGCGTGATTATTTTTGCTTGCCACTTTGAGAGCGCTACAACGTGTCTATATATATCTAACTTCATTGTATATAACTAACTAACTAACCATCAGGCCGTTTCCCCGCAGGAATAGGCAGAGAGGACGGACCGCCATACAACTCTGTCTTAGCACACACTCCTTCCTTCATTCACATTCATACATCGTCTTTTACATACTCTTTTGTTATTCTGTCTCTTCACATGACCCGATTCAAGTATTTGATTTACTTGATTGTGCCATGTCTTTGTCGGGCGTCCTCGACTTCTTCTTCCATTCACTTTCACATCAAATATTCTTTTCACACTCCTTTCTTCGTTCATTCGCTCTACATGCCCGAATCGCCTAAGCGTCTCTTTCTTTATCCTATTCAATACGCTCACATCAGGCTTGCATTCTTTCCGGATATTTACATTTTAACGCACGTTCGCCTTAAGGATCTCATTTCTACAGCATTCAGTTTACTTTCATCTTTCCTCTGCCAGATCCATGCCTTACTACCAAACATCAGGGTTAGTATAGGCACTCCATTGTGTACTGCTAGCTTCGCTTCTTTGCATAATTTCTTATTAGCGCCAACAGCGTTCAGTCCTCCATTAATGTAGTTTCCTGCATTCACATTTCTTTCAATATCCTTATCAGCCTTTCCGTCTCTCTAGAACATACTTCCTAAATACACAAACTCTTCTACTTGCTCCAAGTACTTATCATTCACAACTATATTGCACCCTGTTCTACTCTCTCTTTCAAACACCATGACTTTGGACTTACTTACCGTACACAATATAAATAAATATGAATACACCATAGATTATATGTAGCTATTAATAATGATGAATATCTACATATATATATTTTTTTTACATGAATACCGCACAAGAGTCTCAACTGCTCCCAACCGTCTAGAGCCAGTGAGACTATGGCATCCCCAAATTGGGTATGTTGTGAGGCTGAAGGTAGTGGGGAGGGGAAGGAGATCGGGAAGAGGAAGGTTGGGAAGTACCTGGCTATTCAGATCTGGTCACCAAACACGGCTTAAGCCATTTCAAGCAACGTTTCGATTCTGAATGGTGGTCTTTCACCAGGGCGATACTTAGAGTATCTACCACTCTATATATATCTATCTATATATATGGTATATATGAGAGTGTCTATTATGGATGTCAATAAGTTATGGAATGAAAGAAGTGATTAAACCAATTCACTCACCAATGAAGTTGATGTCAAGTTCTTGATTTTCCTTAATCATTGTATTACTAACGAAACGAATACACCGCACTTATTTTAGTCTTCTTTATTCACAATTCACCATATTTATTTTATATTATTTGGAGATTAAAAAGAGATAAAAAACCGTCGAACAAGCGAAAAACGAACAAGTCAACACGATTTTTTGGATCAAACTCTTCTGTTTAATATTAAATTGTTTCGGAGATGGTGTTTTTTTAATACGGAAATTCGATAAAAATAAATGGTTGAATAGCTAGAGAGCTTGGGTGAAAAACAGCAAGGTTCTAAAAACATTAATTATCACTTTGAAATCCGACAAATAATACTAAAAAAACTTTATCCCAACTGATCCCAGCCGTCTAGAGCCAGTTAGACAATGGCATCCCCAATCGCGGTATGTTTTGGGGTTGAAGGTAGTGGGGAGGGAAGGAAATTGGGAAGAGGAAGGTTGAGAAATACCTGGCTATTCAGATCTGGTCACCAAACACGACTCAAGCCATTTCAAGCAATGTGAAACTGCAACTCTGAACGGTGATTTTTCACCAGGGAGTTACTTAGAGTATTTACCACTCTACCTGAGGCCTAGAAGGCGAAAGGTTTCACGCTCAGAGCAACAGTATTTATGGAGAGAGAGCTAAATATTTTTACCCAACCTATACAAATTTACGATAAATCACTTTCTCCAGGTTTTTACATGGTAAATCGTGAGAGAGAAAGAGACAAAACAAGTTCTCACATATTATAGCACCACTTTTCGGCATGTAAGCATGTTTTCCGTCGCCCGCGTCTCTGGCGACTCCTTCCACTACGTTTTACTATGCGACACAACCCAACGGTTTTTGAGGTTATATCCTATATTTTTGTTGAAAACAATACTGCGAAAAGGTGGTTACATAAATAAACGCGATTATGTCGACATGCGCTATGAATGGACGTAAAAAGGTGTGCACTTGAAAACCGTATGACACGCCCGAGTCAGGAAAAATCAACAATCTTGACTACACATGCGCTCCCTTCCTGGTATATTGTACGTCTGTCTCGACACAGGAATATCCTAGTGAGACAGACATGGACCAAACCCATGTTTTATTTTAACAAGAATAAAAAAATAAATTATTACTCTGAGGTTTCACTGCTAAATCAGTTTTCTTTGAAATTCGTATAGATCGCATTTCTAGGTATTGTCTATACAGTGTCGGCGGCGGAGGCTTTAGAAAATAAAGCAGTTAGCCGGATTGGACGGCCTCGGGACACTGAGATGCGGTGGAGAGGTTAAACTTTAACCGAAACAGTTATGTTTAACTAGACAGTTAAGTCAAGCACCCGGCCATGTAGATGATATCCTCGAAATTAACTAAGACATCAAATTTACCCGCAAAATGTAATGTCATATTTTGTAGGTTTTTTTTTTCGTTTAAAAGGACACTCTACGCTGGAAATAAATAATAAAGGGGTGCTCCCAGAAAAAAAATCACATTAATTCACGCACTAACGCACATATTTTTATCAAATTGCGAAAAGAAAACATCCCTTAACTTAACGGGTTGGTATGTTAAGAACTTAGAGTACAGAGAGTGGTACCTATCCAAGGCAGTGTAGTCAGTTTTTGATGATTTTTGTCGGAATTGGCAGACCTGGGCGTGGCTAGGACCAGGGCTAGGGTATTTATACATCCATTCATAGCACATGTCGACATAATGTTTTTGTTTATTTGCATAATCACTTTTTCACAGATTGTTTTCAACTAAAATGTAGCATATAAGGTTTATCGGACTCGGCTATACCTGGGCGTGGCCAGGACTAGGGCTAGGGTATTTATACATCCATTCATAGCACATGTTGACATAATAATTTTGTTTATTCGTAAAACCATTTTTCACAGTATTGTTATAAACAAAAATATAGCATGTAATCTAATAAGCCGTTAAGTTATGTTAATTTATTTCGCGTATCAAAACGTGTGAGCGGAGTCAACGGAGACGCGGGACACGAAGAACATTCTAACAATACTTTTAAGGCGGTGCGATAATTCGGGAATTTTTTGTCTCTTCTTTTATATGGAGTACGACGTAAAAACCCGGAGACAGTGATTTATCCCAAATCTGTATAGGTCGGGTAAAAATAATTAGCTCTCTCTCCATATATTGTTACTTCAAGATTATGTATGTGCTGTTCTTTCTCTATTGGTCTTTGTTCCCATTTAATGTTATTTCATGAAGCTAGCAGTCCACAATGGAGTGTTTATACCAACCCTGATGTATGGCAGTGAGGCATGGAACTGGGAGAGGAAGGATGCAAGTAGACTGAATGATGTGGAAATGAGATCTTTGAGATGTATATGCGGTAAAACCATGTATGACCGTTTAAAAAATGTGGGTATCCGGAAAGAATGCAAGGCTGATGTAGAGCGAATGAACGAAGAAAGGAGTGTGAAAAGTATATGATGCGAAAGTGAATGGAAGAAGAAGTCGAGGACGCCCGAGAAAGACATGGCACGATCAAGTAAATCAAATACTTGAATCGGGTCATGTGAAGAGTCACAATAACAGAAGAGTATGGTTGAGACGATGTATGAATGTAAATGAAGCAAGGAGTGTGTGCCGAGACATAGTTGTATGGCGGTCCGTCCTCTCTGCCTTCCCCTGCGGGGAATCGGCGTGATGGTTGATTATTTAGTTAGTTAGTGTTGTGTATATATTTTTTTGAATTGTACAATGGTCCGTTAGTTTAAATTAATAAAATAATTAATTATATTTAAAAAATAAAATTATGTTAATTTTTGATTTCTTCATTTAGTTTTTTTTTATGTACACTTCGGTCTAGACGTTGTAAACTCAGGTTCAAGATTGAATTCCAAGTCGTGGGTAGTAAAAATATATGGAAAACGAATATTTTTCCGCTTCTTCGAGATTAAAAGCGAAATAGTCGGAATATTACATTCGTTCCGGCGTCGCTGCTTACTCCTTAGGGACTCGTATCAGTGGAGAGATGTGGGTAATTGCCGCGGAGCTGAGAGTGAGGTGGAGATCGCTAGTGCAGATCGAGTCGTGAGCCAAGAAATGAGCGATCATTGAAAACCAACCAACCAACTAACAAAACGATAAAACTATACTTCTTGATGAAAGTGTCTAATCATGAATGTGGGGAGATTATAGAGTGAAGGAATTAAGAAAACCAATTCACTCACCGATGAAGTTGAAGTTGTTGATTATTCTTACACATTGTATTATTAACGCACACCACAACAAAAAACACACTTAATTTAATATTATTTGAAAAACGACGAACACCGAACACCGACGAACGAACACGTTTTTTCACATAACTCTTTTCTGTTTCTTGATTCTCGCTTGTTTTCAAACTCGTTGATGTTGAACCAATACATTTATTTCTTTTGTCGTTTTTAGTTTTACATGAACGCCGCACTTCATGACTTTACTTCTTCACTTCTTCACTTCTTCAATTCTTCCCTTCTTCACTTCTTCACTTCTTCACTTATTCACTTCTTCACTTCTTTACTTCTTCACTCATGAATTGCCATGATGATAGTTAACCTTCGATATGAGAGGGCATCAGAAGAATAACAGCTTTAACTTTACAAAGGACGACCCTCAAATAAATTATTTGTAAATTTTTCATTTCTGGGGATGCTGTGCGTGGGGTTTTTTACTGTGTAAACCTTGGTCTTTGAGAGACCGTGCTGAAAAATCAGTCCTCAGCAGAATAATGAATCGTAAAAGTCACACGTTCCCATGCTCAACTAAGTACCGTGTGCAAATGTTGGGCACGCGTTTGATACGTTTTCCGTTTGTGCAGGTATTGCTGTCAAAATGACCGCTCTTTGAAACAGCTCTCATTAAAATACCGGTAAAACAAACGCAACATTCCCGTCTTCCAAAAAAAATCAATGTGAATACCGCACAAGAGTCCCAACTGCTCCCAACCGTCTAGAGCCAGTGAGACCATGGCATCTCCAATCAGGTTTTGTTGTGAGGCTGGAGGTAGTAGGGAGGAGAATGAGATGAAGAAGAGGAAGGTTGGTAAGTACTCGACTATTCAGATCTAGTCGAAAACACGGCTAAAGCCATTTCAAGCAACGTTTCAATTCTAAATTGTGGTCTTTCACAAGGTCGTTCTAAGAGTATCTATAACTCTGGAACGTGCCGCAAATATACTTTATATTATTTTATCTGAATTTAAATGTATTATCGCTGCTGTAGTCAGTTTTGATGAGTTTTGCCGGACGTGGCTAGGACTAGGTCTAGGGTATTTATACATCCATTCATAGCACATGTCGACATAATAATTTTGTTTATTCGTAAAACCACTTTTTCACAGTATTGTTGAACCTAACCTAACCTAACCTATCCCAAAAAACCGTTGACTTATGTCCATTTATGTCGCATATAAAAACGTGTGGGCGGAGTCAACGGAGACGCGGGACACGAAGGACATTTTTACAGTACTTCAAAGCGGTGCGATAATTTGGGAATATTTGCTGTCTCTTTCTTTCTCATGGTGTACGACGTAAAAACCCGAAGTGATTTATCCCAAATTTGTATGGGTTGGGTAATTAGCTCTCTCTCTATATATGTATTTGCGCACGCCGGGTTTAAACCCGCGCCTTCTGGATCCGTAGTCGAGCGTATTAATCACTCGACCACCGAGACCGTCTGACTTATTCACTTCAAAATCCGTTAAAATATGATTAAACATTATTTTATAAACGCTGTAGCAAGTTTCGGCACTGCAAAAAGAAAACGTTCCAACCATAGTTAATCAGGATAAAACTGTCCATTTTTCCTTTTTCAGAAGAAGCTATTCTTTGCTACACAAATAGGACCAGCCATGTGCAATATTGCAAATTATAAATAATGGCGTCATTAAAAAAAAAGTGTTTATTAATGCCAGCGTAGCCATGCTTGGCCACAGACAAAAACACGTGACAGCTTCGTTCGACAAATATATGCAAAAACAACCATCACTCACATTTATATTTATCTAACTAACTAACTAACCATCACGTCGTTTCCCCGCGGGGGTAGGCAGAAAGGAAGTACCGCCATATAACTCTGTCTTGGCGCACACTCCTTGCTTCATTCACATTCATACATTGTCTCATACATACTCTTCTGTTATTCTGACTCTTCACATGACCCGATTCAAGTATTTGACTAACTTGATGGTGCCATGTCTTTCTCGGGCGTCCTCGACTTCTTCTTCCATTCACTTTCGCATCATTTATTCTTTTCACACTCCTTTCTTCGTTCATTCGCTCTACATGCCCAAAACATCTAAGCGTCCCTTTCTTGATCCTATTCATAACGCTTCTATCAGCCTTGCATTCTTTCCGGATATTTACATTTTTAATACGGTCATACATGGTTTTACCGCACATCCGTCTCAAGGATCTCATTTCCACAGCATTCAGTCTACTTTCATCCTTCCTCTGCCAGTTCCGTGCCTCACTGCCATACATAAGGGTTGGTATAAGCACTCCATTGTGGACTGCTAGCTTCGCTTCTTTGGCCAATTTCTTATTTGCGCCAACAGCGTCCTCCTTTAATGGAGTTTCCTACATTCACCCTTCTTTCAATATCCTTATCAGCCTTTCCGTCTCTCGTAAACATACTTCTTAAATAAACAAACTCATCTACTTGCTCCAAGTATTCATCATTAACAACTATATTCCACGCTGTTCTCGTACTCTCTCTTTCAAACACCATGACTTTTAACTTATTTTTTTACATCAACTCATTTTGCATGCATACTTGGTTCATCCTAGACACGAAAAAACTGTAGATCTCCCATAATGTCAGCAATCAGCACCGCATTGTCCGCATACAATAGGCAACATACTTTCAGATTGTTCTTTTTAGCGCCCAAGCCCACACCTTTCAATTTTTGCATACATTTATCCATGTACAAATTGAACAACCATGGTGACATTACACAGCCTTGCTTTACACCTTTTGTGATGTTAAACCACTTCATAAAATCACCGTTAACTATTACATTATTTATCGATTCTTTAAATATTGCAAACCACAAAGTGATTGCTTTCTACGAAAAATAACGAGTTTGACAAAAGGAAAGTGAAAATTTATCAGTTTCGCAATTGAAAACAATCTAATAGGGAATTTGTAATTTTTTGTTGAAATTTTAGTTAATTAATATTTCAATTGTCTGTTAAAGAGTTTAAATTCTGTTGTTTTTATTTGTATAGTTTGAACGTTTTGAAATTAACTCTCGACATTTAATGTCAAAAGTTTTTAAAAATCATTTGTTTGCTAAAAAGTAAAAAAAATGTAGCTACTGTAGAATTTATAATGATGGACCGTAAAAACGATTAACTAAAATAGTAATTGATAGAAGTGTGATTATATACTCGTATGTGGGTAGATTATATGTATTCACTAAGCCAATTCACTCACCGATGAAGTTATGGCTTACCATTCTTGAAATCTTCTTGAAACACCGAATGTGTTTTCAGCTTCGGATGAATTTATAATAATAGACTGTAAAAACTAGCGTTGTGATCGCTTTGAAAGAACTGTTTCAAAGAACTACTTCTTTTGGCAACAGTTCGTACTTCATTCATTGTACAAATACTTCAATTGAAGTCGGTAGTTCATTATTGCGTTCATTCATTTTAATAACTTTTTTCATTGAACAAATATTTCAATTGAAGGTGGTAGTTCATTTTAGCCTTCATTCATTTCATTAACTTCATTTCAATAACTTCATTTCAATAACTTCATTTTACTGAACCAACAGTTCAATTGAAGTTGGTAGTTCATGTTAGCCTTCATTCATTTGATTAACTTCATTCCATTGAAAGAAGTACTTCAATTTGAAGCAGTACCGTTGTGAAGGCATTGACATTTCAAAATGAAGGAACCAGTTCCAGTTCCTTTGGTTTTGAAATGTCTGACGAGTACGTGATTTTTGTGGCGAGGAACCGGTTCCAGTGCTTTCGTTTTGTAATCTCTACCGACTAGCCAGTGCTTTTTCGGTGAGGAACCGGTTCCCAAAAGAACTGAACAAAAAAGCAGATAAATTCAAATCTCATTTTTGCGAGTTCAAATTCAATTGAAGTGTTCATTTCGAAAGGTTCTTTTTAAAGAACTAACAATTCGTGAAGCATTCACAAAACATTGAAGTTTTTCCCAACGCTAGTAAAATACTACTTGATGGAAGTGTAATTATAGATGTGAGTAGATTAAGGATTCACTAAGCCAATTCACTCACCGATGAAGTTATGGCTTAGAATTCTTGAAATCTTCTTGAAACACCGAATGTGTTTTCAGCTTTGGATGAATTTATAATAGTAGACTGTAAAAACGATAAACTAAAATACTACTTGATGGAAGTGTGATTATATATGTGGGTATATTAAGAATTCCCTAAGCCAATTCACTCACCGGTGAAGTTATGGCTTAGAATTTTTTAAATCTTCTTGAAACACTTGAATTAATATATTATATATTCCTAATTTATTTATTTAAGTTTATTTTTAACTTATTATTTTGGGAGCAACAACAAAACCGACGACGAAGAAGCGAGAGCACCAACAAGCGACACGTTGTTCACCAAATACTTCTTCTTCTTCTTTTTTTTTATATTACAATGTTCTCAAATAAGAAACCGAATGGAACATTGGCAGGATAGGTAGAAACTAGATGAAAAACAAAAAGGTAAAACAAAATCCAACAGCTCTGTTCGATCCAGAAACTGCAATTCAGTTTTGGAAAGACGTGAATGAATTTGAGTGGACTGTAAAACGATTATACTTAATGAATGATTTGAGTGTATTTGAGGACAAGTAAGAAAAGGTAAATTTATGCCAACTTGCTCACCTGCTTAGACGTCTGCGAGAGGGGCCGACCTATCTGCCCGTGCGATGAAAAGTTGATTGAGGCGAATCCTACAGAGACGGATGCGAAGCGAGGCGCCGTCCCTGGGTGGTCCAAGCGATTGTAGGCGAATGAGGTCGAATTGAGACGCGCCGTTCTCGACGTCCAGAACTTAATATGGCTGCCCAGTGGTGGGGGTTATCGTTACAGGCTGTTCAACACACTTTATCCAGCCATACAAATAATGCGTGGTAACAGAACAAGCTGGCAAAAGGGGAGGTAGGAACTGGACAAAAGGAATCAGGTTAGGACCTATCAAATTGTTGATTTTAGGACCCAACAAGCTCCTTTTTTAAATAATTATAATTTATAATTTTGAAACTGTAAATGGTATAGAGCCAGCAGCGTTCATTTCGGATACAAATATTATGTCATCCGCTCCAAATGCCCAAATTATCTAAGCGTCCCTTTCTTAAGCTATTACGCTAACATCACCCTTGCATTCTTTCCGGATATTCACATGTTCAACACTGTCATAAATTATTTCTAATTTTGAAACCGTTAATTCGTTGTGAACACCATTTCAATGATTTAATATTACCCATTTTTAAACTTTATTCCACTCTTTTTACGGTCACACACGCCTCAGGGATTTCATTTTTACAGCATTCAGTGTTCTTTCATCCTTCCTCTGCCAGTTCCATGCCTCACTGCCATACATCAGCGTTGTTATAAACACTCCATTGTGGACTGCTAGCTTCGCTTCTTTGGGCATTTTTCTAATCATCTTTTTTTAATTAACGCCTCCAGCGTTCATTCCTCTATTAGTGAAGTTTCCTGCATTCCCCCTTCTTTCAATATCCTCATCAGCCTTTCTGTCTCTCTAGAACATACTTTCTAAATACACAAACTCATCCACTTGCTCCAAGTCTTCATCATTCACAACTATATTGCACTTAAATATAAATATGAAATAATATGTGCACATTAAATATTTGTTCGAGCAAAATGAAAACCGCTAGATGCCTATTTCTGATTTGAAAGAAAATCGTTAAAAGCGTATTGTTTTTAATCTGCACATAGATATGCCCGAAGGTGCAGCGAAGAAATGCATTTAAACCCTTGTGCCCGCTACAGCACACAATGCAATCGTACTGCTCTTTTGCAAAGTGCCACTAGTCCACTGGGGATATGGGTCGCGTCCCAGGGTTGGCAAAACACTCCAATAAAATAATAATTATGACATATTTCTTTTTTTGTATTCAAAAAAAATCTTGTGAGTTTTTTCAAGCTTAGGTTTTGTTTTAGCAGGGTGAATTTGGTTCGGACCCTCAACACAGCATCCCAAAAGATATCTTATTTTTTATTTTAAGTAAATTCTATAACTGCACTGTAGTGCAACTGCTCCCAACCGTCTGGAGCAAGTGGAACTAAGGAATCCTCAATTGTGATATGTTGCGACGAAAAAAAATAATTACTGTAAATCATTTAACATTTTTTTATTTATTTTATTTTTTTAATATGAATACCGCACAAGAGTCTCATCTGCTTCCAACCGTCTAGAGCCAGTGAGACTATGGTATCTCCAAATAGGGTATGTTGTGAGGTTGAAGGTAGTGGGGAGGGGAAGGAGATTGAAAAGAGGAAGGTTAGGAAGTACCTGGCTATTCAGATCTGGTCACCAACCACGTTAAAGCCATTTCAAGCAACGTTTCAATTCTGAATGGTGGTCTTTCACCAGGGCGATACTAAGAGTATCTACCAAACTGGAACGTACCGCAAATATACTTTATTTTTATTTTTATATGAATTAAATGTGCATATCAATTAAATAAAAGTTATTGGCGCACGCCGGGTTTGAACCCGTGACCTTTGGATTCGTAGTCGAGCGTCTTACCACTCGACCATGGACGCCGTATATCATTTTACATTTTTATTTTTTTTACGTGAATACCGCACAAGAGTCTCAACTGCTTCCAACCGTATAGAGCCAGTGAGGCATCCCCAATAGAAGTATGTTGTGAGGCTGAAAGTAGTGAGGAGAGGAAGGAGATGAGGAAGGGGAAGGTTGGGAAGCACCTTGCTATTCAGATCCAGTCACCAAACACGGCTAAAGCCATTTAAAGCAACGTTTCAATTCTGAATGGTGGTCTTTCACCAGGGAGACGAGTATCTACTACTTTGAAGTAACACATTTAATTGCATAAAATTTATTTGCGCACGCCAGGATTTGATCCCGCGTTCTCTGGATTCGAGCGTCTTACCACTCCGCCACGGAAACCGTCAAATAATAGAATACACATTACAAAATGACGTTACGTCATGTAATTTGTGTACAACCCTATTAGTTACGTTACAAATGACTTTGGCAACAAAAGGCTCGACTGGGATGCATTTTGTCAGCCAACAGAACTGCCTTCTGGGGTAGTTGTAGGCAACCCTTGACATATTTCCAGAATACACGATCATTTTTTAGTTGTATTTATTTCATATCAGTTACATGTGCACTTAGTGTATATAGAGTGGTATCTATCCAAGGCAGTGTAGTCAGTTTTCGATGATTTTTACCTGACTCGGCGGACCTAGGCGTGGCTAAGACTAGGGCTAGGGTATTTATACATCCATTCATATCACATGTCGACATAATGTTTTTGTTTATTCGTATAACCACTTTTTCACAGTATTGTTATCAACAAAAATATAGCATATGACATCAAAAAATCATTGAGTTATGTCCAGTTATGTCGCATATTAAAACGTAGTGGAAGGAGTCGCCGGAGAGGCGGGAGACGGAGAACATTCTTACATACCTAAAAGCGATGTGATATTTTGTGAATTTTTTGCTGTCTCTTTCTCTCTCATGGTGTGCGACGTAAAAACCCGGAGAAAGTGATTTATCCCAAATTTGTACAGGTTAGGTAAAAATAATTAGCTCTCTCTCCATATATTGTTACTACAAGATAGACACCAAACTCGATTAGTTTTGTATATAGAGTGGTATCTATCCAAGGCAGTGTAGTCAGTTTTTGATGTTTTGTACCGGACTCGGCGGATCTGGGCGTGGTTATGACTAAGGCTAGGGTATTTTTACATTCATTCATTTCACATATCGACATAACGTTTTCGTTTATTCGTACAACCACTTTTCCACAGTATTGTTTTCAACAAAATTATAGCATATAACCCAAAAAACCGTTTGGTAGTGTCAATTTTAGTGGCATAATAAAAAAATGTGGGCGGAGTCCCGCGGTGACCCAGGAGCCCAAGGTCATCGTGACAGTACATAGAAGCGGTGTATTATATCTGTTGTCTCTTTCTCTCTCGTGGTGTACGACGCAAAACCCGGGAAAGTGATTTATCGCAAGTTTGTATAGGTTGGGTAAAAATAATTAGCTCTCTCTCCATACATTGTTACTCCAAGCTTGTACATCAACGCTTACAAAGTATCCAATTAAAATTAATATTATTTTTGACTTAATAATAATATTATAACTTATATACTACTTGATATTACTATTGTATTTTAAAGGCTTCTCACAGGCTATTTTAAATTTATTAATTAACATAATTCGGATGGTTTCCGGCAGCAGATTATTAAATTTACACATGCCTTTATAAAGTTATTTATTTTACGTTTATTCACTCTTTTATAAAGTAATCTGTTTTGTGTAATGGTTTTATTATTTCTTTAGTAGTCTGATTTCTTGTCAACGTTTCGATTTTGAATTGTGGTCTTTGACCAGGGCAAAACTCGGAGTACCCACTACTCTTGAACGTGCCGCAAATGTACGATATATTATTTTATATGTTATATAACCTTTGAATAACAATATAAAGAGATCGTCCTAATTTGGATCAAATCGTTGACATACTCGCAAAATACAGCTCTCTCTTTATGCTCGGTTCTATAAACGTATGAGAAAAAGAGACAAACAGTTCCTGTTAAAAATATACGATTTGGGGCGGGCTAAACGCCGTGTAATCAGTTCTTGACGTGGACGAACTTCACACTGATCACTTGTGTCAGTCGAGCCGACAATAAAATATGCGTGAAAATATTATAACTTAAGTGAATTTAGTGCAATCTTCAAAAACACGATATGGCTATGTGTGCAGTTCATGGATGCTTCAACCGAAGTACAAAAGGACCAAAATATCAGTTTTCATAGGTATGCTTTAAAGAATTTTTTTTAAAAATTTGATCTCATATATTTAACATCCTAACCTATAAAACAACCTCGTTTTAATTTAATAAACTTCCGTTTGAAATGAGTTTTAATGCATTTTTGATATGTTTTACTTATACAGATAAACGACATTCTCATATAAATTTTTAGAACGGGAAACCCCCTTTTTTTTCGGCTTCTAAATGTATCCCGGTCTATTTGTTTCTCATGGTACCAACGCTTAATTGTTGGCAAACAGATAAAGACGGAATAATGTTTTTCTTTACGGTTTTCTTTGCCTTTCATTGGCTGGCAGCTTATAGGCCACACCTCCTGTGGCCAAGCTTGGTCATAAACTTGCTACAACATTTCGAAAAGTTAGGTCTCTAGGTTACTCTAAGGTTATAACACATATTGATTGAATAAAATTTATTTGTACTCGCCGGGTTGGAACCCGTGGCCTTTGGATTCGTAGTAGACCGTTTTACCACTCGACCATGAAGACCGTCGAAATGGCGCTTGAAATAGCTTTAGCAGTGTTTGGTGAGCAGCTATGAATAGCTAGGTACTCCCCAACCTTCCTCTTCCCCATATAATTCCACTTTTTGCTACCTTCAGCCTCACAACATACACCGATTGAGGATATTATAGTCTCACTGGCTCCAGACGGCTGTGAGCAGTTGGGACTCTAGTGCAGTATTCACTATGAAAAAATACATTGTACCAGTCTGAAGATGCCTGTTAGAAGCTGAAACCAGTCCGTCAAAAAAAAATCACCACAAATGGCCAGTTTCAAAATTCATACAAAGAAAGGTTTCTTATGCCCTTTTGCAGTTCTAAGAGAAACACAGTCCTCCCAAGCAACGGCCAGGTCTGACGCAAGCCACCTAAACTGCTTACGTGGCGAGGCACCGAGGTACGTACACGTAATACGGTACGTACGTAAACGAGAGTGTCACAAAGCTGTTGGCGCAAAGCCGTGACAAAGGCCTGGGGAGGTAATCTCTTGCTACAATTGCAACGGAAAGATGCATTCGAGATGGTGATACAAGAAAAATCCAAAATAAATTCAAATAAAGAATAAAATCCATTATTTGTTTTTACACAACTCCAAGACGCTCATCGTCATTAACATCTTCTCGGCCTTCTGTAAAGCGCTTGTACCACTTATAAACACTTTTTTGAGACAAAGTAGACTCGCCGAATTCCACAGTCAACATTTTAAGTGCGTTGGAGCACTTTATTCCATTTTTAACGCAAAATTTAATACATATTCTTTGATCCGTTTTTTACAAAAGTAAAAAATCGAAGAACACACAAAAACGAGACTAACCTTTCCAGTTGTCAAAAACAAACCACTAATCCAAAATGGCTGATAATGCTAAGATATGATAAACATATGTGTACCAACATAACAAAAAAAAAACGATAATCGAATGCACACAGCCCGCGAAAATTCAAAATTCATATTTTCTTTTGAACAGGCTATGTATTTTATACATACAGAGGGAAAACAAAATTTGAAACAAAAGAACATAACAATGGAAGACATTTAAATTATAACAAAAGAAAGAGAGAAAGAGACAGATAAAATGAATTGAAAGAGACAAAACGTTAACTGGGGAGGTGATTTAAAAAAATGTAAATTTAATGAGTGTACAGGAGATTCACCTAATATTGGACATGTACTGGACAGATTTACGTTATTATTAAGAATATGACTATTCATTTTAATAGCTTTCTTTATTTCTAGTGCGTCTAAGTTATTTAATCTGATGCCATGATCATTTTTGTGAAGAATGTGAGCACCGGTGCTTTTATTGAAGGTATGGTGACGATGCTTAGGCTAAGCGAAACCGGACGGTTATAAAAATTAAAAGTGGACTGAATGTTGTAGAAATGAGTTCCCTGAGGCAGAAGGATATGCTGCCACACAACTTTGTCTTGGCACATACTCCTTGATTGATATTCATACCATATCAATAAGCTCTCATGCGAAACAATATCGTCACTGAGCGGATCCGGACGTTGGTGTGAATCTACCATTACTCGTTAAATTTCTCATTATTCTTTTATCACGTTCTCAGTTGACGTTTTGCCTCTTTCATTTCATATTATCTGTCTCTTTCTATCTGTTCCTTTGTAATAATTTAAATTTTATTCTTTTGTTTTCTTACTGTTCTCTTATTTTATTTTATTTAATATTGTATTCTCCCTCTGTATGTATGAGAATAACCGATCGGTAGCCGAGTGGACAAGCGCGTCGGATTTCCACCCGGGGGTCGTGGTTTCAATTCCTCTGCTGGCTAAGTCCTCCATAATTGCACAAGCAACATTTTGCGCTTATTTCGATGCCAGTAGGAGTTTTTCAAATGATGTTAGGTTTTTCGTAACCCGGAAAAACCACCCCCTCTATATTTTTTGTTTGGTTAAATTTTGTACCTTGATGTTGCTTAGGCTAAGCGAAACCGGTCGGTCATAAAAAATAAAATAATTTCTGTGGTCTTGTACAAATTTATTATTAAATTTCCGTTATAAATTATTTTTCTATGTTAGTACCTACGACTGAGTGTGAACTTTTCGAATTTGAAACTTGAAATTGCCATAATAAAAAATAATCATATCAAATTCTCACTTACCTAATAAAGTATTGTCAAAAATGTATTTCAGCAGACCTTCCATGTACCTAACAGATCCCCTCGATCCAAAATTCTTTTTAAATGTAACAGTAATATCAGGACTGAAATCATTTAGATACTCGCTTGTACCTAGATTACATACAGTGGGTAATTCCTTCGCTGAAATAGTAGATATATTCAACTGCACTGAATCTAGTTACAAGAAGGCTATAATAGCATACCTCTTTCAAAAATACTACTGTTAATTTGGATTATAATATTTCCATCAACTTAATTATGTTTTTGGGTACTAATCATTGTTATTTTTATGTCACTATTATTTTTTGTTTTATAATAATAATAATAATATTTGGATGATTTTTATAGCGCCGTTTTTGTGAAAAAATCACCTCAAGGGCGCTGTACAGGTCTTGTTAAATGGTAATGTTTGTGTAAGATTGAATGCGGCCGCCCCAACAGATTAAGACCAACGTGGGCAAATGTCATCTGGCTGTCGTAAGGGTGTCACTTGGGTGATTTGTTGGATGCCTGGTTCGCTCGCGTTCGGGAACAGTCGGTCGAGATCGGCACTCCTCCGCCCCCCTGCCGGTTCTCGGGCCGGCGGTCGAAGGGACACATCTGGACAAGGGTCAAAGCAAGTGACCATTCTGGGCTATGGCACTGCATTTAAAACACTGATATCATATGTTATGTAAAAGCCCATGAGGGCGTATATAATTAAAAATAAATATTTCATTTCTCAGTATATAATTGACGCGTGGGAACCAAACGGCATTCCAATGAGACATTTTCGTGACAATTGACAAAAAAAGTGTAAACAGTCAATATTTTAATTTTTTTCTCGTAAAACACACTATGTGTACGTGTAGTCCTTGAAGTAAAGATATATGGAGAGAGAGCTAATCCTTTTTACCCAACCTATACAAATTTGGGATAAATCAGTTTTTCCGGGTTTTTACGTCGTACACCATGAGAGAAGAAAGAGACAACAAAAATCCCAAATTATCGCACCGCTTTAAAGTTTATTTATTTATATTTTATATGAATACCGCACAAGAGTCTCAACTGCTCCCAACCGTCAAGAGCCAATGAGACTATGGCATCCCCAAATAGGGTATGTTTTGAGGCTAAAGGTAGTGGGAGAGGAAAAGGAGATTGGGAAGAGGAAGGTTGGGAAGTATTTGGATATTCAGATCTGGTCACCAAAGACGGTTAAAGCCGTTTCAAGCAACGTTTCGATTCTGAATGGTGGTCTTTCAACAGGGCGATACTTAAAGTATCTACCACTCTAAAACGTGCCGCAAATATGCTTTTATTATTATTTTTATATGAATTAAATGTGATATGACATATTAATCAAATAAAAGTTTTTGGCGCACGCCGGGTTTAAACGCGCGACCTTTGTATTCGTAGTCGAGCGTCTTACCACTCGACCTTGGAGGCTGTCAAAAGAAAAGTATTGTTAGAATGTTCTTCGGGTCCCGCGTTTCCGTTGACGCCGCTCACACGTTGTGATAAGCGAAATAAATGGACATAACTCAACGGTTTATTAGGTTACTTGCTATATTTTTGTTTATAACAATCCTGTGAAAAAAGTGGTTTTACGAACAAACTAAAGCATTATGTCGACATGTGCTTTAAATTCCCGATTGGGATATGTTGTGAGGCTAAAGGTAGTGTAACAAAGGAAGGAGATGGAAACGAGGAAGGTTGAAAGTATCCGGCTATTGAGATCTGCTTAAATCAGTTCAGGAACGTGCCACAAAAATACTAATTAAATGTGCGTAAAGAAAATGTATTAAATCATACCATAATCAATACACCCATAATCAATACATAACCGTTGTTTAATCAAACCATAATCAGTCTATAATCAAAACTTAATTTAATGCATTTTATTTACGCACGCCAAGTTTGAACCCGCAGCCTCTGGCTTCGTAGTCGAGCATCTTAACCGCTCGACCCCGAAGGCCGTCAACAAATAGAAACTAAATTCAATCACAAAATTTCAAATCAAATCCAATACGAATTATTGTTGAGAAGAAGAAAAAAAACAATTTAAAAGAGCTACAGTTAGAGCGAGACAAGATTGCACTGAATAAAAGATACACAGTTTAAATCAAAGCTAGTACTTCTAACAACATAGGAAACATTGCTCAAGGTAGTGGCACATACGTGGAACTAGCAATGGCCATTGATCTAATTTATTATTTTTCCTGGGGCTATAAACACTGCAATCTGTTCGGCGGGATTAGCTTCGGGAGATACGGGGAGGGGGTGGGTATCGAGAGATACAGACGAAGAATTGGATTCAGGGGTGCAGCGTTAATGGTGTTTTTGTAAGGGTTACGTACGAAACACTCGCGTTTGATTAAAAAATGTAATTTCGTATTTATTTTTTTAAATTGTCACAATGAGCGTGTCAATCCACTTGGCTATTCGAGGTAGTCAGGAAATTTAAAGTCGAGTATTTAGCGAATTTTAATCAAAGATTAATATATATAAGTCGATCGAAAAATGTTTTTCATGCTGTGCTGAGCCAACACGTCTGTTCTGCTATGTGGAATGCACTGCAGATCGTGGTGTCGCCCCTGGCAGTAGTTGTTTGGCACAAACAGCTTATAGCATTCCAGGAGGTATGGATTGTCAATCAAATTATTTAATATTTTGTACGCTGTTACTGCAAGGGCCCCACTCCTTCTCGACTGGAGACTTTGATAAAGCGTATCGAAGAGCAAATTTTTATGATGCATACATTTTGGGTACTCGCCGTGGATTCCCAAATACAAATATCTGAGAAACTTTGATGTGATTTATGGTTAGGGAAGCAGAGAATGATTTGCAAGATTTAGGTTGATAGTATGGAGGGCCTTTGATTTTCTTAATTGCCTGCATAATTTTGGTGGTGAGTTTAACCAGAATGGGTGCCAAGTCTTTGTGAAAGGGTTAAGGATCGATTATGGCTTGTTTATGGCTTGATTATGTAAAGATTATGGATCGATTCTGGAATGATTATGAATCGATTATAAGTTGAATATTTATTGATTATGCAATGATTATGAATTGATCATGAATTTAGACTGATTACGGATTGATTCTGGAATGATCGAGTATTGACTATAGATTTATTATAGTTTGATTATACAATGATAATGTATTGGTTATTCAATGATTTTTAACTATCATGGATGTATTGGAAACTGATTATAGTTTGGTTCTGGAATGGTTATGGATTGTTTCTGGAATGATTGAGTATTGATTACAATTGATTATGATTTGATGATACAATGATAATGTATTGATTATGGATTTATTACGCATCGCTATGATATGATTATGAACTAATTAAAAATTGAATATTAATTGATTATGTAATTATTATGCATTGATCATGGATTTATCGGAGACTAATTATGGATTGATTCTAGAATGGGTATGGATTGATTCTGGCATAATTGAGTTTTGATTTTAGATTGATTATAGTTTGAATAAACAATTGTTATGTATTGATTATTGTATGATTATGAATTGAAGATAAATTGAATTTTGATTGATTATGCTAATTGGTAACAAAAGTCTGCGGGTTTAGTGGAACATAATTAACTCGGCGAAAATATTTTCAATTTGATAAAATAAAAACACAAGTTGTTTTAATTAACTTTTATTTTGGTATAAGTCTACAAGTTTCGATTTAGCAGAATCTTCATCGAAACTTAAAAATATACTAAGGAAATAAGAGGATTGATATGTTAATGACGATGAGCGTCCTGGAGTTGTGGAAAAACAAATCATGGATTTTATTCTTTGATCCATTTTTTCAAAAAGTAAAAATCGAAGAACACACAAAAAACGTGACTAACCTTTCCAGTTGTCAAAAACAAACCACTAATCCAAAATGGCTGATAATGCTAACATATGATAAACATATGTGTACCAACATAACAAAACAAAAAAAAAAATCGATAATTGAATGTACACAGCCCGCGAAAATTAAAAATTGACCTTTTCTTTTGAACAGGCCTCGTATATTAATTAGCATCAATGCTTTAAAGTTTCCGATTTCAACAAAAAATATTGTTTTGTACTTTCTAAAGCGTTCAAAGAATACCCCTACAGATTGGTTTTATCAAAAAAGTGGAGAAAGGATCAATATGAAAAAGATAACTGGCGCTATGTAAAATTATTCATAGTGCTCGGCGGAAAACCGTAAACAATACAGCTTTTTTTGCTCGGGAAGCGGGTTTTTTTAAGGATTTAAGGATTCATGTTTATATCCAGGCGTCGGCGTTTAAAGTCGAAAAGGGTCGAATAATTTTTTTCACGCTTTTAAAATGAATGGTATCAATAGCCATCGCAGCCAGAGTTGAGTCGAACCTTAGAGTAAAAATATACATGGAGAGAGAGCTAAGTATTCATACCCAACCATTACAAATTTGGGATAAATCACTTTCTCCGTGTTTTTACGTGGTATACCACGAGAGAGAAAGAGACAAGAAAAGTCTTCACATGATATTGCAGCACTTCTAAGTTTGTGAAAATGTTCTCCGTCCACGCTAACTTTGCATGAGTCGCATAACTTACGTCAACGGATTTTAAGGTTATTTCCTATATTTGTATTGATTAAAAAACTTGCAGCGATCATACAAATAAATCAAACATGATGGTGATATGTGCTAGGCGTGAATGTTCAAATGAGACCAAACAAAGATTATAAAACATCGCTTTTCAGAGGTATTTCAACAGTTTTAAATATTTTTGACCGAACTTTAGAATTTTCACATTTTTAATGATATAAAGACATAAAATCAACAAAAAGCTTCCATCATTATTTAGGTAAACTTTCTGTTATTAGTGTTTGTGTGATATTTTGACCTTATGAATAATTTTAATGGTGTGTTGATATTGTTTTGTTTAATGTGTTCAAATGTGTTTATTAAAAGTGTCCGAATTCTATGTGGGCGGTAACTAATAGGCTATCCAACATCCTTTAACATATCCTTGTCTCTGTCTATCGAGTCAGTATAAAGTCAACTGACCTGACTACACTGTTTCGAAAAGGTACCTCTCCATGTACATTCTTACCCCTAGAGTCGAACACAGTACTCACCCAGACGCATTGCTCGCATACAGCATGTTTTAAATTTGTCATTCGACATTAGAAGGCACCAGAGTGGTAGATACTCATTAAAAGCATGTATGGAGGGATCGCGCATGATGTGTATTGGTGCATATTTAAACTTATCCTGAGCTGAAGGTGCCAATCGTTAGGTGAAACCGGTCAAAAATAAATTTGTGGAAATATGGTACAAAATTTTTTTTAATCACAAACTCATTAAAATACAATTTCACTTAAAATTAGCAACATGAGAAATAAAGAAACTGTACACACTTCCAAGAGTGATGACTTTATGAAACGTCACTGAGAAACAGAATTTTATGTTGGTTTCGCCTACTAATTGCTATTAGCGAAAAAGTATATTATATTTTTTGCCTTTTTTACAGTGAATACCTCACAAGAGTCCCAACTGCTCCCGACCGTCTGAAGCCAGTGAGACTGTGGGTATGTTGTGAGGCTAAAGGTGGCGAGGAGGGTAAAGAGATGGGAAGAGAAAGGTTGAAAAGTACCTGTCCATTTAGGCCTGGTCACCAAAACCAGCTAAAGCCATTTCAAGCAACGTTTCCTTTCTGAATGGAGGTCTTTCACTAGGGCGATACTTAGAGTATCTACCACTCTGGAACGTGCCGCAAAAATATTACAAATGATTTTATATGTATTAAATGTTTTATGACACATATTGGATAAATAAAATTTATTTGCCCACGCCGGGCTAGATTCGTAGTCGCGCGTCTTACCACTCGACCACGGAGGCCGTCTGAATGTTTGATAGTAGGTTTGTACCTTGAAGTAATAATTTATGGAGAGAGAGCTAATTATTTTTACCCAACCTGTACAGATTTGGAATAAATCACTTTCTTCGGGTTTTTATGTCGTACACCATGAGAAAGAAAGAGATGACTAATTTTCCCAAATTATCACACCGCTTTAAAGTATTGTTAGAATGTTCTTCGTGTCCCGCGTCTCCGTTGACTTTGCCCAAACGTTATTATACGCAAAATAAATTGACATAACTCAACAGTTTATTAGGTTACATGTTATATATATTTTTTAACAATACTGTGAAAAAGTGGTTTTATGAATAAACGCTACATTATGTTGACATGTGCTATGAATGGATGTAGAAATACCCTAGCCCTAGTCCTATCCACGGTCAGGTCTAGCCGAGTCTGTACTGTGTGTTGTTTGATTGGCGTAATTTTTTTATTGTTGTATTTTAAACTATGCATTTTCGAAATATCTCCCAATGTCCTCAGCCTTACGAATTCCCAGGAATCTAAATGAGGGGCTTAGAAGCAAAGGCAGCAATCTCCAAAAAGGTTCTGTAGCATTGTCAACTTTTGAATGATTACTATACAGAAATGGAGAATGAAGTGTACAAAAATGTTAGTGCACATTAAACTAGAAACACTTTGAAAGAATCATCTCTAAATTTATCAACATATTCACAAAAGAAAAGTGCATTAAACGTTAAATCAACTTTCCAAGAAAAAAAAATAAAATAAGGGAGATTGCTGCTTTTGCTTCTAAGTCCCTCAAATAAGGCTCTGTTAACAATATCAACAGCCTGCAGATATTTAAAAACAATTAACGAAACGGCCACTCCGTTAAGGGTGTATTTTCACTCCGTTCCGCCCCCTGCAAGATGTCCCAACCCTGATTCCGAGAATGACGTAGGCACCCGGCTTACCGGTTGAATTTATATCTGTTACGTTATTCCGCGCTAATTCGGATCGGAGGGTTCGGAGAACCGCTGTACCGTGAGCGCGGAACAGATAATGCCTAGATGTATATCCACGCCAATTTGAAACAAACCCAAATCGCCAGTTTGTTGTCTGAGCGAATTGGCTAGATATTCCAACAATGTTTTGATCATAGAGTTGGTAGAGTAGTATCTATCCAAGACAGTGAAGTCAGTTTCGGACTTGTTTTTGATGATTTTAACATGACTCGGCGCACCTGGGCGTGGCTAAGACTAAGGCTACGGTATTTATACATCCATTCGTAGCACATATCGACATCATGTTTTTGTTTATTCGTATAACCACTTTTTCACAGTATTTTTACCAACAAAAATATAGCATCTAACCTAAAAAACCGTTTAGTTTTGTCAAGTTTAGTGGCATAATAAAGTCCCGCGGTGACTCAAGAGCCCAAGATCATTGTGACAGTACGTAGAAGTGGAGTATTATATTTGTTGTCTCTTTCTCTCTCACGGTGTAGGACGTAAAAAGCCGGAGAAAGTGATTTATCGCAAGTTTGTGTAGGTTGGGTAAAAATAATTGGCTCTCTCTCCATACATTGTTATATGTTACATACAAAATACTATGTTGGCGGAGTCCCGCCAGTGAACCAGGACCTTAAGATCATTGCGACAGTATATAGAAGCGGTCCAAGAAATTTGTTGTCTCTTTCTCTCTAATGGTGTACGCCGTAAAAACTGACTTCACCGCCTTGGATAGATACTACTCTACCAACTCTATGCAAATGTCAGGGGAGTTTTGCGGTCGTGCTAGCAAGTGTCGACTAACTACCGATATTGTAGAAAAAAAAAAAAAAACTTCATCTCGATAATTTTGACTGTTCATGCTAGAGACTTTGATGGTGCCAATTTACATAACACCTTTCGCCTCTTAGGCCCCAGAGAGGTTGACGAAGTTGAGTTTGATCAGTTTCAGAAAGAGTAAGGAAAAATTGACCAAACTTCGGCACACCCATACGCCCACATGGCAATTCTACAGGGCTATCGCGGTGGCTGTGTTATTCCGCGGCAGCTCGGCTAGCAGGGTTCGGAAAACTGCGGAGTGAGTGTATCTTTTTCCCGTTGTGCTGCTGCGGCTTGAATATTTAGGGTTGCACAAAACAACGATGGTCGTAGATCGTTGTCAACTTCGATGTTTTGCGAATTCTTTTTCAAATTGCAGTATTTTTTTTCTAAAAGTGACGATACCTATAAAAATATTTATCAGAGTGGTACGTACTCTCAGTATCACCCATTTTCAAAAATAAATTATACACATGCGTCCGACTGTCTGGAGCCAGTGGGACTACGGCATCCCCGAAGGGTTGTAAAGTACCTGGCTATTCAGATCTAGTCACCAAACATGACTAAAGCCATTTCAAGCAATGCTTCCCTTCTTTAACTTTCCTTCACCTTTTTCAGAGTGTTAGATACTCTTAGTATCACCCTGTTGAAAGGCCGCCATTCAGATTAGAAACGTTAGTTGAAATAGCGATAGCCGTATTTTTTTAAGACTGAAATCTTTTTTTTAATATTATTTTTATTTATTACTTTATGGTGAAAGATTGCATTTTAAGCATAGTAACTTTGTGAACATCGCTTTTTTTAATGCAAATACTAGTAAAAGCCAATAACATTTCATTCATAAGAATAGGTAAATTACTTATTATTAAAAATAACGCAACTATCTCTATTGTTTTCCGAAAAAAATAAGCACCATTTGAAAGAATGAGATGGAGAATGTAGCAACACATAAGTATGAGGAAGACAACCTACTAGTAGTAAGTCGTCTTATACGGCGTTACCTAATCGTCGATGAATGATGTAGTATTCGACCTATTTTTTTAAGTACGAAACACCGCCTAGTTCTATATCTATTTCGTTCATACACACATACTCTTTGAATGTTCATCTTTGTCATACATGATCAATGTTTGAATTCACCGGGAACGTACGTGTGCTTGTTACTTGCCACATTTTGTGAAAATATTCCAAGACAATATTGTGCTTATTATTATTGCTTCACGAACTGCTAGTTCTTTAAAATTAACCCTTCGAAGTGAACACTTCAATTGAAGTCGAACTCGCCAAAGAGAGATTTGAAATTAGAGATGAAGAGACGAGAAAGTCGATATCAGAATTGGGTGTGTTGCGGTTCCAGTTACCGGTGACCAGCGAGGAATCGGTTATTTATCCAGTTCTTTTTGAAACCGGTTCCTGGTGTTTTTTCGAATAGTACTAGCAAATCGACAAAAGTTCCTCACCAAAATAAAAGTACAATTTTTTTTATTTATTTTATATTAATACCGCACAAGAGTCTCAACTGCTCCCAACCGTCTAGGGCCAGTGAGACTATGGCATCCCCAAATAGGCCATGTTGTGAGGCTGAAGGTAGTGGGGAGGGAAAAGAGATTGGGAAGAGGAAGGTTGGGAAGTACCTGGCTATTCAGATCTGGTCACCAAACACGGATTATGCCATTTCAAGCAACGTTTCGATTCTGAATGGTGGTCTTTTACCAGGACGATACCGAGTATCTACCACTCTGGAACGTGCAGCAAATATGCTTGTTATTATTTTTATATGAATTAAATGTTATGACACATATTAATTAAATAAAAAAAATATTTGCGCACGCCGGGTTCGATCCCGCGACCTCTGAATTCGTAGTCGAGCGTCTTACCACTCGACTATGCAGGCCGTCGACATAAAACACAGTCAACAAAATTTACGAAGTACTTGTATAGAAATATATACACAAAAAGCCCGATTACTGCTCACCGGGTAAAAAAGATAACCTCCTTATGATTGCATCTCTAACTACAGTTGGTACAGAAAGAAGGAAAAAAAATCTTGGCACGGTTTCAAAATTTCAAAAATACGATGTATAGCTTGGAAATTCGACCCAAGTTACTTGAATTATATCTCACGAGGATAATTTTTTTTTATTATTTTTTTTTATTATTGTACAACAGATATAAACCCAATAACAGTACAATGGACCATACATACAAATAACCAATTATATTCCTAATTTGAAGCTCCACCCCAAAAAGAAACATCGTAATTTCTAAGACACCGATGTTTCTCTACAACCCTACTCCAGTATTATGCAAACCCCCTTTCTGGAACAAAATGCAACCTCTGAAAGTTCAGGCATTCAATACTCTGGAATTGTCTGGAAATGTCTAGAATTAAGAATAACTTTGGTCATTTAGGATTCAGCCGTAAAGTAACCTGGGATGCTGTGATGTAGGTAAGATGTAATCTATGTTCAAAGGTAAAACATGCTGATTTAGAAAAGGAGTTATTGTATTCTTTTTGAATTGTGAAATTGAAACAACTTCCTTTGTGAGTACGCACAACCGTACGAGCGTGAATTTTAAACATTTTAAACTGATTTTCATTGAATGTACGAGGCCTGTTCAAAAGAAAAGGTCAATTTTGAATTTTCGCGGGCTGTGTACATTCGATTATTGATGTATTTTTTTGTTATGTTGGTACACATATGTTTATCATTTGTTAGCATTATCAGCCATTTTGGATCAGTGGTTTATTTTTGACAACTGGAAAGGTTAGTCACGTTTTTGTGTGGCATTTTAAAATTGCTCATTTGGAATGATTCTGTTAATTATTCATGACTTTGACACGAGTCTTGTTCAAGTAATGCCTCCAATTCAAAAAATCCAAACTGCGAAAGCAAATGTAACGGCCCACCCAGTTGCGCCCTTGTGCAATTTACCCCCTGTCAATAATTATTCATACCAATGTCCTTTTGTATTTCTTAATTGCTTCCTTTAATGTGTTTCTGTCTCTTAAATTGTATTGTAAATATCGATTTCTAAAATTCTTTTGAACATGCATTATCCCATAGACCACATGTTGGACTATGATCTTTAAGTTGACCGTTACCACGACTCTCTAATCTACCCTCGACCTATTTCATCTGAGCATTCCTATTCAGATCAGGTACTAAAATATCTTCAGTCAAAGGTTTAATTATTATACTTTACAAATGATTCAAGTAAAGGGATTATATTTTATTCTACATCCCCGAACAAAAGCGCGCCTTACCCAAGGAGCATCTGTCGAATTCGTCAGTGAACATTACACAAAGTTGTACACTTTCCTTTCAAATCCCTTCCTACCTATAATTTATTTCAGCAGAAATTTCTCTATTTTTAAAATGGGTGGATTAAGGCAGCTAATATTTTTCTTGGCAAGTCAAGTTACATCTAATTAAGATATATTTTTTGGCAAACCTTAAGATAGAAGGTACTTTTTGAAGCTTCCCAAGGTGATTGCCTTTTCTGGTACGTTTAACTAACGGCCAGTGATTTTTCACGAGTAACAACGAACAACTAGTGTTAAATAAATTATAACGATCTCTGTTTCAGACCAGTTAACTCCTTGACTCAGAGGTGGGCTGATAAATTCTAGTTAATGTACAACTATGTGTTATTTTATACATGGGCAATTTAAATAATATAGCGCAAAGTGTATTTGCACCACGCTCCAGACTGATAGATGATCTCTCATGATGGCCCTGATGAAAAACCTTTTCACGAAGTCAAAACACTTGCGCAGAATCAGGCAAAAAAATGATGTGGCTAGCAGTCCACCATGGTGGGCTTATACCAACCCTGATGTAAGCCAGCGAGGCATGGAACTGGCAGAGGAAGGATGAAAGTGGACTGAATGCTGTAGAAATGAGATCCTTGATGTATGACCGTGTTAAAAATGTGAATATTTGGAAAAAATGCAAAGCTGATGTAAGCGTAACGAATAGGATCAAGAAAGGGACGATTAGGTGGTTTGGGCATGTAGAGCGAATGAACGAAGAAGAAAGAAAGAAGAAGAAGTGTGAGAAGAATATATGAGGCGAAAGTGAATAGAAGAAGTAGTCGGAGACGCCCGAGGAAGACATGACCATGGAACGATCAAGTGATGCTTTGATCCTTTGGACATCTAGACTAGGTGAACGAAGAAAAGAGTGTGAGAAGAATATATGACCCGAAAGTGAATAGAAGAAGAAGTCGGGGATGCCCGAGAAAGACATGGCCGTGGAACGATCGAGGGATGCTTTGATCCTTTGGGCATCTAGACTAGGTGAACGAAGAAAGGAGTGTGAGAAGAATATATGACCCGAAAGTGAATGGAAGAAGAAGTCGGGGATGCCCGAGGAAGACATGGCCGTGGAACGATCGAGGGATGCTTTGATCCTTTGGGCATCTAGACTAGGTGAACGAAGAAAGGAGTGTGAGAAGAATATATGACCCGAAAGTGAATGGAAGAAGAAGTCGGGGATGCCCGAGGAAGACATGGCCATGGAACGATCAAGGGATGCTTTGATCCTTTGGGAATCTATACTAGGTGAACGAAGAAAGGAGTGTGAGAAGAATATATGACCCGAAAGTGAATGGAAGAAGAAGTTGGGGATGCCCGAGGAAGATATGGCCGTGGAACGGTCGGTGAATCTTTGATCCTTTGGGCATCTAGACTAAGTGAACGAAGAAAGGAGTGTGAGAAGAATATATGAAGTGAAAGTAAATTGTAGAAAAAGTCGGGGACGCTCAAGGAAGAAAACGTGGCACGATCGAGTGAAACGGCTTTATTTTTTTTACAGTGAATACCGCACAAGAGTCGCAACTGCTACTTACCGTCTAGAGCCAGTGAGGCTGAAGGTAGTGGGGAAGGGAAGGAAGAGAAAGAGGAAGTTCGGAAAGTTCGAAAAGTACCTGGCTATTCAGATCTGGTCACCAAACACGGCTAAAGCCATTTCAAGCATCGTTTCGATTCGGAATGGTGGTCTTTCACCAGGGCGATACTAAAGTATCTACCACTCTGATTCGTGCCGCAAATACACTTTTTACTATTTTTAAATGAATTAAATGTGTTATGACACATATTAATTAAATAAAAGTTATTGGCGCACGCCAGGCTTGAACCCGCGACCTTTGGATTCGTAGTCGAGCGTCTTACCACTCGACCATGGAGGCCGTCACTCGACCATGGAGACCGTATGTACGATTGTTAACGAAGCAAGGAGTATGTGCCGAGATAGAGTCGAATGGCGGTCCGTCCTCTCCGCCTACCCTTGCGGTGAAACGGCGTGACGTTTAGTTAGTCAGTTAGTTAAAAGATAAAGCAGAACCTTAGAGTACATAGAGTAGTATCTATCCAAGGCAGTGAAGTCAGTTTTTGATGATTTTAACCTGACTCGGCGCACCTGGGCGTGGCTAAGACTAAGGCTACGGTATTTATACATCCATTCATATCACATATCGACATAATATTTTTGTTTATTCGTATAGCCACTTTTTCACAGTATTTTTGTCAACAAAAATATAGCATATAACCTAAAAAACCGTTTAGTTGTGACAAGTTTAGTGGCATGATAAAAAATGAGGGCGGAGTCCCGCGGTGAACCAGGAGCTTAAGATCATTGCGACAGTATATAGAAGCGGTCTATGAAATTTGCTGTCTCTTTCTCTCTCGTGGCGTACGACGTAAAAACCCGGATTGTCGCAAGTTTGTGTAGGTTGGGTAAAAATAATTAGCTCTCCCTCCATACATTGTTACTTCAAGAAAAGAACAAAACAAAAATCACAGTTTAACATCATAATTCAAAGCTCTGACATTTAAAACAAATCGCGATCCGAAAAAAAACAGACTGCCAAGAAAGCTCCGTTCCCAGCGCCGTTCGGATTTCCCTATGCTAAGCCTGATGGAGCGGTTTTAAAAAGGTATTTATTATTAAAGATAAGCGTCCGGCGGTCCTTAGCAGAAAGGCCAGTCCGTTTATTCCAGGTTGTAATTTGAATGGGTAAATAAGTGATAAATAAATGTCGGAACTCTGGCCGATAAAAACCCGTAAATTCATCTCTGACGCAAATTTTCCGGGAAAAATTGAGAGCTTTTGTGTGGGAGCAGGAAAATTAAACGCTACAGTAGGGGAAACGCTCCGGTATGTTGTGATTTATCCCGCCGCGAACCTTCTGACAGCTGTACAGTCGTTTTAACGGACAGTAAATCAATTGACTTGTGTAGGTTTTTACTCCGCACAGGCGACTAAATTAACGTAGAGGTATCATTAACTGACTTATTAACTAACCATCACGCCGTTTCGGAAGGTAAATACTAGCGTTGGGAAAAACTTCAATGTTTTGTGAATGCTTCACGAATTGCTAGTTCTTTAAAATGAACCCTTCGCAGTGAACACTTCAATTTAATTCGAGCTCGCAAAAAAGAGATTTGAATTTATCCGGTTATTTGTTCAGTTATTTTTGGATCCGGTTCCTTGCCGGAAAAAAAGTACTAGTCTGTAGAGATTTAAAAACCAAAAGATCTGGAACAGGTTCCTCGCCGAAAAAACACCTACTAGGCGCTAGGGATTTAAAAGTGAAAAGAACTGGAGATTTGCAATTGAAAAGAACTGGAACTGGTTCCTCGCTAAAATAAAAGTACTAGTCGGTAGACATTTTAAAACGAAACAAACTCCCAAAAAAACATGATGCCATGTCTTCCTCAGGCGTCCCCGACTTCTTCTTCCATTCACTTTCGCATCTAAAATTCTTTTCACACTCCTTTCTTCGTTTATTCGCTCTACATGCCCAAACCATCCGAGTGTCCCTTTCTTGGTCCTATTCATTACGCTAACATCACCCTTACGTTCTTTCCGGATATCCACATTTTTAATACGGTCATGCATGGTTTTACCGCACATACGTCTTAAGGATCTCATTTCCACAGCATTCAGTCTACTTTCAACCTTCCTCTGCCAGTTCCATGCCTCACTGCCATACATCAGGGTTGGTATAAGCACTCCATTGTGAACTGCTAGCTTCGCTTCTTTGGACAATTTCTTATTTGCCTTAACAGTGTTCAGTCCTCCATTAATGCAGTTTTCTGCAGTCACCCTTTTTTCAATATCCTAATATACTTAATTATTTATATTAAAATGATACTATTATGTATTTACTAGGTAAAAACAATATTTGAAAACCAAGAAATCTAAAAACTAAAAAAGATTTGGGCCAATTTTACTACGAAGAATGTTAGAATGAACAGGAAAAACATCTTTATATTCATAAATTACAACAAAACCTTTCGCATTTTCAACAACTGTACGCAATACGCAAGTTTTTGTAACATTTCTGCTGTAATCAAAAAAATAATTCACAACTAGCTACCTAACCATCACGCCGTTTCTCCGCAGGGGTAGGCAGAGAGGACGGACCACCATATAACTCTGTCTTAGCATACACCCCTTGCTTCATTCACATCCATACATCGTCTCATACATACTCTTCTGTCATTCTGACTATTCACATTACCCGATTTAAGTACTTGATTTATTGATCGTGCCATGTGTTACCCGGGCGTCCTCGACTTCTTCTTCCATTCTCTTTCGCGTCATATATTCTTTCCACACTCCTTTCTTAGTTCATTCGCTCTACATGCCCAAACCGTCTAAAACGGCCTGCATGGTCGAGTGGTAAGAGACTCGATTACGAATCCAGAGGTCGCGGGTTCGAACCCGGCGTGGGCAAATAAATTTTATTCAATTAATATGTGTAATAACACATTTAATTGAAATAAAATAAAATAAATTATATTTGCGGCACGTTCCAGAGTGGTAGATACTCCAAGTATCGCCCTGGTGAAAGACCACCATTCAGAATCGAAACGTTACTTGAAATGACTTTAGCCGTGTTCGGTGACCAGATCTGAATAGCCAGGTACTTCCCACCATTCCCCTTCCTCATCTCCTTCCCCCTCCCACTACCTTCAGCCTCACAACATACCCCTATCGGAGATGCCATAGTATCACTGGCTCTAGACGGTTGGGAGCAGTTGAGACTCTTGCGCGGTATTCGACGTAAAAAATAGCGTCCCTTTCTTGATCCTATTCATTACGCTCGCATCAGCCTTGCATTATTTCCGGGTATCCATATTGTATGTTTTATAAACAAAATAATTCATTCAAAAAATAAACAAGGATTTCTTTAAGTTTCCTCCCAAAAAAGCCTTAAAAAATGTCTGCCCCAAGAATATCTTAAAATTGTACCAACACAAATTGTTTTGCTTGTAACATGTACCGGGCATAGAGACATCTGTGTTCCGCCTTCGAGTTAAAAAATAATACCGTAAGCGAAAGAGACGGAGCTAGCGTTTCGACGGCAGCTTCAGCGAGCGCGAGAGGGTCCGAGATACTTTTGTGCCAGACTTTACCTTCCTTTGTAAAATTCTGGGCAGCAATTCAATTCGTACTAATGCGTTAGTAAGGAGAAATTTTCATGGCGGCAGGTCGTGTGTCGACGTTTTGTTTAAAACTCGGCGATTTTCGCGTGTTTTTGTAGTTAATTAGTGATTTGCACCGATAAAGTGTCAATAGTGTGTGTTTTACCGATGTTTTAAGCGTTTTTGATTGCGTGTGTCGACGGAGTCGTCAAATCAAAAGTATTTTTTGACAATTAAATCGAACCTAATCAAATGATTCAGGTTTTATTGGCCTCCTGGGAAAATTTTCAGTGAAGTCTAAGGGATTTGAAAAGAGTGCGATATTTCAATAAAAAATACGTATTTTTTGGCATGTAAAAAAAGAAAAACATCGCTTTAATTGACAATCAATTATGTTATTTTGATGGTGAAATTATGTGTTAATTTTTTCAAAATGTCAATGCATTTTGTGTAGATTATTTGTTAATAATAATACGACCTAATTGAATCATTATCAATCTATAAATTTTGGTGCAAAATTTGGTGTTGAAAATTAACTTTATTATTATTTTGTAAACAGTTTAATTTTGTTAAAAGTGTGTTAAAAATAATTCATTGTGTAATAATAATACATTCATAAAAACAGCCAGTGATTTTCCATTGCTTTATTGTAATTGTTACAGTGCAAAAATACAATCTAAACACTTCCCAGGATTTTCGAGAATTATTTGAAGGTAGGCTTTTTAAATATTTTTTATTAAAATAAGTGATTTAAAAAAATCTCTTTTTAATAATTATTCGAATTGATTTCTGATTGGAATCTTATTTTATTAAATTATATAATATTATCTTGTCGTTTTGTGCGCCAACTTTATTTTGCTAGATTCCACTAAGGTTTAGCAACATTAGTAATATTAAATGCAAGGAAGAAAGGTGTGTAGTGCTTCTGAGCAACTTTTTTAAAGAGTGCATTTGTATAATTTGAATTTTATTTTAAAAATATGCACAAGTTGGTCGATTCTCTTATTTATTTGATATTTGATGCATTGTGTGATAACATACTGTCAAGTGCGTTTAAAAAAATTATTATTGCTTGTGAACAATGTGCACAAGTTTGTCGATTAGATGCTCTTTTTTAATTACGTGCAAAACTAATACACTAATTTTATATTCAAGAGTACGTTGTGTAATTAATGCGTAGTTTAGAGTTACAGTTGAGAGTGCGTTTATAGAATCACAATCACATTTGGTAAATTTTCGCAAGTTTGTCAATACGGTACACACATATTCATTGAATGGCTATCCTTTTCATAAGCGGGTGAAACGAAAAACACGACGGTACAAGTTGTGCTTCATTTTTTTGTAAAATTTGTGTGAATATGACGTGTCTTGTATTGTGTGTCTATGGTCCCAATGGCCAAGTTGGTGAAGGCGGTACTCTCGGATAAAGTAGAGTATCCGAGTTTGAGTCTCGCTTGAGACAGTTGTCTTTTTTATTTTTTGGCCTTTTCTTTTTCATCTTTGTTTTTTCGATTATTGATATTGTTTAAATATGATTAATATGGTTTGGATATTAAATGTTTATACCGACCTACATAGCTCCAATCTTCTAGCAAACCCATATTAGTGTCTAACGCTTCCTCACCAAGTTAATTCAAAAGATAACAGAAGAATTACATCGAAGTGAATACTTAGTTTCCGTTGAAATACGATTCATGTTGAATTTATGTCTTTTTGATTTTGAATTTTCATGAATAAATGAATTTGTCTCATTCGTGTTATTTTCCAGAAAATTCAGCTTTGTGTAAGCTTATATTTGAAATCTTTTCTTAAGTAAACGTTGAAATACGAACTCTCTTGCAGAGCGGTAAGACCCTTGGCTCTGGGTCCAGGGTTCGTGGATTATTGTTTAAACAAGAAAGACAAACATTCCCGGGTTACGAATACCCTGACAATATTTGAAAAACGCCTACCGGCATCATTATAAGCGGAAGATGTTGCTTGTGAAATGGTGGAGGACTTAGCCAGCGGAGGAATTGAACCCACGACGCCCGGGTGGGAACCCGACGCGTTTGTCCACTCAGCTGCTAACCGAACCGTACAACAAATTATCATTTTTTAATTTTTTTTACGTGAATACCGCACAAGAGTCTCAACTGCTCCCAACCGTCTAGAGCCAGTGAGACTATGGCATCCCCAAAAGGGGTATCTTGTGAGGCTAAAGGTAGGGGGAGGGGAAGGAAATGAGGAAGAGGAAGGTTGGGAAGTACTCTTATTATATCGTGTTTGCGATAAATTTGTTCACCCGAGACATCAAAAAAACTTAAAAGTCAATGCAACTAGTTCCAGTTGGCAACGTCATTTCCATCATGGGCTATGGAGCTTAAAAATATAATGCCCAAAATTAGATGAACGTCTTGTTGTTTATTCATTTCTTAAACTGCTCGACGTGAAAATGTCATTTTGAAAATGATTGTCGAAAAATAACATTGAATTTTAATAGCGCAGTTTTGTGATATTTTACCTCAAGTCGTGTATTTAAGACGAAGTCGGGTAGAATCTGTGTTTTTTCTCTTCTTGAAAATTTACACAAAATACTTTTTCTGTCCGGAATACCAACAGGGAGGAATATTTTTTTAAACTTCGGACGTACTTTACACTACGAGCTATTTATGATTGACTATATACAATTTCCTTAATGAGTACGTACGTACGTACCTACGACAGTTAAATTTCAAACTGATGCTTATTAAAATCATCAAATTGAAAATGCTATATTTTCAAATCTCTGCCTACCTAATAAAGTAACTAACCAACTAACTAGCCATCACGCCGTTTCCCCGCAGGGGTAGGCAGAGAGGACGGACCGCTATGTAACTCTGTCTTGGCACACACTCCTTGCTTCATTCACATTCATACATCGTCTCTATGACCCGATTCAGATTCGGGCGTCCTCGACTTCTTCATATATTCTTATATAGTATTCTAATAAAGTACCTACCTATAATGTGTTTCAGGTAAAATTATTCTATATTTGAAATGGGCGGATTAAAGTAATGAATATTTTTTACTAGTGTAAAAATTTAAAAATAATATATTTTTTTATTGATTTTCCATTAACCCCTGAAATACCTAATTCCCGCAAGGAACGATTTCCGTCATACCTTGCTGACTGTAATTTCGTAATAACTCACTTGTGTTTTACAACATGTCATATAACTGTCAATTACGCTATCTTTTCAGATAATGTATCTGTGTATTTTTTCAAATTGTATGTTAATGGTGTAAGTGGTTTTTCTGGAGTAGCTACTTATATTCGGAAAATTGGTTTTCTCTCCCTCACGTCACTAAAAAAAGTTCGGTTGGAAACTGTGAATTTTTTTTGTCGTTTTATTGTATCCTCGTGTGACTGCATACATTTATTTTCAAATCAAAATAAAATTGCATTAGGTTATCTGTGACTACCAACAGTAATGTCACTTTGAAAACCTTTTTTTTTCTGCCCCACTTACGTAAGCAAACTTTAAATATTCATTACTCGGCTTGTAGCGAACTAAACGAAATGCAAAATATCTCTATGGATTGAATATTTTGTTGACAAGCGGTTACGGTTAATTAAAAATGCGAACAATGGGTTTTGTATGATAAAAACTCCTGAAAAGATAATGACGAATGTCCGGTGACTATCAGCACCTCTGGCACACTAGAGGTTAATTAGCTTTGCAGACAAATTGTATTCTTCTGATGACTTCTCTTATCGAAGGTTGGCTATCATCAGGGCATATATATCTATGTTTATTTTAATATGGATAATAATAATATTTGATGCGAAAGTGAATGGAAGAAGAAGTCGAGGACGCCCGAGAAAGACATGGGATCAAGTAAATCAAATACTTGAATCGGGTCATGTGAAGAGTCAAAATAATAGAAGAGTATGTATGATACGATGTATGAATGTAAATGAAGCAAGGAGTGTGTGCCAAGACAGAGTTATATGGCGGTCCGTCCTCTCTGCCTACCCCTGCGGGGAAACGGCGTGATGGTTGATTAGTTAGTTATTTTAATATGTGAACAACAGGTTTCAAATGATAAAAACTCCTTGAAAAGATAATGATGAATGCCCGGTGCCTTTTGGCACCTCCAGCACACGAGAGGTTAAAAAAACGCGTTATGTATGTGATTGGTTGATAATTGAGTAATTAATATCTAATATGTTATTTCAACACTTTCAGCTGCAAAAATCAATTCGGTCAATCTTAATCAACTCGTAAGGGATGAGTCATATAGTCTTAGGGGATGTTGTATGAGCACACTGCTGCAGTTCACGTCTTTATTAGCCTTCCGCCGCCCCTAATAACCCTGCGTGTCCGACCCCTCTTTATCACTCATCCCCGCTGAATATACAGCCCCCACCCCCGGATAGAAACACCCCCTTTCTTATACTAAGCTTGTGTGGTGTTCTCTGTACGTCGGCATATGTGCGATAGGGTGGCTGAGTTATCTTTGAATTTGTGTTTTGTGTTCTTTGTTAGAAGCCACATACGTTAGGGTGGCCAATTTTGAATTCAAATTACTGTTTTTGTGTGGTCTTGGTTATCGGTACTCATATTGAATTTGATTCTTATTGTGTGTATTAGGGTGAAACAACTTTTCTTCAAATTGGTGTTTTGTGTTATTTGTTAGAAACCACATACGTGAGGGTGGAAATTTTCTTTAAATTTGTGTTTTATGTCCGTTGTTAGAAGCCACATACAATGTAATATGAATCTGTAATGAGTACATTAGGAATGGCCAATTTTTAAAATTTAAATAACTTCTTTGTGTGGTCTTTGTTATTGCTATTTTGTGTATTAGGGTGAACCAAATTTTCTTTAAATTTGCGTTTTGTGTTCTTTGTTTGAAGCCACATACGTTGGGGTGGCCAATTTTTTCTTTGTACTACCGTTGTGTATGGCCCAAGTTATTGGTATTGATATTGAATTTTATTTTTATTTTGTGTGTTAGGGTGAACCAACTTTTCTTTTGAATTATGTGTTTTGTATTCTTTGTTAGAAACCACATACAAGCCCTGGTGAAAGATCACCATTCAGAATCGAAACGTTGCTTGAAATGGCTTTAGCCGTGTTTGGTGACCAGATCTGAATAGCCAGGTACTTCCCAACCTTCCTCTTCCCAATCTCCTTCCCCTCCTTACTACCTTCAGCCTCACAACATACCTTATTTGGGAATGCCATATTCATATAAAAATAATACAATGGAATGTTATTCTGTAATGTGTACATTAGGATGGGTCGATTTTTTCTTTGAATTACTGTTTTGTGTGGTCTTAGTTATTGGTATTCATATTGAATTTGATTCTTATTGTCTGCACTAGGGTGAACCAAACTTTTCTTTAAATTTGTGTTACATTTTACTTTGTTGTGTACTCTAGGGTGGACTTATTTTCGTTCAAACTTATACTATATATTGTTTGTTGAGCAAATTTGAATGGGTCGTGCTTTCAATTTTACAAAGATGTCATTGAAAACGTTGAAAATTTTAACGTTTGGTTCTTTTTTATACTTAATTCGCCTAGAATCGAATCCCCTCAATTAAAATTTAATTTAACTTTGGATTCATAGATTGCTTTTCTTTTTGCAAAGTTAAAAAAAAAAAAAAATTGAATTAATTCAAATAAAAAAAAAAAGGTCAGTCCGTAGTTTGGTAGTTGGTTGTACAGTGTAACTGTATTCCACATTAAGCAATTCATGTTACGATTGAAAAATGTTACACTGTCCTAGATATTTTGGATAGAAATCTGTGCAAATTTAACAACGCCTGAGCTCACCGTTTGAGTTGATATTTTCTGCTTTAAAAAGCAGTTTCTCTGCGTTATAATTGAAACTGTTCGATATAGGTCCACCCTAATGCACATGACGTTATGTGGGCGCACCCTATTTGCATAGTTTAAGGAAGTAAATTGCCAAGGGTGTTATTTCTATGGCTTTATGTCTGTCTCCCAAGTTTTGCATTTAATCTCAAAGGAATGTAAATTTTATTGCAAACTTACTTATCATTTAGCCAAACACAAACGAAGTAGAGATTATTTTTTTTTTTTAAATCATTACCATTTTTGGTTTGTTGGGATCTTACAGTATATAGAGTGGTATCTATCCAAGGCAGTGTAGTCAGTTTTTGATGATTTTTACCAGACTCGGCGGACCTGGGCGTGGCTAAGACTTAGGCTAGGGTATTTATACATCCATTCATATCACATATCGACATGATGTTTTTATTTATTCGTATAACCACTTTTTCACAGTATTTTTATCAACAAAAATATAGCGTCTAACCTAAAAACCCGTTTAGTTGTGTCAAGTTTAGTGGCATAAAAAAAATGTGGGCGGAGTCCCGTGGTGACCCAGGAGCCCAAGATCATTGTGACAGTACGTAGAAGCGGAGTATTATATTTGTCGTCTCTTTCTCTTTCATGGTGTACGACGTAAAAACCCGGAGAAAGTGATTTATCGCAAGTTTGTATCGGTTGGGTAAAAATAATTAGCTCTCTCTCCATACATTGTTTCTCCAAAGTTATATTCCTATATTTTTGTTTATAACAATACTGTGAAAAAGTGGTTATACAAATAAACTGTATTTCCTCCCTCCTACAACATGGGACTCTTCAAGACCTAGTTTCACTCCTTCCTTTCCTCAAAAAGACCCTCCACACAGCATTCCCAAAGATGACACAGGCCCTGATGGAAATTATTATCTCCTGTGAGGAGTTCATGAAAAACAAACATAAATTAGCATTGGACACTTAAGGGTCGAGGGCGGGGGCGAGCGGTTTAATGTAAAAAATATATTTGTATTCATTTATTTTTTATTTGTTCTTTGGGTCCGGGGCCAAGGAGCTCACCGCTCTCCGACAGAGGTCGTCTTATTGATTCTCGTACAGACGGTTTGACGCGTAAAAAAACACTTAATTCCGAAATTCCTTGTAACCACTTTTAAAGCTTTATTCGCAGGGGAGGAAAATGTTAGCGTCGATACTTGAAAATGTACGTTTTTCGTTCGACCCAGAGTACAGAAAAATCCCAAAGGAACCGAGAAGTTTGAATTATTTTACAGGGAATAGCACGATGGGGGGAGAGAGCGAGAAACGAGATGTATTTCATTTCTTTATTCTGTTTAATTTTTTTCAAAAATATCAAATGTACAGATTCAAAAAAATACTAAATACTACGACTCCCAAACTAGGCATATGCTTGTATGATGGTAGTTTGCATTCTAACTAATAATGATTGGCTGATTTATATAGCGCCGTTTTCGTGACAGAAATATCACCTCAAGGGCGCTTTACAGCATGATTGACATAATAATAATAATTACAGTAAACTTATATAGCGCAGTTTTGTGATATTTCACCGCAGGTGCGTTTCATACTAAATTAATTATGCTAACAAGACTAATAAGAAGAAAATTATATATAATGTCATAGTATAAAACCGCTTTTGGACAAAAAAGTTTTAAGTACAACGCCACTAAGCAACAATTCTCTGCCCAGCACCATCAGAAACATACAAACCAAAAGCTCCTTTAAAAGCAATATCATTACTCACCTTAAAAACCAAGTTTAATTTAGCTCTTATTATGTAGATTCTATTCCTTCAAATTTGTCATTTACTTATATTATTTTTATTTTTATTATGTATTTACTTTTACTATATTTTCGATATTATCATGTTTCTATGTAGCTAAAAAAACCACTTTTGCAAATCGCCATCCCAACACAGTCTTATGCCTAGTGGCATGAGCAATTTACTAACAAATGAAAAAAATTGTAAAATAATTTAATAAATAAATAATTAAAATAATGAAAAAAATAAATTAAAATACAAATTAAAACTATCTAAAATAATGATCGTCATCATAAATCATGAGAGAAAAAGGTTCAGATATGGGTATAACAGTGCATGTGTACATTGACAGATAAAAAAAAACAATTTGCTAGAAGCTAAGTAGCTTAGCTAGCCAAGTAAAAACCTAGTATTCACTTTAAATAAACATCGAAACGTTGCTTTAAATAGCAACAGCCGTGTTTTTAGTGACCAGATCTGAATAGCCAGGTACTTTTCAATCTTCCTCTTCTTTGCATCCTTCCCCTCTCCACCACCTTCAACCTCACAACATATTCCAATTGGGGATGCCATAGTCTCACTGGCTCCAGACGGTTGGAAAAATTTGGAACTCTTGTGCGGCATTCACTGTAGAAAAAATATGGAATCGTTGCTTTAAATGGCATTAGCCATGTTTAGTGACCAGATCTGAATAGCCAGGTACTTCCCAACCATCCTCATCTCCTTCCCATTTTTTTAAAGAGTTCTAAAACAGTGAGCACTGGCACCATGAATATTTCAATGATTCATAGCCGACGAATACAAAGACAAATAAATTTCATGAAGCGAGAGTTCATCGTTTTTACAGTTTTATAATACACCCTGAAGGCTGATAGAACCCAAACGCAATCCAAATACTAAGTTTGGATCGCGCTGCAGGAGTATCGGGGCCGAAGGCTTGGAATAAACTCCCTCCGGAACTAAGATGTATAACGAGCCCAACAGAATTTCGGTCCAAACTGAAAACTTACCTTTTCAGACTCTCATATCCTTGAATTCATTAAACGAATCTCAACATAATCTGTCTCTCGACGAATCACCTTTAGATGAACAAATTTTAACCGAATCTTGTACTGTACGACAAATAAGAAAGTCCATTTTTTTTTTAATTTCGCTTCCAAGTCCTAAATCGGAAAAAAAACATAATTATAATTTTAAATTAATAAGTGTGTCTATCTGATGGGACCGGCCAAGAAGTATGTTCCTGTATATTTTCTCATTTAAACTAACTATCACGCCGTTTCCCCGCAGGGGTCGCCAGGCTCCGTCTTGGGACGCTTACGCCATATAATACTCTTCTGTTATTTTGACTCTTCACGTGACCCGATTCAAGTATTTGATTTACTTTATCGTGACATGTCTTTCATTCACTTCTTCTTCATTCACTTTCGCATCTATATTCTTTTCACTCTTCTGTTATCGTTCATTCGCTCCTACATGCCAAAACCATTCAAGCGTTTGATTTCTTTATCCTATTGATTATGCTCACACCAGCCTTGCATTCTTTCCGTTCCATTCTTTCTCATTTAAACTAGGCTATAATAACATACTTCTTTTCAAAATACTAATGTTAATTTTCTTGGGCGTAATCAAATCGTCGCATCAAATGTTTTTCCGCATTTTTTTTATCCATTGATTTTTTATGTCACACCATTTTTACCATTATTAAAAGCCCGAGGGCATATCTTTAAATAAATTTAAACTAGAAATTGATATGTATTAATAGAAAATAAGATCTGTACAGCGCCCTTGAGGTGATTTTTCACAGAAGCGGCGCTATACAAATCATTTAAATATTATTATTATCACATATCTGCTTGGTCGTGTAGATAATTCAGACACTCAGCAAAAAACCAAAAATGATCGAGACCATTTTTCAAGACTCAGTTCTCTGTTGGTGGAATCAAAGCGCGCTTAAGCCAGAGATGTCGGCTAAAGCTGATAAAAGCCTCGCCTAAGCCATAGGCTTAAGCCGTAATGGCGAAGGCATAGTTTCGTTTTAGTCACGTAGTTTAAGCGCTTGATTCGCGATAATTAATAATTTACTACAATAGGGTTTGTGAAACAAGTTGCAGGAAATACGACATTTAAATTAATACGATTTTCAAATTTGTTTTCGTGGGAGGTTAGGGCGATAAAATATAATTAATTCATGCGATAATGTGGACATTTTAAAGGTAAACTAATTAATAAAACAAATTCATAACTTTATTCCTTATGCAGGCCATCTTCTTTTGCTTTCATTTTCGGGGATAAACAAATTTTACTTTAATTTTAAATCTGTTTTCGAATTAACAGTTTCAGGACGAAATAATATAAATTAATATATTTATGTTTTATATTTTTACGTGAATACCGCACAAGAGTCTCAACTGCTCCCAACCGTCTAGAGTCTAGAGCCAGTGAGACTATGGCATTCCCATTTGGCTGCCTTGTGAGGCTAAAGGTAGTGGGGAGGGAAAGGAGATAGGGAAGAGGAATGGTGGGAAGTACCTGGCTATTCAGATCTGGTCACCAAACACGGCTAAAGCCATTTCAAGTAACGTTTCGATTCCGAATGGTGGTCTTTCACCAGGGCGTTTGGGGTACGTACCCATTTGGGGCATTTGCTGTGAGGCTAAAGGTAGTAGGGAGAGGACGGAGATGGGGAAGAGGAAGGTTGAAAGTATCTGGCTATTCAAATCTGGTCACTTAACATGGCTAAAGCCATTTCAAGCAACGTTTTGATTCTGGTGGTCTTTCACCAGGGCGATACTTAGAGTATCTAGCACTCTGGAACGTGCTGCAAATAACTTTTTATTATTTTATATAAATTAAATGTGTTACGACACATATTAATTAAATAAAAGTTACTGGCGCACGCCGGGTTTGAACCCGCGACCTTTGGATTGGCAGTCGAGCGTCTTACCACTCGAATATTCAGGCCGTTATTCGATAATGTAGAAATTTTAAAAGTATACATTTATTGAACAAATTAGCAGCCAGAGAAGTGTTCCCACGCGCCGCAGGCTAGTTTTTTATGCTTTCAGTAATGAATAATAATAATTTCAAATCTACATGTTTCAATGGTGGTCTTACACCAGTTTCTACCACTCGTGCCGAAATATACTTGTCAACTAACACATATTGATTAAATTTAAAACACAAAATATGAAACAGAAAAAAGCCAGAAACTAGAAATAACAATGGTCATGACCGAGACTCGAACTCGGAACCCCTACGCTATCCGGGGCCAATTAAGCCATCAAGACCGCATTAGAAAGCGGCATTTGTAAACGATCTCATACTTGTATTGAAAATTATTAATATTTTAAATTTATTCCAATTTAAGGCCGCCATCTTTCAATGATATTTTGTGTTTTAGATTATTAATATTATTTTAATATTTTATAATAAATAAGCGTTGATGCCTTAAAGTTCGTTCCGATTTTAATAAGTAAAATTTAATCGCGCACGCCGGGATCCGAGCCCGCGACCTCCGAAATCGTCCTGGAGAGTCCTGACCACTCGGCCGCGGAAGCCGTCGATTCTCCAATACACCGTTAGGCTCTTTTAATAAGTAAAATTTTAATTGCGCACGCCGGGATTCGAGCCCGCGACCTCCGAATTCGTCCTGGACAGTCCTGACCGCTCGGCCGCGGAAGCCGTCGATTCTCCAATACACCGCTAGGCTCTTTTAATAAGTAAAATTTAATTGCGCACGCCGGGATTCGAGCTTGCGACCTCCGAATTCGTCCTGGAGAGTCCTGAGAACTCGGCCGCGGAAGCCGTCGAATTCTCCAATACACCGTTAGGCTCCGTTAAATAAATGTACGCCATGTTTTGCAAATTCCAACGCACATAATGAAAGCGCGGTTGGCAAAAAAGTCGACACCCGAGATGCGCTTTCGCGAGATGAACAGCTTTGGGGCAGGCTGGCGAGATGACGGATTCCTGCTTGGCGACTTGAAGAATTTGCGCAGTGGAATCTGTGCACCGTCCACCTGCTGCGAGTAAAACTGGATGCGTCGGTCATTCTGTTTTTTTTCTCGGTTCTTACATTTACCCGCTGCGAGATGACAACCTGTCTGGCTGAAAAAAGATTTCATAGTTTTACGACACTTATCTCTACTCTTTAAAAAAAAACCTTTTTTCGATCACTGCATTAAATGTGGAATCTCTATGATGTGTTCCAAGCTTGGAGTAAGAATATTCATGGAGAGACACCCTTTTTAAGTATTTTATAGAGGGTGTTATGGTACATAATATGTTTAAGGCCTCTGATTTATTTAGACACCTTAGAGCAATAATGACAATAAAAGTGAACTTATTAAGCGCAGTTTTGGGATATTTCACCTCAAGTGCGCTTCATACTAAATTAATTATGCTAACAAGACTAACTAACAAGGAGAAAATGATGTACGAGGCCTGTTCAAAAGAAAAGGTGTATTTTGAATTTTCGCGGGCTGTGTACATTCGATTATCGTTTTTTTTTGTTTTGTTGGTATATTTATGTTTACCATATGTTAGCATTATCAGCCATCTTGGATAAGTGGTTTGTTTTTGACAACTGGAAAGGTTAGTCACGTTTTTGTGTGTTCTTCGATTTTTTACTTTTGAAAAAAATGGATCAAAGAATATGTATTAAATTTTGCGTTAAGAATGGATTAAAGTGCTCCAACGCACTTAAAATGTTGACTGTGGCATTCGGCGAGTCTCCTTTGTCTCAAAAATTTATTTTATAATTCCCATTTTTTTCAAAAGTAAAAAATCGAAAAACTCACAAAAACGTGACTAACCTTTCCAGTTGTCAAAAACAAACCACTAATCCAAAATGGCTGATAATGCTAACATATGATAAACATACGTGTATCAACATAATAAGAACAAAAAAATCGATAATCGAATGTACACAGCCCGCGAAAATTCAAAATTTTCCTTTTTTTTTTAACAGGCCTCGTACATAAGAAAAACATTCAAATCAATGGCAAAGTCTAGTCAAAGTTTTGGTAGAGTCGTAAAGAATGACAAAAATCATTTAGACTGGAATCAAAAATGTCAAGACCATGGCTTGAGATGACAAGTCTCGACATTCTGGACAGTGGAGTATGATACCCATAGTAAGTAGAGTGATAATTGAAGATTGTATTCCATCACTCTTTCTTTGGATGTTATCAATTTATTGACCACTCGCTATTTTTTATAGATAAATATATAAACAAATACGAACAGATGTCACCATGACGTTCACAGTTTCATTCGGGTTAGATATTATGCAATGGACCATGTAATTTGTATTTGCCCTGACAAAAGCACGGTTTTACCGAAACCGGTTGGCATATTATTATAAAATGGAGTGATGCATTCATAGTTTCAGTTTTTCAAACTATTTTTTCAAAGATTTATTATTCGATTATAAAAACTTTAATTTCGGGTGTGATGTGATATGATGTGATGTGATGTGATGTACGTAATATTAAAAAAAAACACTGCTCTTCTTTTCAGTACACATCATTGCCGAAAAGGCAAAAGGGCTGAAGCGCCATTTTGGGAAGTGCACACCAGAGCACTTTCAAGTTGTTTTGTTTTATAATAAAATTCAGAAAGTCTTTAGTTGCTAGTTGAATTTTGAAAAAAAGTTAAATCAGGTAACTCAATGCTCTTTCTGAGTTACCTGAAGAGACAAAAAGTTTAAAAAATTCCCAAACTTGTTTTGCTTGGGTCGAGCCTTCTCCCAAATGGTAAATGTATTTTAGATGGCTGAAGGGCCACAAAAGTCTTCAGAATCAAACGAGAGTCAGAGCTTTCGACGCAGAAAAAAGAACTGCTCAAATTGCGCATTTAACTCATTTTTGACCAAAGTGTCGCTTAAGCCCTATTGACTTTCCAGCGTCGACACAGTAATTTTTTACCGCCATTTTAACAATGGTTGGTGGTGTAACGGTTGGCATAGTTGTCTTACAAGCTGTTGATCGGGACTCGATTCTCGGTCGTTATAATAGTAATCTACTTAATTTGTATCTGTCCCCACCTCAGAACAATAATATACCAGGAGAGATAGCTTGTGTAGTCAGGATTGTTGATATTTTCCTGACTCGGGCGTGGCTAGAGTTTTCATGGATATACCTTTTTACATCCATTCATAGCACATGTTGACATAATTTTTTATTTTTTTTACATGAATACCGTACAAGAGTCTCAACTGCTCCTAACCGTCTAGAGCCAGTGAGACTATGGCATCCTTAATAGGGGTATGTTGTGAGGCTGAAAGTAATGTGAAGAGGAAGGAGATGAGGAAGGGGAGTACCTGGCTATTCAGATCTGGTCACTAAACACGGCCAAAGCCATTTCCAACAACGTTTCAATTCTGAATGGTGGTCTTTCACCAGGGCGATACTTAGAGTATCTACCACTCTGGAACGTGCCGCAAATATACTATATTTTATTTTAAATCAATTAAATGTGTTATGACACACATTAATCGAATAAAAATTATTTGCGTACGCCGGGTTCGAACCCGCGGCCTCTGGATTCGTAGTCGAGCGTCTTACCACTCGACCATGCAGACCGTCAAATGATATTTTGTTTATTCGTATAACCACTCTTTCACAGTATTGTTATCAACAAAAATATAGCATATAACCTCAAAGACCGTTGGGTTATGTCGCATAACAGAACCTAGTGGGCGGAGTCGCCAGAGACGCGGGAGACGGAAAACATGCTTACATACTTAAAAGTGTTGCGATAATATGTGACGACATGTCTTGTATCTTTCTCTCTCACGGTTTACAACGTAAAAACCCAGAGAACGTTATAAATTTGTATGGGTTAGGTAAAAATATTTACCTCTCTCTCCACATGTATTCTCCCTCTGAGGCCCCGATAGAGTCACATTTTTGACGAATTTTGTTGTGAAATTTAAATCTGTACAAAGTTAGAGTATTTCATTTATAATTTTTTATGGTTTTTATTATTTCTACAAGTATATACACCCGCAAAGTAAATGTAAAGGTATTATTTTGATGCGTGAATTACCCAGGGACATGTTTGGGACATACGGTATAGGTGATATACGATTGTTGGAGAACTTTTAAAAACTTTTTTGCTTTCAAACTTCGATACGTTTTGTTGAGAAGTTTTAAAAAGTCTGGAGGGAATGTTCATTTTGGATAAATTGAACCATTTTCAACCTAAAATATGACAGTTATTTTTCAGAGTGGAAAGAGCCATTTCCCTGAACTGCCAATATACGAGAAAGAAAAAGCAAATTGTTAAATAAACAAATATATTTTACAAATTGCGGTTCCTCAATCATCACAACTAATTATGGGTATAATTCTCCAATGTCGAGAATGTCAAGACTTGTTAACTCAAGCCATGGTCTTGAATTTTTCGATAGAAGTCTAAATGATTTTTGTCATTCTTTACGACTCTACCAAAACTTTGACTAGACCATGGCTTGAATGTTCTCTCTTATGTTTATTTTGTCCTATTTTTGTCATCGCTTCATTTATTATTATGTATGTGCTATTCCTTCTCTGTTGCTCTTTTTTCCATTTCGTGTTTTTTATGTCTTTTTTGCAATTGGACTTTAGTCCGTTAATTTACAAATAAATACATATTCTTACTCCAAGGTTATAACACATACTAATGTCATCAATTTAAGTTTAATCAATGCTAAATAATTATCGTATTCATTCATTTCTAATAATAAAAAAAAATCTAAGAAAATAACACACTTTGTACCACATTGTCAAATAATCAATAATTTACAAAAATGTATGAAATAATGACATTGTTTGCCCTCACGCGGTACAGTCCAACTTTCCCTATCACATTCCAAGCGGCGGGCGCGGGCGTTTCCTGCACCGCGCGCGATGCGACTGCGCCCGCCTGCAATGCGACGCCACATTGGAACACACCACGGAATAATATCACATTAACTTCTGGTCTTATGCGCTCCTGGGGTGGAAAAATGATTTTAAGGCTTTTTCACGTCCAGCTCCTTTGGCCATGCCTCGTTGATTGATTTACGACAGATACAGATTGACATGCTTAACTCTGCAGGCGGTCGAACGAAGTACGTACCTACTTTTTTGTATACATAATACTTTTATTAGCAAGTAAATGAATTCATGTAAAATAATATAATAATGATTAGCGCCCTCAAGGCGATATTTTTTCACAAAAACAGCGCTATATAAATTAGCCAATTATTATTATTATTGTATAGTACATTTGCGGCACGTTCCAGAGTGGTAGATGCTCAAAGTATCGCCCTGGTGAAAGACTAGCAATCAAAATAGAAATGTTGTTTTGAAATGGCTTTAACCGTGTTCGGTGACCAGATCTGAATAGCCAGGTAATTCACAACCTTCCTCTTTCTCTTCTCCTTCCCCTCCCCACTGCCTTCAGCCTCACAACATACCCTTAATTAGGGATGCCATAGTCTCACCAGCTCCAGACGGTTGGGAGCATTTGTGACTCTTTTACAGTATTCACTTAAAAAATAAACGTTACTTCAAATGACATTAGCTGTGTTTGGTGACTCTATCTGAATAGCCGGGTACTTTCCAACCTTCCTCTCCCCCATCTCTTTCCCTCTGCGCTACTTTCAGCCTCACAGCATACCCCAATTAGGGATTCTGTAATGTTGCAAAAATATTTTTATTATAATAATTAATCTGATAGTTATTAAGGTACAGCCTTGGAGTAACAATGTATGGAGAGAGAGCTAATTTTTTTTACCCAACGTATACAGAACTTGCGATAAATTACTTTCTCCGGGTTTTTACGTCGTACACCATGAGAGAGAAAGAAACAACAAATATAATACACCGCTTCTATGTACTGTCACGATGATCTTGGACTCCTGGGTCACCGCGAGACTCCGCCTTCATTTTTTATTATGCCACTAAACTCGACACAACTAAACGGTTTTTTAGGTTATATGCTTTATTTTTGTTGATAACAATACTGTGAAAAAGTGGTTATACGAATAAACAAAAACATTCTGTCGATATTTATTTATTTATTTATTTTTATACGCCCTCATGGGCTTTTACATAACATAGGTATAAAATAAAATAACAGTGACATAAAAAATAACAATGACATAAAAAATAACAATGCGCCCAAAAACATTTGATGCGACGATTTGATTACGCCCAAGAAAATTAACACTAGTATTTAAGAAAGAGGTATGTTATTATAGCCTTCTTGTAACTAGATTCAGTGCAGTTGAATATATCTACTATTTCAGCGATAGAATTACTCACTGAATGCAATCTAGGTACAAGCGAGTATTTAAATGACTCAGTCCTGATATTGTTGTTACATTTAAAAAGAATTTTGGATCGAGTGGATCTGTTAGGTACATAGAAGCTAATTAAGCTAAGTAAATCAGGGCTGTCTATAATACCATTAACAATTTTAAAAATAAAAGTCAAGTCGGAAACAAGCCTCCTGTCTGAAAGTTTTAGTAATTTTAATTCTTTCATTAAATAATTATAATTTATGGTTTCAATAGGTAGACCGAGTTTATAGTTGATGTATCTTAGAAATTTATGTTGCAATTTTTCAATGGAATCAGAGTGGATATGTGATATGAATGGATGTATAAATGCCCTAGCCTTCGTCTTAGCCACGTCCAGGTCCGCTGAGTCAAAATCATCAAAAACTGACTACACTGCCTTGGATAGATACCAATCTATATACTCTAAGGGTACAGCACCTTTTTTACAAAAACGGCTCTATAAAAAAATATTAAAATAGTATTGTTGAAATATTTGGTCACCAATAATTATATTCAAATATGCAACGGGGCGTTTCTCCACTAATATTTCACAAGATAACAATTAACTAAAACCATCTGTTATACCTCTGATTGTCAATGTTTTTTCAATGTGAAGCAACATTAGGCCTTAATTTTTCAGAGCAAGGAATTTATGTTTATAATGTAGACCGTGGAAGACTAGCATGATCGCCCTAAAATTGACAATATTGACACATATTAACTATCGGTGATTAGTCGATATTTCGCTATCACGCCCGTTTCCTTTTCTGAAGAGGTAGGCAGAGAGGATGGACCGCTATAAGACTTTGTCTTGACACACTCTTTTCGATTCAGTCACATTCATACATCGTCTCATACATACATTTCTGTTATTCTGACTCTTCACAAGACCCGACTCAAGTATTTGCTTATAGTTTACAGAGTGGTACCTATAAGGCAGTGTTGTCAGTTTTTGATGATTTTTACCTGACTTGGCAGACCTGGGCGTGTCTAAGACTAGGACTCGGGTATTTATACATCCATTCATAGCGCATGTCGACACAACGATTTTGTTTATTCGTAGAGCCACCTTTTCACAGTATTGATATCAACAAAAATAAACCATGTAACCTAATAAACCGTTGAGTTATGTTCATTTATTTCGCGTATCGAGGCGTGTGGGCGGAGTCAACGGAGACGCGGGACACGAAGAACATCCTTACAATACTTTAAGACGGTGTGGTAATTTGGGAAATTTCCTGTCTCTTTCTTTCTCATAATGTACGACGTAAAAACCCGGAGAAAGTGATTTATCCCAATTGTGTATAGGTTGGGTAAAAATAATTAGCTCTCTCTCCATATTTTGTTACTTCAAGACTTGACTTTATACTGGCTCGATAGAAAAAGACAAAAATATATTTAAGGATGTTGGATAGCCTACTAGTTACCGCCTACATGGAACTCGGACATTTTTATTAAACATAATATTAGAACACATTGAACAAAACAATATCAATACACCATTAAAATGGTTTATAAAGTCAAAATATCACACAAACACTAATAACAGAAGGTTTACCTAAATAATGATGGAAGCTTTTTGTTGATTTTATGTCTTTATATCATTAAAAATGTTAAAATCCTAAAGTTCCGTCTAAAAATATTAAAAACTGACGAAATACCTCTGAAAAGTGATATATTTTATAATCTTTGTTTGGTCTTATTTGCACATTCACGCATAGCACATATCACCATCATGTTTGATTTATTTGTAAAACCACTGTAAGTTTTTTAACCAACACAAATATAAGAAATAACCTCAAAATCCGTTGACGTAAGTTATGCGACTCGAAGATGTGAAGTTAGCGCGGACGGAGAACATCCTTACATACTGATAAGTGCTGCAATATTATGTGACGACTTTTCTTGTCTCTTTCTCTCTCATTGTACACGACGTGAAAACCCGGAGAAAGTGATTTACACCAAATTTGTATTGGTTGGGTAAAAATATTTAGTTTTTTTTTCCATATATATTCTTACTTTAAGGTTATACATTGCTCAAGATGACTTTGTGACCGCAGGGAGGCTTTGTCTTAAATCGCATTCCTTGTAAAATGGATGGGGGCACGGTTTATTATTTAGCCCGTGGGTCTGGAAACTATTCGGTACGCCACTCCACACACGTAAATAAAATACATTTGCGGTTAGCAACACTAAAGTTCTCAGGAGTAATCAATTATATTATTTATGACTAAACCACTAATAAATATCACAACAGAATAAAATTCTAAAAGCGTAATGACCCATCGCACTTGAGAAAGTACTTGACAATCTCAGAGCAATAATATACGAGAGAGAGCGATGCAGCAGTCAGTTTTTATGAGGTTTGCCGGACTCGGCTAGACCTGGGCGTGGCTAGACCGAGGGCTAGGGTATTTATACATCCATTCATAGCACATGTCGACATAATGTGGCGTTTATATGTACAACTACTTTTTCACAGTATTGTTACCAACAAAAATACAGCATATAACCTAGAAAACCGTTGACTTTTGTCCATTTATGAAGCATATCAGAGCGTGTGGGCGGAGTCACCGAAGACGCGGGAGACGGAAAACATGCTTACATACCTAAAAGTGGTGCGATATTATGTGAAAACTTGTCTCGTCTCTTTTTCTCTCACGGTTTACAACGTAAAAAGCCGGAGAAAGTGATTTATCGTAAATTTGTGTAGGTTGGGTAAAAATATTTAACTCTCCATATATACATAGCCTGTTCAAAAGAGGAGGTGAATTTGAATTTTCGCGGGCTTCGTACATTGACTATCGATTTTTTTGTTTGTTATAATATTAATATTTGGATAATTTGTATAGCGCCGTTTTTGTGAAAAATCACCTCAAGGGCGCTGGTACACATATGTTTATCATATGAAATTCCTTTGTCGTCTCACGTATGGACTATTGTAATAGTGTATATGCTGGCCTCCCTCAGAAACAACTCAACAGAATACAGTCCGTCTTCAATGCAGCGGCGAGAATGATATATAGTGAGTCCAAATATTGTCACATTACTCCACTTCTGAATCGCCTTCATTGGCTTCGATACCCTGAAAGAATAGAGTTTAAGATTTGCCTTACAATTTTTAAAGCACTGCAGGGAATGGCACCAGCCTATATATCGGAACTGTGTGTCCGACAAGCCTTAAATAGTAGACAACTTACTTTGAGGTCAGCAAACGTAGATACTGCTGTTCGATTAATTGAACCATCTCGATCAAATAAACCTGTTTACTATGATCGCGCTTTTGGTGTATCTGGTCCAGTTATCTGGAATAAGCTCCCCACAAAACTTGCCAACATACAGAACCTAGCAGAGTTCAAACGAGTCTTAAAAACCAAATTGTTCAAAAAATCCCACATACAAAACGTAACTTATTAAAATTTAATTTCTTAGAAAACGTCCCTAATTTGCTTTGTTTCGGTTTTCTCCTTTCTTCTATCATTATAACTCAATGTCCTCACTATCTACTGAAAAACATATACTCATTGTCATGAAATATTCATTTTCTTTTGTTACTTGCTATATTTACACTGTTTGCATTTTTATAATCGTTTACTTATAATACTTGAATATTAATGTTTTAAGTGCCAACATATTAACGGTCCTCAATCATATTTTCCTTTTCTTTGATTTGACAAATGTGTTTAAATGAATTCATATGTTTCATCTAAATTTTTATACCCTTAGCTCCTGGTAAATTGTTTTTTAATCTGTTGATGTACACATACACTGTTATACCCATATCTGAACCTTTTCTCTCGTGATTTATGATAACGATCATTATTTTAGATAGTTTTAATTTGTATACATATTATGTATTATTTTCTCCTTGTTAGTTAATCTTATTAGCATAATTAATTTAGCATAAAGCGCACTTGAGGTGAAATATCACAAAACTGCGCTATATAAGTTCACTGTTATTATTATATTAGCATTATCAGCCATTTTCGATTAGTGGTTTGTTTTTGACAACTGGAAAGGTTAGTCACGTTTTTGTATGTTTTTCAATTTTTTACTTTAGAAAAGAGACGCTCATCGTCATTAACACCTTCTCGGTCTTCTGTAAAGCGCTTGTACCACTTATAAACACTTTTTTGAGACAAAATAGACTCCCCGAACGCCACGGTCAACATTTTAAGTGCGTTGGAGCACTTTATTCCATTTTTAACGCAAAATTTAATACATATTCTTTGATTCATTTTTTTCAAAAAGTAAAAAATTGAAGAACACACAAAAACGTGACTAACCTCTGTAGTTCAGTATTCAAAATTCACCTTTTCTTTTGAACAGGCCTCGTATATTCTTACTGCAAGTTTAAGCCCGGGAAAGAAGTCAATTTTAATTACGTTATAGTGACAATGTTTCTGAAGGCGAAACAGCTGTCACTCGTAAAAAACATGACCTAACGGAACGCATGACGATAATCGAAATTTAATCAATTGATTCATTACAACATATTCCCACGCTTCTGAGAATAAATTTAGTTTAAAAGCCACCAGCTTCCTGTCGTCTAAAATGATTTGAAACCTAGATTTATCGATCTGGAATAATTTATAACAATTTGCTCGCTTTAGCTTTGTTATTAAATTAATCAACTCGATCTGTCAGATTCCTGAGCGGAGCCGAACGTTGCCGAAGGCGCTTCGGCTATTCTCGGAGGGAAGGCTACCGTGCAATTATATGTGATTATACTATAATTTATAATGTACACATTATAGAGATATTGCGGCAGTTTTATTGGAAGAGGTACCTACGCTATTTGGCCTGAGGCTAAAGTGGATGGAAAAATGGAAATAGTTTTATCAAAGTGAAATAGCCCGAATGGGTTTGCCGGCACACCCAGTGTTCGGAGAATGTTTTGTGGCGGGAGGAAAGCAAAAAGGGGAAGGTTGAGTTCTTGGAATAAGAATATATGGAGGGAGAGCTAATTATTTTTACCCAACCTATACCAATCTGGGATAAATCACTTTCTCGTACGCCATGAGGAGAAAGAGACAACAAAATTTCCCAAATTAATTCGTCTTTCAAATTTTAAGTCTTGACATTTACCCATAATTAGTATAGTGATGATTGAGGAACAGCAATTCATTATTTCTGAGTCTACGGTAAGGAATGTTGAACTAGATAAGTTGGAACAGAGAAGGTGAGTCAGTAAAACAATTAATAATTTTGTAAATGAAAATCAAATCAAAGTCTTTCCTGCGCTTTTCTAATGATTGTTCAATTTCATCATATGAATAATCGTCTCTTTCTCGCCCTAATCTCCACGCAATTCCGCGCAAGAAGCGATGTTGTACGGATTCAATTTGATGAATATGAACGGTATAGAAAGGGGACCAAATTACACTAGTCGTATGGCTGTCTGACTTCTCTGCCTACCCCTGCGTGCAAACGGCGTGGTGGTTACTTAGTTTCTCTTCTGAATGGCGTTCTCTCACCAGCGTCTTCAGGATGTGACGTCATCGCGATTAGTTTTAATGGCGCCCCCCGAACTTCCGATACTCGTCAAAACGGTAATTAAAAATTACTCGGAAAACTTACCCCGTTCTTTCATAGATGTCACTTCCGTGCCATCAATTTACGCCAGATTAATTCAATTGACGATGTACCACGGCTTGTCAAAAGTCGTATAACTTTTAATCAAAGTTGTTACAACCGCGTCCAATATTCTGACATCGAAACGTCGCTTGAAATGGCTTTAGCCGTGTTTGGTGACTCCTCATCTCCTTCCCTCCCCACATAATTCACCCCAATTGAAGATTCCATAGTCCGACTGGCTCCAGACTATTTGGAATAGTTGGGCCTCTTGTGCGGTGTTCACTTAAAAATATATTTATAAAATCAAAGAGAAAAATTGAAAGAAAAAATAATATATTAAAGCAAAATACTAGAATAGTGTAATTTTAGAGTAGTGATAAAGGAAAGTATAGCTAATATTTTAAAATCATTGTTACTGGTTTTTACGTCGTACACCAAGAGAGAGAAAGAGACAAGAAAAGTCCTCACATAATATCGCAACACTTCTTGGTATATATATTATGTTCTCCGTCCGCGCTATCTTCACATCATCGAGTCGCAATAACTTACGTCAACGGATTTTGAGGTTATCTCCTGTATTTGTGTTGTTTAAAAAACTTGCAGTGGTTATACAAATAAATCAAACATGATGGTGATATGTGCTATGCGTGAATGTTCAAATAAGACCAAACGAAGATTATAAAACATCACTTTTCAGAGGTATTCAACATAACAGTTTCAAATATTTTTGACCGAACTTTAGAATTTTCACATTTTTAATGTTTTAAAGACATAAAATCAACAAAAAGCCTCCATCATTATTTAGGCAAACTTTCTGTTATTAGTGTTTGTGTGATATTTTGACTTCACAAAGCTGGATTCACACCAACTTCCGGATCCGCTCAGTGACGATATTGTTCCGCATGAGAGCTTATTGATATGGTATGAATATCAATCAAGGAGTATGTGCCAAGACAAAGTTGTATGGCAGTATATCTTTCTGCCCACCCTTGTGATATTTAACTACTTAGTTAAATAATTATTTTGATATGTAAAAAAACTTACATCGCAGATTTTTTTTATTAAAAACCATTTTTTTTGTCAATAAATAATATTTTTAAAATCATTAATTAATAATGAATTAATTTTGTCATTCTTTACGACTCTACCAAAAATTTGACTGGACTTTGACTTCGATATGAATGTTCTTTTCAACGTAAATTTTGTCCTATTTTTGTCATTGCTTCATTAAATATTATGTATGTGCTGCTCTTTCTATGTTGCTCTCTTTTCCCATTTCGCGTTATGTATTTTTGTTAATGGTCCGTTAGTATAAAAATAAATACATATTAGCAACATGGCGCTAAATCGTTTCCCCGCTTTCCAATCCATCCTTCACCCTTTTAATCTCCTCTCAGCTCTTGATCGATCTAATACTCATTACTCTAAAACTGTCGAGAGATTTTATCTCTGCATTCCTAACAAATCTCTCCAAATCACCCTTATTTCCTCCCAGTCCCTCGGCCCTTCCGTTATTTGATAAAAGGTTTGCTTACCCTTTTGTTATAATGGATTTAAAGTTGACTGCGTGATTGAATTTCCATCGATCTCTACGGCGAAGTGGTGAGAATGCTGAACTAGGACACGGAGAATTTTTGTACAACAAATTGAATCAATGATACGTAAAATAAACCAACTAAAAATATCGTTGTTTCTGGGGAGGGGTAGGCAGAGAGGATGGATTACCACTAAAATCTGTCTTGCCATGCACTCCTTGCCCCATTTACATTCGTACATCATCTCGTATTGTAAACCCTGTAAATTTTTTTTTACACAAAATCTAAAACGCTCTAAGATTGTGCAATTTTGTAGTTTTTTTTTTAAATAATTGATAGCTACTCTTCTGTTATTCTGACTTTCGACATGATCCCCACTCTAGTATTTGATTCACTTAATCGTGCCATGTATTCCTTGGGCGTCCCCGACTTCTTCTATCATTTCTTAATCTTGTCCATTTCGCTTATATCAGCCTTGCATTCTTTCCGGATATCCACATTTTTTGCAAGTGTGTTTGCGACACGTTCCAGAGTGGTAGATACTCTTAGTATCGCCCTGGTGAAAGACCACGATTCAGAATCGAAACGTTGCTTAAAATGGCTTTAGCCGTGTTTGGTGACCAGATCTGAATAGCCAGGTACTCCCAACCTTCCTCTTCCCAATCTTATTCACCTCTCACTACCTTCAGCCTCACAAAATACTCTATTTGGGGATGCCATAGTCTCACTGGCTCTAGACGGTTGGCAGCAGTTGAGACTCTTGTGCGGTATTCATATAAAAAAGCTTCTGTCGTCATTTTTAGTTAGGTAGTTTTAAAAATCGATATTTTCAAGTAGGTTTCAAAAGAGTGACGATGAACGAACAAGCAAGAGTGCGAAACCGGGCAGTAAAGCTCCTTGTAAACAGTCGATTCGCAGTCATTTTCCCCACAGGTGTAAATCCCATTCTCACCCAGAGAGGCGCCGTAATATATTCGCAGTTGATTCCCATATCCGTCCATTTTCTTGTGTGAGCGTTCCTGCATATATTTGCGAGGCCCGCTGAAACAAGTTGCCGCCGAGGGGTGGCGGGGGGCGGCGCGCCCCACACGAAATACAGCCCCCGGCGTCTCGATCTGGAGCCTGCAGGGTGGGACTGGGTCGTTCGCAACCCTTGTAATTTTTAGTGCTTGGCTAATTCGAATTTATCGCCTCGCAAAGCTGAGAAAAATATTAGCGTGCTTATTCAAGACGTCGTATGTATTTTAGAAGACTGTAGCAATCAGTGGTATTTAATCTAAGTATACCAAACTTAGAGTATACAGATTGGTATCTATCCAAGGCAGTGTAGTCAGTTTTTGATGATTTTTACCTGACTCGGCGGACCTGGACCTGGCTAAGACCAAGGCTAGGGTATTTATACATCCATTCATATCACATATGGACATAATGTTTTTGTTTATTCGTAAAACCACTTTTTCACGCTCATATTTTTAATAAAAAAATATGAGCGGAGTCCCGCGGTGACCCAGGAGCCCAAGATCGTCGTGACAGTACATAGAAGCGGTGCATTATATTTGTTGTCTCTTTCTCTCTCATGGTGTACGACGTGAAAACCCGGAGAAAGTGATTTATCGCAAGTTTGTATAGGTTGGGTAAAATAATTAGCTCTTTCTCCATACATTGTTACTCCAAGATACCAAAGTATTCCTAACCTTCCTCTTCCCCATATCTTTTCCTTTCGTACTAACGTCAGTCTCACAGCATACCCCAATTGGTGATTCCATAGTTTATTTTTTAGTTTTATTTATTTTACATTAGTTACTTTGTACATTCAAGTTTACAAGTTGCTAATTATTTCATTTTCTTTTTGACTTTATAATATTTCAACTTAAATACTATTTATTATTTTGATTTATATGCATTTTAAGTAGTTTTTACAGGCTATTTTGAATTCATTGATTGGCATAATATTGATGGTTTCCGGCAGCGCATTATAAGATTTCATCCCTTTGATGGTTTTTCATTATAAGATTTCATCCCTTATTGATGGTTTCCGGTAGCGCATTATAAGATTTCATCCCCAGTGATGCTATTTTGTGTGTTGGTTTTATTCTTTTCTGGGAGTCTAATTTCTTTGCATGCCCTTGTATTATACTTGTGAATATCAACATTGCAGATAATTTTGTCAGAAAAATGTTATGGTAACAAGTTGTTGTTCACTATGTATAAAAATCAATGTGTTTAATGTTAGCATCTGTTTTGCTGTTAGCCAATTCAGTTCCTCTGACATTTTAGTTACTTTTGATTATCTATTTCGCTTAAGTATAAATCTAACTGTAAGTAATTATAATTTTAAAGTCTAACTAGCTCTAGTCGGTCAGAAACAGTTAGGACTCAAAAAATATGAACCTATTCAAATATTGTAAAAGGATTTGAACCATTTTAATAAAATTAAACCGATTATAAATAAGGTATTCACTATGAAAAAATAGCATCGCCCAAACACTGCGTAAACGCGGGTGAGATATTTATCAGTCGACAAGACAGTGGGATTGTAGCATCCCCAATTGGAGTATGTTGTGAGACTCGAAAGAGCGGTTAAGGGAAGAAAAAGGTTGAAGGCTGAAGGTAGCAAGGAGGAAAAAGGGAAGATTCATGAAAACTTTTTTTTAATAGTGAATAGCGTACCAGAGTTTCAACTGTCTGCAACCAGTGGGGCTATGGTATCCCTGATTGGGGTATGTTGTGAGGTTGGAGGAAGCGTGGAGGGGAGGATATGGGGAAGAGGAAGATCGAGAGTTACCTGGCTATTCAGATGTGGACACCGAACGTGGCTAAAGCCATTCCAAGCATAATTTTGATTCTCAATGGTGGTATTTCACCAGGGCGATACTAAGAGTATCTACCACTCTGGAACGTATCGCAAATAATAATTAATTTGTCAATATGATTAAATGCGACGGCCTCCATAGTCGAGTGGTAAAAGACGCTCGATTACGAATCCAAAGGTCGCGGGTTCAAACCCGGCGAGCGCCAATAACTTTTATTTAATTAATATGTATCATAATACATTTAATTCATATAAAAATAAAATAAAAGTATATTTGCGGCACGTTCCAGAGTGGTAGATACTCTAAGTATCGCCCTGGCGAAAGACCACCATTCAGAATAGCTACGTTGCTTGAAATGGCTTTAGCCATGTTTGGTGACCAGATCTGAATAGCCAGGTACTTCGTCTTCCCAATCTCCTTCCCCCCCCCAGTACTTTCAGCCTCACAACATACCCTATTTGGGGATGCCATAGTCTTACTGGCTCTTGAGACTCTTCTGCGGTATTCATAAATAATAAAAAAATGCGAAATAGCACAAAATATTTCAATTATTAAAATTGCGCTGGTCGGGTTTGAACCCTGCATCTTTGGATGCGTATTAGAAGGTCTTAATCACTCCACTAACCATATTTCTTCTCCGTTCACACCCACAGTTAACCATCAACAGGCAATCGGATGTCTGGATTCCAAGCGACACGGAGTGTAATAAAACAATCGGCTATAGCCTTAGTAAGCAGCGGCGATACCGTGCCGCCGCCCCTGCGTCGCTACGCCCGGTAAACGCTGTTACTCCGGCCGCATGAATATTTGATACGTCGCCGCGACCCCCTCTTCGCTACGGCGTATCGGCCCCTCCGTCGGGGCGCCTGGGGTGGGAAGGGGGTCGGGGCGCACCGAAGCACCCGCCACCCCCTATACGCCCGCTGCAGGGGAAGGGAATATTGGCCGAGGGACTGTTGATAAAATAAATTAGGCTTATTTCATACATTTCATACAACACATGAAATCCGGCTGACCGCAGACGGCGCGACTACGGCCTTCAATGCAGAGATAAACCGATGGAAATATGTTCTGCGCGCGTTTGTGTACCCGAAGTAAGCGACATTTTGTTTTAACATCGGGTGATATTGTTCAAACCTCAGAGCAATAAAATACCAGGAGGGATAGCTTTGCGAAACAGCGTAGTCAGTATTGTTGATTTTTCCTGACTCGGGCGTGGCTAGGGTTTTCGCGGGCACACCTTTTTACATCCATTCATAGCACATGTCGATATAATGTAGCGTGTATTTGTATAACCACTTTTTCACAGTATTGTTTTCAACAAAAACATAGGATATAACCTCTAAAACCGTTGAGTTATGTCGCATAACAAAACGTAGTGGGCGGAGTCGCCAGAGACGCAGGAGAGGGAAAACATGCTTACATACCTAAAAGTTGTGCGATATTATGTGACAACGTGTCTTGTCTCTTTCTCTCTCACGGTTTACGACATAAATACCCGGGGGAAGAGATTGATCGTAAATTTGTATAGGTTGGGTAAAAATATTTAGCTCTCTCTCCATACATATATTTACTCTAAGGTACAAATATGAAAATTCCTTCTTCTATAGAAAATCATTTTCATTATTGGCTTGTCTAAGGCCTAGGAATCGAAAGGTCCCATGTGAATTGCCGACATACATATAGATGACACTTCTAGGGATTATCTGTGCAGTGGTTTTCAGGCTTTTCAGCTTATTCATTCTATGTTAATCCAGAGTGGTGGATACTCTAAGTATTGCCCTGGTGAAAGACCACCATTTAGAATCTAAACGTTGCTTTAAATGGCTTTAGCCGTGTTTGGTGCCCAGATTTGAATATTCAGGCACTCCCAACCTTCCTCTGCCCATCTTTAAAGCCTCACAACATAGTCCAATTGGGCACATGAAACGTTGATTGAAATGGCTTTAGCCGTATTTGGTGTCCAGATTTGAATATTCAGGCACTCCCAATTTTCCTCTTGCCCATCTTTAAAGCCTCACAACATAACCCAATTGGGCACATGAAACGTTGATTGAAATGGCTTTAGCCGTATTTGGTGTCCAGATTTGAATATTCAGGCACTCCCAACCTTCCTCTGCCCATCTTTAAAGCCTCACAACATAACCCAATTGGGCACATGAAACGTTGATTGAAATGGCTTTAGCCATGTTTGGTGCCCAGATTTGAATATTCCGGCACTCCCAACCTTCCTCTGCCCATCTTTAAAGCCTCACAATATAACCCAATTGGGCACATGAAACGTTGACTGAAATGGCTTTAGCCGTATTTGGTGTCCAGATTTTAATAGACAGGCACTCCCAACCTTCCTCTGCCCATCTTTAAAGCCTCACAATATAACCCAATTGGGCACATGAAACGTTGATTGAAATGGCTTTAGCCGTGTTTGGTGACCAGATCTGAATAGCCGGGTACTTCCTCTTTCCCATCTCATTCCCCTCCCCCCTGTCCTCAGCCTCACAACATTCCTTATTCGGGAATGCCGTAGTCTCACTGGCTCGGGAGGGACTCTCGTGCGGCATTCACTGTAAAAAAAACAAATGTTAGTACAACACTTGAATTTGGTCTGTTTGGTACTATGGAGGGTCACATTTCTGACGCCAGTAGCTGTGTGAAACCGGTCTGTTTTCAAATCAATAAGCAGAGCAATGTTGTAAAGTTTTTTAATCACAATGTTCAACTCCCCTTTTGTATTATTCCATAGGTCCTAAATCTACAGATGAAGTACATTTCCTTCTTATACACACACACCCTCCCCTGAGGAGGCTTTCAATCAGGTCCGAATGTACTCGCCGTGGGTCTCTACCACGTGTAGCTACACGTGTACAGAGTACACGTGTGTAGCCCGTGTGTGCGTGAGTATCTACCGTGTCCAATTGTATCAAGAACTAGGAATGGCTAGATCGAATGTGACCGTTGAACATAAGTTAATAATTTCCAATTGTGAAACTGTTAATTCGTGGTGGAACTCCATTTTAAAACTAACTAACTAACCATCACGCCGTTTCTCCGCAGGGGTAGGCAGAGAGGACGGACCGCCATACAACTCTGTCTTGGCACACACTCCTTTCTTCATTCACATTCATAAATCGTCTCATACATACTCTTCTGTTATTCTGACTCTTCGCATGACCCGATTCAAGTCTTCGATTTACTCGATCGTGCCATGTCTTTCTCGGGCGTCTTCGGCTTCTTCTTCCATTCGCTCTACATGCTCGAACCATCTAAGCGTCCCTTTCTCGATCCTATTCATCACGCTCGCATCAGCCTTGCATTCTTTCCGGATATCTACATTTTTAATACGGTCATACGTGGTTTTACCGCACATACGTCTCAAGCATCTCATTTCCACAGCATTCAGTCTACTTCCATCCTTCCTCTGCCAGTTCCATGCCTCACTGCCATACAACAGGGTCGGTATAAGCACTCCATTGTGGACTGCTAGCTTCGCTTCTTTGGACATTTTATTATTTGCGCCAACAGCGTTCAGTGATTCCATTTTAATGATTTTAATAATATAATTTTTTTAAATTTTTTCCACTTATTATATATAATACCTGACCGGTTTCACCTTATGACCAGTCTGAAGATGCCCATCAAAAGGTGAAACCGGTCAGAACTTAAATAAAAAATAGTGTAATAATGTCAAAAATTTGGCATTATTAAAATCATTAAGTTAATAACTTTGTGTTCATAGCCTTCTGTGTAAAAGTTTTTTTTTTTCCACCATTTATTTAACCGTTACAAAATAATAATCACCTTATTGTTTGTTTTAACTAACTAACCACGCCGTTTCCCCGCAGGGGTAGGCAGAGAGGACGGATCGCTATACAACTCTGTCTTGGAACACACTCCGTGCTTCATTCACTTAATCTCATACATACTCTTCTGTTATTATGACTCTTCACGTAGCCCGATTCAAGTATTTGATTAACTTAATCGTGCTGTGTCTTTTTCGGGCGACCCCGACTTCTTCCTCCATTCACTTTCGCGTCATATATTCTTTTCACACTCCTTTCTTCGTTTTTGTTTACGTGACGCGGGACACGAAGAATATTCTTACAATACTTTAAAACGGTGTGATAATTTGGGAAATTTTTCTGTCTTTTTCTTTTTCATGGTGTACGACGTAAAACCCGGAGAAAGTGGTTTATCCCAAATTCGTATAAGTTGGCTAAAAAGAATTAGCTCTCTCTCCATATATTGTTACTCCAATAGTCTAAATGATTATTTCATTCTTTACGACTCTACCAAAACTTGGACTTGACCTTGGCTTCGATTTGAGTGTTCTTTCCTACGTGTATATGTTGTCATATTTTTGTCATTGCTACATTTAATATAATGTATGTGCTGTTATTTCTCTGTTGCTATTTTTCCCCATTTCGTGTTTTGTATTTTTTTTTGTAATTCAGTCTGTAAGTTTATAAATAAATAAATATGTCCACAAAGCGACGCGTCGATTTAATCAAATACGGTCCACTCGATTTTCTTCGCTTGAGTCCGTCCATCTCAAAACACAAGCACCAGCCACTTTGCTTCTGCCTTCTTTGTTCTTCCCACGACTCTAGGGGCGACCCATCTATCGCGATCTAGTCCTAATTCGATCGTCAGTGCGGAGCGAATGCAAGGATACGGTGATTTGTATACCGCTGGGATTTTCGAAGGATACGAGGCTGGCTGTTTTTTCAAAGTTATAAAACATACCAATCTATTTGTTACGCAATTAAATTCTCATGTTTAATATAGACTTACGTTCCAAGCTTTTTCAAAAGCTCGGTAGAGTTAAGAATGAAACTAAAAGCTCACCTTTTATAAACTTCGTTTCTATGAAACTAACGGACCTCCACGCTAGCGATCAAATTCTTGCTAATTCGACTTTCCAACTAAGCTGGGAAGTGCGTTGATGTTAATTAGCGATTTTTCGTTATATAGTAATGGCCTTCGTGGTCGAGTGGTTAAGGTTCTCGACTGTGAATCCACAGGTCGCGGGTTCTAACCCCGACGTGCGTAAATAAATCTTATTGAAATATTTTGTGTTATTTAAAAATTCTTAACATTTAACACTGTCACATTTGACGTCGTCACATTTGATACCGTCACATTTGACACCGTCACATTTGACATCATCACATTTGACATTTGTCACATTAGACGTCGTCACATTTGACATCGTCAGATTTGATACCGTTAGATTTGACATTGTCACATTTGACGTCGTCACATTTAACATCGTCTCATTTGACATTGTCACATTTGACGTCTTCTCATTTCACCTTGTCACATTTGACGTCGTATTATTTGACGTCGTCACATTTGAAATCGTCACATTTGACGTCATGACGTTTAACATCTTCACATTTAAAATCGTCACCTTCGACGTCATCATATTTGATAGCACCACATTAGATATCGTCATATTTGACATTGTTACATTTGACGTCGTCACATTTGACATCGTCACATTTGAATTCGTCACATTTGACGTCATGACATTTGACATCTTCACATTTAAAATCGTCACCTTCGACATCATCATATTTGATAGCGCCATATTTGACATCATCACGTTTGACATTGTCACATTTGATGTCATGACATTTGACATCGTCAAATTTAAAATCGTCATCTTTGACATCGACACATTTGATAGCGCCACATTTGACGTCGTCACATTTAACAACGTCACATTTGACATCGACAAATTTCTATTATTACTGCAACTTTGTATTTATTTTTTTATATTTGACTTGTCCCTTTTAAACTCCAACTGTCGGTTCGCTTCAGCGTTTGAACAAATTGTGATCAGCCGAAAAGCAATGCGGACATATTGTTACACTTATCATCTGATCACGAATTGTTCAAAAGCAAATACGGGCCTACAATCGTCGTTTAACGGGGATCATTGAAATGACCAAAAAAACAAAATGGCTCTAATCTTTAAATAACGCCTCAGCTAGTAAGTTTTGCATCACTCATAATCCACTCAGCCAACATAACACATGTGTCCTCCGCGCGGTCACGCTTGTATTATGTCATGTCCGCCAACACGTCACCGTAGATACGTACGGATATTATCCCAGTTGCCACGCGGTCCACAGCGTCCAGACCGAAATGCGATATATCACTGATTGCGGCCGAAATACAGACGTACGCCCCCATCGATAGTATGCAGAATATTGTAACAATGTGAGACAACTTCCTGGTATCATTTTACCCATTATCCATTCATATTTAAAATGATTTATTTATTTAATTAATTTATTTATTAACTTTTTGTTTCTTGCATTATTTTTTTTACATTACCTAATAATAATAATAATATTTGGATGATTTGTATAGCGCCGTGTTTGTGAAAAATCACCTCAAGGGCGCTGTACAGATCTTATTTTCTATCATTACATATTAATTCCTAGTTTAAATAAGAAAATATACAGGAACATACTTACCTGGCAGGTCCTATCAGATAGACATACTTATTAACTTAAAATTATAATTATAATATCTATAATAATTATAATTACAAGAGTCCCAACTGCTCCCAACGGTCTAGAGCCAGTGAGACCATGGCATCCCCAATCGGGGTATTTTGTTAGGCTGAATGTACTGGGGAAGGGAAGAAGATGGGAAAGAGGAGAGTCAGGAAGTACATGGCTATACAGATCTGGTCACCAAACTCGGCTAAAGCCATTTCAAGCAACTTTTAGATTCTGAATGGTGGTATTTCACGTTTTGGAACGTGACGCGAATATACTATATATATTTTTTATTTTTTACATGAATACCGCACAAGAGTCTCAACTGCTCCCAACCGTCTAGAGCCAGTGAGACTATGGCATCCCCAAATTGGGTATGTTGTGAGGCTGAAGGTAGTGGGGGGGGGGAAGGAGATCGGGAAGAGGAAGGTTGGGAAGTACCTGGCTATTCAGATCTGGTCACCAAACACGGCTTAAGCCATTTCAAGCAACGTTTCGATTCTAAACGGTGGTCTTTCACCAGGGCGATACTTAGAGTATCTACCACTCTGGAACGTGCCGCAAATATACTTGTTATTATTTCTATATGAATTAAATGTGTTATGACACATATTAATTAAATAAAAGTTATTGGCGCACGCCGGGTTTGAACCCGCGACCTTTGGATTCGTAGTCGAGCGTCTTACCACTCGACCATGGAGGCCGTCAAATTGTGAATTATTATTAATTAAGTAAGTGATTTAACGCATATTAATCGATAAATATCTATTTCCGGTCGCTGTAATTTGAACCCGGGACTTCTTAACCACTCGACTATGGAGGTCGTCATATAAAACAGAAGAAAACACAGAAAATAAACATAAAATATTATGTTTATTTTTACCTGAAAATATTTAAAAAAAAAACTCCCACTACCATCATAATAAGCGGAAGATGTTGCTTGTGCAATGATAGAGGACTTAGCCAGCAGAGGTACTGAACCCACGACGCCCGGATGGGAATCCGACGCGTTTGTCCACTCAGCCACTAACCGTTGATAATATAAATACCTTAGAGTATATAGAGTGGTATCTATCCAAGGCAGTGTAGTCAGTTTTTGATGATTTTTAGCGGACCTGGACGTGGCTAAGAATAAGGCTAGAGTATTTATACATCCATTCATAGCACATGTCGACATAATGTTTTCATTTATTCGTATGACCACTTTTTCACAGTATTGTTATCAACGAAAATATAGCATCTAACCTAAAAAACCGTTTAGTTGTGTCAAGTTTAGTGGCATAATAAAAAATGTGGGCGGAGTCCCGCGGTGACCCAGGAGCCCAAGATCGTGACAGTACACAGAAGCGGTGTATTATATTTGTTATCTTTTTCTCTCTCATGGTGTACGACGTTAAAACCAGGAGAAAGTGACTTATCGCAAGTTTGTATGGGTTGGGTAAAAATAATTAGCTCTCTCTCCGTACATTGTGATTCCGAGATAAATACATATTCGGGCTGCCATAGCTTCAGTGATTCCTGGCAGTTTCAACTCTAGCGAGGTCATTCCACAAAACACATTTGTGCATTAAAATGCGGTTGCAAACTTTGTGCATTCGGCAAGGCTATATATCACGGCTTGCGGTTAACATCCCGCATTTGCACTGTTGTTTAAATTCTGAAACAAAGAATTTTAACAATACGCTAGAACGATCATAATGTTGTTTTTAACGTCCAAACATTTTTTTTTTTAATTTTTAGGTTTTTTAATTTTATTTAAACAATAATAATTATTATTATATATATTTTTTTAAAACAAGTTTTAGTTAAAAGCTCTATTAAAGCTCTATTTATATATATATTTTTAATTGAAATATATCCATTATTTTTTCTGTTTACTTTTCCATCTGCATCAGCTGATTTATCTGCAACGCGAAATGTACCTTATAAATAAATTGGCATTGTTTGTTATAAATTATTGACGTTAACAGGCCCGGCCCCCAAAAAAGTTAGATTTGTGTTCGAAAAAAATATTGGTACCTTTCGAAGCAGTGTTATCAGGATCGTCGATTTTATACTGACTCGGTAGAAAGAGACAAAGCTATGTTGAAGGAAGTTGGAGAGCCTATTAGGTACCGCCCACATGGAATTCGGACATTTTTAATAAACACATTTAAACACATTGAACAAAACAACATCAATACATCAATGATTTATAAAGTCAAAATATCACACAAACACTAATAACAGAAGGTTTACCTAAATATTGATGGAAGTTTTTTGTTTACTTTATGTCTTTATATCACTAAAAATGTGAAAATTCTAAAGTTCGGTCAAAAATATTTAAAACTATTGAAATACCTCTGAAATGTGATGTTTATTAATTTTTGTTTGGTCTTATTTGAACATTCACGCATTGCAAATATCACCATCATGTTTAATATTCTTGTATAACCACTGCAAGTATTTTAATCAACACAAATACAGGAAATAACCTTAAAATCCGTTGACGTAAGTTATGCGACTGGTAATGTGAAGTTAGTAGCGTGTGAAAAAGGGCAACAGAGAAACAACATCACATACATAATATTTAATGAAGCAATAACTATTTTTTTAGATTAGAAAGAACATTCAAGTCAAAGCCAAGGTCAAGTCGAAGTTTTGGTAGAGTCGTAAAGAATGACAAAAATCATTTAGAGTGCTACCAAAAATTTCAGGACAACGGCTTGAGTTAACAAGTCTCGACATTCGGGACAGTGGAGAATGATACCCATAATTAGTAGAGTGATGATTGAGGAGCAGCAATTAATTTTATTTTTATTAATATTTACATTTAATATAATATAATTTATGTACACTACGTCTTTCTCGACACAGGAATCTCTTAGTGAGGCAGACATGGACCATACCCATGTTTTATATTTCGAGAAGGTAAATAAATAAAATTAAAAAATGATTCTTTGTCTACGGAAAAGTTTTTATGGTTTTTTCATTTTACATCATATTATGTGTAAAGCACTGTGATTAGGTCCTATCAGCCCCTTTTGGTCTACGGCGACATTTCCTTCGCCGCTGGTCACTCTGCTGATTAACCGCTCACCCCCGCCCCGACCCCAATTGTCCAATGCTGATTTTTTGTTTTTTTTTAGTTTTTTGTTGTTTACATTAACTCAACACTGGTGGCCTTGAGGCAAATATTTTCCCTCAAGACGTATGTCATCTTCGGGGGTGCTGTGTGGAGGGTCTTTTTGAGGAAAAGAAGGAGTAAATCTGGATGAAGAGGCCCACGTTATAGGAGGAAAGAAACACAGAGACCAGCAGTTCATTCCATAGTCGTAGAAGCGACCCGTTCTCATGTATCGAATGTCAACCGAGTATTAATGTTGGGCGCGCGTTCGGCAAGTTTTCCAGCTATTCGCCGGTACCGAAGGGGTAAACAACGTTCTTCGGAGCATCTTTCATTGAAATACCGGTATAACAGGGTCAGCACGTCTGACGACTGTGCTACAAATATAGCAATATGTTAAGATAGGAGAATCTATCAAACGGACCGCCCGTTTATGTGAGTCATGGGTTTTTTCAGGTATTTTGAGGCTTTAGACCAGAGGTGGCTGCCAAATTGAACAGTGGGGCGCACTTACGATTTGCACAAGGTCAGCAGTTGTGTACTTTTGAAGGATCTGCGGGCCCTGTACAGTACGCCCAACTTCTGAGAGGCTAACTTAACTCTGGCTTCGATGGAGCCCCCGTGCCTCACCTGGACACTTAAGGCTACACCCAGCATGTCAATGGACGCCTTGTTGGGAAGATTACTTCCGTTGGAGGATACTAAATTGTCATTATGATCCTTTTTAGTCGTAATCAGACATGATTGGGTCTTTGAAACATCAAATTTGACAAGATTATTCTAACCCCAAGAAGAGATTCTCTCGAAGGATACTAGCATGTCCCACTATTGTTTGCACCTTGAAGTAACAATATATGGAGGGATAGCTAATTATTTTTACCCAACCTACACAAATTTGCGATAAATCACTTTCTCCGGGTTTTTACGTCGTACACCATGAGAGAGAAAGAGACAACAAATTTCATAGACCGCTTCTATATACTGTCGCAATGATCTTAAGCTCCTGGGTCACCGCGGGACTCCGCCCCCATTTTTTATTATGCCACCAAACTTGACACAACTTAACCATTTTTTAAGTTATATGCTATATTTTCGTTGATAAAAATACTGCGAAAAAGTGGCTATACGAATAAACAAAAACATTATGTCGATATGTGATATGAATGGATGTATAAATACCCTAGCCTTAGTCTTAGCCAAGCCCAGGTGCGCCGAGTCAGGTTAAAATCATCAAAAACAAGTCAAGAACTGACTTCACTGCCTTGGATAGATACTACTCTTTGTACTCTAAGGTTTGCACACAGAACCTCTGACATCACCCTTTCATTCAACTGAGCATTGTTTTTTGTTGTTTGGTGAACGCGCAGCCATATTTAGGCAATTAGGTATTACTTCGCCGCAGCATCTGTGGACCATATCTCTAAAATACAGTGCGACGGGAATATTAATCACCCTTGAAATTAAATATTTTAATTTTTAGTTGGAGTGTGTGACTTGAGTTTAAAATTGAAACTGTCCAGTGTTTGAAAAATTGTGGTTTTTGATAATTATTATATTAACATTATTTTTGATAACACTAAATATAGTTTTTTTGGGTTTATCAGATATGTGTGTCTCACCAAAACCGGGGAACGGTGAGCTCTGGTGTCATTGATTTTGCTCAATTTTTTGTTCGATTTTGCTTAATAATAATGATAATATTTGGATAATTTGTACAGCGCCGTTTTTGTTAAAAATCACCTCAAGGACGCTGTACAAATTTTAATTTCTACTAAATATAAATTCTTAGTTTGTATAAATATACGGCAACATACTTACCTGGTAGGTCACTTCTGGCAGGAAACAATCACCATATCATAATAACCTTAAATTTAGCCGATTCTCACATATATATTTATTTTTTATTTATTTTAATTTTAATTTATTTATTATTTTTTTAGGGCATGAGAGCAAATTTAAAAAAAAGTATGTCGGAGGTATTTTTTCAATTTTTCGTAGTGAAGAACAGATAGTGGTGATAATCTTCTAATGAATTTAAGGAATGAGAGTCTGAAAAGTTTTCTTGGTTTGAACAGAAATTCTTCGTCAAATTTTCAAAAATTCTTTACATTATGATGTTTGGAGCTTTCAAAAATCGATCCGAATGTCGATAAATACGACAGGACGTCAAATTATTTTTTATCATTTTTTTAATTGTTTAAAACGACAAAAGATTACCTGAAATCAGGTTTGGAAAAATTGTAAAAATTATTTGCATCGAAAAACGTTGCTTGAAATGGTTTTAACCGTGTTTGGTGACCAGATCTGAATAGCCAAGTGCTTCCCGACCTTCCTCTGCCTCATCCACTTGCCCTCTTCACTGCTTTCAGCCTCACAACATACCCAAATTGGGGGTGCCATTGTCTCACTGGCTTCAGACGGTTGGGAGCAGTTGGGACTCTTGAGCGGTATTCAACTAACCCTCGTCATATCCCCAAAGGGGTAGGCAGAAAAAGTGTAACACCTCTTAACTCTATCTTGGTATGCACTCTATGCTTCATTCGCATTTATACATCGTCATATAGATACTGTTTTTACAACTCTTGACATAATCCAGTCAAATTAATCTTTATCTCTTTTTATTGCCTCTTCCGCAGTGGATATTTTCAAATTAAACACACAATTTGACGTGTGTTCTTGAACGATTGATTGATTGCGAAGGCTGCCATCTGGTGAGAACTGTTGCAAACATATTTGTTGGTATATTATAAAAAAGATTGTAATGTAATTGAAAAACTGTTACAAAACAACGGACGCATCGAAAAGAATTCTCTAAATATGCAAAAGATATAAATTTGTCAATTTAATATATATTTTATTTTCTTGTGAGGGTTAAGATTGATTTACAAACTTCTGTAAGTTTTTCCATTTCACGCCTGAAAACATCTATCGATTTGGAGATGAACCAATTTTAAAGAAAATCACCAATATTAAAGAAAATATGCAATACGAAAATATACTGCCTATTCTTAAAAATACTAACATACACACTGAGGTGGTATTTCAACACCTCTGAGTAAACTGTTGAGTAAGTCCTCGGCAAGTAACTTTCATCATAAGATTAACATGACAATACAAATAAAGCTTTCACTTAACGGGTGGCGTTACTCAGCGAAGGTGAAACAGATGATATACGCACTCGACGAGTAACGCTAATCGATACTTTACTCAGAAGCAGTGCAATACTTCCTAAAAGTGATTGTTTTGATGAAATAAGCGAGTTTTTCGAATATATTGTAAAATGTGAGCATTTTAGGCAGCTGTGAAAATAATGTCACTTTATTTTAAAGTTTGATGACTTTTTTTAAAAGTCAAATTATATAACTTTTTGTAACAAATATTACACAATTATTATTTAACGCTATGCACCTACAGCGGTAGATACTTTCAGCATCGCCTTAGTGAAAAACCACCATTCAGAATCGAAACGTTGCGCTGTTTGAAATTACTCAAGTCAGCTTTAATGACCAGATCCAAATAAACAGGCACTTTTTAATCTTCACGTTCTCCTTATCATTCCCCTCCCTATTCCTTTCAGTCTTACAATATTCATCCAGAGCGACAGATACAACCAGTATCACCGATGAAAAAGAGCACCTTTCAGAATCAAATATTGCTTGAAATGGCTTGAGCCATGTGCAGTAAGCAGATTTGAATAGCCAGTTGAATTCCAGCCTTCGTCTTCCACATCTCCTTCCTTCATCCTCAAAACATACCCCGATTGAGGACGCCGTTGTCTCACTAGCTCCAGGCAGCAGGGACTCTTGTCCCATTATTATATTAGTTCAAATCAAAAATAAAATAAAAACAGTTGCCGCATCTCTAGTGTCGCCAGTGTAATGATTTATTACTTTTCGTTTTGTTTTGTATACGTTGAATGCATTTACAGTATTCGTCAGTTTGTTTGAGTGGGATTTTAAAACCGTCGGTAAAAAGTAAAGCATTAACATTCATATCAAAAATATTTACAATGTCATTGAAAAATAAAATAATACTGGACCTAAATGTGTTCCTTGTGGTACGCCGCAAGTAGCTACGAATTCAAAAGAAATTTTAGAGTTGTATTTAACTCGGAGAACATATTGAAGCATACTAAAGTAACTTGTACCTTAACACGGTCATTGCTGACACCACACGTCGTGCGTTGACAGACATGTGACTGGTATGCGCACAACGCGCCGCGCGCGTTTTGCCGCCTCTAAAGAAACAGACGCAGCCATGCGGTTTTGAGTCGTTCCATAGGGCACAGGGAAACCGTCTCTGTTCGTCAGTTAGAATTTATCCGTCATTCATATTGCATTAATATGTACGAATTTTAGTTAGCAATGAACGTGTTAAAGGAAGCGACAGTTTAAAAAAATCTCATTCCGAAACTCTGTCGAGTTCCTGTCAAAATTAAATTACACACTACCCAAACCGGTTTTGCGGCATCCATTATTATAGTAAATTACGTGATAAGTCAATTTGAAGACGGTCGGTGTTGTCATAATTATATTTATCAAATCGGAAGTCTGCATCCCGGTTTATTACATTATAACCACGTTAATTGTAAAACCTAGACTTGTTAGACATGCTTGCCAGCTAATGAAAAACGACCGTAAATTTTAATTTAATTTGATGGCAACACTCAATTAAATATTTTACTTGACAAGGATCCGTGAAATATGTACATTGAGATTAAAACTATATTTTTTAATATTATTTTTTTATTCACAACAGGATCGTTACATTTTCACTTCGTTCTAGAGAGGAATATACTCTCAGTATTGCCCTGGTGAAAGACTAAAATACAAAATTGAAACATTGCTTGACATACCTTTAATCAATGACGTTACATATATAGACACGTTATAGCCTTAGAATATTAACACAAAATGTGGCAAGCAAAACACACACGTTACCAGTAAATTCATCATTCAAATATCGGTCATGTATGACAAAGATAGACATTCATAGAATATATGTGTATGAACGAAACAGATCCAAAGTTCGGACCGCGTTCCATACTTGCTTGAAACGACCTCAAGCGACGCGTGACCGTTTAGTACTAAATCTGCTCAAACACCGATCACACCAACTAGCGTAATTATTGCTTGCCCCTTTGCGAGCGCTACAACGTGTCTATATAAATGTAACGTCATTGCCTTTAATCAATAATAATATATGGGTAATTTACATATCGACATTTTTGAGAATTTTTACAAAATTAAAACTATGTCTAAATTTACCATGAAACTATCGATATAGTGCTTAATGACCAGATCTGAATGACCACGAACCCTTAATGATAAAAACAGTGAATTTATATAGCGCAGTTTTGTGATAGTTCACCTCAAGTGCGCTTCACACTAAATTATTAAATCTTCTTGGACACAAGACACAGGAGCATACAAATAGTATATGACGCGAAAGCTAATGGTGGAAAAAGTCGGGGACGCCTAGTGAAGCGATTAATCATATACTTGAGTCGGATCATGTCAAGAGTCAGAATAACAGTAGAGTAGGTATACATGTGAATGAAGCAAAGAGTGTGTGCCGAGACCGAGTTTTCTGGCTGTCCATCATCTCTGCCTAGCTGTTAAACCGTTAGCTTCACAACATTCCCCACCTCATAAGGGATGCCATAGTCCCACTGTCTCCGGTAATTGGGAATCTTGCGCGGTATTCAAAAAACAACTTTTTTTAGATAAATATAAAATTTTGGAATTCTTTAGATACATATTGTGAATACCGCATAAGAGTCCCAATGTCTTCCAACCGTCTGGAGCCAGAAAGACTATGGCATCCCCAATTGCGGTATGTTGTGCCGCAGTGGCGGCTCGTGACTGTTTAGTGTGCTAGAGTGGTAAGATTGAAAAAAAACGTCATCATTGATGTTGTTGTGGCCGAAAACATTTTTTTTTTTTCGAAATTTCAACTTTTTGTAAGAAGATTTTTCAGAAATCCGTGCAGTGCACCACCAAAACTGAAAAATCCTGAAAATCTTCATACAAAAAATAAAATTTTGAAAAAAAATAAAAATCGTTTTCGGCTACAACAACACTAACAACGTCGTATTTTTTAATCATAGCACTTTAGCACACTAAAACTCACGAGCCGCCACTGGTTGTGAGGCTGAAGGTAGTGGAGGAGGGAAGAAGATGGGGAAGAAGAAGGTCGGGGAGGACCTGGCTATTCAGATCTGATCATCAAACGCGGCTAAAGCCATTTCAAGCAACGTTCAGATTCTTAAAAGTGGTCTTTCACATGGGCGATACTTATATATTTATTTAACAAGATCTTAAAAAAACAGTTGTTCACCAAATACATTAATTAAGAGATGAATAATATAAAAATATTGTAGATACATGCATAGTGTAAAAAAAGGAACTAAACATTTATGTACATCTCACATATAGACAAGGTATTATATATCCGAAGGAGTTATATAAGTACAAACTGAAGTAGTGTGACGCACTATATATGATATAATAACGCAAATAAGATTAGCAATGAAAAACAAAAATACACTACTTATTAATATCTACCACTCTAGAACGTGCCGCAAATATACTATGCATTATTGTAAATTAATTAAATGTGTTATGACCGGTATAAATTAATGACATTCAATTAAAAGTACAGTAGGCAGTATGCACTGGGTATCGGGGAGGGGAAAGAGATGGTAAAGAGGAAGGTTGGGAAGAACCTGGCTACTCAGATCTGATCATCAAACGCGGCTGAAGCCGTTTCAAGCGACGTTTCGATTCTGAATGGTGCAGTATCTAGAACTCTCAATTTAATTTCGACGGCCTCCATGGTCGAGTGGTAAGACGCTCGACTACGAATCCACAGGTCGCGGGTTCAAACCCGGCGTGCGACAATAACTTTTGTTTGATTAATATGTGTCATTACACATTTAATTCACGTAAAATAAAAATAAAAGTATATTTGCGGCACGTTCCAGAGTGGTAGATACCCTAAGTATCGCCCTGGTGAAGACCACCATTTAGAATCGAAACGTTGTTTGAAATGACTTTAACCGTGTTTAGTGACCAGATATGAATAGCCAGTACTTACCAACCCTACTCTTCCCCATCTGCTTCCGCTCTCTACTACTTCCAGCCTCACAACATACCCCAATTGGGGATGCCATAGTTTCACTGGCTCTAGACGGTTGGGAGCAGTTGAGACTAGTGCGGTATTCACTATAAAAAATAAAAAAAATAGACTAAAAATACTAATAAGAAAAATATGTACGAGTCAGAAAGTCAAATTAAATTTATTTAAGGTTTTGTTTAACTAATTTATAATCGTGATTAATTAGCGAAATAATTATCAGGATGTTTAGTAAAGCCTTTGAGCTAACCATCCTGTATTAAACGATGGGAACATTCCCCGAGATGAAATGTAAACGAATTTTTTGCGCTTTTTACAAAACGGAGTAAAAAACCTTTTAATTTCTTTTTAACTTCAAACATGGCCGCCATGTGTTGTCTCCGATGTCAACTGCTTTGAATGGCGGTTCGTTAATTAATTAATTATAAATATTTAAAAACATTTATAAGTATATAAGCGACACAGGATGTAATAAATAAATAAATTCATACAAAATTATCTTCACTGTTTTTTTCCATCTGTCGGCATACTTTAGATAGATATTTGATACGATATTTTTGTATAGTGGTAGTTTTAAAATTCAATTCTCAACCTTCCCCTTCCCCATCTACTTCCCTTCCCCACTACCTTCAGCCTCACAACATACCTCGACTGGCGGGACTCTTGGGCGGTATTCACTAAAAAAATATGTATTTAAAAAAACTAGCTTTTTGTTATCGGATGGTGCTATTTAAAAAAAATGTTCTTTAATTTCTGAACGTACAGATTGTAAAATATGAAATATTTTTTTTTAAAACGACGCGACGAAGCGATTTCAACGGAATCCCGTGTTTCAGCCGTGTTTGGTGACTAGCTCTGAATAGCCAGGTACTTCCCAACCTTACTCTTCCCCTTCTACTTCCCCTCCCCACTACCTTCAGTCTCACAACATACCCGAACGGAGATGCCATAGCCTCACTGATTCTAGACTGTCGGGACTCTTGTGCGGTATTCACTAAAAAATATATGTATTTAAAAAAAACTAGTTTTTTTGTTGCCGGATGGTGCTACTTAAAAATTTTGTTCTTTGATTTCTAATCGTATAGATTGTTAAATATGAAATAATTTTCTTAATACGACACGACGAAGCAATTTCAACCTAATCCCAACGAGTGTGTTGCCCATTCCGAATTTCAGAGTTTTTTGTGAAAATGCCTCTTCACTATTTTACCAGTGAATTTCTCATTTTTGCAGATACCCTTTCTGTGTGAAAGAAATATTTTGATATTCATCTAACAGGGCTTTATAAAATTCAATATAAAATGGTCTCCCGTCTGGAATCGTAATGATAGAATGCTGACGTCATTTCCCCTTCTCTCTTACAGCATCTGCTGTCCACATGGGATCAAATGTGGACCCAACTCAAACACTTGCGGTAGGCCGAACAAACAGAATATTTGAAAGTTCTAAAATTTGATGATCCTTAAAACCCAGTTTCGAGTTAAGCACTTATCATTTATCTGACTCATTCTCTCCACATTGATTATTCTGAAAAGAAAACCTGTCAGTGCCCGCTGTGGTATTTGAACCGGCAATCCATCCGGCAGTCAGCCTATAACTGTAAAAAATAATACAAACATTCGACTGATGAATTTTATTTTTGCGTGAATACCGCACAAGAGTTTCAACTGTCTGAATCCAGTGGGACTACGGCATCTAGATTTTTTGTATGTTTTGAGGCTGTGGAGAGTGGAAAAGGAAAGGAGATGAGATATATGAAGATGGGGAAGTTGAAGTTGAAGGATATTGAAAGAAGGGTGAATGCAGGAAACTCCATTAATGGAGGACTGAACGCTGTTGGGGCAAATAAGAAATTGTCCAAAGAAACGAAGCTAGCAGTCTACAATGGAGTGCTTATACCAACCCTGATGTATGGCAGTGAGGCATGGAACTGGCAGAGGAAGGATGAAAGTAGACTGAATGCTGTGGAAATGAGATCTTTTAGACGGATGTGCGGTAAAACCATGTATGACCGTATTACAAATGTGGATATCCGGAAAGAATGCAAGGCTGATATGAGCGTAATGGATAGGATCAAGAAAGGGACGCTTAGATGGTTTGGGCATGTAGAGCGAATGAACGAAGAAAGGAGTGTGAAAAGAATATATGATGCGAAAGTGAATGGAAGAAGAAGTCGAGGACGCCCGAGAAAGACATGGCACGATCAAGTAAATCAAATACTTGAATCGGGTCATGTGAAGAGTCAGAATAACAGAAGAGTATGTATGAGACGATGTATGAATGTAAATGAAGCAAGAAGTGTGTGCCAAGACAGAGTTGTATGGCGGTCCGTCCTCTCTGCCTACCCCTGCGGGGAAACGGCGTGATGGTTAGTTAGTTAGGGAAGTAGCTCGCTAAACTTTTCCACAGAATAAAAATAACTAAGCTTCCATCGAATTATGCAATGATAAACGGAATTATGCAATGATAAACGGAATTATGCAATGATAAACGGAATTATGCAATGATAAACGCAGAGATTTTTGTCTCGCTGAAAGCAGGCGTAAAAAAGACAAATATCTGTTTCTCAGTGACGTTTGACAAAGCCAACACTACCTCCAGAGTGGTAGATACTCCCAGTATAGCCCAGGTGAAAGTCCACAATCCAGAATCGAAACGTTGCTTGAAAAAAAACATAGGAAACAACCTCAAAAACCGTTGAGTTATGTCGCATAGCAAAACGTAGTGGGCGGAGTCGCCGGAGACGCGGGAGATGGAAAACATGCTTCAAACCTAAAAGTAGTGTGATATTATCTAACAACTTGTCTCGTCTCTTTCTCTCTCACGGTTTACGACGTAAAAACCAGGAGAAAGTGATTAATCGTAAATATGTATTGGATGGGTAAAAATATTCAGCTCTTTCTTCATATGTATTCTTACTCTGAAATTATGACACATATAAATTGCATAAAACTTATTTATGCACGCCTCGTTTGAACCCGCGACCTCTGGATTCGTAGTCGAGCCTCTCACCACTCGACCACGGAGGCCGCCGAATAACGTTTCAATATTGATATGTACTATCGTCAAGGTGTATGTATGCATTAAAAAATCTTTTCACATTCGACGTAAAATGTTGACTGATTTCTGTCAAACGTCGTCGTAAATTTTAGACTGCAGTAAAATGCACCCTCGTTAAAAATTGCGCTCGCATTCCAGGATGACAATGATTGCATCGCAATTAGCCAGCTCCGACGTGCCAAACCGTACGGGTATAAACTGTAACGCGGCGCTCTATCCATCTACGGGTAATAGCCGGCGTGCTGTCGTCCAAACCGGTTTCTCTAGACCGGATTGGATTCGACGAAATCGGCTGTAAAGCGCGATCAAAGCATACATTGTGGATGAGAGAGAGATTGCGAGAAGGATAAGGGTATTGAAAAGTAAATATTTAGTAGTCCTTCCGAAGGGGAAGGCCTGCATGGTCAAGTGGTGAGACGTTCGACTACGAATCCAGAGGTCGCTAGTTCGAACCCGGCGTGCGCAAATGAATTTAATTAATATGTGTTTAAAAGACTTTGATTTAATTTTCATTTACAAAATTATTAATTGTTTTATTGACTCACCTTCTCTGTTGCAACTTATCCAGTACAACATTCCATGCCGCAGACTCAGAAACAACGAATTGCTGTTCCTTAATCATCACAATATTAATAATAAACCTTTTTACATACATTCATACCACACTTCGACATAATCTAGCGTTTATTTGTATAATAACTTTTCCACAGCATTTCTATCAACAAAAATTTAGGATATAACCTCAAAAATCGTTAATTGATGTCGCAAAACAAAACGCGGTGGGCGGAGTCGTCGGAGACGCGGGACACGGAAAACATACCTAAAAGTAGTGCGATATTATGTGACAACTTGTCTTATCTCTTTTTCACTCGTGGCTGACGACGTCAAAACCCACAAAAAGTGATTGATCGTAAATTTGTGTAGGTTGGGTAAAAATATCTCTCCATATTTATGACGAGAGAAAAGAACATATGAATTGCTGTTCCTCAATCATCTCAGTATTAATTATGGCTATTATTATACACATTAAATTCATATAAAATAATATACAGCATATTTGCGGCACGTTCCAGAGTGGTAGATACTCTAAGTATCAACCAGGTAAAAGACCACCATTCAAAATCTAAGAGTCTCTTGTAATGGCTTTAGCCCTATTTGTTGACCAGATCTGAATAGCCAGGTACTCTCAAACCTTCCTCTTTTCCATCTCCTTCCCTTCCTCACTACCTTTAACCTCACAACATACTCAATCATCACAATACTAATTATAGGCATAAGTCTCCAATGTCCAGAATGTCAAGACTTGTTGAGTCAAGCCATGGTCATAAAATTTTTGGTAGCAGTCTAAATGATTTTTGTCATTCTTTACGACTCTACCAAAACTTTGACTAGACCATGGCTTGAATGTTCTCTCTTATGTTTATTTTGTCCTATTTTTGTCATCGCTTCATTTATTATTATGTATGAGCTATTCCTTCTTTGTTGCTCTTTTTTCCATTTCGTGTTTTATGTCTTTTTGTAATTGGACTTTAGTCCGTTAATTTATAAATGAATAAATGTGTCATTACACATTTAATTAAAATAAAATAAAATATAGTATATTTGCGGCACGTTCCCATAAGATAGATACTCTAGGTGTCGCCCTGGAGAAAGACCACCATTCAGAATTAAAACGTTGCTTGAAATGGGTTTAGCCGTGTGTGGTGACCAGATCTGAATACCCAGGTACTTCCCGACCTTCCCCTTCCTCGTCTCCTTCCTTTCCCCACTACCTTAAGCCTCATAACATCCCCTTTTGGGGATGCCATAGTCTGACTGGCTCTTGACCATGGCGTCGTGGGTTCAATTCCTCTGCTAGCTAAGTCCTCCGTCATTGCACAAGCAACATCTTCCGCTTCTTACGATGGCAGTAGGAGTTTTTTTTAATGTTGTCAGGTTATTCGTAACCCGGGAATGTTTGTCTTTCTTTGAAAAAAAAAGTTCATTCGATAAGTTCACCTACCTAACCTAACCTACGTCATTTTAATTATCAATAGCTTGGAGTAACAATGTATGGAGAGAGCTAATTATTTTTACCCAACCTATACAAACTTGCGATAAATTACTTTCTCCGGATTTTTACGTCGTACACCATGAGAGAAAGAGAGAAAACAAATATAATACTCCGCTTCTACGTACTGTCGCGATGATCTTGGGCTCCTGGGTCACCGCGAGATTCCGCCCACATTTTTTATTATGTCACTAAACTTGACACAACTAAACGGTTTTTTAGGTTACATGCAAAAAATTTTGTTGATAACAATACTGTGAAAAAGTGGTTATACGAATAAACAAAAATATCATGTCGACATGTGATATGAATGGATGTATAAATACCCTAGCCCTAGTCTTAGCCACGCCCAAGTCTGAGTCCGTTAAAAATCATCAAAAACTGACTACACTGCCTTGGATAGGTACCACTCTATATACTCTAAGATCAAAAGAGTGGACTTTTTTTTTTTTTTATGCGAATGCCGCACAGGAGTCACAACCGTCTGGAGCCAGTGGGTTTATGGCATCCCTAATTGGGTTGTGTTGTGCGGTTGAAGGTAGTGGGGAGCGGTAAGAGATGGTTAAGAGAACGGTTAACAATAACCTGGCTATTCAGATCTGATCACCAAACACAGCTAAAGCCATTTCAAGAAAAGTTTTGATTCTGTATGCTGGTTTCTGACCAGGGCGATAATCCGAGTATCTATCACTCTGAACCGTGTCGCAAAAAATACACAATTTTCAACTTGATCACATCCCGAGTATTTATTTTCGAGATTAATTCACAGCGTGCTTAGACGCATTTAATCCAACAAGCCAGAGTTCAATTTACCGCTCGTCCTGTAACTTACGGCGATGGCGGCTCGCCTATCAATATCCGCTTCCGGTAGCCATCTTGCAAACTTGTTCTGTGATACACAAAATGACTTACTCGCTTCGCTCTTTATGTGTTATCAAATATCTCGTAAATAAGTCGTAACGCCAGAGCAATAATATACAAGAGAGAGCGCTGCTGTAGTCAGTTTGATGAGTTTTGCCGGACACTGGTAGACCTGGGCACGTCCTAGGACTAGGAGTAAGGTATTTATCTTAGAGATTATAGAGTGGTATCTACCCAAGGCAGCGTAGTCAGTTTTTGATGATTTTTACCTGACTCAGCGGACCTGGGCGTGGCTAAGACTAAGGCTAGGGTATTTATACATCCATTCATACATATCGAAGTGCGTTGGAGCACTTTATTCCATTTTTAACGCAAAATTTAATACATATTCTTTGATCCATTTTTTTCAAAAGTAAAAAATCAAAGAACACACAAAAACGTGACTTACCTTTCCAGTTGTCAAAAACAAACCACTAATCCAAAATGGCTGATAATGCTAACATATGATTAACATATGTGTACCAACATAACGAAAAAAAATTTGAATATACACAGCCAGCGAAAATTCAAAATTCACCTTTTCTTTTGAACAGGCCTCGTACATGTACAACTCCATTATTGCTCCACATTTTTACTACTGTTCAACGATTCTTTTTTTGTGTAACGACAAAGAACAAAACAGGTTTTAAATTCTCCAAAATAGAGCAATGAGAATTATACTTGGGCGAAATAGATACTCAAAAGTAACTAAAATATCAGAGGAACTAAATTGGCCAACAGTAAAACAGATGCTAACATTAAATATTTTACTGATAAAATTATCTACAATGTTGATTTTCACAAATATAATACAAGGGCATGCAAAGTAATTAGACTACCAGAAAAAAATAAAGTCAACACACAAAATAGCTTACTATATAAAGGGATCATATCTTATAATGCTCTGCCGGAAACCATCAAAGTTATGCCTCTCAATAAATTCAAAATAGCCTGTAAAAAATATTTAAAATGCATATAAATCAAAATAATAAGTAGTACAAAAGTTAAAATATTATAAAGTTAAAAAGAAAATGAAATAATTAGCTACTTGTAAAGTTGAATGTACAAAGTAACTAATATAAAATAAATAAAACTATAAAAACCTAATTTCAAAACGTATTGCGCGGAGTCGCCGGAGACGCGGGAGACGGAGAACATGCTTACATACCGAATGGTGTTGCTATATTATTTGAGAACTTGTCTTGTCTCTTTCTCTCTCATGGCTGACGACATAAAAATCCGGAGAAAGCGATTTATCGCATGTTTGTATAGGTTGGGTAAAAATATTTAGCTACGAGTACGAGGCCTGTTCAGAAGAAAAGGTGAATTTTGAATTTTCGCGGGCTGTGCACATTCGATTATCGATTTTTTTTTATTACGTTGGTACACAAATGTTTATCATATGTTAGTATTATCAGCCATTTTGGATTAGTGGTTTGTTTTTGACAACTGGAAATTCTTCGATTTTTTACTTTTTAATAAAATAGATCAAAGAATATGTATTAAATTTTTCGTTAAAAATGGAATAAAGTGCTCCAACGCACTTAAAATGTTGACTGGCATTCGGCGAGTCTACCTTTTCTCAAAAAAGTGTTTATAAGTGGTACAAGCGCTTTACAGAAGGCCGAGAAGATGTTAATGACGATGAGCGTCCTGGAGTTGTGGAAAAACAAATCATGGATTTTATTCTTTCATCCATTTTCTTCAAAAGTAAAAAATCGAAGAACACACAAAAATGTGACTAACCTTTCCAGTTGTCAAAAACAAACCACTAATCCAAAATGGCTGATAATGCTAACATATGATAAACACATGTGTACCAACATTTAATTTTTCTTTTACATATAACTTTTCTTTTGAACAGGCCATGTATATCTTCTTATATCGTTATTCAAAGATTCAATATTTGAAATGGGTAGATTGAAGCAACTTAATCTTTTCTCGGTGAGTCAAGTAACATCCCGTGTTTTTTTACAACTGGTATAAAATAATTACTTTTGATTGAATTATATTTCACTCTGCGAAGCTAGCGTACAGTGCAAAACGCGTAATGCCCAGAGTCGAACAGATGCAGCTCCTTCAGAAGCCAACAAACTCACGTACAAGGGTCAAAAGTTGCATCAATCGACGCGAGAAAAGTCGATTATTACTATGATTATTGTCTATGCCGGTGCAGACCTTCAATCTGCTATAAAACCCCGTGAATAGCCTGGTCTATGGCAGCAAAGTACCCGCTCCAATAAGAGTGATTATTCTAATAAATTACTCTTTTCTATGGATTAGAGGTATTCGGTAATTTCCTGGCAGGCCGTAAAATAAATCGATTGCTGGATGGCGCAGACAAATTAAATTAAAGTAATCATTCTAATAATTGTAATTTAATTTTTAATACAATACAGATACGCCTCGTAATATCGTATTTACGAACAGCGACTCTCAAAACGTATTCATTAAAATATCTAAAAAAACTAACTAACTAACCATCACGCCGTTTCTCCGCAGGGGTAGGCAGAGGACCGACCGCCATAAAACTCTGTCTTGGCACACACTCCTTGCTTCATTCACATCCATACATCGTGTCATATATACTCTTCTGTTATTCTGACTCTTCACATGACCCGACTCAATTATTTGATTCACTTGATCGTGCCATGTCTTTCTCGGGCGTCCTCGACTTCTTCTTCCATTCACTTTCGTAGGTAGGCAGAGGACCGACCGCCATATAACTCTGTCTTGGCATACACTCCTTGCTTCATTTACATCCATACATCGTCTCATATATACTCTTCTGTTATTCTGACTCTTCACATGACCCGACTCAATTATTTGATTCACTTGATCGTGCCATGTCTTTCTCGGGCGTCCTCGACTTCTTCTTCCATTCACTTTCGTAGGTAGGCAGAGGACCGACCGCCATATAACTCTGTCTTGGCATACACTCCTTGCTTCATTTACATCCATACATCGTCTCATACATACTCTTCTGTTATTCTGACTCTTCACATGACCCGACTCAAGTATTTGATTCACTTGATCGCGCCATGTCTTTCTCGGGCGTCCTCGACTTCTTCTTCCATTCACTTTCGCATTATATATTCTTTTCACGCTCCTTTCAACTCAGCGTCCCTGTCTTGATCCTATTCATTACGCCCACATCAGCTTTGAATTCTTTCCGGACATTCACATTTTGAATACGGTCATACGTGGTTTTACCGTCTTTACCGCACATACGTCTCAAGGATCTCATTTCCACAGCATTCAGTCTACTTTCATCCTTCCTCTGCCAGTTCCATGCCTCACTGCCATACATTAGGGTTGGTATAAGCACTCCATTGTAGACTGCTAGCTTTGCTTCTTTGAATAAAATGTAATATAATACATTCCATAGAGTTGGTAGAGTAGTATCTATCCAAGGCAGTTAAGTCAGTTTTGTACTTGTTTTTGATTATTTTAACATGACTCGGCGCACCTGGGCGTGGCTAAGACTAAGGCTACGGTATTTATACATCCGTTCATATCACATATCGACATAATGTTTTTGTTTATTCGTTTAGCCACTTTTTCACAGTATTTTATCAACAAAAATATAGCATATAACCTAAAAATACCGTTTAGTTGTGTCAAGTTTAGTGGCATAATAAAAAATGTGGGCGGAGTCCCGCCGTGAACCAGGACCCTAAGATCATCCTTACAGTATATAGAAGCGGTCCATGAAATTTGTTGTCTTTTTCTCTCTCATGGTGTACGACGTAAAAGCCCGGAGAAAGTGATTTATCGCAAGTTTGAGTAGGTTGGAAAAAAATAATTGGCTCTCCCTCCATATATTGTTACTTCAAGATATATTCTTTATCAATGTTTTTACCTGTATGCGTGGGATTCCCACTTGGACGTTTGAAGATTGGACAAGCAATTCGAAACGTTTTAGCGCTGAAAACGACCCAAAAATGTTTAAAAGGGCGTTCCGCAAGGATTCTAATTAGGACACATGAATAATTAATTTGTACTAATGAGTTTACGATTGCGTGAATGCCTTCCATTGTACCAACCGCAGTGTCTAGTTAGCTATTAGTTTGCCTCCACCATCATCATCCTAAATTAATGCACAACAAGATGAAGGCCTCTAAGGTATTTTAGAAGAGGGTGTTGCTTACATTAATTTTCTAGCCAGTGGATAAATGAATCAAATTATTCAATTTCCCCATATCTATAAATAGATAATTTAGTAAAAACCATTATTTATTTATTATTTTTTTCATTACACAGTATATTAACAGATTGTACTCATGAGAGTGAGGGTAACCCAAACGTAAAAACTCAGTTAAAAAGATAAATAGTTAATACCTCGTAGTAGGAATATATATGGAGAGAGAGCTTAATATTTTTGCCCAACCTATACAAATTTACGATAAATCCCTTTCCTCGGGTTTTCACCTCGTAAACCGTGAGAAAGGAAGAGACAAGACACGTTGTCACATAATATCGCACCACTTTTAGGTATGTAAGCGTGTTTTCCCCCTCCCGCGTCTCAGGCGACTCCGCCCACTACGTTTTGTTATGCAACATAACTCAACGGTTTTCGAGGTTATATCCTATATTTTTGTTGATAACAATACTTTGAAAGAGTGGTTTTACAAATAAATGTTACATTGTGTCGAAGTGTGTCATTAATGGATGTAAAAATGTGTGTCCATTACCCCAAACTACGGCTAAGTCAGAAAAAAATTACTTTTTTTATAAATTATCATATATTAGAAACAACTAAAATTATAATTAAATTTGAAGCAATAATGCTTATTTATTATTAAATAATTGAATAATAATCTAAAACGCAAATTTGAAACAAAAAAAGTCAGAAAATAAAAAGAACAATGGTCATAACCGTTCATAATCATTACTTTTTGTAAATATTTAAAAATATTGAAGTTAATGTTACTTTCTTGTCTTTAACAGCGCCTTTCAAAAGTATTAGGCGAGGAACCAGTTCCAGTTCTTTTCGTTTTCAAATCTCTACCGACTAGTACTTTTTATTTTGGCAAGGAACCGGTTCCAGTTCTTTCCACTTTCGAAGCGCTACCGACTAGTACGTGATTTTGTTGTTGGCGAGTTTTCGTTTCCAAATCTCTAACCGGATAAATTAAAATCTCCTTTTTGCGAGTTTGTCTTCAATTGAAGTGTTCACTTCGAAGGGTTCATTTTAAAGAACTAACAATTCGTGAAGCATTCACAAAACATTGAAGTTTTTCCCAACGCTAGTGTCCATCAAACTGTGCCTAAAAGATTGAGAAGTTCAGATATAATTATGTCCGAATTGATCCAATATCTCTTCCAGCCAAAAACAATTTGGTTTATAACAAACTTTTCGTCCACAACCGGTATGGTTAAGGGTACCTTAGAATTGATTCCGTCCCGAAATCGATTAAGTACCTACTTACCTGTCTTTTTTAATCAGAAATATAAGCCTATTCTACTACGATGTTCATTTTTTAATGTCTTACATCGGGTGGTCTGCTACAGATCGAATTACATTGATAAAAGACCGTATGTTGCTGAATATAATGCCTTTTGGGAATGCATTATAAATATAATACATTTTTTGTTGATATTTAGAATTACGCCCGTGGGTTTTTTCATAATTTCGGCAGCTGCTCCTGTGGTCTAGATATTAATTAGGCATTCTTAACTAATTTTCTCGGTGAGATATGAATTAAGATTCCATATTGACGCTGGAAAGACAAAGGGGCTTGATCGAAAATGAGTCAAATGCGTAGTTTTGATCAGTTTTGTTTTTTGCATCGCATGCTCTGACTCTCGTTTGATTCTGAAGAATTTTGTGGCCCTTCAGCCAGTACACCATGAGAGAGAAAGACACAAGAAAAGTCGTCACATAATATCGCAACACTTCTAAGTATGTAAGGATATTCTCCGCCCGCGCTAACTTCACATCATGAGTCGCATTACTTACCTCAACGGATTTTGAGGTTATTTCCTATATTTGTGTTGGTTTAAATACTCGCAGTGGTTATACAAATAAATCAAACATGATGGTGATATGTGCTATGCGTGAATGTTCAAATAAGACCAAACAAAGATTATAAAACATCACTTTTCAGAGGTCTTTCAACAGTTTTAAATATTTTTGACCGAACTTTAGAATTTTCACATTTTTAATGTTATAAAGACATAAAATTAACAAAAAGCTTTCATTATTATTTAGGCCAACCTTTTTTTATTAGTGTTTGTGTGATATTGTTCAAATAAAAAGTTTGTGTATTAAGGAAGTATATTCTAGAGAGACGGAAAGGCTGATAAGGATATTGAAAGAAGGGTGAATGCAGGAAACTACATTAATGGAGGACTGAACTCTGTTGGCGTAAATAAAAAAAATGTCCAAAGAAGCGAAGCTAGCAGTCCACAATGGTGTGCTTATACCAACCCTGATGTATGGCAGTGAGGCATGGAACAGGCAGAGGAAGGATGAAAGTAGACTGAATGCTGTGGAAATGAGATCCTTGAGACGTATGTGCGTAAAACCACGTATGACCATATTAAAAATGTTTATATGCAGAAAGAATGCAAGACTGATGTGAGCATAATGAATAGGATCAAGAAAGGAAAGCTTAGATGGTTTGGGCATGTAGAGCGAATGAACGAAGAAAGGAGTGTGAAAAGAATATATGACGCGAAAGTAAATGGAAGAAGAAGTCGAGGACGCCCGAGAAAGACATGATCAGGCACGATCAAGTAAATCAAATACTTGAATCAGGTCGTGTAAAGAGTCAGAATAACAGAAGAGTATGTATGATACGATGTATGAATGTTAATGAAGCAAGGAGTGTGTGCCAAGACAGAGTTGTATGGAGGTCCTTCCTCTGCCTACCCCTGCGGGAGAACGGCGTGATGGTTAGTTAGTTAGTTAGTTAAAAAGGCTAACCAACATCCTTTAAATCTTTATCTTTGTCCCTTTATATCGAGTCAGTATAAAGTCAACTATCCTGACAACACTGTTTTGCAAAGGTACCTCTTCATGTCCTCCAAGAGATGATCAAAAAATTAATATCACTTATTTTTACAACATGCCCATCTGTTGTTGAACACCACATCAAATACCCAAAAACTCCTAAAGATAACCAATGCTGATTATTCCTTTCCAGAAATATAACACTATCGCGCAATCTTTACCACCCTCGTCCAAAATCTCTATCACCTTATTAATTTCTGGTAGCAATAAGGTTGCCAGTCTCGAAAAACCACCTTTTTCGACCCGGGTCAAATTTTTTAGGCCTCTTTTAACGTCCGACATTATGGCAGGTAGTTTGATGGTAAAAAGGGTTAGGAAAAGGTCCGGAGATTTATAGCTTGAGGGTTCAAAACCAATTTACTAGACACGCTGAACATTTAGCGGGGCTAAAGTAATAATAAAAAAGATTTCTTCCTCGGTCAGCCGCTTAAATAGATATGGCTTGATTTTGGTTTAATTAAAAAAGGTAGATAAAATGGATGAATTAATGCGGCTTAGAATTCTGTAAACATTTTGTTGAAATGTGTATTTGGGACAAAGGAAGCCTTACTTTGTTATGAGTTTAATTTTTAGGGGAAAATTAACAGCAAATCAACAATAATTAATACATATATACATGGCCTGTTCAAAAGAAAAGGTGAATTTTGAATTTTCGCGGGCTGTGTCCATTCGATTATCGATTTTTTTTTGTCATGTTGGTACACTTATGTTTATCATATGTTAGCATTATCAGCCATTTTGGATTAGTGGTTTGTTTTTGACAACTGGAAAGGTTAGTCACGTTTTTGTGTATTCTACGATTTTTTTATCTCTTTTTCACTCTACAACGTAAAAACCCACAAAAAGTGATTGATCGTAAATTTGTATAGGTTAGGTAAAAATATTTAGCTCTCTCTCCACATGCGCGATGATAGATTAGACTACAGTGCATTGCTGTTCCTCAATTATCACAATACTAACCATGGGTACAATTCTCCAATGTCCAGAATGTCAAGACTTGTTAACTCAAGCCATGGTCTTGAAATTTTTGGTTGCAGTCTAAATGATTTTTGTCATTCTTTACGACTCTGCCAAAACGTTGACTAGACCATGGCTTGAATGTTCTCTCTTATGTTTATTTTGTCCTATTTTTTTCCATTTCGTGTTTTATGTATTTTTTGTAATTGGACTTTAGTCCGTTAATTTATAAATAAATAAATGTGTACATTCTTAATCCAAGGATTAAAATTCTACAATCTATTTTTTGTTTAAGTCTTCTGTGAACACCAAAGGAAATATTTATCTCTGTAGTGTATCACCTTATTATATTATTTATGTACCTCACGTCTGTCTCGACACAAGTTTTTTTAGTAAGACTGACATGGAAAAATGTCTTACGTTTAATATTTTATCAAGATAACTAAAAACTAAAATGAAAAAGAAAATCCTTCCTTAGCCAGTTGCATGCCTCGGTATAAAAACTCCACTGTGGACTGCTAGCCTCGCTTCTTTGGACATTTTTTTTATCTGCACCAACAGCGTTCAGTCCTCCATTAATGGAGTTTGCTGCATTCCTCTTCCTTTCAACGTTCTTTTCAGCCTTTCCATCTCTCGCGAAAATACTTCTCAAACACAAAAACTTCTTCACTTGCATTTATTTATCGTACTCAACAATGTTATACAGAAAAAAATCACAATATATTACAACAAATTGACTGCAAAAACGTCGGACCTTCACATTCGTAATCTCAGAGCAATAGTATACAGGAGGGAGCGCTTCTGTAGTCAGTATTGATGATTTTTGCTTGACTCGGGCGTGGTTTGGACTAGGGCTAGGATATTTATACATCCATTCAGAGCACATCTCTAAATAATGTAGCGTTTATTTGTATCACCACTTTTTTCACAGTTAAAAACAAAGGATATAACCTAAAAAACCGTTGAGTTATGTCCTGTTATGTCGCATAGCAAAACGTAGTGGGCGGAGTCGCCGGAGACGCGGGAGACGGAGAACATGCTTACATACCTAAAAGCGGTGCTATATTATGTGACAACTTGTCTTGTATCTTTCTCTCTCACGGTTTACGACGTAAAAACCCGGAGAAAGTGATTTACCCCAAGCTTAGACTATATAGAGTGGTACCTATCCAAGGCAGTGTAGTCAGTTTTTGATGATTTTTACGGGACTCGGCAGATCTGGGCGTGGCTAGGACTAGAACTAGGGTATTTATTCATCCATTCATAACACATATCGACATAATGTTTTTGTTTACTCGTAAAACCACTTTTTCACAATATTGTAATCAACAAAAATAAAGCATACAACCTAAAAACAGTTTAGTTGTGTCAAGTTTAGTGGCAAATAAAAAATGTGGGCGGAGTCCCGCGGCCCCAGGAGCCCAATATCATAGCGACAGTACATAGAAGCGGTGTATTATATTTGTTGTCTCTTTCTCTCTCATGGTGAACGAAGTAAAAACCCCGGGAATGTGATTTATCGCAAGTTTGTATAGGTTGGGTAAAAAGAATTAGCTATACCTCCTCCTTCTTCCTCTTGTACTCCAAGTAAGTAATAAAACGATCATGCACGGTTTCACCACACGAACGCCTCAGGGTCCTCGCAATCATATTATATATAACGTACTTAATTAATTGCACCAACCATCCTCTTGCATTCTCTTCCAGTGTAAATGATACTGTGCGCCGGACGTCGTAAACTCGCAATAAATGAATTCCATTTTTTGATAATAGGCATTCGTGAGGTTGTATAAACTTAACTGCATGCAATGAATGTAAAGGCTTATACCGAAAAAGAGTCTCAACTGCTCTTAACCGTCTAGAGACAGTGGGACCATGGCACCCCTAACTGGGGTATGTTGTGAGGTTTAAATTAGTGAAGAAAGGAAAGAGTTGGGAAGAGGAACGTTGGGAAGTACATTGCTATTCAGATCCGGTCACCAAACACGGCCAGAGCCTTGAAGTAACAATATATGGAGGGATAGCTAATTTGTTTTACCCAACCCATCCGAAATTGTAATAAATCACTTTTTCCGAGTTTTTACATCGTACATCATGAGAGAGAAAGAGACAAAAAATTTCTTGGACGGCTTCTAAATACTGTCGTAATGATCTTAAGCTGGTTATTTTCGCTGGTTAACGGCGGGACTCCGCCCACATTTTTTATTTTGCCACTAAACTTGACACAACTAAACGGTTTTTTAGGTTAGATGCTATATTTTTGCTGATAAAAATACTGTGAAAAAGTGGCTATACGAATACACAAAAACATTATGTCGATATGAGATATGAATGGATGTATAAATACCGTAGCCTTAGTCTTAGCCACGCCTATTTGCGCCGAGTCATGTTAAAATCATCAAAAACAAGTCCAAAACTGACTTCACTGGCTTTGGCTTGGGCTACCTCTTGTATACTCTAAGGCCAGAGCCATTTCAAGCAACGTTTCGATTCTGAATGGTGGTTTTTCACCAGTACGATACTTAGGGTCTGGAACTTAGAGTAACAATGTATGGAGAGAGAGCTAATTATTTTTACCCAACCTATACAGACTTGTGATAAACCACTTTCTACAGGTTTTTACGCCGTACACTATGAAAGAGAAAGAGACAACAAAAATAACACACCGCTTTTATGTACTGTAAGGATGATCTTGGTCTCCCGCGTCTCCGGAGACTCCGCCCTCACGTTTTATTATGCGACTTAACTGGACACAACTAAATGGTTTTTTAGGTTATATGCTATACTTTTGTTGATAACAATACTGTGAAAAAATTGTAATACGAATAAACAAAAACATTATGTCGATATGTGCTATGAATGGATGTATAAATACCCAAGCCCTAGTCCTAGCCACGCCCATGTCTGCCGAGTCCGGAAAAAACCATCGGTATTTATACATCCATTCATATCACATATCGACATAATGTTTTTGTTAATTCATATAGCGACTTTTTAACAGTATTTTTATCAACAAAAATATAGCATATAACCTAAAAAACCGTTTAGTTGAGTCAAGTTTAGTGGCATAATAAAAAATGTGGGCGGAGTCTCGCCGTGAACCAGGAGCTTGAGATCATACTTACAGTATATAGAAGCGGTCTATAAAATTTGTTGTCTCTTTCTCTCTCATGGTGAACGACGTAAGAACCCGGAGAAAGTGATTTATTGTAAGTTTGTGTAAGTTGGGTAAAAAATAATTACCGCTCCCTCCATATATTGTTACTTCAAGGATGAAACTTTTATAAATCGTGCTGTTTTTTAAGCCAATAAGTTTTTTGTTTTTAAATTGACAAGTCTAAATAAGTTTATAACACAATTTACGATGTATGAATGTAATTACCGCGTCGATTTTCACAGCTCCAAATCATCACGTTTTCTCGGGAATACAATCTTATATGTGCAGCTTTCACTTCGATCAGAGCATTGGCAGAAGGCAGAAGGATACCAAAGCTGTTTCAGATTGAAAAATATCCACAAAAAACCTGATTCCGACAAATAGCGAGGTCTGGTTTGTCAAGTTACACAATATATATTATAATGAAAAACAAAAAAAAAAATACTTTGTTTAAGACTTTATTTCAATTTTTATGACCAACCAGTTTCGCCTAGCCTAAGCATCATCAGGGTACAAAATTAAACTGAACAAAAAATACAAGTGTGCGGTTATATACATGGCCTGTTCAAAAGAAAAGGTAAATTTTGAATTTTCGCGGGCTGTGTACATTTGAATATCGTTTTTTTATTTGTTTTATGTTGGTACACATATGTTTATAATATGTTAGCATTATCAGCCATTTTGGATTGGTGGTTTGTTTTCGACAACTGGAAAGGTTAGTCATGTTTTTGTGTATTCTTCGATTTTTTACTTTTGAAAAAAATGGATCAAAGAATAAATTCCATGATATGTTTTTCCACAACTCCAGGACGCTCATCGTCATTAACATTTTCTCGGCCTTCTGTAAAGCGCTTGTACCACTTATAAACACTTTTTTGAGACAAAGTAGACTCGCCGAATACCACAGTCAACATTTTAAGTGCGTTGAATCATTTTATTCTATTTTTAATGCAAAATTTAATACATATTCTTTGATCCATTTATTTCAGAAGTAAAAAAATCAAAGGACACACAAAAACGTGACTAACCTTTCCAGTTGTCAAAAACAAACCACTAATCCAAAATGGCTGATAATGCTAATTTATGATAAACGTATGTGTGCCAACATAACAAAAAAAAATCGATAATCGGATGTACACAGTCCGCGAAAATTTAAAATTCTCCTTTTCTTTTGAACAGGCCATTTATATACGAATAGCCAGGTACTGCCTTACCTTTCTCTCCCTTATCTCCTTCCCCTCCCCCCTACCTTCAACCTATCAACATCAACCCCAATCGGGAATGCCATAGTCCTATTGGCTCTAGACGATTGGGAGCCGTTGGGAATCTCGTGCTGTATTCACTGTTAAAAATAAAGTCAATGTTTAATTAAAACACAGTATTTCACAAGTTTATTCAACAATGTGCCTATTCAAAAGCACAAATAAAAACGTAAGTTTATTAAATCAACTTAAGTTGATTAACTTAACCACAATCAACAAACCAGCTTCGTCGTTTTTTCAACATCTCATAATGACAGCGCCGGTACCGTCGCACAGCTCGCGTGTACAAGGCGTGTGAGCGGGACGCCGCCATACAGAGCGAGCGAGACGGTAGGTAAATCGAGCCCTCCGATTGGTCGACGGCGGCAGGTGGAACGTGCGCCGGGAAAGATTGTTGTAGGTATATCGTAATGACGTTTCTCAATGCCATAAGATCGGAGCTGAACGAAAGTTAGGTTATTTAATTTAATGAATCAATATATTCTTTATAAATAATACATACAGCTCGTTTTTATCATTTTTATAAAGTGTTAAGCCGTGCAGTGGAAATGAGAAGTGAATTTCTTTAATAATGCATTATTGCATTAGTTTAGTAAAAAAATACATAGAGTAAAATAACTCCTTCATATGTTGTGTCCTATCTTCTTTCGGGGCCCTCTCATATCGAAGGTAGGCTAGCATCAGTGCAATCTTCACCCTGAAAGGTAAAGACCCCAAAATATGAAAGAAAATCCTTTTTTTTCAAGACAATGTTTATTTATTTTAGTATATTTTAATATTTTTTCATCTGTTTTTTTGTTGTACACAAGAGTCCCAACTGCTCCCTACCACCTAGAACCATCGAGACTATGACATTCTTAATCAGGATATGTTGTGAGGCTGGGTAGTAAGCTTGAGCAAGGTCGAAAGAGTCGTAAAGAATTATCAGACTTGTACCAAAAATTTCAGGACAACGGCTTGAGTTAACAAGTCTCTACATTCTGGACAGTGGAGAATGACACCCATAAATAGTAGAGTGATAATTGAGGAACAGCAATTCATTGTTTCTTAGTCTACGCCAAGGGTTTATTGTTTTTTCATTCTATATTATACATAAGGCACTGTTATTAGGTAGTATCGGCGCCTTTTGATCTACCGTGACATTTTCTTCACCACTAGTCACTCAGGTGGTTAACCGCTCACCCTCGCCCCGACCCCAACTGTCCAATGCTGATTTTTTACATTAACTCTACACTGATGGGCCTGAGAGAAATAATTTTCCTCAATGTCATCTTTAGGGATGCTGTGTGGAAGGTTTTTCTGAGGAATGTAAGGAGTAAACCTGGGTCTTGAAGAAGACCAACAAGTCTCGACCCTCTGGACAGTGGAGAATGATACCCATAATTAGTAGAGTGATGATTGAGGAACAGCAATTCATTGCTTCTAAGTCTACGGCAAGGAATGTTCAACTATCACCAAACTGCGCTATATAAAGTCGTGAGGTACGTCAGTTTCCTATACAAAGTCTTCCACTGGATTATCAGTTGGGTAATCTTGTAATTAACGCTACTCGGCGAGTAAACTTTTAATTCTTAATCTTGGTTAAGTGTCCCATTTTCCATACCGTACATAAGAACAATTGGGAAGTATTTCTTTGTTCCGCGGTTTTGTGTTAACACGTATAAATTAATTAATTTAATTCTGTATTAAAGGATATCAACATGCAAAGACAAACAAAACGATACAAATTAAATTCACTCATTTACATTTCAAAGCAATGAAAACAGTATTTAAGTAAATGAATTCCGAAATTTCAGAAAATAATTGTGGCAAAACTTTATCGTATACTCATTAATTCGGAGTACAGTCTAGCGTTAAAATAGCGTCCTTTGCTTGGATATATTTTGATAAACTAAATAATTAATTACCGAATTGTATTTTGTTAATTACTTCAACACGTAAGAAATATTTGGCATTTTAGAATTTATAATATTGCCATTTTTGAACTAGTTGCTACCCGATGAATTAAATAATGTAGATACGTTACTGAGACAACGCGCGTGAATGTACTAAACCGAGTCGCGAGACATACCTGAGATTTACTGCGTTTAGTATCGCAAACGACAAGCTGTCACGGGAAAACGGGAGCTCTTCAATCGAAATAATGTGAGATAGCGAATGCAGATATACATAATTGGACCGTACTTGGCTAGTCGCTCAGTACGTTCGTCGGGGAAGAGAGATTAAACAGTAGTGCGGGACGTTCATATAGCTATCTCATCCTGCTACCCGTGAAAAATCACGGGATGTAACCTTAGATGAATTAAATAATGTAGATACGTTACTGAGACAACGCGCGTGAATGTACTAAACCGAGTCGCGAGACATACCTGAGATTTACTGCGTTTAGTATCACGCAAACATTCGTTCGATAGACAAGCTGTCACGGGAAAACGGGAGCTCTTCAATCGAAATAATGTGAGATAGCGAATGCAGATATACATAATTGTGTGGAAGACAACCGTTTCCGTAAGTCGTACTCTACTTGGCTAGTCGCTCAGTACGTTCGTCGGGGAAGAGAGATTAAACAGTAGTGCGGGACGTTCATATAGCTATCTCATCCGCACACACACATTCTGTTTAGTATTGCTAGTATTGCTGGAGGTTAGATTCAATGATCTAGTTTGGAATATAATAAAGCAATATTATACAAGAGAGAGTTTTTATGAGTTTTGCCGGACTCGGCTAGACCTGGGCGTGAATAGAACTAGGGCTAGGGTATTTATACATCCATTCATAGCACATGTCCAACATTTTAACAAACAAACATTTTTTCAACAAACCACATTTTCACAGTATTGTGTTATAAACAAAAATATATAATATAACCAAAAAAACCGTTGAGTTATGTCTATTTATGTCGCATATCAAAACGTGTGGACGGAGTTGCGGTAGCGAAGAACATTCTAACAATACTTTAAAGCGGTGCGATCATTTGGGAAAATTTGCTGTCTCTTTCTTTCTCACGGTGTACGACGTAAAAACCCGGAGAAAGTGATTTATCCCAAATTTGTATAGGTTGGGTAAAAATAATCAGCTCTCTCTCCATATATTGTTACTCCAAGGTTATGACACATATTTTCGCACGCCGGGTTCGAAACCGCGATCTCTGAATCCGTAGTCGAGCGACTTACCACTTGACCATGCAGGCCGTCAATAAATATGGTATTAATATGTACAAATTTAAGTTAGCAATTAACCTGTTAAGCCCTTTTGCCTATTCAGCGATAATGTGGTTTAATAATAATAATAATAGTAAAGTTTTATTCCGAAGGTGTGCAGCAGTAGTGCAATGCAATACCTTCCATAATTAATATAATAATAATAAAAAATGGATAACTTTTATAGCGCCGTTTTTGTGGGAAAATCACCTCAAGGGCGCTTTACAAATTAATTTATCTAACCTATAATGTATCACTTAAGCTTATAACTAATAACTTACAGTTAAGATTTATTACTAATGGCTAACACCTAATATTTTCAACTAGTGACTTACAATAAGGACTTGTATATTGTTAACCCTGCTATTTTGGAGCGCGTAAGTCTCTATGTTCCTGATGACTATCTAAGACAGCGTCTTCATAGATTATTCTATCCCTCTGCCTGTAGGACCAACCTGCCAATGGTTCTGCCGGTGGGGAGAAGTATTTTGCTCCTGAACAAAATCTCTTCCTATATCGACTTACTTCATGTCAGTGAGGAGAGATTCAGAAGTGAAATCCTATTGATTCTTGAAAGAGTTTCTCCTCATTGACCTGATCATCACCACTGCCTGAAATTTTATTTTTTTGAAATTTTATCTTGTGTATCTATATGGTACTATAATTTGTAATTATTTTATAAAAAATTAAATTTTATTTTTTATTTGCATTAAATTAAAAAAAGTTTGTCATGTACAAGAAATTTAATAAAAATTATTATTATTATTATTAACTAACAGTGAAATAGATGCTAACATTAAAAACATTAATATTTACAGACATTTAAAAATGTCAGACGAACTAAATTGGCTAACAGTGAAATAGATGCTAACATTAAAAACATTAATATTTACACATACAATAAAAGTAAAAATAAAACTTATAACCAACTTATTACCAAATTATTTACAACGTGGATATTCATATACATATATATGAATACATTGTAGTAATAATAGTAACAAAATAAATTAATAAATATTAACAGAAATTCATAAGGAAAAAAAAATATAAAAAAATAAAATAATAATAATAAAAAATTCAAGAAAATAAGTAAGAAAATATTAATAAATTCATCACGCAACTTTCGTTCATCTGTATAGCGCGAAGCTGTACTAAATACGGTCCAGGCAGGTAGCGCTCGGATCAAACCGACTCACCTCTTTCTACTTCTGTGCTCCTCGCTCTGGACCAGTTTGCCCGCGTGGCGGGAGGATGCGACGCCGCGACGGAGCTCTCGCGGGCCAGACAGGGACACGCGATGGGCCCACTGTGGGAATACGCTCCTGTTGCCACCTGTCGCTGCATTCTCGGCGCTACAGACATGTGAAGCATAGGCGCATCGGACAGTGTACAGAGATGTGAAATCCTCGACAAATATTTTACTGACAAAATTATCTACAATGTTGGTATTCGTAAATATAATACAAGGGCATGCAAAGAAATAAGACCATCAGAAAAGAATAAAGCCAATACACAAAATAGTTAATCTGTATAAAGGGATGAAATCTTATAATGCTCTGCCGGAAACCATCAAAATTATGCCTATTATCCATTTTTTCCAAAAGTAAAAAATCGAAGAACACACAAAAACGTGACTCACCTTTCCAGTTGTCAAAAACAAACCACTAATCTCAAATGGCTGATAATGCTAACACACGATAAAAATATGTGTATCTACATAACAAACAAAAAAACGACAATCGAATGTACACAGCCCGCAAAAATTCAAAATTCACCTTTTCTTTTGAACAGGCCTCGTATAAATCAAAATAATAAGTAGTAAAACAAACTAACTCTAATGCCGTTATCCCGCAGGGTAGGCAGATAGGACGGACCGCCATACAACTCTGCCTTGGCACACACTCCTTGCTTCATTCACATTCATTCTCAGTATCTGTTGCATCATCTAACATTGTGTAACAAATATCATTATTTTTTTAATATTATTCTACTTGTACTCACTGTCAGTTACCTCAGAACAGGTTCTAATGACCTAGTGAGGTAGGTAATGTAAAAAAATAATGTCAGAAACAAAAAGTTAATAAATTAAAAATTAAAAATTTTCTTCTCATACATACTCTTCTGTTATTCTGACTCTTCACATGACCCAATTCAAGTATTTGATTTACTTGATCGTGCCATGTCTTCTTCGGGTGTCCTCGACTTCTTCTTCCATTCACTTTCGCATCGTATATTCTTTTCACATTCCCTTCTTCGTTCATTCGCTCTACACGCCCAAATCATCTAAGCGTCCCTTTCTCGATCCTATTCATTACGCTCTATTTCACTGTTTCGCGAATTATGTTTTTTTTTTCATACCGGGCGCATTGAGTTGACAATATTATTTGGACGTTATATCAGTGAAGCCACCTCGTTATAATCCCACACGATTGTATGAAAATAAGCCCGAAGCAACATGTCATTAAGTAATTGCTCATTTTAGCTGTGACATCGCTTTTACCTTGATCGTTATAACCAAGTTCGACTGAATTTCATATGTTGTCGAAATTCCATTACTATTAAGTGCTGGGATGAACATAACTTAATCTAACCTAACCTCACCTAACTTAGCTTAACTTAACCATACACTTTATTTTTTATTTTTTACGTGAATACCGCACAAGAGTCTCAACTGCTCCCAACCGTCTAAAGCCAGTGAGACTATGGCATCCCCAATATGGGTATGTTGTGATGCTGAAGGTAGTGGGGAGAGGAAGGAGATGAGGAAGGGGAAGGTTGGGAAGTACCTGGCCATTCAGATTTGGTGACCAAACACGGCTAAAGCCATTTCAAGCCACGTTTCAATTTTGAATGGTGGTCTTTCACCAGGGCGATACTTAGAGTATCTACCACTCTGGAACGCGCCGCAAATATACTTTATTTTATTTTATATCGATTAAATGTGTTATGACACATATTAATTGAATAAAAATGATTAGCGCACGCCGGGTTCGAACCCGCGACCTCTCGATTCGTAGTCGAGCGTCTTACCACTGGAAATTCCGTTAAAATTTAAAACATTTATTAAACCGTCAGCAATCGACCAACCTCACTGCAACGGTCATGTGAATCAGAGGCACATTAAACAATGTACAGTGATGTGAAATGAACCATCGACATGCGATGACAGCTTGAACTTTCGTGAAGTTTCATATTTCTTCGTACTTTATTGAATTTTTTAATTTCGTCAATTTGTGTCGTTCTTTGTCTTCTTCTGGTGCCCTCTCCAATCGCAAGTTGACTATCACCGGAGAAATCTACACTGTGTAGGCTATTATTACATTTATCCATCATATATTGTTAGAATATATATTATATACTGTTACTTAGTATTATTTTTTTTTCTTTTCTTTTACAATGCTTTGAACCTGTTATTTATTGAATATTATTAATTATTTTTGCATCTGCTGTTCAATACTCTTTTTTTAAATTTTATTCTACATAATTTTTTGCACTTATGATGTTATTGTTTAAAAAAATATGTATGTAACATGTATGTAAAAGCCTGTAACGGGCTTTAATAAATAAATATTGCATAAATTCAGATTAATTAAAATAGATGAACATAACCTGAGCTAAACTTAACCTAACCTAACACCACTTTTCATTACCTAACCTAACCTAACTTAACCAAACCTAACCTAACTTTACATTATCTAACCTAACCTAACCTAACTTTATCTAGCCTAACCTAACCTAATCTTACCTAGCCTAACCGAACCTAACCTAACTTAAACCTAACCTAACCTAACCTTACACTTTCTTTTCAGACATTTATTCAACCCTCCGCTACAATCTTCTTATACAGTCTTTATTGCACACTGTAGGACAATGATGTGAATCGACAATCTATTTGCCATGACTGCGTATATAATTCTTCATCTTGCGATGCTCCATCCAATATGAGGTCGGCTATCATCGTAAAAAACTTCACCCTGCAGGCTGTTATAATATTCATATAATACCTCACGTATCTACATATATAATCAATTGAATAACTAATCATTACGCCGTTTCCCCGTAGGGGTGGGCAGAGAGGATGCACTGCCTTACAACGCTGTCTTGACACACACTCCTTGCTTCATTCACATTGATACATCGTCTCATACATACTCTTCTGTTATTGTTACATGACCCAACTCAAGTTATTATTAACTAATTTTTACTAGAGTTGAAATTATGTTACGAAATTTAAATATGATGACACCTAAACAACATAAAATACATAATACTTTAACGATGATTTACAAGCTTAAAAATAACACGCTCCCTTAATATCTGCTAAATAATATTGTATACTTGTATAGTGTAAATGTTCACAATTATCCTAAGAGAAGTTGTCATGATTTTAGGCTTCCCAAAACGAAACCTGTGTGTACTCAAAACAGCGTGTTTAATAAAGGCCAAAACAATTTAATAGTCTTCCAAACGCCTTTAAAGAAGCCTCAAGTCTTGGCACTCTTCGTAGGATTTGTGCTAAATATGTAAAAAAAACCTATGATTCTTAAGATAACTAAGATTTCAATTTATATCTGCTGTATAGGAACCTTATATGCTTTGTTCTATTATTGTGAAATGTTTTTCTTCCTAGATGTGCAAAAATATATATTTGCATACATCTAAATAAAAATACAAAAACAAAACAAGTATTTGATTTACTTGATCGTCCATAATAATAATAATAATAAATGGATAACTTTTATGGCGCCGTTTTTGTGGGAAAGTCACCTCAAGGGCGCTTTACAAATTAATTTATGTAACCTATAATTTATCACTTAAGCTTATAACTAATAACTTACAGTTAAGATTTATTACTAATGGCTTACACCTAATATTTTCAACTAGTGACTTACAATAAGGACGTATAGCTTGTAACTAACAGTGAAATAGATGCTAACATTAATATTTACAGACATTTAAAAATGTCAGATGAACTAAATTGGCTAACAGTGAAATATATGCTAACATTAAAAACATTAATATTTACACATGCAATAAAAGTAAAAATAAAACTTATTACCAAATTATTTACAACGTGGATATTCACAGACATAGTACAAGGAAATGCAAAGAAATCAGACCACCAGAAAGAATAAACCCAATAAACAAAAACAGTTTACTCTATAAAGAGATGAATTTTTATTGCGTTGCCGGAAACCATAGATTGTAATAATAATAATAATATTTGGATAATTTGTATAGCGCCGTTTTTGTGAAAAATCACCTCAAGGGCGAACAGTGAAATAGATGCTAACATTAAAAACATTAATATTTACAGACATTTAAAAATGTCAGACGAACTAAATTGGCTAACAGTGAAATAGATGCTAACATTAAAAACATTAATATTTACACATACAATAAAAGTAAAAATAAAACTTATTACCAAATTATTTACAACGTGGGTATTCACAGACATAGTACAAGGAAATGTAAAGAAATCAGACTACCAGAAAGAATAAACCCAATAAACAAAAACAGCTTACTCTATAAAGAGATGAATTTTTACAATGCGTTGCCGGAAACCGTGAAAATTATACTGTCTGTATACGAACTTTAAAAACGTTAGGACAACCCCCAACCTCTGGGACCAGAGTCAAAGAGCTTACCACCCAAACAAGAATATCTTCAGAACATCGCTTCTCGAATTACTAACAATAGATATCAAATCTCGCCCAGATGGACCGTATTTCATTCCACTCTAACACTCGTTAACATCTTAGGGGGCCGAAAGTAATTACATTCCTTTGTCTCTGACGAGGTGATTTCGAAAAAGATTTCGAAAATTGTCCTCGGACGGATGTTCAACGGATTAAGGATGAAAGAAAAACGGCCGACAGTTTATTTTTGAAAATTTTAATTTGAGTCAGAATCCGACTGTTCGGAGCGCGGCGGCCGAAATAATAATTGAGTTACGTCGTGGAAATGGATGTGCGAAGAAGTCGGGGACGTCTCGAGAAACATGGCACGATCGAGTGAATCCAATGCGGATAAAGAAGAGATTTATTTTAAAGAAAGACAAACATTCCCCCGGGTTACGAATAACCTGACAATATTTGAAAAACTCCTACTGCCTTGGAGTAATAATATATGGAGAGAGAGCTAATTATTTTTACCCAACCCATACAAACTTGGGATACATCACTTTCTCCGGGGTTTTACGTCGTACACCATGTGAAAGAAAGAGACAGCAAATTTTGCCAAATTATCACACCGCTTTAAAGTATTGTTAGAATGTTCTTCGTGTCCCGCGTCTCCGTTGACTCCGCCCACACGTTTTGATATGCGACATAAATTAACAAAACTCAACGGTTTTTTAGGTTATATGCTACATTTTCGTTTGTAACAATACTGAGAAAAAGTGGTGTCGACATGTGCTGTGAATGGATGTATAAATACCCTGACCCTAGTCTTAGCCACGCCCAGGTCTAGCCGAGTCCGGCAAAACTCATCAAAATTGACTATAGCAGCGCTCTCTCTTGTATATTATTACTCTGAGCCTACTGCCATCATAATACGCGGAAGATGGTGCTTGTGCAATGATGGAGGAATTAGCTAGAATTAGCTTATAGGAATTGCACCCTCGACTCTCCGATGGGAATCCGATGCATTTGTCCATTCAGCTACTGACTGGTCAGGTACTTGGATATTTTCTGTAGATACATTTTATGGCAGTGAAGCATTATTTAACCGCTCCCAACCGTCTAGAGCCAATGAGTCTATGGCATCTCCATTCGGGGTATGTTGTGAAGCTGAATGTAGTGAAGAGGGGAAAGAGATGGGGAAGAGGAAGGTTGGGAAGTACCTAGCTATTCAGATCTGGTCACCAAACACGACTAAAGCCATTTCAAGCAATGATTCGATTCTGAATGGTGGTCTTTCACCGGGGCGATAATTAGAGTATCTACCACTCTGGAACGTGCCGCAAATATACTTTTTATTATTTCATGTGAATTAATGTGTTATTGGCACACGCCGGGTTTGAAACCGCGATCTTTAATTTTGTAGTAGAGCGTCTTACCAATAGAGTTGGTAGAGTAGTATCTATCCAAGGCAGTGAAGTCAGTTTTGACTTGTTTTTGATGATTTTAAACTGACTCGGCGTACCTGAGCGTGGCTAAGACTAATGCTACCGTATTTATACATCCATTCATATCACATATCGACATAATGTTTTTGTTTATTCGTACAGCCACCTTTTCACAGTATTTTTATCAACAAAAATATAGCATATAACCTAAAAAACCGTTTAGTTGTGTCAAGTTTAGTGGCATAATAAAAAATGTGGGCGGAGTCTCGCCGTGAACCAGGACCTTAAGATCATCCTTACAGTATATAGAAGCGGTCTATGAAATTTCTTGTCTCTTTCTCTCTCATGGTGTACGACGTAAAAACTCGGAGAAAGTGATTTATTACAATTTCGGATGGGTTGGGTAAATCAAATTAGCTATCCTTCCATTAGATTCATACTCCGAGGTCTTACCACTCGACCATGGAGGCCGTCAAGGTAATTAGTTTTTTTTTTATTTGAATATTTTTCCTAATCACCACCCCACCCTCCCCTGTCATCGGTCTAAATATCTGAAATTCGTAAAAAAATAACTAAAATGACGATCAGAAAAAATCTGATAAGAATCGGTTTAGCCGTTATAAATCGTGGCAATAATCAAATTGGGAAATTAATCCGGGAAAATTTCGGGGAAAATCTGCGCGAAAAACAGCATTGAAAAATCGCTACTTTCCCGAGAAATGTCATTGACGAATAGAGTGAAAATTACTCGTTGTAAATCAGGACGGAGGGGGGATTCGGTACCCTCCCCCGGAGGAAATATTAGTAGCGAGTGAATCAGCACAATTTTATTCGAAGGGAGGTTTTTTAATGTTTTATATCAGAGTGGTAGATACTCCAAGTATCGCCCTGGTGAAAGACCACCATTCAGAATTGAAACGTTGCTTGAAATTCATTTATTTACGCCTGGTATGGGTATTTTACACAAATATTATCATTTTTTTTAACAATAGACTCATAAACAGTGCAAAAAAAATTGTAAAAGAAAATAAAAAGAAAATATTGAATTACAGGTACAAAAATATTCTAAAAGACAAGAAAAATAAAATTGAAAAACAGGTTCATCCAGAGTTAAATTGTTTCAAACCGTTAATTAGCCCTTGAGGTGATTTTTCACAAAAACGGCGCTATACAAATCGTCCAAATATTAAATAGCAATCAGTGAAAAGTGTTTGGTTAAAATACATATATATATTGTATGTATTATGAAGATCTTATCAGTTTTAGTGGGTCATCGACCCATCAAGAGTGATTTTCGGCTACAACAACATTGATAACGTCAATCTTAGCACTCTGGCGCATTAAAAGTTACGAGCCGCCACTGGTCGACACATTTGAGACAGAGGGCTAAAGTAGGCAACATTATTTCTGAATGTTCTCGGGCGGAATGTGCTACGACGTCTTAGCAATAAAAATTAGTTACATTTTTTTTCAATACTGCTAAAACATACTGTAGTATCGAGATTAACCTGAATTATTTTTCGTAAACATATTTTATCAATTATTTATATTTATTTATTTATAGTCTATGTTGAGGTATTCAAGACGAGCGACGTATCGTCGCCGGAAAGGCGAAAAGGCTGAAGCGCCATTTTTGAAATTTAACACCAGAGTACTTTAAAGTTATTTTTGTTTTTCAATAATATTCACAAGTCTTCAGTACCTGGTCGGATATTGAAAAAAAAAGTAAGCTCGGGTAACTCCTTGAAGTAACAATATATGAAGGGAGAGCTAATTATTTTTACCCAACCTACACAAACTTGCGATAAATCACTTTCTCCGGGTTTTCACGTCGTACACCATGAGAGAGAAAGAGACAACAAATTTCATAGACCGCTTCTATATACTGTCGCAATGATCTTAAGCTCCCGGTTCACCGCCAGACTCCTCCGCCAACATTTTTTATTATGCCACCAAACTTGACACAACTAAACGTTTTTTTAGGTTATATGCTATATTTTTGTTATTAAAAATACTGTGAAAAATGGCCATACGAATAAACAAAAACATTATGTCGATATGTGATATGAATGGATGTATAAATACCGTAGTCTTAGTCTTAGCCGCGCCCAGGTGCGCCGAGTCATGTTAAAATCATCAAAAACAAGTCATAAACTGACTACACTGCCTTGGATAGATACTACTCTATGTACTCTAAGGGTAACTCAATGCTCTCACTGAGTTACTTGAAGCGACAAAAAGCTAAAAAAAAGTTCCGAACTTGGGTCGCTCGAGTCGAGCCTTCTCCCAAATGGTAAATATATTTTCGATGGCTGAAGGGCCATACAAATCCTCAGAATCAAACGAGAGTCAGAGCATTCGATGCAGAAAAAAGAACTGATCAAAACTGCATATTTAACTCATTTTTGACCAAAGTGCGCTTCAGCCATTTTGTCTTTCCAGTGCAGATATCATTAATCAATATTAATTTAGTCTAATCAATTAATATTTAATTACTATCATTTTTCATAGTTGTTTTCGTCTATTATGTCATTAGGAATTTTGTTTTGTATCTTAATTGCTGAGTAGGAATAGTGATGTTGTGCTGTTGTTGTATAGAGTTTCGGGGTAATTATTTGGCCTAACGTTCTTGGTCTGGTGCTCACTGACTAAGTATTACTTTTAGTATGTGCGAAAATTTTACTGGAACCATTGTAAAATGTTCCTTTATGTATGAGGCGATGTATGAATGTGAAAGAATATCCCCGACTTCTTCTTCTTTCACTTTCGCATCATATATGATGCAATATTCAAAGAAGAAGAAGTCGGAGACGCCAGAGGAAGACATTAACAGGCGTAATTTTGATGGAAATGAGATCTTTGAGACGTATGTGCGGTAAAACCATGTATGACCGTATTAAAAATGTGGATATCAGGAAAGAATGCAAGCCTGATTTTAGCGTAATGAATAAGATCTAGAAAGGGACGCTTATATGTTTTGGGCATGTAGAGCGAAAGAACGAAGAAAGGTGTGTGAAAAGAAAATATGATGCGAAAGTGAACGGAATAAAGAAGTCGAGGATTCTCGAGAAAGACATGGCACGATCAAGTAAATCAAACACTTGAAACGGGCCATGTGAAGAGTCAGAATAACAGAAGAGTATGTATGAAACGATGTATGAATCTCAATAAAGCAAGGAGTATGTGCCAAGACAGAGTTATATGTCGGTCCGTCCTCTCTGCCTACCCCTGCGAAGAAACGGCGTGATGGTTAGTTAGTTAGTTAGTTTGGCTCGTTCACCTTAATTTTATCTCTGTTTGAATCTGGATAGCTTTGGTCCTTCTAAGATTATGGGTTATTATCTCGCGATGTTATTTTTACCTGTGACTTTTTGGTCGTGTTAGGTTCGCTCTACAACGACAGGTGTTCCATGAATTAAACTCGCCTCGAATCAACTTTACCTTGGGCATTCGTACCGCGTTCATTCCCCATGAGACAAAGAAATGGGACACTGAATTTCTACACGGGGACGTTGAGTCATAAATTTAATAATATATATTGATAAGTTTGTGGTACAAGTACCTTTGAATACATAAAATAAAGCAGTCAATATGATCATACTTCACAGCCTCCGTAGTCGAGTGGTAAGAGGCTCGCCTACGAATCCAAAGGTGGCGGGTTCAAACACGGCGGGCGCAAATAATTTGTATTTGATGAATATGTGTCATAACACATTTAATTCATATAAAATTATATAAAGTACATTTGCGGCACGTTCCAGAGTGGAAAATACTCTCAGTATCGCTCTGGTGAAAGACCACCATTCAGAAATGAAAGAAGTGTGTGCCAAGACAGAGTTGTATGGCGGTCCGTCATCTCTGCCTACCCCTGCGGAGAAACGGCATGATGGTTGGTTAGTTATTATATTATATTATATTATTGAATATATCTGAAAAAATCATGGGAGGGAAGCCAAAGTCTAGGCTAAAAGATTCACGAAAGAAAAACGAATTTATTTTTACTTTTAAAGAAAGACAAACATTCCCGGGTTACGAATAACCTGACAATATTTGAAAAACTCCTACTGCCATCATGATAACTATTTAATTTTATTTATCCATTTTTTTCAAATGTAAAAAATCTAAGAACAGACAAAAACGTGACTAACCTTTCCAGTTGTCAAAAACAAACCACTAATCCAAAACGGCTGATAATGCTAACACATGATAAACATATGTGTACCAACATAACAAAAACAAAAAACGATAATCGAATGCACACAGCCCGCGAAAATTCAAAATTCACCTTTTCTTTTGAACAGCCTATGTATAATACATAATTCTTTAACGATGATTAACAAGCTTAAAAATAACACGCTGCCTAAATATCTGCTAAATAATATTATTATTATTTTCTTTTTAAAGTAAGACAAACATTCCCCCGGGTTACAAATAACCTGACAATATTTGAAAAACTCCTACTGCCATCATAAGAAGCGGAAGATGTTGCTTGTGTAATGATGGAGGACTTAGCCAGCAGAGGAATTGAACGCACGACGCCCGGGTGGGAATCTGACACGTTCTCCACTCAGCTACCGACCGGTATATATAATGTAAATATTCACAATTATCCTACGAGAAGTTGTCATGATTTTAGGCTTCCCAAAACGAAACTTATTAGAGGACTTGGTCAGCAGAGGAATTGAAAATTGGGAATCTGACGCGTTTGTCCACTCAGCCATCGACCGCCAAAACACATAAAATCTCTAAGACATCTCTGCAGCGGTTGATAGCACTGCAGATAGAATGTTTGACAATAAGCATGCAAAAAACGAGTAAAACCCGTTTTGAAAACTGTCGGATACACTGGGCTCTCGTACGGGCTTTTGGTATGACGTTACGTGGGCGGTGTTGATTCGATTATGCCTAGGCTGTATATTCAGGTATAATATGCTATCTGACAATAATTATATCCAACAGTTAACCGTTGGTTAGGCCCGTGGCTGCTTTGTGAAATTTGCTCAGTTTCGACAGCCATATTTTAGGAAAAAAAAACATGATTAAATCGTTAAATTAGATTCACACATTAGTATATTTTGTATTTAGGAAGTATGTTTACGAGAGACGGAAAGGCTGATAAGGATGTTGAAAGAAGGGTGAATGCAGGAGACTCCATCAATGGAGGACTGAACGCTGTTGGCGCAAATAAGAAATTGTCCAAAGAAGCGAAGCTAGCAGTCCACAATTGAGTGCTTATACCAACCCTGATGTATGGCAGTGAGGCGTGGGACTGGCAGAAGAAGGATGAAAGTCGACTGGATGCTGTGTAAATGAGATCCTTGAGACGAATGTGCGGTAAAACCATGTATGATTAAAAATGTGGATATCCGGAAAGAATGCAAGGCTGATGTGAGCGTAATGAATAGGATCTAGAAAAAGACGCTTATATGGTTTGGGCATGCAGAGCGAATGAACGAAGAAAGGATTGTGAAAAGAATATATGAATGGAAGAAGAAGTCGAGGACGCCCGAGAAAGACGTGGCACGATCAAGTAAATCAAATACTTGAATCGGCACATGTGAAGAGTCAGAATAACAGAAGAGTATGTATATATATATATATCACTTTCTCCAGGTTTTCACGTCGAAAACTGTGAGAGAGAAAGAGACGAGATAAGTCGTCACATAATATCGCACCACTTTTCGGTATGTTAGCATGTTTTCCGCCTCCCGCGTCTCCGGCGACTCCGCCCACTACGTTTTGTAACGCGACATAACTCAACAGTTTTTGAGGTTATATCCTATGTTTTTGTTGATAAGAATTTGGTGAAAAAGTGGTCATACAAATAAACGCTACATTATGTCGACATGTGCTACGAATGGATGTAAAAAGATGTGTCTATGAAAACCCTTGTCACGCCCGAGTCAGGAAAAAATCAACAATCCTGACTACACATGCTATCCCTTCTGCTATATTATTACTCTGAGGCTTTAACTAATCATCACTCAATCCTACAACCAACTAGTTCAGAACTACTTGATAATGACGAAAAGCTTGCTGGTTTACTGCCGTATTGATCCTATGATTAAAGCGATGTACTTGACGAGTCATTAATCAACAGTTTACTCAGAGGTGATTAAGTACCCCCTGATTTGATCTTATGGGTAAGTAGGAAGGTGTTCGATATCGCTTGTATCAAATCATTTGTCATACTCACTAAAAGTTAGATATTTCAAAGTTCCATGGCTCATGATAAAAATAACGCTCACATCTGAAAAAAGTTGCACCCATCGATAAATTCTCAGGTAATTCTCATAAAGTCAGAGCTCACAGTTGAAAAGATTTTTGCTACTTCAGAAAAAAATGGCGTCTTTACAGTTAAATGGTTGAATCAAAGCTTCATAGCTCAAGACGTAAATAACGCTGTTAACTCAAAACAATAAATTATACGGAACAATCAGAGCAAATTCCATGACGCCAGAGCTCACTGTTCGAAAGTTTTTTATTTTTATTTTGCATAGTCAAACAAACTACGTTAAAAATGAGTTATCAATGTTATTGTTTATGGGTACGTACGTGGAGTAACAATATATGGAGAGAGAGCAAATTCTTTTTACCCAACCTATACAAATTTGGGATAAATCACTTTCTCCGGGTTCTTACGTCTTACACCGTGAGAAAGAAAGAGACAGCAAAATTTCCCAAATTACCACACCGCTTTAAAGTATTGTTAGGATGTTATTCGTGCCCCGCGTCTCCGTTGACTCCGCCCACGCGTTTTGATACGCGATATAAATGGACATAACTCAACGGTTTATTAGGTTACATGCTATATTTTGGTTTATAACAATATTGTGAAAAAGTGGTTATACGAATAAACAAAAACATTATGTCGACATGTGCTATGAATGGATGTATAAATACCCTAGCCCTAGTCCTAAATACGCCCAGATCTAGCCGAGTCCGGCAAAACTCATCAAAACTGACTACAGGCTCTCTCTTGTATATTATTGTTCTGTATCATTGTTGAAAAAGCACATGTTTGGACCGGTTAGTGGCCGCATGGTTAAAAGCTTTGGATTCCCACCCGGGCGTCACGTATTCAATTATCTGCTAGCTAAACCCTTCGTCATTGCACAAGCAACATCTTCCGCGTGTCATAACACATTCAATTCATATAAAATAATGTTAAGTTTATTTGCGGCACGTTCCAGAGTGGTAGATACCCCAAGTGTCGCCCTGGTGAAAGACCACCATTCAGAATCGAAACTTTGCTTGAAATGCCGTGTTTGGTGACCAGATCTGAATAGCCAGGTACTTCCCAACCTTCCTATTCCCAATCTCCCTCCCCTCCCCACTACCTTCAGCATCTAGTATCACTGTCTCTAGACGGTTGGGAGCAGTAATGACTCTTGTGCGGTATTCATTATAAAAATAAATTAAAAACAAATTTCATGACGCCAGAACTCACCGTTCGAAAGTTTTAAATGATTTCGCATAATCAAACAAACAGATTCACTGCGTTAAAGTTAAGATATTAAATTTATGCTATTGTTTTATTGGTTATACGTTAAAAATTGTTATGCGTAGGTATTAGTATTTAAAAAGAAGACGATGTGTAGACCGCTTAGTGGCCGCGTGGCCAACGCTATGGGTTCCCACCCGGGCGTCTCGGGTTCAATCCTCTGCTAGCTGAGTCCTCCATCATTGCACAAGCAACATCTTCCGCTTATTACGATGGCAGTAGAAGTTTTTAAAATATTGTCAGGTTATTCGTAACCCGGAAACGTATGTTTTTCTTTTAATGATAAAAAATAAAATAATTATGACAAAAAACCCGACGTCTTCTACAGGGTTAGACAGGCATCACGCCACATACCCACAGCCGGCGCCGAACTGTCGGCGGTTGACTAGTATTTAGTGGCCAGGTACCTCTCGAGGTTCTTATGCCCGCATGTTAATTCGGCACCGATGTGCCTCCGACTGACTCGCGAGCTGAGCGTTAGCTTAACGCCGAGTATTTAGATGAGTTTTAATGAGTTTCGATGAGTTTCTTGAGTTCCGATGGGGTAATAAAGATTCACTGTTATGTGGTGTCCGGCCTGTCAACCAATCGTTTAGACACAGAAGGTAAACCGATTGAAGAATTTCATGGTAGTGTTGATCTGCCTGCCGAAGTAGGCACATTTTTTCCTTAGTTAGGTACTTAGAGTACATAGAGTAGTATCTACCCAAGGCAGTGTAGTCAGTTTTGATGATTTCAACCTGACTCGGCGCACCTGGGAGTGGCTAACACTAAGGCTACGGTATTTATACATCCATTCATATCACATATCGAAATAATGTTTTTGTTTATTCGTATAGCCACTTTTTCACAGTATTTTTATCAACAAAAATATAGCATATTACCTAAAAAACCGTTTAGTTGTGCCAAGTTTAGTGACGTGTTAAAAATGTGGGCGGAGTCCCGCGGTGAATCAGGAGCTTAAGATCATTGCGACAGTATATAGAAGCGGTCTATTAATTTTGTTATCTCTTTCTCTCTCATGGTATACGACGTAAACACCCGGAGAAAGTGATTTATCCCAAATTTGGGTAAAAATAATTAGCTCTCCCTCCATATATTGTAAGTTTAAGGTTAGGTACTTGCCCCCTTGAGGTGATATTAAAAAAAATGCGCAATATATATTTATACATATTTTTTATAATAAATAGTGAATCTTACATTCGGGTACGCCCGCGGAAGACACGGCACGATCAAGCGAATCAAATACTTGATTCGGGCCAAGCCGAGAGTCTGAATGCGGTGGAAATGAGATCCCTGAGGCGAGTGTGCGCTAAAACCACGTATGACCGTGTTCAAAATGTGGATATCCGGAAAGAATGCAAGGCTGATGTAAGCGTATTTAAAAGGATCGATAAAGGGACGCTTAGATGATTTGAACGAAGAAAGGAGTGTGTAAAGAATACATGATGCGAAAGTGAATGGAAGAAGTCGGGGACGCCCGAGGAAGTTACAGAACGATCAAGTGCCAAGAGTCAGAATAACAGAAGTGTAACATACATACTTATGAGACGATGTATGAATGCGAATGAAGCAAGGAGTGTGTGCCAAGACAGAGTTGTATGCCTCAATACCTCTTATCTGCCTATCTCTGCGGGGAAACGGCGTGATGGTTAAGTGAAGTTAGTGTACTATACTGTGCGAGCTCTGGACCAATTTTAAGAAGAGTAGCATGGAAAGGCTTCGGGTCCAGTACAACAACGCCTACCGCATGATGTTCAGTCTTCCCAGGCACTGCAGTGCTTCCGGTATGTTCACCGAGGGGCGAGTTCAGGATTTGCAGCCCTTATGAGAACCAGGGTAGCAGGAATGCGGGGAAAGGATTAACAACTCCAGAAATAACCTCATCATGGAATCCCGTCAGATCCCGAACTCAAGCATAGAAGCGCATTGGAGTAAATTATTGGCCCCATCAATCTTAACGCTGCCAGGATGGACTCCCTCTTGATGGCGTTTTGTAGAAATGAGGCCTAATATACTCCATTAATATTTTCTTTCTTACATTCTTTATTTATTTTTTACTTTTTTTTTTTTTATTATTATTTTATTTTCATATATTTTTATTTTATTATTTACTTATTTATTTATTTCTTATGAATTTCTGTTCATTATTATTTTGTTACTATTATTATTACAATGTATTGATATCAATTATGGAAGGTATTGCATTGCACTACTCCTGCATACCTTCCGGAATAAAACTTTTATTATTATTATTATTATTATTACTGCACAAGAATCCCAAATGCTCCCGACCGTCTTGAGCCAGTAAAACTATGGCATCCCCGATTAGGGTATGTTGTGAGGCTGAAAGTAGTGAGAAACAGAAGGAGATGGGTAAGAGGAAGGTTGGTAGGTACCTGGATATTCAGATCTGGTCACCAAACACGGCTGAAGCCATTTCAAGCGACGTTCCGATTCTGAATGGTGGTCACTCACCAGGGCGATACTTAGAGCATCTAGCAATATTGCATTTCTATCTTAGGAAAATTGTCATTTTCGTTTTTTAATTTTTTTTTATAAGATGACCGTACAAGAGTCTTAACTGCACCCAACCGTCTAGAGCCAGTGTGACTATGGCATCCCCTATATGGTATATTGTAAGGCTGAAGGTAATGGGGAAGGGAGGGAGATTGGGAAGAGGAAGGTTGGAAAGTACCTGGCTATTCAGATCTGGTCACCAAACACGGCTAAAGCCATTTCAAGCAACGTTTCGATTCTGAATGGTAATCTTTCACCAGGGCGATACTTGGAGTATCTACCACTCTTAAATATGCCGCAAATAATTTTTTTTTATTATTTTTATGAGAATTAAATGTGTTATGACACATATTAATTAAATAAAAGTTATTGGCACACGCCGGGTTTGAACCCACGACCTTTGGATTCGTAGTCGAGCGTCTTACCACTCGACCGCGGAGGCCGTCAATCATTGGCTTGTCTGGGGCCTAAGATTCGGAAGGTCTTAATTAAATCTTCAAAAATCAGTTTTATCTCAAGTCTGTAAAGTAAGTTCTCACTTCTAGGGAATTTCTGTGCAGTGTTTTTGAAAGTGGACGTCACAGAACGAGAAGTCCTTAATGTCGATTTTTATATAAAGCTAATTATTAACATTGTATCGCGTTACGTTTACGACACCCGGACAGAAATGCACATTTTAAACGAGAAAGAACAGGTTTTTAAAAAAGATACATCTCTGCGTCGATGGTAATTTAATCTTTTTTCGAATTTGCATAATTCCGGAATCCATTGTTTATTTGACGTCTGGGACGACCGCAGAGAGATGGCACGATCAAGTAAATCGATAATTACGTTCTTATTTATATTAGTATCTTAAAATACAACTATTCACCAAACAGTTTTAGAGGTGGATGATAGCGGTACACTAGAAATGAATTTTATGAACTTAATAATTAATCTAGTATAAGTTTAGAGTATATAGAGTGGTATTAATCCAAGGAAGTGTAGTCAGTTTTTTATGATTTTAACCTGACTCGGCGGACCTGGGCGTGGCTAAGACCAAGGCTAGGGTATTTATACATCTATTCATATCACATATCGGCGAATTTTTTTGTTTATTCGTATAACCACCTTTTCACAGTATTGATATCAACAAAAATATAGCATCTAACCTAAAAAACCGTTTAGTTGTGTCAAGTTTAGTGGCATAATAAAAATGTGGGCGCAGTCCCGCGGTGACCCAGGAGCCCAAGATCATCGTGACAGTACATAGAAGCGGAGTATTATATTTATTGTCTCTTTCTCTCTCGTGGTGTACAAGGTAAAAACCCGGAGAAAGTGATTTATCCCAAATTCGTATAGGTTGGGTAAAGAGAATTAGCTTCCCTTCATACATGGTTACTCCAAGGTTTATTCTAAAGTTTATTAGTCGGCGATCTTTCACCAGGGCGATACTAAGAGTATCTACACGTCCGTTATTATTATTTTATTATTTATTACTTATTATTTTCTTGTTGTTATATTACGTTAGGCTATTTAGTGTAAAGCGCACTTCAAGTGAACAAAACTGCGCTATATAAATGTACTGTTATTATTATCATTAACATAATTTGTTTTCCAAATCGGTTCAGATCCCATCTAGAGATTTCCTGGTCAGTGTAGTCAAAGATCATAGAAGGAATGGGCTATTTTTATCTCGTCCAAAAATAAACTATTCGGAATAACTATTTGGGGACGGCTTCCGTTTGCCATTAAGCCGCGGGGGTTGCCGTGTGAGAATGCAGTGATTATTTTTGTACACGCATTTCTACATCGAGCTTCATAAACAAGCGAACGCAAGCTCTTATTTTTTTCCATGTATTATTATATCTGTCTTGTTAATCAAGTTGATGCAATCAACACGCACTTTGGATCGTGTGCATTGGTGCATTTGTATACTATTCTGACAGTCATTAAAAAAATAAGACTAACACTATTAAATCAAGGCACGGTTTTTCAACATACCTCAATTAGGGGTGCCATAGTGTCACTTCTATTTATTTATTTATTAAAAAAACTAACTAACTAACTAACCATCACGCCGTTTCCCCGCAGGGGTAGGCAGAGAGGACGGACCGCCATACAACTCTGTCTTGGCACACACTTCTTGCTTCATTTACATTCATACATCGTCTCATACATACTCTTCTGTTATTCTGACTCTTCACATGACCCGATTCAAGTATTTGATTTACTTGATCGTGCCATGTCTTTCTCGGGCGTCCTCGAATTCTTATTTATTAATATATTCATTAATTCATTAATTCATTAATTTATTTATTTATGTATTTATTTATTTATTTATTAATTAATTAATTTATTTATTTATTAATTTATTTATTTATTTATTTATTCATTTATTTTATATTTGCAAAAACACAAAAAAATCTAATAATACAAAGATTAAAGTAAAATGAAGTTTAAATAAAAATAGTTTTCAAAAAGTACATAATATAGTTAGAACTTAATAGCTAGTTCTTGCTTAAACTTGTTGTAGCTCGTGTGAAAATATTCAAATTTCCTGTGAGGCAGTTAATTAGCCTAGTTAGTCTTCCCAGGGGCATCGCCATTGGTAAGTTAGTCTGCACCTGGGAAGAAACAGAAGCCTGTGTTGGCGGCCTCGCGTGAAATTATCAGGAACATAAAATCCGATTTCCGCCAGGATGTCAGGTATCAATAAGTAAGTTGAAACTCTTGTGCGGTGAAAATTTTGGCACCAGTCTAAAGGATTTTTGTGATTCTTTTCGACTCTACCAAAATTTGGGCATATTGTATTTATTCGCCATACTGCATGTAGTGCCAAATATGGAGCAAAACATTTAAGACAAAAATTTTGCAATTCTTTAAAAAAATATGTATAAATATAAATATAATTTTTTTACATGATTCTAAATACATTACTGAACAATTTTTTTTTTCTGAACTAACTAACCATTATGCCGTTTCCCCGCAGGGGTAGGCAGAGAGCACGGATCGCCATCTGACTCTGTCTTGGAACACACTCCTTGCTTCATTTACATTTATACATCGTCTCATACATACTCTTCTGTTATCTGACTCTTCACATGACCCGATTCAAGTATTTGATTTACTTGATCGTGTCATGTCTTTCTCGGGCGTCCTCGACATCTTCTTCCATTCACTTTCGCATCATATTTCTTCGTTCATTCGCTCTACATGCCCGAACCATCTAAGCGTCCCTTTCTTGATCCTATTCATTACACTCACATCAGCCTTGCATTCTTTCCGGATATCCACATTTTTAACACGGTCATACATGGTTTTACCGCACATACGTCTCAAAGATGTCATTTCCACAGCATTCGGTCTACTTTCATCCTTCCTCTGCCAGTTCCATGCCTCACTAGCATACATCAGGGTTGGTACAAGCACTCCATTGTAGACTGCTAGCTTCGCTTCTTTGGACCATTTCTTATTTGCGCCAACAGCGTTCAGTCCTCCATTAATGGAGTTTCCTGCATTCACCCTTCTTTCAATATCCTTATCAGCCTTTCCGTCTCTCTAGAACATACTTCCTAAATACACAAACTCATCCACTTGCTCCAAGTATTCATAATTCACAACTATATTGCACGCTGTTCTCGTACTCTCTCTTTCAAACACCATCACTTTGTACTTACTTACATTCACACTTACTTTCATTTTTTCATGCGCTTAAGGGTTGAGAAAAGTCATGTTAAAGCAAAGGCCGAGGTTCGTTCCAGTCGCAGAATTTAATTAAAGTATCTATAATATTTCTAGGCGATCGAATTTGAAACCAAAATAAGCCTTGATATGTTTTTAAATATTAAATTATTTTTTTGCAGATGTCGCCGACTATGACAGGGCGCGGCTTTACGGGATAAACTGCCTGCAGGAATGTCGCGAAAGCCGATAATGTAAGTTTTTTCACACTTAATGACAGTACTCACAACAACCGTACCAATACTACCCTTTTTATAAACGAAAATGAAATAATAACTTTGTGGAAGACCACAGATTTTATTTAAATTAATTTGAATGACCGGATTTGGTAAGCTTAAATAGCCTATCAGGGTACGAAATTGAACTAAACAACAAATACAAAGTGTGCGGTTATGTAAACATGGCCTGTTCAAAATAAAAGGTGAATTTTGAATTTTCGCGGGCTATGTACATTCGATTATCGATTTTTTTGTTGTTGTTATGTTGGTACATATATGTTTATCATATGTTAGCATTATCAGCTATTTTGGATTAGTGGTTTGTTTTCGACAACTGGAAAGGTCAGACACGTTTTTGTGTGTTCTTCGATTTTTTACTTTTGAAAAAAAATGGATCAAAGAATAAAATCCATGAATTGTTTTTCCACAACTCCAGGACGCTCATCGTCATTAACATTTTCTCGGCCTTCTGTAAAGCGCTTGTACCACTTATAAACACTTTTTTGAGACAAAGTAGACTCGCCTAATGCCACAGTCAACATTTTAAGTGCGTTTTCGGTGCTTTTTCAACGCAAAATTTAATACATATTCTTTGATCCATTTTTTTTCAAAAGTAAAAAATCGAAGAACACACAAAAACGTGGCCAACGTTTCCAGTTTTCAAAAACAAACTACCAATCCAAAATGGCTGATAATCCTAACATATGATAAACATATGTGTACCAACATAACAACAACAAAAAAAACGATAATCGAATGTACACAGCCCGCGAAAATTCAAAATTAACCTTTTCTTTTGAACAGGCCTCGTATATATACAGAGGCAGAGCACAATATAAAATTAAATAAGATAACAGTGTGAAAACAATAGAATACGATTTAAAATTATTACAAAGAAAGCGCACTTGAGGTGAAATATCACAAAACTGCGCTATATAAGTTCACTGTTATTATTATTATTAAGGGAACGGAGAGAAAGAAACAGATAAAATGAAATGAAAGAGGCAAAACTCCAACTGAGAAGGTGATTTCAAGAATGATTTACGAATGAATTTTTTACGTTAATACCGCACAAGAGTCTCAACTGCTCCCAACCGTCTAGAGCCAGTGAGACTATGGCATCCCCAATCGGGGTATGTTGTGAGGCTGATGGTAGTCGGGAGGTGAAGTAGATAGGGAAGAGGGAGGTTGGGAAGTACCTGGCTATTCAGATCTGGTCACCAAACACAGCCAAAGCCATTTCATCTACCACTCTGGAACGTGCTGCAAATACACTTTTTATTATGTTTACATCAATTAAATGTGTTATGACACATATTAATTAAATAAAATTATAGGCGCACGCCGGGTTTGAACCCGCGACCTGTGGATTCGTAGTCGAGCGTCTTACCACTCGACCATGGAGGCTGTCATTAAAATAAATCAAGCCTTCGTTTTTTTATTAGCGATCGGCCGGTTTTGCAGCTGGCTGTGTCCGTCGGCATGCCACGGGCGGGATTATCCGAGTAATGAACGGTGACGAGAAGCGTAAGGGGAAGATAATAATGTTGTACAGGAAAGATAACCTAACCTCACATTACGCACGTTGAGATATATTGTCTTCGTGTTAACGGCCTTCCACATTATTTGTTGATTCCTGTTAAAATATTTAAAATACATGGGTTTGGCCTTTGAAGTAACAATATATGGAGGGAGAGCTAATTATTTTTACCCAACCTACACAAACTTGCGATAAATCACTTTCTCCGGGCTTTTGCGTCGTATACCATGAGAGAGAAAGAGACAACAAATTTCATGGACCGCTTCCATATACTGTCGCAATGATCTTAAGGTCCTGGTTCACGGCGGGACTCCGCCCACAATTTTTATTATGCCACTAAACTTGACACAACTAAACGGTTTTTTAGGTTATATGCTATATTTTTGTTGATAAAAATACAATGAAAAAGTGGCTATACGAATAAACAAAAATATTATGTTTACATGTGATATGAATGGATGTATAAATACCGTAGCCTTAGTCTTAGCCACGCCCAGGTGCGCCGAGTCATGTTAAAATCATCAAAAACAAGTCCAAAACTGACTTCACTGCCTTGGATAGATACTACTCTACCAACTCTATGGTTTGGTCCATGTCTGTCTCACTAGGATATGCCTGTGTCGAGACAGACGTAGAGTACATAAATTATATAATATTAATTGTTAAAAATCAATAAAAATAAAATTTAAAAACGAAAAATAAGAAAAGAAATGAAAGATGAAATTAGATGAATATAAGAACAAAGTTATTACGTGGAGGTAACTTTTATAGATATTATTTATGAGTATAGAGGTTGTGCATAAGGTACATTTATATTTTTTTTTAAATGTTTTATGATCTAGGTAAAGGTTAATACAGAAAAATAAAAAATAGGATTGTATAAGCCTAGAGATAAAGATAGATTGAAAATTAAAGTATGCATGTCTAATTAGGTTTTTTACAGTAGTTAGCAATATTACAGGACTGAACGCTGTTGGGGCAAATAAGAAATTGTCCAAAGAAGCGAAGCTAGCAGTCCACAATGGAGTGCTTATACCAACCCTGATGTATGGCAGTGAGGCATGGCACTGGCAGAGGAAGGATGAAAGTAGACTGAATGCTGTGGAAATGAGATCTTTGAGACGGATGTGCGGTAAAACCATGTATGACCGTATTACAAATGTGGATATCCGGAAAGAATGCAAGGCTGATATGAGCGTAATGGATAGGATCAAGAAAGGGACGCTTAGATGGTTTGGGCATGTAGAGCGAATGAACGAAGAAAGTGTGTGAAAAGAATATATGATGCGAAAGTGAATGGAAGAAGAAGTCGAGGACGCCTGAGAAAGACATGGCACGATCAAGTAAATCAAAAACTTTAATCGGGTCATGTGAAGAGTCAGAATAACAGAAGAGTATGTATGAGACGATGTATGAATGTAAATGAAGCAAGAAGTGTGTGCCAAGACAGAGTTGTATGGCGGTCCGTCCTCTCTGCCTACCCCTGCGGGGAAACGGCGTGATGGTTAGTTAGTTAGTTAGTTAGCAATATTAGAGCGACCTATTTTATAAATCCAATGTTTTATTTCATATTTAAATTTGGTCATTGTTTTTAATTGTCTTGTCATATCTGGTAGTAGATTGTATAATTTGCAGTCTATGTATTTAAAGTGTCTTTGTCCAAAAGCACTACTTGCAAAAGGAGTTTGGAGCAGTGCTTTATTTTTGGTTCATGAATTATAAAGAGTGTGTGTTGAATTGTTTTGTGTCTTATCGTTTTTGGGCAAAAACTGGCGAAAGAATTCGTGTAAAAGTATCGATTGATTAATATATGATTTAATTGAAGATGTAAGTTTTTAATCCACTGAACAGAAAATCACTAGAAGTGTTACCAAACCCTGTGCACAGCATCACTAAAATATCCCAACTAACTAAGTAACCATCACACCGTTCTCCGCAAGGGTATGCAGAGAAGCCGGACCGCCATATAACTCTGTCTTATTTGGCACACACTCCTTAATCCATTCACATTCATACATCGTCTCATACATACTCTTCAGTTATTCTGACTCTTCACATGGCCTGACTCAAGTATTTTTTTTTGTGTATTACAGACTGTATATATCTATTTATAAAACACAAGAAAGTAACAAAAGTAAATTAAGAGATATTTTTAACATGTCTCTTGAAATCTTCAAGGTTTACGTTGAAGATATCAAGAGACATGTTATTGAGTAGTACCATACCCGTGTCATGCTGTGCTGAGCCAACACGTCTGTTCTGCCATGTGGAATACACTGCAGATCGTGGTGTCGCCCCTGGCAGTCGTTGTTTGGCACTAACAACTTATAACATTCCAGGAGGTATGGATTGTCTATCAAATTATTTGATATTTTATACGCTTGATTCACTTGAAGGTGCCATGACTTCCTCGGGCGTCCCCGACTTCTTATTCCATTCACTTTCGCGTCACATATTCATCTCACACTCCATTCTTCGTTCATTTGCTCCACATTCCCAAACCATCTAAGCGTCCCTTTCTTTCATATCTATTACGCTTACATCAGCCTTGCATTTTTTCCGGATCGTCACATTTTCAACAAGGTCATATATTTGACGGCCTCCATGGTCGAGTGGTAAGACGCTCGACTACGAATCCAAAGGTCGCGGGTTCAGACCCGGCGTGGGCCAATAACTTTTATTTAATCAATATGTGTCAAAACACATTTAATTCATATGAAAATAATAATAAAAAGTATATTTGCGGCACGTTCCAGAGTGGTAGATACTCTAAGTATCGACCTGGTGAAAGACCACCATTCAGAATCGAAACGTTGCTTGACATGGCTTTTGTCGTGTTTGGTGACCAGATCTGAATAGCCAGGTACTTCCCAACCTTCCTCTTCCCTATCTCCTCCCCCTCCCCACTAGCTCTTTAGTCTCACAACATACCCTATTTGGGGACGCCATAGTCTCACTGGCTCTAGACGGTTGGGAGCAGTTGAGACTCTTGTGCGGTATTCATATTAAAAAAAAACATGGCTTTACGCACATATGCCTCAGAGATCTCATTTCTGCAGCATTCAGTCCGCTTTCATCCTTCCTCTCCAGTTTTATGCCTCGCTGCCATACATTAGGGTTGGTATAAGCACTCCACTGTGGACTATTAGCTTCAGCCATGCATTCTTTCCGGATATCCACTGCTAGAAATGGCTTCAGGCGTGTTTGGTGACCAGATCTGAATAGCCAGGTACTTCCCGAAAATTCCCTTCCCGATCTCTCTCCTCTCTCGCTACCTTCAACCCTACTACACACTCTGATTGGGGATGACATAGTCACACTGGCTCCAGCCGGTTGGCAGCGGTCGGGACCCTCGCGCGGTATTAACGATTTAAAAAAAACTGTCGAAAAGGTCACTCAAAGGTAATTAAAACAGTAAAAACACCCCCCTTTGAATTACAAGGGTGTTTTTTTGAAGCGCCATTTACAAGAACGAGCTTTGTTCGTAAAAATCTCATACAATAAATTATTCTAAATGTGACGCTTTAACAATAAGCATTATCTGGCGTGACAAATGTATCAATTAATGTTGAATTTTTTCTCCATATTTCAAAACACAAAGCAATCATTGTAATTCATTTGTCATTGTCGCGCCCTTTGATTGATTGTGTCGGAAATTATTATTTTAATAAAATTGTCTGATTTCGAAACTGTGTTTTTTCAGAAAGAAAAATTAATGACGTAATAATTAGATTTTGAAATATGACATATTGAAAAAAGCCTGAATGCAGAAAACTCCATTAGTTCAAGTCACGGTGTTTGAAAGAGAGAGTACGAAAACAGCGTGCAGTATAGTTGTGAACTTGAAGTAACAATATGTGGAGGGATAGCTAATTTGTTTTACCCAACCCATCCGAAATTGTAATAAATCACTTTTTCCGAGTTTTTACATCGTACACCATGAGAGAGAAAGAGACAACAAATTTCTTGGACAGCTTCTATATACTGTCGCAATGATCTTAAGCTGGCTATCTTCGCTGGTCAACGGCGGGACTCTGCCCACATTTTTTATTTTGCCACTAAACTTGACACAACTAAACGGTTTTTTAGGTTAGATGCTATATTTTTGTTGATAAAAATACTGTGAAAAAGTGGCTATACGAATACACAAAAACATTATGTCGATATGTGATATGAATGGATGTATAAATACCGTAGCCTTAGTATTAGCCACGCCCATTTGCGCCGAGTCGTGTTAAAATCATCAAAAAAAAGTTCAAAACTGACTTCACTGCCTTGGCTTGGGCTATCTCTAGTATACTCTAAGGTTGTGAATGATGAATACTTGGAGCAAGTGGATGAGTTTGTGTATTACCCACGTACCTACAATAACGTCAATTTCCTTAACTAGAGTTTTGATCAATCAGTCCGAGTGCTATACATAGTTTATATATATAGTATATAGTTGAATATTACTTACTCCTTTTTTTTCTACCCTAGGTCCGACAGCACGGGCAACAACCATTATAAATATCTGCTAATTTTAATATGTTAGTTGTAAGTCACTAGTTATAAGTATTAAGCATAAGTTAATATTAAGTCTTACTTGTAATATTATGTTAATTATGATGTAAAGCGCCCTTGAGGTGATATCTCTGTCACGAAAACGGCGCTATATAAATCAACCAATTATTATTTTTATTATTATTTGGGAAGTATATTTTAGAGAGACGGAAAGGCTGATAAGGATATTGAAAGAAGGGTGAATGCAGGAAACTCCATTAATGGAGTACTGAACGCTGTTGGCTCAAATAAGAATTGTCCAAGGAAGCGAAGCTAGCAGTCCACAATGGAGTGCTTATACCAACCCTGATGTTTGGCAGTGAGGGATGGAACTGGCAGAGTAAGGATGAAAGTAGACTGAACGCTGTATAAATGAGATCCCTGAGGCGTATGCGGGGTTAAAACCATGTATGATCGTGTTAAAAGTGTAGAAATCCGGAAAGAATGCAAGGCTGATGTAAGCGTAATGAATAAGATTAAAAAAGGTACGCTTAGATGGTTTGGGCATGTAAAGCTAATGAAAGAAGAAAGGAGTGAGAATATAAAATTATATTTAGTATATTTGCAGCACGTTCTAGAGTGGTAGATACTCCGAGTACCGCCCTGGTGAAAGACCATCATACAGAATTGAAGCGTTGCTTGAAATGGTTTTAGCCGTGTTTTATGACCAGATCTGGATAGCTAGGTACTTCCTTACCTCTCTCTTCCCCATCTCCTTCTCCTCTCCACTACCTTCAGCCTCAAAACATACCCCGGTTGGGGATGCCATAGTCTCACTGGCTCTAGACGGTTGGGAGCAGTTGGGACTCTCATGCGGTATTCATTATTAAAACAATATTTAAAAAAGCACTTATTTTTTACATTAGTTCCTTTCTATACTGTTCATATTCATCATATTGAATTCGTACAACATCCCTTCTTATGAATAATTGCATGGAGATTAGGGCAAAAAGAGAGGCGAATATTCATATGATGAAATTTAACAAACAATAAATATATCTTCATTAGAAAAGCGTAGGAAAACTTTGATTCAATTCGCACATTTAAAATTATTAATATTACTATTGACTCACCTTCTTTGTTGCGATTCGTCAAGTTCAACATTCTTTACCGTAGACGTGGAAAAAATTAATTGCTGTTCCTCAATCATCACTCTACTAATCATTGGCATCATTCTCCACTGTCCAGAATGTCGAGACTTGTTAACTCAAGCCATGGTCTTGAAATTTTTGGTACCAGTCTAAATGACTTTTGTCATTCTTTACGACTCTACCAAAATTTTGACTTGACCTTGGCTTTGACTTGAATGTTCTTTCTTATGTGTATTTTTGTCATTGCTTCAGTAAAATATCGTGTACGAGTCTGTGCTGTTTTTTCTCTGTAGCCTTTTTCTTTTTCTAATGAAGATATATTTATTGTTTGTTAAATTTCATCATATGAATATTCGCCTCTCTTTTCGCCCTAATCTCCATGCAATTATTCATAAGAAGGGATGTTGTACGAATTCAATATGATGAATATGAACAGTATAGAAAGGAACTAATGTAAAAAATAAGTGCTTTTTCCCATTTCGTGTTGTGTATTTTTTTTTGTAATTGGACAATAGTTCGTTAGTACATATAAATAAAATATCCTCATTATGAATGACACAGTTCTAGAACTATTTTAGAAATTTTCCGATTCGCTACACCATTTTATGGTTTCAAAACTGTACGTGACAAATGCAAAATGGACTTACTTCTTTTGTAAGAGAGGTAATGAGGTTCACAGAAAGAGCTTTTTCATCCGTTTCAAAACACAGTAATTAGGTATCTAGTCCATTGATAATGACTTCAAAAGTGTATCAATTTTAGGTTAATGATTCGGGTCGTTGAATCGCTCTTTTTGCGGTAAATTGGTCCGAAAACTGACACAATACTGTATGTCTACTGACAGGGAGTCTAACTAACTAACCATCACGCCGCTTCCCCGCAGGGGTAGGCAGAGAGGACGGAACGCCATATAACTCTGTCTTGGCACACACTCCTTGCTTCATTTACATTCATACATCGTCTCTCACACTAACTCTTCTGTTATTCTGACTCTTCACATGACCCGATTCGAGTATTTGATTTACTTGATCGCGCCATGTCTTTCTTGGGCGTCCTCGACTTCTTCTTCCATTCACTTTCGCATCATATATTCTTTTCACACTCCTTTCTTCGTTCATTCGCTCTACATGCCCAAACCAGTTATATCCTGTAATTTTTCCCTGGGTTACGAATAACCTGACAATATTTTAAAAACTCCTACTGCCATCATAATAAGCGGAAGATGTTGATTGTGCAATCATGAAGGATTTAGCTATTAGAGCAATTGAACCCATGATTCCCGGGTGGGAATCCGACTCGTTTGTCCACTCGGCTACTAACCGGTCGATATTATTAGGAGTCGAAAGTATTTTTGGAATTTAGATAGATATTTTACAAACACCCTTAAGTCTCGAATCACTGAATTTCTTGTTAAGTACATTATTACCCTTCCTTGAAAGGTTTCTCTTAAATTATCGTTTACCTTACCCTTTTTGACTGGATCTGAATTGCAAGGAATACCTCGAAGTGCGTGCGTGTGACGACTAAGATATCCAATCAGTTCTTCAACCCCTGTTCACAAATTAATTTTAAAACTTGTATGTCTTCGCTGTCACAATGTTGGAAATTCGATATGAAAATATCTAGAGGGATTAATTTTATATGCATAAAAAATGTATATTTTTTGTCTTGGTTATCTTTTTTTGTTTCATTGATATTGGGAATTAAAGTGTGCATGGGTGCGGGTAAATATTGAAGCCTTTTATATGTATAAAAAGATGTGGTGATACCTTTATAAAGAAGCCTTGAAATTTAAAAAAAGAATCGGTTTACTAATTTTACAAAAGCGGTTTAATTTATTTTGTATTATTAAATACTTAACAGAAATGTTCACAAACAAAAAAGGTATTCACGCAAAGCTGTCCCATGGTAGATAAACGTTCGACGGACGTTTTAAGGTTGTTTTATGATTACATTATTGATTCTTCGAATTTGGTTTTGAGTCAGTGGTGATTTGACGATGATTTAATAATAATTTAATGATGATTTTATGATCTGATTTCATGATGGTGTTGACGATTTGACGGATATGTGGTGATGATTTCATGATGATTTGGTGGTGGTTTGACGATGATCCAATGATAGCGATTTAACGTTGATTTATCGATGATTTGCTGATGATTCGAAGATGATTTGCCGACGATTGAGTGATGATCTGACAATGATTCGAAGATGATTTAATGAGGATTTGGTGACGGCTTTATGATCATTTCACGATTATATGATGGTGGTTTGACGACAATCCGATGATAATGATTTAACAGTGATTTATCGGTTATTTGACAAATATTTGAAGATGATCTGACGATGATTAGATGATTTAATAATGATTTGGTAATGGTTTTATGATGATTAAGTGATGATTTGATGATTTGATGATTTGATGATTTGATGATGACGGTTTAGTGATGATGTATTGATGATTTCATGATTATTTGATGGTGGGTTGACAGTGATCCGATGGTGGCGATTCAAAAATGATTCATCGGTGATTCGATAATGATTTGAAAATGATTTGTCGATGATTTAGTGGTCATCTGCCGATGATTCAATTATGATTAAATGATGATTTGGTGATGGCTTTATGATCATTTAGTAACAATTTGATGATGACGGCTTGGAGATGATTTCATGATTATTTGATGGTGGTTTAACGACGATCTGATGATAGAGATTTAACAGTGATTTATCGGTGATTCGACGATTATTTGAAGATGATCTAACGATGATTCGACGGTTTAATAATGATTTGGTAATGGCTTTATGATGAAGTGATGATTTGACGATAACGGTTTTTGTACATCATCACATGATTTCATGATTATTTGATGGTGAGTTGCCGACGATCCGATGATGATGATTTAAAAGTGATTTACCGATGATTCGATGATGATTTGACGATGATTTGACGATGATATAACGATGATTAAATGAATATAATGATGGTTTGATGATAAATTGGTGATGTGACAATGCCGGTAACTTGACATATTTCCCGAGCCCGACTGCAGATCGCCAACGAACAAACTACAACTCACGTCGACAAAACATGCTTAACGTAGTCGATGTGATAGCTGTGCATGGGATCGATTACAAATTACCGACATTTTCGATAAAATCCTAGTTCTCTAGAATTTAAATTGTTCATTAAATTTTATAATTATGTACTATTAACGAGGATTCCAATGTTTCTTGTTCTTTTTAAAGCAATGTAGCTGTTCTATTTTGTCTAACAGATTTATTTTAATTTATGATAACCTTATTAGGTTTGATTAATCAACTCCTCTCCAAGGCTTTCTTTGCTTCCAGTGTCGCTAAGGCTCTCGGGGTAATTACGGGGGTATCAAAACTCCGGGTGACAAGTAGGACACTCGTCCAACAGCCTCGTAAAATAAGGCTTGATGTAAAAATAAATTAAGTAACCGCTTTGAGGTCTAGTCTTTTTCGTTCTGTTATAACGACTGTGATGAATGGTCATTTTTCAATGGTAAGCTAGTAAGCGAAGTGCTATCTCATTCTTACCAGAGCATTCCGATCCTACATTTGTTTCGTTCATACACACATATTCTATGAATGTCTATCTTTGTCATACATGACCGATATTTGAATGATGAATTGACTGGTAACGTGTGTGTTTTGCTTGCCACATTTTGTGTTAATATTCTAAGGCTGTAACGTGTCTATTTATTTGTGACGTCATTGCTGTATAGTATTTAAATAAATTACTTGGGAAATTACACAAATTAACTAAATCAAATTGATTTGCATGTGGCGCGTTTGAACCCGCGACCTCTGGATTCGTAGTCCAGCGTCTTACCACTCGACCACGCCGACCGTCATGGACTATATATGTACTATTATGGAATACATATGTTATTATTTTTATCCAACCTATACAAACTTGGGATACACCACTTTCTCCGGGTTTTAACGTCGTACACCATAACTCAACGGTTTTTTAGATTGCATGCTATATTATTGTTCATATCAATACTGTGAAAAAGTGGTTTTACGAATAAACAAAAACATTACGTCGACATGTGCTATGAATGGATGTACAAATACTCTAGCCCTAGTCCTAGCCACGATCGGGTGTAGCCTAGTCCGGCAAAACTCATAAAAACTGACTATAGCAGCGCTCTTTCTTGTATACTTGGAGTAACAATATATGGAGAGAGAGCTAATTATTTTTACCCAACCGATACAAACTTGCGATAAATCACTTTCTCCGGGTTTTCATGTCGTACACCATGAGAGAGAAAGATACAACAAATATAATACTCCGCTCATATGTACTGTCAAAATGATCTTGGGCTCCTGGGTCACCGCGGGACTCCGCCCACATTTTTAATTAAACTTGACACGACTAAACGGTTTTTCAGGTTAGATGCTATATTTTTGTTGATAAAAATACTGTGAAAAAGTGGCTATACGAATAAACAAAAACATTGTGTCGATATGTGATATGAATGGATGTATGAATACCCTAGCCTTGGTCTTAGCCACGCCCAGGTGCGCTGAGTCCGGTAAAAATCATCAAAAACTGACTACACTGCCTTGTATTGGTACCACTCTTGAAGTAACAATATATGGAGGGAGAGCTAATTATTTTTACCCAACTTACACATACTTGCGAAAAATCACTTTCTCCGGGCTTTTACGGCGTACACCATGAGAGAGAAAGAGACAACAAATTTCTTAGACCGCTTCTATATACTGTTGCAATGATCTTAAGGTCCTGGTTCACGGCGGGACTCCGCCCACGTTTTTTATTATGCCACTAAACTTGACACGACTAAACGGTTTTTTAGGTTAGATGCCATATTTTTGTTGATGTCAATACTTTGAAAAAGTGGTTATACGAATAAACAAAAACATTATGTCGACTTGTGATATGAATGGATGTATGAATACCCTTCCCTTGATCTTAGCCACGCCCAGGTCCGCCGAGTCGGGTAAAAATCATCAAAAACTGACTACACTGTCTTGGATTGGTACCACTCTATATACTCTAAGCTTGTATATTATTGCTCTGAGATTGACTGAAATTGTACTATTGTTTAAAATAATAGTACAATTTCCAAATGTCTTCTTCGCTTAGCCATATGTTATGTCATTATTAATTCCTGTTAAACCCTACCTTGTTTATTTCACATCAGTGCACATCTAATATAAACAAAATGGTGGAATTGTAATTACATACCTGGAGCCATTAAGAGGTCTGTTGTGAAATGAGAAGGCCGCCCGGCTCGGCTAGGGAACTTTCGATTCGCCCACGCCAATTTTTTCACCTTACATCAACACGTTACGAAGAGGTACTGGCGCCAATGACCACACTTTACACATCAGGCGTCTTGTAACAATAATTATTTGCGATTTGATCTAACACGCTTATCCACAAGTTGTAATGTAATCGATTTTATATCAAAAATCTCTTAAATTTATCTAAGAATTTAAATAACTTACTATTTTATTTATTTATTTTTTATATGAATACCGCACTAGAGTCTCAACTGCTCTCAACCGTCTAGAGCCAGTGAGACTATGGCATCCCCAAATAGGGCATGTTGTGAGGCTGAAGGTACTGGGGAGGGGAAGGAGATTGGGAAGAGGAAGGTTGGGAAGTACCTGGCTATTCAGATCTGGTCACCAATCAAGGCTCAAGCCATTTCAAGCAACGTTTCAATTCTGAATGGTGGTCTTTCACCAGGGCGATACTTGGAGTATCTACCACTCTGGAACGTGCCGCAAATATACTTGTTATTATTTTCATATGAATAAAATGTGTTATGACACATATTAATTAAATAAAAGTTATTGGCGCACGCCGGGTTTGAACCCGCGACCTTTGGATTCGAAGCCGAGCGTCTTACCACTCGACTATGGAGGCCGTCTAAACTAACTTACCATCAAGCCGTTCCTTCGCAGGAGTAGGCAGAGAGGATGGACCGCCATACAACAGATCCACTCGATCCAAAATTCTTTTTAAATGTAACAATAATATCAGGACTGAGTCATTTAGATACTCGCTTGTACCTAGATCGCATACAGTGGGTAATTCCTTCGCTGAAATAGTAGATATATTCAACTGCACTGAATCTAGTTACAAGAAGGCTATAATAGCATACCTCTTTCAAAAATACTAGATATTTCTATCAATTTCATCATGTTTTTGGGTGCATTGTTATTTTTTATGTCATTGTTATTTTTTATGTCACTGTTATTTTATATCTTATGTTATGTAAAAGCCCATGAGGGCGTTTATAATTAAATAAATAAACTCTGTCTTTGGACACACTCCTTGCTTCATTCGCATTCGTACATCTCGTACCCAAGCGCCCTTGAGGTGGTTTTTCCACAAAAACGGCGCTATAAAAGTTATCCATTTATTATTATTATTATCGTCTCACACATACTCTTCTGTTATTCTGATTCTTGGCATGGCCAGATTCAAGTATTTGATTCGCTTGATCGTGCCATGTCTTCCTCGGGCGTCCTAAATTATTTTTACACTCCTCTCTTCTTTCATTCGCTCTACATGCTCAAAACATCCAAGAGTCTCTTTCTTGATCCTATTCATTACGCTTACATCAGCCTTGCATTTTCTCCGAATATCTACATTTTCAGCACGGTCACACATGGTTTTACGCACATACGCTTCAGGGATCTCATTTCCACAGCATCCAGTCTACTCTCATCCTTCCTCTGCCAGTTTCATGCCTCACTGCTATACATCAGGGTCGGTATAAGCACTCTATTGTGGACTGCTAACTTTGCTTCTTCGGACAAATTTTATTTTCGCCAACAGCGTTCAGTCCTACATTAATGAAGTTCTCACCTCCTGAAAAAAATGCCTGAAAAGTCGTTGTATTTCTATGAAAGGCAATTAAAGTCAAATATACATTTATATATTCCTTAAAGTACTGTCGATATTATGCATTACTACCCGGTTTCGCTCCTCATCTATCATGTTTATTTCCTATGGCGTTCCACAGACAAAATGCTGGAAAAATCAAATCATCAATGCCTTTTTTTACAGTTAGAGGGGTATTTCTAAGATTCATAGCTCTTGATGGAAAAAAAATACGTAGCCAGCTGTAAATTGTGCTGATGTCTTAACAGATCCATACGGATGCTGTGTAAATTGAATTTCGCCAGTGCTTAACGTTGGGAAGTTCTTACTTTTCGAAACCTTTTTATTCGAAATGTGTACAGCACAAGAGTCCCAACTGCTCCCAACTATCTGGAGCCAGTGGGACTATGGCATCACCAATTTGGGTATGTTGTGAGGCTGAAGCGGTGGGGAGAGGCAGAATAAGGGGAAGATGAAGGTTGGGAGGTATAAGAACCGCTTTCTTCTGTTTGAAGCCAGCGGTACCATGGGATTCCCGATCGGGTATGTTGTGAGGTTGAAAGTAGCGCGCAGCGAAAAGAGATGGGGAAGAGAAAGGTTAGGAAGAACCTTTTTTATAGTAATTACCGCAGATTCTTAACTGCTCCCAACCGTCTAGAGCCAGTGGGACTATGACATTCACCAATTAGGGTATATTGTGAGGTTGAAGGTAGTGCTAAGGGAATTAAGTTAAGGAAGATGAAGGTTGAGAAGGGCTCGGCTATTCAGATCTGGTCAACAAACATAACAAAAGCCATTTCAATCAACGTTTTGTTGCTTACTGACGGCCTTTCACCAGGGCGTTACCTTGCATGTTAAAACCATTTTTATCTCCTTTTTTAATTTACATTTTATTTACGTTCTATTAAAATCTACAACAAGTTGAATGCATCGTAAATACATTGTAAAATTAACGCTAGCATCGTTTAAGTTATTGCAAAGCAGCCTTTTGTTGACTTTATGTTTGACTAAAACAGTATAGTGTTAATTGATATTTTGTAATCAATTAAAACCACCTCAAAAGCGCTTTACAATTAGATCAACTGATTGCTTGATTCAATCCGATTCAAATAATTGCTCAGCACCAAAATAAACCAGCCAAGTACTTCATATTTGTAAATCATGGCCACTGGAAACAAAGACAACAATTCACACGAATTACGATTCATTTCTGTTGAAATATTCAGAGTTGTCCAAAGGCTTTATGTAAGCTCCAACTGCGCTATTAATTCTAACACAAACCTCGCCCAAGGCTGTGTTTTATGGGCAGAGAGGCTGTTCGAGATTGCAAAGACGGATAAAGCCTAAATTCGTTATTATCTCGGGTATCTCTTGTGAAATCATTTCGTATGTTTGATTCGAGATTTACTATATTTTCGCACATCATAACGTATCAGTGCCTTTGCCTCGGGGGTGAACAGATGAAAGGTTGTTTCCTTAGAGTATATAGAGTGGTATCTACCCAAGGCAGTGGAGTCAGTTTTTGATGATTTTTACCTGACTCGGTAAACCTGGGCGAGGCTAAGACTAAGGTTAGGGTATTTATACATCTATTCATATCACATATCGACATAATGTTTTTGTTTATTCGTATAACCACTTTTTCACAGTATTGATATCAACAAAAATATAGCTTCTAACCTAAAAAACCGTTTAGTCGTGTCAAGTTTAATTAAAAATGTGGGCGGAGTCCCGCGGTGACCCAGTAGCCCAAGATCATTTTGACAGTACATATGAGCGGAGTATTATATTTGTTGTATCTTTCTCTCTCATGGTGTACGACGTAAAAACCTGGAGAAAGTGATTTATCGCAAGTTTGTATAGGTTGGGTAAAAATAATTAGCTCTCTCTCCAAAAATTGTTTCTTCAAGGTTGGTTCACATCGATGTAGGCAGTAAGTATTATCCAGAGTGGTAGATACTCTAAGTATCGCCCTGGTGAAAGACCACTATTAAAAATCGAAACGTTGCTTCTAGCGTTGTGACCGCTCTGAAAGAACTACTTCTTTTGGCAGCAGTTTCTACTTCATTCATTGTTCATTGAACAAATACTTCAACTGAAGTTGGTAGTTCATTTTAAATTTCATTCATTTCATTAACTTTATTCAATTCATTTCATTGAACAAATACTTCAAAGGAAATTAGATTACAAAGAACTACTTCAATTTGTAACAGTTCAGTTGTGAAGTTGAACTTCAAAGCCTATTATGAAGTACTAAGTTCGACTTCAAAGTACTTCGATCTAAAGAAACGTGATTTTTTGGGAGTTCTTTTCGTTTTAAAATGTCTATCGATTAGTACTTTTTATTTTGGCGAGGAACCGGTTCTAGTTCTTTTCAATTTGAAATCTCTACCGACCAGTGCGTTTTATTTTGCCAAGGAACCGGTTCCAGCTCTTTTCATTTTCAAAGCTCTACCGACTAGTACGTGTTTTTTTTGGCAAGGAACCAGCTCCAGTTTTTTTCGTTTTTAAATCCCTAAGCGTTGTGATCGCTCTGAAAGAACTACTCCAAAGAACCACTTCTTTTGGCAGCAGTTTCTACTTCTTTCATTATTCATTGAATAAATACTTCAATTGAAGTTGGTAGTTCATTTTAGCGTTCATTCATTTCTAAAGGAACGTGTTTTTTGCTGATGCGGATATTGAAAGAAGGGTGAATGCGGGAAACTCCATTAATGGAGGACTGAACGCTGTTGGGGCAAATAAGAAATTGTCCAAAGAAGCGAAGCTAGCAGTCCACAATGGAGTGCTTATACCAACCCTGACGTATGGCAGTGAGGCATGGAACTGGCAGAGGAAGGATGAAAATAGACTGAATGCTGTGGAAATGAGATCTTTGAGACGGATGTGCGGTAAAACCATGTATGACCGTATTACAAATGTGGATATCCGGAAAGAATGCAAGGCTGATATGAGCGTAGGATCAAGAAAGGGACGCTTAGACGGTTTGGGCATGTAGAGCGAATGAACGAAGAAAGGAGTGTGAAAAGAATATATGATGCGAAAGTGAATGGAAGAAGAAGCCGAGGACGCCCGAGAAAGACATGGCACGATCAAGTAAATCAAATACTTGAATCGGGTCATGTGAAGAGTCAGAATAACAGAAGAGTATGTATGAGACAATGTATGAATGTAAATGAAGCAAGGAGTGTGTGCCGAGACAGAGTTGTATGGCGGTCCATCCTCTCTGCCTACCCCTGCGGGAAAACGGCGTTATGGTTTGTTAGTTTTTTAGTTAGTGTTTTTTGGGAGTTCTTTTCGTTTTAAAATCGCTTTATTCCAGCTCTTTTCAATTTCAAATCTCTACCGACTAGTTTTTTTTTATTTTGGCGAGGAACCGATTGTAGTACTTTTCACTTTTAAATCCCTACCGACTAGTACGTTCTAATTTAGCGAGGAACCAGTTCCAGTTCTTTTCACTTTCAAATCCCTACCGACTAGGACGTGATTTTTTCGGCGAGGAACTGGTTTTAAAAAGAACTGAACAAACAACCGGATAAATTCAAATCTCTTTTTTGCGAGTTCGACTTCAATCGAAGTGTTCACTGCGAAGGGTTCATTTTAAAGAACTAGCAATTGGTGAAGCATTCACAAAACATTGAAGTTTTTCCCAACGCCAGTTGCTTCGACGTATTTCGACAAACGTGGAAATGGCTTTCGACGTGTTTGGTGATCAGATCTGAAGAGCCAGATACTTCTCAATCTTGCTCTCTCCCATCTTCTTCCTTTTTCTACTGCTTTTAGCCTCATAACATATATATTGGAGATGCCATGGTCCCACTAGCACATTGTCAAATTTCCACTGGTTTAGAAATATAATTATCTCTCTAAACTGCTGTAAGGAAAATTCTGAGGTAATATTTAAATTACAATGTCACAGGCGGTACTATTAAAATGTAAATTGACTCCCGTAACGTTTTAGCATAAGTAATTAAATTAGGTACAAGTTATGAGTGGCCGAGAGCCAATTTCTTATCTCAATCTGGCGGTAACCTGATCTTTTATTGGACTCGGAGGCAGTGGGCAATGTGCAGCAGATAGCCATCACCGGGAAGGTGAATACTTGTTGTTGTAGGCTGTGCGAGAAGCTGTAGGCAGTGGATTGTAGAATTACTCTATTTGTAGCGAGGTTTAACGCGGTGTGTACATAGTACATGTCAAGTGATGCCATTGGCGGCCTCCGTGGTGGAGTGGTTTTTTTTAATACGAATACCGCACAAGAGTCTCAACTGCTTCCAACCGTCTAGAGCCAGCGAGACTATGGCATCCCCAATCGGGGTATCTTGCGAGGTTGAAGGTAGTAGAGGAAGGAAGAAGATGGGGAAGAGGAAGGTTTTGATGTACCTGGCTATTCAGGTCTAGTCCTAGTTCCCTCCCTAAACACAAGAATTTTCTTTATTAGGGTGGTATTTATCATTAATTAGAACATTGTACATAGTATATAAACTGAATTAATATTAAATAAAAAATAATTTTGTTTTAAGCCACTTTATTTATACACATATAACAATTCGACCGGTTTCGGTTAAACTTAACCTTCTTCAGGAACGTATATATATATAAACTAAGATTAAAATATAGAGTTATACAGTAGACAAAGAAATAAGTGAAAGAGACAAAACATTAGTATAAACAGGACAAAGCATCAGAGAGGGGCTGGTAATGGAGTAGGTAGAGAGGTAGGGGGATGGGAAGAGGAGAAGGGGAACATTCTTAAAATCGGACTTTTAGTTAGTTCTAATTGTTTATTTAAAATTTGGCAATTATTATTATTATTTGATTTTGATATTTCTAATGCTTCTAAATTATTAAGGAGCAAACCTATTCCATTTTTATGTATTATTTGTACACCTGTATTTTTATTAAAAGTATGGTTAGTTTTAATTAAATGTTTGGCAAATTCGTCGATTTAAATTATAATGTCAAGCTACAAAGTGATTGCTTCCTTCGATAAATGAATTAATATTAAAAACAACTGTTAGTATTAAGTAAAAATGTATATTTTAACAACTGTTAGTATTAGTAAAAAATGTATATTTTAACAACTGTTAGTATTAAGTAAAAATGTATATTTTAACAACTGTTAGTATTAAGTAAAAATGTATATTTTAACAACTGTTAGTATTAAGTAAAAATGTATATTTTAACAACTGTTAGTATTAAGTAAAAATGTATATTTTAACAACTGTTAGTATTAAGTAAAAATGTATATTTTAACAACTGTTAGTATTAAGTAAAAATGTATATTTTAACAACTGTTAGTATTAAGTAAAAATGTATATTTTAACAACTGTTAGTATTAAGTAAAAATGTTTATTTGTGTACAATGGATTAAATTTAAATAAAAAAATTAAATAAATAAAAAAGTCACCAAATACGGCTTAAGCCTTTTGAAGCAACGTTTCAATTCTGAATGGTGGTCTTTCACCAGGGCGATACTTGGAGTATCTACCACTCTGGAACGTGCCGCAAATCTATCAATTAAATGGATAGGCAGAGAGGATAGACAACCGCAAAAAAGCACTCTGTCTTGGCACACACTCTGGAGCGTGCCGTAAATACGAGGCATGTTCAAAAGAAAAAGTGAATTTTTAATTTTCGCGGGCTGTGTACATTCGACTATCGATTTTTTTTTGTTATGTTGGTACACATATGTTTATCATATGTTAGGATTATCAGCTATTTTGGATTAGTGGTTTGTTTTTGACAACTGGAAAGGTTAGTCACGTTTTAGTGTGTTCTTCGATTTTTTACTTTTGAAAAAAAATGGATCACAGAATAAAATCCATGATTTGTTTTTCCACAACTCCAGGACGCTCATCGTCATTAACATCTTCTCGGCCTTCTGTAAAGTGCTTGTACCACTTATAAACACTTTTTTGAGACAAAGCAGACTCGCCGAATGCCACAGTCAACATTTTAAGTTCGTTGGAGCACTTTATTTCCTTTTTAACGCAAAATTGAATATATGTTCTTTGATCCCTTTTTTTTAAAGTAAAAAATAAAAGAACACACAAAAACGTGACTAACCTTTCCAGTTGTCAAAAACAAACCACTTATCCAAAATGGCTGATAATGCTAACATATGATAAACATATGTGTACCAACATAACAAAAAAATAAAATCGATAATCGAATGTACACAGCCCGCGAAAATTCAAAATTCACCTTTTCTTTTGAACAGGCCTCGGATTTACGGCACGCTCCAGAGTGTGCGCCAAGACAGAGTGCTTTTTTGTGGTTGTCTATCCTCTCTGCCTATCCCTTCGGGAAGTTGCTCGATGGTTCGTTCGTTAGTTACCTTAATTTCTACAAATGGGAACACCTTAGCACGTTCTTTCCGACACCACAACTTAATAAACAATATTATCGTAGACATATAATCCGTAAATATTCAAATTTTACGTCTGCTTATACCTCGTTAACATAATTAAAGTCAGTAACACACAAACGCCGAGGTAATTAATGAATATACCTTCGCAAAACACGTTTTCAACGCGTTTTTCGACTTTATTGATGGCCGCCCGTTTGGGACAAAACGATTCCTGGCGCCATTGTTAAAATTTTAATTAGCTAGAAAATAATATACGACCGCGTCGTATCGAAGCGTGGTTTTCTGATCGTTTAGCTGAGTTGTGTAATACTTTGAATCACTTTGACAGTGTAATACCTTCGGGTGCTAAACAACGGCCGCTTTCGCCAAATAAACTGAGCGATCGCTATGTCATATCGTCGCCGTAAAGGCAAAAGCGCTTGAGCGACACTTTAGTCAAAAAATGAGTTAATCGTGCAGTTTTGATCAGTTCTTTTTTCTTCTTCGAATGCTCTGACTCTCGTTTGATTCCTAAGATGAATTAAATAATGTAGATACGTTACTGAGACAACGCACCTAGTTGCACTAAACCAAGTCAACGAGACATACCTTCGAAACACGCTTCATATAGCTATCTCTTCTGCACACACATATTCTTTGAATGGAATGGCATTTATCTCTGAAAAAGTATTTTTAATGTATGCACTAAACCAGTCATTCCCAAACAATATATCGATTCCATTTCTAAAGGGGGTCCACGTCAGTGAAAAAAAATTGGGGGTGCATGAGACGTAAAATGATTTTAACCCTCACACCTATGGCAGGTACAAACTGTCTTATAATTGATTCTCTAATTATATTAATAATAATAATTTTTGTGGAAGATATTTTGCCGATTTGCTAGTACTTTTGATTTTAAATCTCTACCGACTAGTGCTTTTTTTCACTTTTGGGGGAGGATTTTGTCAATTTGCTAGTACTTTTGATTTCAAATCTCTACCGACTAGTGTTTTTTCGGAGAGGAATTTTATTGATTTGCGCACTTTTCGATTTGGGATCCGACTAGTACTATTTTTTTGACGAGTTCGACAGTTGAAGTGTGCACCACTTGAAGGGTTCATTTCAAAAAAAAAGTTCAAATTTGTTTTTCCCGACGCAAAAAAAATCAATACTAGGAAAGCAGGGGTCTATACAAAACAGAAAAAAAATCGACAAGTGGTCTACAGGACAAAAAAAGTTTGGAACCTTGCACTAGTCATACACCTTGAAACACGCTTCACAAGCTATCTCTTTAAGGATATTCTTTGAATGGCCATCACATAGTAACAATATATGGAAGGGACTGCGGCCAACCCTTTTTGCGATAAATGCTCGGGCTTTTACGTCGTATACCATGAGAGAGAAAGAAATTTCATAATACTGTCGCAATGATCTTACCGGTTCACGGCGGGACTATTTTTTACTATTATGCTATATTTTTGTTGACAAAAATACTGTGAAAAAAGTGGCTTTACGAATAAACAAAAACATTATGTCGATATGTGAGTACGAATGGATGTATAAATACCGTAGCCTTAGTCTTAGCCACGCCCAGGTGCGCCGAGTCAGGTTAAAATCATCAAAAACAAGTCCAAAACTGACTTCACTGCCTTGGATAGATACTACTCTACCAACTCTATAGCTATCCTTTTCATACGCGGGTGAAACATTTAGTGGTGCAGCATTAGTGGTGCTGCATTTTTCGTAAGATTTGTATGAATATGACGTGTCTTGTATTTTATGCCTATGTTTGATTCTAAAGACTTTTGTGGCCCTCCAGCCATAGACAGAAAAAGAAACTGACCAAAACTGCATATTTAACTCATTTTACACCAAAGTGTCGTTTGAGCCCCTTTGCTTTCCGGCGAAGATATATTTTGAATATGTGATCTTTCGACGGCAATGTTTGTAAAATAACTCTCTGGCATTTTATTTATTTTTTCATCTTATAAATTGAAGTCCAATTACAAAAAAGACATTAAACATGAAATGGAAAAAATAGCATCAGAGAAGGAATAGCAAATACATAATAATATATGAAGCGACGACAAAAATGGGGCAAAATAAACATAAGAGAGAACATTCAAGCCATGCTCTAGTCAAAGTTTTTAGAGTCGTAAAGAATGACAAAATCATTTAGACTGCTACCAAAAATGTCAAGACCATGGCTTGAGTTAACAAGTCTTAAAATTTTGAATATTAAAGAATTATACTCATTATTAGTATTGTGATGATTGAGGAACAGTTAATTATTTGTTTTTAAACTGGGATAATTCACTATAAACCATTTGATTTCTTTCGAAGGTGCGGCAAATAACGATAAATAGCCAATTCCTTTGACTGTCAACATACTTTCACCAATAAACCTCATTATGTAGATGAAAACAAAGGTTCTTTCGTATTATTTATTAACATATAGGTAAAACTAAGCCGGCGAAGAGATGAGTCGGTAGAACTGAGTGGTGGGCGTTTCTGTGTGCCCGAAGAAAACTCAGTTTTGTTTTATTTTATGAAAAGTTGATCAATTTTTTTTTTTTTTTTTAAATGTTTGATCCATTTTTTTCAAAAGTAAAAAATCGAAGAACACACAAAAACGTGACTAACCTTTCCAGTTGTCAAAAACAAACCACTAATCCAAAATGGCTGATAATGCTAACATATGATAAACATATGTGTACCAACATAACAACAACAAAAAATCGATAATCGAATGTACGCAGCCCGCGAAAATTCAAAATTCACCTTTTCTTTTGAACAGGCCATGTATAAAGGTATAGGTACATTTATATATTTTAGCAAGAGATCTCGAGTCTTTTTTATTATTTTTATTTTTTTATGAGTTATTTTTTCTGTTCCATATTTACGTAGAAGATTTTTGATATTATTTCAATAATAATTATAAAAATAATAAACATACAACTTTAAATTTAATTCTAATTAAACATTTTCAAAATTCTTTCTTGAACAGAATCTCCATCCCATCGGCCTGTTTGGGGTCTATGAGTTAAAAAAGTCTTACGTAAAATGCCAGATCAGTTTTCTGACAAATCGCCATTGATCTCACTTCTAAATAATATCTATTCAGTGCTGTGTAAGTCAATGTGTACATTATTGTAGAAATCTTCGCTAAAAAACAGTGTGTGATAAATGACACAAAATTAACTATAAATAATTTTCTTTGTAAATATGTACGTCCGTGCGAAAGTTAACTTTTCAAATTTAGAACTGACGTTAATTAAAATATTCTATTCAACCCCCACCTACCTAATAAAGCACCTACCTATAGTGAATTTCAGCAGACATTAATTATTCTACATTTAAAATGGGCAAAAATGACTTAATATCGTGAGAAATATTTCAATACCCGTGAAATCATACAGCGGCCTCCGTGGTCGAGCGGTTATGACGCTTGAATACGACTCCAGAGGTCGCAGGTTCAAATCCAGGCGTGGGCAAATAAAATTCGCATAATTAATTTGTGTTATTTCATATTTAATTAATTTTAAAAATATATTCATTGGATGTTTGCGGCACGTTCTAGAGTGGTAGATACTCTCAGTATCGCCCTGGTGAAACACTACAATTTAAAACGAAGCGTTGCCTGAAATGGCGTCAGCCGTGTTTGGTGACCAGATCTGAACAGCCCGGTACTTCCCGACCTTTCCCTTTCCTATCTTCTTCCCCTTTCCACTAACTTCAGCCTCGGAACATACCCCATTTTTTACTATTATTTATCTTGGTAAAATATTAAATATAACAAATTTCTTCATGTCTGTCTCAATAGGAAATTTTCGTGTCGAGACAGCCGTAAAATTTGGGGTGCCATAGTCCCACTGGCTCTAGACGGTGCGCAAATCCATTAGAGAAATGGCTCCACTGTACATCGCCGAATTATGCGTTCCAGAAAACGTTCTTCTAAGGCAGTCGACTCTTAGATCAGCAACGTCATCGGCTATCGGAAGGCTGATAGAACCCAAACGCAATCCAAATACTAAGTTTGGAGATCGCGCCGCAGGAGTATCGGGGCCGAAGGCTTGGAATAAACTCCCTCCGGAACTAAGATGTATAACGAGCCCAACAGAATTTCGGTCCAAACTGAAAACTTACCTTTTCATACTCTCATATCCTTAAATTCATTAGAAGAATCTCAACATAATCTGTCTCTCGACGAATCACCTTTAGATATACAAATTTTAAGCAAATCCTGTACTGTACGACAAATTCAGAAAGTTCATTTTTTAATTTCGCTACCATGCCCTATATCGGAACAAAAAATCATAATTATAATTTTAAGTTAATTAGTGTGTCTATCTGATGGGACCTGCCAGGCAAGTATGTTCCTGTATATTTTCTTATTTAAACTAGGAATTAATATGTAATGACAGAAAATAAGATCTGTACAGCGCCCTTGAGGTGATTTTTCACAAAAACGGCGCTGCACAAATCATCAATCATATTATTATTAATTCGCATAGAAATTACTCAAAAACACTGCAATTTTCCGAGAACTCATTTTTTCCGCTCGTGATGTATTGATTATGGTTATATTAACTATGACAGTATCGTGGTCGACTGTCATTTATTACACCATCCACTTTCGTCTCGGACGTCTCGTCTAATCAAACGGCCGATGGATCTCGCCGAAACGATTGAAAAAAGCTGTCAAGCCCTTTTTGTAATCGATTATCTGAACTAATTATGTCGAATCGGAGCGGCTGTGAAAAACTTACGATTGATTTAGTGTCATCATCCGTAACTCAAAGCGATGACGTCACGAAGTGATGGGCGCAATCGATACACTTTGGTAATCGAAATCTCGAAGAATTTTATTTATTTATTTATTATTTTACTTGAACATGCATTTTTTTATTAGTTGGTAAATTGCCCATCCCACTAGGCATAAGCCTGTGTTGGGATGGCAATTTGCAAAAGTGGTTTTTTAGGTACATAGTAACATGTTAACATCGAAAATATAGTACATATGTAGTAAAAATAATATAAGTAAATGACAAATTTGAAGATATACTCGTAGAATCTACATATTAAGAACTAAATTAAGCTTGGTTTTTAAGGTGAGTAATGATATTGCTTTTAAAAGGAGCTTTTGGTTTGTATGTTTCTGATGGTGCTGGGCAGAGAATTGAATTTCTTAGTGGCGTTGTACTTAAAACTTTTTTGTCCGTAAGCGGTTTTATAGGCTGGGATGTTGTATTACATTTATATTTTTTTAATATTGGTACTGTTCATCAGTGGCGGCTCGTAACTTTTTAGTGGGGTGAGATTGAAAAATACGACTTTATTGATGTTGTTGTGGTCGAAAATTTTGTTTTTTTTTTTAGAATTTTGTATGAAGATTTTACAGTTTTGGTGGTGCACTGCACGGCTTGCTGAAAAATCTTCATACAAAAAAAGAGAAAAAAAAAGTTTATTTATTTTCGGTTACAACAGTATCATTAATGACGTTTTCTTTTAATCTTGGCGCTCTGGTACACTAAAAAGTCACGAGCCACCACTGCTGTTCATGTAAATTTATACTACTCATATTTAAAAAAAGGAGTATGAAAAGAATATATGATGCGAATGTGAATGGAAGAAGAAGTCGGGACGCTTGAGAAAGACATGGCACGATCAAGTAAATCGAATACTTGAATCGGGCCACGTACAGAGTTAGAATAACAGATGAGTATGTATGAGACGATGTATGAATGTGAACGAAGCAAGGAGTGTGTGCCAAGGCATAGTTATATGGCGGTCCGTCCGTCCGTGATGGTTAGTTAGTTAGTTAGTTAAGGCGTTTTTTCTCAGAAAGAAGCCTACAGTGACGCGTTTGTGACAGATTGTCTGTCGAACGAATGTTTTTGTGATACTAAACGCAATAAATCTCAGGTATGTCTCGCGGACTCGGTTTCAGTAACATATCTACATTATTTAATTCATCTAAGGCTCTCTCTCCATATATATTATTGCTCTGAGGTTATGACACATAAATTTGTTCAATAAATATAAATACAGCGTGTGCTAAGACAGATCTGAATATCCGGAAACTGTTCATCCTTCTAATTCTCATTTATTTACCCTCTTCGCCCCAATTCAGCCTCACCGCATACTTCAATTGAGTATGTCATAGTCTCACTGGCTCCGTGCAGTTGAGACTCTTCATCGGCATTAAAAAAAAGCTGATATTTTAAAATGTAAAACTTTCGATACTTTCCTAAATAAAATAATCGATCATTACAATGTCGATGATCGATGACGGCCATCACTAGACACAACCGTTTCGATTAACAGTGGAAAGCAGGTAAGTACGTACATATCTACCGTTAATTTTTTCTGGACAAATTGAAAATTTCTGCTCTGAAAACGCAAATAGAAAAATATGTTTTTTTAATTGAAAAAAACTATTTAGAGAAATTATAAAGGGTTTTATTTGGTGTTCGTAGAGTAAAAAAAGTCATTGTTTGAATAGCTACAGATCATTTGTTTTGTGAGACGAATTGGAACGTGGGAGTGATCAAGTAGAACAGAATTTAAAAAAAAATATTTATAATTTACTTATAGAAGCTTTATGCTATATTTTGATATTAATTATTTAAACCTTGGAGTAACAATGTATGGAGAGAGAGCTAATTATTTTAACCCAACCTATACAAACTTGCGATAAATCACTTTCTCCGGGTTTTAAGTCGTACACCATGAGAGAGAAAGAGACAACAAATATAATACACCCTTCTATGTAATGTTGCGATAATCTTGGGCTCCTGGGTCATCGCGAGACTCCGCCCAATTTTTTTATTATGCCACTAAACTTGACACAACTAAACGGTTTTTTATATTATATGCTATATTTTTGTTGATAACAATACTGTGAAAAAGTGGTCATACGAATAAACAAAAACATTATGTCGTTATGTGATATGAATGGATGTATAAATACCCTAGCCTTTTTTTTTTTACGTGAATACCGCAGAGTCTCAACTGCTCCCAACCGTCTAGAGCCAGTGAGACTATGGCATTCCCAAATAGGATATGTTGTGAGGCTGAAGGTAGTGGGGAGGGGAAGGAGATTGGGAAGGGGAAGGTTGGGAAGTACCTGGCTATTCAGATCTGGTCACCAAACACGGCTAAAGCCATTTCAAGCAACTTTTCGATTCTGAATGGTGGTCTTTCACCTGGGCGATACTTAGAGTATCTACCACTCAGCCTTGATCTTAGCCACGCCCAGGTCCGACGAGTCCGGTAAAAATCATCAAAAACTGACTACACTGCCTTGGATAGGTACCACTCTATGTACTCTAAGGTCTGTGTTCCTTGTTATCTCATTATTCAATTTTGAAAAAAATGTGTTAATACTCAAACGAAACCGGGTAGGATACGCTAGATTGTACATAAAGTACAGTCATCTCGAAAAAAAATTGTGCAACAGGGTGTTACAAAATTGAATACAGACCTTTCAAACACTGTTTGTCAAATTATTCGCGTGTTTTTTTTTAAAAATGATTCCTTCTCGGTGAACACAGACGAATATATTAACTTTAGTTACATCACAAAAGCGTGGAAAAAAAATTACACAAAATCACAAAACCGCGATGAAATTAATAAAACCCCCTGCGGCTCCGGTTGTATTGAACTTTAGTAAGAACGAAATAAATTTTCCGAATTGTCGGTCTGTTTTTTCTTCGCGATGGTGTTGTGATTCGCCCCTCCGCTGTCGATGTTTATATTAAAGGCTCGCTTTCCACCATTTTTCATTATTCGTACTGTTCTTTTTTCGAAAATTCAAAATCACCCTCACGCCGCGTTGTGTGAGTGGGCAATGGAAATTATGCTTTCGCGATCTTTTGCTAAGAGAGAAAGTACTTCAATTTACTTTTAAAAAGGCGCTTAATAATAATCTGTAATTAAATTTACTTTTCAGAAGGTATCTAATTTTAATTAGTAATTCAATTTACTTTTAAGAAGGTATCTAATTTTAATTAGTAATTCAATTTACTATTAGGTAGTTATCTAATTCATGTAATAATCGATCAACCTAATAACTGTAGGGAATCTATCTCCGCACGGGTAGGCAGAGAGGATGGACCGCGTCACAACTCTGTCTTTGGCACACACTTCTTGGTTCATTCACATTGATACATCGTCTCATACATAACTCTTGACATAGCCCGACTCAAATATTTTTTTCATTTGATCGTGCCTTTCATGTCTTTCTCGGGCGTCCTAGACTTCTTCTAACATTCACTTTCGTCTCACACATTTTCTGCTTACACTGCTTTCTTCTTTCATCCGCCCTACATGCTCAAATCATACATGCGTCCCTTTCTTAATCTTATTAGTCTTACATCCTTTAGACCGAATATGTCACAAACTGAGAGATTTCTTGTAAACACTGAATATTTATTTTTCTAAGACTCTTGTGTAAAATTCATAAATTGAATTAAATGATGAAATAAAAAAAAAAAATCAATTTCTTTTCACAGTTAGGTTGGTATCTGATTATTAAGAAAATCAATTCACTTTTTGGTTAGTATCTAATTACTAAATCAAGTTACTCTTAGGTAGATACATCCTAATGGACTAATTTTTTTTTTGCGCATGTACCTACATAAGAATTTATCTACTTCTTTTAGGCAGGTACCTAAACAGTTAATCAATTTACTTTTAGGTAGGCACCTAATTATAAAATCAACATGCTTTTAGATAAGTAAGTATATAAATATTAAATCTTTTTATTAAAATTGAAAACATTATTTTTAGGTTAGGTTAGGTTAGGGTTCAATTTACTTTGAGGTAAGCACCCAATTAGAAAATCAATATACTTTCAGATAGGTGAGTGTGTCAATACTAAATCTTTTTATTAAATTGAAAACATTATTTTTAGGTAAAGTTAGGTTAGGGTTCAATTTACTTTGAGGTAAGCATCTAATTAGTAAATCAATATACTTTTAGATATGTAAGTACATCAATTTAAAATCTTTTTGATAAAATTATAAATTATATTTTTAGGTAGTTTCTCATTTTAAACACCATATTCATGCCTTTTTCTTCTGACGCTCTCCCTTAACAGAGGTTGTCTATCATCGGGGAATTGTAAAATCCTCAAGGTGACAAAACTCACGGAAAATTGAATATGAAATGATAATGAAATGCCACACCACGAGCCCACGCGCGTCGTTCGAAATTAATAATTGCGGTCTGAAAAAAAAGGCATTATTTTTCAAAGTACAAAAAGAACCTCCGTATCAAAATAATTTAATTTTATCTCTACGTAAAAAATATACAAAAGTTCTCTTTGACGGATAAAGCGAGTGGAGGAATTTTAATATTGTTCGAATTGCGTAGGTACTGACAACCCACGTGACATTAATAACGTCTGAAACAATCTAAGCATCGACATACTTAACTGCGCAGCTGGTGGCGTCATTGTAGTTTTATTGCAAAATGAATTCCAGAAAACTGTACTTAAGCTGCATAATTTTGATCATCTGATCTAACTAACCATCACACCGTTTTCCGCATGGGTAGGCAGAGAGGACGGACCGCCATACAACTCCGTCTTGACACACACTCCTTGCTTCATTCACATTCATACATACTATTCTGTTATTCTGACTCTTGACACGGTCCGACTCAAGTATTTGATTCGCCCAATGGGGCCATGTCTTCTTCGGGCGTCTTCGACTTGTTCTATTTTCAACTTTCGTGTCATATACATGTATTCTTTTCACACTCCTTCGTTCATCCACTCTACATGCCCAAACCATCTAAGCGTCACATTCAAAACTTTTCAGACTCTCATTCCTTAAATTCATTCATTATCACCATTATCTGTTCTTCACTACGAAAAATTAAAAATACCTCCGATATACTTTATTTTAAATTTGCTCTCATGCCCTAAAAATGAAAAAACAATAATAAATAAATTTAAAAAAAGAAATAAAAATAAAAATAGAAATAAAAAAAAAGAAATAAAAAATAAAAATAAAAAATAAAAAATAAAATAAAAATATATATAAGAATCAGCTAAATTTTAAGTTACTATGATATGGTGATTGTGTCCTGCCAGAAGTGACCTGCCAGGTAAGTATGTTGCTGTGTATTTATATAAACTAAGAATTAATATTAAGTAGAAATTAAGATTTGTACAGCGCCCTTGAGGTGATTTTTAAAAAAAACGGCGCTATACAAATTATCCAAATATTATTATTATTATTATTCACTACCCCTTTCATCAGCCTTGCATTCTTTCATGGTTTTACTGCACATACGCCTCGGATATATACAGCCTTCCATGCTTTCCGGATATTCACAAGAAAGGGAAAGAGACAAAGCGTCCACTGAGAAGGTGATAATAATAATAATGATAATAAAGTTTTATTCCGGAAGGTATGCAGGAGTATTGCAATGCAATACCTTCCATAATTGATATCAATACATACTAATAATATTATTAACAAATAAAATGAACAGAAATTCATGAGAAAAAATAAAATAAAATAATACAAGTAAAAAAATGTTAATGGAGGATATTAGGCCTCATTACTGCAAAACGCCATCAAGAGGGAGTCCATCCTGGCAGCGTTAAGATTGATGGGGCCAATAATTTACTCCAATGCGCTTCTATGCTTGAGTTCGGGATCTGACGGGATTCCATGATGAGGTTATTTCTGGAGTTGTTAATCCTTTCCCGCATTCCTGCTACCCTGGTTCTCATAAGGGCTGCAAATCCTGGAACTCGCCCCTCGGTGAACATACCGGAAGCACACATACTGGGAAGACTGAACATCATGCGGTAGGCGTTGTTGAACTGGACCCGAAGCCTTTCCATGCTACTCTTCTTAAAAAATGATGATAAATTTTATGAGTGAAAATATAAATTGTTTATAAAATAAGATTCTACGTACGCGCTTAAAGCTATTTTTCCAGTTGATGTAGTTATTTGTACAAATTAAAGCATTGTTTAATGTGTTTATGGAATTAGCTGCTAATCAAGTATGAAAATTGTGCTAGATTCCCATGAAATGTAAAATGCCGATTAACTTCAAATTAAAAATAATTCTGTCACGTTTTTTCGAAAGAGGAAGAAGTGACAATGGGCGATGACTCGCTTAAATTTATGTGAATGCGACACTAGAATGTCACTATCCGGAGTCAGTAGTTCTACGGCGCTCCCATTTGGACAACACTGTTATGTCCGGCTTGCAGCGTTTGTAAAGGGAATACCGTACAAGAGTCCAAGCTACTCCCAACTGTCTGGAGCCAGGGGGAATGAGGCATCCCCTATTGAAATATGTTGTGAGGCTGAAGGTAGTGGGGGGAGGAGATGCGGAAGGGGAAGGTTTCGAAGTACCTGGTTATTCAGATCAGGTCGCCAAGCACGGCTAAAGCCATTTCAAGCAACGTTTCAATTCTGAATAGTGGTCTTTCACCAGGGCGATACTTAGAGTATCTACCACTCTGAAACGTGCTGCAATTGAATTAATTAAATTTGAAATAAAATGTTAACTGTTTGTTTTTTATTTATTTAACAAGGTCTCAAAAAACAGTTGTTCACCAAATACATTAAGAGATGAATGATGTAAAAATATTGTAGATACATGCATAGTGTAAAAAAATAAATTAAACATTTATGTACATCTCACATAGAGACAAGGTATTATATATCCAAAGGAGTTATATAAGTACAAACTGAAGTAGTGTGACGCACTATATATGATATAATAACGCAAATAAGGTTTGCGCATGACAGGCATTGAACCCGTGAGCTCTGAATTATTAGTCAAGCGTTTTAAGTACTACACACAGGCCGTCAGTTCAAAGGTTGATTTAAATAATTTTAGGTTAACTTAAACCCACTTTAGGTAATTTCGAAAAAAATTGGTTATTTTGACAAAATTTGGCTAATATTGACAAAATTAGGTTAATTTCGACGGCCTCCATAGTCGAGTGGTAAGACGCTCGACTACGAATACAAAGGTCGCGGGTTCAAACCCGGCGTGCGCCAATAACTTTTATTTAATTAATATGTGTCATAACACATTTAATTCATACATAAATAATAAAAAGTAAATTTGCGGCACGTTCCAGAGTGGTAGATACTCTAAGTATCGCCCTGGTGAAAGACCACCATTCAGAATTGAAACGTTGCTTGAAATGGCTTTAGCCGTGTTTGGTGACCAGATCTGAATATCCAGTTACTTCCTAACCTTCCTCTTCCCAATCTCCTTTCCCTCCCGCAGTACCTTCAGCCTCACAACATACCCTATTTGGGGATGCCATAGTCTCACTGGCTCTAGACGGTTGAGAGCAGTTGAGACTCTTGTGCGGTATTCATATAAAAAACTAAGGTTATTTTTAATAAACTAAGGTTGATTTTTACAAAATCAGGTTGATTTTGACAAACTTTGCCTACCCCTGCGGGAAATGGCGTGATAGTTAGTTAGTTAGTATATTTTTTACAAAATTTGGTCAATATCGACAAGGCGAGAGTCCCCTCTCCGCACCACATTCTTTCCTCGCACTAAATGGAACACGATTGGAAAACCTCCGTCTGTTAGTATGGACTGATACTCCATATTATGTTTTTCTATGCATAATACCACCGAATTCATTGAAGAAATTTCAATAAAGGGTGGGCAGAAGGATATACTGCCACACAAATTTGTCTTGGCACATACTCCTTGATTGATATTCATACCATATCAATAAGTTTTCTTGCGGAACAATATCGGCACTGAGCGGAACCGGACGTTGGTGTGAATCAGGCTTAACTCGTTTTTAGACGTCGCTTAAGCCCTTTGCCTTCTCTCGAACAAAACGCATTCGCCGCGAAGTTTCGCAACGTGTAATCCAAGCTGCGAAATTTGTAATTTGGTTTTAATTCTCACATCCTCATTTGGGCAATGGCGGTAAGCGACAATGATTGTTGGCTTAACTCCTTTTATGGTATTATTGTTAACATAACACACAAATGTATGACTAATTGCGGGAAGCCATTGCATTGTGGGATATGCTCAAAGAAGAGATATTTGCTTTCAGAGATCTGTAGAGATAGATACAAAATTTTCCATCTGAAGGGATGGATTTCCACATACACTAAATTCGTGTAAAAGTGTTACAAAATCTGGGATTTAATCGAAAATCTATACAATACTAACTAACCATCACGCCGTTTCCCTGCAGGGGTAGGCAGAGAGGACAGACCGCCATATAACTTAGTAGAAAGTATAAATAGAACATATATACTTTGTTTTTAACCACTTTTTTATTTAATATTTTGTCTACCGGTTTCGGAAGTACCCTTCCATCATCAGGACAATATTAAATTAATCTTTAGATAATAACTTCATCTCTTCTGGAAGAAACATATGTGGAGATAAATTCTGTACACGATCAAAAAATGTATGTTTTATAATATACATTCTCCAGATACTTCAAAACATACATTTTTTTGATCGTACAGAATTTATCTCCACATATGTTTCTTCCAGAAGAGATGAAGTTATTATCTAAAGATTAATTTAATATTGTCCTGATGATGAAGGGTACTCCGAAACCGTACAAAATATTAAATAAAAAAGTGGTTAAAAACAAAGTATATATGTTCTATTTATAAATATGGCAAGCCACAAAGTTAATGCTTTTTACGAATATATAGTAGAAAGTAATTTATCGTAAATTTGTGTAGGTTGGGTTAGGTTAGGTCTTGCTCTGAGGTTGAAATAGACATTTACTTAACGGCTAGCGTTGCTCAGCGGTGGTGAAATAGACAACATACGATACCCGATTGATAGCGCTAATCGGCAGTTAATAATATTTGGATAATTTGTATAGCGCCGTTTTTGTGAAAAATCACCCCAAGGGCGCTGTACAGATCTTAATTTCTATTTAATATTAATTCTTAGTTTATATAATAATAATAATATAATAATAATAAAATTTTATTCCGGAAGGTATGCAGGAGTAGTGCAATGCAATACCTTCCATAATTGATATCAATACATTGTAATAATAATAGTAACAAAATAATAATGAACAGAAATTCATAAGAAATAAATAAATAAGTAAATAATAAAATAAAAATATATGAAAATAAAATAATAATAAAAAAAAGTAAAAAATAAATAAAGAATGTAAGTAAAAGAAAATATTAATGGAGTATATTAGGCCTCATTTCTACAAAACGCCATCAAGAGGGAGTCCATCCTGGCAGCGTTAAGATTGATGGGGCCAATAATTTCACTCCAATGCGCTTCTATGCTTGAGTTCGGGATCTGACGGAGTTCCATGATGAGGTTATTTCTGGAGTTGTTAATCCTTTCCCGCATTCCTGCTACCCTGGTTCTCATAAGGGCTGCAAATCCCGGAACTCGCCCCTCGGTGAACATACCGGAAGCACTGCAGTGCCTGGGAAGACTGAACATCATGCGGTAGGCGTTGTTGTACTGGACCCGAAGCCTTTCCATGCTACTCTTCTTAAAATTGGTCCAGAGCTCGCACGTGTATAGGGTAGTGCAGAACGCCAGGAAGAGTGTCCTTTTACTGGTGGACTACAGAGCCGAAATCTTCTACTGAGCATGTTTGATTTCACACTGAGTGCTCGCCTTTGCCTGTCAATGTCGTCGTCATCCATTAGCTTGCTGGTGATGATGTGCCCTAGATATTTGGTTTCTTCTACTACCTTTTAGAACCTCACAGTTCAAGAAAGCTGGAGGAATGTTTTTCGGACCCTGCCCGTATCTGATAACCATCAGTGCCGTTTTTAGCGGATTGTAAATCATGTTTGTTTCCTGAGCAAACTCTTCGCAGATATTCAGGAGGATACGTAGCCCTCTTATAGACGGCGTCATGAGTACCATATCGTCTGCATAGCTCACATTATTAAAACACTGTCCTCCGATATGGCAGCCCACCTTAGCATTATTTAATCTATGGGTCAGTTCTTCCATATAAATGTTAAACAATAATGGGGACATGCATCCTCCTTGTCTAACTCCGCTTTTCAGATGAAAAGGTTCGGAAAATCCATCTTTCCACTTTACCAGGTTTTCTTGTTGCCGGTGCCAAGTGTTGAGAATGTGGACGACCTTCGATGGTATACCCCTTTCAACGAGTTTAGTCCATAGTAAGGGTGATGGACTCTGTCGAACGCCTTACTGAGATCAAGAAAGCACAGCGTAAGTAGTTGTTTTCTTTTTTTCGATAGTATTCAACGTTCGTTTTTACGCAAAATATCGCTGTATCCGTGGAGCACTCCTTTTTAAAGCCCATCTGATTATCGCTCGTTTTCATGTGGGGTCCAACCTGGTCCAACAGAACACGTTCAAATATTCTGGCGATAGAGGTAGCAATGGAAATCGGTCTGTAATTTTCCTGTAGAGTTATGTCGGACAATTTCGATTTGATAATCGGTATGATTATTGTTTTGGTCATATCTTTAGGAAGGTATCCACTCTTAAGGATGACAGTAAACAACGTTGCGAGTAGTTGCGAAATCGCTCCTCCTGCGTGTTTGACGTGTTCGATGCTCAATCCATCGTGCCCTGCTGATGTCCCAGCTTTCATGTTTCTGATGGCTGTGTTCACCATGTTCACTGTGACCTGGAGTTCAATATCATCGTATTCTGTCAGTGGGGTTTCGTTTGAAGAGACGGTAGCGGAAGGGGTTTTTAGTGGCGAAGTGCAATTTGAAAATGTTGGCGATGTTTTCCGGATTCGTTTCTCCATTTATGTTATTCGGAACTTTACACCGTACATTTAACACTTTGTTTGACTTATTCCAAAAATTTTTAAAGTCCCGTTTATCGAAGTCCCCGGCGATTTTATCCATCTGGAGTTGTATGGAATTATTTCGGCATTTTTTCAATGCTGTTTTAAAGGCAGCACGCTTTGCCTTTCTATCCTCCGCGATAGGACCTTCGTGTGGTCTCCCATTTTTGATCCAAATATTCATCGCTTGTCTGGATTCTTCGTATTTACCCGCTACATAGTCATTCCATCCACAGACTTGCTTATATTTTTTGGGTGACTCTTTCTCCGAATGCTGAAATAGCAGTGTTTCGTAGCGCGTCTACTATATTCTCGTATAGGTCTTCTATTTGGGCGTCTGTAGGGTTGCCACTATCAATATAAATAATATTTTTTTTCCATGACCTTACGTAGATTTTTTTTGCGAGCATACATTGTATTTTTCGATATCGCGTATATTTTCGGATTCCATGTAGCTGTAATCCCCTTATCATAGGAGCATATACTTCTGTTTTAGGGATTCCTTTTTGTCATTAAAAGTCAACTCGAGAGCCCGATGATCTGTCCAGTCCATGTCATAATAAATTTTCATATCGAGGATTTGCTTAAAGATATTTTTCGTAACAAGGCAATGATCTAACCAGCTGGTGGTGCTATGCGCGTCACTTATGTATGTGTAGGAATCGTTGGGTAAAATTTCGATGTCGGCACAAATGTATTCATATTCTTGACAAAAAGATTTCAGCTCTAGTCCAAAGAGTGAATCGGGATTAGCGTTAAAGTCACCGATAACAATTGTGTTGCTATAATCTTTGTCGTCAATAATAGTTTGCAAGGTAGCGAGACAGTTGGAATACTCTTCGAAATGATCTGTTGTGCAGGTTGGCATATAGATCGTAAAGATGCTTAATATTTCAGTATTCAAACTCACCTCGATTCCAGCCATGCGACAGTTACCCAGCGGGATTGTGGTAGCCCTTAATTGTTGTCTATAGAGAATCCCCACTCCGCCATGCGGTCTTCCAAGTAACGGCCCGTCAGAGACATTGACGGCAGAGGTACCCAAGCTATTGAACTCCGGGTGGATAAGGGATAAAAAGTCAATGTCTGTTGGGAGTAACCACGTTTCCTGGATCACAACGATATCGTGTAATTCGCAAAGGTCATGTATGAATTTTACTGAATTCCGAACCGATCTACAGTTCACAGATATAATTCTTAAATTTTTATATTCCATTTTGTTGTATAGTGGCTGTACGTGATTCTATAAATCTGCGGAACACTATTCCCTCCGGCCAAAGTTCTTCTTCCAGGTATTTCGATACCTCTGTTGCTTTAACAACGATTTTAAATGTGTTAAACGGGGTTGCACGAAAAGGTTGAATCTTCTCAATCTTAAATCCTTCCAGATTCTTTCCTCCAAGATAATTCTTTATGTCGTTTTCGGTAGTTTCTATATCAAATCGTGATATGTAAACAGAAACGTTTAGTTCTGCTGATTTTAGGGTTGTCGATTGAGCTTTCCCCTTTTTGATTCCGCTTAAATTTCCTCGTTATTAATTTGAAACCTTCTTCATCTGTTCGTGAATGTTTTTTTGACCGCGGGCCCTGGTCGCGCGCTCCTCTGCCTTACTTGTCCGCCAGCCAACGTGCGTGAGCTGTTAGTTGGTGCATGTACCGTATTGGTATTGGTAATATTGGTATTGTTATTGTCGGTGAGTGCAGACGGTGAATTTGCAGACGCGGTGCGGATTGCCTCAGTATTGGTGCGTAGATTCTTCGACACAACGGATCCATACGATGCGCGTTTTCAGTATATTCCGGAGTACCCACATTATTATTGACACTTCGTTTGTTTACAATCTGTTTAGAAGAAACGTCGCGCTCGTTAGAAACTCGAAGTTCCTTAAGTTCCACTCTAAGAAGAGCTAGTTCTTGTTTAATTTCAACATTTTTGGTGGCCGATGATTCTCTTAGCTCGTCCTTGATTTGAGATATTTCAAATTTCATCGTATTTAGGTCTTTCAGGAGTCTGGATACGTCGACACTGTCGAAGTTGATGGGAGGCAATTTGTGCAATTGTCTGGCGACAAACACCGGCAGCTTATCAGGTTCAGTCTCCTTCAAGACCCTCAGGATGTCCTGGAGATCTCGGTGGATCCGGCCGTCTCCTTTCCGCAGTGTACGCTTATCCGGGAGCTTGTCGAACAAGATCGTCTTGGCCACCTTAATTTCATCCTCCGAGAATGTGGAAGTGCAGAGTTGTGTGATTGCGACTTCATCCAGTGTGTCCGCCTTGTTTTTCATGAATGCAAGGCACTCGTTAATAATTATGTTACACGAATTACACGAATTACTAGTCATCGCGCTACTTTCGTCCTTCTATCACGATTTCAAAAACCGTACTACAGCATCATACTTACCTGGCAGGTCACTTCTGGCAGGACACAATCACCATATCATAATAACGTAGTTCACTCAGAGTTGGTGAAATAATTCCTCCTGAGGTAAGTATAAGTTCTAAATAACCATCACGCCGTTTCACCGCAGGGGTAGGCAGAGAGGACGGACCGCCATATAACTCTGTCTTGACATACACTCCTTGCTTCATTCACATTGATACATCGTCTCATACATACTCTTCTGTTATTCTGACTCTTCACATGACCCGATTCAAGTATTTGATTAACTTGATCGTGCCATGTCTTCCTCGGGCGTCCTCGCATCTTCTTCCATTCACTTTCGCGTCATATATTCTTTTCAAACTCCTTTCTTTGTTCATTCGCTTTACATGCCAAAACCATCTGAGCGTTCCTTTCTTGATACTATTCATTGCGCTTACAGCAGCCTTGCATTCTTTCCGGATATCCACGTTTTTAACACGGTCATACATGGTTTTATCGCACATACGTTTCCGGGATCTCATTTCTACAGCATTCAGTCTACTTTCATCCTTCCTCTGCCAGTTTAACACTTCACTTTTTTTTACGTTAATACCGCACAAGAGTCTCAACTGCTCCCAACCGTCTAGAGCCAGTGAGACTATGGCATTCCCAAATAGGATATGTTGTGAGGCTGAAGGTAGTGGGGAGAGGAAGGAAATGAGGAAGGGAAGTTTGGGAAGTACCTGGCTATTCAGATCTGGTCACCAAACACGGCTAAAGCCATTTCAAGCAACGTTTCGATTCTGAATGGTGGTCTTTCACCAGGGCGATACTTGGAGTATCTACCACTCTGAAACGTGACGCAAATATACTTTTTATAATTTTTTTTATATCACTTTATGTGTTATGACACATATCAATTAAATGAAAAATATTTGCGCACGCCGGGTTCGAACCCGCGACCTCTGAATTCGAAGTCGAACGTCTTACCACTCGACCATTCAGGCCGTCACTGCCATACATCAGGGTTGGTATTTACACTCCATTGTATATCGATGATTCGTGCTAGAGTCCCCGGTAGGATTGTTCCCGAGCCTGATTGCAGATCGCCAACGAACAGACGACAACTCACGTCGACTAAATTAAGCGTGTAACAATGTATGGAGAGAGAGCTAATTATTTTTACCCACCCTATACAGTTTTGCGATAAATCACTTTCTCCGAGTTTTCACGTCGTACACCATGAGAGAAGAAAGAGACAACAAATATAATACACCGCTTCTTTGTACTGTCGCGATGATCTTGGGCTTCCTGGGTCACCGCGGGACTCCGCCCACATTTTTTATTATGCCACTAAACTTGACATAACTGAACGGTTTTTTAGGTTATATACTTTATTTGTGTTGATATCAATACTCTGAAAAAGTGGTTGTACGAATAAACAAAAACATTATGTCGATATGTGCTATGAATGGATGTATAAATACCCTAGCCTTGGTCTTAACCGAGTCAGGTAAAAATCATCAAAAACTGACTACACTGTCTTGGATAGATAACACTCTATATACTCTAAGATTTCGAACAATTAACCGATGATTCGCTTATTTGTCGATATGGGTGTGCTAGGTCCCCCAAACTCCAGTTTCTCTGATTTCAGATATTGTACAAAAGTAAACTCTGCTTTACGAGAGAAGAATGGCTGCGAGTCAGGCAATCTGTCTCTTTGAATGGCCAGATTTATTTTACCATCAAAACTCCCCTAAAAATTATTTTACAGCGATCATCTCCAAGAAAGCATCTACATCGTTCCTTTTAATCTTCGCCATTATACTTCTCTCGGCTTTGAAAGATTATTTTTTCTCGCCTTTCTTCTTTCCTCTCTTTACAAATGATTTTTAATGGTCCCGTTTCTATTGCATTCATTCTGCGTTCGCCACTTGCCCACTCCGTTTCGTCCATCTGTGGTCGGCACTGAATAAATAATATGATAGAAGTGCGTTGCGAGCGTGTCTGCGCGCCCGAAGTAAGCTTAATCTTTCCTTGATAGTAATAAAATACACGACCTTGGAGTAATAATGTATGGAGAGAGAGCTCATTCTTTTTACCCAACCTATACAAACTTGCGATAAATCACCCTCTCCGGGTTCTTACGTCGTACACCATGAGAAAGAAAGAGACAACAAAAATAACACACCGCTTTTATGCTTGGTCTCCCGCGTCTCCGGGAACTCCGCCCACACGTTTTCATATGTGACTAAACTCGACTCAACTAAACGGTTTTTTAGGTTATATGCTTTATTTTGTTTGGTGACAATACTGAGAAAAAGTGGTTATACGAATAAACAAAAACAATGTGTCGACATGTGCTATGAATGGATGTATGAATATCCTAGCTCTAGTCTTAGCCACGCCCAAGTCTGCCGAGTCCGGTAAAAATCATCAAAAAATGACTACATCGCCTTGGAAAAGTACCACTCAATGTACTCTAAGGACACGACAGAGTTCAGAGCCAAACTCAAAACCTATTTTTTCAGAAAATCGTATCCATAATAAAGATGTAACAAGCCCAATAGAATTTCTGTTCAAACCAAGAAAACTTTTCAGACTCTCATTCCTTAAATTCATTAGAAGATTATCATCAAAACTGTTCCTCACTACGAACATTTTAAAAATACCTTTGATATACTATATTTTAAATTTGCTCTCATGCCCTAAAATTAAAAAAAAAATTAAAAATAATGTAAATATCAGCTAAATTTAAAGTTATTATGATATAGTGATTGTGTCCTGCCAGAAGTGACCTGCCAGATATGTATGTTGCTGTATATTTATATAAACTAGGAAATAATATTAACTAGAAATTAAGTTTTGTACAGCGCCCTTGGGGTGATTTTTCACAGAAACGGCGCTATACAAATTATCCAATTATTATTATTATTCTTATTACTTCTTTTAAAATTGATAAAACATTTACGAAAATCGTTATTTTTCTTGAGCAGTCAAACGATTATGCTGGCCTATTTAGGGCCTAGGAGTCAAAAGGTCTCATGTAAATTGTCGACATATCAGTTTGCTTTCACAGTTTGACGGCCTCCATGGTCGAGCGGTAAGACGCTCGACTACGAATCCAAAGGTCGCGGGTTCAAACCCGGCGTGCGCCAATAACTTTTATTTAATTAATATGTGTCATAACACATTTAATTCATATAAAAATAATAAAAACTATATTTGCGGTACGTTCCAGAGTGGTAGATACTCTAAGTATCGCCCTGGTGAAAGACCACCATTCAGAATCGAAACGTTGCTTGAAATGGCTTTAGCCGTGTTTGGTAACCATATTTGAATAGCCAGGTACTTCCCAACCTTCCTCGTCCCCATCTCCTTCCCCTCCCCACTACCTTTAGCCTCACAGCATGCCCTATTTGGGGATACCATAGTCTCATTGTCTCTAGACGGTTGGGAGCAGTTGAGACTCTTGTGCGGTATTCAAATATAAAAAAATTTAAAAAACTTCTAGGAATCATCAATTCAGTGGTTTTAAGACTTTTCATCGTGTTCATTCAACGTTGTGAGCAACGTTGTTTACCGCATTTTCCTTTAAGAGGACACACCATCCTACAAATGAATGGGTGAGGGGTGTAAAAAAAATTGTACATGTTCTATTTAATTGCGAAAAAATACAACGACCCTTAATTTACAGATAGGTAAAGTCAAAATGTTAAAAACCAAAATGTTTCACTAAATATTCGTTAAATATAATTAAATTAGATCTGAAGTGTTTATCGGCCCACTGTCGAGCAGCGACTGAACCAAAAACGACGTAACTCTAAATATGTTTGGATTAACGATGATTTTATCAATGCCGGGGAAAAAAATCGCCTCACGATGGCTACCCTGATGCATTTTACCCATGGCGTAGTTAAAAGTCTAATTCAAAGGAGTTCGTTTTGGAGTTTTTTTGATTTTGTTTTTATGATTATTTAAAACATTTGGTGACTGCTTTTCGACCAATAGTCGTAAATTATTAGTCGCGGTATTACAAACAACTGATAAATATCGTTTCTTGAGTTCAAATTTGTCTATGTTCATTGACAAAAGCCAATAATTTTTATCTCCGCTCGAAATTTTTTAACGATGTATTTGACGATATGTGAAAAATCTGATATATAAAAGAAAACAGGCTTGATATGCAACCTTGAAGTAACAATATATGGAGAGAGAGCTAATTATTTTTACCCAACCTATACAAATGTGGGATAAATCACTTTCTCCGGGTTTTTAAGTCGTGCACCATAAGAAAGAAAGAGACAACAAAATTTGCCAAATTATCACACCGCTTTAAAGTATTGTTAGAATGTTCTTCGTGTCCCGCGTCTCCGTTGACTCCGCCGACACGTTTTGATAAGCGAAATAAATTAACATAACTCAACGGTTTATTAGGTTACATGCTATATTTTTGTTTATAACAATACTGTGAAAAAGTTGTAATATAAGAATAAACAAAAACATTATGTCGACACGTGCTACGAATGGAGTCTAGCCGAGTCCGGCAAACCTCATAAAAACTGACTACAGCAGCGCTCTTTCTTGTATGTTATTGCTCTGAGAATGCAACAATATACATTTGTTTTAGGATATTATCTTTGCCAATGTTCATTTTTATAACAATCAAGGCGAAAAAAAGGAAATAAAATAGATATGGTCGATATTCCTGTCCCGGTTAAAAAGAACCGGTTTCAAGCCGGTCTCTGGAACCGTCGATATTATTTCTCCGAGGAACCGGTTCCTTTTTTTGAAAAAAAAATCGATATTCTTTGTCCGAGGAATCGGTTCCTCTTTTGGGCACAATAGTTTTTGGCGGAAAGAACCTTTTGACGAGGAACTGGTTCCACAGTTGCAGTTCTTTTCGTTTCTTGAACGTCGCTGACAACCCTCCCCATGAAAAAAAATGGCGAGGAGAATTTTTTTCCTAATTTAAAAATCTTCTTGGAGGATACTTTTCTGATTCCAGGAACCGGTTCCAAAAGAACTGGATAAATAACCGATTCCTCGCCGGTCACCGGTAACTGGAACCGCAGGTACACCCAATTCGGATATCGACTATCCCTAAAATAAAACAAATTAATTAAAATAAGTGCTTTTAAGTATTACAACAATATTTTATTCGATGTTATCCGTTGCCAATTACCAATAATGTTGGTATAAACCTTTTTTGTGTCGATGTCAACAATTTTAAGCGGATATAAAGTAAAAATTAAAAACGAAAAACATTTATTTTACATAGGGTAACATATTTGCATTTTTATAAAACTTTTACAAGGAATAGACCATGAAAAGATAGCTATAAAATTATTACATAAATTATACAATGACTTTTCGGTTTCTTGTAATAAATTTTTGATGATTTGCATAGCGCCGTTTTTGTACAAAAAATCCCCTAAAGGACGCTGTGCAGTGATTATTTCTAAGCTTCATCTTATTATTAGCTACATATAATCTATAGTATATGATATTATGTACAGAGATAATATACAGACGCATAGTTACCTGGCAGCTCACTTCAGGTGAACCCTATTATTTAGGTTATTTCTAGTTTAGAAAAAGATACAGTTTTTCACTCAGAGGACATAAAACTGGCAAATTTATAGTTAGTATTTATTTAAATTATTTATTTAGATATTGAAAGAAGGGTGGTGAATGCAGGAAACTCCATTAATGGAGGACTGAACGCTGTTGGCGCAAACAGGAAATTGTCCAAAGAAGCGAAGCTAGGAGTCCACAATGGAGTGCTTATACCAACCCTGATTTATAGTAGTGAGGCACGGAACTGGCAGAGGAAGGATGAAAGTAGACTGAAAGCTGTGGAAATTTGTTTCTTGAGATGCATGTGCGGTAAAACCATGTATGACCGTATTAAAAATGTGGATATCCGGAGAGAATGCAAGGCTGATGTGAGCGTAATTAATAGGTTCAAGAAAGGGACGCTTAGATTGCTTGGGCATGTAGAGCGAATGAACGAAGAAAGGAGTGTGAAAAGAATATATGATGCGAAAGTGAATGGAAGAAGAAGTCGAGGACGCCCGAGAAAGACATGGCACCATCAAGTAAATCAAATACTTGAATCGGGTCATGTGAAGAGTCAGAATAACAGAAGAGTATGCATGAGACGATGTACGGATGTGAATGAAGCAAGGAGTGTGTGCCAAGACAGAGTTGTATGGCGGTCCGTCCTCTCTGCCTACCCCTGCGGGGAAACGGCGTGATAGTTAGTTAGTTAGTGTTGTTTATTGTTGGTTTCTAAATTTGTAGTACAGTACAAGGATTTGATTAAAATTTAGATGTATATAACGGTCTAGAGCTAGTGAGACTTTGGCATCCCCAATCGGGGTGTGTTGTGAGGCTGAATGTAGTGGGGAGGGGAAGGAAATGGAGAGGAGGAAGGTTGGGAAGTACCTGGCCGTTCAGATCTGGTCACCAAATAAGACTAAAGCCATTTCAAGCAACGTTTCGATTCTGAATGGTGGTCTTTCACCAGGGCGATACTTAGAGTATCTACCACTCTGGAACCTGCCGCAAATATATTCTAAATAATTTCGTATCGACCTCTCGGTAGCTGAATGGACAAACGCGTCGGGTTCCCACCCGGGCGTCGTGCGTTCAATTCCTCCGCTGGCTAAGTCCTCCATCATTGCACAAGCAACATCTTCCGCTTCCTATGATGGCAGTACAAGTTTTTCAAATATTGTCAGGTTATTCGTAACCCGGGAATGTTTGTCTTTCTTTAAAAATAAATATAAATATATGTTTTAATTGACCGGTCGGTAGCTGAGTGGACAAACGCGTCGGGTTCCCACCCCGGCGTCGTGCGTTCAATTCTTCTGATGGCTAAGTCCTCCATCATTGCATAAGAAACATCTTCCGCTTCCTATGATGGCAGTACGAGTTTTTAAAATATTGTTAGGTTATTCGTAACCCGGGAATGTTTGTCTTTCTATTAAATAAAAAAAATATGAAAACAATGCATTTGTGCACGCCGAATTTTAACCCCCGACCTTTAGATTCGTAGTTGAGCGTCTTACCACTCGACTCGCAGGCAGTGGCGGCTCGTGAGTTTTTAGTGTGCTAGAGTAGTAAGATTGAAAAAAAACGTCATCATTGATGTTGTTTTAGCCGAAAACATTATTTTTTTTTTTCGAAATTTCAACTTTTTGTATGAAGATTTTTCAGGAATCCGTGCAGTGCACCACCAAAACTGAAAAATCCTGAAAATCTTCATACAAAAGATAAAATCTTGAAAAAAAAATAAAAATCATTTTCGGCTACAGCAACACTAACAATGTCGTATTTTTCAATCTTAGCACTCTAGCACACTAAAAACTCACGAGCCGCCACTGCTCGCAGGTCGATAATTTGTTACATCTTGTTATTCATTAAAATTATTTTATTTACTTCTCACAATCACCAACTGTTATATCATTGTAAAATCTCTCTTTTCTTTATAATAACTAACAGCGGTGACCTAGTGCCATCTCTCGGCTGTTTTGGAAAGTCCATTGTTCTAACGAGAGTATTATTACAACAATGCTGTTAACATTGAGTTTTTTTTTCAATTTTATTATTGTAATCGCGGAAGGTAGGCGGCTGTAATACGTTAAAAAGTATGATTATATATAATTCTGATTAGCTTCCTCGTTTGAATCTCGCATTGTTTTACTTCTTAAAATATAATAAATAATAGATTATCTGATTGTTAATACCGTAAAACGTCTGCCGTACACTTTCGCCGTGGAATTATCCACGCGCTAGCTACAAACGAAAGTGCTGCCATCTCCAATATTCAAATCTTCCCAATGCTTTTACATCTTGCAGATTCGTCTATTTATTTTATTTATTTATAAATTAACGGAATAAAGTCCAATTACAAAAAATACATATAAAACACGAAATGGAAAAAAGAGCAACAGAGAAGGAATAGCACATACATAATAATAAATGAAACTATGACAAAAATAAGGCAAAATTAAAATATAAGAGAGAACATTCAAACTATGGTCTAGTCTTGGTCTAGTCTAGTTTTGGTAGAGTCGTAAAGAATGACAAAAATCATTTAGACTGCTACCAAAAATTTCAAGACCACGGCTTGAGTTAACAAGTCTTGATATTCTGGATATTAGAGAATTATACCCATAATTAGTATAGTGATGATTGAGGAACAGCAATTTTTTTGACCTTGGCTTTGATTTGAATGTTCTTTCTTATGTATATTTCGTCTTATTTTGTCATTGCTATATTTAATATGGTGTATGTACTTTTTCCCATTTCATGTTTTGTATTATTTTTTTTGAGATTGGATTTTAGTCCGTTAGTTTATAAATAAATAAATATAAATTCTTGCTCCGAGTGACTAGATCTGAATAAAAATGTTCTTTCTAACCTTCCTCTTCTCTATCTCCATCCCTTTCTCATTTTATCTCGCCTCACAATGTACACCAATCGGGAATAAACACGTGACAGCAAAATGAATGAATATGAAATTAAAATAAAATTATTTTTAAACAGAAAAATCACCTTTTATCAGACGTAATTATATTTGAAGTGTAACAAAGCCTTCGCATTATCTACCTGGATATTTAACAGTGGACAATTATATTACTAATTAGGACTAAACTCGTTGAAAGGGGTATACCATCGAAGGTCGTCCACATTCTCAACACTTGGCACCGGCAACAAGAAAACCTGGTAAAGTGGAAAGATGGATTTTCCGAACCTTTTCATCTGAAAAGCGGAGTTAGACAAGGAGGATGCATGTCCCCATTATTGTTTAACATTTATATGGAAGAACTGACCCATAGATTAAATAATGCTAAGGTGGGCTGCCATATCGGAGGACAGTGTTTTAATAATGTGAGCTATGCAGACGATATGGTACTCATGACGCCGTCTATAAGAGGGCTACGTATCCTCCTGAATATCTGCGAAGAGTTTGCTCAGGAAACAAACATGATTTACAATCCGCTAAAACGGCACTGATGGTTATCAGATACGGGCAGGGTCCGAAAAACATTCCTCCAGCTTTCTTGAACGGTGAGGTTCTAAAGGTAGTAGAAGAAACCAAATATCTAGGGCACATCATCACCAGCAAGCTAATGGATGACGACGACATCGACAGGCAAAGGCGAGCACTCAGTGTGAAATCAAACATGCTCAGTAGAAGATTTCGGCTCTGTAGTCCACCAGTGAAAAAGGACACTCTTCCTGGCGTTCTGCACTACCCTATACACGTGCGAGCTCTGGACCAATTTTAAGAAGAGTAGCATGGAAAGGCTTCGGGTCCAGTACAACAACGCCTACCGCATGATGTTCAGTCTTCCCAGGCACTGCAGTGCTTCCGGTATGTTCACCGAGGGGCGAGTTCCAGGATTTGCAGCCCTTATGAGAACCAGGGTAGCAGGAATGCGGGAAAGGATTAACAACTCCAGAAATAACCTCATCATGGAATCCCGTCAGATCCCGAACTCAAGCATAGAAGCGCATTGGAGTAAATTATTGGCCCCATCAATCTTAACGCTGCCAGGATGGACTCCCTCTTGATGGCGTTTTGTAGAAATGAGGCCTAATATACTCCATTAATATTTTCTTACTTACATTCTTTATTTATTTTTTATTTTTTTATTATTATTTTATTTTCATATATTTTTTATTTTATTATTTACTTATTTATTTATTTCTTATGAGTTTCTGTTCATTATTATTTTGTTACTATTATTATTACAATGTATTGATATCAATTATGGAAGGTATTGCATTGCACTACTCCTGCATACCTTCCGGAATAAAACTTTTATTATTATTATTATTATATTGGCTGTTGAAATAACCAGCGCGTACTCTCTCTCCGGGTCAGTATTATAGCCGATAATCTTTCCGGGTCTGAGTATAACGTGGAGCTTGAATTATTATACCATTAGCCCGGAAACTAAATTATATTAATAATGTGGAATTGAGCCCGGAATCGAACGTATCTGTCATTAAGTACGATCGATATTGTATTAATTATACTGGCGAGGAAATAACAGCAGATGTGTTCATATAATATGGTCTTTGTTTTATGGTAAACTTTTTTTTCCCCCAACTTCTTCCAAATTATTTTCAAGAGTCAATATTTATTTATATATACGAGTATATATCGAAAGAGATGCTTAGGTTGTTTGGGCATCTAAATAAAAATATATGAATATTACATAATACTATACGATGTGAAAGTGAATGGGAGAAGAAGTCGGGGAAGCCCGAGGATTTTAGTCGGGCCATGTCAAGAGTTATAAAAATAAAGAGTATGTATGAGACGATGTACGAATGTGAATGAAGCAAGAAGTGTGGGCCAATACAGGTTTGTATGGCGGCCCGTCCTCTCTTCCTACCCCTGCGGGGAAACGGCGTGTTGGTTAATTAGATATACATGGCCTGTTCAAAAGAAAAGGTGAATTTTGAATTTTCGCGGGCTGTATACATTTGACTATAGATTTTTTTTTCGTTATGTTGGTACACATATGTTTACCATATGTTAGCATTATCAGCCATTTTGGATTAGTGGTTTGTTTTGGACAACTGGAAAGGTTAGTCACGTTTTTGTGTGTTCTTCGATTTTTTACTTTTGTATGGAGGTCTTTAATTATCTGCAAAATGGAAATCGAAAGTAATTTTGTTTTAAATCGCAAACATACTGTGGACGCATCCACTACGGTTGAATAGCCCAACTAATCACTGCGTTGATTTCACTATTGATGGTAATTGTTACTTCGTATATCACGAATTGTAATAAATTATGGGGAGTTCGGGGCCAATGCATGCTGCTCTATAACTCATAACGAATGTAATACGATCTCGACTCGATTTGCTACCCGGTTTCACCCGAAAGTTCGAAAGCTTTTTCAAAGCTCCATAGCACGTGGTACAAGTGACATTGCCGGCATAAAATAGTCGCTTTGACGAAAATGCTGAAAAAAATTCGTGAAGCCAGAGCTCAAGGTTCGAACCTTAGAGTATATAGAGTGGTATCTATCCAAGGCAGTGTAGTCAGTTTTTGATGATTTTTACCTGACTCGGTGGACCTGGGCATGGCTAAGACTAAGGCTAGGGTATTTACACATCCATTCATATCAGATATCGACATAATGTTTTTGTTTATTCGTATAACCACTTTTTCACAATATTGTTATCAACAAAAAAAATAGCATATAACCTAAAATGGGCGGAGTCCCGCGGTGACCCAGGAGCCCAAGATCATTGTGACAGTACATAGAAGCGGTGTATTATATTTGTTGTCTCTTTTTCTTTCATGCTGTACGACGTGAAAACCCGGAGAAAGTGATTTATCGCAAGGTTGTATAGGTTAGGTAAAAATAAGTAGCTCTCTCTCCATACATTGTTACTCCATGGTTCGAACAGATTTTTTGTTTCTTAGTTGAGGCTAGTAGTTGTTACTACGCTGGGCGCCTTTTTACCAAGGTACCTTTTGGCTCTAGTGTCATTATTTGCCCTCCAAGTGATTTTCTTACGAAAACGACGCTATAGAAGTAATCATGTTTTATGGCTCAATGCGCCTTTTGTCTTGGGGCTCCTTTTGACTCCGGATTAGGGCTGAACAATCATACTTAGTTTGGTGCCTTATGGTGTAAGGCGCCTTTTGCGCATAGCGCCTTTTAGCTCCGAACCGGGACTGAGCAATGATACTTGCTGTTATATCCGAAGCTGCGATGAAAAACCGAATGTGTTTTCAGCTTCAAATGAGTTTGGAAAATAGTGGACTGTAAAACGATAAACTATACTTCTTGATGGAAGTGTCTAATTATAGATGTGGAAATATTATGGAATGAAAGAAAAATGGTAAACCATTCACTCACCAATGTAGTGGAGTTCTTCAATTCTTCTCACATAATTGTATTGTTGACGAAACGAATACACTGCATTTATTTCAGTCTTCTTAATTCACAACACCACATTTATTTCATATTATTTAGAGATTAGAGAACCAGCGAAAAACCAACGAGCAACACGTTTTTTTTCACAAAAAACTCTTCTGTTTAATTGTCACTTGTTTCGAACATGGTGTTTTTGAATACGGAATTCGATACGGCAAAATGGTCGGATAGGTAGGGACTTGGATGAAAAACACCAAGGTAAGAACCAAAATCAACATTGCTTATAAAATGCTTTAAGGCTCAAGGCACCTTTTGTCTCGGACGCCTTTTAGCTCCAGACCCGGTTTGTACAATTATACTTTTTATGGAGCCATATGAATAAAGGCGACTTTTACCTCGGGGCGCCTTTTAGCTGCGAATGAAAGCTGCATAAAATATTTGTTTACGAAATACACAAAGGCATTAGCACCAACCATATCACAAAATGAATGTTAATTTCACTCAATTTACTTTAATTATTTTAAACACCATCTTATAATGAGTTTACTACCTTACAACAAACTCATTAATTAATTGAATTATATTTTTATTCAAATTCCCCAGCTACTTGACTCTTTTTAAACCACTGATCAGACAATTCCTAGAACAATAATCTATATAGTCGCGAGTTTAAGATCCTAAACTGCGAACTCTTCAACCATCCTCTTCCCCATCTTTTCCCTTCCTATCTTCCTTCAGACTAACGACATAATTCAATTGTGGATGACATAGTTCTACTGTATCCAGACGGTCGGGAGCAGTTTGGACTCTTGTGCAATATTTACACAAATATATTTTCCCTGGTCGAGTGGTAAGACGCTCTACAGCGAATCCAGAGGTTGCGGGTTCAATCCGTCGTGCGCAAATCACTTTTAGTAAATCAATATGTCATAACACATTAAATTAATTTAAAAATAAGAAGCGAAATCGGGCCATGCGAAGAGTCAGAATAACAGAGGAGTATGTAAAAATGACGATGTAAATACCTGGCCTGTTTAAAAGAAAAGATGAATTTTTAATTTTCGCGGGCTGTGTACATTCGATTATCAATTTTTTTCTTCTTATGTTGGTACACATATGTTTGTCAGATGTTAGCATTATCAGCTATTTTGGATTAGTGGTTTGTTTTTGACAACTGGAAAGGTTAGTCACGTTTTTGTGTGTTCTTCGATTTCTTACTTTTAAAAAGAATGGATCAAAGAATAAAATCCATGATTTGTTTTTCCACAACTCCAGGACGCTCATCGTCATTAACATCTTCTCGGCCTTCTGTAAAGCGCTTGTACCACTTATAAACAATATTTTTGAGACGAAGTAGACTCGCCGAATGCCACAGTCAACATTTTAAGTGCGTTGGAGCACTTTATTCCATTTTGAACGCAAAATTGAATACATATTCTTTGATCCATTTTTTCAAAAGTAAAAAATCGAAGAACACACAAAAACGTGACTAACCTTTCCAGTTGTCAAAAACAAACCACTAATCCAAAATGGCTGATAATGGCGACATATGATAAACATATGTGTACCAACATAACAAAAAAAAAACGATAATCGAATGTACACAGCCCGCGAAAATTCCAAATTCACATTTTCTTTTGAACAGGCCTCGTATGTAGAAAAGAGTGTGTGCCAAGACAAGTGAGTCATATGACAATCCGTCCTCTCTGCCTATCGCTGTGGAGAAACGACGTGATGGTTAGATAGTTAGTTAGTCAGTAAAATAATATATAGTATATTTGCTACACGTTCAGAGTGGTAGATACTCTAAGCATCGCCCTGGTGAAAGACCACCATTCAGAATCGAAACGTTGCTTAAAATGGCTCCAGCCGTGTTTGGTGACTAGATTTGAATAGCCAGGTACTTCCCAACCTTCCTCTTCTACATCTTCTCCCCCTCGCCACTACCATCAGCCTCACAACATGCCCCGATCGGAGATGCCAAGTCACACTGAAAAATCTAAATTGACTATATTTGTTCAGGAAAGAAATTCGATTTTCGGAAATGATTGATTAATGGAAAAATTGCGCTTGTTTCGGGCATGCTGACACGCCTCCAACGCGCTTCTATAGTTTTAATAATTAAAGCTAATTTATTATGTCAACCGCTTAGATGCGAACCGCAGATGTGTTTAAAAGTGTAATTATGCTAACTGCGGCCATTAGACTAGAGAAGCTGCGGATTCAGCTTCTGAAATTTTTAAAAATTAATTTAAACAACTTTTCAGACAACAACTTGGGATTTTATGTCATGTCTGAGATTAATTTTAAAATTTTATTTTTAAAGTCGTTTCTGCTGAGAATATTTCAAAATGTCTGTAAAACTGCACATTCGTAATAGAAAATATTTTAATCTTTAAATATCAGTGTTTTAAATGCAGTGCCATAGCCCAGAATGGTCACTTGCTTTGACCCTTGTCCAGATGTGTCCCTTCGACCGCCGGCCCGGGAACCGGCAGGGGGGCGGGATAGTGCCGATCTCAACCGACTGTTCCCGAACGCGAGCGAACCAGGCATCCAACAAATCACCTAAGTGACACCCTTACGACAGCCAGATGACATTTGCCCATGTTAGTCAAAATCTGTTTGGGCGGCCGCATTTCATCTCACATAAACATTACAATTTAACAAGATCTGTACAGCGCCCTTGAGGTGATTTTTCACAAAAACGGCGCTATAAAAATCATCCAAATATTATTATTATTATTATGCACGATAAGTTTTATTTATTTGAATTATGTAATTGCGATGTTATATGTTATATGGCGGTCCGTCCTCTCTGCCTACCCCTGCGGAGAAACGGCGTGATGGTTAATTAGTTAGTTAGTTAGCGATGTTTTATTCACTTCGTATCGTCGCCGGAAAAGCCAAAGGGCTGAAGCGACATTTTGGGAAGCTTACAACAAAAGTCGTTGGTACGTGGTTGGATTTTAAAATCAAAATTAACTCAATGCTCTCACTGAGTTACCTGAAGCGACAAAAACCAAGTCCCAAGCTTGTGTCGCTCGAGTCGAATCGAGCCTACTCCCAAATGGTGAATATATTTTAGATGGCTGAAGGGCCACAAAAGTCTTCAGAATCAAACGAGAGTCAGAGCTTTCGACGCAGAATAGAAAACTTATCGAAACTGCGTATTTAACTCATTTTTGACCAAAGTGTCGCTTATGCCCTTTTGCCTTTCCAGCGACGATGTATGCATATTTTAAATCACTTTAACTCTCCCGTTACGAAGGAGGGTTCTAATGTCACCCTAAACTAGATTTTTGTGCCGTATCGAAATACCTAAAACTATGCCTTAATTTGTTTATATTTACATAAATTTCCTTGCCGTAGACTCAGAAACAAGGAAGTGCTGTTCCTCAATAATCACAATACTAATTATGGGTATAATTCTCCAATGTCCACAATGTCAAGACTTGTTAACTCAAGCCGTGGTATTGAAATTTTTGGTAGCAGTCTTAAAAGATTTTCGTCATTCTTTACGACTCTACCAAAACTTTAACTAGACCATGGCTTGAATGTTCTCTCTTATGTTTATTTTGTCCTATTTTTGTCATCGCTTTATTTATTATTATGTATGTGCTGTTCCTTCTCTGTTGCTCTTTTTTCCATTTCGTGTTTTACATGTCTTTTTTGTAATTGAACTTTAGTCCGTTAATTTATAAATAAATATTGTCGCGGGCTATAAAAATATTTTGCACATTTTGTATAACAGTATAATATATTTTTGTATTATTTATTTTTGGTGGATCCTTGACTATTTGTAAAAATTTTTTGTTTCAAATGGGTACATTAGTATGTTTCGTATTTGTTTTATGGTAATGACAGTAATGTTAAATGAGTGAATTTAAAATATGTATCCCTGCGACATGTTTTGTACGAGTCTCCCCAGTTGAGTTTGTACAACGCAACGATTAACAGATGATCTTTTGGACTCGGAGATATCGGCCAGTCGCAATTATTGGGACTGTTAAATCGACAGAACTGGGGTGGTCATTCGTTATAAGATACGAAGTTGCAAATATACGTAATTATATTCAATGATAAATACATACAAATATACCCAATTGTACAACAACTCATACACAAAGATATATAGATACGAATTTACACAATTATACAACAACTCGCATACATAGATACAAATTTACACAAATATAGACAGATACAGTATCTTTGCATATCTTGTATTTTTGTATCTCTGTATACTTACATCTATGTAACCGTATCACATAGATACATAGTTACACATATACACAGACACATAGATACATAGATACACAGATAAATAGATACATAGATACATACTCGTATATGCAAATATAATTTAATATGTACAAATATGCAAAGATATTAAGATACATAGATAGAAATATACAAATACAAAAACACAATTATTTACAACTTCAAAGTTACCAAAAAAATAAACTACGAAAATCAAAGTCCCCTGGCGTCATGAAATACGCACAACCTTTCCTGTCTGGAATTTCTACGTAAAAACTTAAACCACTAAGTGAATAATAATATTAGTAATATTTCAAAAAAGTTGCGCCGTCTAAATTATTAGTCAATACGCTGCTGTGGTCAGTTTTGATGAGCTTTGCCGGACTCGGCTAGACCTGGCGCTGCTGTGGTCAGTTTCGATGAGCTTTGCCGGACTCGGCTAGACCTGGGCGTGGCTAGGACTAGGGCTCGAGTATTTATACATCCATTCATAGCACATGTCGACATAATGTTTTTGTTTATTCGTATAACCACTTTTTCACAGTATTGTTGTACATAAAAATATAGCATATAACCTAAAAAACCGTCGAGTTATGTCAATTTATGTTGAATATCAAAACGTGCGGGCGGAGTCGACGGAGAGGTGGGACACGAATAACACTCTTAAAATACTTAAAAGCGGTGTGATAATTTGGGAAATTTTGCTGTCTCTTTCTTTCTTATGGTATACGACGTAAAAACCCGGAGAAAGTGATTTATACCAAGTTTGTATAGGTTGGGTGAAAAGAATTAGCTCTCTCTCCATATATTGTTACTCCATGGTTACGAATAACCTGACAATATTTGTAAAAACTCCCACTGCCATCATAATAAGCGGAAGATGTTGCTTGTGCAATGACGGAGGACTTAGCCAGCGGAGAAATTGAACCCACGATGCCCGGATGGAAATTCAACCTAGGTTTATTATTAATGTTTTGATACATGCAATAATTATTTTAAAATCATACATTTATCAAAGATATAGACCGTAGGCCCCAAGAAATGTTGGTCACCTCACATCATGCCGTATCACAACCGAGAAGAACTCAGTGTAGAAGAAGAAGAACGGGCATTTGCTTCCTGTCCAAACCGGTTTCGATCCAGCTTGCAATGCCTATCATAATAATTATAAGTCATTTGAAAACATGGTTTAAACATAGGCGGCCAAGTTACGGTTTCTTGAAAATGTCTCCAGGAATTTCTTTGATAAAACTAACTAAGTAATCTAAGATTTTGAAATGCATTTACTGGTATGTGACCTTCCTTAACGACCCTTCATACTAGCGACCAAATTCTAGGGTAGGATTTAATAATAATAGTAAATATAATCAAAAATTAACCCCTACCACCCTAATCATCAGATTAAGTATCGCCCTGGTGAAAGACCGCTAATAGGATTCTAAGCCTTGCTTAAAAATACTTAAGCTATGTGGGCTGACCAGATCTGAATAGTCAGGTACTTCCCAACCTTGAAGTAACAATATATGGAGGGAGAGCTAATTATTTTTACCCAACCTACACAAACTTGCGATAAATAACTTTCTCCGGGTTCTTACGTCGTACACCATGAGAGAGAAAGAGACAACAAATTTCATAGATCTCTTCTATATACTGTAAGGATGATCTTAAGCTCCTGTTTCACGGCGGGACTCTCTCCATATATATTCTCGCTCCGAGTTTGAGGCGAGGAAAGGAGGGTGTGCCAAGGGAGAGTTGTTTGACGGTTCATCCTCTCTGTCTACCCCTGCGGAGAAACGGCGAGATGGTTAGTTTAGTCAAATTTAGTTATGTCGTATTAACGCAAGCAAATGTAATAATTATTCATATTTGTTTCAGAATTGTATCCAGTCTAATTGCAGCCTTAGACTTCTTCACATCTCAGTAACAAACATGTAAGTTTGATTCAACTTTGTTAATTCTTTGCCTTTCTTACCCAACTGAAGACGGCAGTTTTTTAGATCGTCAGCCCATCTCAACTGTCTGCTATCTCTGTTTCTTTTCCCAACAAAGGACACCATGCATATACGCTTAGCTTCTGGCAAATTGTATTTTTAATCTGTTGATGCACACACGCACTGTTGTAACCACATCTAAACATTATCTCACGATGTATGATAACGATCATGATTTTAGATAGTTTTAATCAGCATTAATATCTGTTACATATTATTTTCTCGTTGTGATATAAAGTTAGGTAATTTAGTATGAAGCGCACTTGAGGTGAACTATCACAAAACTGCGCCATATAATATAATTTCAGTGTTATTATTATAATTGTAATTTCTTACTTAATTTGAAACTCTATTAATGGAGGAGTGAACGCTGTTGGCGCAAATAAGAAATTGTCTTAAGAAGCGAAGCTACCAGTCCACAATGGAGTGCTTATACCAACCCTGATGTATGGCAACGAGGCAGATAAGTATGAAAGTAAACTGAATTCTGTGGAAATGAGATCTTTGAGAAGTATGTGCGGTAAAACCATGTATGACCGTATTAAAAATGTGGAAATCCGGAAAGAATGCAAGGCTGATGTGAGCGTAATGAATAGGATCAAGAAAAGGGACACTTAGATGGTTTGGGCATGTAAAGCGAGTGAACGAAGAAGGGAGTGTGAAAATAATATATGACGCGAAAGCGAATGGAAGAAGAAGTCGATGACGCCCGAGGAAGACATGGCACGATCAAGTAAATCAAATACTTGAATCGGGTCACGTGAAGAGTCAGAATAACAGAAGAGTATGTATGAGACGATGTATGAATGCGAATGAAGCAAGGAGTGTGTGCCAAGACAGAGTTATATGGCGGTCCGTCCTCTCTGCCCACCCCTGCTGGGAAACGGCGTGATGGTTAGTTAGTTTGTAAGTTAGTAATTTCTTACAATTTAGCAGATTTTTTTTTAATATGAATATCGCACATTAGTCCTAACTGTATGGAGCCAGTGGAACTATAGCACCTCTGATTCTAGTATATATTGAGGCTTAAGATAATGGAGAGGGGAACGCTATGTAATAATCAGTGGCGGCTCGTGAGTTTTTAGTTTGCTGAATTGCTATGATTGAAAAAAAAGACATTGTTAGTGTTGTTGTAGCCGAAATGATTTTTTTTTTTTCAAAATTTTTTTTTTTGTATCAAGATTTTCAGGATTTTTCAGTTTTGGTGGTGCACTGCACGGATTTCTGAAAAATCTTCATACAAAAAGTTGAAATTTAGAAAAAAAAAAAATGTTTTCGGCTACAACAACATCAATGATGACGTTTTTTTCAATCTTACCACTCTAGCACACTAAAAAGTCACGAGCCGGCACCGGTAATAATGTATAATAAAATAAAATTAAAAGTAATAAATTTTCTACGAATATAGCAACTAATTTAGAGGTAATTTAAATGTGAATAGTTATGTAAAATTTCACAAAATGCCGCTTTAGATATTAGCCAAGTAATAACATTTTTTCTTTTAAAAAGAAATGCCTAATGTACACTGGCGGGACTCCGCCCACATTTTTTATTATGCCACTAAACTTGACACAACTAAACGGTTTTTTAGGTTAGATGCTATATTTTTGTTGATAAAAATACTGTGAAAAAGTGGCTATACGAATACATAAAAACATTATGTCGATATGTGATATGAATGGATGTATAAATACCGTAGCCTTAGTCTTAGCCACGCCCAACTGCGCCGAGTCATGTTAAAATCATCAAAAACAAGTCCAAAACTGACTTCACTGCCTTGGATAGATACTACTCTATGTACTCTAAGGTTACCATCTTGTGCGTACTACTCGAACAAAGACACAGTCGTAAGTAGCGTTAAAATAGATTAGCCTTTAGCGGTGGGTCGGTTGGTGGAAGCCCTACTCCGCCAGAAATCACGTGGAACGTAGCCACAGACGTAAACGTAAGCGTAGCCCAGACCAGGAGCACATAGGTATACGGCAGGCGTACAGCCGGCGCAGGTCAATCGATATGAAAGGTTGCTTGTTGCTTTAATGCCATTAGAACGGGGTGGAACGAACGTAGACCGTAGTACGTGGTACCGTAGTACGTAGCGACTCGCACTGAACTACGGGGGAGGCTTTTAGCCGGCATAATATTTCATATTCACGTTGTGTATTCATTCAAACTTATGTTAGAACTGACTAATTAACTATCACGCCGTTTACCTCAGGATGGGCCGCCATACAACTCTTTCTTGGCACACACTCCTTGCTTCATTTTGTATTAATTATTTTAAGAGTCCCAACTACTCCCTACTGTCTAGAGCCAGTGAGACTATGGCATCCTTGATTGGGGTGTGTTGTGAGGCTCAAGGTAGTGGGGAGGGGAAGAAGATGTGGGAGAGGAAGGTTGGAAAGCACCTGGCTATTGAGATATGATCGCCAAACACGGCTAAAGCCATTTCAAGCAACGTTTCGATTCTAAATGGTGGTCTTTTATCAGTATCTACCACTCTGGAACGTGTCACAATTATACTTGTTGGGTCCTAAAATCAACAATTTGATAGGTCCTAACCTGATACCTTTTGTCCAGTTCCTACCTCCTCTTTTGCCAGCTTGTTCTGTTACCACGCATTATTTGTATGGCTGGATAAAGTGTGTTGAACAGCCTGTAACGATAACCCCCACCACTGGGCAGCCATATTAAGTTCTGGACGTCGAGAGCGGCGGGTCTCAACTCGACCTCATTCGTCTACAATCGCTTGGACCACCCAGGGACGGCGCCTCGCTTCGCATCCGTCTCTGTAGGATACGCCTCACTCAACTTTTCATCGCACGGGCAGATAGGTCGGCCCCTCTCGCAGACGTCTAACAGGTGACCAAGTTGGCATAAATTTACCTTTTCTTACTTGTCCTTAAATACACTCAAATCATTCATTAAGTATAATCGTTTTACAGTCCACTCAAATTCATTCACGTCTTTCCAAAACTGAATCGCAGTTTCTGGATCGAACAATACTTTACGTTATTTTATATGAATTAAATGTGTTACGACCTTAGAGCACATAGAGTGGTACCTATCCAAGGCAGTGTAGTCAGTTTTTGATGATTTCTGCCGGACTTGGCGAACCTGGGCGTGGCTAGGACCAGGGCTAGGGTATTTATACATCCATTCATAGCACATATCGTCATAATGTTTTTGTTTATTCGTATAACCACTTTTTTACAGTATTGTTATCAACAAAATATAGCATATTACCTAAAAAACCGTTTAGTCGTGTCCAGCTTAGTCGCATAATAAAACATGTGGGCAGAGTCCCCGGAGACGCGGGAGACCAAGATCATCCTTACAGTAAGTAAAAGCGGTGTGTTATATTTGCTGTCTCTTTCTCTCTCATGCTGACGACGTAAAATCCTGGAGAAAGTGATTTATCGTAAGTTTGTGTAGGTTGGGTAAAAATTATTAGCTCTCTCTCTCTCTCCATACATTGTTACTTCAAAGTTATGACACATATTAGTTAGATAAAAGTTATTGGCGCACGCCGGGTTTGAACCCGCGACCTTTATATTCGTAGTGGAGCGTATAACCACTCGACCATGGAGGCCGTCATTAACATTCATACTTTTCTGTTATCATGATTTTTGACATGATACAAACCAAGTATTTTATTCACCTGTTCTTCCTCGGACATCTTAGATTTTTTTCTACAATGTTCGGTGCTAAATATTTTCGTCCTTTCTCTGTCTATCCGCTCTACATGTTTATCCACACAACCAACCTTTTCTTAATCCTGTGAATTACACTCTTTGTTAATTTCCTCTTCATTTCACATTTCTCTTATTCTGACTCTTGACATGGCCCGACTCACATATTTAAAAAAAAGGACGAATATTCCCGGGTCACGTATAATGTAAAACCTCACAATAATATTAAAACACCTACTACCATCATAATAAGTGGAAGATGTTGCTTGTGCAATGACGGAGGAATAGCCAGCGGAGGAATTGAACCCACCATACCCGGGTGGGAATCCGACGCGTTTCTTCACTCAGCTATCGACCGGTCTTTAAATTGATTCACGTGCCGCGTCTTCCTCGGGCGCCCCCGACTTCTTCTTCCATTCGCTTCTACGTCATACATTTTTCTTACACCTCTTTTCTTCGTTCATCTGCTCTACATACCCGAACCATTTAAGCGTCCCTTTCTTAATCCTATTCCCTACGCTTACATCAGCCTTGCATTCATTTCGGATATTCACATTTTTAACACGGTCATACACGATTTTAGCGCACATACACCTCAGGAATCTTATTATTACAGCATTCAGTCTACTTTCGTCCTTCCTCTGCCAGTTTCACGCCTCACTGCCATACACCAGGGTTGGTATAAGCACTCCATTATGGATTGCCGGCTTCGCTTCTTTGGATAGTATTTCATTTGTGCCAACAGGGTTCAGTCCTCCCTTAATGGAGTTTCAGTATTTCTCTTCCCTATTTCCTTCTCCTCCCCACTGCATTCAGCCTCACAACATACCCCAATTGGGGATGCCATACTCCCACTGGCTCTAGACAGTTGGAAGAAGTTGGGACTCTTTTGCAGTAATTACTGTAAAAATAAATGAAAGGTCAATATATTTTTGAGATGGCTGAAGGGCCACAAAAGTCTTCAGAATCAAACGAGAGTCAGAGCTTTCGATGCAGAAAGAAAAACTGATCAAAACTGCATATTTAACTCATTTTTGACCAAAGTGTCGCTTAAGTCCCTTTGCCTTTCCAGCGACGATATCGTTTGTGTACACTGTTATATTAGGTTAAGTAATTTAGTGTGAAGCACACTTAAGGTGAACTTTCACAAAACTGCGCTATAAAAATTCACTGTTATTGTAATTTATTTTGAATTTTCTTTCTTATGTAAATTTTGTCCTATTTTAATCACGAGATCCCTGAGACGTACGTGCAGTGGGAAAAAACCATGTACAAAATTTTTTTTTATTAAAAATCCGGAAAGAATGCAAGGCTGACGTGAGCGTAAACAATGAATAGGATCGAGAAAGTGATTTGGTAAAACGCCTAGACGGTTTGGGCATGTAAAATCCGGAAAGAATGCAAGGCTGACGTGAGCGAATGAACGAAGAAAGGAGTTTGAAAAGAATATATGTTGCAAAAATGAATCGGAAGAAGAAGTCGAGAACGCCCGAGGAAACACATGGCACGATCAAGTAAATCAAATACTTGAATCGGGTCATGTGAAGAGTCAGAATAACAGAAGAGTATGTATGAGACGATGTATGAATGTTAATGAAGCAAGGAGTCTGTGCCAAGACAGAGTTATATGGCGGTCCGTCCTCTCTGCCTACCCCTGCCGAGAAACGGTGTGATGGTTAATAAGTTAGTTAGTTGTTTTTGTCATTGCTACATTTAATATAATGTATGTGCTGTTCTTTCTCTGTTGCTCTTTTTCCCATTTCATGCAATGTATTTTTTTTTGTTATAGGACAACAGTCCGTTAGTTTATAAATGGCTCACATTCTTTAATGATGTTTTATTTTATACAGTTTACTCCCAATACGTTGTTTATTAACTTCACTGGCGAATGCAACACACTTATATCATAATTAATCAAAATATGTATAAAACTGTATATTTCCCAAGTAAATTAAATAAAAATAAAAAAAAATAAAAAATTAATATAAAAATCTCAGCATCGATATTCTGTATCCTTCTTCAGTTTTGTAACAAGATGAGAGGTTCCACCCTGTTGACCCTAATATTCGACCCCTAATCCAGCCTAACACACCCTAAGCTCATTACAAAGCTCTGAGTGCCACCCTAGACCACCTTCAGTAATAGAACCTTCGCCTCAAGTATTATACACTCTATCGCTAATTGAAAACTAACCTTTTTTAGTATTTTTAAAGATTTCAGGCTTTAGCCGTATTTAGTGACCAGATCTGAATAATTATGTGCTATCGAACTTTCCTCTTACCAATTTCTTTCCATTTTACTCCATCCAACCTCACAACATACCCTAATTAGGGATGATACAGTCCAACCGGCTCCGGACAGTGGGGACTGTTGTGCCGTATTCATATTAAAATAATATTTCCTTTTTCAAAATAAGCGAGGCTAGGAGTCTACAATGGAGTTCTGTTAACAACCCTGATGTGTTGCAGTGAGGCACTTCCCTGCGTATCTCACTTTCTCCCCAATAAGGGGTGACATAGTTCCACCGGCTCTGGAAAGTCGGGACTCGTGTGCCGTATTGATATTTAAAAAAGATTTTTTCAAAATAAGCGAGGCTAGAAGTCCACAGTGGAGTTTTGATAACAACCCTGATGTATTGCAGTAAAGCACTTTCAAGCGTATTTTCTTTATCTCCCCAAGTAGGAATGCTATAGACCCACCGGCTCCGGATAGTTGGGACTCTTGTGATAAGATCCTAAAGACTTTTTAAGAATTTTACAGGATCTCAAAGAATTTTATAGGATCTTAAATAATTTTTAAGAATTTTAATGGATCTAGAAAAATTTTAAGAATTTTGATGGATCTGATAGATTTTTAAGAATTTGTAATGGATTTGAAAGATTTTTTAAGAATTTCAATGGATCTGAAGGGTTTTAAAGAATCTCAAAGAATTTTAATGAATCTGAAAGAATTAAAAAGGATGTTAGAGAAATTTTAAGAATTTAATGGATCTGAAAGAACTTTTAAAAATTTTAAAGGATTTTGAATTATTTTTTAAGAATCTTAAAGAAATTCCAAGAAATTTCTAAGAATTCTAAAGAGAATAATTGGCAAAATTAACGCTTAAATAGGTAGATAATTTGTGATTCAATAAACACAAATTTGCGATTTATTCCACATCAAACTGAAAGCCCTATGACGGCCATCTTCAGACTAGTACATGTTGTTAACCTACGGTTAACCTACGACATGTACTAGTCAAGATTTTTTAATGATATAAAGAAATAAAAATGGAATAAAAAAGCTTCCATTAAATTATTAAAATGGCAAACGAATTAACAGTTTCAAAATTAGAAATAATAGATAATTCAAGTACACATTTGCGATGTAACATCAAAATGAAAATGGTGTTTTGAATTGTTTTGTCACATTTTTAATGTTCAAAGACATAAAATCAATAAAAAGCTTCCATCATTATTTAGGCAAACCTTCTATTATTAGTGTTTGTGTGATATTTTGTCTTTATGAATCATTTTAATGGTGTATTGAGATTGTTTTGTTTGATGTGTTCAAATATGTTTATTAAAAATGTCCGAATTCTATGTGGGCGGTAACTAATAGGCTAATGAACTTCCTTTAATATATCTTTTTCTGTTTCTATCGAGTCAGTATAAAGTCAAAAATACTACATGACTACACTGTTTAGCAAAGGTATCTCTCCATTTCCTCTAAGAGAAGAACCACCCAGATTTTCGGTGGAAATAAAATTTTGCAAGGTTTTTTTTGTGTGAATGTTTTTTTAAACCGTCTTTAAGAAGGGAAGGGTTGGGAAAGGGAATGTAACGAGGCTGAGAGGGGGGAGTGGAGCGTTAAGCTGGTGGTTACGGAAAGTGGCAATTTAAAATTGCCGTAAAGGTGGCATTTGAGAGGACACTCCAAATATGAGAGAACAGCTATTTAGACAAACTAGTTATAAATTGTATGATTTACTATACGAAATCGATACGTAGTTGATTGAAATGGCTTCAGCCGTGTTTAGTGCCCCGATCTGAATAACCAGGTATTTTCGACCTTCCTCTTTCACATCTCCTTCTCCAGGTAAAAAAAACCTTTGGGAAACAATGAATGGAGAGAGAGTACTAATTTTTTTTCTTCAATCTAGACAGTTGCGATAAATAACATTCTCCGGGTTTTCACGTCGTGCACCATGAGAGAGAAAGAGACAGCAAAAATAACACACCACTTTCATGTACTGTCACGATGATCTTGGGCTCCTGGGTCACCGCGGGACTCCGCCCACAATTTTTACTATGCCACTAAACTTGACACAACTAAGTGGTTTTTAAATTATATGCTATATTTTTGTTGAAAACAATAATGTGAAAAAGTGGTTTTACGAATAAACAAGAACATTATGTCGACATGTGCTATGAATGGATGTATAAATACCCTAGCCTTAGTCTTAACCACGCCCAGGTCTGCCGAGTCCGGTGAAAATCATCAAAAACTGACTACACTGCCTTGGATAGATACCACTCCATATTCTCTAAGAAAAAATCATAAATATTAGGGATGCCATAGTCCCGCTGGTTTCGAACTGTTGAAACTCTTATACGATAGTCACATAAAAAAAAAACTTGCTGCCTGCAGCCAGTGCGACTATGCACCCCGGATCTTTAATTTAAACCAATGTTTCTATTCTAAAGGTGGTCTTTAACAAGGGCGATATTTGATAGTATCTACAACGCGAAGGTGAATGGAAGAACAAGTTGAAGACGCCTGAGGAAGACATGGCACCATCAAGTGAAACAAAAACTTGAATCGGGCTATGTGAAGAGTCAGAATAACACAATAGTTATTAGTTATTTAATAGCGCCTCACACTTACAACAAACTCCCAGCACAGACTGTAGCCATCACCAATATGTATTCCTTTAATCAAAACATTACTAAATGGCTAATCAGTAAGGACCGCAAGGAAATTAAAGACCTCCTAAAATAGCACTTGAAATTCTTCACCATGACGAACTAGAACATTGTGTAACAAATATCATATTATTCTACTTGTACTCACTGTCACCTACCTCAGAACAGGTTCTTATGACCTAGTGAGGTAGGTAATGTAAAAAAATAGTGTAAGAAACAAAAAGTTAATAAATAAAAAATAAAAAAACTATGTATGATACGATGTGTGAATGAAGCAAGGAGTGTGTGCCAAAACAGAGTTGTATGGCGGTCCGTCATCTCTGCCTACCCCTACAGGGAAACAGCGTGATGGTTAGTTACTTAGTTAGTTAATTATCACTCTAGTCAGTAAAAAACCACCCTATAAAAAATATTAAGTTCCTGTTATCATTTTTACGTGATTCACATAATTTTCCACCTGATTTTTCTCAAACGTTTGAATATTTAAATTATTTAAGGCTTAAGTTCACAAAGCTTCCTTAGAAAACATCCAGGCGCCATGTATTGGCAGGTTGACGAAGGTGCTTTCGGGTAATTTACCCAAATTTCTTGAAAAATTTACGAATTCAATTTAAGTACCCTAATTCGCGGAAACCTTCTCGAATTCGGCCTTTATACACTCGTGCAGCGAATTTACAATTCTTCACCGTTGAAATAGAATGCGCAATGTGGGCCCACTTCGCTGAAAATATGACGAGGAAGAAGAATTATTTGTTTTGATTTTTCAGTGAGAATACAAGAAGTTCATTCGTTCGTTAGATTCATTTTACATTGCTCGAACATACAAGTTGGTAAATATTTATAATTTAATCAAATCGAATTGAATGTCATTATTAATATATTTTTTTAATAATGGCAAACTCTCCCGGATTACGAATAACCTGACAATATTTGAAAAACTCCTGCTACCATTGTAATAAGCGGAAATTGTTGCTTGTGTAATGACGAAAGACTTAGCTAGGAGAGGAATTAAACCCTTGACGCCTGGGTGGAAATCCGACGCGTTTGTCCACTCATCTACTAAACAGTGTTTAAAAAAAAAGAAATTTGAGTTAATATCGCACAAGAGTCCCAAATGCTCCCAACCGTCTAGAGCTAATTGGGTATGTAGTGAGGCGAAAGTTAGTGGGAAATAGAAGGAGATGGGGAATAGAAAAGTCGGATAGTACCTGGCTAGTCAGATCTGCTAACCAACAACGGATAAAACCCTTTCAAACAAGATACTACGTATCACCCTGGTGAAAAACCACCATTCAGAATCAAAACTTTGCTTGAAAATGGCTTTGGCCGTGTTTGATGATCAGATCTGAATATCCAGGTACTTCCCAACCTTTCTCTTTCCAATATCCTTCCCCTAACCACTACCTTGAGCTTCACAACATACCTTAATTGTGAATGCCAAGTCTTATTGGCTCCTGACGGTTGGGAGCTTGTGAATCACAAAAAAAAAAAAAAAGAATCCACAAAGCCCGGATGGGAATCCGACGCGTTTGTCCACTCAGCTACTAACAGAACTTTTGGCACAGTACAATACAGTAGTCCACATTTCATATTCCCAAATCGAAGTTGACCGATAGAATATTCAATGAAATTCGATTCACGATAGGTCCATGTATTTCCCAGCTTCGGTTTCTCGTCTCCAGACCTCTGTGTATTGTGCCCTCAGAGCAATAACACACAGGAGGGAGTGCTTCTGTAGTCAGCATTGATGATTTTGCCTGACTTGGGAGTGGCTAGGACTAGGGTTAGGGCTCAGAACAATAATATAGAACAGAGAGCGCTGCTGTAGTCTGTTTTTATGAGCTTTTCCGGACTCAGCTAGACCTAGGCGTGGCTAGGACTAGGGCTAGAGTATTTATACATCCATCCCTAGCATATGTCTACATAATGTTTTTGTTTATTCGTATAACCACCTTTTCACAGTATTGTTATGAATATAAAATATAGCATGTGACTTTAAAAAACCGTTAACTTATGTCCATTTATGTCGCATATCAAAAATTGTGGGCGGAGTCAACGGATACGCGGGACACGAATAACATTCTTAGAATACTTTAAGGCGGTGTGATAATTTGGGAAAATTTGCAGTCTCTTTCTTTCTCGTGGTGTACGACGTAAAAACCCAGAGAAAGTGATTTATCCCAAATTTGGGTAAAAAGAATTAGCTCTCTCTCCATATATTGTTACTTCAAGGGTTAGGTTATTTATACATCCATTCATGGCATATGTCGACATAATGTTTTTTGTTTATTTGTATAATCGGTATTGCTACAAACGAAAATATAGGATATAACCTCATAAACCGTTGAGTTATGTCCTGTTATGTCGCATAAAGAAAACGTAGTGGGAGGAGTCGCCGGAGACGCGGGAGACGGAAAACATCTTCACTAGCGCTGTGACCACTCTGGAAAAACTACTTATTTTGGCAGCAGTTCCTACTTCATTCATTGTTCATTGAACAAATACTTCAATTGAAGTTGGTAGTTCATTTTAGCGTTCTTTCATTTCATTAATTTCATTGAACAAATACTTTAATGGAAGTTAGATTACAAAGAACTACTTCAATTTGCAGCAGTTCAACCAGTTCCAGTTCTTTTCATTTTCGAATCCCTACCGTCTAGTACTTTATATTTCGGCAAGGAACCGGTTCCAGTTCTTCACTTTTCAACTTCAATTGAAGTGTTGACTACGAAGGGTTCATTTTAAAAACTAGCAATTCGTGAAGCATTCACAAAACATTGAAGTTTTTCCCAACGCTAATCCTTACATACCGAATGGTGGTGCTATATAATGTGAGAACTTTTTTTGTCTCTTTCTCTCTCACGATTTACGACGTAAAAACCCGGAATATCGCGAATTCGTATAGGTAGGGTTACAATATTTGTCTCTCTCTCCATAAACATGGCTTGTTTAAAAGAAGAGGTGAATTTTGAATTTTCGCGGGCTGTGTACATTCCATTATCGATTTTTTGTTGTTGTTATGTTGGTACACATATGTTTATCATATGTTGGCTTTATCAGCCATTTTGGATTAGTGGTTTGTTTTTGACAACTGGAAAGGTTAGTCACGTTTTTGTGTGTTCTTCGATTTTTTACTTTAAAAAAAAATGGGTCAAAGAATATGTATTAAATTTTGCGTTTGAAATGGAATAAAGTGCTCCAACGTACGTAAAATGTTGACTGTGGCATTTGACGAGTCTACTTTGTCACAAAAAAGTGTTTATAAGTGGTACAAGCGCTTTACAGAAGGCCGAGAAGATGTTAATGACGATGAGCGTCCTGGAGTTGTGGAAAAACAAACTCATGGATTTTATTCTTTGGTCCATTTTTTTCCACATGTATTTGTGTTTCAAGAATAAAAAATCACTTAGATTTTAAATATTTGATCGCCTTCTACCCCGCGAGGTTCAACCTTGTTAATATTATCTCGACGTCTTTCATGAATTCGTCTCAAAGTGGACAATTATCTTCATATCTTTATTCATGAAATTCCGCCGAACCTCTCCTGAAGGATGTCATCATTTGCATTTCAAATAGGTTTTTAATTAATTTTCGAGAAATTCGAAGAAATTAACCAAAGAAGTGCCGAGGAATTTAAGAAAGTCCGATTACAATCTTTTCTGCGGGGATGCTGACAGAATGTACAAACTAAGAAGTATTCATCCATATTCGTCATACTTTGTTCATTTAATAAAAGTTAGCCAGTGAGGTTATGGCATCCTCGGTTGAGGTATGCGGTGAGGCTGAATTGGGGCGAAAGGGGTAAAGATATGATAATTAGATAGATGAAAAGTATCTGGAAATACAGACATGTCTTAGAACACACTATATTTATATTTATTCAACAAATTGTTGTGTCATAACCTCAGAGCAAGAATATATATGGAGAGAGAGCCTTGGGTGAATTAAATAATGTAGATTAATTGCTGAGACCGAGTCCGCGAGACATACCTAAGATTTACTGCGTTTAGTGTCACACAAACATTCGTTCGGCAGACAAGCTGTCATCAGCTGTCACAAACACATCGCTGTAGACTCCTTTCTGAAAAAACTGCCTCAACTTACTAACCATCACGTCGTTTAGGCAGAGAGGACGGACTACCATAAAACTCTGGCTTGGCACACATTCTTTGCATCGTTCACATTTATACATCGTCTCATAAATACTCTTTTTTTATTGTGTTGACCCGATTCAAGTATTTTTTTCACTTGATCGCGCCATGTCTTCCTCAGACGTCCCCGACTTCTTCTTCCATTCCGTTCTTTGTTCGTGGCAGGAGCAAAAAGACTCCTGGCGTCTTTAACGCTAGAATTGTTGACAGTTTTTTTAAGGCAAGTAGTAATTCTAACGAAATCAGAGCAATAATATGCAGGAGGGATAGCTTTCCGAAACAGTGTAGTCAGGATTGTTGATTTTTCCTGACTCGGGTTTTCATAGACACACCTTCTTACATCCGTTCATAGCACATGTCGACGTAATGTAGCGTTTATTTGTAAAATCATTTATTTGGATAATTTTTATAGCGCTGTTTTTGTGAAAAATCAACTCAAGGGCGCTGTACAAATTTTAATTTCTACTTAATATTAATTCCTAGTTTATATACATATACAGCAACATACTTACCTGGCAGGTCACTTCTGGCAGGACACAATCACCATATGTTTTTATTTTTTTTATTTTTAGTGCATGAGAGCAAATTTAAAATATAGTATCACAGTTTTGTTATCAACAAAAATATAGGACATAACCTTAAAAACCATTGAGTTATATTGCATAACAAAACGTAGCGGGCGGAGTCGCCGGAGACGGAAAACATGTTTACATACCTAAAAGTGGTGCGATATTATGTGAAAACCTGTCTTGTCTTTTTTTCTCTCACGGTTTACGACGTAAAAACCCGGAGAAAGTGATTTATCGTAAATTTGTATAGGTTGGGTACAAATATTTAACTCTCTCTCTCCATATACATTCGTGCTCTGAGATCACATGTTTGTGACGTGTTTATGAAGATCGCAGTGTCCGAAGCGGACATCACGACCGCTACGCAGCGGACAAGCGGTAATTTATTTTACCCTGTCCAACATAACACGGTCGTCACACCCTCGGGGAGTCCGGCGCGACACGCTGGATACGAACGTAAAAACGGCGGAATAATGTTGTGCGCTTTGAAGATCTCGCTCGACAATAATAATTCTTAGCCAGAGAAGGATGAACAGACAGAAGTGTGCATGGGCGTGTCCCTGTACCCGAAGTAGGCACGATGTTTCCTTAATTCTGCTGAAAAAGATCAAAGTTCTCTAATATCGAAATTATAACCTAACCTAACAAATCATCACGCCTTTTTCCGCAGAGGTAGGCAGATAGGACGGACCGCGTCACAACTTTTTCTTGGCACACACTCCTTGCTTCATTCACAGTCATACTCTTCACATGGCCCGACTCATTTTTTTAATATAATTACAACACAAGAGTCTCAACTGCTCCCAACTGTCTAAAAGACTATGGCATTCTCAAATAGGGTATGTTGTGACGCTGAAAGTTGTAGGGAGGGCAAGGAGATTGCGAAGACGAAGGTTGGGAAGTACCTGGCTACTCAGATCTGGTCACCAAACACGGCTAAAGCCATTTCAAGCAACGTTTCGATTCTGAATGGTGGTCTTTCAGCAGGGCGATACTTGGAGTATCTACCACTCTGGAACGTGTCGCAAATATACTTTATTTATACTATTTTATATGAATTAAATGTGTTTTGACACATATTTATGAAATAAAATGTATTTGCGCACGCCGGATTTGAACCCGCGACCTCTGGATTCATATTCGAGCGTCTTACCACTCGGCCACGTAGTTCGTCGAATATAAAACTCATCAACTTTTCAAGGAATAATTTATTAAACTTATAATCATTTTCACTGGCCTGTCTGGGAGCTAGGAGTCGAAAAGTGTATACATAATTAGCTAACTTGGTTTATTTCAGATGACTATAGATTCAGAGCAATAATATACCGGAGAGAGCTCTTCCTTAGTCAGTTTTGATGTATTTTGCCTGACTGGGGCGTGGCTAGGACTAGGGCTAGAGTATTTAAACATCCATTCATGGCACATGTCGCCATAACGTTTTCGTTTATTTGTATTACCACCTTTTCACAGTATTGTCATAAACAAAAATATAGCATATAACCTAAAAAACCGTTTAGTTGTGTCAAGTTTAGTGACATAATAAAAAATGTGGGCGGAGTCCCGCGATGACCCAGGAGCCCAAGATCATCGTGACAGTACGTAGAAGCGGTGTATTATATTTGTTGTCTCTTTCTCTCTCATGGTGTAGGACGTAAAAACCCAGAGAAAGTGATTTATCGCAAGTTTGTATAGGTTGGGTAAAAAAAATTAGCTCTCTCTCCATACATTGTTACTCCAAGATTGATCACATTTCTAGCGATTCCTTGTTCAGTGTCCCTGAATAGGAATTTATGACTTGTGCTGGTCGTTTCTGTTTGCCGCCCGATCGTGCCGCGGTAGGGCGCGTGACCGGGCTGCCAAGGGGCGAGGGTTCAACTCCCACGAGCTCGTCAAGGCGCGCGGAATAACTAATGGGAGGAGTGATGGCACTGGACATAAGGTTTGTCTGCAGGCTGGCGCTTACGCTCGTTTAGAGCTGAGAAGCTTCGAAGAGTCGCCAGAACATATTGAATAAAAATAATAATAATATTTAATATTGACGGCCTCCATGGTCGAGTGGTAAGACGCTCGACTGCGAATCCAAAGATCGCGGGTTCAAACCCGGCGTGCGTCAATTACTTTTATTTAATTAATATGTGTCGTAACACATTTAATTCATGTAAAAATAATAAAAAGTATATTTGCGGCACGTTCCAGAGTGGTAGATACTCTAAGTATCGCCCTGGTGAAAGACCACCATTCAGAATCGAAACGTTGCTTGAAATGGCTTTAGCCGTGTTTGGTGACCAGATCTGAATAGCCAGGTACTTCCCAACCTTCCCCTTCCCAATCTCCTTCCCCTCCCCACTACCTTCAGCCTCACAACATATCCTATTTGGGAATGCCATAGTCTCACTGGCCCTAGGCGGTTGGGAGCAGTTGAGACTCTTGTGCGGTATTCGTAAAAAAAAAAAAAAAAGCGCCGTTTTTGTGAAAAATCACCTTAACCTAGCCGGATCCAAAAGGGGTGGAGGAGCTCCCCATGATCCACCTTAAGCACGATAAGTTGATAGTTAATCGAACAATTTAACTCTCCTTTTTTGTAATCTCTAAGAAAATACTACCGAACATTTTGGCATTTTTTCGTTTCTCAATATTCAATGCACGTACTATAGAAAAAATGTTCCAGTAATTGTGGTTCCAAAACTTTTTTGGATAACCCGGGTTTGCTGATCCTCTTAAAATAATTATAGCATTTTGAACATATTCGTCAGTAACTGTGTCAAAACCTTTTTCATATATTGAAATTGTCTCTTGTTGATTACTTTTCTTACTAGCTAGTTTAATATTTTCAGCGAGATTTTTACCGACATTTACGAAATATTCATTAAAAACATTGCCACAAAGTTGTGGGTTTTTTTTTTACTTTTGTTGGTTTTTGTATTAATGATTTTTCCAAATTCTTTGTTGTCTCGACCAATATCTTTTATTTTGTCACGAAAGTACTTTTTCCTTTGTGAGATTAATTAGTAGTTATGTCACATATACGTATTCACACATGGAGGCCTTAAAATACAAAAAAGACCATGCCCACTATGATGCAAAAGTGAGTTAGATACGCCAAAAGGTGTATATGGGTATGGTATGTTATGTCATAAATAAATTCACTTTTCTTGTATTTGTAAAAAAACAATGAGACCAACTCCATTCTTTAGATTACTTCAGAATACAAGTAGACCGAAATCCAAAAATGTTAATTTTGACTTTTGGTCTACTTGTACGGTATGGTTTAGCAGTAACTGTCGCTGTTAAAACATTTCTTTGTCATTTAAAACGGGTTTTTAATAATTTTGTTCGGAGCAAAGGTCAATTTATGAAAAAAAATCTAACAAAAATAACTTGATATCGAACTTTATGTATATAACAATATATCACTTATTGGGAGCTAACTTAACGTTTTTTAAATCTTTACTTTTATAAAAAAAAAAAAAACAGGATTCTGCAACCTACAAGCATGTGTTTCAATTATAATTTAGTAAATATTAGTATCAATTTGAATAAAATATTGAAATAATCCTAAACTTTAAGCGAACTTGTGACTTGATCTAGTTGTATTGTCACTAATAACCGACGTTTTTAGAGGAAATATTGATATCTAAAATTCGTAGAAGTCCATTAATAAACTTAATGTGTGACAAAAATAAATAATACTCATATCAAATATAATAATTTAATAATGTTTTTATTTAAGTCTGCATGTATTTTAGTTTTTAAATTATTTTGACAGCTGTTTCGACGTTGAAAGCCAGGACAGTTTGAAAAGAGTTTCGACGTTCAAAACAGTTCGAAAATAATTTTACGTTTTAATAACAGCATTATTAAATTTCATTTACTTTAAATTTAAAAAGAAATCTAATTTGTCAACGTAATATTATTTTTCAAAATCATATTTGCAAGGGTTATTGATGTAACGAAATATCCGTTGTAATGGTAAAAAATGCTTTCGTTGTAATTTATTCAAATGTTTGTAAGTTTCTTTGAAAAAATATAAAACCACATTATATTCTGTAATTGTAATCATTTTTTCGTTTAAAAATATATCTCGAAATGTTTAAAAAGCACTGGTGAGTTTTCGCTTATCGGCCTGTAGACAGTGTAGACGGATATTGGCCGCATTCCGCGCTTAGCCGGCCGGCGAGCTGTATGCGCTACGTCACTTGCCACGATCTATGTTTTATGATTTATACGAATATATGCGGGGTCTTTCACATTTACATATTATTTTAAATCAAATGCTTTGTTATTAATTTATTTAATTATTTACACCCTCAGAGTACATAAAGTAGTATCTATCCAAGGCAGCGAAGTCAGTTTTTGATGATTTTAACCTGACTCGCTCACTAGCTAAGACTAAGTGTCGATTCACACCAACGTCCGGATCCGCTCAGTGACGATATTGTTCCGCAAGAGAGCTTATTGATATGGTATGAATATCAATCAAGGAGTATGTGCCAAGACAAATTTGTGTGGCAGTATATCCTTCTTCCCACCCTTGTGATATTTAACTACTTAGTTAGTTAAATAATTATTTTGAAGTGTAAAAATACTTAAATCGCAGATTTTTTTTATTAAAAATCATTTTTTAATCACTAAATAATATTTTTATTAATTATTAATTATTAAAAACATTATTTAGTGTAAAAAAATCGTTTAAAAAAAAAACTGCGATGTAAGTATTTTTACACTTCAAAATAATTATTTAACTAAATAAGTAGTTAAATATCACAAGGGTGGGCAGAAGGATATACTGCTGCCACAAATTTGTCTCGGCACATACTCCTTGATCGATATTCATACCATATCAATAAGCTCTCTTGCGGAACAATATCGTCACTGAGCGGATCCGGACGTTGGTGTGAATCGACACTAAGGCTACGGTATTAATACATCCATTTATATCACATGTCGACATAATGTTTTTGTTTATCCGTACAACCACCTTTTCACAGTATTGTTATCGACAAAAATATAGCAGTAACCTAAAAAACCGCTTAGTTGTGTCGAGTTTAGTTGCATATAAAAAAACATGTGGGCGGAGTCCCCGGGGACGCGGGAGACCAAGATCATCCTCACAGTAAATAAAAGCGGTGTGTTATTTCTGTTGTCTCTTTCTCTCTCATGGTGTACCACGTAAAAACCCGGAGAAAGTGATTTATCGCAAGTTTGTATAGGTTGGGTAAAAATATTTAGCTGTACCTTCTCCTTCTTCCTACTATACTCAGTAATATCTATAATCCAGTAATAATACGATCATGCACGGTTTCACCACACGAACGCCTCAGGGTTCTCGCAATCATATTATATATAACAAACTTAATTAATTGCACCAACCATCCCCTTGTATTGCCTTCCAGTCCAAATGATACTAAGCGCCGGACGTCGTAAACTCGCAATAAATGAATTCCATCAATTGATAATTGGCATTCGTAAGGTTGTATAAATTTAACTGCATGCAGTGAATGCATCTAACCTAAAAAACCGCTTAGTTGTGTCGAGTTTAGTCGCATATGAAAACTAGTTAGCGGAGTCCCCGGGGACGCGGGAGACCAAGATCATCCTTACAGTAAATAAAAGCGGTGTGTTATTTTTGCTGTCTCTTTCTCTCTCATGGTGTACCACGTAAAAACCCGGAGAAAGTGATTTATCGCAAGTTTGCATAGGTTGGGTAAAAAAAATTAGCTCCCTTTCCATACATTCTAACTCCAAGCGTAAGATGTTGCTTGTGCGATGATAAGAATTGAACCCTCGAAGCCTTGGTGGGAATCCGACGCGGTTGTCCACTCAGCCACTAACCGGACTTTTGATTCTCGACATACATTACAAAGCGACAGACGCAATTCAATTCGGCGCAATACAATACAATACAATACAATACAGTAGTCCGCATTCCATATTCCCAAATCGAAGTTGACCGATGGAATATTCAATGAGATTCGATCCGCAATAGGTCCATGTATTTCCCAGCTTCAGTTTCTCGTCTCCCGAGTATTCGGTTCCAGACCTTTGTGTATTGTGCCCGCATAAGCTCGATGCATACGTAATGCCCTTAGCAAGGAAATTCAATTAAGCTCTTTCGTATTCCGCTGATAATTGCTTTTAATCGATTACTAGCTGTAGGCCTCTGCATGCTGATTCCGCGTGCGTAATTCAAGACGTGCTAGATACGGCCAAATTCGTTTGATGTCGAACACTGTTGATGAGGCGCGCGACAGACCGGGGATGAAGTTGGCGAGTCAGGTTAAATTACGCATTTTCATAGTTTATAATAATTTATTTTTTTCATTTTATAGTAAATACCGCACAAGAGTCCCAACTGCTCCTAACTATCTGTAGCAAATAAGACTATGGCGTGTCCATTTGGGGTATGTTATGAGGTTGAAGATATTAAAAGTCCTTATTTTGTAAGTCACTGGTTGAAAATATTAGTTGTAAGCCATTAGTAATAAATCTCAACTGTAAGTTATTAGTTATAAGCTTAAGTAATAAATTATAGGTTAGATAAATTAATTTGTAAAGCGCCCTTGAGATGATTTTTACAAAAACGGCGCTATAAAAGTTATCCATTTATTATTATTATTATTATTATTAAGGGAAGGAGATGAGGTAGAGGAATCTTGGGAAGTACCTGGTTATTCATATCTGGTCACCAAACACGGCTAAAGCCATTTCAATCAAGCAACGCTTCGATTCTGAATGTGGTCTTTTACCAGGGTGATACTTAGAGTATCTACCACTCTGGAACGTGCCGCAAATATACTATATGTGTAATTTTTTTATATCAATTAAATGTGTTATGACCTTGGAGTATCAATGTATGGAGAGAGAGCTAATTCTTTTTACCCAAACCAAACAAATTTGGGAAAAATCACTTTTTCAGGGTTTTTTGTCGTACACTATGAGAGAGAAAGAGATTTCCCAAATTATCACACCGCTTTAAAGTATTGGAAGAATGTTTGTATGAGGTTTGCCGGACTCAGCTAGACCTGGGCGTGGAAAGGACAAGGGTTAGGTTATTTATACATCCAATCAAAGCACATGTCGGCATAATGTTCTCGTTTATTCGTAGAACCACTTTTTCAAAGTATTATTGTAAACAAAAACATTGCATGTAACCTAACAAACCGTTGAGTTAAGTCCATTTATTTCGCGTATCAAAACGCGTGGGTTGAATTTACGGAAACGCGGGACACGAAAAACACTCTTACAATACTTTAAAGCGGTGTGATAATTTGGGTAATTTTATTATCTCTTTCTTTCTCATGGCGAACGACGTAAAAACCCGGAGGGAGTGATTTATTCCATATCTGTATAGGTTGGGTAAAAAGAATTGGCTCTCTTTCCATATATTGTTACTTCTAGCTCCATTGTGAACAGTTTATAATAATAATAAAAGTTACCCAATAGCTATAGGGTAAAATTCGCAAAGTATCACCTCAAAGGCGCTTCACAAATCAGAAATTCACTAAAACAACAGTTGAATTACTTTAAAATGTATCACCATTTACATAGATTACAAACAAATCTGGCATAAATTTACACATCTGCAGATGTCGGAAGGGTTCAGATTTGAAACAGATGATAGCGAAACGAGAATAATTACTAAACATTAATTTTGAATACTCGGAGTACATTCACGAGGCAGTCTATATGGTAAGTATTTTCTAGAGAGACGGAAAGGCTGATAAGGATATTAAAAGAAGGGTGAATGTAGGAAACTCCATGAATGGAGGACTGAACGCTGTTGGCGCTAATAAGAAATTGTCCAAAGAAGCAAAGCTAGCAGTACACAATGGAGTACTTATACCAACCCTGGAGTATGGCAGTGAGGTGAGGAACTGGTAGAGGAAAAGGATCAAAGTAGACTGAAAACTGTGGAAATGAAATACCTGAGGCGTGTGTGCATGGATGACGTGAACGTAGTGAATAATAATGAGAAAGGGACGCTTAGATGGCTTGGACACGTAGAGCGGATCGAAAGTGAATTGTAGAAGTCGAGGACGTCCGAAAAAGACATGATCAAGTGAGGCAAATTCTTGAGTAGGGCCATTTTTAATAGCCTCCGGGGTCGAGTGGCGAGACGCTCGGCTGCGTTTCCAGAGGTCACGGATTCATATATAATATGTGTCATAAAACATTTAATTTATATAAAAATAATGTATAGTATATTTGCGACACGTTCCAAAGTGGTAGATACTCTAAGCATCGCCCTGGTGAAAGACCACCATTCAGAATCGAAACGTTACTTGAAATGGCTTTAGCCGCGTTTGGTGACCAGATCTGAATAGCCAGATACTTTCCAACCTTCCTCTTCCCAATCTCCTTCCCCTGCCCACTACCTTCAGCCTCACAACATACTCTATTTGGAGATGTCATGGTCTCACTGGCTCTAGACAGTTGGGAGCAGTTGAGACTCTTGTGCGGTATTCATATTTAAAAAAAAAATAATAATGATAAAAATCCAGATGAAACGTATGAATTCATATTAACATATTTGTTGAATCAAAGAAAAATTAATTACATTGAGGACAGTTAATATGTTGGTACTTAAAATCACCAACACTCAAGTATTGTAAGTGAGTTTTCAGCAAATATAAATCTCGTATTTATCAATAGAAAATCATGTAAAACGCGAATTTGGCAAATTGTGGGTTGGACGCTTTCCTCATAACTACGTCCGATTGTGGATTTAACCCTGGCAAAACATTATCAAACAAACAAAACAAAACGTATTTACATATTTACAGATGTTTCCAACATCAGACGGTGAGAAGGGTTCTATTTTGCGGCACGTGATGTAAAGAAAAACCACATAAATATCTGATTACCAGTTTTTACCCCTGAAACATGACGGGATTGAACTTTACTTGCCAAGATGAAAAATGATAAATCTTATTTCTACACAATCAAATAAAAAATATATCAGTTGCTTTGATTCACCTCATTTTGTCTTAGATGAATTAAATAATGTAGATACGTTACTGAGACAACGCGCGTGAATGTACTAAACCGAGTCCGAGAGACATACCTGAGATTTACTGCGTTTAGTATCACACAAACATTCGTTCGACAGACAAGCTGTCACCAGCTGTCACAAACGCGTCGCCGTAGGCTCCTTTCTGACAAAAAATGCCTTGAGAGGTGTAAAAATCATCCGGGAGCAAAAAACATATCTCATGGAGTTTCTTTCCATTCGTAATTACCCACAAATCACTTATTATTTCAATTGAATAAATACAATTGTTCACAAGGTGTTTCAACTCGATAACGGTGTGAGATAGCGAATGCAGAAATGCATAAGTGTGTGGAAGACAACCGCCGATACCCGATTATAACAGTAGCGCGGGACGTTCATATTGATATCCCATCCATTCACCTTAGAGTATTATCAATCTAAGGCAGTGTAGTCAGTTTTTGACGATTTTTACCTGACTCGGCGGACCTGGGCATGGCTAAGATCAAGGCTAGGGTATTAATACATCCATTCATAGCATATGCGGAATTAATGTTTTTGTTTCTTTGTATGACCACTTTTTCACAGTATTGATATCAACAAAAATATAGCATCTAACCTAAAAAACCGTTTAGTTGTGTCAAGTTTAGTGGCATAGTAAAAAATTTGGGCGGAGTCCCGCGGTGACCCAGGAGCCCAACATCATTGTGACAGTATGTAGAAGCGGAGTATTATATTTGTTGTCTCTTTCTCTCTCATGGTGTACGACGTGAAAACCCGGAGAAAGTGAATTATCGCAAGTTTGTATAGGTAGGGTAAAAATAATTAGCTCTCTCTCCATACATGTTCTTTGAATGGCTACCCTTTTCATACGCGGGTAAAACGTAAAAAAAAACAGTACCAGTGGTGCTACATTTTTCGTAAGAGTTGTATGAATATGACGTGTCTTGTATTTTATGTCTATGCATTTTGTAGCTAGTCGTCAACAGTGAAATTTCATGTAAGAGTTTAAAATGTCGGTCTCTTGATGATTCTAGTATTTTTTGTTGCAAGGAGTTTTAGATTCGATAGGCTTAGAACAGGGTATCGTAGGCAATGGAAGATTAGCGATTTCATAACTTGTGAACCTAAAAATTTATTGAATACAAACTATGTATATATACTTCTCAACCTTCCTTTTCCCCATCTCCATCCGTTCCGAGTACCTTCAGCCTCACAACATATCCCAATTGGGGATGCCATAGTCTCACTGGCTCTAGACGATTGGGAGCAGTCAATGAAAAAAAACCGGAGCCAGTGAGACTATGGCATTCCTATTTAGCGTATTTTGTGAGGCTGCAAGTTGGGAAGTATAGTACCTGGCCATTCAAAACTAGTCACCAAACACGGCTTAAGCCATTTCGAAGAAAATTTCTATTCTAAACCAGGGCGATACTAAGAGTATCTACAACTCTAACTGGAATACTGACTTAAGTAGAATTTATAAGATTGTAGATATCTTAGTGTGGTAATGTCAAATATGAAAGAATTACGATTAAGGAGATCTCAAAATAAAGCATGTCCTACGTAAGCATAGTGAACAAAGGTAAGACAGGGACGCTTGCATGTTTTTGACATGTAGGTATACTGTGCGGCGAATGGAAGTTGTTTTTTCATTTAAAAATATACACAATTGACGCCTGAATTTTAAATGTCCGCAATTATGCTAACACCATGTACGTACGATTGACTGACAACAGGCGATTGAATTTATTCACACCCACACAGATAACATAATTTGTAGATTCTAATAGGAAAGTTTATTTATTTACGGCCTAATTTAGGTTTTACACATTTGACATATCAGTACAGTTGGCACAAGACAGCAATGCAGTAATATACAAGATGTAAACAACACAGACAAATTATTAAAAAACATATATATACAGATTTTAATAAAGGACATGACAACAAAATAAAAACTGTTTAATAAAAAAGTTCTTCGAAAATTAATACAGACATATTGAAAACTATTTGGCCAGTAAAATTTTATGAATGTAAGAACACCTCATTACAAAATTAAATTAATTAATAGTTATGACAAACAAGTTTTTTTTCTGTTTTAAATTAAAAATATTGTCTATTGCAGTAATTTCTGTCGGAATGTCATTGTATAGTTTTTGACGACCTGCCTGGTCGATTGGTAAGACGCTCGACTACGAATTCAAAAGTCGCGGGTTCAAGCTCGGCGTGCGCAAATATGTTTTGTTTAATTACTATATTTCATGACACATTTTAATCATATAAAATAATACTTAGTTTATTACTGACAGTATGGAAGATCTACAGTTTCTCGTGTCTAGGATGAACCAAGTATGTATGCAAAATGAGTTGATGATGAATGTAAGTAAGTCCAAAGTCATGGTGTTTGAAAGAGAGAGTACGTGAACTGCGTGCAATATAGTTGTGGATGATGAATACTTGGAGCAAGTGGATGAGTTTGTGTATTTAGGAAGTATGTTCTAGAGAGACGGAAAGGCCGATAAGGATATTGAAAGAAGGGTGAATGCAGGAAAATCCACTAATGGAGGACTGAATGCTGTTGGCGCAAATAAAAAATTGTCTAAAAAGTGAAGCAAGCAGCCCACAATGTAGCGCTTATACCAACCCTGATGTGTGGCAGTGAGGCATGGAACTGGCAGAGGAAGGATGAAAGAAGACTGAATTTTTTTATTATTTTTTATATGAATACCGCACAAGAGTCTCAACTGCTCCCAACCGTCTAGAGCCAGTGAGACTATGGCATCCCCAAATTGGGTATGTTGTGAGGCTGAAGGTAGTGGGGAGGGGAAGGAGATCGGGAAGAGGAAGGTTGGGAAGTACCTGGCTATTCAGATCTGGTCACCAAACACGGCTTAAGCCATTTCAAGGAACGTTTCGATTCTGAATGGTGGTCTTTCACTACTACTTAGAGTATCTACCACTGCTGTGGAAATGAAATCCTTGAGACATATGGATATCCAGATTTCCACATTTTAATTCGGTCATACATGGTTTTACCGCACATACGTCTCAGGGATCTCATTTTCACAGCATTCAGTCTACTTTCATTCTTCCTCTGCCAGTTCCATGCCTCACTGCCATACAACAGGGTTGGTATAATCACTCCATTGTGGACTGCTAGCTCCGCTTCTTTGGACTATATCTTATTTTCGCCAACAGCGTTCAGTCCTCCATTAATGGAGTTTCCTGCATTCACCCTTCTTTCAATATCCTTATCAGCCTTTCCGTCTCTCGTAAACATACTTCCTAAATACACAAACTCATCCACTTGCTCCAAGTATTCATCATTCACAACTATATTGCACGCTGTTCTCGTACTCTCTCTTTCAAACACCATGACTTTGGACTTACTTACATTCATCATCAACTCATTTTGCATACATACTTGGTTCATCCTAGACACGAGAAACTGTAGATCTTCCATACTGTCAGCAATCAGCACCGCATCGTCCGCATACAATAGGCAACATACTTTCAGATTGTTCATTTTCACGCCCAAGCCCACACCTTTTGATTCTTGCATACAATTATCCATGTACAAATTATTGTATTATTAGTGTTGTTATCAACAAAAACATAGGATATAATCTCAAAAGGCGTTATGTCCCATAACAGACGGAAAAATGCTTACATTCCCAAAAGTGGTGCGATATTATGTGACAACTTGTCTCGTCTCTTTCTCTCTCATTGTGTACGACGTAAAAACCCGGAGAAAGTGATTTATCGCAAGCTTGTGTAGGTTGGGTAAAAATAATTAGCTCTCCCTCCATATATTGTTACTTCAAGGTTGCGTAAAAGTAAAATTCTCATTGTTTTATTTAGTATTTGAATTTTCATATTTGCATTTCTTCTTCAATGCAAATAGAAAATAACCTCTACAACAATGACACGGCAAATTTACATAAGCCACACGTCCTAGGCATTTTCTGTCCAGTAGCTAAGCCATTTATAAAATAATTATTATTCCATCTCCAAACTTCCAAACTATAAACGAAATGGCGGCCGTACGAAGACAAATGACTCGAATGATGCTAGTAATGCCCGGACCACCGCTTAACCCTTCTTGTGCCAAGCACGATTTAACCTGTCCCCCTCTCACCCCCGAGGCCCCGCCACAGAACATGGCGAGGCCTAGAAGTCCCCCGACACCCTGCGACATTAATTATTTCATATCACTGAACAAATATTCCCTAGAGGTGTGATCTACGAGTATCTATGTGGCCTAATACCACGCTTAGTTTATGATAACCAAATTAGGTTGGGTTTGGACAGGTTAAGTTAGGTTAGATTAGATCCTTCAAGTGACAATATATGGAGGGAGAGCTAATTATTTTTATCCAACCTAAACAAACTTGCGATAAATCACTTTCTCCGGGTTTTAACGTCGTATACCATGAGAGAGAAAGAGACAAAAAACGTCGTCACATAATATCGCACGTGTGTAAGGATGTTCTCCGTCCGCGCTAACTGTACATCATCGAGTCGCAAAACTTACGTCAGCGGATTTTGAGGTTATTTCCTATATTTGTGTTGATTAAAATACTTACAGTGGTGATATAAATAAACCAAACATGATGGTGATATGTGCTATGCGTGAATGTTCATATAAGACCAAACAAAGGTTATAAAACATCCCTTTTTAGAGGTATTTCAACAGTTTTAGTTTGGTTGGCCGAACTTTCTAATTTTCACATTTTTAATGATACAAAGACATAAAATCAACAAAAAGCTTCCATCATTATTTAGGCAAACCTTCTGTTATTAGTGTTTGTGTGATATTTTGTCTTTATGAATCATTTTAATGGTATATTAATATTGTTTTGTTTAATGTGTTCAAACATGTTTATTAAAAATATCAGAATTCCATGTGGGCGGTAACTAATAGGCTATTCAACATCCTTTAAGATATCTTTGTATCTTTCTATCGAGTCAGTATAAAGTCGACCGTCCCGACTACACTGTTTCGCAAAGGTACCTCTCCACGATCTCCGAGGTCATTACACATTTAATTCATATAAGAAGCATATATATTTGCGCCAAAAATTGGTAGATACTCTAAACATCACCCTGGTGAAAGACCACCATTCAGAATCGAAACTTTACTTGAAATGGTGATCCTTGTTTGGTGACTAGATCTGAATACCCAGGTTCTTCCCAACCTTCCTCTTCCCCATCTCCAACCCCTCTCCACCACCTTCAGCCTCACAACATACCCCAATTGGGGTTGCCGTAGTCTCACTGGCTCCAGGCGGTTGGGAGCAGTTGGGACTCTTGTGCGGTATTCACTATGAAAATAAAAATAAAGTTTACTTCAAAAAAGACAAATTTAGCTGATTTTTGCCATAATCATGCAATGACGTATAATATTCCATGTTAACATTGACCGGTCGGTAGCTGAGTGGACATACGCGTCGGATCCCACCCAGACGACGTGGGTTCAATTCCTCTGCTGGCTAAGTCCTCCATCATTGCACAACCAATATTTTCCGCTTATTACGAAGGCAATAGGAGTTTATTTTTTCAAATATTGGCAGGTTATTCGTCCAGGGAATGTTTGTCTTTCTTTTTAAAAAATAAAACATTTTGAAAAATTACTTTGATAAGGAATGTGATTCAATCCGATTTGAAAACAAAACTAACATCGCCGATTTTCGTAAGTCATTTCCACTCCTATGCTTAGAGTAACAATATAGAGACACCGTCCTAATTATGAGTCAAATCGTTCATACTCGCAAAATATAGCTCTCTCTTTAGGCTCGGTTCTATAGACATATATGTGAAAAAGAAACCAACAATTGTTATTAAGGACATATGATTTGGGGCGTGCTAAAAGCCGTGTAGCCATTTTTCAATATATTACTAACTTCACACTAGTTTACTTCTGTCAGTCGAATTTAGTGCAGTATTAAAAAAACGATATGGCTATATGTGCAGTTGTTGGTTGCTTCAACTGAAGTAACAAAGGACCAAAAAAATCAGTTTCCACAGGTATTTATCCAAGAATTCGTATTTTTTAGTTTGACCTCAAATACTTAACATGCTAACCTACAAAACAACTAGTTACCTACACCAATATTTAGTCAATCTTTGCATTATTCGTTTCGATATAGTAAACTTCCGTTTAAAATGAGTTTTAATGCATTTTGAATATGTTTTACCTAGAGAGATATACGGGATTCTCACGTAAATTTGTAAGAATGGAAATTACCTGATAAGTTCAACATTTGAACGTATCCATGTCTCTTTCTTTCTCATGGTAGCAACGCAAAACTGTTCACGAACAGATAAAGACGGAATAATGTTTATCTTTACGGTTTTCTTCGCATCCTATTGGCTGGAAGCTTATATGCCATACCTCCTGTGGTCAACATTGGTCGTAAAGTTACTACAATATTTCTCAAAGTTAGGTCTCTAGGTTACTCTAAGCTCCTATGTCAGAGAAGCCAATGAAAAAAATAATTCAATGTTAGAAAATTTTTTCTGCAGATGTCAGAAAAAAATGATTGCGTGCTTTATGACACGCCTGCAAAACACTTCTATCTGTTTATCCATTCAGTGATTATTTCATATATAATATAATGTGAGGACCCCGCGTGTGCCAGTCGCAGAGAAATTTGAAGGGGAATTGATAGATTGGCCTGGATCGAAGTGTCAATTTCCTCTGAATCGGGTCGCATATTAAATTGGATTCTGTATTGTTGACTCTTCTCAAGCAGAGTGTAAACCGTCAAAACTAATTCGGACTATCAAATATGTAATTAATGTTATAAATAACATAATACTATTTTATTTTTTTGACATACATTTTTTATTAGTTAGTAAATTTGCCATCCCACTAGGCATAAGCCTGTGTTGGGATGGCAATTTGCAAAAGTGGTTTTTTAGCTACTTATTAACATGTCAATATCGAAAATATAGTACATACATAATAAAAATAATATAAGCAAATGACAAATTTGAAGATATAGAATCTACATAATAAGAACTAAATTAAACTTGGTTTTTAAGGTGAGTAATGATAAAGCTTTTAAAGGAGCTTTTGGTTTGTATATTTCTGATGGTGCTGGGCAGAGAATTGAATTGCTTAGTGGCGTTGTACTTAAAAGTTTTTTGTCCGTAGGCGGTTTTATAGGCTGGGATATTAAAGAATTTTATGTGCGACTGCCTTAAGGTTCTAGAAATATTCCTTTCTTCAAACATATGGACATTATTAAATTGGTGCAATAGGATATTTTTGAGTATAGTTATTTCAAGTTAAGGACGTCTAGCTCTTTAAAAACAAATTCAGTGCTCGTCCTCAAAGGAACTTTCAGAAATAATTTTTGGATGTCTATTATAGGCTCCAGGCAATTTATTATTCTTTTAACTATTCTTTTCTGTGGTCTTCCGTTTCTTCTTTAAGAGCTTTCTGGCTTCCAGCTTTGAACATTGGCCTGTCTATTTTTTTCCCAGATTTTTCGAATCCTCAAATGTTCAATATACATGGACTGTTCAAAAGAAAAGGTGAATTTTGAATTTTCGCAGGCTGTGTACATTCGATTATCGATTTTTTTTGTTATGTTGGCACACATATGTTTATCATATGTTAGCATTATCAGCCATTTCGGATTAGTGGTTTGTTTTTGACAACTGGAAAGGTTACTCACGTTTTTCTGTGTTCCTCGATTTTTTACTTTTGAAAAAAATAGAACAAAGAATATGTATTAAATTTTGCGTTAAAAATGGAATAAAGTGCTCCAACGCACTTAAAATGTTGACTGTGGCATTCGGCGAGTCTACTTTGTCTCAAAATAAGTGTTTATAGGTAGTACAATCGCTTTACAGAAGGCCGAGAAGATGTTAATGACGATGAGCGTCCTGGAGTTGCGGAAAAACAAATCGTGGATTTTATTCTTTGATGCATTTTTTTCAAAAGTAAAAAATCGAAGAACACACAAAAACGTGACTAACCTTTCCAGTTGTCAAAAACAAACCACTAATCCGAAATGACTGATACTGCTAACATATGATAAACATATGTGTACCAACATTACAACAACAAAAAAATTGAAAATCGAATGTACACAGCCCGCGAAAATTCAAAATTCACTTTTTCTTTTGAACAGGCCATGTATATCGTATTGTGGAAATTTTGAAATAGTGCCAAGGAATATTTCTCCCTCTACCTGTGTCAAATGTGGTTAGAGGTGTATTAATGAGTAGATATTCTTTTCTACCCGGTGAGAGGGTTTCCTTTCACTAGTATAGGCCTTTTTTGTGGGTAGTTTAAATACATGTAATAGCGCCCACAAAAACGGCGCTATACAAATCGTCCAAATATTATTATTATTAAGTGAAATTTTGTAGACTGTGTCTTGCTTGCTTATAGCAATCTTTTATTTAAGCCCTGAAATTCTCTTCAGATTGTCAGATCGTCTCATCTCAGGAGCTTTAGATCTACTTCACAACTAAGGTCGCATTGCGATGATATTGGGGTCCCAACGGTCATCTTCCAGCTCCAACGGTCATCCGACGGTCTGCGTGGTCGAGTGGTGAGACCCTCGACCACGAATCCAGAGGTCGCGGGCTCAAACCCGGCGTACGCAAATACATTTTATTCAATAAATATACGTCATTACACATTCAATTGATATTAAATAATATTTAGTATGTTCGCAGCATTTCAGAGTGGTAGATACTCTAAGCATCGCCCTGGTGAAAGACCACCCTTCAGAATCTAAACGTTGCTTGAAATGGCTTTAGTCGTGTTTTGTGACCAGATCTGAACAGCCAGGTACTTTCAAACTTACCTCTTGCCCATCTCCTTCCGCTCCCCACTTCATTAAGCCTCACAACATAATGCAATAGGAATAGCCGTAGACTCACTGGCTCCAAACGGTTGGGAGCATTTGGGACTCTTGTGCGGTATTCACTGTAATATATATATATTTAATGGCTTTAGCCGTGTTGGGTGACCAGACCTGAATAAGCAGGAACTTACCAACCTTCCTATTCCCCATCTCCTTCCCCTCCCTACTACCTTCCGCCTCACAACATACCCCGATTGGAGGGGGATTCCACAGTCCCACTGGCTCTAGACGGTTGGGATCAGTCGGGATTTTTGTGCGGTATTAACTATAGTTAATTTTTTCAATTTTTTGATTGTGAATGATGTCACTAAAGGGTGATACTTAAAGTATCTACCACTCTGGAACGTGCCGCAAATATGCCATATATTATTTTATATGAATTTAATGTGTTATGACACAAAATGCAATATGTAAACAGAGAGGATGGAACGTTACAAAGCTGTATATTAAATCACAAAAGTAAAATATCCACATATCTGACTAGCCAAGTACTTTTACCAACCTTCCTCTTCCTATTTCCTTTCTTCGTCACTCTCTTCAGCCTCACAACATTCCCGAATCGGGGATGACATAGACCTACTGGTATCGTGCAGTCGGGACTTTTGTGTGGTGATTTTATAAAAAAATGCAAACTAGAGTTCTATCACAATATTAAAGGAGTGAAATATCGTCGCTGGAAAGGCAAAAGGGCTTAAGCGACACTTTTTTTTTTTAAGAGTTTAACATGCAGTTTTGATCTGTTTTGTATTCTGTATCGAATGCTCTGACTCTCTTTTGATTCTGAAGACTTTTGTGGCCCTTTAGCCATCTAAAATATATTATTTACCATTTGGGAGAAGGCTCGACTCGAGCGACACAAGTTTGGGACTGTTTTAGCTTCTTGTCGCTTCAGGTAACTCAGTGAGAGCATTGAGTTACCTGAGTTAACTTTAATTTATGAAAATCCAACCAGGTACTGTAGACATGTACAGCAAAATAAACTTTAAAGCGTTCTGGTGCACACTTCCCAAAATGGCGCTTCAGCCTATTTGCCTTTCCATCGACGATATGTTGACTCTTAAAATTATAATTGATTGTATTATTGACTCACCTTCTCTGTTGCAACTCATCCAGCTCAACATTCCTTGCCGTAGTCTCAGAAACAATCATGAATTGCTGTCCCTCAATCATCACAATAATAATAACTGGTATCATTCTCCACTGTCCAGAAAGTAGAGACTTGTTAACTCAAGCCATGGTCTTGAAATTTTTGGTACCAGTCTAAATATTTTTTGTCATTCTTTACGCCTCTACCAAAACTTTGACTAGACCTTGGCTTTGATTCGAATGTTCTTTCTTATGTATATTTTGTCCTATTTTTATCATTGCTACATTTAATATCATGTAAGTTCAGTTTTTTCTCTGTCGCTCTTTTTACCATTTCGTGTTTTTTTTTTTGTAATTTGACTTTAGTCCGTTAGTTTATAAATAAATAAATAAAATTAAAAATTTCAATAATGAACAAACATGGTTCGATTCATTTTCAAAATCATATCTGACTTCTCTCTCACTATTTATTCCATTCCTTCTAACCCCTGCACCCCCGTATCTCCAAACACCCTTCCGCCTGCCCGCGGTCTGGGCGGCCGCAAAGGGTTGACAAGGGTCTGCCAGCTTAACACTTTGAGGAAGGCCAACGTGACCTTATAACACGCTTAGGCACAATCATTACTGTAACTACTACACGAATCCGGGTGGCTTATGGCTTACAGGCATTACTGAAAGTAAAACACACACAAACACGCAGACACATTCACGTGTACGTCCTGCAACACCCTGTATATCAACTCAGGTAGGTAAACTACTAACTTACTAGGCAGAGAGGACGGACTGCCATAAAGAGTGGTACATACTCCAAGTATCGCCCTGGTGAAAGACCACCATTCAGAATCGAAACGTTGCTTGAAATGGCTTTGGCCGTGTTTGGCGACCAGATCTGAATAACCAGGTACTTCCCGACCATCCTCTACCTCATCACCTACCCCTCCCCACAACCTTCAGCCTCACAACATACTCTATTGGGGATGCCATAGTCTCAATGGTGAAAGACCACCATTCAGAATCGAAACGTTGCTTGAAATGGCTTTAGCCGTGTTTGGTGACCATATCTGAATATCCAGGTACTTCCCGACCTTCCTCTTCCGCATTACCTACCTCTCCCCTCTACTTTTAGCCTCACAACATACCCTGTTGGGGATTACCACTTATTAGCGTCTTACCACTCGACCATGCAGGCCGTCAATCATTTCATCTTTCCAACGTATTACACCACCTTTATTGAGTAAACTTCCGATTAGCGCTACTCGTCGAGTAGAGAATATCATATGTCTCATCACGCTACCCGTCAAGTAAGCACCTGTTTTCGAAGCCGCGTTAATCCCACGATCAAATTAATGAAAAAATAACTCGAGCGACCGGTTTCGCTTAGCCTAAGCATCATCAGGGTACAAAAATGAACCTAAGCAAATAATACAAAGTGTGTGATTATATATACATACAGAGGGAAAACACGATATAAAATAAAATAAGAGAACAGTGAGAAAACAATAGAAAAACATTTAAATTATAACAAAAGAACAGAGAGAAAGATACAGATAATATGAATTGAAATTTGACCGGTCGGTGGCTGTGTGGACAAACGCGTCGGATTCCCATCCGGGCGTCATGCGTTCAATTCCTCTGCTGGCTTCCATCATTGCACAAGCAACATTTTCCGCTTATTACGATGGCAATAGGAGTTTTTTTCAAATATTTTCAGGTTATTCGTAACCCGGGAATGTTTGTCTTACTTTTTTTTTAAGAAGCTAACAAGTAAAGTGACAAAACGTCAATTGAGAAGGTGATTAAAGAATAATGATAAATAAATGATAAGCCGCTTTGTTATTCCCATAACCCCCTCAATTACCCCTTTTCCTTCCCATCCCAACTCCTAAATATGTATATATATCTCAGCATTTTGTATTTTAGGTTAATTTTAATACTGTCCTGATGATGGAAGGGTACTTCCGAAACCGGTCGACATAATATTGAAAAATAAAGTGGTTATAAACAAAGTTTATCTGTTTTATTTATAAACATGGCAAGCCACAAAGTTAATGCTTTTTACGAATGTCTAATAATGATAAATTTCATGTGTTTACAGGAAATATACCTAATATTGGACTACTGGACAAATTTACCTAATTGCTACAAATATGATTATTTATTTGAATGGCTTTCTTTATTTATAGTGCTTCTAAATTATGTAATCTGTTGCCATGACCATTTTTGTGAAGAATGTGAGCACCGGTGCTTTTATTGAAGGTGTGTTCTTTATCGATAAGATGATTAGCGAATTCAGAAAAACCGAGGTTATTTAAACATCCAAGATGTTTAAACACCTATGATTAAAGTTGCTTGTCGAATAGTTACTCAACAGTTTACTTGGAGGTGTATATGGTACCAGGGGTGTTAGTTGAAGTTTGCCGGTTTTTTCAATAAAAAAATGCTTAATTCTCAAGGGAATCTCAATTTTTTTTAATTCAAAGTATTGACCATCGGATTCTATACATTTTGCCCATCTTTGAGGCAAATCATGGATACCATTCCCAAAAAAAATTTCTCTTTCGAGGCAAACCATTCGACGAGCCATTTTTCGACTTTTTCAAAATTGGCGAAGCGCTGCTCTGCGAGTGAGTGTCCCATCGATGCGAAAAGGTGATAGTCGGACGGGGCAAGGTCTGGAGAGTACGGCGGGTGCAATAATATTTCCCAATTCAATGCTTTGAAAGTGTTCTTCACTACTTTAGCTGTATGAGGCGTTGCGTTGTCATGTTGTAGGATTTCGATTTGTCTCTCGTTCATTTGGTGTGGTACCCATTTTCCATACTTTTGGATCTTTCCCATGGCTTTTAAACGTTGGCAAATTGCTTCTCGGGTCACATTAAGTGTTTGGGCCAATTGTTGTTGCGATTGGGTTGGGTCTTCATCCAATAACGCCTGCAATTCCTCGTCTTCGAACTTTTTCGTTGCACCAGGATGTTCATTGTCTGTTAAATCGAAATCTCCGCTTTTAAATTGACGAAACCATGTCTCACATGTTCTAATCACTGGAGCATGTTCACCATAAGTTTCTACCAGCAACCGATGAGCTTCAACTGCTTTTTTCTTTTGATGAAATAAGAAAAGCAACGAATGCCGCAAATGCGATTTACTTGGAACGAAACTCGACATATTCACTGAGGTAAACAACTATGACACTATTATTTTGGCAGAATGTAACTTGTGTATTTTTGAAGGTTAATGTCCATAAAAAAATATGACATAGATGCCAAATCATAGAAATGTATACATATCTCTAGCGACATCTATGAGTAAAACCGGCAAACTTCAACTAACACCCCTGGTAAATACCCCCTTGGTGCAATTAATTAATCTATTATGTCGTGTAGCTTACCTAATGAATGCAATTAAATTCAATGAATTAACGAATTCTCTTTAGCGTATAACAAAACAAACCTAACCTATTTAAGGTTTCGTCAGAAATGTACAGCCTCACCTGACAGAAACATTTTTCAGTTTTCGCACACACAATAAGGGAAGGTATTAAATTATTTTCGTTTGTTAGGTTTCCTATCCTGCTAACAATAACTGTCAGCTTGACGTGATACGTTATGTTTATACGCGTGCGAGAGATATATTTATTAAGGTAGCTAAATTTCATGACAGCTGAACAAACAAAGAATTTCAATTTGTGCATAAAACATAATATTTAAATATTACGATTTCAAAGGAAGTTAAAAGAAAAATTATTTACTATATTTATAGAACAAATTTATGTGTCATAACCTCAGAGCAAGAATATGTAATAAAAGTAATATTTGGATGATTTGTATAGCGCCGTTTTTTGTGAAAATTCACCTCAAAGGCGCTGTACAGATTTTATTTTATATTATTACTTATTAATTACTAGTTTAAATAAGAAAATATATAGCAACATACTTACCATAGGATCAAGAAAGGGACGCTTAGATGGTTTGGGCATGTAGAGCGAATGAACGAAGAAAGGAGTGTGAAAACAATATATGATGCGAAAGTGATTGGAAGAAGAAGTCGAGGACGCCCGAGAAAGACATGGCACGATCAAGTAAATAAAATACTTGAATCGGGTCATGTGAAGAGTCAGAATAACAGAAGAGTATGTATGAGACGATGTATGAATGTAAATGAAGCAAGGAGTGTGTGCCAAGATAGAGTTACATGGCGGTCCGTCCTCTCTGCCTACCCCTGCGGGAAAACGGCGTGATGGTTGGTTAGTTAGTTAGTCTTACCTGGCAGGTCCCATCAGATAGACACACTTATTAACTTAAAATTATAATTATGATTTCTATTTTTTTATTTAGTTATTTTAATTATTTCCGATTAAGGGCATGGGAGCGAAATTAAAAAAATGGATTTTCTGAATTTGTCGTACAGTACAGGATTTGGTTAAAACTTGAATATCTAAAGGTGATTCGTCGAGAGACAGATTATGTTGAGATTCTTTTAATGAATTTAAGGATAGAGAATCGGGATTAAGGAAAGAGAGCCTTAGATGAATCAAATAATGTAGATACGTTACTGAGACCGAGTCCGCGAGACATACCTGAGATTTAGTGCGTTTAGTGTCACACAAACATTCGTTCGACAGACAAGCTGTCACCAGCTGTCACAAACACATCGCTGTAGGCTCCTTTCTGAGAAAAAATGCCTTGAGAGGTGTAAAAATCATTCTGAAGCAAAAAACATATCTCATGGAGTTTCTTTCCATTCATAATTACCCACAAATCACTTATTATTTCAATTCAATTAATACAATTATTCACAAGGTTTAAAGGTACTTGAACGGTGTGAGATAGCGAATGCAGAAATACATAAGTGTGTGGAAGACAACCACAGCTAGTGGTGCGATACCCGATTATAACAGTAGCGTGGGACGTTCATGTAGCTATCTCATCCGTACACACATATTCTTTGAATGGCTATCCTTTTCATACGCGGGTGAAACGTAAAACAAGACAGTACCAGTGGTGCTACATTTTTCGTAATATTTGTATGAATATGAAGTGTCTTGTATTTTGTGTATATGGAGAGAACTAAACATGTTTACCCACCCTGTACGAATTTACGATAAGTCACTTCCTTCGGGTTTTATGTGGTAAACCATGAGAGAGAAAGAGACAAGACAATTTTTCACATAATATGGTACCACTTTTAGAAATATAAGCATGTTTTCTAAATAAAGACTGAAATATTATTAATATACATAATATAAAATGCTAGATAAAACGAGGTAGCTACATCACGACGGCCTCCATGGTCGAGTGATAAGTCGCTCGACTACGAATCCAAAGATCGCGGGTTCAACCCCAGAGTGCGCCAATAACTTTTATTTAATTAATATGTGTCATAACACATTTAATTCTTATAAAAATAATAAAAAAGCATATTTGCGGCACGTTGCAGAGTGGTAGATACTCTTAGTATCGCCCTGGTGAAAGACCATCATTCAGAATCGAAACGTTGCTTGAAATGGCTTTAGCCGTGTATGGTGACCAGATCTGAATAGCCAGGTACTTCTCAACCTTCCTCTTACCCATCTCCTTCCCTCCCCCACTACCTCAAGCCTCACAACATACCCTATTTGAGGATGCCATAGTCTCACTGGCTCTAGACAGTTGGGAGCAGTTGAGACTCTTGTGCGGTATTCATTAAAAAACAAAAAAAAACCCCTTCGGATCTTAAAGATATCGAATTACATGCACTATCCAAATGGCGAAACATAAATAATAATAATTGGCTGATTTTTATAGCGCCATTTTGCATGTAAATTTGCACCATCATTGCCTACATAATACCCCCTTGGATCTTACGTTAATTTTTCTTTCAGGTATGGAAAGGTTAAGCACAAGAATAATGTTATATCCTGTTTGGGGCCTAGGAGCCGAAAATTTCAATGTTTAGTAGTAACAACCGTTTTCTTACAAAGTGGTATAAATGGCACATCTAGAGATTATCTGTTCAGCGATTTTACCGTATATAATATTTGTATTTTTCAATATCCTTATCAGCCTTTCCGTCTCTCTAGAACATACTTCCTAAATTCACAAACTCGTCCACTTGCTCCAAGTATTCATCATCCACAAGTATTTGCACGCTGTTCTCGTACTCTCTCTTTCAAACACCATGGCTTTGGACTTACTTACGTTCATCAGTACAGTTCAATAGTACCCAACACATGCTTTTCTTGTCTGGCATTAAAGATTCGTCTAAAGATATTTTTAGAAGTACCCGAATATTAATTAAATTTTAGTGTATTTTAATTGTAAACTTTTAGAGCGTCAAACTTATTCTTTGAAGAGCACAATTAATAACTTGTGACAATGCGAGAACCCAGCAACAACTAAACTCTGTAGAAGTCAGTTAATACAGTTGTATAACTCAGTTAATAATTCAAGTTAATTTGTGAAAATTCACGGAGCAAAGTTGTCCATTGTTTTTCCCCGCTGTAATCCGCAAAACGAGGGTTGGGCCCTTTCGCTTATAATCGTTGTAGGGATTAACCGACCAGGGGTGCGTTGAAGCAGAATTCAGAATGGGCACAATAATCCCTCTCCCCCTCTAGGAATTTCATTAGAGGTTTTTGATCTATGTAAATTTATGTGTTTATCGTTTTTGGGTCGGGTTAGCCAAATTCTAAATCATTTGCTATAGTTGAATATTTTGTCTCCGTCACCCAAAGGTTCGTTATTTGAATAACTCTAAAAGGCAGTGGAAAAATGACCTCTTCGTCTGAATATTCAATAATTTTTACGAAGTGGTTTAACATCACAAAAGATGTAAAACAACGCTGTGTAATGTCACCGTGGTTGTTCAATTTTTACATGGATAATTGGTGTGGGCTTGGGCGCGAAAATGAACAATCTGAAAGTATGTTGCCTATTGTATGCGGACGATGCGGTGCTGATTGCTGACAGTATGGAAGATCTACAGTTTCTCGTGTCTAGGATGAACCAAGTATGTATGCCGAATGAGTTGATGATGAATGTAAGTAAGTCCAAAGTCATGGTGTTTGAAAGAGAGAGTATGAGAACAGCGTGCAATATAGTTGTGAATGATGAATACTTGGAGCAAGTGGATGAGTTTGTGTATTTAGGAAGTATGTTCTAGAGAGACGGAAAGGCTGATAAGGATATTGAAAGAAGGGTGAATGTAGGAAACTCCATTAATGGAGGACTGATCGTTGTTGGCGCAAATAAGAAATTGTGGAAAAGAAACGAAGCTAGCAGTCCACAATGGAGTGCTTATACCAATCCTGATGTATGGCAGTGAGGCATGGAACTGGCAGAAGGATGAAAGTAGACTGAATGCTGTGGAAATGAGATCCTTGAGTCGTATGCGCGGTAAAACTGTGTATGACCGTGTTAAAAATATGGATATCTGGAAATAATGCAAGGCTGATGTAAGTGAAGTGAACGGAAGAAGAAGTCGTGGATGTCTGAGGAATACATGGCATGATCAATTGAATCAAATACTTGAATCGGGTCATGTGAAGAGTCAGAATAACAGAAGAGTATGTATGAGACGATGCGTGAATGTAAATGAAGCAAAGAGCGTGTTCCAAGACAGAGTTGTACGGTGGTCCGTCCTCCCTGCCTACCCCTGCGGGGAAACGGCGTAACATTTTTTTTTAACCAACTAACCATCACGCCGTTTTACTGCAGGGGTAGGCAGAGAAAACGGACCGCCATACAACTGTCTAGGCACACACTCCTTGCTTCATTCACATTCATACATCCTCCTCTGTTATTCTGACTCTTAACATGACCCGATTCAAGTATTTGATTTACTTTATCGTGCCATGTCTTTCTCGGGCGTCCTCGACTTCTTCCATTCACACTTCTTTCTTCGTTTATTCGCTCTACACGCCCAAACCATCTAAGCGTCCCTTTCTTGATCCCATTCATTACGCTCACATCAGCCTTGCATTCTTTCCGGATATCCACATTTTTAATACGGTCATACATGGTTTTACCGCACATACGTCTCAAAGATCTCATTTCCACAGCATTCTGTCTACTTTCATCCTTCCTCTGCCAGTTCCACGCCTCACTGCCATACATCAGGGTTGGTATAAGCACTTCGTTGTGGACTGCTACCTTCGCTTCTTTGGATATAATATTAAAGTCGGTAAAGTAGAGTTCTACCACTAAATTTAGAAATTTGAGAAAAACCTCTCCTTTTTTTCTTAAAAAAGCGTTTTTTTTCGCCCCACAGATTGACAATGCCTACAACACACAAACTGTCCCATAATGGCTACATTATGACGATGTATTTTTAAGTCTATATTCCCTTATAAAGCCTTAAACGCGAGCGTTAAGTGACACAATAATAAATGAATATATAACTTTTTGCCATTTTTTCTTTATCTTCATGGCCGCTATAATTACAGCACAAAACCGTCATTAAATAATATTATGCTGTGGTTTTAGGGCTATATGCCCCTTTTTATGTTTAAAGGCCAAACAACTTACGGTTGACCAGGGTTGCCAAAAATTTTGACTGAAAAAAAACCTTATTATTTTTTCTTACGTTTAATTTTGCACCCTTACGATGCTAAGGCTAAGCGAAACCGGTCGGTCATAAAAATTAAAATAAAACCTTTGGTCTTATACAAAGTTATTATTTTATTTTTATTTAAAAAAGTACCGTTTATGTGCTGTATATTTTTCATATTTCTTTTTTGTAATTGGACTTCAGTCCGTTAATTTATAAATAAATATTCTTATTGTGACAATTCTACTTCAACCTCACAATATTACACTCCTGTGCGACGAATTTAACATCTGGGAAACAAATACTCCGATGTTTTAGATATATTTAGTACGTCAATAACACAATATAAGTATACCTTAGTACAGTTTTTTTTAAATCTAGTAGAGCTATTTTTTTGATGGAACTATTTAACTCTGGATGTACCTGTTATTCAATACCATTTATTCCTTCTTGTACAATATTTTTACACTATTATTATTTTTTTTTAAAGTTAATATTTGTGTCAAAGCCTTTAACGGGCGTAAAAAAAAAAACAAATAATTATCGAAATTAATAATAAATACAATTAAATAATAAATAATTATAATAAATGTTACGTTAGGCCTAGTCAAATATAAATAGTGTGGTTTATTGTTATTTTATAGCTATATTAAAGTCATTTCCATGAGCTATGGAATCTTAAATATCTATATATTTTTCAAAAATAGAAGACGCCATATTGGTTGTACACATATACATCAATATCGTTTGATCCATGTTTTTAATTGTACAATATGAAGTAGTATAAACTGAGCAAAATCCTCAAACAAATCCCTTCCCACAGCCCCTTCCTTGACCCGCTTCACAACGTTGCCCAGCCGGTGGTGATATAGTTACCATACATGTACACCGAAGAGACAAGGGCGATCTTGCAGGGGCGGCTCGTGACTTTTTAGGTTGCTAGAGTGCTGAGATTGAAAAATACGACGTTTTTTATGTTGTTGTAGATGAACATGATATTTATTTAATTTAAAAAAATACATATTTTGTATGAAGATTTTTCAGTTTTGGTGGGTCAATGACCCCCCCAAACTGAAAAATCTTGAAAATCTTCATACAATATTTATTTATATATGTATTTTTTTAAATTCATTTTCGGCCACAACAACATCAATCATGACGTTTTTTTTCAATCCTAGCACTCAAGCACACTAAAAAGTCACGAGCCGCCACTGCCGGATCTTGTAAGGTGTCATATATATATATACAAATAATGTAAATTATTTTTAACGGTAAAAATAACATGTTTTTTGAAGCAGTTATGAAATAACATTTTCTTCACAAACACAAACAAAACGGTTTTAAAACGAACATGTTTTTTAAAACAGTTTTTAAAGAGCATGTTTTATAAAATCAATTATTTAAGAATACTTAAGAACATGTTCTTCATAAACACAAATAAAACGGGTTTAAAAGAACATGCTTTTTGAAAACAGTTATTAAAGATCAAGTTCCTCACTAACACAAACAAAACGGTTTCAAAAAGGATTTTTTTTAAACAGTTATTTAAGAACAAGTTTTTCACAAACACAAAACAAAACGGTTTTCAACAGTTTCATTGGCAACCCTAATAGAGAAATACAATAAAGTAGGGGTATATATGACTTTTTTGGTATATTTTAGTGTATGTGCGTAATTATTATTGTTTTTTTTTTGTGTCGTTATACACAGTTATCCATTTAGCGTTAGTATTTATCGGGCATACAGCTAGCGTGTTACCACTGAGCTATGTACAGGCTGATTCTTGACATTTGACAAATTACGTAATAATAGGTTTAGACAACGTGTTTTATTAACTAAGGGGTGTCTAAAAATGTTAATATTACAGACCTGGTCGTCAATCTTTTTCTATGTATTCGAAAAGATTAAAAATAGTTATTCTAATACAGCTTACACGTATGAAATAATAGTTAGCTAGTTGCTAGAACTACATATTTAATTTTTTTCAAAATTTAATTTAATTTTTATTAACTTCTGCTATCTATTTTTATTTTTAGTGACAATTCAAACAGTTTGGTAATGGGTATAAACGTCGAAACAGCTGTCACTAAAATGTTACAACTTAATATTAATTAATTAAATTTGATAAAATTAAGTTACAATTTTTTTATAGAGTTCTATTAAACACAAAAAACTATAAATACTAGCATTGGGAAAAACTTCAATACTTTGTGAATGCTTCACGAATTACTAGTTCTTTAAAATTAACCCTTCGCAGTGAACAATTCAATTGAAGTCAAAACGAAAATAACTCCTAAAAATTCACGTTCCTTTAGATCGCAATACTTTGAAGTCGAACTTCAATTGAATTACTTGAAATGAAATACTTCTTTATAGGCTTTGAAGTTCAACTTCACAACTGAACTGCTGCAAATTGAAGTAGTTCTTTGTAATCTAACTTCCATTGAAGTATTTGTTCAATGAAATGAAATGGATGAAGTTTGAACAGCCGCAAAATGAAATAGTTCACATGAAGCAGTCAGAACGCTAAAATGAACTACCAACTTCAATTGAAGTATTTGTTCAATGAACAATGGAGGAATTAGGAACTGCTTCGAAAAGAAGTAGCTCTTTGAAGTAGTTCTTTCAGAGCGGTCACAACACTGATAAATACACTGTTGTAATTTCGATATATCCTCATATTTGTATGTAATATTCGCTTCTGCTATTTTCTCGTATTCTCTTACGATTATTTGTACTACCTTAAGACCGATGTAAGCGTATGAATAGGACCAAGAAAAGGACGCTTAGATGGTCTGGGCATGTAGAGCGAATTAACGAAGAAAGGAGTGTGAAAAGAATGTATTATGCGAAAGTAAATGAAAGAAGAAGTCGGGGACGCCCGAGGAAGTCGCGGCACTATCAAGTGAATCAAATACTTGAATCGGGCTAGGTTAAGAGTCAGAATAACAGAAGAGTATGTAAGAGACGGTGTATCAGAGTGGTAGATACTCCAAGTATCGCCCTGGTGAAAGACCACCATTCAGAATCGAAATGTTGTTTGAAATAGCTTTAGCCGTGTTTGGTGACCAGATCTGAATAGCCAGGTACTTCCTAACCTTCGTCTTCCTAATCTCCTTCCCTCTCCACTACCTTCAGCCTCATAACATACCCTTATTAGGGATGCCATAGTCTCACTGGCTCTATACGGTTGGCAGCAGTTGAGACTCTTGTGCGGTATTCATATAAAAAAAGTTTATATAAAAAAAAAACTTTTTCTCAGTATTGTTATGAACAAACAAATCATGGATTTTATTCTTTGATCCATTTTTTTCAAAAGTAAAAAATCGAAGAACACACAAAAACGTGACTAACCTTTCCAGTTGTCAAAAACAAAACACCTATCCAAAATGGCTGTTAATGCTAACATATGATAAACATATGTGTACCAACATAATAAAAAAAATTGATAATCGAATGTATACAGCCCGCGAAAATTCAAAATTCACCTTTTCTTTTGAACAGGCTATGTATTATTGCTCTGAAGTCCTAACCCTTTCTTGAACAGAGTAAAAAGGCCTTTTTTGAAAATAAAACGTTTCTTCACAATAGCTACGTCATCCTGTATGTTATATATGTATATATATATATCCAATGTCCAAGCCCCATTTGGTGGCCGCCATTTTATAATCGGCCCAATTTCCCGCCGTTTCCCGCCGACAAATGGCGTCCATTTTGGGCGAGAGCGTCGCATAACCTACAATTATCGTTACGAAGGGGAAAAATACAGTAAAACCTACGATGGAAAAATATACGAGATGAAAACGACGTGTTGCATTTAACACTGTTGGCCGTAAAACCTTTTCACGTTCCGATACTAACTTCAGGTTATGAATTAAGTGTACGAACAGCCCTACGCACTAGCGACCGAATTCTTGTAGCAGCATTACCAACAAGTTATTATTATTTTTATATTTTCAATAAAATAACCTAAAATGTATCATATTCATTTTTAATCATAATAACAAATATATTCAAGAAACCCATGATAGGATTCCCTCCCTAAGCACAAGAATTTTCTTTATTAGGGTGGTATTTATCATTAACTAGAACATTGTATATAAACTGAATTAATATTATATATTTATGATATAGTGAATACCGCACAAGAGTCCCAACTGCTCCCAACCGTCTAGAGTATTCGCCGTGTATTCGCATCTCCAATTGGGGTATGTTGTGAGGTTAAGGATACTGGGGAGGGGAAGGAGATGGAGAAGAGGAAGGTTGAAAAGTACCTGGCTGATTCTTAATGGTGGTATTTCACCAGAGCGATACCTCAGAGCAGTAATATACAAGAAATAGCGTTGCTGCAGTTAGTTTTTATGCGATTTTCCGGACGTGGCTAAAACTAGGGCTAGGGTACAGGAGGGAGCGCTTCTGTAGTCAGTATTGATGATTTTTCGCCTGACTCGGGCGTGGCTGGGACTAGGGTCAGGGCTCAGAGCAATAATATATAAGAGGGAGCGCTGCTGTAGTCAGTTTTTATGAGCTTTGGCGGACTCAGCTAGACCTGGGCGTGGCTAGGATCAAGGCTAGGGTATTTATACATCCATTCAAAGCACATGTCGATATAACGTTTTTAGTTTTATTTATTCGTATAACCACTTTATCACAGTTTGTTTTAAACGAAAATATAGCATGTAACCTAAAAAACCGTTGAAGTATGTCCATTTATTTCGCGTATCAAAACGTGTGGGCGGAGTCAACGGAGACGCGGTACGCGAAAAACATTCTAACTGTACTTTTAAGCGGTGTGATAATTTGGGAAATTTTCTTGTAATTTTTTTTCTCATGGTGTACAACGTAAACATCCGGAGAAAGTGATTTGTCCCACATTTGTATAGGTTGGGTAAAAAGAATTAGCTCTCTCTCCATATATTGTTACTTTAAGGGTGATATTATTACTCTGGAACGTGTCGCAAATATACTATATATTATTTCATATAAATTAAATGTGTTATGACCCCAGAGCAATAATATATAGGAGGGATACCTTTGCGAAACAGTGTTGTCAGGATTGTTGATTCTTTCCTGACTCGGGTGTGACTAGGGTTTTCATGGACACACATTCTTTCATGCATTCATATCACATGTCGACATAATGTTTTGGTTATTTGTAAAACCACTTTTTTCAAAGCATTGTTATCAACAAAAATACAGGTTATACCCTCAAAAACCGTCGAGTTATGCATGGTCGAGAAACATGCTTACATACTACAACATGAGACGGAAAACATGCTTACATACCTAAAAGTGGTGCGACATTATGTGAAAACTAGTCTTTTCTCTTTCTCTCTCACAGTTTACGACGTAAAAACCCGGAGAAAGTGATTCATCGTAAATTTGTTTATGTTGGGTAAAAATATTTTGCCCTTACTCCAAGGTTATGCCACATATCAATTAAATATAAGCTGTTTCCGTACACCGGTACCAACCCGCGACCCTTGGATTTGTAGTCGAGCGTCTTACCACTCGACCACGGAGGCTATCATTTCCAATAATCACACACTTGTTTAATAATGTAAATATTCTTATTTTTTATAACTACCTTAAAATCTTAACCATGTCGATTTTCCTGTAGCCAGGAAATGTTAAAATGGTTAACATAAGCGCTGTATAAGTTATTTATCAAATATAAATTATTAAAAATAAATAAAAAAACCATGCATAAACGTATTTAATGCAGCAATAAATTTGACGTTTTGTCTTATTTTTTTTACACTTTGATATTTCACAGATATGCAATAAAATTGCGAGCTCCAGATAGTTGCGTCGACCTTGAAATTCTAGACAGGAAAAGCTTTGCAATTTTAATAACGCCAGAGCTTATCTTAGGAATATTTTCTTTTTTACTGCCAGATCTATCTTATTGATTTAAAAAAAAATCCAAATCAATCTGTCTGTCAATATTCCTTACGAAAGCTGTGTAGTAGAGCCACTGTAAGTCTTTCTAATATTAAAAACGACATCAAGACGTACAGACCGAACATGCTGTTATAATCGACAGCTATTTGCAAATCGGTGGAGAAAACGATTTATTTCACTTAGCAAAGTTGGGATTTCAATATGAATACTTCATTAAAAAGTATATAATTTCCTAGACAGTTTTATCTTAATTAAGGAATAAAAGAACATTCACTTATATTATCATTTTCCTCACATCCACTTACATCATGAGTTATGAAGCTTTAAAATATATATTACCTGTCGAAATTAGATAAAATACGATATTTTTCACTTTTTACATCTAAATATCGATTATTCATATGATGAAATTGAACAATCATTGAAAATTTCTTCGTCAGAAAAGCGTAGGAAACACTTTGATTTAATTTGCATTTTCAAAATTATTAATTATATTATTGACTCACCTTCTTTGTTGCAACTTAATGAATTGCTGTTTCTCAATCATCACTCTACTAATTATGGATAACCTTCACTGTCAAGAATGTCGAGACTTGTTAACTCAAGCCGTGGTCTTGAAACTTTTGGTACCAGTCTAAATGATTTTTGTCATTCTTTACGACTCTACCAAAACTTTGACTTGACCTTGGCTTTGATTTGAATGTTCTTTCTTGTGTATATGTTGTCTTATTTTTATCATTGCTACATTTAATATTATGTATGTGCTGTTATTTTTCTGTTGCTCTATTTTCCCATTTCGTGTGATGTATTTTTTGTAATTGGCTTGTTTATAAATATTTAAATCTCGGCTTTAGCCGGGTAGCGAAAATGATGATAATTTAACAATACTTTTAGTGTGCTTTTCGCCATATATTTTCACAGTCGTTCTGCATCCACTGGAGTTTTATTATCAGACGAAAAACGAATAAACAACTCCGGTCATAATACAGCGTTCTAATATTTTTCGTGCCTTATATGTTATTAGACCTTATTATACTAGAAAAATAAACATGTTTACGTCAGCTATTTAGTGTTTTATGGCGATTAAATCAAAAACTGCACGATTATGGCATGTTTACGACCTCCTTGGCATAACGCTAAGATCCTTGGCTCTCGGCTTAAAAATCCAATGAAGGAAAAAAATATAGTAGCATAAATATTTTTTATATGTACTAGTGCAACCCGTTGAGATTGCTCCGATGTGAAAAAATGGCTCCGATGGTTCCTCTAAAAAACACATACTAGTCGGTAGAGTTTACAGACCGAAAAGAACTGGAACCAGTTCCTTGCCAAAATTGAAAAGTACTAGTCGGTAGAGATTTAAAAGCCAAAAGAACTGGAACTGGTTCCTTCATTTTGAAATGTCAATGCCTTCACAACGGTACTGCTTCAAATTGAAGTACTTCTTTCAATGGAATGAAGTTGATCAAATGAATGAAGGCTAAAATGAACTACCAACTTCAATTGAAGTGTTGGTTCAGTGAAATGAAGTTATTGAAATGAAGTTAATGAAATGAATGAAGGCTAAAATGAACTACCACCTTCAATTGAAATATTTGTTCAATGAAATGATGTTATTAAAATGAATGAACGCTATAATGAACTACCGACTTAAATTGAAGTATTTGTTCAATGAACAATGAATGAAGTACGAACTGTTGCCAAAAGAAGTAGTTCTTTGAAGCAGTTCTTTAAAAGCGGTCACAACGCTAATTAAAATCATATTTAGTGACTAGATCTGAAAAGCCAGGTTGTTTCCGACCTTCCCCTTCTTCTCCTTCGTCCCTTCTCCACTCTCCTTTCAACCTCACAACATACCCAAATGAAGGATGCCATAATCGCACTGGCTCCGGGCAACTGTAACCCTTGAATGTTACGGCATTTATGAACTTGTGATATGCACTTATATGAGACGATAAATGAATGTGAATATACCAAGTAGTTCTTCAATTGTTTGGACATGGAGAGGTACCCTTTCAAAACAGACTAGTCAGAACGGTTGACTTTATACTGACTCGATAGAAAAAGACAAATATATATTAAAGGATGTTGGATAGCCTATTAGTTACCGCCCACATGGAATTCAGACATTTTTAATAAACATATTTGAACACATCAAACATAATAATATCAATACACCATTAAAATGATTTATTAAGTCAAAATATCACACAAACACTAATAACAGAAAGTTTACCTAAATAATGATAAATAATATTTTAACAATTTTAATTGCATCAATTTTGCCTTATAATGATGTATAAATATTAAAGTTATTTATTAGGTCAAAATATCACACAAACACTAATAACAGAAGGTTTGCCTAAATAATGATGGAAGTTTTTTGTTGATTTTATGTCTTTATATCATTAAAAATGTGAAAATTCTAAAGTTCCGTCAAAAATATTAAAAACTGTTGAAATACCTCTGAAAAGTGATGTTTTATAATCTTCGTTTGGTCTTATTTGAACATTCACGCATAGCACATTTCACCATCGTGTTTGATTTATTTGTATAACCACTGCAAGTTTTTTAATCAACACAAATATAAAAAATAACCTCAAAATCCGCTGTCGTACGTTATGCGACTCGACGATGTGAAGTCAGCGCGGACGGAGAACATTTTTACATATTTAGAAGTGCTGCGATATTATGTGACGACTTTTCTTGTCTCTTTCTCTCTCATGGTATACGACGTAAAAACCCGGAGAAAGTGATTTATCGCAAGTTTGTATAGGTTGGGTAAAAATATTAGCTATACCTCCGTATATCGTATAAGTTTAATACAGTTTGCTACCCGCATATTGAAACAATGTATCATACAATAAGCGAAAAATTGAATCAAATATTTACAAAGGCCGCATGCTGTCATGTCGTGAAGAGGTTCACATCAGTTGGATAACTGTCAAAAATGACGGCTTGGAATAAAAAGGTGATGGTAGTTTGAACAATAGACCAAAGGACTGTGTTATAGAAAAAGTGAGAATAACTTTAGTTCATATATTCATCTTTTACTAGTTTTGTCTTCATACACACGTCGAAAGGGACATGGTAAGTGAATAGTGAAGCTTAAAGTATATAGAGTAGTCTCAATCCAAGGCAGTGAAGTCAGTTTTTGATGATTTTAACCTGACTAAGGCTAAGACTAAGGCTACGGTATTTATACATCCATTCATATCACATATCGACAAAATGTTTTTGTGTATTCGTATAACCACTTCACAGTATTTTTATCAACAAAAATATAGCATATAACCGAAAAAACCGTTTAGTTGTGTCAAGTTTAGTGGCATGATAAAAAATGTGGGCGGAGTCCCGCGGTGATCCAGGAGCTTGAGATCATTGCGACAGTATATAGAAGCGGTCTATGAAATTTTCTGTCTCTTTCCCTCTCATGGTGTACGACGTAAAAACCCTTAGAAAGTGACTTATCGCAAGTTTGTGTAGGTTGGGTAAAAATAATTAGCTCTCTCTCCATATATTGTTACTTCAAGATTGCGACAGTATATAGAAGCGGTCTATGAAATTTGTTGTCTCTTTCTCTCTCATGGTGTGCGACGTAAAAACCCGTAGAAAGTGATTTATCGCAAGTTTGTGTAGGTTGGGTAAAAATAATTAGCTCTCCCTCCATATATTGTTACTTTAAGTCGTGAAGTAGTCCAATCGTATTAAAATTTGAAACTTTTTTAAGTATAAGCGAAAATTACCAGCATTGTTTTTGCATACATTAGCGCCCCACACGGCGATCTATCGAAGCATGCACAGAAGACGGCTTAGTGTGTTAATACTATCAGATGATGCGCACGTCAAAAGGGACATAGTGAGTAAATCATGAAGTAACGTAATTGAAATAGAATTTCAAACTTTTTTACGTATGAGCGAAAATTACTAGTATTGTTTTCGTATACGTTGGCGCCCCACACGGTTATCCAACAAATCATGTACAGAAGACGGCTTAGTGTATTAATACTATCAGATTTGACCGGTCGGTAGCTGAGTGGAGAACGCGTCGGATTCTCACCCGGGCGTCGTGCGTTCAATTCTTTGCTGGCTATGTCCTCCATCATTGCACAAGCAACATCTTCCGCTTTTTATGATGGCAGAAGGAGTTTTTCAAATATTGTCAGGTTATTCGTAACCCGGGAATGTTTGTCTTACTTTAAAAAAAAATAAAAAAAAGATACAAACTCTTGACATGATTCGGCTCAAAAAATCTGATTCGCTTGATCGTGTCGTGTCTTCCACGGGGAGTCCCCGACTATTTCTTCTATCTGTGATATTTTTTGTTTTTGTTTTAACTGAACGAGTCCCAAGGTCTATGCCATCCCTAATTGGAGTATGTTGTGATGCGGAAGGTTGTAGAGAAGGCAAGGAGATGTGGTAGAGAGACGTTGTGAAAAACCTGGCTATTCAGATCCGGTCACCAAACACGCCTAAAGCGATTTTAAACAAAGTTTCGAAGCTGAATGGTGACCTTTCACCAGGGCGATACTTGGAGTGGTAACAAGCTCGCGGGTTCAAGTCCGGCGTGCAAAAATAAAAGTTATTTTATTAACATGTGTCATAGCCTTGGAGTAACAATGTATGGAGAGAGAGCTAATTCTTTTTACTCAACCTATACAAACTTGCGATAAATCACTTTCTCCGGGTTTTCACGTCGTACACCATGAGAGAGAAAGAGACAACAAAAATAACACACCGCTCTTATGTACTGTAAGGATGATCTTGGTCTCCCGCGTCTCCGAGGACTCCGCCCACATGCGACATCATGTGCGACTAAGCTCGACACAACTAAACGATTTTTAAAGTTATATGCTAAATTTTTGTTTAAAAAGTATATACTGTGAAAAGTGGCTATACAAATAAACAAAAACATTATGTCGACATGTGCTATGAATGGATGTATAAATACTCTTACCCTAGTCCTAGGCACGCCCAGGTCTGCCGAGTCCGGCAAAAATCATCAAAAACTGACTACACTGCCTTGGATAGGTACCACTCTATGTACTCTTAGGTGAAAAGGTGATTATACGAATAAACAAAAACGTTATGTCGACATGTTCTATGAATGGATGTATAAATACCCTAGCTCTAGCCACGCCCCAGTCAGGCGAAAATCATCAATCCTGACTACACTAGCGGTCCCTTCTGGTATATTATTGCTTTGAGGCTAAATCGTTTTTTTTTTTTTTTTTTTTAATTCCAACTATTTATAAATAATTCCCGCTGCGGGCCCCCAGTTACAAAGCTTCACAAGCCCTGCCCCTGGCACAAGCCGCAAGCCGCAAGGTTAAATTTGATTTTGAAGCGAATCAATATCGCCGCGTATTTTAAATCCCATAATTCAAACAAACCAGACGTACAATCATCATTGTAGCATTTCTTGCTAAGCACCCAATGAGCTGTGGTCTAGTGAAATATTGCTTAACTTGCGTTTTAATGAGCGTCGTTACGCGCGCGCACAACTACCGGCGAGCACGCCAAACATTCCGCGGAACCGCTGAAGCGATAAACAGCTAGAAGCACGCTGTGGGCGTGTCCGTTTGCCAGAAGTAAGCAAAATTTTTCCGACATTCAAATACTGAAATATGTTTTTTTGAGTAGATAATTAATTTTACTAGCCCTTCTCAATTTGAGACATTAGTATTCAATTCATATTATCTGTCTCTTTCTCTCTGTTTAATTTAAATGTTATACTTTGGTTTTCTCACTGTTTTGTTATTTTATTTTATATTTTGTTCTCACTCTGTATCTATAAATCGACGGCCTCCATGGTTGAGTGGTTAGACGCTCGACTACGAATGCAAAGGTCGCGGGTTTAAACCCGGCGTGTGCCAATAACTTTATTTGATTAATATTAAATTCATTTAAAAAATAATAAAAAATATATTTGCGGCACGTTCCAGAGTGGTAGATACTCTAAGTATCGCCCTGGTGAAAGACCACCATTCAGAATCGAAACTTTGCTTAAAATGACTTTAGCCGTGTTTGGTCACCAGATCTCAATAGCCAGGTACTTACCAACCTTCCTCTTCTCAATCTCCTTCCCCTCCCCACTAGCTTCAGCCTCACAACACACCCTATTTGGGGATGCCATAGTCTCACTGGCTCTAGACGGCTTGGAGCAGTTAAGACTCTTGTGCGGTTTTCATATAGAAAAAAAAACAACCGCACACTTTGTGTTTTTTGTCAGTGGATTACTTTCTACGAAAAAATAAAATTAAAAAAATTATAAATATACGTAAGTTTTCAATTCATATTATCTGTCTCTTTCTCTCTGTTCATTTCTTATATTTTGATTGTTATTCTCTTGTTTTTCATTGTTCTGTTATTTTATTTTATTTTTTGCTCTGTATGTATATACAATCGCACACTTTGTATTTTTTGTTTAGTTTAATTTTTGACCCTGACGATGCTTAGGCTAAGCGAAACCGGTCGGTTATAAAACAATAAAAATGGTCCTATACAAAGTTATTTTTTCATTTCTTTAAATATGTCAAACCACAAAGTGATTGCTTTCTATAAAAATATTTTTAAAAAAATATATATATTTAAACATAAGTTTTCAATTAATATTACCTGTCTCCTTCTCTCTGTTCCTTTGTTATAATTTATTGTTTTCTCATTGTTTTGTTATTTTATTTTATATTTTGTTCTCCCTCTGTTTGTATAAATAACCGCACACTTTGTATTTTTTGTTTAGTATAATTTTGTACCCTGATGATGCTTAGGCTAAGCGAAACCGGTCGGTTGATAAAAAAATAAAATAATATCCGTGGTCTTATACAAAGTTATTTCTTATTTTTTTTAAATATGTCAAACCACTCAGTGTTGATTTCTAAGAAAATATTTTTTCAAAAAAATATATTTGTATAAATTATTTTAATTTTAAATAAGTACATATTTCACTTCTATGGAATTTATATTCAGTGTGTAGAACGAATGAAATTAAGTAAGGAGAAAATTATTTCTTGAATGCGAAAACTGATTCGCTAAAACGGATGGTATTTGAATTTAAAGGAAATTTTTTCCCAAATTGTTGTTTCATGTTTAAATTGTTGATAAGTTTAATCAAAATCGAGACATTTAAATGATCCAGCTATGTTTCAAATACATACGATCTTTTATGTGTGGATTTTTCAAGAAAACGCGATTATTTTCAGTGCGCAGCGTCATTTCCACTACGAGCTATTCACGTTTCAAAAAACAAACTTTCAAAAAAATGTATCACCATTTTTTTATATACATATTTATTACGAAGCGTATTAATACTATCAGATTATTATTCTTGCAAATTTAGGGAAAGAAAAGAGTGCGAAAAAACTATATGACGCGAAGGTGAACGGTAGAAGAAGTCGGGGATGCCCTAAAAAGACATCAAGCGCGATCAAGTGACACAAATATTTGAGTCTGGCCAAGTCAATAAATAGTCAGAATAACAGAAAAGATGTAAGAGACGATGCATGAATGTGAATGAAGCAAGGAGTGTGTGCGAAGATATGTTTGTGTGGCGGTACATCCTCTCTGCCTACCCCTGCGGGGAAACGGCGTAATGGTTAGTTAGTTAGCAAAGTTCACAAAAGGCAGAAAGACGGAAATCCAATCAAAAATAATCAACGCCTGAATTCTGATTGTCTGCAATCAGACTAACATCGTGCTCATGCGATTGACTGACAACAGGCGATACGCTTTATTGATAGCTTTTCTATTGGGAAAATTAACAGCAAATGGGCGTCGAATTTCCCGAGCGTAATTCAACAACATTTTTGTGTTTTTTTTTAATTATATTTTAACACGAATGTTTATTAATTTATGCATAATTTTTTTTGTTTTATGTGACTTCAATTTTCTATTTGTATTTCATTAGTATTTTTAAGTACACTGCGCACTATTGTTCATATTATGAGGAACGACAAACGACAGGTATAAGCATGATAGCCAACCTCCTATCGGGGAGGGCACAAAAGAAAAAGAAATAGACTATTGTACAAGAGCCCCAGCGCGATACATCGATATAGATTTTATCGACAATGTCGGTAATTTCTAACTGTCTCCGAGCCTGACTGCAGATTGCCAACGAACAAACGACAACTCACGTCGACTAAACGTGCTTAATTTAGTCAATGTGAACAAATTACCGACATTGTCATAACACATGAAATTAAACATGCTTAATTTAGTCGATGTGAACTGTCAATTGTTCGTTGGCGATCTGTAGTCGGGCTCGAGAACGATTCCAAATTACCGACATTGTTGATAAAATCTATCCCAGCTGCCCGGATTGAGTGAAGAGTAAAGGAAGGTTTCATTAACATAACTGGCTATTCAGATCTAGTCGCTCAACCCGTTAATTATGTACTCCCTTCTTTTGAATCTAAGCTTATCGAATTTTAAAAACTGCAAGTATGTTTGAATAATTATTACTCACCGGTTTCGCATGATAAAATAGTTTTTTTTTTTGAATTTTTGCAAACAGTGCAAACAGTGTGGCATCGGTATATAATAGGGGATTAGAAATTTACTGTGTATTCAAATTTAACCACTGAACATAGCTAAAGTTATTTCAAACAACGTTTCAGTTCTTACAGTATGTACCATTGTAGTAAAAAATATATAAAGAGAGAGAAAAATATTTTTACCCAACCAATTCAAATTTGTGGTAAATCACTTTCTTCGGGGTTTTACGTCGAAAACCATGAGAGAGAAAGAGACAAGAAAAGTCTTCACATAATATTGCAGCTCTTCTAAGTATGTAAGAATGTTCTCCGTCCGCGCTAACTTCACATCATCGAGTTGTACAACTTACGTCAACGGATTTTGAGGTTGTTTCCTATATTTTTGTTGATTAAAATACTTGCAGTGTTCTTACAGGTAAATCAAACATGATGGTGATATGTGCTATGCGTGAATGTTCAAATAAGACCAAACAAAGATTATAAAACATCACTTTTCAATGGTATTTCAACAGTTTTAAATATTTTTGACCGAACTTTGGAATTTTCACATTTTTTATGATATAAAGACATAAAATCTACAAAAAGCTTCCATCATTGTTTAGGCATCAATGTTTGTGTGATATTTTGACTTTATAAATCATTTTAACGGTGTATTGATATTGTTTTGTTTAATGTGTTCAAATTTGTTTAATAAAAATGTCCGAATTCCATGTGGGCTAACTAATTGGCCATCCAACATCCTTTAACACATCTACGTCTCTTTCTATCGAGTCAGTATAAAGTCAACAATCCTGACTACACTGTTTTGCAAAGGTACCTCTCCATATATTCTCACTCCAAGTATCTACCACTCTGGAAAGTGGGCAAACATACAAACATATCTACATCGTTTCAACAACATGTTTTATTATTATTGCGACCGTGTTACAAAATGAAGCATGCAATAACCTAAAAGCTTCCACGTGACAATATAGCACTGTACATAACCTCGAAAATAACACTTTAAATAACACTTTAAATAACCCTAAATACCTTCGTTAAATAGCTTTGCAGTGTTTCGACCAGATGGCATTTCGTACTTACTTCTCGCAGGAAGCGGAAGGGACGTAGGCAGAAGGGCGTGCAGTAAAATGGGATAATTTTTTTCCTTGAGGGGTGACTTTGCCAGAAAAATAAATAAAAAACATACTAGAAAATTACCAATGTGCCTTGAAGGGTTACTTTGCAGCGTTATTTTTTTTTCATTTGTTTTCGAGTTCCACAAGACCCACAAGCTTAGTTCCACAATGGCGTGTTTTAATTATAAAAATAGTGGGAAGAGGTAGGAGATGAGGAAGAGGAAGATTGGAAAGTACGTGACTATTCAGATCTGGTCACAAAACGCGGTTAAAGCCATTTCAAGCAAGGTTTCGATTCTGAATGGTGGTCTTTCACCAGGGCTATACTGAGAGTATCTACCACTCTGGAACGTGCCGCACATATACTATATATTATTTTACATGAATCAAAATTGACGGCCTCCATGGTCGAGTGGTAAGACGCTCGACTACGAATCCAAAGATCGCGAGTTCAAACCCGGCGTGCGCCAATAACTTTTATTTAATTAATATGTGTCATAACACATTTAATTTATGTAAACATAATAAAAAAAGTATGTTTAACAAGCATCGCCCTGGTGAAAGACCACCATTCAGAATCGAAACGTTGCTCGAAATGGCTTGAGCCGTGTTTGGTGACCAGATCTGAATAGCCAGGTACTTCCCAACCTTCCTCTTCTCCATCTCCTTCTCCTCCCCACTACATTCAGCCTCACAACATACCCTATTTGGGGATGCCATAGTCTCACTGGCTTTAGACGGTTGGCGGCAGTTGAGACTCTTGTGCGGTATTCATATAAAAAAATATATACTCGTATATTAAAAAAGTATTATGTCTTATGACTCATATTAATTAAGTACAAGTTATTGGTGCACGCCGGGTTTGAACCCGCGACCTTTGCATAATAAATGTCTTATTCGGTAGAATCATACCTCTTTGTTTTGCTATGCTATGCAAAAACATCTGTCATCATCAACTAAGGACTCATCTTTTAAAATTATCATGCCCACAATAACGTCAATTTCCTTAACTAGAGTTTTGACCACTCAGTCCGAGTGCTATTCATAGTTTATATATATAGTTAAATATTAATTACTCCACTTTTGTTTCTACCCTAGGTCCGATAGCACGGGCTACAACCATTAAATATAATATATGTGTTAATGTAAATAATGTTAGTTGTAGGTTACTAGTTATAAATACTAGGCATAAGTTAATATTAAGTCTTAGTTGTAATATTATGTTAATTATGCTGTAAAGCGTCCTTGAGGTGATATCTCTGTCACGAAAACGGTGCTATATAAATCAGCCAATTGTTATTATTATTTATGAGATATGCTAAGTACGACATTGTTTCTATTGCGGTAGTATATGTCCACAATCTCAGAGCAATAATATACGAGAGAGAGCGCTGCTGTAGTCAGTTTTGATGAGTTTTGCCTGACTCGGCTGAACCTGGGCGTGGCTAAGACTAGAGCTAGGATATTCATACACCCAATTCAAAGCACATTTCGACGTAATGTTTTTGTTTATTCGTAAAACCACCTTTTCACAGTATTGTTACGAACAAAAATATAGCAGATAACCTAAAAAACCGTTGACTTATGTCCATTGTGTCGCATATCAAAACGTGTGGGCGGAGTCGACGGAGACGCGGGACACGAAGAACATCCTAACAATACTTCAAAGCGGTGCGATAACTTGGGAAATTTTGCTGTCTCTTTCTTTCTCATGGTGTACGACGTAAAAACCCGGAGAAAGTGATATATCCCAAATTTGGATAGGTTGGGTAAAAAGAATTAGCTCTCCCTCCATATATTGTTACTTCAAGTCCAAAATGCAGTATTTAATTAATATATATATATATTTTTTTTTTTAATACAGTGCAAAGTTACCCCGTCAGGGTCAAAGTGAGCCACTTTCCGGCAGGCAGTAGAGAGTAGGGCGTAGGCAGCGCTAGGTAGTAGGTAGTGGGTGGCGTGATAAACTCCCCTTATTCAGCCTACAAGTAGCGGGTGTATCAAGGAGTTCGGATCGCGCTGGAAGGGATTAGCGTGCTAAATTGGTACAGGGTGGCTAAACTCCAACGCGAAAAATACAATGCTTCACTCGCACTGCGGAAATACCGCCCAAAGCAACAATTCTTGAATAATTAACCAACTAACCATCGCGCCGTTTCCCCGCATGGGCAGGCAGAGAAAATAGACCGCCTTGGCACACAATTCTCGCTTCATTAACATTCATATATACTATTCTGTTATTCTGACTCTGGACATGGCCCGACTCAAGTATTTGATTCACTCGGTCGTGCCATCGTGTCTTCCTCGTGCGTCCCCGACTTCTTCTACCTTTCACTTTAGCGACAAATATATTCTTCGTTCATCAGCTCTATATGCCCAAACCACCTAAAGCCATGCCGTTTCCCCACGGGGGTAGGCAGAGAGGACGGACCGCCATACAACTCTGCCTTGGCACACACTTCTTGCTTTATTCACATTCATACATAGTCTCATACATACTCTTCTGTTATTCTGACTCTTCACATGACCCGATTTAAGTATTTGATTGACTCGATCGTGCCATGCCTTCCTCGGGCGTCCTCGACTTCTTCCTCCATTCAATTTTGTGTCATATATTCTGGACACACTCCTTTCTTCGTTCATTCGCTCTACATGCCCAAAACATGTAAGCGTCTCTTCCTTGATCATATTCATTACGCTTACATCAGCCTTGCATTATTTCCGGATATCCACATTTTTAACACGGTCATGCATGGTTTTAGCGCACACACGCCTCAGGAATCTCATGTCTACAGCATTCAGTCTACTTTCATCCTTCCTCTGCCAGTTCCATGCCTCACTGCCATACATCAGGGTTGGTATAAGTACTTCATTGTGGACTGTCAGCTTCTCTTCTTTGGCCTATCCAAAGAGTTTATTATTCTTGATTATATTAAAAAGAAATATATGCCACTGAAGGGTCAAGCTGATAGAAGTGTGTTTTGAGCGTGCCCTAAAGTAAGGTCGATTTTGACTCACGAGAGTCCCAACTGCTCCCAACTGTCTGGAGCCAGTGTGACTATGACATCCCCAATCGGGGGTATGTTTTGTGAGGCTGAAGGTAGTGCAGAGGGGAAAGAGATGCATAAGATAGAAAAGTCGGGAAGTACCTGGCTATTCAGATCTGGTCAAAAAACACGATTAAAGCCATTTCAAGCGACGTTTCGATTCTGAATGGTGGTCTTTCACCAGGACGATACTTGGAGTATCTACCACTCTGGAACGTGCTGCAAATATACTATGTACTATTGTAAATGAATTAAATGTGTTTTCGGGGTTCGAACTTTCTTTTGGATTCGCAGTCGAGCGCCTTGACCGCTCGTCCACGGAGGCTCTGCAATAAAAAGATTGACAAGTAAATTTAATTTATTTAAGAGTACAGCAAGAGTAGGTACTGCTTATCGCCGAAAATAAATAAAATTTATTATTGCTTATTTCTTTATTCAAGAAAGACAAAGATGGGGTTACGAATAACCTGACAATATTTGAAAAACTCCCACTGCCATCATAATAAGTGGAATATGTTGCTTGTGCAATGATGGAGGACCTTGGAGTAACAATGTGTGGAGAGAGAGCTAATTATTTTTACCCAACCTATACGAACTTGCGATAAATCACTTTCTCAGGGTTTTTGCGTCGTACACCATGAGAGAGAAAGAGACAGCAAATATAATACACCGCTTCTATGTACTGTCGCGATGATCATGGGCTCCTGGGTCACGGCGGGACTCTGCCTACATTTTTTTATTATGCCACTAAGCTTGACACAACTGAACGGTTTTTTAGGTTATATGCTATATTTTTGTTGTTAAAAATACTATGAAAAAGTGGTTAAACTAATAAACAAAAACATTATGTCGACATGTGCTATAAATGGATGTATAAATACCCTAGCCTTAGTCTTAGACACGCCCTGGTCCGCCGAGTTAGGTAAAAATCATCAAAAACTGACTACACTGCCTTGGATAGATACCACTCTATATACTCTAAGAGGAGGACTTTGCCAGCAGAGGAAAAAAACCCGCGTCGTCCGGATGGGAATCCGATGCGTTTGTCCACTCATCTACTAACCGGCCACTATCCCGCTATTCTTGCAGCCCAGCTTGTAGCACTCTGTTTGTAGGAAAGAATTGATTTATGCCCAGCGCTGTACAAAATTCAAAAATAAAATTACGCAGATTAACATCTCCCCCTTTCTCCCCTTTTACCCCCTTCGCCCGGCGCTGTACAAAAGTTGGATTAAAAAATATTAATTGCAACCCTTAAAGGCGCATTACTGCCCATATGATAAACAGAGAAATAAACCGTTTAAAGTAAAAAAGAGAAGCCTCCTGGCTTACTGAGAGTAATTAAAAAAAGAAATATTGTTTTTGGAATAAACTCCTACTCTAATGTGAATACCGCACAAGAGTAACAACCTTGAAGTAACAATATATGGAGGGAGAGCTAATTATTTTTACCCAACCTACACAAACTTGCGATAAATCACTTTCTCCCGGTTTTTACGTCGTACACCATGAGAGAAGAAAAGACAACAAATTTCATAGACCGCTTCCATATATTGTCGCAATGATCTTAAGCTCCTGGTTCACCGCGGGACTCACCAACATTTTTTTATTATTTATTTATTTATTTATTTTTATACGCCCTCATGGGCTTTTACATAACATAGGTATAAAATAAAATAACAGTGACATAAAAAATAACAATGACATAAAAAATAACAATGCGCCCAAAAACATTTGATGCGACGATTTGATTACGTGACTCAGTCCTTGATATTGTTGTTACATTTAAAAGAATTTTGGATCGAGTGGATCTGTTAGGTACATAGAAGGTAATTAAGCTAAGTAAATCAGGGGGGCTGTCTATAATACCATTAACAATTTTAAAATAAAAAGTCAAGTCGGAAACAAGCCTCTGTCTGAAAGTTTTAGTAATTTTAATTCTTTCATTTAAATAATTATAATTTATGGTTTCAATAGGTAGACCGAGTTTATAGTTGATGTATCTTAGAAATTTATGTTGCAATTTTTTCAATGGAATCAGAGTGGATTTTAAAGTGAGGGGACCAGACAGAAGAATTATATTCGACTTGACTTCGAACTAGTGAAGAGTACAGGATTTTCAATGTAGAAATATTTTTAAATTCATTGGCATTTCGAAGAATAAAGCCTAGCAATTTTAAACCTTTACTTGTTATTATATTGATATGTGAGAGAAAATTTAATTTAGAATCGAAAGTAATGCCGAGATCATTAATTTCATTGACAGATGTAAGGAAATATTATCAATTTTATAATCATAGTCGAGAGGGTGGGTAATTCTAAAAAATCTGATTGACTGACATTTACTAATATTTAAAAAAAGTTGGTTAAGTTTACACGAATCATGTAACTTATTTAAGTTAACTTGAATGTGAGAACAATCATCTGTGGTTTTTTATGAGTTTGAAGAGTTTTCAGATCATCTGCGAAAACTACAGCACATCGTTATCAAATACATTAATTATGTCATTTACAAAAGAGCAGAAAAAAGTAATGGGCCTAAATGTGAACCTTGGGGTACACCACTTGTTGCTATAAATTTATAAGATAGTTTAGAGTTATTTCTTACTTGAAGAATTCTATTGGTTAGGTAGCTTTTTATCCATTCTAACAAATTACCTTCTATACCGAGTTTGCAAAGTTTGTTAAGTAGGATTTTATGGTTAACCTTGTCAAATGCTTTAACAAAGTCCGTATATATTGAATCTACTTGGGTTTTATCATTAAGTGCACTTGATATGAATTCTTCGTATAGTGAAAGATTTGTTAAACTGGATCTGCCCGGCATAAAGCCATGTTGATTAGGTGAAATGATTTTATTGAGGTGTATAGAGATTCTATCTAATATTAGTTTTTCAAATAATTTGGGGATTATTGAGAGCATACAAATAGGCCGATAATTAGTGACATCGTGAATATTGCCCTTTTTAAATATTGGTGTTAAATAACTTATTTTCCATAGATCTGGGAAACAGCCGGTCATCAGTGAGTGGTTAAATAATTGACAAAGTGGCTTGGCTAGTACTGACACACAGTTAACAAGAAAAATTGGATTCACTTTGTCGGGACCAGCATTTTTTTTAATGTCAAGTGACTTAATTTTACGCGAAACATCAGAAACGTTAAAATGTATAGCAGGAATGTGGACTGATTCGTTTGGATGAAAGGGTGGAATACGATCGTATGGGATGTCCTTTTCGTAAACACTTTTAAAAAAGTCGGCAAACAAATTAGCAGTTTCAGTAGTATCACTGCTTCTTGCCTTCTATGCCACTAAACTTGACACAACTTAACGGTTTTTTAGGTTAAATGCTATATTTTTGTTGATAAAAATACTGTGAAAAAGTGGCAATACGAATAAAAAAAAACATTATGTCGATATGTGATATGAATGGATGTATAAATACCGTAGCCTTAGTCTTAGCCACGCCCAGGTGCGCCGAGTCAGGTTAAAATCATCAAAACAAGTCAAAAACTGACTTCACTGCCTTGGATAGATACCACTCTACCAACTCTATGGTACCAACTGTCTGCAGCCAGTGAGACTATGGCATCCCCAATTGGGGTATGTTGTGAGGCTGAAGGCAGTAGTGAAGATAAGGAAAGATACAGGTTTTTAAAATACCTGAATATATATATTTTTTTTATTTACTTTTTGTTTCTCACATATTTTTTTTTCATTACCCAAAAACGGTCATGGCAACAGATTAAATAATTTAGAAGCACTAGAAATAAAGAAAGCCATTAAAATTAACAGTCATGTTTTTAATAATCAGTTAAATTTGTCCAGTAGTCCAATTTTAGATATATTTATTGTAAACTCATCAAATTTCTCATTGTTCTTTTATCACCTTCTCAGTTGACGTTTTGCCTCTTTCATTTCACATTATCAGTCTCTTTTTTTCTGTTCTTTTGTTCTAATTTTAAATGTTATTCTATTGTTTTCTCACTGTTCTCGTATTTTATTTTAATACGTCTAATTTTGTACCCTTGTGTTTCTTGAACTAGGCGAAACCGGTCGGTCATACAAAAATAAAAATTAAATATGTACCATAATCGAATATTCTCGAAAAAGTCTAGTTTAAAAAGTATAGTCGAAATTCTTTTCAAAGCTCTAATGTCAATTATTTTTTTTAAATATTCTACATGAAAATTAAAAATAACCTATTTTATTAATTTTGTGTTAAAACCCATGTAAATTTAATTATGTTTTTAATTTGAACGCACTGGGATTTGAACCCACTTACCAGTGTGCCAAAAAGATTGCCAAAGTCTTGTGAAATAATTCAAATCAAAATACTCTTTACCGCATTACAATTTGTCATATTTTTAGAATCAAATCAATGTTTTAACGGTCCGTAACTCATCATAGAAACGCCATTATGAACTATTAACAATTGTTTTGATCTAGAAATTTCATACGCAACGGCTGTTTCAATTTTCACGACGCCAGAACTCATCGTTCGCGAGTTGCGTACCTATTTTGACCGCTACAGACATTTCTCTGTACGTTTAGTTCACCTCACGGCAAACAGTTAATCTCGCCTTAAGTATCTACTCTCCCAAACTAAACTAAGTGCATAAAGTAATGTCGAAAAGGGTGATACTGTAAATCTCCCTCCGTGAGACATTCGTTAAATATGTCTAAAGTCACGGCTGAGCGTTTCGTTGGATATAACCGTCCCCGAGGGCTAACTCTTAGACTTGAGTGATAGTTCGCTGATTAGAAAAAAAGATTTGCTAACCCTTATGTGACTGAAGAAAACTACACGCTTTTAAAACTGATAAGAAGGTTTATTTTACAGTATTTAATTTGCTGAAGTTTACTGGACCACTTTTATGACGTAACACATTTTGACAAATAGTATTAAGGATACATGTTTACAAATGTACTTTGTGTACAATTTTTTTATCACAAAGTACATCGTATTTATCATTTAAATAAGATAAAATGATTAATACATTTGGACAAGCTTCAAATTCCATTGTGAATTGTGGTCTTTCACCAGGGCGATACTTAAAGTATGTACCACTCTGGAACGTGCCGCAAATATACTTTTTACAATTTTTATATGAATTAAAGGTGTTATGACACATATTAATTAAATAAAAGCTATTGGCGCACGCCGGGTTCGAACCCGCGACCTTTGGATTCGTAGCCGAGCGTCTTACCACTCGTACTTTAAGGTACTTATGATATATTTTGTATTGTTGGACTGTAAATTAAGGATTTTTGTAACCGATCCTTTATAGTGAACACAATACCACCTACTACAGGCGGTTATCAACCGCTACTGGTTCGCTAAATAATACGTAATCTGTTTGACGGACCGTTCCTACGACTGATGTATTTTTTTGTTCTTGACGGTCATCTAATCCCAGCAAATACTAGCGATGTTGTGATAAAAGATTGATATATTGTAAAACAACGACCAAAATTCAAGAAATAAATATTTATAAAGGTTTTTTTATCAAAGGAAAATTCCTAGAACCTTAAGGCAGTCGCACATAAAATTCTTTAATATCCCAGCCCATAAAACCGCTTACGGACAAAAAAGTTTTAAGTACAACGCCACTAAGCAATTCAATTCTCTGCCCAGCACCATCAGAAACATACAAACCAAAAGCTCCTTTAAAAGCAATATCATTACTCACCTTAAAAACCAAGTTTAATTTAGCTCTTAATATGCAGATTCTATATCTTTAAATTTGTCATTTACTTATATTATTTTTATTATGTATGTACTATATTAACATGTTACTATGTAGCTAAAAAACCACGTTTGAAAATTGCCATCCCAACACAGGCTTACGGCTGTGGGATGGGCAATTTTCCAACTAATAAAAAAATGTATGTTTAAGTAAAATAATAAATAAATATTAATAGAATAGCTCTGCTTGAAAAACTTATTTTAGAAATATCGGAGGGCACCACCCTGAAAAATATGCATTAGCACATGATGGAAATAAAGAAATGCTGTTTTCATGGCTCCAGACTCACCCTTGGAATCGTTCCTGCTTTATATGGTTAAGAATTTTTCCATCCAAAATGGTTTGTTTTCAAATTGAAAAACTCTTACAAAGTTTTTCATAATCAATCCTAATTACCTAAGGTCAGGGTGTTCAAACCTTCGTCACATTTGACATCGTCAGACTTAAACAATTAGCACCATTTTGTACACTTTTTTTTTCCACATTTGAACCGTCCCCTATAAACGCGAATTGTCGGTCCGTTTCAACTTTCAAACAAATTGCGAACAGCTGGAAAACAGGACGGTCCTGTTGCTATGCTTGTCAGCCGATAACAATCTCTTCAAAGATGAGACGGGCCTAGGAATGACGTTTAACGGGGACCATTAAAATGCCAAAAAGACATGTCGTTGAATTGTGATGTTGTCAAATGTGACGATGTCAAGTGTGACGATGTAAAACGTGACGATGTCAAATGTGACGATGTCAAATGTTGGCGATGGCAAATGTGACGATGTCAAATGTGACAATGTCAAATGTGACAATATCAAATGTGACGATGTCAAATGTGACGATATCAAACGTGATGATGTCAAATGTGACGATGTCAAATATGATGATCGAATTTGACGATGTCAAATGTGACGATGTCAAATATGACGATTGAATTTGACGATGTCAAATATGACGATTGAATTTGACGATGTCGAATTTAACGGTATCAAATGTGACGATGTCAAATGCGACGATGTCAAATGTGGCGATGTCAAATGCGACGATGTCAAATGTGACAATGTCAAATTTGACGATTTCAAATGTGGCAATATCAAACGCCACGATGTCAAATGTGACGATTGAATTTGACGATGTCAAATATGACGATCGAATTGACGATTTCAATTGTGACTATGTCGAATGACCCGATATCAAATGTGACGATGTCAAATGTGACGATATCAAACGTGACGATGTCAAATGTGACGATGTCAAATGTGACGATGTCAAATATGACGATCGAATTTGACGATGTCAAATTTAACGGTATCAAATGTGATGATTTCAAATGCGACGATGTCAAATGTGACGATGTCAAATGCGAGGTTGTCAAATGTGACAATGTCAAATGTGACGATGTCAAATGTGACGATTTCAAACGCTATGATGTCAACTGTGACGATTGGATTTGACGATGTCAAATGTGACGATGTCAAATGTGGCGATGTCAAATGTGACGATGTCAAACGTCACGATGTCAAATGTGACGATGTCAAATGTGACGATGTCAAATATGACGATCGAATTTGACGATGTCAAATTTAACGGTATCAAATGTGGCGATTTCAAATGCGACGATGTCAAATGTGACGATGTCAAATGCGAGGTTGTCACAATGTGACAATGTCAAATGTGACGATGTCAAATGTGACGATTTCAAACGCTATGATGTCAACTGTGACGATTGGATTTGACGATGTCAAATGTGGCGATGTCAAATGTGACGATGTCAAATGTGACGATGTCAAATGTGACGATGTCAAATGTCACGATGTGAAATGTGACGATGTCAAATGTGATGATGTCAAATGTGACGATGTCAATTGTAACGATGTCAAATGGCGATGTCAAATGTGACGATGTCAAATGACGATGTCAAATGTGACGATGTCAAATGTGACGATGTCAAATGTGACGATGTCAAATGTGACGATGTCAAATGTGACGATGTCAAATGTGACGATGTCAAATGTGACGGTAAAAATGTTAAATGTGACGAAAGTTTGAAACACCCCGACCTAAGTTTTGTTGTAAAAATTAAATTATCACCCAACTGCAATGCGGCGAAATGACTCTACGTATAAAACCGTTAACCCGTGCTCACTGAACAGATTAAACGATGAAAGTGTGTTATGGGCGTGTCCGTGTGCTCGAAGTAAGCTCCATCTTTCCTTACTTCTGCTAAACTTCATCGTTTTTTTTTTTATTATTGAAATTCTTCCTTGTGACATATAATCAAATTTACTCTCCTTTCTGTGACCTAGAATTTGATAGGTCTTATGTATTGGCGACGTCGGTTTTTTTTCAGATCGGTTTAGAACACATTTCTAGAGATTATCTGTTCGGTGTCTGTGTTAAATACAACATAATTCAGAAAGCCCATAAGTTCTACAAATCACTTAACCCTTTCAATGCCATGTATCTGGTATAAATAATTAAAGTTATGAAATAATATTAAGTAAGTTAAGAAAGCGTTATATTTTACTTTTTTAACTTAATAAAAAATGAAGAACTGAACGCGGTTGAACGCAAAAAAGTGGCCCAAAGATGCGAAGCTAGCAGTCCACAACGGAGTACTGATACCAACCCTGATGCATAGCAGTGAGGTGTGGAACTGGCGGAAGAAATATGAAAGCAGTCTGAATGCTGTAGAAATGAGATCCCTGAGGCGTACGCGCGGTAAAATCATGTATGACAAAAAAAGAATGCTAGGCTGATATAAGCTTGACGGCCTCCATGGTCGAGTGGTAAGACGCTCGACTACGAATCCAAAGGTCGCGGGTTCAAACCCGGCGTGCGCAAATAACTTTTATTTAAATAATATGTGTAATAACACATTTAATTCATATAAAGGTTTTTTTTCGGCACGTTCCAGAGTGGTAATTACTCTAAGTATCGCCCTGGTGAAAGATCACCATTCAGAATCGAAACGTTGCTTGAAATGGCTTTAGCCGTGTTTGGCGACCAGATCTGAATAGCCAGGTACTTCCCGACCTGCCTCTTCCCAATCTCCTTCTCCTCTCCACTACCTTCAGCCTCACAACACACCCCCATTCGGGGATGCCATACCACTGGCTATAGACGGTTGGGACTCTTGTGCGGTATTCACTCTTTCCCACTTTTCTCTTCCTCATCTCCTTTCCCTCCTCATTACCTACAGCCTCACAACATACCCCGATTGGCGATGACATAGACCCACTGGCTCTAGACGGCTGGGAGCAGCTAGGACTCTTGTGCGGTATTCACTATAAAAATAAATAAAACTACATATTTTATAGATAGAAGTTAGTCAGTCAATCTATGATCTATTAAAATTCAATTTAATAAACCGTGAATGTAGCTCTTTTTTTTTAAACTTACTGCCTGAAGGTTGCATTAATTATGCAAAAAAATACCCGGAACATTAACTTACTCCCTGAGATGTAAAAACCGGTCGTAAAAACGCCGTTTTCGATAAATCCCAGCCCTGATTAGATCGCAGGTCCGATCCTACCCGGAACACTCGGAGGTACCCGGAGTTACCTGGAGATGCCCGGAGTAACCCGGAGTTTTCCGAGCCACCCGAAAAGCCTGGAATCTGTTTGCCAGGAGGGGACCGCGACATTTTCACTGTTTATGTTTAATGTTTATCTCTAATGAAATGCCAAAATACACTATTTCCGTAGAAAGCAATTACTTTGTGGGTTTTACGTATTTGATTAAAATAAAATAATAACTTTGTACAAGAGCGCGGATGTTATTTTAATTTTTGTGACCGACCGGTTTCGCTTAGCCTAAGCATCATCAGAAGACAAAATTAAACTAAACTAAAAATACACAGTGTGCGGTTTTATACCATATACACTAGCTTAAGTCTCGATACACACGTCAAAAGGAACATAGTGAGTAAATCGTGAAGTACCGTAATCGGAATAAAATTTAAAACTTTTTTACGGATGAGCCAAAATTACCAGTATCGTTTTGCATACATTAGCGCCCCACACGGCAATCGAACGAATCGTGTACAGAAGACGGCTTTAACGTATTAATACCATCAGATACATAGAGGGAGAGCACAATATAAAATAAAATAAGAGAACAGTGAGAAAACAATAGAATAACATTTAAAATTATAATAAAGGAACGGAGAGAAAGAAACAGATAATATGAAATGAAAGAGAAAAACGTCAACTGAGAAGGTGATTAAAGAGTAATGAGAAATTTTATGAATTTGCAGGAAATATACCTAATATTGGACATAAGAGATTTTATGAGTTTACAGGATATATACCTAATATTTTAAAAATACACAGTGTACGGTTATACTGACGGCCTTCATAGCCGAGTGGTAAAACGCTCGACTACGAATCCAAGGGTCGCGGATTCGAACCCGGCGTGCGCCAATAACTTTTATTTAAATAATATGTGTCATTACACATTTAATTCATACAAAAATAATAAAAAGTGTATTTGCGGCACGTTCCAGAGTGGTAGATACTCTAAGTATCGCCCTGGTGAATGACCACCATTCAGAATCGAAACGTTGCTTGAAATAATTTTAGCCGTGTTTGGTGACTAGATCTGAATAACCAGGTACTTCCCAACCTTCCTCTTCCCTATCTCCTTCCCTTTCCCACTACCTTCAGTCTCACAACATACCCCGATTGGGGATGCCATAGTCTCACTGGCTCTAGACGGTTGGGAGCAGCTGAGACTCTTGTGCGGTATTCATATAAAAAAAATATATATATACTCGTGCATACAGGCGATAACACAATATAAAATAAAATAAGAGAACAATGAGAAAATCAAAGAATAACATTTAAATTAAAACAAAGGAATAGAGAGAAAGATACAGAAAATATGAAATGAAAGAGTCAAAACATCAAAATAAAATATGTGGTCCTATGCAAATTTATTATCTCATTTTCATTGTTAAAATATATTTTCGCAATGGGTAGCAAAACTCCAATCAATCAGTATATTAATAAGTTAATAAGGCAATCAATCAATTGAGGGATGTAGAAGAAAAGGCAGTAATCTTTTTCATCCTAAATTATTTCTTGAAAAGTCGATAAAGCGTTTTATACACTTTTCTTTCGTGAATATGTTGATACATTGTTGTTTAAAATTCTTACTAGTTTAATTTACACAAACATTTACACAACATTCTCTGTTTCTTTATAATAATCCTTTAAAGGTTGACAATGCCACAGAACCGTTTATGTAGATCGCTTTGCTTTAAAGCGCCTCAATCAATCATTCAACATACCAATCAATCAAAAATATCAACCAATGAAGCTAACAATTTTTAAATCAACAAATCAACTCATCAATCTATCAACCAAACAATGAAGTAATCAATAAATTAATTCACTAAACTATCAAACTTTACTGCAAATGGCTAAGCCGTGTTTAGGGGCTAGGTCTGAATACCTGGGTACTTCATAACCCTCCTCTTCCTCGTGTCCTCTCTTTAATATCACAAAATACTTCAATTGTAGATACCATAGTTCCATTACAAATAAAAAAAAACCTATGAAAAATTACTTTTTATACGACCACGAATATTAGTTTAATTTTTTATGTCCGACCGATTTTGTTTTGCCTTAGCGTCATCAGGGTACAAAATTAAACTTCAAGTAAAATTTTAAATCAATCAATCAACCAACCCAGCAATCATTTATTTATTTATATACTAACGGACTATTGTCCAATCACATCAACAAAAAATCATAACACGAAATGGGAAGAAAGAACGGCACATACATAATATTAAATGGGGCAATGACAAAAATAGGACAAAATATACATTAGAAAGAACATTCAAGTCAAAGCCAAGGTCAAGTCAAAGTTTTTGGTAGAGTCGTAAAGAATTACAAAAATCATTTAGACTGGTATCAAAATTTCAAGACCACGGCTTGAGTTAACAAGTCTCGACATTCTGGACAGCGGAGAATGATACCCATAATTAGTAGAGTGATGATTGAGAAACAGCAATTCATTGTTTCCGCGTCTACGGCAAGGAATGTTGAACTGGATGAGCTGCAACAAAGAAGGTGAGTAAATCATATAATTAATAATGCCGAAAATGCAAATTGAATCAAAGTCTTTCCTACGCTTCCCCAATGAAGACATTTTCAATGATTGTTCAATTTGATCGTATGAATAATCATTTCGTCAATTGATCATAAGTACGACCTTTATATCTTAATTTAAACCTTTTCTTGATTTGAGTATGCGTTCAAGCCGAGAGTCGAAATAATGGTGGCGGCCATTGTTATTCAGATCTCGCGGTTGTCGTCTTTAAACTGCTAGTGCGGTCCTGCTAGGCTTCTATGGAGATACGACTTCATCCCCAAGGAAACATATTTCCCGGACCGGTTTGTCGCGAGGGTGGGACTTGTAAAAGGTTGTACAACTTCCGGTTAAATTATTCCCTTTGAAACGAAAATTGCAAATTCCATCTGGTAGAAATTTTAAAAACATTTTGAAGCTAGTTAGTTTAAGCAAATTTAGGAAAGAGAAAAAATTATCTATATGCTACAGATGATTGCATTTTTCTGCAGTACCACGAGTTTTCGGACGTGTACGAGGCCTGTTCAAAAGAAAAGGTGAATTTTGAATTTTCGCGGGCTATGTACATTCGATTATCGATTTTTTTGTTGTTGTTATGTTGGTACACATATGTTAGCATTATCAGCCATTTTGGATTGGTGGTTTGTTTTTGACAACTGGAAAGGTTAGTCACGTTTTCGTGTGTTCTTCGATTTTTACTTTTTGAAAAAATGGATCAAAGAATAAAATCCATGATTTGTTTTTCCACAACTCCAGGACGCTCATCGTCATTAACATCTTCTCGGCCTTTTGTAAAGCGATTGTACCACTTAAAAACACTTTTTTGAGACAAAGTAGACTCGCCAAATGCCACAGTCAACATTTTAAGTGCGTTGGAGCACTTTAATCCATTTTTAACGCAAAATTTAATACATATTTTTTGATCCATTTTTTTCAGAAGTAAAAAATCGAAGAACACACAAAAACGTGACTGACCTTTCCAGTTGTCAAAAACAAACCACTAATCCAAAATGGCTGATATTGCTAACATATGATAAACATATGTGTAACAACATAACAACAACGAAAAAATCGTAATCGAATGTACACAGTCCGCAAAAATTCAAAATTCACCTTTTCTTTTGAACAGGCATTTATATGTTGTAATAATTTTTGTTTATTTCATAGTGAATACCGCACAAGAGTCCCAACTGCTCACAACCGTCTAGAGCTAGTGAGACTATGGCATCCTCAATCAATGTATGTGAGATTGAAGGTAGTGGGGAGGGAAAAAGATGGGAAAAAAGGATGGTTGGAAAGTACCTGACTATTTAGATGGTGGTCTTTCAATGGTGGTTGGCTGTCAACCGTTTGAAGCCAGTGAGACTATGGTATCCCCGATTGAGGGATGTTGTGAGACTGGAAGTGGTGTGGAAGGGAGGGATATGTAAAGGGGAAGGTTACGTAGTACCTGACCATTCAGATCTGGTCACCAAACACGACTAAAGCCATTTTAAGCAACGTTTCGATTCTGAATGGTGGTCTTTCACCAGGGCGATACACAGAGTACCTACCACTCTGGAACGTGCCCCAAATATACTACATTTAATTTATATATTTAGTTAATGTTTTCTGACACATATATATATATTTAATTAATTCTTATTTAATTCTCTTCCTTAATTAATTATTTAAATCTCTTTCTACACAAATTAAAACATTTACACTTGCACAATACAATTAACATGTTTGGAACTGGTTACAATCCTCCTAATTTAAAATTATATACAGTAATAATAATAGTGAAACTTTATAATTTATTTATTTGTATAATTTTTTGTTTGTTTTAAAGTGGCTCTATTTTGTTTTATTATATTTTTCTTTTCTTTTAAATATATTTTTTCTAAATTTTATTTTATTTTTAATTTTAATTTAATTTGTTTTATCTATTGTTTTATCATGTAATTCGAAAAATGTCCTCCACATCACAGGTGAACTCCTAGCGTGGAGGACAGTGTGTATTAAATATTGTAAATAAACATGAAGTTAAGTAAATAAAAAATTAAATATTTGAATTGTTTGTTAATTTAAGTGTTTTAATAACATCTAAAGATCCCTGAAGCGAATGTGTCCAATCCGTTCTTCTCCTTGTCTTTTTGGGTGGGGTATCTACTCAGAAGGTCTTCTTGCACTCTGAGTACATGTCCAATCCACCTTTTCCGTGACCCTTTTTATGAAGGGGTTTGATGTTGAGCACATCTCGGACAATCCAGCCAGCGGAGTGTGCAGAGTTTTTGATCAGGGTAAACAGTAAGAAAAATATCGGATTAATTGATAGTAAAAATAGGTACCAACAGATGTCACTGATCGCTGTTGGATTTGTTCTGTAAAAGCACTGCCTTAGACACTAACAAAGATACTAAAAAACGAGCCACTTGAACGCACAAAAGCTCACAGCATACTTATTTTGTGTAGTCTAGTGAACATAGAATAATCTACTCTGACGTTGGCGGCATTTAAAAAATCGTCGCTGGAAAGCCAAAAGGGCTGAAGCGCCATTTCGGGAAGTTTACAACAGAGCACGTAAAAGTTTTTTTTGGTTTTACAATAAAATTTATAAGTCTTCAGTAACTGGTTGGATTTTTGAAAAAAAAATTAACTCATAGCTCTCTGATTTATCTAAAGCGACAAAAAGCTAAAAAAAGTCCCAAACTTGGTAATTTTATTTTCGATGGCCACAAAAGTCTTCAGAATCAAACGAGAGTATCAAGCCCTTTTGCCTTTCCAACGAGGGTATTTAGTTACCGCTTTTGACACTTTATAGTAGGAAAGTTGGTGTGGCGCTCGCGGCGGTGCATTTAGCTAAATTTCCGTAGTATTTTCTGCAATAATTTCATTCTATTTAATCCAATATTATACATATTTCTATGCGAATACTGCAGGGTAGGCAGCGCTTAGTCCAGCATCTCACCAGATCCCATTTTGCAACCCCTGCCTTTCTTCTCGAAAAGTCCTTTTCAGCATCGTAAAATCGATCCAAATAATGTCGGTACGAACCTTCGCAGGAACACACACGAGTACACTGCAGAGGTGTAAAAATTTATACGTCTATCTATAAAATTTAGGCGTAAATTTTTTGTCATACCGTAAAGTTATATTACCGATGCGTTAAGGGGGGTACTTTCGCTCGAATCCCCGGGTTTCACTGCACTTCGGGGAAAACAATACGGAATAGGGGACGGGAAGCGGAATGAGAAGGTGTTTGACAATATCCCGTGAAAAATACATCTCCAGGGAGTCCGATATTGCCTCGCCACGCATGTGTTGGACTTTTCCCAGTACGATTTCACCCGAAAAGGAGCATTGAAATTATTTTTGTTTTTCTTTTTTCCCTTTTCGCGTTTGGGGGCAAACTTTTTTTGTGGATATCTGTTGTTAAATTGTTTCACCTGCGTTTTGTTATTTTTTGAGGTTTTGAAAAAAGTTTTCTTCTTATAAATAAGAGGGTTGCCTTTCTTAATCTTCCCCTTACTGTGCTAAATTATTATTTGCGTTCCGGCGCTGTGTAATCATTACACAGGTAAAAAATCGCGATTTCAAATCAGAAAAATAAGAATATTCATAGCCAATCGCTTAAAATAATTATATTTGATGCCAAAAAAAATTAAAATTGAAATTTTATAGCTGAAAACAAAAAACCATCGGGCTGACGCTCACGAAACGGGCGATAGGAACACCTCCACAAAATGCTTGAAAGCTACTGCCAGCCGTAGTCGCTGTGTATCTAGAAGGAAAAAACACAACTGCGAACTGAGATTCCATTTCTCGGGTTCCCGTATAGCGAAGTCAAGTAAGAGTGAGATGTGAATAGCGTCGTATCTCCCCACACACTCTTCGCGTATCTTCGCATCCCATAGAGGTTTTTAGAATGAATATACCCACGTCACACACTAGCACACGTTTGGTTAATTTGGTGAATTAATTCCCGATTTTCTCAAAATATCTCGCATGTGCCCGACAAGTCCTAATTATGATAAACACTACTTTTTCATTCAATGCCTTAATGAATTATGGAGGAACACCTAAAATATGAAGCCAGTATTCATGAAGGTTCTAGAGATATCAAAGTTATTATAAGCATTGTGTGGACGTTACACATCATAGTTAAGCAAAGGTTAAGGTCTTCTAAAATTCAAACTCACCTAACGGTCTTAGGAGTTGATTTGTCGTTGCGTTTTTGTTGAAAAGTTAATCGTAACTTCCATCTTAAAAGGTGTTAAGCAAGGCTTTGTAATGGTACCTCGATTATTCAATCTGTATTTAAATAGCTACAGGTAAGATCTGAAAGGTGTGGGCCTGGGTGCAGAAATGAACAATCTATGTTGCCTATTGTATGCTGATGGTGTGGCGCTAATTTCTGACAGTATGGAAGTTCTACAGTGTTTCATGTCTACGATGAACCAAGTATGCATGCAGAATGAGTTGATGATGAATGTAAGTAAGTCTAAAATCATGGTGTTTGAAAGAGAGAGTGCGAAAACAGGGTGTAATATAGTTGTGAACGATGAATACTTAGAGCAAGGGGATGAGTTTGTGTTTTTGAGAAGTATGTTTTCGAGGGCCGGAAAGGCTGATACGGATATTGAAAGAAGGGTGAATGCAGGAAACTCCATTAATGGCGGAATTAACGCTGTTGGTGCAGATAAAAAAATTACCAAAGAAGCAAATCTAGCAGTCCACAATGGAGTGCTTATACCAGCCCTGATGTATGGCAGTAAGGCATGCAACTGGCAGAGGATGGATGAAAGTAGACTGAATGCTGTGGAAATAAAATCCCTGAGGCGTATGTGCGGTAAAACCATGAATGACCGTGTTAAAATGTGGATATCTGTAAAGAATGCAAGGCTGATGTTGCTTCTTATGTTATGTGCTTACTATACATGGCCTGTTCAAAAGAAATGGTGAATTTTGAATTTTCGCGGGCTTCGTACATTCGATTATCGATTTTTTGTTGTTGTTATGTTGGTACACATATGTTTATCATATGTTAGCATTATCAGCCATTTTGGATTGATGGTTTGTTTTTGACAACTGGAAAGGTTAGTCACGTTTTTGTGTGTTCTTCGATTTTTTACTTTTGAAAAATTTGGATCAAAGAATAAAATCCATGATTTGTTTTTCCGCAACTCCAGGACGCTCGTCGTCATTAACATCTTCTCGGCCTTCTGTAAAGCGCTTGTACCACTTATAAACACTTTTTTGAGACAAAGTAGAGTCGCCGAATGCCACAGTCAACATTTTAAGTGCGTTGGAGCACTTTATTCAATATTTTACAGTTGTCAAAAACAAACCTTTAATCCAAAACGGCTGATAATGCTAGCACATGATAAACATATGTGTACCAACATAACAACAAAAAAATCGATAGTCGAATGTACACACCCCGCGAATATTCAAAATTCACCTTTTCTTTTGAACAGGCCTCGTACTTTTATTTTACTATTTTATTCAACTTAAAATGTATCTAGATATAAAAGCCTCCAAGGCATCAAAAACTATAGAAAATTAAAAATAATTTATAAGATAGATTATATTAATACTATTTCAAAATACGTTCAAGCGAACTTACATATAAAATAACGACGAACCGTTACCTTTCCCACTTCTGCGAGTCACCAGGGTGAACGCCTCCCAGCGCCGGGGCACGTAAGATCTCCCCGTGTATCTCCGGGTATTTACATTTCTATTTCCGACGCCCGCTTCATTTCGTTCGGAACAAATAATGACCCGGGCAATTATCGCCGGGTCTCCCCCGACATTATTCGACTTTCACATCCGCCGGAAGACGTGCTCCGCTACATCCGCGCGCGCCGAACAGGCGCGCCCGTAGAAGTGTGCTGCGGGCTCTGTTCGAAGTAAGCGCAGTTTTTCCTTACTTCTGCTATGCCTACTGAAGGATACCAAATTGTTCGTCACCTATATATAAGAAAGTTCACGTATTACTTATTTCTGTTTCCATCGTTGTTTTTGTTTGGAATGCTCGACCTTCACACCCTGCTAGCCCGTCGAAAAATGTTTTTTGATGAACATTTTGCTACAAGTTACAAGTTGCTATCTTTTTTTTACGTGAATACCACACAAGAGTCTCAATTGCTTCCAATTTTCTAGAGCCAGTGAGACTATGGCATCCTTAAACTGTTGAATGTAAGTCGTACAGCGCCTTTGAGGTGATTTTTCACAAAAACGGCGCTATACAAATTATCAAAATATTATTATTTAAGAGTGGTAGATACTCCGCGAATCGCCTTGGTGAAATATCACCCTTCAGAATGTAACGTTACTCGAAATTATTGTGAAACGAGCCATGTTTGGTGACCAGATCTGAATAGCCAGGCACTTCCCAACTTTCCTCTTACCTATCTCCTTCCCCTCCCAATTACCTCCAACCTCACAACATGCCCCGATTGGGGTTGCCGTAGTCCTACTGGCTCTATAAATTAACCGATTTAAGTGTGTTGTCTGAAATGCTGGACCTTCACACCCTGCCAGCCCGTTGGAAAATGTTTTTGGGTAAACATTTTTTCAATTTGCTATCTGGAGTAAATGTATGGTAATTTGTCTCTTACCCATCTCCTTCCCCTCCCAACTACCTCCAACCTCACAACATGCCCTGAGTGGAAATGGCATTGTCCTACTGGCTCTAGAAATAAACAGATTTAATTGTATTGAAGATATGCATGTGTTAGAAGTAAGAAAATATTTCCTTACTTCTGTTGAAATAAAAATAAAAAATTGACAAAAAATCAGTTTTCTTTCGAGTGGGTTTAGATATCACTTCTAGGTATTATATGTTCAATGGAACAGGATATAGCCCGGCCGGAAGACGGAAAATGGAAAGATGGCGACGAATTTCTTGAAATTGTTATTTTACAAAAAAAAATCTTTAATGTCGTTTATTATCAATTTGTTTTCATCGAATAATGAGATTATTCTGGGAAATTTAGTTTATTTATTTATGTTTTATTGTTTTATGAAATTTCCGTTTCGTGCTACGTTCCGTTTTGGTTCTGACGAAAAGATGAAAGTTTCTCTTCGGTTAAGTCAAGAAAGAACCCTTGTTATTTCCACCCATCATTTAAAAAAAAAAATTCTAAATCAATTACACTATGGCATACCCATTTGGGGAATGTTTTGAAGATGATTGAAGTTCGAGACGGGATCGAGAAAGGATAGAGCATGGTTGGAAATACCTACTTACTCAAATTTGGTTACTAAATATAGCTAAAGTCATTTCTAACATCTTTCTGAATCTGAATGGTGGTCTTTCACTCGGTCGATAATATTTCGCTATCTCTTCGTTCAAGTGGCGAGAAAATCCTTCAAATTTCCACCCATCGCTCTAAAACATTCAGAGTACAAGCATCATTCACTCGGTCTTAGTTCTTTCAAGTAAAAATAGATATTTCAAAGCTCCATAGCTCTTGATGGCAACAGCGTATCGAGCGATATACCAGCGCATCCGATATTGACGACTCGATAATTTATGACTCGGTGTTTTCACAGCATAAACAAAACACAGAAATAAACATCATGCCTGATATTATTTTGCTTGAGTCACCGGTTACAGATTTGGTAGAGATGCTCGATATTCCTGTCCCGGCAAAAAGGAACCGGTCCCAAGCCGGTCACTGGAACCGGCGATATTATTTCTCCAAAGAACCTGTGATTTTGGAACCGGTGCTTTTGGAACCGGTTCCTATTTTTCGAAAAATATCCCCCTTATTTTTCTTTCCATATAATAAAACCTTGGAATATCAATGTATGGATGGAGAGTCAATTATTTTTACCCAACCTATACAAACTTATGATAAATCACTTTCTCCGGGTTTTTCTCGTCGTACACCATGAGAGAGAAAGAGACAACAAATATAATACACCGCTTCTATGTACTGTCACAATGATCTTGGGCTCCTGGGCCACCGCGGGACTCCGCTCACATTTTTTATTATGCCACTAAACTTGACACAACTAAACGGTTTTTGTAGGTTATATGCTATATTTTTGTTGAAAACAATTTTTTTTGTTTGTTTTTGTCTATATGAATACCGCACAAGAGTCTAGAGCCAGTGAGACTATGGCATCCCCAAATAGGGTATGTTGTGAGGCTGAAGGTAGTGGGGAGGGGAAGGAGATTGGGAAAAGGAAGGTAAGAAAGTACCTGGCTATTCAGATCTGATCACCAAACACGGCTAAAGCCATTTCAAGCAACGTTTCGATTCTGAATGGTGGTCTTTCAACAGGGCGAGACTATGAGTATCTACCACAATACTGTGAAAAAGTGGTTATACGAATAAACAAAAACATTATGTCGATATGTGATATGAACGGATGTATAAATACCGTAGCCTTAGTCTTAGCCACGACCAGGTCCGCTGAGTCAGGTAAAAATCATCAAAAACTGACTACAATGCCTTGGATAGATACCACTCTGTATACTCTAAGAATAAAACAATATTCTTGGAGAAACTTTTCTGGCACCAGGAACCGGTTCCAAAAAAACGGTTCCTCGCCGGTCACCGGTAACTGGAACCGCAGGTGCACCCAATCCTGATACCGATCATCTCTAAGATATGGTGATGATCCCGCGTTCAAAATTAGAACTCGACACTTCCGCTAGGCTCGGAGGTTGGCGAATATCGGAAGCCGCCATTTTAAAGTTCATCGGCGCCAGTTAATTGTTTATGTCTGAAGTTATTTGCGCATCCCATCGCGAATCTAAACATTTCTTGTGGTTAAGTCCGCCCAGACCTTATGGTAAGGATGTACATGGAGAGAGAGCTAAATATTTTTACCCAACCTATAGAAACTTGGGATAAATCACTTTCTTCGGGTTTTCACGTCGAATACCATGAGAGAGAAAGAGACAAGACACGTCTTCACATTATATCGCAACACTTCTTAGTATGTAAGACTGTTCTCCGTCCGCGCTAACTTCACATCATCGAGTCGCATAACTTACATCGACGGATTTTGAGGTTATTTCCTATGTCTGTGTTGATCTTGAAGTAACAATATATGGAGGGAGAGCTAATTATTTTTACCCAACCTACACAAACTTGCGGTAAATCACTTTCTACTGGTTTTTACGTCGGTACACCATGAGAGAGAAAGAGACAACGAATTTCATAGACCGCTTCTATATACTGTCGCAATGATCTTAAGGTCTTGGTTCACCGCGGGACTCCGCCCACATTTTTTACTATGCCACTAAACTTGACACAACTAAACGGTTTTTTAGGTTATATGCTATAGTTTTCTTGAAATCAATACTGTGAAAAAGTGGACATACGAATAAACAAAAACATTATGCCGATATGTGCTATGAATGGATGTATAAATACCGTAGCCTTAGTCTTAGCCACGCCCAGGTGCGTCGAGTCAGGTTAAAATCATCAAAAACAAGTCCAAAACTGACTTCACTGCCTTGAATAGATACTACTCTACCAACTCTATGGTTTGTGTGGTAGTTTGAATATATAAATCATTTGAATGGTGTATTGATATTGTTTTGTTTAATGTATTCAAAAAAATGACCGAATTCCATGAGGGCGGTAACTAATAGGCTATCCAAGATCCTTTAACATATCTTTGTCTATTTCTATCGAGTTAGTTTAAAGTCAACAATTCTGACTACACTGTTTCGCAAAGGTACATATCCATATATTTTCTTACTCCAAGAAAAGGTGCCACCTAGAAGGGTGGTCTGTGCCCATTTGAAAGAAAGCTAATGTGGTCATCAGATGTTGCGACTTTTTGTCAGTCCACAGACAGGTTAGTGAAATTGTTGACAGGTTCTATAAAGAAATAAGATTTTTTCTACAGCCTCCGTGGTCGAGTGGTAAGACGCTTGACTACGAATTCAGAGGTTGCAGGTTCTAAACCGGCGTGTGACATATGTGTCATTACACATTTAAGTAAAATAAAATAATATATAGTACATTTACTGCATGTTCCAGAGTGGTAGAAACTTCAAGTATCGCCCTGGTGAAATACCACCATTCAAAATCGAAACGTTGCTTGAAATGGCTTTAGTCGTCTTTGGTGACCAGATCTGAATAGCTAGGTACTTCACAATCTTCCTCTTTCTCATCTTCCACCCCTCCTCACTACCTTCAGCCTCACAACAAACCTCAATTGGGGATGCAATAGTCGCTCTGGGTTGACTAGTACTCTTTTGTTTTGGCGAGGAACCAGTTCCAGTTCTTTTCACTTTCAAATCTCTAACGTCTAGTACACTACATTTTGGCAAGGAACCGGTTCCAATTATTTTCACTTTCAAAGCTCTACCGACTAGTACGTGCTTTTTTGGCGAGGAGACAGAGTTATATGGCGGTCCGTCCTCTCTGCCTACCCTTACGTTGAAACGGCGTGATGGTTAGTTAATTAGTTAGTTAGTTACATATATGTACGAGTATATATTCAGAATCGGTGTTTTTTGATCTACATGCACATATTTTTCTAAAGTCGTAATATTTTTCGCTGAACTTCCTTATTTTACGCGAATATGAAATCACCAGTTGGCTGCACCGCATCCTCTTTACTGCATACCCCGGCGGTGACACGGCGGAGCTCTGCACGTTCACAGGGGGGTCCTGTACGACGGTCGGCTGTTTCTCACTGATAAATTTAAAAAAAGCACGCGCTTGTTGCGGGCAGGGGGGGACTGGGCGAAGAATTCATTATTTTTATTCAACAACAGCTGATGATGATGATGATGATGATGATATTTTTTATTCAGTAGCAGTTTAAAATATAGGTCGAAACGTCATTTTTCATATTTTTCAAAAATCACATGTATATATCAAAGCTCCATAGCTCATGATGGTAGTGAGGTTGCGAATTTTCCATAGTTTTGTACTTCACGTTAAAACAGGGGCGAGAAATACAAGATAAATAAAAGATAATTTTTTTATTATTTTTTTGGACTAGCATCCCCGATTGGGTACGTGGGAGGCTGAAGTGGGGTTGGGAAAGAGAAAGGTTAGGAAGTACCTGACTATTCAGATCTAGTCAAAAAACACGGCCGAAGCTATTTCAAGTAACGTTTCGATTCTGAATGGTGGTCTTTCACCAGGGCTATACTTAGAGTATCTACCACTATGCTTCATAAAAACTACGCTATATAAATGCAATGGCATATTTATATTATGCACAGAGATAATATGGCAACAATAATCCAGGCAAAGATTAATGTGAGACGTGTCAAAAAAAGATGTCGTATCTCATGGCTAAGAAGCATACACGATAGGTACGGCTGTAGTCCGTAAGATGGAGATCGCCTTGATGGTAGCCAATCTCCGATAAGAAAGGGCACCAGAATTAAGTATAAAAAAACAATTTACATTCCGTCATGATAATAAATATATTAATAAAAAATGCATGCTTGTAAAAATCATACAACATCGGTTTTTAAAACATTGGTGTATTACACCAATGACGTTACATATATATAGACACGTTGTAGCACTCTCAAAGTGGCAAGCAATAACCACGCTAGTTGGTGTGATCGGTGTTTAAGCCGATTTAATACTAAATGGTCACGCGTCGCTCGAGGTCGTTTCAAGCAAGTATGGATCGCGGTCCGAACTTTGGATCTGTTTCGTTCATACACATATATTCTATGAATGTCTATCTTTGTCGTACATGACCGATATTTGAATGATGAATTTACTGGTAACGTTTGTGTTTTGCTGGCCACATTTTGTGTTAATATTCTAACGTGTCTATATATGTAATGTCATTGGTACATACTATAAGAAATAACTGATCAAATTTAATAAAAATGGCCATATATATTCATATCTAAATCCGGTTCTGAATTGTAAGAGTAAATATATACCGTCTACAATCTATTCTCGTACAGCAACCATTCCTCTGTCTATCTCAAGTCTGAGATTCTGAATCCCAAAATCCTCCCGGCAGTCTACGGGAACTTCTTAACGACGTCTGTCTGTTTCCAAACGAAAAACTTTACTAAAAACCCTTTAAAACGCATCAAAACCCCCTTAAAACCATATAAAACAGCCTTAAAACCAATCACCCATCAAAAAAATTCTAAATTCCATCAAATTTCGACAAAAAAGTGAACTTTTGCAATATATCATGCTACCAAAATGTTGTTTCGAGAATTTTGCTGCCAAAAATTGGACTGAACTCAAATTATAGACTGTTTTTTAAATATCTCGCACTTTGTTACATCTTTTTAAAGCTACCAACAAAATTTAAATGTTTAAAATCGCTGATAAATTTTACACACGTGGTTAAATTTCTCTGGTCATCTGAAGAAGTGCATCGAGTTGCTATTTCTAGAAATGCACGTGTCTAAATAATTGTATAAAAATCAAAGTTCCTAATTATTTTTACAACAAGTTTTTCCTAAATAATAATTGTGATAATTTTAGTTTTTTATTTGCAATAAAAAACAGTGTTTTGCTATTTTTAAATTGATTAAAAGTGTTTTTTTCTTTCTTTGTTTCGACGGATATTTCGCTGTTTGTCTACTGCTTTTTATGTAAGTTTTCTATTTATTTATTTTTTGAGAAAATCTCTATTTTATATAGAGAAGTAAAAATCAAATATGTAAAGCGAATTGTGGACTTTCTCGTTGCTTTATGGCATAGTTCACCATTTGACGGCCTCCATGGTCGAGTGGTAAGACGCTCGACTGCGAATCCAAAGGTCGCGGGTTCAAACCCGGCGTGCGCCGATAACTTTTATTTAATTAATATGTGTCACAACACATTTAATTCATATAAAAATAAAAAAACAAGTGTATTTGCGGCACGTTCCAGAGTGGTAGATACCTAAATATCGCCCTGGTGAAAGACCATCATTCAGAATTGAAACGTTGCTTGAAATGGCTTTAGCCATGTTTGGTGACCAGATCTGAATAGCCAGGTACTCCGCAACCTTCCTCTTCCTAATCTCCTTCCCCTCCCTACTACTTTTAACCGCACCAATAATTTTTGTTTAATTATTATGTGTCATGACACATTTAATTCTTATAAAAATAATGTATAGTATATTTGCGGCACGTTCCAGAGTGGTAGATACTCTTTAGCCGTGTTTGATGACCCGATTCAAGTATTGATTCACTCGATAATGCCATTTCTTCCTCGGGCGTCCTCGACTTCTTCCTCCATTCAATTTCCCATAATATATTTTGATATATGATCCTATTCATTACGCTTACATCAGCCTTGCATTCTTTCCGGCTATCCACATTTTTAATACAATCATTCGTGGTTTTACGCACATACGTCTCAGGGATCTCATTTCCACAGTTTTCGGTCTATTTTCATCCTTCCTCTGCCAGTTCCATGCCTCACTGTCATACATCAGGACTTTTTTAATATTAATACCGCACAAGAGTCTCAACTGCTCCCAACCGTCTAGAGCCAGTGAGACTATGGCATCCCCAAATAGGGTATGCTGTGAGGCTGAAGGTAGTGAGGAGGGGAAGGAGATTGGGAAGAGGAAGGTTGGGAAGTACCTGGCTATTCAGATCTGGTCACTAAACACGGCTAAAGCCATTTCAAGCAACGTTTCGATTCTGAAAGGTGGTCTTTCACCAGGGTGATACTTGGAGTATCTACCACTGGGCTGGTATAAGCACTCTATTGTGGACTGCTAGCTTCGCTTTTTTTTATTTGCGCCAACAGCGTTCAGTCCTCCATCAATGGAGTCCAACATATATATGTTTAAAAACAAGAACAAATATAAATGCTTAATTCTACGTAGTTGAAACTCAATAGAGGTGTAATGTTGATTTTTTTAAACTGTATTATTCTGTTTAGTAAGTTGGTATCAACTCCTTTCCATTTGCACATCTTCCTTCCGCTGCAACGTTCTCCACGTGTTTTAACCACGTGCACGCGTGTCCATGCCCCTCCCCAAAAATCTGGGAATTGTAAGAGGGGAGTTTGAGAGATCCTGGCTGCTCAGATCTCTTCACTAGGTAAGGCATTCTCAGCTATTTGTGTAGTACGAGAGTCCAATCTGTCCGAAGACAGTAAAACTACGCATCTGACGGTGTAAAACTATACGAAGTGGGGGAGGCGAAATGAGAGGGGGAGAGGAAGGGCTGCCTGGCCTGCCTAAATGAACATGTCAAGCTTATGATAGAAAAAACAACACAACCTCAAAATTGTGATTTTGATCTAGATTCTAAAAGTTGCAGCAGAAAAGCTGCTAGCAAATTTCATGACACCTCAGCGCATCGTTTGAATGTTTATGCTGCTTCATACAAACAAATTATTAATTTTTTTTATTTATTTTTTCTTAAAGAAAGGCAAACATTCCCCCGGGTTACGAATAACCTGACAATATTTGAAAAACTCCTACTGCCATCATAATAAGCGGAAGATGTTGCTTGTGTAATGATGGACGACTTAGCCAGCAGAGGAATTGAACGCACGACGCCCGGGTGGGAATCCGACGCGTTTGTCCACTCAGCTACCGACCGGTCGTATGGAAAAAAAAAAATATTTTTCCATGAAGTCTTAATATATATATATTTTGGATTAGTCTGAGTAGGTGCATTAAATTCTTTAACAGCATCGGTATTAGAACCACTAGTCCTGAAAAGCAGAACTCTTTCGCCGTGTAACATAAAAAATACAATTTCACTCTCGGCCCCCGTGGTCAAGTGGTCAACATGCTCGACTACGACTTCAAAGGTCGCGGTTTTAAACCCGGCGTGCGCAAATAGATGTGTCATAACACATTTCATTCATATAAAATAACGTATAGTATATTTCCGGCACGTTCCAGAGTGGTAGATACCCTTAGTATCGCCCTGGTGAAAGACCACCATTCAGAATTAAAATGGCTTGTACCGTATTTGGTGACCAAATCTGAATAGCCAGGTACTTCCCAACCTTCCTCTTACTCTTCTCCTTCCCCTCCCTTCTATCTTCAACCTCACAACATGCCCCGATTAGGGATGCCATAGCCTCACTGGCTCTAGACGTCCGGGAGCAGTTGGGACTCTTGTGCGGTATGCACTATAATAAATGCATTTTTAAAACGATTTTTTTCTTGTATCGGAAAGGTTTGACACTCGATAAACACACCAACAGAATTTTAATTCATAGCCAATGTCGTATTATAGGAAAATTAATCACTTTTCTATAACCACCTGTTAAAATCGTAAACAGACATGTTCGTACGTGCAGTAAATTTTGTATTTTTAAAAATCTTTTTCCAGCGATGTTTCCCGTACATTGAAATGCGTGGTCGGGTTTTTTCCACTCATCGAGAAGATCAATGTCGATGAATGAATACTCTGAATAATTTCACAACTTTGTGAAATAGGGAAACCTCTTGATATGTTGTTAGGTGTACCACTTTGCTTTCGCAGTTTTCCCTATAGATGGCATTAGCGGCAAGTAGTGGTCGAAATAGATAGATCATAGATGTCGTGCAGTAAACTTAGTCCATTTGTGTCTGCATCATAAAGTTATTCTCCATTGAAAATGCCAGTTCGCGAGCCAAATCCTCGTCATTTGCGGGAGGTGCAGCGTGACGATGCTCGACCCCATGTTGCAAGGGTGGTCAAGACATACTTGGAAACGTTATACCCTTGAAGTAACAATATATGGAGGGATAGCTAATTTGTTTTACCCAACCCATCCGAAATTGTAATAAATCACTTTTTCCGAGTTTTTACATCGTACACCATGAGAGAGAAAGAGATAACAAATTTCTTGGACCGCTTCTATATACTGTCGCAATGATCTTAAGCTGTCTATCTTCGCTGGTTAACGGCAAAACTCCGCCCACATTTTTTATTTTGCCAATAAACTTGACAAAACTAAACGGTTTTTTTAGGTTAGATGCTATATTTTTGTTGATAAAAATACTGTGAAAAAGTAGCTATACGAATACACAAAAACATAATGTTGATATGTGATATGAATGGATGTATAAATACCGTAGCCTTAGTCTTAGCCACGCCCATTTGCGCCGAGTCATGTTAAAATCTTCAAAACCAAGTCCAAAACTGACTTCACTGCCTTGGCTTGGGCTACCTCTAGTATACTCTAAGGTTATACTCCACCCACCGTATCTTTCGGACGTCATTACGTTTCGATCATGGCATGCGACCTGGCTTACCAGCACCTCCTGTCTTATAAAGAACTAAAAAGATAGATTGATCGTGGATCGCATCAAAAGATGAGACGGGTAAGAGAAAGGTTAAGATGTAACTGGCTATTCAGATCCAGTCACCACTGCTAAAGTAATTTCAAGCAACCTTTTTTATTACCGAATGGTGGTATTTTACCATGGTGATACTGAGAATATCTACCGTTCTGAAAAGTGCCAAATATTTTATATTTTTTATAATTGGATTCTGCACAAGAGTCCCGACTGCTCCCAACCATCTGAAGCCAGTGAGACTATGCCATCCCAAATTGGGTATTTTTTAGGCTGTAGATAGTGAAGAGGAAAAGATGAAGGTTAGCTAGTAAGTTAAGGTAGCCTGTCTTTTTGTTTCTAGTTAAACGGCTCCCAACCGTCTAGAGCCAGTGAGACTATGGCATCACCAATTGGGGTAACTTGTGAGGCTGAAGGTAGTAAAGAGGGGAAGGAAATGGGGAAGAGGAAGGAGATGGGGAAGAGGAAGGTTGGGAAGTACCTGGCAATTCAGATCTGGTCACCAAACACGGCTGAAGCCATTTCAAGAAACGTTCCTATTCTGAATGGTGGTCTTTCATCAGGGCTATACGAATAACTACCACACAATATAAATATATTCTAATTTATAAATAGAATAGATAAACTTTGTTTATAACCACTTTTATTATTCAATATTATGTCTACCGGTTTCGGAAGTACTCTTCCATCATCAGGAGAATATTAAAATTAACCAAAAATACAAAATGTAATATTTTGAATAATTAAATTAATTTATCTTATGGTCCTATCCTAGATATATTTCCAGTAAGCCGCTCTGTTATTCCCATAATCCCCTCAATTACCCCTTCTCCTTCCCATTCCAACTTCTAAACATGTATATTTATCTCAGCATTTTGTATTTTAGGTTAACTTTAATATCGTCCCGATGATTTATTTATTTCATATTTGCAAAAATAGTTTTACACCAAAACATTGCAAAATACACAAAAAATGATAATCATAAGAACACATGATTAAAAGAATCATGGTGAAAGTCATGGCAAGTTTAAAAACAAAAAACAGTTTTCAAGAAGTACATAATATAGTAATAAAAACTTAATAGCTAGTTCTTGCTTAAACTTGTAGCTCGTGTGAAAAATATCCAAATTCCCTGCGAGGCAGTTGATTAACCCAGTTAGTCTTCCCACGGGCATCGCCATTGGTAAGTTAGTCTGCACCTGGGAAGAAACGGAAGCCTGTGTTGGCGGCCTCGCGTGAAATTATCAGGGACATAAAATCCAATTTCCGCCAAGATGTAAAGCAGTAATGCTATATTCCTCCTCGAATTAAGGCTGCAGATACCCAGCATTCCCGAGATAAACGCTGTTGGAAACAGCCGTGGGTAAAAACCAAACTCTCTCATGTAGAGGAACCGTAAAAAATTCTTTTGAATTTTCTCGGCCATTAGTAATATAATAATTATAATAATAACAGTGAACTTATATAGCGCAGTTTTGTGATATTTCACCTCAAGTGCGCTTTATGCTAAATTAATTATGCTAATAAGATTAACTAACAAGGAGAAAATAATACATAATATGTATACAAATTAAAACTATCTAAAATAATGATCGTTATCATAAATCACGAGAGAAAAGGTTCAGATATGGGTATAACAGTGTATGTGTACATCAACAGATTAAAAAACAATTTACCAGGAGCTAAGGGTATAAAAATTTAGATGAAACATATGAATTCATTTAAACACATTTGTCAAATCAAAGAAAAAGAAAATATGATTGAGGACAGTTAATATGTTGGCACTTAAAACATTAATATTCAGGTATTATAAGTAAACGATTATAAAAATGCAAACAGTGTAAATATAGCAAGTAAAAAAAAGAAAATGAATATTTCATGACAATGAGTATATGGTTTTCAGTAGATAGTGAGGACATTGAGTTATAATAATAGAAGAAAGGAGAATACCGAAACAAAGCAAATTAGGGACGTTTTCTAAGAAATTAAATTTTAATAAGTTACGTTTTGTATGTGGGATTTTTTAAACAATTTGGTTTTTAAGACTCGTTTGAACTCTGCTAGGTTCTGTATGTTGGCAAGTTTTGTGGGAAGCTTATTCCAGATAACTGGACCAGATACACCAAAAGCGCGATCATAGTAAACAGGTTTATTTGATCGAGATGGTTCAATTAATCGAACAGCAGTATCTACGTTTGCTCACCTCAAAGTAAGTTGTCTACTATTTAAGGCTTGTCGGACACACAGTTCCGATATATAGGCTGGTGCCATTCCCTGCAGTGCTTTAAAAATTGTAAGGCAAATCTTAAACTCTATTCTTTCAGGGTATCGAAGCCAATGAAGGCGATTCAGAAGTGGAGTAATGTGACAATATTTGGACTCACTATATATCATTCTCGCCGCTGCATTGAAGACGGACTGTATTCTGTTGAGTTGTTTCTGAGGGAGGCCAGCATATACACTATTACAATAGTCCATATGTGAGACGACAAAGGAATTTATAAGTGATTTAGCCGCATCAGAAGGAAGGCATCTTCTGATTGATTTAATCTGCCTTAGATGGAAAAATCCAGAACTCACAGCCTTTGAGATTTGCGACTCAAGAGATAGACAATTGTCAATTATGAAACCGAGAAATTTGATATATTTGGAAGGAATGATATCGGTACCCTGTATTTAGTAGTTTAGTGGTTTATAGTACATAGGCGTTGTCCTCTGGCCTCCATACCTGAGATCCACCCTCGAGAATGCTACGCACTAAGCTTAGGTAAAGCAGCCCTTTCGATGATGGAAGGGTACTTCCGAAACCGGTCGACATAATATTGAATAATAAAAGTGGTTATAAACAAAGTTTATCTGTTCTATTTATAAATACCGCAAGCCACAAAGTAAATACTTTTTACGAATGTATTTTAATTTATTTCCGCACGCCGAGCTTCAAACCCGCGATCGTTGATTCCATGGCCGAAGATCTTAACTCCTCGACCACTCTACAAAAACTCGCCTCTCGGAATTCGTCACCACTACGAACTGTGTTTCATTCAACATCGCCAGCTCCATCCGGGAAACTGTCGTAAAAACGCAAAACGCGAACATTCCGATGAGTAAGCTGCGACGATGTAACAGCAGCTTCCGCTGTACCATTTTTACCAATGAAATTAACAAGAGCGACGCCCGGCAAAGATGCGCAAAGTGCCAGACTTTGGCTTTGAACTGCATGCCTTTGGGATGCGAATAGCTGCGTATACGAGGCCTGTTCAAAAGAAAATGTGAATTTTGAATTTCCGCGGGCTGTATACATTCGATTATCGATTTTTGTTGTTGTTATGTTGGTACACATATGTTTATCACATGTTAGCATTATCAGCCATTTTGGATTAGTGGTTTATTTTTGACAACTGGAAAGATTAGTCACGTTTTTGGGTGCTCTTCGATTTTTCACTTTTGAAAAAAAATGGATCAAAGAATAAAATCCATGATTTGTTTTTCCACAACTCCAGGACGCTCATCGTCATTAACATCTTCTCGGCCTTCTGTAAAGCGCTTGTACCACTTATAAAACCAAGCAACGTTTCGATTCTGAATGGTGGTCTTTCACCAGGGTGATACTTAGAGTATCTACCACTCTGGAACGTGCCGCAAATGTACTATATATTATCAGATATGAATTAAATGTGGAATAACACATATTCAGTACAATTTATTTGCGCACTCGCGATTTGAACCCGCCACCTTGAAATTCGTAGTCGAGCGTCTTACCACTCGGTAAAACACCTAAGAGTACATAGAGTGGTATCTGTCCGAGGCAGTGTAGTCAGTTTTTGATGATTTTTACCGGACTCAGATTTGGGCGTGGCTAGGACCAAGGCTAGGGTATTTATACATCCATTCATAGCACGTGTCGACGAAACGTTTTTGTTTATTCGCATAACCACTTTTTCACAGTATTGTCATCAACAAAAATATAGCATACAACCTAAAAAACCGTTTAGTTATGTCAAGTTTAGTCGCATATGAAGAATTGTGGGCGGAGTCCCCGGAGACGCGGGAGACCTAGATCATCCTTTCAGTACACAAAAGCGGTGTGTCATTTTTGTTGTCTCTTTCTCTCTCGTGGTGTACGGCGTAAAAACCCGAGAGAAAGTGATTTATCGCAAGTTTGTATAGGTTGGGTAAAAAAAATTAGCTATCTCTCCTTACATTGTTACTCCAAGTAAAATACGAACCCGACACATTTTCTACGGCCTATTCAGTTCCGTCCTATCGCAAGTCTGAACATGTGAGATATATTTTCGTACTCTCATTCCGAGAGGAAGGAAGACCAAAAATAGAATCGGGGCCCGAAACGCGCGGGGGATTTTTTGTGCCCCAGTGTGAAATTGATTACAATGTAAATATTTCTTTTATTTTCTTTTGGGGTCTTTTGTCGCCTGCCTACCGCCTTAGATGAATAAAAGTAATGTAGATACGTTACTGAGACAACGCGCGTGACTGCGCGAAACTAAGCCAACGCGGCATACCTGAGATTTACTGCGTTTAGTCTCGCACAAACACTCGTTTGACAAACAAGCTGTCACCAGCTGCCACAAACGCAAGGCTGTAAGCTCTTTTCTGAGATAAAATGCCTTCTTGTGCTTTTTGAAAGTGTAAAAATTATTCGGGAACGAAAAACAAATCTCATGGAGTTTCTTTTCATGCGAAGTACACACAAATCACGTATCAATTCAATTAATACAATTATTCAAAAACCAAATGGTATAAGTGAGATAGCGAATGCAGAAATACATAAGTGTGTGGAAGACAACCTAGCGACAGTACACGAGTACGTCGCCTGCTACTTCGCTCGTAAGTTCGTTAGGGAAAAGAGGGCTTGTAACGCGGAGAATGTAACGCGGGACGTTCATCTAGCTATCTCATTCATACACACATATTCTGCGTGGTATGGCTATCCTTCTCATGCGTTATGAGATATCAGAGCTTGCCAAATTTATCGTTCAATTTGTATGAATATGACGTGTCTTGTATTTTATGCCTATGCCTACCGCCTTATTATTAGACGGTCCGCGGCTTAGTGGGAGTAAATCTCGAACCCGGATCCGGAGGCGAACGTCTCGAAGTGCGAATGTCATATATTATAATAGTCGAAAATATATTTTTATTTATTAAACCTTTCCTTACCTATGATGTGTAACGACTACACATTGTTTTTATAACTTTAATATCTTTATAACCATCATACATACTGGCATCAGATTTTAGGTATTCCTCTATAATACATTTACGCATTGAATGAAAAAATAGTGTTTATGTTAATTTGAACTTATCGGGCACATGCGAGATATTTTGTGAAAATCGGGAATAAATTCACCATTAAAATCAAACGCTGCTAGTGTTTAACGTAAGTATTTTCATTCTGAAAAACCGCTATGGGATGTGAAGATACGCGAAGAGTGGGCGGGGAGATACGACGCTATTTACATCTCACTCTTACTTGACTTTGCCATATGGGAACCCGAGAAATAAAATCTGAGTTTGCAGTTGTGCTATGTCCTTCAAGATACACAGCGTCTATGAGCTGGAGCGACTGGCAGTTGCTTTCGATATCCGGAGGAGTAATATGAGTTCACACTGAAGTAGTGTGACGCATTATATATAATATAGTAACGCAAATAATGTGAGCGATAAAAAACACAAAGATAAGTTATAAGAGAGGTTCATTCTTATACACATGTTGTGAGATAATCGTTGAATTGGCAAGTGTACAAATGTGTGTAAAAATTATTGTAACGTATATGACACGTTGCAGCGCTCTCAAAGTGGCAAGTAATAATCACGCTAGTTGGTGTGATCGGTGTTTAAGCCGATTTAGTACTAAACGGTCACGCGTCGCTTGAGGTCGTTTCAAGCAAGTATGGAACGCGGTCCGAACTTCGGATCTGCTTCGTTCATACACATGTATTCTATGAATGTCTATCTTTGTCATACATGACCGATATTTGAATGATGAATTTGCTGGTAACGTGTGTGTTTTGCTTGCCACATTTTGTGTTAATATTCTAAGGCTATAACGTGTCTATATATGTAACGTCATTGATTTAAGAGTATGTAGATCGTTATGTACCTAACGGTCACTTTTGTACGTACATCAAGAGATAGTGAAAGAACGAATTAAGAGAAGAGAATTGAGAGCTAGTTATTTTTACCCAACCTACACAAACTTGCAATAAATCACTATCTCCGGTCTTTTACGTCGTACACCATGAGAGAGAAAGTAACAACAAATTTCTTGGACCGCTTCTATATACTGCAAAGATGATCTTAAGGTTCTGGTTCACGGCGGGACTCTGCCCACATTTTTTATTATGCCACTAAACTTGACACAACTGAACGGTTTTTTCGGGTTATATGCCATATTTTTGTTTATAAAAATACGGTGAAAAAGTGGCTATACGAATAAACAAAAACATTATGTCGAAATGTGATTATAATGGATGTATAAATACCGTAGCCTTGGTCTTAGCCACTGGTGCGCCGAGTCAGGTTAAAATCATCAAAAACAAGTCCAAAACTGACTTCACTGCCTTGGATAGATACTACTCTAGAGACAGTTGTATTGCGGTGCGTCCTCTCTGCCTACTTCTGCGGGGAAACGGCGTGATGGTTAGTTACTTGGTTAGTTAAATAACACAACTATGGTTGTGATTATCGACCTCATCTCTTATTTCGTCTAATTCCTCTCCACGCCTCAAAGCCCAGAGTCGAAACAATGCTGGCTGCCATTTTGCCACACACATTGTAACAAAACTATTTTTTTTTCAATCACCGTCCGGTCTTTATAAGGTCTGCGCATTCTCCTAACTGTTCTAACCTAAATATCTTTCCGACGCGAGTGATCGCATTTCGGCAGCATTCTTTCGACTCTGGTTCTGTTTGTCGCCGTCTTCCACTGTATTATTTTCTCTCACGTTTTACCTAGAGGGCTTTGTCTGCTAGAAGAGAAAGTGGAATCGGTCTAAGTCGTAGGGAATTTATGTATGTTTAAATGTAGAGGATGCAGGGAATCAGACGTAGAATAATTGATAAATTGTTTGGTTTTTCGTCATCACAACCCACGCCACTAGCCACGGCAGATAAAATAATACCTGATTTGGACATATGTATCGCAACAACACCCGCTCCCGGAATTACGGGCTATTAACTACACCTTTTTAAAATAGATGTGAAGGTTTCTTTTACAGTATATCATTTTCTGAGGTTTGCTGGACCACTTTTATGACGTAATATATTTTGACTCAGTTCAATACTTGGGGAGGTGGATAGGAATTTCACCCAGTAGCATCTTTTCTTGGGGTTTTTAATTGAATAAGTGATTAAAAATAGTATTAAGGATACAGACTTAAGAGTACATAGAGTGGAATCTATACAAGGCAGTGTAGTCAGTTTTTGATGATTTTTACCGAACTCGGCGGACCTGGGCGTGGCTAAGACTAAAGCTAGGGTATTTACACATGGCTTGTTCAAAAGAAAAGGTGAATTTTGAATTTTCGCGGGCTGCGTACATTCGATTATCGGTTTTTTTTGTTATGTTGGTACACATATGTTTATCATATGTTAGCATTATCAGCCATTTTGGATTAGTGGTTTGTTTTTGACCACTGGAAAAGTTGGTCACGTTTTAGTGTGTTCTTTGATTTTTTACTTTTGAAAAAAATGGATCAAAGAATAAAATCTATGATTTGTTTTTCCACAACTCCAGGACGCTCATCGTCATTAACATCTTCTCGGCCTTCTGTAGAGCGCTTGTACTACTTATAAACACTTTTTTGAGACAAAGTAGATTCGCCGAATGCCACAGTCAACATTTTAAGTGCGTTGGGGCACTTTATTCCATTTTTAACGCAAAATTTAATACATATTCTTTGATCCATTTTTTTCAAAAGTAAAAAATCGAAGAACACACGAAAACGTGACTAACCTTTCCAGTTGTCAAAAACAAACCACTAATCCAAAATAGCTGATAAAAAAGGGTTACCCGGGTACCCTTTCAGTCACATAAAGGTTAAAAAATATATATTTCAATATCTGACTTAACACGTTTTCCGAAGCAGCGACAGCTATATATGACGCGAAAGTTAATGGAGGAAGAAGTCAGGGACGCCCGAGGAAGACACGATCGCACCAACAAGTGAATCAGATACTTGAGTCGGGCCATGTCAAGAGTCAGAATAGCAGAAGAGTATGTATGAGACGATGTATGAACGTGAATGAAGCGAGGAGTGTGTGCCGAGACAGAGTTGTATGGCAAGCCATCCTCTTTGTCTACACCCTGACGGCCTCTATGGTCGAGTGGTAAGACGCTCGACTACGAATCCAAAGGTCGCGGGTTCAAACCCGGTGTGCGTCAATAACTTTCATCTAATCAATTTGTGTTTCATAAAACATTTAATTCATATAAAAATAATTTAAAAAAAACGTTTGTTCCAGAGTGGTAGATACTCCAAGTATCGCCCTGGCGAAAGACCACCATTCAGAATCGAAACGTTGCTTGAAATGGCTTTAGCCGTGTTTGGTGAGCAGTTCTGAATAGCCAGGCTTCCCAACCTTCCTCGTACCAATCTCCTTACCCTCTCCGTTACCTTCAGCCTCACAACATACCCTATTTTGGGATGCCATAGTCTCACTGGCTCTAGACGGTTGGGAGCAGTTAGGACTCAAGAAGTAACTAATTAATCGTATGGAAAAATAAAATCCGAGCCTTAAAGTCACTGCAGAAAAACCGTGTTTGGAAAACTCGGGAAGTATTTTACGGTAAGAAAGTGAAGGGTAAGGGTCAGTTTTTATTCGTCTAAAGGGTAAATCACCCTCACAACTTACCCTGTTTGGGGATGCCATAGTCTCACTGGCTCTAGACGGTTGGGAGCAGTTGAGACTCTCGTGCGGTATCCACACAAATAAAATTAAAAAAAATTAAAAAACGTGCAGACGGACGAGAAAGACCTGGAATAGACCGTCTGGAGGCGACAGAATGTCGCTTTCGCGCAGTTCGGGCTGCGTCTGTCTCCTCAGAGGCTTTTTTGTGTTTTTCTTTGGGGTGTCCGTGTGTCGCAAAGTCAAAAGTCCAACTTCAAATCCCGGCGGGCGCAAATTAATTTTATCTAACGAATATTCGTACATACACAATAAAAATAATATAAGTAAATGACCAATTTGAAGGTATAGAATCTGCATATTAAGAATTAAATTAAACTTGGTTTTTAAGGTGAGTAATGATATTGCTTTTAAAGGAGCTTTTGGTTTGTATGTTTCTGATGGTGCTGGGCAGAGAATTGAATTGCTTAGTGGCGTTGTACTTAAAACTTGTTTGTCCGTAAGCGGTTTTATAGGCTGGGATATTAAAGAATTTTATGTGCGACTGCCTTAGGGTTCTAGAAATTTTCCTTTCTTCAAACATATGGACATTATTAAATTGATGCAATAGGATATTTTTAGAGTATGGTTGTTTCAAGTTCAGGACGTCTAGATCCTTAAAAACAAATTCAGTGCTCTTTCAGAAATAATTTTTGGATGTTTATTAGAGGCTCCAGGATTGATTAAAAAATAATGATAAACGTTTTTGTTTAGTTTAATTTTTGTATCCTGATGATGCTTAGGCTAAGCGAAACCGCTCGGTCATACAAATTAAAATAATGTTCGTGGTCTTTTACAAAGTAATTTTTACGTTTCTTTAAATACATAGCCTGTTCAAAAAACAAGGTGAATTTTGAATTTTCGCGGGCTGTGTACATTCCATTATCGATTTTTTGTTGTTGTTATGTTAGTACACGTATGTTTATCATATGTTGGCATTATCAGCCATTTTAGACTAGTGGTTTTTTTTTGACAACTGGAGAGGTTAGTCACGTTTTTGTGTGTTCTTCGAATTTTTACTTTTGAAAAAATGGATCAAAGAATAAAATCCATGATTTGTTTTTCCACAACTTCAGCACGCTCATCGTCATTAACATCTTCTCGGCCTTCTATAAAGCGCTTGTACCACTTATAAACACTTTTTTGAGACAAAGTAGACTCGCCGAATGCCACAGTCAACATTTTAAGTGCGTTAAAGCACTTTATTCCATTTTTAACGCAAAATTTAATACATATTCTTTGATCCATTTTTTTCAAAAGTAAAAAATCGAAGAACACACAAAAACGTGACTAACCTTTCCAGTTGTCAAAAACAAACCACTAATCCGAAATGGCTGATAATGCTAACATATGATAAACATATGTGTACCAACATAACAACAACAAAAATCGATAATCGAATGTACACCGACCGCGAAAATTCAAAATTCACCTTTTCTTTTGAACAGGCCTCGTATGTCAAACCACAAATTGATTACTTTTTACTGAAATATAAAAAAAATGCAAATTGTAGGTTAATTGCTGTTTCAATACCCTGGCGCACTCTGTGGCACAACACAGTTCGGATTCAGGAAACTGTCGGCAAGGGGCAATATAAACTAAACAGTGTTTTAGTTCTTGAACACTGCAGCGAACTGAGTTTAAACAAACCAAAGCAAAGTGCGAAGTAAAACCAATGCAATTTCGTATGCCGTAGCATAATGGACTGTTTACTGCCGCAAAATGCTTTGACAGCGCCATCGGGTCTTTGACGTTATGTTGAAGAAATTTAATGTTGCTTGCATAAAGGCTTGGTTAAGTACGCTCGTTTTATTTTTAATCTTCTGCGTTAAGGCGCTATAAAATAACGTCTCCAGGCGTAAGCTCATTGGCTCTAGAACTAAAATATTTTTAAAAGATTTTGTATTTATTTTTTTCCTCTCTTTATTTTTTTTATAATAATAATAATGATATTTGGATGATTTGTAAAGCACCGGTTTTGTGAAGCATCACCCCAAGGGCGCTGTACAGATCTTATTTTCTATTATTATTATTCAATTCCTAGTATAAATAAGAAAATATCCAGGAACATACTTACCTGGCAGGTCCCATCAGATAGACACACTTATTTACTTAATTTTTTTTTCCGATTTAGGCATGGAAGCGAAATTAAAAAATGGACTTTCTTAACTTGTCGTACAGTACAGGATTTGGTTAAAATTTGTATATCTAAAGGCGATTCGTCGAGAGACAGATTATGTTGAGATTCTTCTAATGAATTTAAGGATATGAGAGTCTGAAAAGGTAAGTTTTTAGTTTGGACTGAAATTCTGTTAGGTTCGTTTATATGTTTTTTAAATTTATTTCCTCATATAATTGAGCACCTTCTTCATTGAACGTTTTGTCTCTTTCTACTTATATTATCTGTCTTTTTCTCTCTTTTTTTTACGTGAAAACCGCACAAGAGTCTCAACTGCTCCCAACCGTCTAGAGCCAGTGAGACTATGGCATCCCTAATAGGTTATGTTGTGAGGTTACAGGTTGTGGGAAAGGAAAGGAGATGAGGAAGGGGAATGTTGGAAAGTACCTGGCTATTCAGATCACCAAACACGGCTAAAGCCATTTCAAGCAACGTTTCAATTCTGGATGGTGGTCTTTCACCAGGGCGATACTTAGAGTATCTACCACTCTGGAACGTGCCGCAAATATACTTTATTATATTTTATATCAATTAAATGTGTTACGAGACATATTAATTAAATAAAATGAATTTGCGCACGCCGGGTTCGAACCCGCGACCTCTGGATTCGTAGTCGAGCGTCTTACCACTCGACCATGTAGGCCGTCAAATCTCTCTCTCTGTTCCTTTGTTCTAATTTAAATGTTATTCTTTTTTTCTCATTGTTCTGTTATTTTATTTTATTTAATTTTTTGCTCTTCGTCTGTATGTATGAGTATATATATAACCGCATACTTTGTATTTTTTGTTTAGTTTAATTTTGTACCCTGATGATGCTTAGGCTAACCGAAACCGAAAAAAGTTTATTCTCATATTGATTGTTTAATAACATATAATATTAGGTTCATTAATTGTTTATATTAATTATGTTTTTTCTCTTTGTTTTCAGATAGTTTCAACCAGCTACAATGACAACGATAAACTTCGACTCCATCGAAATATAACCTCTCGCATAAACAATTCCAATAATTAAAATTTTCAATTAAGCTTTTGTCAATTAAAACATATAATATTCAATGAAATAAACCTAAAGCAATTGTCGATAAATAGTAATAATAAATTAACAAATTGTGGGCGTATATTTAATCTCTGTGATACTAAAACTTGATTGAAATATAATACCGCTTACGAAAACAAAACTCGATCGCTTATTTCAAAATTCGAACGAACTCAATAGACAACTAGTGAAAAATTTTGCCTGGGCCGCAAAAAGTGTAAAATCTGTCGAAAAAACTACAAAATCGTGTTAAATTGATCGAGAAAATGCAGTAAAAGTTATAATATCAACGAAAAAGTGACTCAATTCAATAAAAACTGTGATTTTCTGATCAAACTCGCCATGAATGCTGTTTAGCTAACGATTTTTTCGTTGTAGATCAAAATTAACATATATTTCAAAATGGCCGCTCGATGACGCGTAAAATTAACAAAATGGCCGCCGAAAACGTTGGATGCTGCTGCTCGAAAGCGCCGGGCAAATCCAAAATGTCAGACTTTCAAGTGCTTTGCGGTTTGCGAATCGTCTAGTTCGTCAGTGCGTAGAGGAAATGATCTGTTCCTTTTGCTGCGAATAGGCAAGGCGACAGCTGTCATATTGACGGTTGCGGCCATCTTGGGAAACATGCGTCACGTAGCGGCGCAAAACCAATATGGCGGAGGGATGGTGGATCAGAAATTCGCGATGGAGCCGCAAGATCAGGTACGCATTATAGATTGGATTGTATTGTTTAAATGAAATGGTTTTATGAAATCAAGTCTGATGGCATCTTCATGGCCTGTTCAAAAGAAAAGGTGAATTTTGAATTTTCGCGGGCTGTGTACATTCGATTATCGATTATTTTTTTTTTGTTATGTTGGTACACATATGTTTATCATATGTTAGCATTATCAGCCATTTCGGATTAGTGGTTTTGATAACTGGAAAGGTTAGTCACGTTTTTGTGTGTTCTTTGATTTTTTACTTTTGAAAAAAATGGATCAAAGAATAAAATCCATGATTTGTTTTTCCACAACTCCAGGACGCTCATCGTCAATAACATCTTCTCGGCCTTCTGTAAAGCGCTTGTACCACTTATAAACACTTTTTTGAGACAAAGTAGACTCGCCGAATGCCACAGTCAACATTTTAAGTGCGTTAGAGCACTTTATTCCATTTTTAACACAAAATTTAATACATATTCTTTGATCCATTTTTTTTTAAAGTAATAAATCGAAGAACACACAAAAACGTGACTAACCTTTCCAGTTGTCAAAAACAAACAACTCATTCAAAATGGCTGATAATGCTAACATATGTTAAACATACGTGTACCAACACAACAAAAAAAACAATAATCGGATGTACATAGCCCGCGAAAATTCAAAATTCACCTTTCATTTTGAACAGGCTATGTTTATTCTAATAAAAAATACAGAATATGGTAAAAAGTTAATTTTAATTAGGATGTGATCAATAGTCAGGTGAGTGGGAGTGGATTTCAACTTAACTACCCAAAATGGAGTATAATTTAAGGTAGTTTTGTAGAATCAGAACATTTGCTAGAATCACTAGTTACATCAAACGTTTCAATAATTATATATAATATTTCGTCGAACTTGGTTATAATGAGCGCGAAGAGTCCAACCAAATTTGCTCCTTATGGCCATTACTCGTTATAAACGTAGGTAGGTAAAAAAAGTACCTATCTACTAATATCGATATTTACGCCAGAGTATAAAAGTTTGCATATCGTGAAGCAACAAATTTTATTTATTTATATTTGAATTATGGAAAATCGAACTCAATTAACTACGATATGATTTAATTTATGACTACACTAATAACAATAATAATAAATTAGGGATTAATAACCCTCCTTAACGTGCCGGGCGGACGGATTTCTTTGTCTGGTTGATGACATTATTCGACTGTTTCGAGAATAGGGTTTTTTTCTCATACCCGGGTGCATTGAGTTGACAATATTATTTGGACGTTATATCAGTGAAGCCACCTCGTTATAACTCCACGAGATTGTATGAAAATATGCCCGAACTAACATATCATTAAGTAATTGCTCATTATAGCCGTGACGTTACTATAACCGTGATCGTGACAGTTCGACTGTGTACACAATTTAGTCTTTATTAGTCATTTTCAAATGGAACACACTAAATTTGATGGAAAATCTTGAATCGTTTAATTTATTAAGATAACAGTGGGCCCAAGTGAGAGCCTTGAGGCATTCCTGATATTATTTTTGTGTTACAAAATATTGTTCATTTTAATGATTTGGATAAAATTTTAAGCATTTTTTTTATTCTTCAGACTGCAATAGTGGGATCCAGAGTGACTTTACCTTGCCGAGTGGTCGGCAAGTCAGGCGTGCTGCAGTGGACCAAAGACGACTTTGGACTGGGCGCTCATAGGAACCTCAGCGGCTATGAGAGATACTCCATGATCGGAAGTGATGAAGAAGGTAAGCTACCCTTAAAAATATGCCCCGATGATGGACACTGCAAGGTTGTATGAAACGTCGGCACTGGATCCGAAGCTGCGATAAAACACGAATGTGTTTTCAGCTTCGGGTGAATTTGGAAAATAGTGGACTGTGAAACGATAAACTATACTACTTAATGGAAGTGTCTAATTAATTATGGATGCGGAAAGATTATGGAATGAAAGGAAAAATGGGAAACCATTCACTCACCGATAAAGTTGATGTTATAAGTTCTCGAAGTCTTTTTAAACAATTGAACTATCGACGAACACGAATATACGACAGTGATTTGAGTAAGGAAATGAGATCTTTGAGACGTATGTGCGGTAAAACCATGTATGACCGTATCAAAAATGTGGATATCCGGAAAGAATGCAAGGCTGATTTGAGCGTAATGAATAGGATCGAGAAAGGGACGCTTAGATGGTTTGGGCATGTAGAGCGAATGAACGAAGAAAGGCGGGGGAAAAGAATATATGATGCGAAAGTGATTTTTTTTTTTTTTTACATGAATACCGCACAAGAGTCTCGACTGCTCCCAACCGTCTAGAGCCAGTGAGACTATGGCATCCCCAAATTGGGTATGTTGTGAGGCTGAAGGTAGTAGGGAGGGGAAGGAGATCGGGAAGAGGAAGGTTGGGAAGTACCTGGCTATTCAGATCTGGTCACCAAACACGGCTTAAGCCATTTCAAGCAACGTTTCGATTCTGAATGGTGGTCTTTCACCAGGGCGATACTTAGAGTATCTACCATTCTGGAACGTGCCGCAAATATACTTGTTATTATTTTCATATGAATTAAATGTGTTATGACACATATTAATTAAATAAAAGTTATTGGCGCACGCCGGGTTTGAACCCGCGACCTTTGGATTCGTAGTCGAGCGTCTTACCACTCGACCATGGAGGCCTTTGGAAAAAGAAGTCGAAGACGCCCGAGAAAGACATGGCACGATCAAGTAAATCAAATACTTGAATCGGGTCAAGTGAAGAGTCAGAATAACAGAAGATTATGTATGAGACGATTTATGAATGTAAATGAAGCAAGGAGTGTGTACCAAAACAGAGTTGTATGGCGGTCCGTCCTCTCTGCCTACCCCTGCAGGGAAACGGCGTGATGGTTAGTCAGTTAGATTTAAGTATTCTTAATTCATAACACCACATTTATTTTTATTTTATTTGGAGACCAACAAAACCGAAAAACCAACAAAACTCTTCTGTTTCGCTTGTCACTTGTTTCGAAAGCGATGTTATTACAAATGGAATTCGATGTAGCGAAATGGTTGGATAGGTAGAAACTGAATGAAAAACATGAAGGTAAGAACGTAACAAATCATCACTATGAAATGCTACAGTCGGATTTTCTGCTTATAGTTAACATCGTTGCGTCACCTTTCCTGTGTATTATTTAACACGATGTCCGGGCATTACCTTGCAACGCCCTTTTTGGACTCGGCGACATTAAATCCGCATTTAATTCGGCCAAATGATAATTTTTACAGTTATTACTGATTCACGGCCGCTAATTGCCGGGCGGAATGCTCAAATGGAGATAAATGAACTCGGAATTCATTTCAATTAGGAAATAATTAGCTTTTTTCCCGTTTCCCCGCGAAATTCTGGCGCGGAATGTGAAAACAGCTGGAATTTAAGCCGCGTTTTAGTGATTTATGCACTAGTGTGGTTTCCACGAAAAATCCCACTAGAGAAGAGTGGAAAAATCGAGCTTAACAACTCGACTTTGGGAAAAAAATGTGTATTTCTCCCCACCTACCACATGGGTCTCTACAAGACCCAGGTTTACTCCTTCCACTTCTTATAAAGAACCTTCGCACAGCATCTTCAAAGATTACTTCGATGGCAAAGAGAAATAGCACAAATAATCTGTTAAGCGCAAATATATGCTAATGCAATATTCGCATTTATACCGCACCATTAAAACACCGAATATGTTTTCAGCTCCAGGTGAATTAGGTAAATAGTGGACTGTAAACTTAGAGTACATAGAGTAGTATCTATCCAAGGCAGTGAAGTCAGTTTTTGACTTTTTTTTTGATGATTTTAACCTGATTCGGCGCACCTTGGCGTGGCTAAGACTAAGGCTACGGTATTTATACATCCATTCATAGCACATATCGACATAATGTTTTTGTTTATTCGTATAGCCACTTTTTCACAGTATTTTTATCAACAAAAATATAGCGTCTAACCTAAAAAATCGTTTAGTTGTGTCAAGTTTAGTGGGATAATAATAAATGTGGGCGGAGTCCCGCGGTGAACCAGGATCTTAAGATCATTGCGACAGTATATAGAAGCGGTCTCTGAAATTTGTTGTCTCTTTCTCTCTCATGGTGTACGACGTAAAAACCTGGAGAAAGTGATTTATCGCAAGTTTTTATAGGTTGGGTAAAAATAATTAGCTCTTCCTCCATATATTGTTACTTCAAGACTGTAAACCATAAATTATACTACTCGATGGAAGTGTCTAATTATGGATGTGGAAAGATTATTGGAATGTAGGGAAAATGGGGAACCATTCACACACCGATGAAGTTGAAGTTCTTGATTATTTTTACACATTCGTATTATTCACAAAACGCATCACAACAAAACACCACACTTAATTTTATATTACTCGGAGAACAACAACAAACCAACGAGCAAAACGGTTTTTCACATCAAAACTCTTCTGTTTGATATTCAATTGTTTCGAACACGCTGTTGCTAAATGGTCCGATAGGTAGGAGCTGTGTGAAAAACACGAACCTAACCTAACAAAATATAACTTTGAAATCCAACAGATATTTATTTAATTATATACGCCCTAATGGGCTTTTACATAACAGTGTAATATATAACATAAAAATAACATAGAATAAATGATTAGCACCCAAAAAACATAAGTAAGTTAATAGAAATATTATAATGCAATAAATTAACAGTAATATTTTTGAAAGAGGTATGCTATTATAGCCTTCTTGTAACTAGATTCAGTGCAGTTGAATATATCTACTATTTCAGCGAAGGAATTACCCACTGTATGCGATCTAGGTACAAGCGAGTATCTAAATGACTCAGTCCTGATATTATTGTTACATTTAAAAAGAATTTTGGATCGAGTGGCTCTGTTAGGTTCATGGAAGGTAATTAAACTGAGTAAATCAGGGCTGTCTATAATACCATTAACAATTTTAAAATAAAGATATGAGTTTATTTCAATGCTCACGACATGGTATTCAACTCTTCAGGTATCTGAACCATTTTCCCATTAAAGTGGGACATTTGCACCATAGATAAAAGAGTATTTTGCATCCTGTTAACATTCCTTCTAGCTATTGGTGTTTGATTCCCACTCCCAACAGCTGCATGTACCAGGTGTGTGTGAGGTGACAGCGTGCTGTTGATAGTCGCGTTAGCATATTAAGTAGTTATCTGGCTCACTAAGGACTCGGATCATTGTGGAGTCAAGAGACAACGGCAACTTTATTAAATCAACTGGACCATTGTCAAAGGAATAAAGTTAACATGGGAGATGGCACGATAGACCTATGGCCTGAGTGCTTACGGGAGCTGTGCAAACCGTATCCGTATCAATAACAATAAATAAAGTGGAGCATCTAGACACATTGGACCCCTATCCAAAACCATTATGTACTTTGATTTGTTTGAGGTTCGGACAAACTTTGTTAAAAATGTGGTTGTTTGTAAAACTTTCACTTTATTTATTATCTAACTACGCTTAATAAGACGGTGTTTCTACTAGAGAGACATTCGTACACAAACAAATAAATGACGGCTAATTTGTATAAAATAATATGTACTATATTTGCGGCACTTTCGAGGGTAATAGATACTCCAAGTATCGCCCTGGTGAAAGACCACCATTCAGAATCGAAACGTTGCTTGAGATGGCTTAAGCCGTGTTTGGTGACCGGATCTGAGTAGCCAGGTACTTCCCAACCTTCTCCTTCCACTTTACCTTTAGCCTCAAAACATATCCCTTTTGGGGATGCTTTAGTCTCATCCATTCATATCACAGATCGACATAATGTTTTTGTTTATTCGTATAGCCACTTTTTCACGGTATTTTTATCAACAAAAATATAACATCTAACCTAAAAAACCGTTTAGTTGTGTCAAGTTTAGTGGCATAATAAAAATGTGGGCGCAGTCCCGCCGTGTACCAGGACCTTATATAGAAGCGGTCTATGACATTCGTTGTCTCTTTCTCTCTCATGGTGTACGACGTAAAAACCCGGAGAAAGTGATTTATCGCAAGTTTGTGTAGGTTGGGTAAAAATAATTAGCTCTCCCTCCATATATTGTTACTTCAAGATTGTGACAGTACATAGGAAGCGGTGTATTAAATTTGTTGTCTCTTTCTCTCTCATGGTCCACATCGTAAAAACCCGGAGAAAGTGATTTATCTAAAAATATATAGGTAGGGTAAAAATAATTAGCTTATTATTAATAAATTCTCCATACATTTTACTCAAAGGTCTTCCATATCTCCCATATATGAACCTTTTTCTCTCATGATTTATGATAACGATCATGATTTTAGATAGTTTTAATTTGTATACATATTATGTATTATTTTCTCCTTGTTAGTTAATCTTACAAGCATAATTAATTTAGTATGAAGCGCACTTGAGGTGAAATATCACAAAACTCCGCTAGATGATTTCTCTGTTATTATTATTCAAAATGTCATGTATTAATACAATAATAATTCTCTTGCATAGTGTTTAGTAAAAAATAGCCTACTCCGGACACACGGACACGTCTGCATTACCCTTCTATTGGTTCATCTCTCCGGTGATCTTTCCCACAACGACCACAATCGCGCTATCACGTTATGCTCGAATGTACAGCGCTGGCGCAAATAATTAAATGTATTTCGTCGTGTGTATTATAAGGTATTCAGCGCCGGTACAGTAGGGGTCCTCTCTGGGGAACTTTGTAAATTCAGGTTACATTAAAACTACCCCCAAACCCATAAAAACCGCCCACATCGGCCCGGTACTGTACCGCGAATGGGTCCCACTGTTGACTTCTAATTTGTAGAGGGTATGTTTTATTTATTTATTGTGCAAAGAGTGCTCTGTTGACACTGTTTCAAAGAAAGGTTTTGACTAGGAAAATTTTCCCTTCAAAGTTGAGATCTAAATTTTATTTCATTGAAGGCGTAGAACTGGCAGAGAAAGGATGAAAGTAGACTGAATGTTGTATAATATCCAGATGCTACCAGTGGTGGCTCGTGACTTTTTAGTGTGCTAGAGTGGTAAGATTGAAAAAAAAAACATCATCATTGATGTTGTTGTAGCCGAAAACATTTTTTGTTTTTTCGAAATTTCAACTTTTTGTATGAAGATTTTTCAGAAATCCGTGCAGTGCACCACCAAAGCTGAAAAATCCTGAAAATCTTCATACAAAAAATAAAATCTTGAAAAAAAAGAAAAATCATTTTCGGCTACAACAACACTAACAATATCGTATTTTTCAATCTTACCACACTAAAAACTCACGAGCCGCCACTGAATGCTACCAGTCGGTAGCTGAGTGGACAAACACGTCGGGTTCCCACCCGGGCGTCGTGGGTTTCATTCCTCTGCTGGCTAAGTCCTCCATCATTGCACAAACAAAATCTTCCGCTTATAATGATGGCAGTAAGAGTTTTTCTAATTTCAAACCCGAGAATGTTTGTCTTTCAAAAAAAAGCGGCCTTTGTCTTCACATCTCTTTCCCTCTTCGCTTTCTGTAGCCTCACAACATGCCCTAAATTGTTGATGCCATAGTCTCACTGACTCCTGTAGTTGGAACTTTTGTGCGTTGTATTATACAAAGTTATTATTTAATTAATTATATAAATATATTTATTTATTTATTTTGTGTATTACACACTGTGTCCATTTACAATACACATGAACAGTCACATAAAAAGCAAATCAAAAGATATTGTAAACGTCTCTCTTGAAATATTTAAGGTTATGTTGAAGATATCAAGAGATATGTTATTTAATAGTACCATACCCCGTGTCATGCTGAGACAACACGTCTTTTCTGCCATGTGGAATACACTGCAGATCGTGATGTCGCCCCTGGCAGTGGTTGTTTGGCACCTTGAAGTAACAATATATGGAAGGAGTGCTAGTTATTTTTACCCAACCTATACAAACTTGCGATAAATCACTCTCTCCGGGTTTTCACGTCGTACACCATGAGAGAAAAAGAGACAACAGATATGATACACCGCTTCTGTGTACTGTAACGATGATCTTGGTGTCCTGGGTCACGGCGGGATTCCGCCCACATTTTTTATCATGCCACTAAACTTGACACAGCTAAACGGTTTTTTAGGTTATACGCTATGTTTTCTGTTGATAACAATACTGTGAAAAAGTGGTTATACGAATAGACAAAAAAATTATGTCGATATGTGCTATGAATGGATGTAAAAATACCCTAGCCTTAGTCCTAGCCATGCCCAGGTCTGCAGAGTCCGGTAAAAATCATCAAAAACTGACTACACTGCTTTCGATAGGTACCACTCTATGTACTCTAAGTTTTTCACAAACAACTTATTTGAATCAATCAAATTGCATTATAAATTATTATAATAATACTATGTTCCAGATTTTAATATCCAGGTAATTCAGCCTGTATCTCCTTTGTCTTCTTATCTTCCCCTAACCTTCAACCTCACAACATACCCCAATTAGGGGTGCCACTAGTACTGGCTTCAAATATACTTAATATTGAACTACTGCATATTATTTTTTTAATTTCTCACAATTTTTCATCGCATTTTTCATCCCTTCTACCAACATGATCGTAAGGCTGTGTTTAGGTGGCCAGATGGAATACGCAAAAAGCCCAAGTTTGGAGTTTAGTGTTTGGCCAGCCTGGAGTGGTTTTAGCACAAAAATACACTAAACTAACATCGTTTAACTGCCACGTAATAAAATAACTTGTTATAACTTAGCGTGCCAGGCTGATATAAGCGTAATGAACAGGATCAAGAAAGGGACGTTTAGATGTTTTGGGCATGTAAATGAAAGTAATGAAAGAAAAAATCGGTGACGCCCGAGGAAGATATGACACGATCAAATGAATTAAATACTTGATGGCTCGACTCAAGCGAAACAAGTTTGGGACTATTTAAAAGTTTTTGTCGCTTCAGGTAACTCAGTGAGAGCGTTGGGTTACCCGAGTTAACTTTATTTTTCAAAATCCAACCAGGTACTGAAGACTTATGAATTTAATTTTAAAACAATAAAAACTTGACTGCTTTGGTGTAAACTTCCCGAAATGGCGCTTCGGCTCTTTTGGCTTTCCGGCGACGATGTGAATTTCAAAAGATTCATTTGAGTGCGTTCATATTAAGTATTAATATAGTACCTATAAAAAGGTTACTAACCAACTAACCATCACCCGCAGGGTTTTTTTAGTTTTATTTATTTTATATTAGTTACTTTGTACATTCAAGTTTACAAGTATCTAATCATTTCATTTTCTTCTTAACTTTATAATATTTTAACTAATATACTACTTATAATTTTGATTTATATACATTTTAAATATTTTTTACAGGCTCTTTTGAATTTATTGATAGGCTTAATTTGGATGGTTTCCGGCAGATCATTATAAGATTTCATCCCTTTATTTAGTAAGCTATTTTGACAAAGAGAACGGGTTGCCATACAACTCTGTCTTGGCACACACTCCTTGCTTCATTCACATGCAGACATCTTCTCATAGATGCTCTTCTGTTATTCTGACTCTTCATATAGCGGGCCATAGAAAGAAAGAGACAGCAATATTTCTCAAATTATCACACCGCTTTAATGTATTGTTAGAATGTTCTTCGTGTCCCGCGTCTCCGTTGACTCCGCCCACACGTTTTGATACGCGATATAAATGAGCATAACTCAATGGTTTATTAGGTTATATGCTATATTTTTGTTCATAACAATATTCTAGCCCTTGTCCTAGCCACGTCCAGGTCTAGCCGAGTCCGGAAAACCTTATAAAAACTGACTACAGCAGCGCTCTCTTTTGTATATTAAGAGGCACAGTAACAATACATTAAAGCGGTGTGATAATTTGAGAAATATTGCTGTCTCTTTCTTTCTCATGGTGCATATTATATGTAACCTATAGTATGTTACCAAATAAATCGTTGAGTTGTGTTCATTTATTTCGCGTATCAAAACGTGTGGGCGGAGTCAACGGAGGCGCGGGACGCGAAGTACATTCTAACAATACTTTAAAGCGGTGTGATAATTTGGGAATTTTTTTGTCTCTTTCTTTCGCATGGTGTACGACGTGAAAACCCGGAGAAAGTGATCTATCTCAAGTTTGTATAGGTTGGGTAAAAAGAATTGGCCCTCTCTCCATACATTGTTACTTCAAGCTTGTATGACTATGGCGTATGTTGTGCCGTATGTATGTGATGAATAAAAATAAATAACTGATCCAAAAACTGCGATGAACTTTGAATTAGAATGGACTGTAAAACGAAGACTACTTGATGGAAGGTTCGATTGTATATTGTGGATAAAATGAGGATTTAAGCCAATTCACTCACCGATGAATTAGACGTTTTCGACTGCTTGAAATCTTGAATTCTTCTTCACACTATGTTGCGATCAAAAACACAACCTGCCACGACCGTCGTCGAAGCGAGAAGGGCCGCACCAACCCGCGACACGACGATCACCAACAACGTCTTCTTCTTATTTTTTGCAAGGTCGTTCAATAATAAACCGAATGGCAATTTGGCGGGATAGGTATGGACTGGATGATAAACAAAAAGGTGGGAACCTAACCAGAATTCCTCTTCGAATGCCAAAACATTGAGAAATTGGCCTAACTAGGGCACTCACTGTCATGATATTCTGTATCCTTTGGCATTCTTCCTTACTCTTGTGACCTACATAACCTAATGATTATTTATTTTGTTTACAGGTGACTTCTCTTTGGACATTTTCCCAGTCCAACTTGACGATGACGCCAAATACCAGTGTCAAGTCAGCGCAGGACCTCTGGGTAAGTCTTAAAAGTCCTAATACAAATCTATCTCTATCCTTTTTTCATCCTCTTGCCTGTCATTTCGCCACCCATTCTGAATCATCAGAATCAGATGCCGATAAGGCCGTATGCACACGGAGATTTTCTTATTTATAAACCAACCGACTATTGTCCAATTACAAAAAAATACATAACACGAAATGGGAAAAAAGAGCTACAGAGAAAGAACAGCGCATACATTATATTAAATGTAGCAATGGTAAAAATAGGACAAAATATACATTAGAAAGAAAATTCAAGTCAAAGCCAAGGTCAAGTCAAAGTTTTGGTAGAGTCGTAAAGAATGACAAAAATCATTCAGACTGGTACCAAAAATTCCAAGATCTAGGCTTGAGTTAACAAGTCTCGACATAAACCCTAAAGAAAATTATTTGTATGATTTTTTTTTAATATGGCTATTCAGAACTGGTGATTCAACACGGCTAAAGCTATTTCAAGCAACGTTTCGATTCTGAATGGTGGTCTTCTATCAGAATACCACTAAAATTATCTACCACTCTGGTTTTAGTTTCAACGTCCCATGGCAATATTATACCGCTGCATTCTACTAGTTTTTCGGTTTTTGGCCAATTTATACTGATACCATTTTTTTATCGACAGGTCAACCGGCCATCAGATCCCGCTTCGCCTCCATCTCGGTCCTGGTGCCCCCGGAGGCCCCCAAAATCCTGCAGGGCTCCCTGCTGCAAGCCACGGAGGACCAGCCCATAGAACTGGAGTGCGTGTCCGCCGGAGGCAAGCCTGCTGCAGAGGTGAGGAAAATAACATTATTAACTAACAAACAAGTAAACAAAAAAGAAAATAAACAAGCAAACAAACAAATAAACAAAGAAATAAACAAAGAAGTAAACAAAGGAGTAAAGAAAGAATTAAACAAAGAAGTAAACAAAGAAGGAAACAAACAAACAAATAAAAGATTAAATAATGAAATGCTTAACCGTCATCAGATCTCCTGTTCTGGTGCCAGAGATCCTACAAGGCCTCAGAACTCTTGAAGTAAGAATATATCTGGAGAGAGAGCTAAATATTTTTACCCAACCTATACAAATTTACGATAAATCATTTTCTCCGGGTTTTTACGTCGTATACTACGAGAGAGAAAAATACAAGAAAAGTCTTCTCATAATATTTCAGCACTTCTAAGTATGTAAAAATGTTATCCGTGTGCGCTAACTTCACATCATCGAGTCGCATAAATTACGTCAACGGATTTCGAGGTTATTTCCTATATTTGTATTGATTAAAAAACTTGCAGTGATCATACAAATATATCAAACATGATGGTGATATGTGCTATGCGTGAATGTTCAAATGAGACCAAACAAAGATTATAAAACATCACTTTTAAGAAGTATTTCAACAGTTTTAAATATTTTTGACCGAACATTAGAATTTTCACATTTTTAATGATATAAAGACATAAAATCAACATAAAGCTTTCATCATTATTTAGGCAAACCTTCTGTTATTAGTGTTTGTGTGATATTTTGACTTTAATAATCGTTTTAATGGTGTATTGATATTGTTTTGTTTAATGTGTCAACATGTGTTAATTAAAAATGACAGAATTCCATTTGGGCGGTAACGAATAGGCTCTCCGACATCTTTTAATGTATCTTTGTCTCTTTCTTTTTTCTCCGTAGATAACGTGGATAGACGGCGAGGGCACCGTGCTAAGCGCGCGCGCGAAGCACAGCGTGCTGCCCTCGGCCGACGGGCGCTGCTTCACCGCGCGGTCCGTGCTGCGCCTCGTGCCCAAGCGTGCCCAGCACGGGGGGACGCTCGCGTGCCAGGCGCAGAACACGGCCGACAGGACGTTCCGTGCCGCCGTCATCAACCTGGAGGTAAGTGAAAGGGTTAATTTTATTTTATTTTATTTTATTTGTTTGGGAGACCAACAGTTTACATACAGACTAGGTAAAATATTATATAAGTAGTATTAATATGACCATTTATAGGTTTCCACTTAAGTGTTTGTATATACAGGTGAACTGATACTGTAAGTGAATCTAATTTTAAAAATTAAACAAGAAATTAAGATATAAATTAAAAGAGATACAAATCAAATAAAAAAATTTAAAAAATAAGAAACATAATTTTAAAATTTTCATAGCAGTATGTTTAAAGGGTTGAGGAAAGGGAAGGACATGAGGGGGGATCGATCTAGATGTAGTAAATAAGTATAATGATATGTGTGATTTCAAAGTTTTTGTTTATTTTTTAAATATATATATTTAAAGAAATAAAGTTAAGGTTAAAAGAATTGGTGGTACTGTGGAATGAGTAGTTATCTGTAGTTATAAAGGCTCGTGAGATCGTCGTGTGATTTTATAGAGTGAGGTGCAGAGTTAAAAATGTCAAATTGTGAGTAGTGTATGTTAAAAGTGTGTGAGGCCCGATAGAAGAAGGAGTTTTGTTTAGAATTAGTGTTAGAATTTGTTAATTAATTAATTAACAACGAACTTTGCATTTTTTTTCATTGATTATGTAATGCTTAGATTTTTATACAGTAAGGGAATTCTATTTGGGGATGCCATAGTCTCAATGGCTCTAGACGATTGGAAGCAGTTGAGACTCTTGTGTGGTATTCATTTAAGAAATGTAAAAAATAAAAGATCTGAATGGCCAGAAACCTCTCATCCTTCCTCTACCTCATCCCCGTCCCCTCCCAACTTCTAACAGCCTCGCAACCTTCCCCTAATTGAGGTCAACATAGATATCCCCGGAGCTGAAACTCTTGTGCGGTATTCGCAATGAAAAATAATCTTTTTTATAATTTTTTAACATTTTATTTCATTCAGCTAAATAATATCACTTCGAGGGCGTTTTTAACCCCACCCTTTCAACGAGTCGTAGATCTCTCTGTCAATTACACAAATTCTACCCAAATTTTAAAATCGCACAAAATCCCGACCCCCATTGTTAGGGGAGTTTGTCAAACCAATTCGCAGGTTAAATTGACATAAATCGTTCACATAATAAAAAGGTCGATGTGACCTCATTGCATTGTTCTTTGAACATTGGGAAATATACCCTGGCTATCTACATGTACTTTTAATTACCCCTTTGGCTTTTGCCTGGAGGCTTTCAATATCCAGGCACGGATCGACAAGCTTAACTGTGCAGTCCAAGAAGTCTGAAGTCATTTTTAATACTGTAACTGCTCTCAATAGCCTGGAGCCAGTGAGACTATGGCATCCAGTGGCAGCTTGTAATTTTTTTAGTGTGCTAGAGTGCTAAGATTGAAAAATAAGACATTGTTAGTGGTGTTGTAGCCGAAACTGATTTTTTTTTTTTTCAAGATTTTATTTTTTGTATGAAGATTTTCAGGATTTTTCAGTTTTGGTGGTGCACTGCACGGATTTCTGAAAAATCTCCATACAAAAAGTTGAAATTTAGAAAAAAAATTTAAATATTTTCGGCTACAACCACATCAATGATGACGTTTTTTTCAATCTTACCACTCTAGCACACTAAAAAGTCACGAGCCGCCACTGATGGCATCCTCAATTGGGGCATGTTGCGAGAGGCTGAAGGTAGTAGGGAGGGGACGGAGATGGGGAAGAGGAAGGTCAGTAAGTACCTGCCTATTCAGAATCTGTAATTGAATACAGCTTATTTGGTCTTTCATCAAGAAGTGTCCACTAATATATATGATACTTGAGGCGATTTTTCACAAAAACGGCGCTATACAAATTATCCAAATATTATTATATTATTCAAGTCAAAGCCAAGGTCAAGTCAATTTTTTGGTAGAGTCTGAAAGAATAACAAAAATCATTTAGACTGCTACCAAAATTTTCAAGACCATGGCTTGAGTTAACAAGTCTCGACATTCTGGACAGTGGAGAATGATACCCATAATTAGTAGAGTGATGATTGAGGGACAGCAATCCATTGTTTCTGAGTCTACGGCAAGGAATTTTGAACTGGATGAGTTGCAACAAAGAAGGTGAGGCATATGTAGGCTTCTTCTTTATGAGTCTTCTGTCATCCATCTTTTGACGTAGGCCTACCAAAAAATGTTGAGGATTTGCCGATCGTTAGCGGCTCACCCATTTGAAGCCTGTGGTTATCTTCAAATCGTCAGCTCCGTGGGCGGCCTCTGCTTCTCTTCCCCAATCAAAGACGCTATCCGTTGAAACTGTGATTCCCAGCTTTGTCAGAGTCAATAAATAAATTTACCAGGTTTTTTTTGTTGGTATCAGAAGCCGATTGGACAAATACGTCGTGTTCCCACTCAGGCGTCGCGGATTCAATTCTCTGCTAGCTGAGTCCTCCATCATTGCACAAGCAACAGTTTCCGCTTATAATGCTGGTAGTAGGAGTTTTTCAAATATTGTCCGGTTTTTCGTAACAAAAAATATTTGCTCACTCCGGTTCTCGAACCCGTGACCTCTGTGTCCTGAGCCAAGTAGCTTACCGCTCTTCTCGCGGAATATTTTAACACGTTTCTATAGAACTCACCCTTCCACTAACCACCTCCCTCATTCATTCCCTTTTTTTCGCTAGGGGGCATTGAGGGGGGTTTCATCGGGTAATTCAAAAAATTGGAGTGATGTCGGCGGTACGGTACTGCCGCATTATAGCTCGTACCCCCATCTATATATATACACATACACCTTTGCCACTGGAGAGATAATACAACAGAAGTGTGCCGTGGCCACAAACTAAGCTCGATTTTATGTTTAATTGGTGTAGTTCTCTTTAGAGCTCGTGTAGTAGACACGTCTAGGTATTTTGTGTTCAGTGGCCTTTTTCATGTCGATTCTCGGGAAAAAGGATGGGAAGTCTAATAAAATTAACGTATTGATGTCGATGCGTCATGCGACACGACTTTTTCGAGCTGATGGTGTTCAAAGGCGGCGGAGTTTTATATTTTGTGACATATTATTGTTACATCTGTTAATTAATTCGCCATTGGAGTGGCTTTTGGTGGTGACTTTGGAGAAACAATGTATGGAAAGGGAGCTAATTATTTTACCCAACCTATAAAATTTTGCGATAAATCACTTTCTCCGGGTTTTTACGTCATACACCATGAGAGAGAAAGAGACAACAAATATAATACTCCGCTTCTACGTACTATCACAATGATCTTGGGCTTCTGGATCACCGCGAGACTCCGCCCACATTTTTTATTATGCCACTAAACTTGACACAACCAAACGGTTTTTTAGGTTAGATGCTATATTTTCGTTGATAACAATACTGTGAAAAAGAAGTTGTACGAATAAACAAAAACATTATGTCGATATGTGATATGAATGGATGTGTTAATACCCTAGCCTTGGTCTAAGCCACGCGCAGGTGCGCCGAGTCAGGTTAAAATCATCAAAAACAAGTCCAAAACTGACTTCACTGCCTTGGATAGATACTACTCTGCCAATTCTATGATAGCACCATTAATTATGGAGTGCCATTTTTTTTTTCAAGGGTTTTTTTTTAATTTTATATTTCACTAACGAACAATCGAAATGTATTTTTATTTTTTGAAACGCGCCACGGCCCGTCTCTGGCCAATTTCTGTCCCGCCAGAATATCGCACTCGTAAAATATAATTGGGTACTTGGCAGTTCCGTTTGCTCCAATGCGCCAAAAATATCGAGAGGCGCAAGCTCATATAAACATGACTACCCCCCTCCCAACCTACCAAACCCCCCTTCCCCCTACCATATGTGCTAGATAATGGAAATTGATAAATTATATGATTTTAATGGCAGCGTTGAAAACGTGGATATCCGGAAAGAATGTAAGGCCGATGTAAGCGTAACGAACGTAAACGTCACTGAGAAACGGCATTTGTCTCGCTTACGCCTACCTATTGTTATTGGTGAAAAAAGGACATGTGCCCAAAAATCAAAAAACACCCACTTAGGATTGCGTGTATCGGTGCATATGTATTGAGTGATGTCCTAGCCAAACGTCACTGAGAAACGGCATCTTGTCTTTCTTACCCACTGTTATTAGTGAAAAAGGGACATGTGGCCAAAACTCAAACATCACCCACTTAAGATTGTGTGTATCGGTGCATATTTATTTATTTTCGACAGTGACGTTCTAGCCAAACGTCACTGAGAAACGGCAACTTGTCTTTCTTACGCCTACCTATTGTTATTAGTGAAAAAGGGACATGTGCCCAAAACTCAAACATCACCCACTTAAGATTGTGTGTATCGGTGCATATTTATTTATTTCCGACAGTGACGTTCTAGCCAAACGTCACTGAGAAACGGCATCTTGTCATTCTTACGCCTACTCATTGTTAAACAACACAAACTCAGGATGGTGTGTATCGGTGCATTTGTTTTTTTTATTTCCAACAGTGACGTTCTAGCCAAACGTCACTGAGAAACTGCATTTTGTGCTGGTTCCTGCCTACTAATTTTTTTCAGCGAAAAAAATTAGTATGTAATTTTCAAAGTCGACAAACAAAATGGCGCTAATCGATAAAATGCGACAATGTCAAATTTGAAAATATTTTGAGACACCCCGACTTAAGTGCTCCAAATGCGCCCGTAACTGGATACTATTGAAAAATTATTTTTTTCACGATTACAAACTGTGATTTTCAAAAATCGTCTCTACCAACATGTGCATAAGGTTCAAGTTTTTTATTGTATTTTTCGCATCAAATATTAATCACCTTGTTCGTGATGATTTTCGCATCTATATTACGGAGCCCTTCTGTATAATTCTGCGTCGCTGTCCGGGCAATACGTCGCCGCTTTCATTTAATTGGACCATATAAGTCGGGCCGCCCCTCGCAGGTACATGGGCATGCCGTAAAAATAGTAAACATCGACCGTGCGATGTTTTATGTAATTTTAATGTATTTTCAACCCTTGTTTTAACGGACCATTTTTTGCCATATGTTATTATTTCCTAAGAGTTTCAACTGGTCCCGACCGTCTGGAGCCAGTGAGACTATGGCATCCCCAATTAGGGTGTGTTGTGAGGCTGAATTTATTGAGTAGTAATAAATCTTAACTGTAAGTTATTAGTTTAAGCTTAAGTGATAAATTATAGGTTAGATGAATTAATTTGTAAAGCGCCCTTGAGGTGATTTTCCCACAAAAACGGCGCTATAAAAGTTATCCATTTATTATTATTATTATTAGGAGGGGATGAGGAAGGTTGGGAAGTACCTGCCTATTCAGATCTAGTCACCAAACACGGATAAATCCATTTTAAGCAACGTTTAGATTCTGTGGAAATCCGGAAATAATGCAAGGCTGATGTGAGCGTAATGAATAGGATCAAGAAAGGGACGCTTCGATGGTTTGGGCATGTAGAGCGAATGAACGAAGAAAGGAGTGTGAAAATAATTAATGAAGTCGAGGACGCCCGAAAAAGACATGGCACGATCAAGTTAATCAAATACTTGTATCGGGTCATGTGAAGAGTCAGAATTACAGAAGAGTATATATGAGACGATGTACGAATGTAAATGAAGCAAGGGGTGTGTGCCAAGACGAAGTTGTATGGCGGTCCGTCCTCTCTGCCTACCCCTGCGGGGAAACGGCGTGATGGTTAGTTAGTTAGATTCTGAATGGTGGTCTTTCACCAGGGTGATACTTGGAGTATCTACCACTCTGGAACGTGCCGCAAATGTACTATATTTTATCTCATATATTAATCAAATGCGTGATTCACGTTCATGTGTGGATCACGCTGGGATTCGAACCGGCGACTTCTAGATTCGTGGTCGATCTTCTTAACCACTCGACCATGGGGGGCATCAAATTCATTAATACATTTATTTTTTTTCTATTGAGTATGTTTGCACCACGTTTTAGAGTGGTAGATACTTTTAGTGTCGTCATTCAGAATTGAAACGTTGCTTGAAATTGCTTTAGCCGTGCTTTGCGGTCAGATCTGAATAGCCAGGTACTACCTAACCTTGCTCTTTCCAATCTCCTTCCCTCTCCCCAACATTATCCCAATTCGAAACACCAAAGTCCCACTAACATTTAGCACACTTGTTAGGCAACACAAAAAATAAAGCGAAAACAATTGTGTACACATAGAGCTCCCCGCTGTTGAAAATGGTATCCACCTCTAGTCTAGAGCCCCTAGAATCCAACCTGAACAAACTCTTTAAGGTGTAAAAACGTGCAAAATGACGCCATGTGGGAATGCTGTGTTTGTTCTACCAGTACATCTACGGAGAGTGCTCTGAAGAATTAGGGCCACATATTTCTGATTACCCACATCACTCTTTAATGTTTTGAAAATGTTTAAAACGCTTTTTTTACAATTTAATAACATTGATGTTTGTTTCTCGCAGGTCAAATACGCTCCTGTGGTGTCTGTGAAAATCTTGGGAGGCGCGGCATCCAATGGCAGAATTCCCGAAGGAGCAGAAGTTCGACTTGGTAAGTCCAGACATATTTAGTTGATTAACGGAACGGTTCCGGCTTATTTATCGGAATTGTGTATTCCTGAAGATTCCAATTCGCGACGGTCAACCCTTAGATCGGCAACGTCATCGGCTATCGGAGGGTTGAAGGAACCAAAGCACACCAAACACTAAATTCGGAGAGCGCGCCGCAAGAGTGTCAGGTCCTAATGCCTGGAATAGACTACAACATGATCTGAGAATGATAAAAGACTCGACAGAGTTCAGAGCTTAACTCAAAACTCATCATTCAGAGAATCATATTTATAAATAACAGAATTGCCCTAATTTGCATAGCTAGACTAGCTCGTTAACATCTAAACTCACCAGTATAATAGTGTCTGTTCGTGCAATGGTCAGCGAATTCCCGATTTGCCACTAAACAAAAAGTCCAAAATTTTTTCACTTGTACATTTGTAAATATCAAAAAGATAATTCTAGCTATAGTCTAGAGTATTTCGATCTCAGAGTAAAAATATACTATTTTCGAAGGAAGCAAACACTTGGGGGTGTGACATTGTATGTCTTATATGTATCTCTCTATTTGTAATTGTGTCTCTCTCTACTATATCTTGTATCTCTCTCTCTCTTTCATCACTGCCCAATACTTGAAGTAACAATATATGGAGGGAGAGCTAATTATTTTTACCCAACCTACACAAACTTGCGATAAATCACTTTCTCCGGGTTTTTGCGTCGTACACCATGAGAGAGAAAGAGACAACAAATTTCATAGACCGCTTCTATATACTGTCGCAATGATCTCGAGCTCCTGGTTCACCGCGGGACTCCGCCCACATTTTTTATTTTTCCACTAAACTTGACACAATTAAACGGTTTTTTAGGTCCATGCTATATTTTTGTTGATAAAAAGACTTAAAAAGTGGCCATACGAATAAACAAAAACATTATGTCGATATGTGCTTTGAATGGATGTATAAATACCGTAGCCTTAGTCTTAGCCACGCCCAGGTGCGCCGAGTCAGGTTAAAATCATCAAAAACAAGTCCAAAACTGACTTCACTGCCTTGGATAGATACTACTCTACCAACTCTATGGTCCAATATATATCCTGTCTGTATGCAATGTTATTTAGTTGATGTAAAAGCCCTGACGAAGCTTGAGAAAAGCGAAACCTGGTTGGCGGTTAACTCAAATAAAGTGGTGCCTTACAAAGTTTATTTTTTTATTTAATATAAAAACATACATGGAGAGGTACCTTTTCTAAGCAATGTAGTCAGTATTGTTGACTTTATACTGACTCGATAGAAAGAGACAAACATAAATGTTAAAAGAAGTTAGATAGCCTATTGATTACCGCCCGCATTAAACAAAACAATATCAATACTCCATTAAAATGATTTACAAAGTCAAAATTTTACACAAACACTAATAACAGAAGGTTTGCCTAAATAATGATGGAAGCGTTTTGCTGATTTTATATCTTTTTATCATTGAAAATTTGAAAGTCCGGTCAAAAATATTTAAAACTGTTGAAATATTTCTGAAAAGTGGTGTTCTATAATCTTTGTTTGGTCTTATTCTAAAATTCATGCATAGCACATATCACCATCATGTTGGATTTATTTATATAACCACTGCAAGTATTTTAATCAACACAAAAATAGGAAATAACCTCAAAATCCGTTGACGTAAATTATGCGACTCGATGGTGTGAAGTTAGCGCGGACGGAGAACATTCTTACATATTTAGAAGTGCTGCAATATTCTCAGAAGACTTGTCTTGTCTCTTTCTCTCTCATGGTATACGACATAAAAACACGGAGAAAATGATTTATCGCAAATTTGTATTGGATGGGTAAAACTATTTAGCTATCTCTCCATGCATATTCTTACTTCAAGATTTCGATAGTTTTATGGTATTGCTGATTTTCTCTGTCTTACCTAATGCTTTATCATTTTCCCAGGTTGCAAAGCCGAAGCGAATCCGAACGACCTGACCTACCGATGGTTCCTCAACGACGACCTGGTGGTGGGAGATTACACCACGGAGATGGTGCTCTACAACGTCTCCAGGAAGCTGCATGACTCCATCGTCAAGTGCGAGGTGCACAACGCTGTGGGCAAGAGCGAGGAGTCGGAAACCCTGGACGTTACTTGTAAGTTTCATGTTACTGTATACAGAGATCTAATTATTTCTGCTGTTGTTTGTCTTCTTCTCCTCCTTTTTATAGTACACTATTCTATTTATTTATTTATAAATTAACGGACCAAAGTCCAATTACAAAAAAGACATAAAACACGAAATGGAAAAAAGAGCAACAGAGAAGTAACAGCACATACATTAAAATAAATGAAGCGATGACAAAAATAAGGCGAAATAAACATAAGAGAGAAGATTCAAGCCATGGTCTAGTCAAAGTTTTGGTAGAGTCGTAAGGAATGACGAAAATCATTTAGGCTGCTACCAAAAATTTCAAGACCATGGCTTGAGTTAACATGTCTTGACATTCTGTACATTGGAGAATTATACCCATAATTAGTATTGTGATGATTGAGAAACAGCAATTAATTGTTTCTGAGTCTACGGCAAGGAATGTTGAACTGGATAAGTTGCAACAGAGAAGGTGAGTCAATAAAACAATTAATGATTTTGTAAATGAAAATTAAATCGAAGTCTTTCCTGCGCTTTTCTAATGAATTGAAAGTTATCTATCAGAAAAAAATGCCTATAATTTAGTTCGGAATAACAACTCTAAACGGCACTCGTACCAGTTACGTAGGTTTCAGAGACACGAGGTTTAGCGTATTTATCTACTTCGTCTTCGATATACAACGTGTTAAGGGTATTTTACTCGATTTTTCTATGCGAAAAAAATCAAAAGTGGTCCCAAGTGAAAGCCTTGATGAACTCCTGATATTACTTTAAATTTATCGCTTTACCGCTTTCAGCTTCTCTGGAGTAAACTTTTGCTAACCATGGCGTATTTTTTAATTTTTTTTATATGTGAATACCGCACAAGAGTCTCAACTGCTCCCAACCGCCTAGAGCCAGTAGGACTATGGCATCCCCAAATAGGGCATGTTGTGAGGCTGAAGGTAGTGGGGAGGGAAAGGAGATTGATAAGAGAAGGGTTGGGAAGTACCTGGTTATTCAGATCTGGTCACCAAACACGGCTAAAGCCATTTCAAGCAACATTTCGATTCTGAATGGTGGTCTTTCACCAGGGCGATACTTAGAGTATCTACTACTCTGGAACGTGCCGAAAATATACCTTTTATTATTTTTATATGAATTAAATGTGTTATGACACATATTAATTAAATTAAAGTTATTGGTGCACGCCGGGTTTGAACCCGCGACCTTTGGATTCGTAGTCGAGCGTCTTACCACTCGACCATGGGGGCCGTCAATTTTAACATTATCGATTCGTTTTGTTTTCTCTTGACCGTTGATTATTCAGGAGAAATTTTATTAAAAGTCGTTATTACGTATTTTCTCTTCCCAGGGAAAATGACGCAATTCATGATTTCGAAACCCATGATATATGAGGTATGAGTGCACCTCCACTGAGTTATTCTGGGCTGCAGCTTACGTGGCAAAGAATGCCCCGATGATAGCCAACCTGCGATAGGAGAGAGCACCATAAAAAGAAAAAAAATATTTTGGCAGCGAATAATTAGGAAATGGGGTAGTATTTTTGCAATGTTACAAACGATATCTTAATAATGATTGATTTTTCTTTTTTTAGATGGACCTAGGTTTCGGTCACCGCCAACAGATGTAGCTGCTGACCTTGGGGGAGAAGTGACCCTTTCGTGTGACCTTGATGGAAATCCTCCGCCAGCGATCACCTGGCTGCATGAAGATCAGGATAGATGGAGTGTGAGTAGACATTTTTTTATTCCCAGAGTAGTAAATACTCTCAGTATCGCCCTGGTGAAAGGCTACCATTCAGAATCAAAACATTGCTTTAGCCGTGTTTGGTGACCAGGTCTGAGTAGCCGTGTACTTCATTCCTCCCCTCCCCCCTTTCCCTCCAGTACATTTAGCTTCACAACATACCTTAATTGAGGGTTCCATAGTTCGACTTTCAAAATTTCAGCAAGTTCAAAAAAATGGGATGTACGCAAAACGACCTTTCGTGAAAACCTCTCGAAAACCCGTTTTTGTAATCTTAGCAAACCATTTGGACCCAGTGTTTATTCAAATTAACATAAACCTTGCGATATTATTTTCCGTAACCATAGCAATTTTTTAAAATCAGGTTTTTGTTTTCTAATAACTGGCAACTATCTCATTCATCATTTCTGTGCATTTTTTTCGCTAGGTTGCAATCCTTATTCCTGCCACAACAACCGCTAATACTTTGACAGCTCCCTGCTTCGGCGGTCACGCTCGGTCTACTAACTAACCATCACGCCGTTTCCCCGTAGGGATAGGCAGAGAGGACGGACCGCCATATAAGTCTGTCTTGGCACACACCCCTTGCTTTATTTATATTCATACATCGTCTCCTGGATCCTCTTCTGTAATTCTGACTCTTCACATGACCCGATTCAAGTATTTTATTTTACTTGATCGTGCCATGTCTTTCTCGGACGTCCTCGACTTCTTCTTCCATTCACTCTCGTATATATTTTTTTCACCCTCCTTTCTTCGTTCATTCGCTCTACATGCCCAAACCATCTAAGCGTCCCTTTCTTGATCCTATTCATTACGTTCACATCAGCCTTGCATTCTCTCCGGATATCCACATTTTTAATACAGTCATACATGGTTTTACCGCACATACGTCTCAAGGATCTCTTATTTTGATCTGGTATTTTTATTATCCGTATATTTATTCAAGCGACATTGCTGATGTATCATTTTTTAAGTAAAGCTGTCATTCGTGTATTTTATTTATTTTTTCTTACTAATTTTGGAAATCCCTTTGAAGCCCAATGTTAATTCAAATTAACGTAGAATAAAAAACGTTTCTAAAGTTTTATCAAACGTTTAACCTGTTCTACATGCAAAAACATAATATTTGTTCAACGTGTCGACTTCTCAATTAAACTCAAACACACAATAATTGCCAAAGCGAATCGTTTGATAAAATTCCAATAAAAAGCATTCGAATACTCAATATACAACGTAGGCGAGATTTATTGGCAGAATAATGCATCCTTCCAGCGAATATATGGGAGCAATTTCATATTTTTGATTACATTTTTTGTCCTGCATAAATTGCGAAGTTCACCTGTCGCAGGCTCCTAGTTCCCATGTTGGAAATTTATTAAAAGCATCCATCAACATAAGAATGGCAATGGTAATTCAGTCAGCCGCTTTACATATGTGGTTGTTTGAACGTAAATTTCGAGCACACCTCGAAAAACCGAAGCAATATCATTGCAGTATGAAAAATATGAGAGACGCTCGTTTACTGGCTGTATTGAAACGGTTATGGTGCTAGGTTTTTTGAGAGTGCCAAATGAACATTTGAGATGCAAACATACAATTAAGGTCTGTAAATTCGCCATGATTTAATTAACATTTTTCTTTTATCAATAATATGTCACTATCCATATAATAATTATTGACAAGTTAAAGAAAGAAGGGTGAATGCAGGAAACTCCATTAATGGAAGACTGAACGCTGTTGGCGCAAATAAGAAATTGTCCAAAGAAGCGAAGCTAGCAGTCCACAATGGAGTACTTATACCAACCCTGGTGTATGGCAGTGAGGCATGGAACTGGCAGAAGAAGGATGAAAGTAGACTGAATGCTGTGGAAATGAGATCTTTGAGACGTATGTGCGGTAAAACCATGTATGATCGTATTAAAAATGTGGATATCTGGAAATAATGCAAGGCTGATGTGAGCGTAACGAATAGGATCAAGAAAGGGACGCTTAGATGGTTTGGGCATGTAGAACGAATGAACGAAGAAAGGAGTGTCAAAAGAATATATGATGCGAAAGTGAATGGAAGAAGAAGTAAATCAAATACTTGAATCGGGTCATGTGAAGAGTCAGAATAACAGAAGAGTATGTGTGAGACGATGTATGAATGTAAATGAACCAAGGAGTGTGTGCCGAGACAGAGTTATATGGCGGTCCGTCCTCTCTGCCTGCAGGGAAACGGCGTGATGGTTAGTTAGTTAGAAAAGTTTTTTGTAACCACAGTATACTCGTATAATTGTAATATTTCCTTAAAAACATTAATAAAATTATTAATTTTATAATTGACTCTGCGACTTTTTCCTATTCCCGAAACTGAAGAGACCAATGAAAGGAAAGTGTTTTGCCCTAATTGATGAGATAAAGTCAGAATCGAAGAACGAGCTGATGGCCATACCGAAAAGCGCATTCCAGAAGTGCTTCGAAGATTGGAAGAAGCGCTGGCCTTTGAAGGGGACATAATGGATATTGATGAAGAAATAAATACTATTCGAAAAAATTAGAAATTCACCTTTTCTTTTGCACACAAACCTTGTATAATCGTATTATTTTTTTAAAAACACTGTATTAAAATTATTAATTTTATAATTGACTCACCGGCGTGCACAAGTAAATTTAATTTAATTATTTTGTGTTAAAACACATTTAATTGATATAAAATAAAATATAGTATATTTGCGGCACGTTCCAGAGTGGTAGATACTCTAAGTATCGCCCTGGTGAAAGACCACCATTCAGAATTGAAACGTTGCTTGAAATGGCTTTAGCCGTGTTTGGTAACCATCTGAATAGTCAGGTACTTCCCAACCTTCCCCTTCCCCTTCCTCACCCCCTTCTCCTCCCCACTACCTTAAGCCTCTAAATATATATTCCAATTGGGGATGCCATAGTTTCACTGGCTCTAGACGGTTGGGAGCAGTTGAGACTATTGTGCGGTATTCACGTAAAAAAAAAACTTTCTTTGTTGCAACTCATGCAGGCCAACATTGCTTGCCGTAGACTCAGAAACAATGAATTGCTGTTCCTCAATCATCACTCTTCTAATTATGAATATCATAGAGCAATAATGTACAGGAGGAATAGTTTTGCGATGCAGTGTAGTCTGGATTGTTGATTTTTTCCTGACTCGGGCGTGGCTAGGGTTTTCATGGACACACATTTTTACATCTATTCACAGCACATGTCGACATAATGTAGCGCTTATTTGTATAACCACTTTTTCACATTATTGTTATCAACAAAAATATAGGATATAACCTCAAAAACCGTTGAGTTATGTCGCACAACAAAACGTAGTGGGCGGAGTCGCCGCAGACGCGGGAGACGGAAAACATGCTTACATACCTAAAAGTGGTGCGGTATTAGGTGACAACTTGTCTTGTCTCTTTCTCTCTCACGCTTTACGACTCGAAAACCCGGAGAAAGTGATTTATCGTAAATTTGTATAGGTTTTTCCTACAAGAGCTCTGCAGATATTATTGTATTTTTGAAATGGGTGGATTAAAGCAACTGATATTTTTTCTTGGCAAATTTATTTACTTTCCGTGATTTGCAAGGGCAGCAACTAGTTATTAAATAAAATGTGAATTATATTATATATTTTTTGTTTCCAGGTGGTAGGCAGTACTCCCAACCTGACCCTGACAGTGGACAGCGCGACTGCGGGAAGATACAACTGTAAAGCGGCTGTTCACGGATTCCCAGAGATAGAAGCTGATGCTGTAGTCTATCTGAAAGGTGAGATGAATCTTCTGTAACGCCTCAGCACCCAAACTGGCGCTAAACGTCACTTTGTGGCATTCTAATACAAGTATCACTACAAACTTAGAGTAAATAGAGCGGTACCCATTCAAGGCAGTGTAGTCAGTTTTTGGTGATTTTTACCGGACTCGGCGGACCTGGGCGTGGCTAAGACTAAGGTTAGGGTATTTACATACCCATTCACAGCACATATCGATATAACGTTTTTGTTTTTTCGTATAAACACTTTTTCACAGTATTGTTACCAACCAAAATGTAGCATATAACCTTAAAAACCGTTAAGTTGTGTCAAGTTCAGTGGCATAATACAAAGTGTGGGCAAAGTCCCGCGGTGACCCAGGAGCCCAAGATCATTGTGACAGTGCATCGAAGCGGGGTATTATATTTGCTGTCTCTTTCTCTCTCATGGTGTACGACGTAAAAACCCGGAGAAAGTGATTTATCCCAAATCTGTATAGGTTGGGTAAAAAGAATTAGCTTTCTCTCCATATATTGTTACTCCAAGTAAATATACAATGTGGCCAGTTAACTCTCCCGTTGCGAAGGGGGTACTAATGCCACCCCGGAAAAAAGTTTTGTGCGATATCTTAGATAAAAATTACTGGAATATTATGAATTATCATCTTTCTAAGATTGTGTCATGAAAACGCTTTAATAAGCAAGATCAAAAGGGAGTAAGATCGCCACATCCTTCAGATCGTACTAGAGATGGTCGATATCAGAATTAGGTGTAACTGCGGTTCCAGTTACCGGTGACCGACGAGGAACCGGTTCCTGTTGCCAGAAAAGTTCCGCGAAGGAGATTTTTTCGAAAAGTACCAGCAAATCGACAAAAAAAATGCTGGTCGGTAGAGATTTGAAAACAAAAGAACTGGAACTGGTTGGAACTCGCCCAAAAAAAAAAACACGAAAAGAACGAATAAAGGATATCGATATTTTTATTTGCGAAAATTTGGAACCGGTTCCTCGGAGAAATAATATCGACGGTTTCAGCGACCGGCTGGGAACCGGTTCCTTTTAACTGGGACAGGAATATTGTGGGTCGGGCAACGCTGTGAAGGGACCAGTTTATTCGTGCCTCGAAGAGGTCAGGATTGAACGAGGGAGGAAAGACAGCTGTACAACAGTAGCTTATCCATATTCATATGATTTTTTTTTTAATTCCAGGTCCTCCGAAGATAGTGTCGCCGCGCAGTCAGATTGGAATGGAGGGAGACAGCGCGAGGATAGAATGCCGGGTTATATCCGTGCCCAGGCCTGTCCACCTTATGTGGTCGCATGCCGGTAAAGAGATCAACATACACACTGATCAGGTAAATACAACTGTCTATATATATGACGTTATATATATAGACACGTCATAGCCTTAGGATATTGACACAAAATTTGGCGAGCAAAACACACACGTTACCAGTAAATTTATCATTCAAATATCGGTCATGTATGACAAAGGTAGACATTCATAGAATACATGTGTATGAACGAAACAGATCCGAAGTTCGGACCGCGTTCCATACTTTCTTGAAACGACCTCAAGCGACGCGTGACCGTTTAGTACTGAATCGGCTTAAACACCGATCACACCAACTAGCGTGATTATTGCTTGCCACTTTGAGAGCACTACAACGTATCTATAATATATTTAACGTCATTGGCCAGAAGTAGAAGAATCTTAACTAGGAAATAAAATGTCTGTATCTGCGATGTCTGATGCAGAGAAAACTCTCAACGTTTTAGCTCTGGCTCAACGAAATTTGCACAGTTTTATCTGTACGGAATTTCCAAGTGATGCAATATTTTTTTTACGACGTAAAACCGGGAGAAAGTGATGCATCGTAAATTTGTTTAGGTTGGGTACAAATATTTAGTCTCTCCAAGTATAGCAAGTTAGAGTACGCTAGCACTGTCTTGGCTCCATATATAAATATGTCGGAACAGATTCAGAAAAAAATCCTCTTACCCTATGTTAATGCATCACATGGAACTACTCGAGGAGACAAATTATCAAAGCTTAGAGAGTAGGCACAATGCTGGTCTCATGATAATAGGCTTTAAAATTATAAACCACTTGATCGTCTGTCCATACCTCTTGGCATGCTACTGCTTATTCGTGCCTGAGAAATACTGCCGCAGTAGAAATAATGCCGTGTTTAGCATACCCTATGGTCGGACAGGTGTTTTGGCACAGCATAGCATGACGAGAGGTATAATTCTTTTAAATAAATCACGTATATATATCTGAGATGAATTAAATAATGTAGATACGTTACTGAAACAACGCGCGTGAACGTACTAAACCGAGTCCAAGAGACATACCTGAGATTTACTGCGTTTAGTGTCACACAAACATTCGTTCGACCGACAAGCTGTCACGGGAAAACGGGAGCTTTTCAACCGAAATGATGTGAAATAGCGAATATACATAGGTGTGTGGAAGACAACCGTTTCCGTGCGTCGTACTCTACTTGGCCAGTCGCTCAGTAAGTTCGTCGAGGAAGAGAGATTATAACAGTAGCGCGGGACGTTCATATAGCTATCTCATCCGCACACACACATTCTGTTTAGTATTGCTATCCTTTTCATAAGCGTTTTGAGCCATGAAACTTAAATCAAGACCGCGCCACATTTATCGTTCGATTTGTATGAATATGTCGCTACTTGCATTTTATGTATTTTAACATTTTAAAATCATAACATTTAAAAATTAATAAGGTTTTTGAGCATAGATAATTTTTCGGTGAACATATTAATATGACGTGACTTGTAATATATATACGAGTATATCATATACATAAAATACAAATCACGTCATATGCATACACATCGAACGATAAATGTGGCACGGTCTTGATTTAAGTTTCAAAGCACATATATTCTTACTCCAGGAACACTTTGTCAATTTTAAAGTTGTCTGTTTTTCAGGACTTTTCGATTCTTGAAGACCCAATGGCTGACGGAGTAAAATCCACTCTGGTCATCAGAGACTCTCAATACATGCACTTCGGGACGTACAACTGCTCTGTGACCAATGAGTACGGCTCGGACGTAGTTGAGATTCAACTTCTAGCTCAATGTAAGTATCAAGCATTTTATTTGCAAAGGTCGCGGGCTCAAACCCAGCGTGCGAAAATAAATGTTTTTTAATTAATATGTGTCATAACCTCAGAGCAATAATATACAAGAGAGAGCGCTTCTGTAGTCAGTTTTGATGAGCTTTACCGGACTAGGCTAGACCTGGAAGTGGCTAGGACTAGAGCTAGAGTATGTATACATTCATTCATAGATCATGTCGAAATAATGTTTTTGTTTATTTTTTTTTAACCACTTTTTTACAGTTTTGTTAAAAACAAAAATATAGCATATAACCTAAAAAACCGGTGAGTTATGTCAATTTATGTCGAATATCTAAACGTGTGGGCAGAGTCAACGGAGAAGTGGGACACGAAGAACACTCTTACAATACTTTAAAGCGGTGTGATAATTTGGGAAATTTCGTTGTCTTTTTCTTTCTCATGGTTTTTGACGTAAAAGCCCGGAGAAAGTGATTTATTCCAAGTTTTTATAGGTTGGGTGAAAATAAATAGCTCTCTCTCCATATATTGTTACTCCAAGGTCGTAACACATTTGATTAATATAAAATAATATATAGTATATTTGTGGCATGTTCCAGAGTGGTAGATACTCTAAGTATCGCCCTGGTGAAAGACCACCATTCAAAAACGAAACGTTGCTTGAAATGGTTTTAGCCGTGCTCGGTGACCAGATCTGAAAAGCCAGTACTTCTCAACCATCCTCTTGCCCATTCCCTTCCCCTTTCCATCGCCTTAATGACTCTTTTGCTTAGGGTTTTTAATCCAGTAAAGATCTTTTCCCTAAGGAAACACTAATGTAAAATTAAACTCAGTCAATTAAATGAAACCATCAGATGGTGATAGTAATAAGGCCTAATGAGCCGCAGTACTAGTTAGATAGACATTATGAGGGGTATTTGAATAAGCCCCAACTAGTTAGTAGAGGATTACGAAAGAATCCATAAAATCAAAAAAAAAAAAAAATCTTAATGACTCTTGTGCGGCATTGACATTTAAAAAATAATCACAGAATTAATTTGTTTATTTTTATTGCAGCCTCTTTTCCGCTGCAGATCGTGATCTACTTATTGACTGGGGGCATTGTGATAGCAATTGTGGTGTTAGCCATCGTCTTCCTGGTCTGCGCCCGCCGCAAGTCCAAGCAGCGCGCCGGCAAGGAGATGGGCGGCAAGCCAGACGTCATGGTGGACGCGGAGCACAAGGACAGGACTTCTTACATCAGCGACGTGAAGCACGACCTCAAGATGGAGGAGGCTTGTAATCCGGTAAGATGTCCATGTGTATACCATAATGCGTAGTAATAGATGATAACTACATTATAGCGACGTGTAGACGACAGTGGAAGACGGCAGTGGAAGACGACAGTGGGAGACGACAGTGGAAGACGACAGTGGGAAACAACACTGGAAGACGACAGTGGAAGACGACAGTGGAAGACTACAGTGGAAGATGACAGTGGAGAAGACAGTGGAAGACTTCAGTGGACGCCAATGGACGCCAATGGGCGACAATAGACGACAATGGACGACAATGGACAGCATAGATACGACAGTAAACAACAACGGACGACAGTAAACAACAATGGACGACAGTGGATGACAGTAGATGACATAGAGGCTACAATGAACGATAATGGACAACAATGGACGACAATGGACGACAACGGACGACAACGGACGACAACGGACGACAACGGACGACAATAGACGACAATGGACGACAATGGACGACAATGGACGACAATGGACGACAATGGACGACAATGGACGACAATGGACGACAATGGACGACAATGGACCTCAATGTACAGCATAAAGACGACAGTGGACAACAACGGACGACAGTGGACAACAACGGACGACAGTGGACGACAGTAGATGACATAGAGACTACATTGGACGATAATAGACGACAATGGACGACAATAGATGATTATGGACAATAATGGATGACAATGGACAACATAGAGACAACAGTGGACAACTACGAACGACAGTGCACGACTGTAGACGACATAAAGACTACAATTAACGACAATGGACGACAGTAGACAATAACGGATGTCATAGAAACGACAGTGGATGACATAGGAACGTGGATGACATAGGAACGTGGATGACATAGAAATGACAGTGTACGACAGTGGACAACGGTGGATAACAGTAGAAGATAGTAGACAATAATAGGCATGCATAACATAAAATACAATAAAAGATTTTTTTAAATCGAAAAAAATGGCACCAATACATAATCATTTTCAAAATAGCACACAGGCTTGATCAAAATACTATTACATCCAGAATGAAGGGCTTTTAAGAATCAGAAAGCATATTTTGCCGGTCGGTAGCTGAGTGGACAAACGCGTCGGATTCCTACCTGTCGTGAGTTCAATTCCTCTGCTAGCTAAGTCCTCCACCATTGCACAAGCAACATTTTACGCTTATTATGTGATAGTAGTAGGAGTTTTTTTTAATATTGGTAGGTTATTCACAACCCGGAATATTTGTCTTTCTTTAAAATAAATACATAAAAAAGTCCTCTCTTTTTCTTGTATCTATCACAAATGTTCTAAAAGATTGGATTATTGTGAATAAATAATTGAGGCTTGTTTTTTTGTTTTTCAGGAGTATTCAGGTGAAGAGTACAGGACTGGACTTCCCTTGGCAGGACCTGTTCCTTTACCGGCAGATCGTGCGGCGCTTCTAATGCAGTATTCCAGATACTCCAACGATTATTCTGATCATGCCTTCCCACCAAATATCGATTTCAAGGTAACTAAAGCACTAACTAACTCACCTTCTTGTTGCAACTCATCCAGTTCAACATTCCTTGCCGTAGACTCAGAATCAATGAATTGCTGTTCCTCAATCATCACTCTTTACTTCCTCAAACATCACCCTTCAGGCACCCAACAACGCCACTCTTTCAACTTTTAAGAATCCTCAATATCAGACAGTTATATCTTAAAATAGTGTTAAAAATAACTCATTCTTCAAAATCTATAATGTATATCACAAAGGCCAAACAACAAGAAAGACTTTTAGTACCTAAATACAATACAGCTTTTGCACAAAGACACCATATGTACATCGCGCCTCACACTTACAACAAACTCCCACCACAGACTGTAGCCATCACCAATATGTATTCCTTTAATCAAAACATTACTAAATGGCTAATGAGTAAGGACCGCAAGGAAATTGAAGACCTCCTAAAATAGCACTTGAAATGCTTCACCATGACAAACTAGAACATTTTGTAACAAATATCATCATTTTTTATAATTATTCTACTTGTACTCACTGTCACTAACCTCAAAACAGGTTCTTATGACCTAGTGAGGTAGGTAATGTAAAAAAATAATGTAAGAAACAAAAAGTTAATAAATAAAACAATAAACTCTACCAATTATGGCTATCATTCTCCTCTGTCCAGAATGTCGAAACTTGTTAAGAAAAGCCATGGTCTTGAAATTTTTGGTAGTAGTCTAAATGATTTTTGTCATTTTGTCATTTATATACGACTCTACCAAAACTTTGACTTGACTTGACCTTGGCTTTGATTTGAATGTTCTTTCTTACGTATATTTTGTCTTATCATTGCTTCATTTAATATTATGTACGTGCTGTTCTTTCTCTGTTGCTTTTTTCCCATTTCGTGTTTTGTATTTTTTTTGTATTTGGACATTAGTCCGTTAGTTTATAATTAAAAATAATAATAATAAGACAGTGGTGAAAAGCACACATGGTATATATGTCAGAATACTGAAAATTGACGAATGATGATGCTTTTTCAACCGTCCAACATGTTTTCGAACATATTAGACCAGAGAGCTTTCTGCCAGATGCGTATCTACCAGATAAGTATCTACCAGATGGGTTTCTAGTAGCTTGCTCTTTAGCAGATTATCAACATATTCTTTCATTCCAGGATGGCCACAACAATAATGCCTATTCCGGCTACATAGACTACAGCCGGGACTATAACCCCCCTCCCTCACTTCCCCTCCACGTCACATCCCCTTCCATCAACGGGATGGATTCACAGTCTGCCAACAGGTAAATAAAAATACATCCAATACAAAAAGACGGGAGTTTTCTGTGACATTTTTTATATGAATCTGTACCTTTAACACGTTTTGCGCACGCGTCGCGCGTTGGCAGACGTGTTACCGGTATGCGCACAACGCGCCACGCCCATTGTGCCTTTGCTTTGAAGCGGTCTAAAACAGTCGCAGCCGTGTGGTTTTGAGTCGTTCCACAGGGCACAGGGAAACACGTCAATGTTCGTCAGTTTGAATTGATCCGTCATTCATATGGCATTAATATGTACGAATTTTAGTCAACAACGTATGTGTTTTCGTAAAACTTCACTTTTAATAAAATCCAATGTTTGTCAAAATTAGTTATTTTCGATTGTTAAAGCAACATTCTTCTATCCAGATTGCACCTGGGCAGTAGTTACCGCCCCCCCAGCATCGGAGGGGACTCCCTACAGCGACGGGCTATGGGGGGAGTAGACACCACCGACTTCTCTCATCCCAGCGGGTCATTGCAGAGGAGGAAAGCGGACGCCAATAGTATAGGAATTCCATCAGGTATGTTTATTTACACTACATACTTATATTCAGAGTGGTAGATACTCTTAGAAATGTTTGGCGACCAGATCTGAATAGCCAGATATTTCCCAACCTTTCTCTTCCCCATCTTCTTTCCCTCCCCACTACCTCCAGCCTCACAACATACCCCAATCGGGATATGTTGTGAGGCTGGAGAGACTACTGGCTCTAGACGGTCTGTAGCAGTTGGGACCCTTCTGTGTAGCTCCCGCAAGCATTGAGACCAGTCTATTGTGTTACCTCCCATGTTTCACCTTATTTCCTGACAGTAGTCTAGTTCTTTTAATAAAGTTCCCTGGCATTGTCACTGGGTGTTTGGCCATGTCTCCTAGTTCCTCAACATGACATTCAACTCCCTCAGGTATCTGAGCCTTCTTCCCATCAAGACGAGATATTGACACTTTAAAACAGGACCCAAAATGGTGCCTTGTGGTACTCCCATTCAATACATGTTCTTTGGTGTTCCTTCATCGTCTTAACATTTCTTCCAGCTATTAGCGTTTTCTTTCTACTCCCAACAGCTGCATAAGTCAGGTGTTGGTGTATGAGGTGACAGTTTCCTCTTGATAGCATTACTAACTCTCTCACTAAGATTCTTGCTCCTCTTTTATCGTCAAAGCGGGACATCGCCATAATAAATCGGCATCAATTTGTAGTTACTAACGTAATGTTGTCTTCTCCAGTGACATACGACACCGTAGGGCTACTACAGCACCCCAACGGTGCGTTGAAACAAAATGGCAGCGGCATGCTGACACCAAACGGCGTGGATATCCGATACGCCGCCACCTATGGCAACCCGTATTTGAGAACAGCTGGGGGACTAAGTAAGTTTAATACGTATTTTAAAAATGACTTTACAAATCTATAGACACGTTGTAGCGCTCTCAAAGTGGCAAGCAAAAATCACGCTAGTTGGTGTGCTCGGTGTTTAAGCCGATTTAGTACTAAACTGTCACGCGTCGCTTGAGGACGTTTACTATGTCAAAACAAATTACAAAAATAAGTGCCAAAACGCCTTCGTGTGTGATGAGAAAGTGTTTCAATTACACTGCAAAGACTACTAAAAGCCAAGGAATAACATTTCATTTCTAAGTACGTGCAAATTAATGCAAATTACTTATTATTTTAGACAACACAACTATCTCCATTGTTGCCCAAGAGAGTAAGCGAAGTGCTATGTCATTCTTACCAGAGCATTCAACGTTACGACCAAGTACGGAACGCAGTCCGATACTACATATGTTTCGTTCATACACACATATTCTATGAGTGTGTATCTTTGTCATACATGAATGACCGATATTTGAATGATGAATTTACTGGTAAAGTAAGTTGTTACTTGCCACATTTTTTGCTAATATTCTAAGCCTATTACGTGTCTATATATTTGTAACGTCATTGATTTTAAATTGTTTAAATACGTCAATATATTGAAGCGACAAGATGAACACTGAGTGATTCCCTTGCTTCTGAGTTTTTTTCCTATCAACAGTACAAGTCTCTTCATTCCTTCGATTTGTTAAAAGAACCACGACTTTTGTCGTAAAGTCAAAAAATTTTAAAAATATATTTGAAAAATCTCTCATATTTTCCACACTTTGACGGCCTTCATGGTCGAATGGAAAGACGCTCGACTACGAATCCAAAGGTCGCGGGTTCAAACTCGGCGTGCGCCAATAACTTTTATTTATTTACTTAATTTTCATTTACAAAATTATTAATTGTTTTATTGACTCACCTTCTCTGTTGCAACTTATCCAGTTCAACATTCCTTGTCGTAGATTCAGAAACAATGAATTGCTGTTCCTCAATCATCACAATATTAATTATGAGTATAATTCTCCAATGTCCAGAATATCGAGGCTTGTTAACTCAAGCCATGGTCTTAAAATTTTTGGTAGCAGTCTTAATGATTTTTGTCTTTCTTCACGACTCTACCAAAACTTTGACTAGATCATGGCTTGAATATTCTCTCTTATGTTTATTTTGCCCTATTTTTGTCATCGCTTCATTTATTATTATGTATGTGCTATTCCTTCTCGGTTGATTTTTTTTCCATTTCGTGTTTTATATGTCTTTTTTGAAGTTGGACTTTAGTCCGTGAATTTATAAATAAATTTAATATGTGTCGTAAGAGATTTCATTCATACAAAATAATATAAAGTAAATTTTCTACACGTTCCAGAGTGGTAGATACTTTAAGTATCGCCCTGGTAAAAGACCATCATTCAGGATCAAAACATTGCTTGAAATAGCTTAAACCATGTTCGGTTACCGGATCTGAATAGCCAGGTACTTCCCAACCTTCCTCTTTCCCATCTCTTTCCCCTCCCCACTTCCTCCAGCCTCACAAAATACCCCGATTGGGAATGCCATAATCTCACTGGCTCCAGACAGTTGGGAGCAGTTAGGACTCTTATGCGGTATGCACTGTAAACAAAAACAAAACAAAAAAATTACGGGTTGAAAAATTCTATTATTATAACAACATTAGTTTTCATGGAATTGCTGACTTTTTCTCCATGATAACAGCCGTGGAGTGATTCCCTTGCTTCTGCGTTCCTTTCCTTTAGTAGTAGAAGTCTTTTTATTTCTTACATTCGTTAAAAAGACCATGACCTAAACTGTCTCTTGTCATGGAGTCATTTAAAAAATCTTTCATCTTTTCCACAATAGTATAATGCCTATTTAGGCGTATTATAATATGTATTTACTTGGCCAGCAACGGGAAGCACTTAACAGCCTAGCAGAGGAAGGTGTTTCTAGCGGGGAAGGAGGAATTTGCCCGCTGACACTTCGGTTTACCCTTCGTGACGAAAAACACTTCTTGTTTTGTGATTATTTACGTCAGCGTGTTTAGATTCGTAAATAAACGTGGTCTACCTAACCTCAAAGACTATCATTTGACAATTACCTACTGCGCTTATTCGTATTATAATATGTGTTTACATGGCCAGCAACGGGGAGCACCTAACAGCCTAGCAGAGGAAGGTGCTTCTAGCGGGAAAGGAAGAATTTGCCCGCTGACACTTAGGTTTTACCTTCGTGACGGAAAACACCTCTTGTTTTGTGATTACTTATGTCAGCGTGTTTAGATTCGTAAATAAACGTGGTCTACCTAACCTTAAAGACTATCATTTGACAATTATCCACTGCGCTTATTCGTATTATAATATGTATTTACATGGCCAGCAATGGGAAGCACCTACCATAACAGCCTAGCAGAGGAAGGTGTTTCTAGCGGGAAAGGAGGAATTTTCCCGCTGACACTTCGGTTTACCCTTCGTGACGGAAAACACCTCTTGTTTTGTGATTACTTATGTCAGCGTGTTTAGATTCGTAAATAAACGTGGTCTACCTAACCTCAAAGACTATTATTTGACAATTACCTACTACGATCCTTACTTCTACAATAGTTTCTATTGGTATTTATTTTCTGACAGATGTTTTTTTTTTTTGTCCAGGTACAGTGAACACGGCGAATCCGGCTGCTACACCTGCCCCGCCGCCGTATAACTCAATACGAAACTCCATGATCAGCATGATGCCTTCTGGCTCAAGTGAGTTTTATAGTCATCAATTACTTCACTAAATGCTTGTGTAATAAGGAATTTGAGTCCATTTTTAATTTTTCTTTTATCAGTCCTTTATCCACCTTCAAACTTAAATGCAGTTTCCTCGCAGGGGTAGGCAGAGTGGACGGACCACCATATAACTCTGTCTTGGCACACACTCCTTGCTTTATTTACATTCATACATCGTCTCATACATACTCTTCTGTTATTCTGACTCTTCACATGGCCTGATTCAAGTATTTGATTTACTTGATCGTGCCATGTCTTTCTCGGGCGTCCTCGACTTCTTCTTCCATTCACTTTCGCATCATATATTCTTTTCACACTCCTTTCTTCGTTCATTCGCTCTACATGCCCAAACCATCTAAGCGTCCCTTTCTTGATCCTATTCATTACGCTCACATCAGCTTTGCATTCTTTCCGGATATCCACATTTTTAATACGGTCATACATGGTTTTACCGTTCATACTTCTCAAAGATCTCATTTCCATAGCATTCAGTCTAATTTCATCCTTCCTCTACCAGTATTTTTTTTTATTTTTTTTCGTTTTCATAGTTAAATTAATTCTCAAAGTTTATTTTTTTTAAACGCCGCCAAAACGGCAGTATCTAAGAGGTAGGTAGCGGGAGGGTGCGTGACGTCATCCGTACCGTCAGAAGGGCAATTTGTTTTGAAGTTGTTTTAATATTTAACAAGGAATTCCAGTTTATTTTTTTGATTAATTTTAACCGTCTAACTTAATTAGCGGGATTTTTCACATTTTTTTAAATATCAAAATTTCAAAGGAAAATTGATTCTTTTTTCCGGAGACGCGGGAGACGGAAAACATGCTTACATACCTAAAAGTGGTGTGATATTATGTGACAACTTGTCTTTTCTCTTTCTCTCTCACGGTTTACCACCTAAAAACCCAGAAAAAGTAATTTATCGTAAATTTGTACAGGTTGGGTAAAAAAATTTGGCTCTCTCTCCATGTTTATTCTTACTCCAAGTATCTGAACCATGTTTTTAAAATGATGCCGTATGTATTTGCAGATCCCCACATATCTGGGAGCACTGCGCAGCCCCAAGCGGCCCCTCAATCACCCGCCTCTAAATACATCATGCCCGTCGCAGTGCCCAACCCCGCGCAGATGGTGCAGCTCACCAAGAAAGGTAACATAACCTAACTTTACCATACCCAACCTGCCCGACCTAACCTCATTCCGCTTATTATAATCTCTTTTTTTCTGACATTAACCTAACCTAACATCCAATATCATATCATCAAATGTTTAAGAGCAAAATAAAAATGTGGATCAATAATCATGAAGACGAGGAAATTATAAAGATTATGAAGTCAACATAGAACCAGTGACACCAACGCAGCAACCTACAGTCCGCCTCGGAACAGGAATCCCTAGTGAGGAGGACTGTGTATAAAATATTATTGTTTTTCAACATATCTGTTTTTTTTTTAATTTCATATTGTAATTAATAAAAAATTAAAATTAAAAAAAAGTAATAACGTCCAGGGTGGTAGATACTCTAAGTATCGCCCTGGTAAAAGACCACCATTCAGAATCGAAAAGTTGCTTGAAATGGCTGTAGCCATGTTTGTTGACCATATCTGAATAGTCAAGTACTTCCCAACCTTCATCTTGCCCATCTCCTTCCCCTCCTCACATATATATATATTTATAGACTGAGGAGGTTAACCCTTTAGTTATAGACTGGTTATATGAAGTACCAAGTATCAAACGGCTAATAGGCATCTTTTCAGTACAGGTGCCAATAATCCATTCATGTATGTTCTACCTTGGATAATATTATTATTTTGATTTCGTTTGTTATTCATTTACTTTTGCATTTTTCATAAGCTTTTACTTGATTACTTACTGTTGTTAAATATTCCAATTAAATAACCACTTATGTACGAATATATGTTTTGGGCATCATGCCTGTTATATTTACTAAAATAAAATAAAATAAATAAACAATATATTTAGCCTCACAACATACCCCGATTGGGGATGCCATAGTCTCACTGGCTCTAGACGGCTAGGAGCAGTTGGGACTCTTGTGCGGTTTCACTGTAAAAATGGAAGGCGAAAAAAAATAATTGCAACAACATTAGTTTTAATGGAATGGCTAACTTTTTCCATATGAGAACCCTTGCTTCCACATTTGTTCCTATCAACAGTACAAGCCCCTTCCTCTTTGACCAGATCTGATAAGACAAGCACTTCCAAACCTTACCCATCACCTTCCTCTCCTCACTTCCTTCAGTCTGACAACATAACCTAAACTGGGGCTCACTGGCTCTCGAATATTGGTACTCTTGCAGAAGTGACTTAAAAAATAGAAAACTCCTCCCTCTCGTGCAAAACGACCCGAGAATTCCGCGCGGATTTCGCACGGACGAGAGGTGGCGGGAGCACGTGACGACCTCTCCATCGGAAGAATTTACTGTGACCGAACAAAATTGCCGACAAACACGCGGGACCAAATAAACCGACCGTCAGAATTCTCCCTAAGAGCCAGATGCGCCAACTTTGAAACCAGAAAAAATCCCCTGGCCTCAAGAGCCCTTGTAACCTTACTTTCTGGATGACCTCGCATAACTTATTGTGTGAATTTATTTTTCAGGCACTGGAGCACAGCAGCCTTTGGCTACGCACGTTTGACTCGGGTAGTCAATGGAGTGTACGTAACGCTCCAGCACTCATCCATCCATCTGTATATAACCCAAAACAGGCGTAATAGCTAATATCACGCACTGTGCTTCATCGAATCGCATCATAAAACAAACAATGTCGAAAAGATAAACAATCTACCGTGGAAAAGTTAATAAACAGTGTTGATATTTGAACTCTGTTGCAACTAGTTTCAAATCGTGAAACGGTCATTTTGGAACGTGGATGGTTTTTAAATGTAAATACCTTGTCAATGTGCAACAAGTAGTACTAGAATCAACATAAGTTACTGCGTGGAAGTGTATAAAGAATGGTGATGTTATTTAAACTTCTTTGCAACCAGTTTCAAAATTGTGAAACAGACATCAGAATGTGCAAAAAACAGCAAATCACACTGTAATTTAGATAATTTACTGTGTAAGATTTTTTAAAAGGTGATATTATTTGAAATTTGTTGCAGCTAGTTTTAAATGCGTGAAACAGCCATCAAAATGTACAAAAAAATCCAATTCACACAATCTATGTGTAAAAGTTTTTCAACAATAGTAATATTAAATTTTAAATAAAAGTAACTTTGTTTTGACACCACTTTATTAGATACATATACCAACCGGTTTCGGCTCTACCTAAACCTTCTTCAGGGTTGAACAAATATGTATTGGATTGGATAATAATACATATTTGTTCAACCCTGAAGAAGGTTCAGGTAGAGCCAAAACCGGTTGGTATATGTATCTAATAAAATGGTGTCAAAACAAAGTTACTTTTATTTAAAATTTAAATATGTCTTACCACAAAGTGAGTGCTTAATGTCAAAGTTAAATAGTAATATTGTTTTAACTTTGTTGCAACCACTTTCAAAGTGTGAAACAAAAAACTTAAAACTCAGAATGAAACATAATTGACAACAAACCACTTTAAAAAATATTATTTGAACTTTCTTGCAACCAGTTTCAAAAGTGTGAAACACACACCAGAAATCACAATTATCAGTAAATAATACTACGATTTACACAACATATTGTGTAAGCCGTGGTTATTATTTGAACTTTGTTGCAACCAGTTTCAAAAATGTTAAACACACATCAGAAATTATAATTAACAGTAAATAATACTGCGATTTACACAATACATTGTGTAAACCGTGGTTATTATTTGAACTTTATGTCAACCAATTTCAAAAATGTGAAACACACATCAGAAATTACAATTAAAAGCAAACAATACTGTAATTTATACAATACATTAAACTATGGTTATTATTTGAACTTTGTTGCAACTAGTTTCAAAAACATGAAACAGCCATCAGAAGTTATGATTTTTAGATCACATTTATTTAAACTCTGTAATAGCTGCGTTTTTCTGTGAATACCTAATTACCGTAAGTTTCACATGAATTTAAGGTGATATCAAAAACGAAATTATAGTGTAATTCTTCAATTAATTATTAATAAGTGAAATTTGTGTTAATTTTTGATAATTAGAAAACTTAAGACTGTATTTTGTATGGACTTGTATCAAACTATATTAGTTTAGTTAGAACTTAATTGAATTTGTTGACAAAACTCTTTTTTTCTTCAATTCAATTTATTGTATATTTAGCACCGTTTTAATGAATTTATAAATAAATGTAAGAAATTGTAAATTTTATTTGTGAATAAAATTTTATACCTTGAAGTCAATTGTTCAATAAAAATAGCATATTAATTCTTCTTAACGAATTTTAAAAACTATGTAAATCTGTACTTATAATTCCGTACTTTTGTAAAAAACTTTGTAAATATTTTGTAAAATTTCGCATCGAAACATCAAAACTAAGACTTGTTCAATATTTAGGGTGATATCCTACGAAAGGGCAATTTTTATCAATAAGCTACAATATTGTGAAATGGTATTAATTATTTAGCATGGAGCATGAATTGTATTTTGTGGCATTCAAGTATTTTAACACCTCATAGCTATAAAATCAAATGAAAAAAATGTGGAACGTTTGTCTATGTTAATAGACATACGTTAGACATATTAACTGTTTTCACTGTTGCTGTATAGATGGCACTATTTGCATTAAAACTTAACGTAATGTCAATGCCAAACCATTTTCACGTATGTCTTGTTTTAATTTTGACAGTTAAATGGAAATTTCAAAGCTCAGTGATGGAAAATACATTGCCAGCTGAAATAATAACATTAACCTAAAATTTCTTGCCAACATATTTTTGTTTAATAGTTCAGTTTGATAAAGAGACGGTCTGCTAGAGCAAAAATATACATGGAGAGAGAGCTAAATATTTTACCCAACCTATACAAAGTTACGATAAATCACTTTCTCGGAGTTTCACGTCGTAAACCGCGAGAAAGAAAGAGACAAGACAAGTTGTCACATAATATCGCACCACTTTTCGGTATGTGAGCATGTTTTTCGTCTCCCACGTCTCCGGCGACTTCGCCCACTACGTTCTGTATGCGACATAACTCAACGGTTTTTGAGGTTATATCCTATATTTGTGTTGATAACAATTCTGTGAATAAGTGGTTATACAAATAAACGCTACTTTATGTCGACATGTGCTATAAATGGATGTATAAATGCCCTAGCTCTAGCCCTAGCCACGCCAGAGTCAGGAAAAATCAACAATCCTGACTACACACGCTATCTCTCCTGGTATATTATTGCTCTGAGTCTGCATGGCTCTAGTAAGCACCCGGGCCATAAGTAAATTGGGTGATCTACCCTGAGTCACCTTATTGCTTGCCTTGGCAGTAGCCCATTTGATTCAATAAAGTACTTCAAGGTTGTTATTTGATGTTTGGTCATGTTTTCTGGTTCTACAACATGGTATTCAACTCCCCAGATATCTGAGTCTTCTCCCCATCAAAGTGGGACATTGGCAACATAGATGAAAGGATGTTTCTTTATCATTTTAACATTTTTTCTAGCCATTGGTATTTGTTTTCCACTCCCGACAGCTGCATGTACCAGTTATGTCCTGTTGATAGTCCTACTAGATTCCTTTGTGAGTTTTAATCCACATTAAGTATTTTCCTGGGTATACCGATCAAACTTTATATTAATATGACTTACAAAGTGATGGATTGGCAATGAAATTATTTTTAATATTGCATGACATTATATTCTACTAGATTGTTCAAATGAATTACCCACCTTTAATATTTAAAAAAAATATTTGACCATCTGATTTGGCTATGTTTCGTTAATTTAAAACAATGACAGAAAACTCAAACTAGTGCAATTAAAAAAGCGTTATTATTTTTAAAAGTCACTAGTTAGTTGAAAAGCTTTAAAAATGTATTGATTTTGTATAAATTTTGTTTCACAAAACAAGAATTAAATATCATTTACTTAATTATTACTAAGTTGTATAAAAATACATGTAAACACTATTATTTTTTTCTCATTTTTATATCTTGTCTTATTTTTTATGTTCATCGTTTTTTTTATGTTACATGTTATAATTTAAAAGTTATCCAAAGAATTTTTTTTTTCGTTTTATTTTATTATTTTTCCCACGTTTTCCTTTTTTATGCAACACAAGTAAATGACTACTCAACGCCAGTGGAACTATGACATCCCTCTATTTGTCAGTGGGAATGTTGTGGAGAAGATGAAGACACTTGAATGCCCATTCAGCGAAATCATGAAACAAGTAATAATTAGTTATTTTTTATAAATATTTTTATATTCAATTCAAAACTCATTATTTTAATTACTGAGTCATCAAATATGCGTATTTGGTAATATAAGTTACAGATTGACATATTTAACCTTGCAGTGGAGTGCGTCACCAATGTAGATATTTTTGAAACGTCTTTAAAATTGCGATGGCCTCAAAAAACAGTGCATTAGTTCGGTAGTACCACTTTTTCCACCTGCAAAGTAAAGTATGTCATGCTGTAGATAATTTATCTTCAAAAACACTGAAGAGACAAACCCATAGAAGTGTATTATGAACGTGAATATGTACCCAATGTAAGGTCATTTTTCTTTGCGTGAAATTGGTCACACTTTTCATGTAATTATCAAAATTCTTTCTTGAACAAATAATCAATTTCATTGGCCTGTCTGGGGCCCAAGAGTCCAAAGTTATTATGTAAAATTGGATTTTCTAGTACTTTTCGAAAAAAATCTCCTTCGTGGAACTCTTCTGGCACCAGGAACCGGTTCCAAAAAGAACTGGACAAATAACCGGTTCCTCGCCGGTCATCGGTAACTGGAACCGCAGGTTCACCCAATTCTGATATCGACCATATCCAGTTGTTGGTAAATGATTAATTGTAAACAAATTATAATTGATCGGTTTAATTATGAATTTATCGACTGTTGTTTCAAACTTTAAACTAATGCATTGTACACTATCCAAACCATATCTTTTAGATTAATTATCATTGTAAAATAATTGTAGATATGATATTTAGATACCATTTCTATGGACTTTATGTCTTGCCTAGCTATAAAGTGATTTCTACTGTGATACCGTGCAAGTAGGTACTAATATTATGTATTCAATTTATCTTAGCTTCAGTCGATTGACTGACTCATCTATTTAGTATCATATCTGTTGTGAAAAACCACTTGTTTGATTGTCATAGAACTATGTACAGTGACATACCCATCTGTTTTTTTTTCAAATATCTGTGGTGAAAATTCTCTTGTTTAAAAATTGAGGGTACCACTTGCAAAGTCGGTAACATCCTTAAATTTCAATTTCGAGATAAATTAAGGATACTGTTTTTTGCTTACTGGATGCTAGATACTATATTTTTATTGTTATAGCATATTGATGCTGTTGAAATGAGATCCCTAAGGCGTATATGCGGAAAAATCATGTATGACCGTGTTAAAAATGTGGATATCCGTACAGAATGCAAGAATGTAAGCGTAATGAATAGGATTAGAAAGGGACGCTTAGATGGTTGCATGTAGAGTGAATGAACGAAGAAAGAAGTGTGAAAAGAATATATGACGCGAAAGTGAATGGAAGACGAAGTCGGAGATGTCCGAAGGAGATAAAGCATGATCAAGTAAATCAAATACTTGAGTCAAGCAATGTCAAAAATTAGAATAACAGTAGAGTATGTATAAATGTGAATGAAGCAAGAAAGGGAGGTGCTAAGACAAACTTGTATGGCGGTCCACCCTCTCTGCCTACCCCTACGGAGAAACGCCGTGATGATTAGTTATTTAACATATTCAACTGAGATTAAAAAAAGGGTGAGATAAAAATTTTACACTGACATTTTTTGCTATAGGTCAAATCATAATCAAAATGGTGGTAGGTAAAAGTGACCGGCTTAAATTTAATTTAATTTTTAACGCAATTGGTTTTTAAATAATATGCAATGTACAAAAATATGAGAACAATGTAGCATTCACAATTTTTAAAAATTAAAAATTGAGGTTACCGACTTTGCAAGTAGTACCCTCAATTATTATAAAACTGCAGTGACATATCTATCTATTTTTTCAAATATCTTATTCCGTTATCATCAAATAATAGACTTTCCCATCTATTTAGTCAATTTTCTGTGGTAAACTCCTGTTAAGAGTTTTTATTTCTAGGGCGAAAAATCTTTTGTTGACTAATTATCGAATTAACAAAAAAAGACCACAATACAAGAAAGAACCCACCCCAATTTCGATACAATACTAATGTAACAATTTAGGTGGACCTGTTTTATATTTTTAATTTAATACGCGTTCATACATATAATCGTAAGTAGTAAAGAGAGAGGTTGTGCTACAATATGTATTTAAGAAATAGCTAGTTCTTTAAGTGAAACGTAATAATTTTCGCCATTTATTATTACCCGCTTCTGTGCACGTCGGCCGTACATAATTAGCACAATTATGCGCTCGTTTTTAATTTGTTACAATCCTGACATTTTGTGAAAATTTAACTTGTGTTTTTCCGAGTCAACAGCGGCGTATACGACTCGTAATGTACATATTTGGTAAGTCTTCATAATCTCCTTTATACATACAAAATTACTAAGCGTTTTTTTGTCATTTATTTTTTATATTTTTTTCGAATGATTTATAATTACAAATAAACTGATAAAAGTAAGTATTTTTATACTTAACTCTAATATAGAAATGCTCACATTTTGAACTGTCCATTGTAGTTTAAGAATCATAAAAAAATCTACTAAAAAATAGGTTTATCATTAAGTGGGGTATTTTCACATTTTTTGTTATTTTTTGTTATTTTTCTGTTGACGAATAAATTTTATACAACGATTTAAATTGCATTCCAAATCGGGGCATGTTGCGAGGCTGACGGCAGTGGAAATAAATCTGATCTCGAAATACGGATAAAGCCATTTCAATATATACATAAAATACAAGACACGTCATATTCATACAAATCTTACGAAAAATACAGCACCATTAATTTTGCACCACTAAATGTTTCACCCGCGTATGAAAAGGATAGCCATTCAAAGAATATGTGTGTGCGGAAGAGATAGCTATATGAAGCGTGTTTTGAAGGTATGTCTCGTTGTCTCAGTAACGTATCTACATTATTTAATTCATTTAAGATTTCAAGCCGCTTTGCGAATTTAAATGGTGACGTTTAGCAATGAGTAGCTAAAACTCTCGATGTTTTTGCGGAAAACAGCTAAGACGTCGCTTCGGCCAACCTTTAAGCATAGACATAAAATACAAGACACGTCATATTCATACAAATTGAACGATAAATTTGGCAAGCTCTGATATCTCATAAGGCATAAAAAGGATAGCCATACCAAGCAGAATATGTGTGTATGAATGAGGTAGCAATGTAAACGTCCCGCGTTACATTCTCCGCGTTACAAGCCCTCTCTTCCCTAACGAACTTACGAGCGAAGTAGCATGCGACCTACTCGTGTACTGTCGCTAGGTTGTCTTCCACACACTTATGTATTTCTGCATTCGCTATCTCACTTACCATTTGGTTTGTGAATAATTGTATTAATTGAAATAATAAGTGATTTGTGTGTACTTCGCATGAAAAGAAACTCCATGAGATTTGTTTTTTGTTCCCGAATGATTTTTACACTTGTCAAAAGCACAGGAAGGAATTTTATCTCAGAAAAGAGCTTACAGCGATGCCTTTGTGGCAGCTGGTGACAGCTTGTTTGTCAAACGAATGTTTGTGCGAGACTAAACGCAGTAAATCTCAGGTATGCCGCGTTGGCTTAGTTTAGTGCAGTCACGCGCGTTGTCTCAGTAACGTATCTACATTATTTAATTCATCTAAGCCTTTAAGTGATGTTGTTTAGAAATTTGCAATCTTGACTGATTTTGAAATCAATAATTGTTGATGAAAATAATAAGCTTGGGGTGTTTCAAATCAACAATCAACGCCATTTTTGTTTATTTTTTCCCCATTAAATGCAGATTCTCTACCAATTTCAGCTTTTGATCAAATTATGATTAGTGTCAAGCATAACAGCATGACCGTTATGCTTGAAAGCTAGCGTTGTGACCGCTTTGAAAAAACTACTTATTTTGGCAACAGTTCCTACTTCATTCATTGTTCATTGAACAAATACTTCAAATGAAGTTGGTAGTTCATTTTAGCGTTCATTCATTTCATTGAACAAATACTTCAATGGAAGTTAGATTACAAAGAACTACTTCAATTTGCAGCAGTACAGTTGTGACGGTGAACTTCAAAGCCCATAAAGAAGTACTTCATTACAAGTACCTTAATTGAAGCTCGACTTACCAAGTATTTTGGCGAGGAACCGGTTCCAGTTCTTTTCAATTTGAAATTTCTACGACTAGTACTTTTGTTTTGGCAGGAACCAGTTCCAGTTCCAGTTCTTTTCACTTTCAAAGCGCTACCGACTAGTACGGGTTTTTCGGCGAGGAACCAGTTTCAGTTCCAGTTCTTTTCGTTTTCAAATCCATACCGACTAGTTAGTGTTTTTTTGGCGAGGAACCGGTTCCAAAAAGAACTGAACAAATAACCGGATAAATTCAAAACTCTTTTTTGTGAGTTCGACTTCAATTGAAGTGTTCACTGCGAAGGTTCATTTCAAAGAACTAGCAATTCGTGAAGCATTCACAAAACATTGAAGTTTTTTCCCAGCGCTATTGACAGCTAATCACAATTTGATCAAATACTGATTTGGGCCTAAAATCGGCGTTTAAAGGAGGCCATTCAAATGTAAAAAATTCAAAATGGCGTTGATTGTTGATTTTATGGTTATCGAATTAATGTAATGGGAACTTAAAACACTTCAACCTATATTTAAACGTTATAATAAATCAAAAAAAATAACTTTATAAGTAATCATTTGTGAAAATACCATATAATTTATTCATTATACTACTTAATACGTCGTTCCCGTAAAGGCAAAAGGGCTGAAGCGCCATTTTGGAAAATTTAAAAGCACCATCGCACTTAAGAGATTTTTTTTACAGTAAAATTCATAAGTCTTCAGTAACTGGTTTCATTTTGAAAAAAAAAAAGATAACTCAATGGCGTCATTGAGTTACCTGAAGCGACAAAAGCTAAAAAAAAGTTGCAAACTTGTGTCGCTTGAGTCAAGGCTTCTCCCAAATGGAAAATATATTTTAGAGGGCTGAAGGGCCACAAAAGTCTTCAGAATCAAACGAGAGTCAGATAAAAACAGCATATTTAACAATGACGTTACATATATATATTTATATATATATATAGACACGTTGTAGCGCTCTCAAAGTGGCAAGCAATAATCACGCCAGTTGGTGTGATCGGTGTTTAATCCGATTTAGTACTAAACGGTCACGCGTCGCTCGAGGTCGTTTCAAGCAAGTATGGAACGCGGTCCGAACTTCGGATCTGTTTCGTTCATACAGATACGAGGCCTGTTCAAAAGAAAAGGTGAATTTTGAATTTTCGCGGGCTGTGTACATTCGATTATCGATATTTTTTGTTGTTATGTTGGTACACATATGCTTGTCATATGTTAGCATTATCAGCCATGTTGGATTAGTGGTTTGTTTTTGACAACTGGAAAGGTTAGTCACGTTTTTGTGTGTTCTTTGATTTTTCACATTTGAAAAAAATGGATCAAAGAATATGTATTAAATTTTGCGTTAAAAATGGAATGAAGTGCTCCAACGCACTTAAAATGTTGACTGTGGCATTCGGCGAGTCTACTTTGTCTCAAAAAAGTATTTATAAGTAGTACAAGCGCTTTACAGAAGGCCGAGAAGATGTTAATGACGATGAGCGTCCTGGAGTTGCGGAAAAACAAATCATGGATTTTATTCTTTGATCCATTTTTTTCAAAAGTAAAAAATTGAAGAACACAAAAATGTGACTAACCTTTCCAGTTGTCAAAAACAAACCACTAATCCAAAATGGCTGATAATGCTAACATATGATAAACATATGTGTACCAACATAACAAAAAAAATATCAATAATCGAATGTACACAGCCCGCGAAAATTCAAAATTCACCTTTTCTTTTGAACAGGCCATGTATATTCTATGAATGTCTATCTTTGTCATACATGACCGATATTTGAATGATGAATTTACTGGTAACGTGTGTTTTGCTTGCCACATTTTGTGTTAATATTTTAAGGCTATAACGTATCTATATATGTAACGTCATTGATTTTTTACCAAAGTGTCGCTGAGCCCTTTTGCCTTTCCAGCGAAGTTATTATGTTTTATGAAAATTATGTTAAAACTCCACAACTAAGTAGGCTAGTTTAGTAAGCAATTAATAAGATGTCAAATTACTTAACAAAATTAAAGCAATGCTTAAATTACTAATGTAAAAAGATAGTTTTAACAATTAAGTCATACATATCTAAATCAGTGAGCTTTGATTAAAAAATTCAATATCTAAAGTAGTTTTGTAATTTACCTTACAGTGTTTTTCCTACCATTAATATTAAAATAATAGAATAATATCTACTACGCAGTGTAGATTTTATGTAAATACATCTTTATACAATCCTTCTTATTGTTCGTAAAGTATTGTAAATTATTTCCGCAAATATGTGATTAAAATTTCTTCAATAAAAAATCATTTTGAAAAGAATGCAACTTTTTTTATTAAAAATAAACTATAACTATTATAAATAAAAAATAACTTTGTATAAGACCACAGGTTTTATTTTAATTTTTACAACCGGCCGGTTTTGCTTTGCCCAAGCATCAGCAGAGTACCAAATTTAACTAAACTAGAAATACAAAATGTACAGTTATATATACATACAGAGGGAGATCACAATATAAAATAAAATAAGATAACAGTAATAAAACAATAGAATAATAAATTGATGCATAGGCTCAGCGAAACCGGTCAGTTGTAAGAATTAAAATTAAATCTGTGGTCTTATACAAAGCTATTATTTCGTTTTCATTTGATATGTCAAACCACATTTTTTTTTGTTTTTCTACGAAATTATATATATTATTGTTATGTTCTAGAACTCTTCATCAGTACCTACATTATTTCCTTGGAGTAAGAATACATGGAGAGGTACCTTTGCGAAACAGTTTAGTCAGGTCGGTTGACTTTATACTGACTCGATAGAAAGAGACAAAGCTATGTTAAAGGATGTTTGATAGCCTATTAGTTACCGCCCACATGGAATTCGGACATTTTTAATTAACATATTTGAACACAAAACAAAACCATGTCAATACACCATTAAAATGATTTATATAGTCAAAATATCACACAAACACTAATAACAGAAGGTAAATAATGATGGAAGCTTTTTGTTGATTTTATGTCTTTATATCATTAAAAATAAAGTTCGGTCAAATATATTTAAAACTGTTGAAATACCTCTGAAAAGTGATGTTTTACAATCTTTGTTTGGTCTCATTTGAACATTCACGCATAGCACATAGCACCATCATGTGTGATTTGTTTGTATAACCACTGCAAGTTTTTTAATCAACACAAATATAGTAAATAACCTTAAAATCCGTTGACGTGAGTTATACGACTCGGTGATGTGAAGTTAGTGCAGACGGAGAACATTCTCACATACTTAGAAGTGCTGCAATATTATGTGAAGACTTGTCTTGTCTCTTTCTCTCTCATGGTATACAACATGCGGATAAAGTGATTTATCGCAAATTTGTATAGGTAGGGTAAAAATATTTAGCTCTCTCTCCATATATATTCTGACTCAAAGATTTCGTACTTTTGGATAATACATGGATCCAGCTTGAAGGACCAACTAATGCAGGTGGTATTGAATTATTTTTTGTTATGTTACTGAGCAGATAGAGCATTCCTCTTCGCTCTAGATTGGTGTTCTAACACACTCCACATCAGAACGGCCAACTGAATGTCCATTTCCTGAATCTCCTTCCTCAGGAGGGTTACTGCGCGATTTATGTTGACTATGGGAGATTGGTCGTTCATGGCCGAACCTGGAATTAAAATACAGTTTATTTTAATTATTGACGGCATTCGTGCCCCAGGTTCAAACCCGGCGTGCGCAAATAAATTTCATTCAATTGATATGTGTCATAACACATTTGAAGATCCCACGGTGAGAAACTGTTAACTAACCATCAAGTCATTCTGAGATAAACGTCCTTACTGTCTACTGATAACCATGTACTTATTGTCATAAAATATTTATTGTTCTTTTGTTACTTGTTATATTTACACTGTTTGCATTTTTAGAATCGTTTACTTATAATACTTGAATATTAATGTTTTAAGTACCAACATATTAACTGTTCCCAATCTATTTTACTTTTCTTTGATTTAAAAATGAATTCACACGTTCATCTGGATTTGTATACCCTTAGCTTCTAGTAAATTGTTTTTTTAAATCAATTTACTAGATTTGTTAATACATGGCCTGTTCAAAAGAAGAGGTGAATTTTGAATTTTCGCAGGCTGTGTACATTCGATTATCGTTTTTTTTGTTATGTTGGTACACATATGTTTATCATGTGTTAGCATTATCAGCCATTTTGGATTAGTGGTTTGTTTTTGACAACTGAAAAGGTTAGTCACGTTTTTGTGTGTTCTTCGATTTTTTACTTTTGAAAAAAATGGATGGATTTGGGTTAGATTAAGTTAGGTTAGGTTGGGTTTAACGAGTACCTTTCATCTCCGTCTTCTGCTTCACATTCTCCACCTTGTCAGTAAGCTCAGCCAATATCTCCTGGCGCTGGGTGACACCCACACTTGCGGCCTGAAATGTACATTAACTCAAAAAACTTATCAAAGAATTGCTGTTCCTCAATCATCACTCTAGTAATTATGGGTATCATTCTCCACTGTCCAGAATGTAGAGACTCATTAACTCAAGGCATGGTCTTGAAATTTTCGGTACTAGTGCAAATGATTTTTGTCATTCTTTACGACTCTACCAAAACCTTGTTCAGGCTTTGACTTTTTCTGTCTAATGTATATTTTGTCCAATTTTCGCCATTGCTACATTTAATATTATGTATGTGCTGTTCTTTCTCTGTTGCTCTTTTTTCCCATTTCGTGTTATGTATTTTTTTGTTGTATTAGTCAGTTAGACGGCCTCCATAGTCGAGTGGTAAGACGCTCAACTACGATTCCAAAGGTTGCGGGTTCAAACCCGGTGTGCGCCAATAACTTTTATTTAAGTAATTGATATGTGTCATAACACATTTAATTCATATAAAATAATTAAAAGTATATTTGCGACACGTTCCAGAGCGGTAGATACTCCAAGTATCACCCTGGTGAAAGACCGTCATTCAGAATCGAAACGTTGCTTGAAACGGCTTTAAACCGTGTTTGGTGATCAGACCTGAATAGCCAGGTACCTTCCAACCTTCCTCTTCCCCATCCCCTTTCACGCTCCACTACCTTCAGCCTCACAACATACCCCAATTGGGGATGCCATAGTCCCACTAGCTGCAGACGGTTGAGAGCAGTTGTGTGGTATTCAATATAGTTTAAAAATAAATAAATTATTAGAAACTCAGACAGCATCGACAAAATATTTCAAGCATTGAAATGATAAGCCGATTGAAGTGTTTTTGGGTGTGCCCAAAGTAAAAGTAATAATTATACTTCGACTACATTATAAAAATTCTTCCTTGAACAGATAATCACTTCATCCCACAAAGTTTGGTCGAAAGATCTTAAGGTGTAAATCGGCTATCAAATCGGAAAAAAACACAATTCAAAGGATTCATTCAGTGATTTTTAAATATTCTTTATCGCAGGTATTACTTATATCAACCGTACCTTGTAGCTGTCCACAGCGCTGGTGGCCTGCGTCCTGAGCCTGGCCAGCCTGTCCAGGGCGGGGGCGGTGCGCTCCTGCAGCAGGGCTTGGCGAGCCCTGACCGCCTCCACGGCCGTGCTGGCCCTGGCCGAGGTCCTCTGAAGGGAATCCCCAACTGCAGAAGACAGCTGGCCCAGTTCTAGGTCACATAAGAAAGCAATTAATTCCGTTAAACTGTTTTTTTGTCTATGTCGTCTTTGGGTCTTTGTCGTCTTTTGTCTATGCTTTAGGAGTGAGAATATATGGAGAGGTACCTTTGCGAAACAGTGTAGTCAGGTCGGTTGACTTTATAGTGACTCGATAGAAAGAGACAAAGATATATTAAAGGATGTTAGATAGACTATTAGTTACCGCCTACATGAAATTAATAAACATATTTGAACACATTAAACAAAACAACATCAATACACCATTAAAATGATTTATAAAGTCAAAATATCACACAAACACTGATAACAGAAGGTTTGCCTAAATAATAATGGAAGCTTTTTGTTGATTTTATGTTTTTATATCATTAAAAATTTGAAAATTCTAAAGTTCGGTCAAAAATATTTAAAACTGTTGAAATACCTCTGAAAAGTGATGTTTTATAATCTTTGTTTGGTCTTATTTGAACATTCACGCATAGCACATTATACCAGCATGTTTGATTTATTTGTATAACCACTGTTAGTTTTAAAATCAACACAAATATGGTAAATAACCTCAAAATCCGTCGACATAAGTTATACGACTCAACGATGTGAAGTTAGCGCGGACGGAGAACATTCTGACATACTTAAAAGTGTTGCAATATTATGTAAAGACTTTTCTCATCTTCATCTCTCTCAAGGTATACGATGTAAGAACCAAGAGAAAGTGATTTATCGCAAATTTGTATTGGTAGGGCAAAAATATTTAGCTCTCTCTCCATATATACTCTTACTCCAAGGGTATGCTGTATGGAGAGTCTCTTTGAGGAAAGGAAGGAATTAACCTGGGTCTTGAAGACACCCATATTGTAATAGGAAGGAAACGCAGAGGCCGGAAAATCGTTCCACAGCTGAGCTGTCGAATACAAGAACGAGTCGTAGAATCGCCCCGTTCTCATGTATCGAGTGTCAACCGTGTACAAATGTTGGGCGCGCGTTTGGCGAGTTTCCCGACTATGCATAATCAATGACGCAAGCTTCTCGAAGCATCTTCCATTAAATTACCGGTATCCTTTTTTTCTATCAGTTTACCACATTGAGATAGCATTTCTACAGCATTTAGTCTACTTTCATCATTCCTCGCTAGCCCCACGCCTCACTGCATGCATCAGGGTTGGTATCAGCCCTCCACAGTGGACTGGACGCCCAAAAGCTTACGCGATTACCCTTTCTATGCGTAACCAGCTGTTACCTGTGGGCTCAGTCTCTGGCCGAAGGGATTATTCCGATCCTAAGTGATGGAGTCACCCTTTCCACTTCACTAGAAACAGCATTTATTCTACTTTTATCATTCCTCTGCCAGTCCCGTGCCTCACTGCATGCATCAGGGTTGGTATCAGCCCTCCACAGTGGACTGGACACCCAAAAGCTTCCGAACTTACCCTTTCTATGCGTGACCAGCTGTTGCCTGTGGGCTCAGTCTCTGGCCGAAGGGATTATTCTGATCCTAAGTGATGGAGTCACCCTTTCTACTTCACTAGAAACAGCATTTATTCTACTTTTATCATTCCTCTGCCAGTCCCATGCCTCACTGCATGCATCAGGGTTGGTATCAGCCCTCCACAGTGGACTGGACGCCCAAATGCTTCCGAGCTTACCCTTTCTATGCGTGACCAGCTGTTGCGTGTGGGCTCTCCAGTCTCTGGCCGAAGGGATGATTCTGATCCTGAGTGATGGAGTCACCCTTTCTACTTCGCCCTTCCAGTCTGCCATGTGAGCCGCCACTGTAACAGAAAAGTCCTTTTACTCAAAAGATTAAGTGTTTATAAATCTCAATTATCTTTACATATGTAACCGTTCCGTACTTAGAGTATACAAGAGGTAGCCCAAGCCAAGACAGTGAAGTCAGTTTTGGACTTGTTTTTGATGATTTTAACATGACACGTCGCAAATGGGCGTGGCTAAGACTAAGGCTACGGTATTTATACATCCATTCAAATCACATATCGACATAATGTTTTTGTGTATTCGTATAGCCACAGTATTTTTATCAACAAAAATATAGCATCTAACCTAAAAAACCGTTTAGTTGTGTCAAGTTTAGTGGCAAAATAAAAAATGTGGGCGGAGTCCCGCCGTTAACCAGCGAAAATAACCAGCTTAAGATCATTGCGACAGTATATAGAAGCGCTCCAAGAAATTTGTTGTCTCTTTCTCTCTCATGGTGTACGATGTAAAAACTCGGAAAAAGTGATTTGTTACAATTTCGGATGGGTTGGGTAAAACAAATAAGCTATCCCTCCATATATTGTTCCTTCAAGGTTCCGTACCTAAAAGTAAAAATCGAATGCGCGATTCGAAGGGAATGATGTACGAGGCCTGTTCAAAAGAAAAGGTGAATTTTGAATTTTCGCGGGCTGTGTACATTCGATTACCGTTTTTTTTTTTGTTATGTTGGTACACGTATGTTTATATTTATATTTTTTTGATACTTCTCAACTGCTTAAAGCTGGTAGAACTATGGCATCCTCATTTCGAAGAGCGTTGTGAGACTGACGGAAGCCGGGAAGAAAATAAAAATGAGAAGAGGAAGGTTAAGACTTGCACGGGTAATCAGATCTGGTTACTAAACATGGAAATGAAGCAGCGAAAACTCTTGAATGGTGAGCTCTGGCATCATGAAATTTACACAGCTTAAAACGCGTGAGTCGGGAAGCTTTAAAATATGCATAAAGACAACACCATATTTTTTTCTCCTGTATTTTTCAAATGTTCCCACTGTTAAGAATCGAAACGTTGCTGCTTCCCTTCCCCACCCATTTCAGCCTCACAACATACCCCTATTGGGGATGCCATAGTCCCACTGGCTTCGGACAACTGGGACTTTTGTACAGTTTTTAAATTAAATCAAACCTCACCGTCCACTTCAACATTATCACTCCCCGCATTCAAATTGTCAACATTTTCCCCGTCGGATCCGCTGGAATATTCCACCTCTTCCGCCACTCCGTTCTCGTTCTCCAGATCTTCGTCTTCCTCCGCGTCCTCTCCCAGTTCCTCTTCGTCGTCGTCGCTTCCTTCTCCGGCGTCGGACGTTTTGATCTCCAGCGGACGCCATTTGATCGAGGCTTCGGTCGCCTGTACCGCTCTCTCCGAGAGCTTTTCAAGGAGGTACACGGCGTGCTCTCCGAAACCTGAAATTGGAATAAACTCGTAAAAAGTTGTATTCGTAACTCAAAAATCGAGTTACAATGCTGACGATGGATTAAAATCAAATATTTGAGTCAGGTCATGGGAACATGAGAAGAAATAATCTGATAGAGTATGCTGTAAAATTTATCAACAGATTGATTTATATTGCCCTGATTGATAAATTCCCAATCTAGGTCAAAAAGCAAACTATTGATTGAGGTATAGTTGGCTGTATAGAAATTTGGTCTGGAGATGTCACAGGTTTCTAATTTTGTTGAAATATTTTTTAAAAATTTATATTTTTATTAACTTTTTTGTTTTTTACATTATTTTTTACATTACCTACCTCGCTAGGTCATAAGAACCTGTTTTGAGGTAAATGACAGTAAGTACAAGTAGAATAATTTTTAAAAAATTATATTTGTTACACAATGTTCTAGTTTGTCATGGTGAAGAATTTCAAGTGCTATTTTAGGAGGTCTTCAATTTCCTTGCGGTCCTTACTCATTAGCCATTTAGTAATGTTTTGATTAAAGGAATACATATTGGTGATGGCTACAGTCTGTGGTGGGAGTTTGTTGTAAGTGTGAGGTGCGATGTACATATGGTGTCTTTGTGCAAAAGCTGTATTGTATATAGGTACTAAAAGTCTTTCTTGTTGTTTGGCCCTTGTGTTTTTTATTATGTGTGATATACATTAAAGATTTTGAAGAATGAGTTATTTTTAACACTATTTTAAGATATAACTGTCTGATATTGAAGATTCCTAAAAGTTGAAAGAATGGCGTTGTTGGCTTTCTAAATATAATTCGTAAAATTCCTTTTTGTATTTTTATAAGAGGACCTAGCAAGGTAATAGCAACTCCCCCCAACCAGCAATTCCATTTCCTATGTGGCTTTGACATAAGGCAAAGTATACACTACGCAACTCTTTCAGTTCAAGTACATTCCTTAGTATTTTAAAACAGTAAATATATTTTTTAACACGTTCCGTTCAAATTTCTATGTGCGATTCCCAACGAAGCTTGTCGTCAGTTGTTATGCCTAGATACTTAATAGTATGTGCATGTTTGATTGCCTCACAGTTGCAATGGTTTTCTTTGGTAGCGTCACATGCGTGCATAACAATATCAGGGTAGGACCTTTTGAAAATTGAAAATTAATTTCTAGAGCAGGGTGATACGAATCTTTTTTGCTTAGTGGATATGAAGAATGAGTTACTGATATATCCTCTTTATCCGATAAAATCAAGTATTTTGGATTGGTGATTAACTATTCCGTTACGTCGTTTGAGATTACAGAATGATAGAGTATCAATGATATCTGAGGTAATAGATTGTTGATTTCATCGGGAGTCCAATAAATGCTGGACTTGTTAAAATCGCCAAATATTAAGATGTGTCGGTTTGGTGTTGTTAGGTACACATTCCGAAGGTTACTTAAAAATGAACTCACAGTGGATTCTTCTTCAGATGGTGGAAGGTATACTGTACAAATATTTAGTTTGACATTCCTGTTGTTGAGGTTTATGTTGAGTTGGATTCATAAGTCCTCTGCTTGACTTTCCCAATGCGCCATCCTCTTAGCCTCTAGTTTTCTTGAAACGGCAATCATGACTACTCCTTCAACTTTTTTGTTTTGTGCAGTCTATCCTTCCGGTATACTTCGTTCCTGGTTATATATCGATTCCTTCAGCCATGACTCCGTTAGACTTATTATTTGATATTCGTTGTTGAGAATGTTTATATAAATCAATTTTGATTCTCATTACCCTTATGTTCATATAGTAGCATTAAATCATTGTATAAAGCAGTGTGTTAATCAATGTTTTTGTATTATAGGTAAATACTAGCGTTGGGAAAAACTTCAATGTTTTGTGAATACTTCACGAATTGCTAGTTCTTTAAAATGAACCCTTCGCAGTGAACACTTCAATTGAAGTCGAACTTGCAAAAAAGAGATTTGAATTTAGCCGGTTATTTGTTCAGTTCTTTTTGGAACCGGTTCCTTACCGAAAAAGCACATACTAGTCGGTAGCGCTTTGTAAGTGAAAAGAACTGGAACCGGTTCCTCGCCAAAAATGCACATCCTAGTCGGTAGCGCTTTTAAAACTGAAAAGAACTGGAACCGGTGCCAAAATAAAAAGTACTAGTTAAAGAAATTAATGAACGCTAAAATGAAGTACCGACTTCATTTGAAGTGAATGAACGCTAAAATGAACTATTAACTTCAATTGAAGTATTTGTTCAATGAAACGAAGTTATTGAAATGAATGAACGCTAAAATGAACTATTAATTTCAATTGAAGTATTTGTTCAATGAAATAAATGAACGCTAAAATGAACTATTAACTTCAATTGAAGTATTTGTTCAATGAAATAAATGAACGCTAAAATGAACTATTAACTTCAATTGAAGTATTTGTTCAATGAATCAAAGTTATTGAAAGAATGAACGCTAAGATGAGATGTACATAAATGTTTCATTTCTTTTTTTACACTATGCATGTATCTACAATATTTTTACGTCAGTCATCTCTTAATGTATTTGGTGAACAACTGCTTTTATGAGATCTTGTTAAATAAATAAATAAAATGAAATATTAACTTCAATTGAAGTATTTTTTCAATGAACAATGAATGAAGTAGGAACTGTTGCCAAAAGAAGTAGTTCTTTCAAAGCGGTCACAACGCTAGTAAATACGTCAATTCGTTATTTTTCTTGGGTTGGTCGGTTGCTCTGTAGGTATATCCAATAGGTTTTTTATTAACCCTGGCGATAATTCCTCCTCATGCGAAATCCCTATAACCTTGGATCTACATGTCTTCCTGAGGTAGCATCGCCCATTTCTTGACCGTGCAAAATATGTTAGTCTTCATTAGAAAAGCGCAGGAAAGACTTCGATTTAATTTTCATTTACAAAATCATTAATTGTTTTATTGACTCACCTTCTCTGTTGCAACTCATCCAGTTCAACATTCCTTGCCGTAGACTCAGAAACAATGAATTGCTGTTCCTCAATCATCACTATACTAATTATGGGTATAATTCGACAATGTCCAGAATGTCAAGACTTGTTAACTCAAGCCATGGTCTTGAAATTTTTGGTAGCGGTCTAAATGATTTTCGTCATTCTTTAAGACTCTACCAAAACTTTGACTAGACCATGGCTTGAATGTTCTCTCTTATGTTTATTTTGCCTTATTTTCGTTCATCGCTTCATTTATTTTAATGTATATGCTATTCCTTCTCTGTTACTCTTTTTTCCATTTCGTGTTTAATATCTATTTTTGTAATTGGACTTTAGTCCGTTAATGTATAAATAAATGTTAGTGATATATTTTCTGGCATTCAATACATGTTCAAGTCATCTCACCTGCGAATTTTAGCAGGGTACAATGCTAAGGATATCAAAAATCATATTATGTAATGAATTAAACAGATCGCCAACCTTGCTTCAGTTTATTTGGAGAGAAATCCACCTGGATGCCCAGCTCTCGAGTGGCGTCCAGAATTCCGGACACCGTTGAGTTGGGGTCGTCGTCTTCCAGTGGCGGCTGCAGCGCCACGCCACACTTCCTGCTCAGCCACGTGGCGAGCGAGGTGAACACGTGGAACTGCTCCGATGGGTTGGATTCCACGAGGAAATAGTACCTTAACAAACATAAAATTACAATGAATACATTATGCATAATTTACGTACACTGCTTCTACGTTTTTTTTACATTAACTCCTACAGAGGAGTATAATAATTTCCCTCGGAGCCTATTTCATCTTTGGGAATGCTGTGTAGAGGGTATTTTTGAGGAGAAGGTGTGGACCTGGGTCTTGAAGAGGCCGATGTTGAAGGAGGGAGGAAACACAGAGGCCGACAAATCGTTCCACAGCCGAGCTGTTGAACATAAGAACAAGTAGTAAAAGCGACCCGTTCTCATTGAATGTCAACCGTATACAAATATTGAGCGCGTGTTTGGCGAGTTTTTCCGACTGTGCACCGGTGCCGAAGGGATCAATGACGCAAGTTCCTCGGAGCATCATCCATTGAAATACCGGTAGAACAAATTAGCATTCCCACCTGACGTCTGCGCTCAAAATATTGAAATCCGCTTGTTGAGATAGGAGAATCTATCAAACGGACCGCCCGTTTCTGCACAGAGTTAAGGGTTTTTTCAGGTATTTAGGGGCTCCAGACCAGAGGTGGCTGCCAAATTCTTCTACTCGTAATTCTGAGGTTATTTAGACGTTTGTTAATTGAATTTTTTTTTACTCCACAAAAACTCCTCTGGATTTTTTTTTTCAAAATACTTACATATAGATTTAAACAATGACGTTACATATATATAGACACGTTGTGGCGCTCTCGAAGTGGCAAGCAATTATCACGCTAGTTGGTGTGATCGGTGTTTAAGCCGTTTTAGTACTGAATGGTCACGCGTCGCTTGAGGTCGTTTCAGGCAAGTATGGAACGCGGTCCGAACTTCGGATCTGTTTCGTTCATACACATATATTCTATGAATGTCTATCTTTGACATACATGACCGATATTTGAATAATGAATTTACTGGTAACGTGTGTGTTTTGCTTGCCACATTTTGTGTTAATATTCTAAGACGTTTCTATATATGTAACGTCATTGGATTTAAATAAAAAATTCTCAAACCTGCTCATTGGGCGCATTTTTATATCACGTCTGAATTCCTCATCGAAATTCAACACTTTCAGTCTATCCATCAAAGCTAAGTCAATCATTGTGTAAAAAATTCAGATCAATTGTATATTTTACACAAAAACTATGTGATTTAACTTGAGACAATAATGAGGTAAGATTTTTGTCAAGAATTTGACATTTAAATGTTGATGTTGTGTTGTGGTTACCATGGTAATGAAATGGGTATAGTTACACAATGCAATGTTTTTTATTGTATGTCCTCCGCGAAACTCTATGAATGACCAAACATTGTGAAATTGTGACTATCTGGCTAACCATCACGCCGTTTCTCCGCAGGAATAGGTAATAATATTCATTATTGCACACACTCCTTGCTTCATTCACATTCATGCATTATCATCGTCTTATACATGCTCTTTCGTTATTCTGATTCTTGACACGATCCAACTCGAGTATTTTATACAGTCGATTGTGCTATGTCTACCTGTGAAATTGTACTTGGTTTAAATTTAAGGGTAAATACTAACGTTGTGACCGCTCTGAATGAACTACTTCTTTTGGCAGCAGTTCCTACTTCATTCATTGTTTATTGAACAAACACTTCAACGGAAGTTAGATTACAAAGAACTACTTCAATTTGCAGCAGTTCAGTTGTGAAGTTGAACTTCAAAGCCGATAAAGAAGTTCTTCATTACAAGTATTCAATCGAAGTTAGACTTCAAAGTACTACGATCTAAAGGAATGTGATTTTTTGGTAGTTCTTTTCGTTTTAAAATTTCTACCGACTAGTACTTTTTATTTTGGCGAGGAACCAGTTCCAGTTTTTTTCACTTTCAAATCCCTAACGACTAGGACGTGTTTTTTTCGGCGAGGAACCGGTTCCAAAAAGAACTGCACAAATAACCTTATAAATTCAAATCTCTTTTTTGCGAGTTCGACTTCAATTGAAGTGTTCACTGCGAAGGGTTCATTTTAGAGAACTAACAATTTGTGAAGCATTCACAAAACATTGAAGTTTTTCCCAACGCTAGTAGTCACACTGACAGAGTAACTAAGTTAGAAGCTCTTCATCGACCAACAAAAAATTGTGTAACTATCAAAGATATTAAATAAGAAAATTTCATTATCTTGGTCACATCACGAGGAACGACAAATTTAATATAAGATTACCCAATATTATTGTTATATAATATCGATTAGAATAAATATCGATCGAAGCCGACATCCTTAAAACCAAAATATTTAAGATTTTCGCCAAAACACTTCTCTAGGGATGGATATCCGAATATTCTTGAGGTGTCATTGCGGCTCCAGTTACCGAGCCCGACAAGGAACCGGTTATTTATCCAGTTACTTTTGTAACCGATTCCCGGCATCTCGGAACATCTCCTCTGGCATCCATCATCAACTCACAGCGCCACAAAATGTGCTCTGCCGATTGGTCACTGTCACAACAAGTACACTTTGGGTAAAGAGACAAAGAAATACTACGTAGTCTTCCCGTGAACTCCACGTGTTCTAATAGCAAATGCGTCATATGGTGATCATATTGAATGAAGGCCCCTTTCATTTTGATTTTAACTGATGGGAAGAAGAAGAAAGTCCATCTATTCGTTGTTTACCAACACATCACAGTTGCCATTTTTATAAAGATTTGATGTCAATAGTAAAATTATTATTACAGATTCATCTCGCATGACACAGAGACATGTTATGGCAGACAAATATGTATATGCACCTGCACGAAGTGGATATAGTGTTATATTGTATACCAATACTTATTTTAATAATATTTCATTTTATTTAATGTTTGAAACACTCAAATAGAGGTGATAGTGGAAAAACGTTTTTTTTGTTTCTGCGATTATATTTTATTTGTCAAACCTAATTATCTATCTATACAAATTAATATATAAGTTCTCTTTTTCTTCATATTAATTTTAATTAGGTAATTTTAAAATCCAGTTTATGGTAAATTAATAAATAAACACTTATACCTTTAAACCCAATGGTGAGGCTTGTGTATGTAATTACAGACATTCCAAAGTACTCTTGAATTCTGAAAAGTTTTTTTTATTATAGAAAAAAACACTCACTACTTGGTTGATTCTCTGCCACTGGAAAGACCTACCTTTCGAAGATATTGTGTCACTGCACGAAGCACTGATAATCCAATCAAAATACTTCACGGCACTTCACACTGCACACACTCAAAATAACAGAAGCGGATCTGATTGTTTTAAAACTCTATTTCACTATTATTAAAAAAAAGATCAACTTTATACACAATTTTCAAATTAAGTGACAACACATGTAATAGGAAAATAATTTTTAAAAATAAATTATTAACTTAAGTAATCATTAAATAATTAAACGAAAAGTTAACTTTTAAACGCGATTTCCGCACATGGTAATTTTTTTCAAACGGTGCAATTTGGATACTAATAAATTGACACTGCATCAAAATACAGAAAAAATCCGTATTAACTACTTTTCAGCGAAAATATTTAAACACACGATTCCAGCATAAATATTGTGAAGTTTACCCGACAATTTAATTTTGATACTAATTGACACTGTCTTAAAACATTGCAATACTCCTACGAACAACTTTAAACCGACCGATCAAAGCAACGATGCGTTTAAAACTGACAGACTAGCTCGTTGCGCGCTGCGCAAATAGTTCACGCAGGTTTCTACGCATGCGTATACCAAAAATAGGGTTGGATATTCATATTTCTTAATCGTTACATTTTTTCTCGATAAATTAAGAAATCAAAACTTTGTAGTATTTAAATAATTTATTTAAAATTTCTTATGAACTTGCAATGATTATTGATTAAAAAATTAAAATAAAGGTTTTTTACCGTCTGAAGTTTTAATTTGAAAACTGTATTACCAACGCACTTTTTTTTTAAATGGTTGAAATCTGAGGTCAGCGAGGATTCATTTTATTATCCAGTTACTTTATTTTAAATATTTTTATTTTATTTCGTAGGGGGTTGGTTGCCAGAGTAATTATAATAAAAAGAACTGGAGCCGAGTTCGTTTCTTCTCGAAATTCCAACAAAAATGTTGTATAAATCTTATGATGGAAGGGTACTTCCGAAACCAGCAGACGTATTTTTAAATAATAAAGTGGCTATAAACAAAGTTTATGTCTTTTATTTATAAATATTATATTCGTCGGAAAGAATATCGACGGTTCCAGCGACCGCCGCGTCACCGGTTCCATATAACCGCGGCACCAATATCGAACATCTCTACCTGTCAGATGTTTTCAAAATCTGTTGTCAGTTCCTGTCAATTATTACGCTTTGAAATTGCGCTATAATAATAACTGAAAACATAACCAACTCATTTTAATAGTGGTTTATGTTGTATTCGTTCTCGTTCTCCAGACCCTCGTCTTCTTCCCTCAATTCCTCCATCACCAGCCTCCTCCCTCGGTTGTGTCGAGTAGGAAAGTTTAATATCTAGGCTTATTCAGAGAGCTTTTCGAGAAGTCTGTGTTGTGTTCGTTCTGTGATGTGATATTTAAAATAAAGTGCAGTGTTTTTTTTTTCAAAATGTCAAAACGCCAAGGAGATCCCCAGTTCAACGAAGACAAAAGGCCGAAACTTAATTTGTATCCAAATTCTGAAAGTCTTCCTTCCACCAATAGAAATGTCTACCTCGCCGGGACCCAAAGTAAGCATTTCATTAATTTAGTTGTTATGGTTGAAAACATGATTGACAACATAACCTATCCGTACTTAAGTTTTCTTGAAAGGTTATTTTCTTATTTTTTATTCAATCAATTGTACAAAAATAAAAATTTTTAAGAAGGAAGCAAAAACTTGGGGGTGTGACATTGTATATAAAATAAAACAATATACTCTGTAAAACACCACTTTATTTGAGTTAACCGCCAACCAGGTTTCGCTTTTCTCAAGCTTCGTCAGGGCTTTTACATCAACTAAATAACATTACAAACAGACAGATATATTTATATTTATATAGGACGATGAAAGAGAGAGATACAGGATATAGTAGAGAAAGACACAATTACATATAGAGACCACCATAAATTCTCTCGCTAGATATAGCGAGAATGACAACTTTAAGTATAAAAAGCCGAAAATAATCCTCCGCAAGGAGTGACACCCTGTCCAAGGGGTAGTTAAATTGTTATCATAATTTAATTATATGTATTATCTTATGTTTTTTTTTTTTAACTTTTAAAAAGTAAGACAAACATTCCCGGGTTACGAATAACCTGACAATATTTGAAAAACTCCTACTGCCATCATAAAAAGTGGAAGATGTTGCTTGTGCAATGATGGAGGAGTTAGCCAGCAGAGGAATTGAACGTGGTGGGAATCCGACGCGTTCTCCACTCAGCTACCGACCGGTCAATTTTTTATTAAAGTTTATTTAGTTTAGTTTTCAAATTAGTTTATTTATCGAATTATTTTATGTATTATTAATATATAATTTGTCATACAACCCCTTATAAAATTAAACTCAAAGTAAAGTATCTTTTTGATAATCCCCTATGAATATGTTAGAGTCAATAAACTTATTGTTTAGAAACTCTGTATATAAAGAATATCCAAGTCCAACACATATAGAGAGATACATATAAGACAGTAATGAATGGCAGAGAGAGATACAAGATATAATAGAGGAAGACAAAGATATATAAGAATAATAGAGGTAGTCAACTAATTAGAGGTGGAGCGGGTAGAGGGAATCTCTCTACTATATCTTGTATCTCTTTCATCACTGTCCTATATACGTATATATCATGTCTGTATGTAATGTTATTTAGTTCATGTAAAAGCCCTGTAGAAGCTTGAGAAAAGTGAAACCTGGTTGGCGGTTAACTCAAATAAAGTGGTGACTATGCACCGGTGCCGAAGGCATCAATGACACAAGCTTTTCGGAGCATCTTTCATTGGAATATTGGTAGAACAACGACAGCATTCTCGCCTGACATCTGCGGTCCAAAGATTGGAATCCGTTTGTTAAGATAGGAGAATCTATCAAACGGACCGCCCGTTTCTGCACAGAGTTAAGGGTTTTTTCAGGTATTTAGGGCCTCCAGACCAGAGTTGACAGCCAATTCAACAGTGGGGCGCACTTTAGGTTTGTACAAGGTCAGCAGTTGTGTACTATTGAAGTATCTGCGGGCCCTGTACAGTACGCCCAACTTCTGAGAGGCCAAATTAACTCGTGACTCCTTTTGTGACAAAATTCTTGCTGAAAGTCTGCGTTTAATCTCCAAACATTAGTCTGGAGGTATACACTTGTTAAACCCATGCGTTTGAAGGTTTGAGAATATGACCGAGTTTGTTGAAATAGGCCCATGAAGTTGATCATATCCGTTAATGATTTATTTATTTTTCAGGCCTGATAACCGACGACGATGACATTTGGGGAGATGGCGACGATGAAATCCTCCTTCTCGCGAGTCAGGTCTACGAACAGGCAGAACAATGCGACATGTCTTCCATAGCCAAGTACACGTTGAAGTTCAAACCTCCGATAACATCCACCCAGCAAACAGTCATAAACGCCGACCAGGGAACTTCAAAGTCATCCTTCCAAACAAACGGCGAACAAATCTACAGCGAATTCAAAAAGCCCAAAAACGTACCGGCGAACAGCGAACAACTCGACGCCAAGATAAACTCAAACTGCAAAATGAACGCATTCAATACACAGCCAAATAACGACGCAAAAACACAAGCAACACGACAGTCTGCTGCCAATCTTAATTCACAAATAACCACAGTAGAACAAACTGCAAGCAATTTTAATTCAAACGGACAAAGTTCGACGGGGAACCCCGTTGCCGATGTCCAATTTCAGCATTTGATGAGAGAGCTGCGTATCGCGAAGGCGGCAAATGACAAATTGCGGCACGAACACGAGATGCTGACGGACGAAAACATGTTTTCCAAGGGGGAAGTGTCCATTTTGAGGACGCAGATTAAGAATAATCAGTCGCAGCAAGACGCGGCCAGGATGCAGAGGTTGAAGATGGAAGAGAAGAAACAGATGCTTTGGAATGAGAAAATATTGGCACTGGAGAGAGAAAATCAAAGCATTAAAGCTCAGATTGAATTTAAGGTGAGTTGAGGTAATATTTTTCTTTATTATGTATTCAAATTTCTGCATAGAGGATATTGAAAGAAGGGTGAATGCAGGAAACTCCATTAATGGAGGACTGAACGCTGTTGGCGCAAATAAAAAATTGTCTAAAGAAGCGAAGATTGCAGTCCACAATGGAGTGCTTATACCAACCCTGATGTGTGGCAGTGAAGCGTGGAACTGGCAGAGGAAGGATGAAAGTAGACTGAATGCTGTAGAAATGAGATCGGCGTATGACCGTGTTAAAAATGTGGATATCCGGAAAGAATGCAAGGCTGATGTAAGCGTAATGAATAGGATCAAGAAAGGGACGCTCAGATGGTTTGGGCATGTAGAGCGGATGAACGAAGAAAGGAGTGTGAAAAGAATATAAAGCGAATGGAAGAAGAAGTCAGGGACGCCCAAAGAAGACATGGTACGACGAAGTGAATCAAATACTTGAGTCGGGCCATGTGAAGAGTCAGAATAACAGAAGAGTATGTATGAATGTGAATAAAGCAAGGAGTGTGTACCAAGACAGAGTTGTATGGCGGTCCGTCTTCTCTGCCTACCCCAGCAGAGAAACGGCGTGATGGTTAGTTAGTTTATTTTAGTTAAAATTTCTCTGTGGTGAAGTTGTTACGATCAATGAATTAGTATCTGGAAATTGGAAGTAAACAGTCTAGCCCTGAACCAAATGTGAGCTCTAGCAATATGAAATTTGCATAGCCTTTTCTGTCAGAAATCTCTAGGTTACACAACTATTTTCAGCTCGCAATATCATTTCAATCATGAGCTATTTATTATGAGCTTTGATGTATCAATTAGACTGTGAAATCTCGCATGACGCCGGGTATTAACTACAGATTTACAAACTTATGTGTGCAGATGGTTAAAAGAGGAACATTTTTCATACATTTTTTTTTTATCATCAATATCTACAGAGCCACCGACTGCGCAGATAAGTTTGTCGATCTGTACTACTCGTCGCAATCGTAAGCAATAAATTTGGCGGTGTGAATTTTTTTCAGACTTTGGAAGAATCCAACCTGAAAGAGAGATGTAGACTGTTGGAGAATAGCAAAATTAAATTGACGGAGCCCGTGGCCGCCAGCAGAAGCAAATGGCCGAGGTGCGTAATAGGACCTACATAATTTTATTTATCTATAAACTAACGGACTATTGTCCAATTACAAAAAAATACATAACACGAAATGGAAAAAAAAGAGCAACAGAAAAAGAACAGCACATACATCATATTAAATGTAGCAATGATAAAAATAGCACAAAATATACATAAGAAAGAACATTCAAGTCAAAGTTTTGGTAGAGTCGTAGAGAATGACAAAAATCTTTTAGAAAGAAAGAGACAAGATAAGTCTTCACATAATTTTGCAGCACTTCTAAGTATGTAAGAATGTTATCCGTCCGCGCTAACTTCACATCATCGAGTCACACAACTTACGTCAACGGATTTCGAGGTTATTTCCTATATTTGTGTTGATTAAAAAACTTGCAGTGGTTATACAAATAAATCAAACATGATGGTGATATGTGCTATGCGTGAATGTTCAAATGAGACCAAACAAAGATTATAAAACATCACTTATCAGAGACGGCTTCCATGGTCGAGTGGTAAGACGCTCGACTACGTATCCAAAGGTCGCGGGTTGAAACCCGGCGTGCGCCAATAACTTTTATTTAATTAATATGTGTCATAACACATTTGATTCATACAAAAATAATGTTAAGTATATTTGCGGCACGTTCCGGGAAGGAGATGAGAAAGGGGAAGGTTGGAAAGTACCCGGCTATTCAGATCAAGTCTCGACATTTATAACATTTTATAATCAATCAACTAATTGTTATATTTTTTAATTATTTTATCGTTCCAACAGCTTTAGTCAAAAGATGAACAGCTCAACTAACCATACAAGAGCAGACCACAGTGAAATAAAACACAGTTCGGCCAACGAAGGAACCCAAACTGAGTTTGCGAATCTACTCAGGCTGAAAACTAATACCGTTTGTCGTAAGTCTAACCGTCCCTTTCTTGATCCTATTCATTACGCTTATATCAGCCTTGCATTCTTTCCGGATATCCACATTTTTAACACGGTCATACGTGGTTTTACCGCACATACGCCTCAGGGATGTCATTTCCACAGCATTCAGTCTACTTTCATCCTTCCTCTGCCAGTTCCGTGCCTCACTGCCATACATCAGGGTTGATATAAGCACTCCGTTGTGGACTGCTAGCTTCGCTTCTTTGGACATAATTTAGTTTTTTTTTTCAAAAGAAAAGGGGAATTTTGAATTTTCGCGGGCTGTGTACATTCGATTATCGATTTTTTTTGTTTTGTTATGTTGAAACACATGTGTTTATCATATGTTAGCATTATCAGCCATTTTGGATTAGTGGTTTGTTTTTGACAACTGGAAAGGTTAGTCACGTTTTTGTGTGTTCTTGGATCAAAGAATAAAATCCATGATTTGTTTTTCCACTCCAGGACGCTCGTCGTCGTTAACATTTTCTCGGCCTTCTGTAAAGCGCTTCTACCACTTATAAACACTTTTTTGAGACAAAGTAGACTCGCCGAATGCCACAGTCAACATTTTAAGTGCGTTGGAGCACTTTATTCCATTTTTAACGCAAAATTTAATACATATTCCTTGATCCATTTTTCTCAAAAGTAAAAAATCGAAGAACACACAAAAACGTGACTAACCTTTCCAGTTGTCAAAAACAAACCACTAATCCAAAATGGCTGATAATGCTAATAAATCATAAACATATGTGTACGAACATAACATAACAAAAAAACGATAATCGAATGTACACAGCCCGCGAAAATTCAAAATTCACCTTTTCTTTAGAACAGGCCATGTACATCATCAGTTATGACGTATAATACCTTTTTGGATTATAAATTTTTTTTTTTTTTTATTCCAGGTTATCCAATTCTAGAAGAAATTCCGAAATCAATTTTTCAATTTACTCCATCGAAGAAAATCTCGCCCATAATCTTCAGTTCGAACAAGGAATCTCTATTTGTGGAGCATTCCAGCTTTTCTTCCATCCGGAAGAGAATTCTGGAGGAATTTAATCACAACGGAGTTTCCAAAACCGCAAATTTAGAAGTTCCAGGTTCTAATCTTGAACTTTATATTGTCTATGGTGACATTTTAAAGCTTATGAACATTCCTGAAGATGGCGTTGATGGAAGTCTAGCAGTCGAATGTTCTTTGAGGGTAATTTTTCTTTTTTTTTCTGTCATGTCACATAAGATAGCGTGTGTTGGGTCAGAGCAAGGGATGACGGCCTCCGTTGTCGAGTGGTAAGACGCTCGACTACGAATCCAGAGGTGAGCGGGTTCAAGCCCGACGTGCTATAACAATTTTTATTTAATCAATATGTGTCATAACACATTTAATTCATATAAAAATAATAAAAAGTAAATTTGTGGGACGTTCTAGAGTGTTAGATACTCTAAGTATCGTCCTGGTGAAAGACCGCCATTGAGAATCAAAACGTTGCTTGAAATGGCTTTAGCCGTGTTTGGTGACCAGATCTGAATATCCAGGTACTTCCCAACCTTCCTCTTTCCAATCTCCTTCTCCTCCCCACTACCTTCAGCCTCACAACATACCCTATTTGGGGATGCCATAGTCCCACTGGCTTCAGACGGTTGGGACTCTTTGATCAATTTACAGTCAAACTTGGTTATAACGATCACGGTAATAGCGAGGTCACGGCTACAATGAGCAATTACTTAATGATATGTCGGTTCGGGCTTATTTTCATACAATCGTGTGGGGTTATAACGAGGTCGCTTCACTGATATAACGTCCAAATAATATTGTCAACTCAATGTGCCCGGGTATGAGAAAAAAACCCAATTCTCGAAACAGTCAAATAATGTCACAAACAAGACAAAGAAAAGCCGCCCGTCCGGCACGGCGGCGGACTTTCTGCAAATCACGTTAAGGAGGGTTTATAATCCCCGATAGTTGTCGCTCTAAGAAACATTTCTATCCAGTACTGTGCGTACAGTTTATTACTATTATTAGTGTAATCATAAATTAAATCATTTCGTAGTTAGTTAAGCATGATTTTCGTAATAAAAAAATGTGTTTCTTTATAATATGCAAGCTTTCATACCCTGGCGTAGATATCAATATCAGTAGGTAGGTACGTGGATAATTGTATGCAAGAATTAAAAGGTGCGGGCTTGGGCGCAAAAATGAACAATCTGAAAGTATGTTGCCTATTGTATGCGGACGATGCGGTGCTGATTTCTGACAGTATGGAAGATCTACAGTTTCTCGTGTCTACGATGAACCAAGTATGTATGCAAAATGAATTGATGATGAATGTAAGTAAGTCCAAAGTCATGGTGTTTGAAAGAGAGAGTACGAGAACAGCGTGCAATATAGTTGTGAATGATGAATACTTGGAGCAAGTGGATTAGTTTGTGTATTAAGGAAGTATGTTCTAGAGAGACGGAAAGGCTGATAAGAATATTGAAAGAAGGGTGAATGCAGGAAACTCCATTAATGGAGGACTGAACGCTGTTGGCGCAAATAAGAAATTGTCCAAAGAAGCGAAGCTAGCAGTCCACAATGGAGTGCTTATACCAACCCTGATGTATGGCGGTGAGGCGTGGAACTGGCAGAGGAAGGATGAAAGTAGACTGAATGCTGTGGAAATGAGATCTTTGAGACGTATGTGCGGTAAAACCATGTATGACCGTATTAAAAATGTGGATATCCGGAAAGAATGCAAGGCTGATGTGAGCGTAATCAATAGGATCAAGAAAGGGACGCTTAGATGGTTTGGACATGTAGAGCGAATGAACGAAGAAAGGAGTGTGAAAAGAATATATGATGCGAAAGTGAATGGAAGAAGAAGTCGAGGACGCCCGAGAAAGACATGGCACGATCAAGTAAATGAAATACTTGAATCGGGTCATGTGAAGAGTCAGAATAACAGAAGAGTATGTATGAGACGATGTATGAATGTAAATGAAGCAAGGAGTGTGTGCCAAGACAGAGTTATATAGCGGTCCGTCCTCTCTGCCTACCCCTGCGGGAAACGGCGTCAGGTTTAGTTAGTTAGTTAGTTACTTTTTTACCCACCTACGTTTATAACGAGCAATGGCTCTAAGGAGGAAATTCGGTTGGTCCCTTCGTCATAACCAAGGTCGACTATATTTTTCAAGTTAATAGGATGTATGGTTTTTTTTATTTTTCAGATAATCTTAGTAGCGAAAGAGTATCTATTGAAGACGTTAAAAGAATTGAAAGATCTGTCGAGTAAAGTTACGTCTCAAACTATCAGAGAAATGGACGAAAAGCATTTGGACTTTATGACGAACAGTCCCAGCACTATGACCAATAAGAATATATTCAACAACAGGTAGCGTGTGTTATTCATTTTAAAATAATGCGCACATAAATAATAATACATATCGACTGTGATTAGCTGAAAGGCGTTACGCCACATTTTTTGCAAGGAAATTTAAGTCCGATAGTATAACCGTCTTGCTTTTACGCTTGACACCTGATCGAGAGTGGATCTCAGGTATGGGAGCCAGAGGACACCGCCTATGTACTAATGGCCGAGAAAATTCAAAATAATTTTCTACGGTTCCTCTACATGAGAGAGTTTGGTTTTTACCCATGGCTGTTTCCAACAGCGTTTATCTCGGGAATGCCGGGTGTCTGCAGCCTTAGTTCGAGGAGGGATATAGCATTACTGCTTTTTTCTCGTAAACTCCTGAACGGTGTATTATTAATACCTGACATCCTGGCGGAAATGTCCCTGATAATTTCACGCGAGGCCGCCAACACAGGCTTCTGTTTCTTCCCAGGTGCAGACTAACTTACCAATGGTGTACCCCTGGAAAGACTGAGTAGGTTAATTAACTGCCTCGCAGGAAATTTGAATATTTTTCACACAAGCTACAACAAGTTTAAGCAAGAACTAGCTATTAAGTTCTAACTATATTATGTACTTCTTGAAAACTATTTTTTGTTTGTTTTTGAACTTCTTTTTACCTTAATCTTTGTGTAAGTATGATTACCATTTTTTTGTGTTTTTTGCAACGTTTTGGTGTAAAACTGTTTTTGCAAATGTAAAATAAATAAATAATTTGATCAAATGCTGAAACGGGCCGAGAATCGACGGTTAACGGGGCGATTATTCAAAGTGGTTACGGTAAAAAAATTGTAATGGCGCTAATCATCGATTTGCGTCAGTGTAAAATCTGACAGTGGCTCAAACGCGTGGAATATCGCCTTTCGCCTAAAAACAGTAGATATGTTCTAATATAACCCTTATGTTTTATAATATTTTCGTAGAAAGAAATCACTTTGCGGTTTGACATATTTAATGAAAATGTAATAAAAACTTTGACCACAGATTTATTTTTGAATAACTGAAGTAGGCCAATGTTATGTATATTAATTTTAATTTTTAATTTATTTTTCTTAAAAAGAAAGACAAACATTCCCGGGTTACGAATAACCTGACAATATTTGAAAAACTCCCACTGCCATCGTAAGAAGCGGAAGATGTTGCTTGTGCAATGATGGAGGACTTAGCCAGCAGAGGAATTGAACGCACGACGCCCGGGTGGGAATCCGACACTTTGTCCACTCAGCTACCGACCGGTCCCGTAAACTCGTAAAATTTCTCGTCATTTTTTAATTACCTTTTCAGTCTTGTATTTTTTCCAAAAGTAAAAAATCGAAAAACGCACAAAAACGTGACTAACCTTTCCAGTTGTCAAAAACAAACCACTAATCCAAAACGGCTGATAATGCTAACATATGATAAACACATGTGTACCAACATTACAAAAAAAAAAATGATTATCGAATGTACACAGCCTGCGAAAATTCAAAATTCACCTTTTCTTTTGAACAGGCCATGCATGTGTCATAAAAAAATAAAATAATGTTACTTAAATATTATCAAAATCATCGTGGATTTTTTTTTTCAGCGCTTGGTGTGATGACGAACAGGCGATCGGCGCCAGGAAAATGCTGGCAGTGGTGGCGACCATTTGCAAAAATGTGACGGCTGTGTCGGACTACGTTTTCGGATTTAAGACCATGAACATTTCTAAAATATACACGGCCGAGGAAGTTACTAAAATTCTGCCGTTTTGCTGTGAGAGTGAAAAAAGTGGAGAAAATGATTCGCTTATTGAATTGTTCGTTGCAATTTGCAAAAAGATTGGATTTATTGTGAGTATTTTACTGAATATGGTACTGATTATTTTTTAATGGAAGTGGTGTTTGAACTTCGCAAAAGTGGACAATGCTTTCAGTATCACCCCGCCGAAAGACTAACATTCATAATCTATTAGTTGCTTGAAACGTCTATGTTATTTACGGCCTCCATGGTCGAGTGGTTAAGATGCTCGATTACAAATCCTGAGGTCGCAGATTCAAATCAATTTAATTTAATTACATATTATATATTATATTTGCGGCACATTTTATAGTTGTAAGTACTCTAAGAATTGCCCTGGTGAAAGACTACCATTTAGAATAGAAACGTTGCTTGAAATGGCTTTGATTTCCTTCCTCTCCTCATCTCCTTCCCCTCCCCAATACCTTCAGTCTCACAACATACCTCATTGGGGGATGCCATAGTCTCACTGGCTCCAGACGGTTGCGAACAGTTGGGACTCTTGTGCGCTATTCGCTGTATACCACTTACCACTCTGGAACGTGTCGCAAATATACTATATACATAGCCTGTTCAAAAGAAAAGGTGAATTTTGAATTTTTGCGAGCTGTGTACATTCGATTATCGTTTTTTTTTTTTTTGTTATGTTGGTACACATATGTTTATCATATGTTAACCATCACGCCGTTTCTCCGCATGGGTAGGCAGATAGGACGGACCGCCATATAACTCTGTCTTGGCACACACTCCTTGCTTCATTTACATTCATACATCGTCTCATACATACTCTTCTGTTATTCTGACTCTTCACATAACCCGATTCAAGTATTTGATTTACTTGATCGTGCCATGTCTTTCTCGGGCGTCCTCGACTTCTTCTTCCATTCACTTTCACATCATATATTCTTTTCACACTCCTTTCTTCCTTCATTCGCTCTACATGCCCAAACCATCTAAGCGTCCCTTTCTTGATCCTATTCATTACGCTCACATCAGCCTTGCATTCTTTCCGGATATCCACATTTTTAATACGGTCATACATGGTTTTACCGCACATACGTTTCAAAGATCTCATTTCCACAGCATTCAGTCTACTTTCATCCTTCGTCTGCCAGTTCCACGCCTCACTGCCATACATTAGGGTTGGTATAAGCACTCCATTGTGGACTGCTAGCTTCGCTTCTTTGGACAATTTCTTATTTGCGCCAACAGCATTCAGTCCTCCATTAATGCAGTTTCCTGCATTCCCCCTTCTTTAAATATCCTCATCAGCCTTTCCGTCTCTCTAGAACATACTTCCTAAATACACAAACTCATCCACTCGCTCCAAGTATTCATCATTCACAACTATATTGCACGCTGTTCTCGTACATATATATAACACGTTCAAATATCGTTGTAATGTAATTACCAAAATCTATGACCTTTTTGTTTGCAGGGATGTTCACACCTCTACCCCGGTCTTCTAACTGCTATATCTATGGTTTTAAAACGCAGCATAAAAAGAATAGACAATAAGGCCAACAGGCATAGCAAAACGTTGACACTTTTAAAAGAAATAGTCTTGTTGCGACCAAACGCAAGAGTTTTAATGGAGGTTTTAAGCGTTTTGAAATATCTTTCTACGAATAAAACGTTTTTGGATGACCTATGCAACAACTCGGACGATTCTGATATGGTGGCCGACTATTCGCAAGGAGTGGCTTTATATAACTCTGGTGAGTAGATAGAAATATGTAAGAGATCGTCCAAAGAAGCGAAGCTAGCAGTCCACAATGGAGGGCTTATTCCAACCCTGATGCATGGCAGTGAGGCGTGGAACTGGCAGAGGAAGGATGAAAGTAGACTGAACGCCGTGGAAATGAGATCTGCGCGGTAAAACCATGTATGACCGTATATGGACGGCCTCCATGGTCGAGTGGTAAGACCCTCGACCACGAATCCAAAGGTCGCTGGTTCAAACCCGGCGTGCGCCAATAACTTTTATCTAATTAATATGTGTCACAACACATTTAAATTCATATAGAATAATATATATAGCATATTTGCGGTACGTTCCAGAGCGGTAGATACTTTAAGTATCGCCCTGGTGAAAGACCACCATTCAGAATCGAAACGTTGCTTGAGATGGTTTCAGCTGTGTTTGATGACCAGATCTGAACAGCCAGGTACCTCCCAACCTTCCTCTTCCCCATCTCCTTTCCCTCCCCACTACCTTCAGCCTCACAACATACCCCGATTGGGGATGCCATAGTCTCATTGGCTCTAGACGGTTGAATGCAGTTGGGACTCTGCTTGAGATGGGTATTCACTACCAAAAAATAGCCAGAGTCTTCCCAACTTTCTCTTCCCCATCTCCTTGAAGATTCTCACTACCTTTTTTCTCACAAATTATAAAATCATGGGGATGCATAAAAAGTCTTACTTTTAACTCTAATTTAGTATCGCCCTGGTGAAAGACCACCATTCAGCATAGAGCCGTTGCTTGAGATGGCTTTAGCCGTGTTTGGTGACCAGATCTGAATAGCCAGGTACTTCCCAACCTTTCCCTACCTCATCTCCTTCCTCTCCACACTACCTTCAGCCTCACAACATGCCCCTATGAGTCTCGGTTGCCAACGTTTTTTTTTCTGTTTCATATTTACGTTGAAGATAATCGATATTTTTTCAATAATATAAAAATTGTAAGCATAAAACCTTTTAAAAGTATAGAAAAACAGATAAATCCTTTGTAGTATTGCTTGTATTAGAATCCTGCCAAGTGCTAGTCTTTAGGAGATTGACTTAAACCAATTTCTTCATGCCAGACACCTGCTTCCTCCAAGTGATCTGCTGCCACATAGAGGTCTGGGTAGTGAACCACAGCCTGGTGGAGCAGATGCCCGGCGTGTACCACCTGACCAGGGGCGTGTTGGCGCTCTGCCACAGCGCTAGCCACCTCTCCATACGATGGGCCTGCGTCAACATGAATAATAAGTAAGAATTTTATTAAAATCGACAAATATTGTTGATTCTTTGTTTCGCTTGTATATATAAATACCTCACAAAAGTCCCAGCTGTCCATTGTAGTTATCCTTTTAACCGCTAAATAAATACACCTAACAGTCGTTCCTACGCGGAGTGACCGTTAGGTACATAACGATCTGCATAATCTTAAATAAAATATATTTTTACACACCTTTTACACTTGCCAATTCAACGATTATCTCAAAACATGTTTATAAGAATGAACCTCTCATTTTTTTGTTTCGCGAAGCTATCCCTACTGTATATTATTGCTCTGAGGGTAAAAGGAACACACACTGAAATCTTACTCCAGTTGTAATAAACCTTTTTCTTTATAGATGCAGTTGCTATGTTCGAGTGTTCCAGTGCATGATGGTCTGCTTACACAGGTGCGCCCAACTCTACAAGGACTTTTCTCCGTACTTAAACGGTATTTAATATTTATTTTACATGGTCGCTCAAATTAAAAATTCTACCAGCTGTTGACGCGAATCCACTCGCTGTAGCTTACAAGGCTTCTCTTGTAGTGTAATTTTATGTGAACCAACTCTATGATAGTAACACTAGATCGAGATAGGTCAGAATACTTTCGGTTGAATTCTATCCTATGATCACTAACTCGTGACATTGATTCGTGGTATTGTCCATTAGATGAGTTAATTTCTGCCACACGGAGGGACTGGCCTTGAGACGTGACTTGTTGGATCGTCCGAAATTCCATTACTTTATGATACCGTGGCCGAAAAGGCAAAAAGGGTGAAGCGCCATTTTTGGAGGTTTACACGAGGAAAGAAATCGTCCAAAGAAGCGAAGCTAGCAGTCCACAATGGAGTGCTTATACCAACCCTGAAGTATGGCAGAGAGGCGTGGAACTGGCAGAGGAAGGATGAAAGTAGACTGAATGCTGTGGAAATGCTGGTAAAACCATGTACGACTGTATTAAAAATGTGGATATCCGGAAAGAATGCAGGGCTGATATGAGCGTAATGAATAGGATCAAGAAAGGGACGCTTAGATGGTTTGGGCATGTAGAGCCAATGAACGAAGAAAGGAGTGTGAAAAGAATATATGATGCAAAAGTGAATGGAAGAAGTTGAGGACGCCCGAGAAAGACATGGCGCGATCAAGTAAATCAAATACTTGAATCGGGTCATGTGAAGAGTCAGAATAATAGAAGAGTATGTATGAGACGATGTATGAATGTAAATGAAGCAAGGAGTGTGTGGAGAAACGGCGTGATGGTTAGTTAGTTAGTTTATACCGCACAAGAGTCCTAACTGCCTGGGGGCAGCGGAACTATGGCGTCCGCAATTTTTGCGTATGTTGTGTAACTAAAGGAGTGGCGAGGAGAAGAGGAAGGTTGGAAATTAGCTGCTTATTCAGATATGGACACTTAACATGGCTAAAGCCATTTATTTTATAGTAATTACTGCACAAGAGTCAAACTGCTCCCAACCGTCTAGAGTCAGTGAGACTATGGCATCCTCAATCGGAGTATGTTGTGAGGTTGAAGGTAGTGTGAAGAGGAAGAGGAAGTTTCAACAGTATCTGGCTATTCAGATCTGGTCACCAAATACGGCTAAAGCCATATGGAGCAACGTTTCGATTCTGAATGGTGGTCTTTCACCAGGGCGATACTTAGAGTATCTACCACTCTGGAACGTGCCGCAAATATATTATGCATGATGTTTGTATAAATTAAATGTGTTATGACACATATTAATGAAATAAAAGTTGTTTAAAAATCTGATGGTAGTGGGGAGGGGAAGGATATAGGAAAGAGGAAAATAATAATTTCACCTATTTATAAATCTGGAGATCCTCAACAAGTAACTAATTATCGCCCAATCTGTCTAATTTCTAACATTGGAAAGATTTTTAAAAAAATAGTAAAAAAACAATTGGTAAATTTCCTAGAAAGTAATAAAATACTACACAAAAACCAGTTTGGATTTATAAAATCACTCAGCACCCAAGATGCTATTGCTAATGTAACGTCATACATTTATAAATCATTAGATAACGGTAAGAAATGTGCGGGTATATTTATCGATCTCAGAAAGGCTTTCGATAGTATATCCCATGAATTGCTACTGAAAAAATTAAATAATATTGGAATAAAAGACAACGCAATTAAATGGATTACCAACTACTTAAAAAATCGCCGTCAAGTCGTAAAAATTAATCGGGTCAATAGTGATCAACAAATTTCAGACTTTGGAATCCCCCAAGGTACAGTGCTAGGACCGATCCTATTCACAATATATGTTAACGATATTTTTTTTCAAACACTACATGGACAAATTACCTCATATGCCGACGATACAGTACTGATAATAAATGATAATACGTGGGACAACGTAAAATCAAAGGCTACTGAAGACATAAACACACTTAAGACTTTTTTCGACATTAATTTGCTATCACTAAATAGTGATAAAACATTTGTAGTTCCATTTGCAATACATACAAACGATACCCCCAAAAATTTTGACATAATCATACATAACGATAATTTTACAACTCACAATAAAAGTGATTGCTTTTTAAATTGCACAATACTAAAAACTAGCGTTGTGACAGTTTTGAAAGAACTGTTTCAAAGAAGTACTTCTTTTGACAGCAGTCCCAACTTCATTCATTTTTCATTGAACAAATACTTCAATTGAAGTTGGTTAAGTTGGTACTTCCGATTGAACAATCTATGGCATCTACTTCGAACTTCAATATTTTATTCGTTCGAAAGACTGAAATATTGCATCATCCACAGTTCAATTGTTCATTCCCTTCTTCCTTCGATTTTAGTTCGAAGAATGAATGAAGCAATGAAGTATCTTTTTAGTTATCCGTTCCCTCGCACGTACTCGTGACATTTGCTTATGATTTCTTTGCTTGTTTTGTCTATACGACACTAGTTTTTCCGAGTGTTTTTTGGTGATTTTGAATTGTGAACGAATTATTTTGTTGAACTTTTATAATATCTCAGCTTACAAACATACCTTTCAATCTCTACCTAAAATTATGACTGGCCGTTCAACGAGAAAGAAAAGTGAATTATGGGTTTATTTTAAGGAAGTTGAGGTTTACCAGGCCAAATGCAACTTTTGTTTTGAAGTTATATCCATAAAGGGGAAATGCCTTTAATATGAATCGTCATTTGCGCAATATTCAGCCTATTGCTAACCAAACTGTCAAACTGAGTACTGTACAGTAAGAATATTCAAATCGTATCTCAAGCCCTGAAAGAAGTTTATATCGCTCTTACAGAAACTGTAAATTTTGCTAGTACTTCATTTGCTTTATGCAAGTTCCTTGTGCATACTCATTGTACATCATCCCTTTTAAGTCATGCTACACTTAACAATTCAAACCTTGAATACTTTTAAGATTCAAACGATTTTAACAGCTGTCATCCGTAAACCATAGAAGAGAAACCAATAATAGACAATTCATCATTGTTTTTCTACAAGCTATAATTTTTGCCATAGAATAATGCACATACATACATCAATTTATGTGGTTGGGAGAGCTGCCCCGAAAATATTATTATTTAACCCCCCCCCCTCCCCCTCGACGAGGAATGCTGTGATTAATATGTTACTTCAATTGAAGGGTTCATCGTGAAGGGTTCATTTTGAAGAAGCATCAATTCGTGAAGCATTCACAAATCTGTGAAGCTTTTCCCATCGCTACTAAAAACAACAAATAAAATTAAATATCTGGGAATAACTATCGATAAAAACCTGAAATGGAAGGACCAAATATGTGAAGTTGTTAAAAAAATCAGAAAACTAATATATATATTTTTAAGAATCAGAATTTTTTTGTCGATAAAAAACCTATATTTAATATATTATGCCTTGGTGCAATCCACTTTACAATATGGTATCATTAGTTGGGGATCCGCATATAAATCTAACCTTATTCCAATAGGAATTGTACAAAGGTTGATTATTAAAATTATATTGAAAAAACCTTCAGACTACCCAACTGATCGCCTTTTTGAAGAATTTCAAGTACCTACATTTAAAAACCTATACATTAAAAATTCAATAGTTCAAATCATTAAAGAAAAAGACAAATACCATTTTTTAACTGAAAACCGAACTCGACTTAAATATATTTTTCCATGCCCAAAACTAAATAGTTCATTTGCTCAACTTCATTATACTTACCAAGGACGATCTTTTTTCAATCGACTACCAGAAGAAATCAGAAGCATTATTGATAAAAAGCCAACTATTTAACTCTATTAAGAAATATTTTAAAAACATTCTCAAAAAAAAAAGTCTCAAATTGAATTGAATGAATGAATCTTTATATCCCATTTACTAACAATATGTACCATAGCCGCATTTTTTTGATCAATAATAATTAATGTACACTCCTCTTCCATACACAAGCTTTTGCTTCTAATGGAAGAGTACTATATTATATTTGAAAAAAAAATATATATATATATGTATCATTATCTGATTGTAATTAACATGTGAAAAATGTAAAAAAAAAAAAAAATGTTCTTTTTTCAAATATAAAAAAAAAAAAGGAAGTTTGAAAAGTATCTGGCTATTCAAAGCTGGTCACCGAACACGGTTAAAGCCAATTTGAAGCAAAAATAGTATGCATAATGTTTATATGAATTAAATGTGTTATGTCACATATTTATCTTTAAAAAGTTATTCAAATCTGATGGTAGTAAGGAGGGGAAGGAGACGGAGAAGAGGAGGTTTGGGAAGTACCTGGCTATTCAGTTCTGGTCACCGAACATGGTTAAAGCCAATTTGAAGCAACTTTTTGATTCTGAATGGTGTTCTTTCACCAGGGCGATACTTAGAGTATCTACCACTCTGAGACAAAACAGCACAGGAGAGGACAGAGATTTTATAGGATAGTTGGAAAAAAAATTATCAAAATTCCAAATTTACTGTTTCAATGTAATTTAATCAAAATTCTGTTTTTCAGACGAAAATCTGCGCAAGAAGTTCAACAGCACTCTCCGCTCTGCCATCCTTCTCCTGGCCTCCGCAGAGCAGCGCGAGCCCTACTCCGGAGACTATCTGCAGTTCCTCTCCATCGTCAGCGGTCTGGCGCACAGTCTGCAACTCAACGATGAGCACCGTGAGTCCAATACTAGCTAGTCAAATGGAACTATCAAAGCTCCATAGCTCACGATGCAAATGGATGTTTGAGCCGTCAAACTGAGGTCTACGTAATTTTACATTCGGGGGTAAGACGCTCGACTACGAATCCAGAGGTTGCTGCTTCAAACCCGGCGTTCGCCAATAATTTTTATTTAATTAATATGTGTTATTACACATTTAATTCATACAAAATAATATACAGTATATTTGCGGCACGTTCCAGAGTAGTAGATACTCTAAGTATCGCCCTGGTGAAAGACCACCATTCAGAATCGAAACGTTGCTTGAAATGGCTTTAGTCTTGTTTGGTGACCAGATCTGAATAGCCATATACTTCCCAACCATCCTCTTTCCCTTCCTACTACCTTCAGCCTCACAACATACCCACTTGGGGATGCCATAGTCTCACTGGCTCTAGTCGGTTGGGAGCATTTGGGACTCTTGTGCGGTATTCACAAAAAAAATTAAAAACCATTTTCAAACATAACTTATAACTAGCAGCTAAAAACTTGCCGCCGTGGGTTTAATTGGTTTGCTGCTAGGTTCTGCCGACAGCTTGTAAAACGAATTTGCATCCTTCCAGGAGAAGCACTGGAGACGCTGAACGCCAACGTTTCTCCGCCCTTCGAGGATATGGAGCCTCCGCTGACGGAAGCGAAAAACATCTGGGAACAAAGCTTCAACAATTTCTTCATCACCGATTGACAGTGGATTTGTCAAAACATCACTACATAACCAAAAAAAAACACTCCGAATCTCAAAACTATGTACAAACAGTAAAACCCTCTGAAGGCTATTGCATAATTTATCACATTTAACGGCCTTATACAAATTTTATTAAAAATGTTACAAATTAAATGATTCCATCGAAGATTCGTTTTTATTTCCGTCCTTGTGCTAAGCAGATCGTTAGTGGATTGATTTGCTAGCTTCTGTGTTTCCTCCTTCATGCAATATGGGTCTCTTCAAGATCTTGGTTAACTCCTTCCTTTCCTTAAAGAAACTCTCGCACAGATTTTTTTTTTTTTTTAAAGTAAGACAAACATTCCCGGGTTACGAATAACCTGACAATATTTGAAAAACTCCTACTGCCATCATAAGAAGCGGAAGATGTTGCTTGTGCAATGATGGAGGTTTTAGCCAGCAGAGGAATTGAAGGCACGACGCCCGGGTGGGAACCCGACGCGTTTGTCCACTCAGCTACCGACCGGTCGAATCCGTAGATACACTAAGTATCACCCTGGTGAAAGACCACCATTCAGAATTGAAACGTGGCTTTAGCCGTGCTTGGTGACCAGATCTGAATAGCCAGGTCCTTTCTAACCTTCCTCTTCCCCATCTTCTTCCCATCCCCGTTACCTTCAACCTCACAACATACCCCGAATGGGGATGCCATAGTCCCACTAGCTTTAGACAGCTGGACTCTTGTGCGGTATTCTCTGTAAAAAAAAGATCACATAGTCCTTAATGCCTCACTCAACGCCGTTAAGAAAATTTAAGTCGCAACATCATCAGCTGTTGACCGATGGATGAAGACCTCCGCAAACCGCTTCGCGTCATCGAGGATTTCGAGCATGTAGCGCCGCGCCGCTTAGCCGAGCGGTGCGCGGCATTTACGATACCGAGGCTAAAAGAAACTGCCCCGCTCAGGGGATATTGCGAGGCTGAAAAAAATTGGGAGGGGAAATTCAGGAAGCTCTAGTCAATAAGCATAGCTATGTCAACCCCTTGGCCAAACTGCCGCCCTGGCATTTTAAATGTTTTATGAAGCAGAAAATCTGAGAAAATTCTTGCGTAAATAAATATGTCATCATCCCCTCAGCATTATGAATCCCCGGTACATAGTTTAATTGTTCGTGTAAAGCAGAAAAGCTGTTAAAATAATATTAACTTATATTAACAGCTGTGTTATGTTTTTACTCCTTTGACTTTTGATTCCCTGGTATATTTTCTTTAGTATAAATCAAAATTTCTGTGAAAACACTTAATAAAACTCTGTATTTATATTTTTACTCCTTTAATTTCTGATTCCCTGGTATTAAGTATTTAGTATAAATCAAAATTATGTGAAAACATTAATATTAATATTTTTACTCCTTTGATTTCTGATTCCCTGGTATAAATATTTTAGTATAAATCAAAAATTCTGTGAAAACACTTAATAAAATTGTATTTACGTTTTTACTCCTTTGGCTTCTGATTCCCTGGTATTTCAAATATTTTTACAATGCTTTACGTCAACTATAAAATGGAAAATCTGTGTGTATGTCTCTCCAACTAAAACTCTTATATGTATGTATTTTATTAACAATTTGCCCTTTCGGCTTTCTGCTGCCCTGGTATTTTAAAATCAAAAATTGTAATTGTTTGATGTGCTATCCCTGTCAACGTTACAAAGAACTACTTAATTTTGTGGCAGTTCACACTTTACACATTTTTGAGTGTGTGAATACTTCAATTGAAGTTACCAAGAAATGTGAAGACTACAATGAACTACTTCATTTTGTGGCAGTTCACACTTAACACATTTTTGAGTGTGTGAATACTTCAATCGAAGTTACCAAGAAATGTGAAGACTACAAAGAACTACTTCTTCATTTTGCGGCAGTTCACACTTAACCCATTTTCGAGTGTGTGAATACTTCAATTGAAGTTACCCAAGAAATGTGAATACTTCAATTGAAGTTACCCAAGAAATGTGAAGACTACAATGAACTACTTCATTATGTGGCAGTTCACACTTAACACATTTTTGAGTGTGTGAATACTTCAATCGAAGTTACCAAGAAATGTGAAGACTACAAAGAACTACTTCTTCATTTTGTGGCAGTTCACACTTAACACATTTTTGAGTGTGTGAATACTTCAATCGAAGTTACCAAGAAATGTGAAGACTACAAAGAACTACTTCTTAATTTTGCGGCAGTTCACACTTAACCCATTTTCGAGTGTGTGAATACTTCAATTGAAGTTACCCAAGAAATGTGAATACTTCAATTGAAGTTACCCAAGAAATGTGAAGACTACAATGAACTACTTCATTATGTGGCAGTTCACACTTAACACATTTTTGAGTGTGTGAATACTTCAATCGAAGTTACCAAGAAATGTGAAGACTACAAAGAACTACTTCTTCATTTTGCGGCAGTTCACACTTAACCCATTTTCGAGGTAGTGAATACTTCAATTGAAGTTACCCAAGAAATGTGAATACTTCAATTGAAGTTACCCAAGAAATGTGAAGACTACAATGAACTACTTCATTTTGTGGCAGTTCACACTTCAGTCGTAGTTCGACTTCATAGAGTTCAAATAAGTACTTCATTTAGCGGCAGCACACGAAGGCTTAATTTGTGCACACTTCAATTGTAGTTATTTTGCCAGTCCCAGTTCTTTTCGATTTCCAGTCGCTATTTCAGATCGCTGACCACCCCAGTCAAGTTCAAGTTTCAAGTTCAGTTCGACTTCAATTGAAGCGTTCACCGTGAAGGGTTCATTTTAAAGAACTAGCAGTTCGCGAAGCATTCACAAAACTTTGAAGTTTTTCCCAACGGCAGTTCATTGTCAATAAAACCTTTGTTTCGATAAGTTTTTTTTATTTTTTGGCTGCCAGCTAGTTTAGTCACTTCCTTGACAGCTAAACCACTACACACACCTTCGTTTGTCTCTTTCATTCGCAACCATCTCACCACTACACACTTCTGTTTGCCTCCTTCATTCGCAACCATCTCACCACTACACACGCCTCTGTTTGCCTCCTTCACTCGCAACCATCTCACCACTACACACCTCTGTTTGCCTCCTTCACTTGCAACCATCTCACCACTACACACACCTTTGTTTGCCTCCTTCACTCGCAACCATCTCACCACTACACACGCCTTTGTTTGCCTCCTTCACTCGCAACCATCTCACCACTACACACGCCTCTGTTTGCCTCCTTCACTCGCAACCATCTCACCACTACACACACCTTTGTTTGCCTCCTTCACTCGCAACCATCTCACCACTACACACACCTTTGTTTGCCTCCTTCACTCGCAACCATCTCACCACTACACACGCCTTTGTTTGCCTCCTTCACCGCGGCAACCATCTCACCACTACACACGCCTCTGTTTGCCTCCTTCACTCGCAACCATCTCACCACTACACACACCTTTGTTTGCCTCCTTCACTCGCAACCATCTCACCACTACACACGCCTTTGTTTGCCTTCTTCATTCACAACCTTCTCACCACCACACCGAAGACGTGAAATAAAGACAAAATATTCAATTAATTTATTTATTTTTATACACAAAATACTTCTTCAACAAAATAATAATTACTTAAAAATAAAAGTAACACTCTGTATCAAATACAATGGAATTTCTAACAGTCAAATTAAATACATTTTCTGGAATAGTTTAAAATTAAACATAATAACGTACCTCCGACTCTACAGACCAAAGGAAGGGTAGACTTGAAGTTAGGCAAATCATTACACCAGGTACACTCTACAGATAAACGGATAGAAGTGTGTTGTGCGTGTGCCCAAAGTAAGCTCAATTTTACCGCACTTCGGGTGAAATTAATCAAAACGTAAAACAAAAATTTCATCGGCCTGTCTAGGGCCTAGGAGTGAAAAATTCTCATGTAAATTGGCGATATTAGATTTCTTTCAAATCGGTTTACTTACATAGCACTCTTAGCGATTTTCTGTCGGAAATGAATAACTTAATACAATAATCGTCACACGGTGAATTGAATGCCTACCCGCCAACCACGACCGCCGCTTGCGTCGCCGCGGGCACCATCGCAGCCGCCCCGACCAACGTCGCCTTCGGCACGTGGAAAAAGTACAGCATGAAACCGGCGGCGAGCAGGAAATGGCACGCCAGGATTCCGCCAATCAGAAACAGCGAGTGCCGGGAGAGCTTCAGCGCCGGGAGGAGCAGGTACACAAGGACGGTTCCGGAGAGCAAGGCGGACGTCAGCACCAGCAGCCACTGCAGCCAGGATACCTGGATGGTCCACAGCACGCTGACGGGGATGTAGATGAAGATGGAATACCCGTAGACGCAGAAGAGGGAGATCATGCTGGGCGTCGCAGCTCTTTCCTGGAAAAGAAATTTAAAATCTCTACGTGAGAAATAAGATTTCATAAAAAGTCATGAAATAAGTCAATCAGTCAATGAAAAATTAAGTTGAATTTTGAAACATGTGTAGAATGACCCACAATTCAATACATCTATCGTAAAAAGCATTTTTTTCGACGAAGGAATGTCGGAATACGAAACAAAATTGTATTCAATATAGTATTTGGATAAACTCGCATCTCGCACTTAAGCGACGTGTTTTTTTCAGGGTGCGGATATATCCGCACCTCGCATCTAAAGGGTTAAAGGTGTGTACCGCACAAGAATTCTAACTGTCCAGAGCCAGTGGGAGTTTGCCATCCTCTTATTTTTAGGTATGTTGTGATGCTTAAGGGAGTGGGGAGGGAAAGGAGATGGGAAAGAAGAAGGTTGGTAGGTACCGACGGTAAGTATTTAACAACCTCCACGGTCGAGTGGTAAGACGCTCGACTACGAATCCAAAGGTCGCGGGTTCAAAACCGGCGTGCGCTAATAACTTTTATTTAAGTCAAAGTTTCGGTAGAGTCGTAAAGAATGACGAAAATCATTTAGACTGCTACCAAAAATTTCAAGACCATGGCTTGAGTTAACAAGTCTTGACATTCTGGACAGTGGAGAATGATACCTATAATTAGTAGAGTGATGATTGAGGAACAGCAATTCATTGTTTCTGAGTCTACGGCAAGGAATTTTGAACTGAATGAGTTGCAACAGAGAAGGTGAGTCAATAATACAATTAATAATTTAAAAAATGCAAATTAAATCAAAGTCTTTCCTACGCTTTTCTAATGAAGAAATTTTCAATGATATATCAACATCTTATGGTAAGCGACGCACTACGCACCTCTTCCTGGGCGATCTCCACCTCAGCGTCGTCCAGCGTCCACTTCAGAGCGCCCCACAGGCCGAGGGGCACGAGGAAGGTGTAGCAGAAGATGGCGGTGGCCGCGTAGGACACGAGTTGGAAGTCGTACTTCCAGTGGTAGGACGTGTTGGCGTGCTGGAGGTAGTTGACAATGTTGCCGCTTATGGCTATCGTAAATATCTGCAAAAAATATTACTTGAGAGGCATTTATATAATATATAATGTAACAATATAACCACTTAAAAATTATTCCTAATCTATACTGATTCTAGAACTTCTCGGTTTTGCAATTCTAAAGTCTTATATATTTAATAATAATAATTGGCTGATTTATATAGCGCCGTTTTCGTGACAGAAATATCACCTCAAGGGCGCTTTACAGCATAATTAACATTATATTAAAACTAACACTTAATATCAACATATGTCTAATACTTATAACTAGTGACTTACAACTAACATATTTACATTAACACATATATATTTATATAATGGTTGTTGCCCGTGCTGTCGGACCTGGGGTAGAAACAAAATGGAGTAAGTAATAGTAAACTATATATATATAAACTATGTATAGCACTCGGACTGAGTGATCAAAAGTGAAACAAATTGACGTTATTGTGGGTGTGATATAGCATTGCTGTAGAATGGAAAATAGCATTTCACGACCGGTCGGTAGCTGAGTGTACAAACGCGTCGGATTCCCACCCGGGCGTCGTGCATTCAATTCCTCTGCTGGCTAAGTCCTCCATCATTGCACAGGCAACATCTTCCGCTTCTTATGATGGCAGTAGGAGTTTTTCAAATATTGTAAGGTTATTTGTAACCCGGGAATGTTTGTCTTTCTTTTAAGAAAAAAAAAACAAGACGGTACCTACCATATTATCATGAAAATTCTATTTCAACCTCGCAATATTATACTCCTATGCGATGAATTCAACATCTGGGAAACAAATAATCCAATGCTGTTGATATATATATATATATATATATATATATATATATATATATATATATATATTTATATGTATAGTCAAACTTGGTAATAACGATCACGGTTATAGTAACGTCACGGCTATAATGAGCAATTACTTAATGATATGTTGGTTCGGGCTTATTTTCATACAATCGTGTGGGGTTATAACGAGGTCCCTTCACTGATATAACGCCCAAATAATATTGTCAACTCAATGCGCCCGGGTATGAGAAAAAAACCCAATTCTCGAAACAGTCGAATAATGTCATAAAGAAGTCAAAGAAAGCCGCCCGTCCGGCACGGCGGCAAACTTTCCGTAAAATCACGTTAAGGAGGGTTTATAGTTGTCCCCGATAGTTGTCACTCTAAGAAAAATTTCTATCCAGTACTGTGCGTACAGTTTACTATTATTATTAGTGTAATCATAAATTAAATCATTTCGTAATTTGAAAAAAAAAAAAACAAAATAAAATATGTACCTTTTTTATCTACCTACGTTTATAACGAGTAATAGCTATAAGGGGCAACCTTGAAGTAACAATATATAGAGGGATAGCTAATTTGTTTTACCCAACCCATCCGAAATTATAATAAATCACTTTTTCCGAGTTTTTACATCGTACACCATGAGAGAGAAAGAGACAACAAATTTCTTGGACGGCTTCTAAATACTGTCGTAATGATCTTAAGCTGGTTATTTTCGCTGGTTAACGGCGGGACTCCGCCCACATTTTTTATTTTGCCACTAAACTTGACACAACTAAACGGTTTTTTAGGTTAGATGCTATATTTTTGTTGATAAAAATACTGTGAAAAAGTGGCTGTACGAATACACAAAAACATTATGTCGATATGTGATATGAATGGATGTATAAATACCGTAGCCTTAGTCTTAGCCACGCCCGTTTGCGCCGAGTCATGTTAAAATCATCAAAAACAAGTCCAAAACTGACTTCACTGGCTTTGGCTTGGGCTACCTCTTGTATACTCTAAGGGGGCAACTTTGGTTGGTCCCTTCGCACTCGTTATAACTAAGTTTGACTGCATATATATGTATATTTATTTTTTTATAGTGAATACCGCACATGAGTCCCAATTGCTCCCGACCGTCTTGAGCCAGTGGAACTATGACATCTCCAATTGGGGTATGTTGTGAGGCTGGAGGTAGTGGGGAGGGGAAGGAGATGGGGAAGAGGAAGGTTGGGAAGTACCTGGCTATTTAGATCTGGTCACAAACGGCTAAAGCCATTTCAATCAAGCAACGTTTCGATTCTGAATGGTGGTCTTTCACCAGGGCGATACCACTCTGGAACGTGTCGAAAACATACTTTGTATTATTTTATATGAATTAAATGTTTTATGACACTTATCAATCAAATTAAAGTTATTTGCGCACGGCTGGTTTGAACCCGCGACCTTTGGATTCGTAGTCGAGCGTCTTACCACTCGACCGTGGAGGTCGACGATGTCGCCCTTTACTTAACACATTGTTTGCGGGCGTTTTTCACCAATCCAAGCCGATAAGATTTTGATTTGCGCGCACAATTCCATTTCAACACAACCGAAAATACATTTTCTCACAGCCCATCGCCAATTTGTACAAATACGCGTCGTCTCCCACGCTCTAGCGATAGTATTGCTAGGGAAACAGTGAATACTGACCAGCGTGGTGGATATCCAGAAGGGCCCGTACATGTCGGGTTTGGCGCGGATGGTCTGGTCAAAGTAGCCCGTGCCCGCCCGCTGCGGCACGATGGAGGATAGGATGCGCTGGATCACGCCGTCCGTGTTCACGTCAAAGTACTTCTGGTAGTATTCCACCGTCCAGAAGTTATGGTTCTTGGCTGCGTGGAACGACAATGGTTTAAATAAATAAAAGTTAAAATGAATAGCCTCAGAGCAATAACATACCAGGAGGAATAGCTTAGCTAAAAAAAGCTTTTGAAATATTAAAATTCGATGATCGTAAACACTTGTTGTCCCTTTGTCGCTAATAACAATAAGTAGACGCAAGTAAGGCAAAGGGCTGTTTCTCTGTAATGTTTGACACGGACATCACTCTCGAAAGTGTATGCATATTCAACAATACACAGTCAATGACGTTACATATATAGACACGTTATAGCCTTAGAATATTAACACAAAATGTGGCAAGCAAAACACACACGTCATCAGTAAATTCATCATTCAAATATCGGCCATGTATGACAAAGATAGACATTCATAGAATATATGTGTATGAACGAAGCAGATCCGAAGTTCGGACCGCGTTCCATACTTCCTAAATCGGCTTAAACACCGATCACACCAACTGGCATGATTATTGCTTGCCACTTTGAGAGCGCATCAATGTGTATATATATAAAGTCATTAGCTGTAACTCTCTTATTTAGCGACAGATTTATGATTGGCTTATCTTAATGTGTGCTCTGTTTCATCTTAAGGACGATGAAATACATAAATATACAATAGATCTCAGGATGCGGGTCTAATATTGTCAACAGTGAGATATGACAAGAAATCAGGCGCCGTTTCAGTGCTGCGTATACATACCAACAGTGTTTATATGATTACGAGTGTACTAATTGACGCATAAACTGAAATCATATGAGATGACCTCACGCACAGGACGCTAGAGACAACGGTACTGCGGCGCGATATTCAAATGACTGGACCGGCATTTCGAATCATCTTCGGTTTCAATCCGCTTTAGGTAAACAAATTAGAAGTTTTAACTAGTCACCAGAAGATGACAGTGAGAGGAAGGATTGAACTATTTGTTGGTTTACTTATCGGCTAAATTAGCGATGTGTTTACTTGTTTATTTTATTTATTTATTTAACAAGATCTCATAAAAACAGTTGTTCACCAAATACATTAAGAGATGAATGATATAAAAATATTGTAGATACATGCATAGTGTAAAAAAAAGAAACTAAACATTTATGTACATCTCACATATAGACAAGGTATTATATATCCGAAGGAGTTATATAAGTGCAAACTGAAGTAGTGTGATGCACTATATATGATATAATAACGCAAATAAGGTTAGCAATGAAAAACAAAAAAACATAAGATATAAGAGAGGTTTATTCTTATACACATGTTATGAGATAATCGTTGAATTGGCAAGTGTAAAAAGGTGTGTAAAAAAATATATTTATTTTATTTAAGATTATGTAGATCGTTATGTACCTAACGGTCACTTTTGTACGTATATTGAGAGATAATGACAGAACTCTATATATGTGCATCTAAATATGTCTAAGGTAGATGCAGATTCATTGAATAGTTCCATCGCTTTATATATTGGCGTGTTTTTGTATGAGGAAGTTCTGACTTTCGGTGTGTTTACGCGGGGTACACGACGGATTTTTCGGAAAGCATAAAAAAAATGGCGTAATGCTGGGGGCACGGTTTGTTCGCACATACATGCATGCGCGTAGCGGCGTAAAGGTTGAAAATTCATGCCTACACTTTTTTTGTTTTGGAGAGCAAGAGGTATATCGTTGTTTTGATATTTTGCATAAAACCCTATTTATTTCAATTAAAAATGTGTTGACAACTTTAAGCAGCTCTAATGCAACATTACCAATTTGCACATCCAACATTGTTTGTTGAGACAGTCGAAATACAAGTCTTTTGAATTTGGATTTGAAAAACAATATTAAATTTTAACAATATTAACATCAAACTTACCCATTTTGGACTATACAAATAGGGAAGTAACACTAATTAAAATATATTGGTGACTGGAAAAACTTCGGCAATAAATTTCCGTAGCTGCCACAAAACAAAAATATATTGCACAAGGTGACGTTAACGTCGTAAAAGCATTAACAAACGATTCACATTTGACGACGTTGTCACGCAATAATTTTACAAAACACCGGGTAATAAATAAATACAAGATATATCGATCAATCTTTAACGACAAGAAACAATCTTTCATGCAATAATAAGCTTTATAGACGTGCTGTGCCAGTCGACAAATATCAAAAACGGGCGTGTTTTGAGGTATGTCTTCAACAAACTATCTCAAGATGCAAGTGTTCGAGTCTCTATCCTGTCCGCTTATTAATAGTAGAAACAGCGAGACGTACGATAAGTTGGGAAGTTGAATAAACAATAACAAACCTGGTGGCGGTGTCTCATTATCGACTGGCGAAAACTTCGAGCCCTGTAAATCGTTTCTCAAGTCGCTCATGGAGTCGGCTGCTTGTGGCAGGGTATAGCCAGAAGTGTGGACGGCTTCCACGTCGAGTCTTGCGCTTCCGTCACGACCATGATTGCTATGAACGGGAGAATATTCCTGGAAGGACAACAGCTCCCCAGTCACCGGATTGTTCGCCATCTTTTATTATTTATTGTACGTCAAATATGAATGCCATAGATAAAGCGTGCAAGAAATACTGTCATCGATAGTGTTGCCATGTCAAGAAATATTATATTAATTTTAATACCGTATTAATACTACAGCTTTAACTCTGTGTCGATTGTAACTCAACAGATAAGAACAGATTTTTATTTATTTTAAAGTGTGCTCTCAAATAAGCATATGAACTGGAACAAAATTATTTATTTACCTAATTTTTTAACAATATTATCAATAATCGAACAAACATGGTTTTAAAAAGATGTTAAAAAAAGATAAATTTGAGTCTCGGTCACAAACTATTTTTTTTTTCTCTTTATGTTTGAATATTATTTTTTAAATAATAATATTTGGATAATTTGTACAGCGCCGTTTTTGTGAAAAATCACCTCAAGGGCGCTGAACAAATTTTAATTTCTACTTAATATTAATTCTTAGTTTATATAAATATACAGCAACATACTCACCTAGCAGGTCACTTCTGGCAGGACACAATCACCATATCATAATAACTTAAAATTTATTTGATTCTTACAAATATATATATACATGGCCTGTTCAAAAGAAAAGGTGTATTTTGAATTTTCGCGGGCTGTGTACATTCGAATATCGATTTATTTTTGTTATCATGTTGGTACACATATGTTTATCATATGTTAGCATTATCAGCCATTTTGGATGAGTGGCTTGTTTTTGACAACTGGAAAGGTTAGTCACGTTTTTGTGTGTTCTTCGATTTTTTACTTTTGAAAAAAATGGATAAAAAAATAAAATCCATGATTTGTCCACAGTCAACATTTTAAGTGCGTTGGAGCACTTTATTCCGATTTTTAACGCAAAATTTAATACATATTCTTTGATCCATTTTTTTCAAAGTATAAAATCGAAAAACAAACCACTAATCCAAAATGGCTGATAATGCTAACATATGATAAACATATGTGTACCAACATGACAACAAAAATGAATCGATATTCGAATGTACACAGCCCGCGAAAATTCAAAATTCACCTTTTTTTTAACAGGCCTCGTATTTTATTTTTTTTTATTATTATTATTTTTTAATTTTTAGGGCATGAGAGCAAATTTAAAATAAAGTATATCTGAGGTATTTTTTCATTTTTCGTAGTGAGGAACAGATAATGGTGATAATCTTCTAATGAATTTAAGGAATGAAGAGTCTGAAAAGTTTTCTTGGTTCATTAAATGTCAATAATGATTATCATAATGAAGCGTAAATCGTTAGAAATAGTTAAATTTTGTTTTATTTAACTGGGGTTTTGAACACATAATCCTCCGAGTCCAAAGAATCTTCTGTTCTTCTAAAAAGCGGGTTACCCAACGTCATTTTTACTTTTATAATGAACACAAAAAACTTTTTTAAAGTCCTAACTGTTTAACTAACTAACTATTTAAATGTCTCGATTCTTAAGAAAGTGGGGAAGGAAAGGAGACGGGGAAGATGTTTCTGGCTAGTCACCACGAATTTAATAATAATAACGCAGTATTTTGTTCAATTGAAAAATTGGTTGTCTATTTGATAATTTTAATTCAGTTTTTTACAATAATTATAAATTTATAGCAACAGAAGTAGGTGTTCATAAATATATTTCAAAGCATTCTCTGCTTACCTCAATAGGTACCTGTTTTGATGAAATCAACAAACTGATCAGTGGCCAAAAATTTTTTTTTTTTTAAAAAAACGGACAAACGTTTTTTTCATGAGTTGTAAAATTATTTACAATAGCCACACCGTCAACTATCCAAATAACTTTGTACATTTAAAGGAGGAAATAAAGACATTAAGTAAAAATATTCAAAAATACAGTTGTAAAGTAATCATTTTTTACAAAGGTAAAAAGAAAATTTCAAGTCAAATTAATTAAAACAATATTATGGTATATTAAGTATTAAGGAGTAATAGAATGCAATGCATTCTACAACAAAGTGACATAGGATCAATGACGTTACATATATATAGACAAGTTGTAGCGCTCTCAAAGTGGCAAGCAATTATCTTGCTAGTTGGTGTGATCGGTGTTTAAGCCGATTTAGTACTAAACGGTCACGCGTCGCTTGAGGTCGTTTCAAGCAAGTATGGAACGCGGTCCGAACTTCGGATCTGTTTTGCTCATACACATATATTCTATGAATGTCTATCTTTGTCATACATGACCGATGTTTGAATGATGAATTTACTGGTAACGTGCGTGTTTTGCTTGCCACATTTTGTGTTAATATTCTAAGGCTATAACGTGTCTATATATATGTAAAGTCATTGTAAAGGATAAAATGAAAAAATAAAATTAAAAAAAAATAAGAAACATTAAAATATAAAAATATGGATGTAAAAATATAATTTACACACAAAATATTATAAAAAATATTTATTTTTAGAACAAATTTGTTTATAAATACAAAGGCAGGTAATTGCTTGCAATTTTCATAATAGGTATTGCAGTCAGAGTTGATGTGAACACAGTATTCACTCAGATGCATTGCTTGCATAGAGCGAGTCTCAAATATGTTATTCGACTTTAAAAAAAACTTGTAAGACTTTACGATTATTCAAATTCGATCAAAGCGTTCACTTGTTGTCTCGTTCTTGCTAACAATAATAAGTAGGTGTAAACAAGACAAAGGGCTTTTTCTCAGAGAGTGAATTGGATCAACTCTAATTGAGTCACCTATATTAGACATTATTTTATAATCTTAGATAGTTTTATGCTTTTTTATACCACTTTAAATTTGACGCGTTGTCATTTTTTAAAGTGTTTTTATTTGCCATCTAGAAAAATGTATCTTTACCAGGCTACGCAATGACAAGGTGGTATCCCTTACAATTCCACTAACACCACACATGATTTTATAATATTGTGCACATCAACATCAGTAGTATAGCAAGAAAATTTTAAAAGAATTCACAGGTTACACGAGTAAGGAGGAAAGAAATTAGCATTGTAAACATTTTAGAGAGAAATTTACATTCCATGAGTTATAATTATCGCTGCCGAGTAATTTACAAAAAAAATTTTAGTATATTAGATTTTTCGGTGGCAGTGTTTGTTTTAATCCATGATTTTCTTCCTCTCCTTTGCCAATTTGGTTTGATATTAGTGTACGCAATGACGTTACAAACTCAGAGACACGTTATACAGCTCTCAAAGTGACAATCGGCAGTTGCCGTATCTTTCGATTTAGTATTAATATATTGCGTCGCTTGAAGTTGTGTACTAAATCTAAACAAATTGCATAAATAAATGGCAAAATGCTCTCATGTGTGATGAGAAAGTGTTGCCATTACGCTGCAAACACGAGTCAAAGCCAAAGAATAACATTACATTCGTAAGTACACGCAAATTACTTATTATTTTTAATAAAACGATTATTTCCACAGTTTCCCGAAGATTTTAAGCGCCATCAGAGAGAGTGAGACGGTGAACGTAGCAACACATAAGTGTGAGAAGGACAACCTACTGGCAGTAGGTCGTCTTACAGGGCGTTCCCTACTCGTTGATGCAGCGCCGCCCTGTCCTATATTTATGTTGTACATACACACATATTATTGTTACCGAAAAATAGATGATGCATCTTTTTTACGTTTAGGGTCAACTTGTAAATTCTCAACCACCTTGTGAGGCACTGTGACAGAGATTAAACTTTATGCCGGAATTGAGTTGATTTAAAAAATGTCATGTTCTGCTTCGTCATCATCTCAATCAGAATCATCATATTCTTCTACTCCTTCTTCTACATCTTCTTCTGATTCTTCTTCTTTACGTTCTTCTTCTTCATGATCTTCTACCATTTCGATTTGTCCACTAGTTTCGTCTTCCACTTTAGCATCGCTCAGTTCCATATGCTCTGTTTCCGTTTCACTTTTTTGTACGTTTATATTGGGTTCTCCGAATTCCTCCCGAACACTTTTCGTCTCTTCTACTTCTTGATCTTCTACCGTTTCGACTTGCCCACTAATTCCATCCTCTACTTGGACAAAATTTTGTGGCATGCTTTTTCTTTCTTGGTTTATGCTTAAACTTTCTGATTTTCTACAATTTACATAAACTTCACCTTTTACTTGTTGTATCACAAGGCTTTGTGAGTTGGTGTAACTGACTGAAGTTTCTCCCTCGTCAACTCCATCATCATCCAAGTAATATCGCCTAACTCCCCTGACAGCATCACCTTCTTTATCGTTTGCTTTGTCTGGATGAATTCCTGTGGAATCTTCTCCATCTCCTGGAGTTCTTTCACTTTCTCCGTCTCCATCTTCTTTATTATTCTTTACAACATCGTCTATTTTGGGTGGTCCTCTATCTAGAACATCCCCTTTAGGTTCTTCTGTATCTCCAACAACTCCTTTAAGCCTTCCTGGATCTCCGACATCTACATCGAATACACCTTCATCTTGCTGAGGCATTTCATCTCCTTCATCCCCGCCCTCTTCACCATCCTCTTCTCCATAAACCACTTTGCGTTTGTCATTTTTTTTCTCAGCAATTCCTTTCGTATCACCGACTTCATCTACTCCGGGATCGTTGGTTTTAGGTTTTTCTACTCCTCCTTCGCCATCTTCATCGCCTTGCAGCGTACCTTTATTTCTGTTACCTTTTTCTTTCGTCTTTTCATCTTCGTCTTTTTCTCCGTCTTTTGTCCCATTTTTTTCTTTCTCTTTTGCTCCGTCTTTTGCTTCATCGTCTAATTTCGGCTTGACTTTACATTCTTTGTCGTTTTTTTGGATAAAATTTAGGTTTAGGTTGAGATTAAAATTCGTCTCCCCGTTACTTAATGATTTCAATAATGCTTCACAGATGTAGGTAACCTTTTGTTCTACGACCTTATAACTGCTTTTCAGATAGTACAGAGTGTTTTTTTCTGAAGTGTCTGCAAACATAATACTAGCTTTCGCATCGTCTTTCAGTAGGGTCAAAATGGGCTTCATGTCATTTAAGTCGTTTTGGTTCGCCTCCGGGTCAGGGATGGATTTAGTGAGTGACTCGAGTTTTGGAATGGATTCTTTCGGAGAGATAAACTTCAGATTGCTGAATTCTTCCATAACTGCGGACGTTTCTAATGTACCAAGGACCCGCTCATTCTGAATCTGAAATATTGTTTTTCTGTTAGTTATAGGACAGTTCAGGGCAACAAGCGAGCTGATGGGCTAAAACGCAGTGGGAAAGAAACCACAATCGCAGGAGTTGGGCTAGTTATACGGATTGGGGCAGGGATAAGCGAGCAAAATGAGAGCAAGCACCCGGAATTAGAAAAATCAATGTTCTAATAGACAATCCAAACTCCAAACCTTAAAAGAACCAGAGATAGATCCTCAGTGAGGGAGCTAGAAGGACTATTGACAGGACACTGCCATCTCACACACACCTGGCGCATGCAGCTGTTGGGAGGGGAAAGTACACACCTTAGATAAGTCATTCCCAAAGTGGTCTATATCGACCCCCAGGGGTCGATTCCGACCTGTAAGGGGTCCACGTCAGTGAAAAAAAAAATTAAGGGTGCACGAGATGTAAATGGGGGTCCATAAAAGTGGATTCCATTTAGACAGGCCGTCACCAAAATGTTGGCTAATTTTTCGGGGAGGATATTTTGTCGATTTACTAGCACTTTTTTGAGGAGGATTTTTTGTCGATTTGCTAGGACTTTTCGATTTCAAATCTCTACCGACTAGTGCTTTCTTTTCGGAGAGGAATTTTTGTTGATTTGCTAGCACTTTTCGATTTGAGATCTCTACCGACTAGTACTATTTTTTGGCGAGTTCGACTTCAATTGAAGTGTTCACCGCGAAGGGTTCATTTCAAAGAACTAGCAGTTCCTGAAGCGTTCACAAAACTTTGAAGTTTTTCCCAACGCAAAAAAAAACAATGTTAGGAAAGCAGGGGGTCTATACAAAATAGGAAAAATCAGCAAGTGGTCTACGGGACAAAAAAGTTTGGGAGCCTCTGCTTTAGAGCATTAATATACCAGGAGGGATAGCTTGTGTAGTCAGGATTGTTGATTTTCCCTGACTGGGTGGCTTGGGGTTTTCATGGACACACATTTTTACACCCATTCATAGCACATGTCGACATAACGTAGCGTTTATTTGTAAAATCACTCTTTCACAGTATTGTTATCAACAAAAATACAGGATATAACCTCGGAAACCGTTGAGTTATGTCGCATAACAAAACGCAGTGGGCGGAGTCGCCGGAGACGCGGGAGACGGAAAACATGCTTACATACCTAAAAAGGTGCGATATTTTGTGGCAACTTGTCTCGTATCTTTCTCTCTCGCGGTTCGCGACATAAAAACCCGAAGAAAGTGATTTATCGTAAATTTGTATAGGTTGGGTAAAAATATTTAGCTCTCTCTCTATATATATTCTTACTCCAAGGTACACACTAATAGCTGGAGGAAATGTCAAGAGGATGAAGAAAAATCTATTCATCTATAGCGTAATTCATAATATAAACGGGAAATATGGGTAAGCACTCAATGACAACCCTTGGAAACTTTATTAAAGCGACAGGGCTACTTGTTTAGGGAATAAGAAGAAACGTGAAAGATAGCGCAAAGGGCCTGCCCATAGAAAAACATTGCCCTTAGGTGTTTTTGGGTTATATTAGTGTCTATAGACATGGGCGCCCGCAGAAAATTTTCTAGGAGGGGGGGGGGGGCAAACTATTTTTAGTAATGTTTTAATTTACTGTAGCGTATTTGTATTGTGAACGAACGGACAGGACACTGTAGTAATGAAGGGCATACTGTAACAACATTTTTAAAAATTAAAATAATATATGTATATAACAAAAAATATTGCAACATAAATTTAAAAGAAAATTTATTCTTTAAAGAAGAACTGGAGTCGTCTGTTATCGCTACCAAACATATCTACAATTTTGTCCATAAAGTCTTTTTTGTTGCAGTTCACTTTGTATCTTGCACAATCCAAACAGACGTTCATCTGACATTGTAGATCTAAGCCACATAATGTGCTGAACGATCGCTCCACCATACATGTTGTTGCTGAAAATGTTAGCAAAACTAGTAGGGCATACTGGAATCTTGGAGAACCAATGTATGGAGAGAGAGCTAATTATTTTTACCCAACCGATACAAACTTGCGATAAATCACTTTCTACGGCTTTTTGCGTCGTACACCATGAGAGAGAAAGAGACAGCAAATATAATACTCCGCTTCTACGTACTGTCACAATGTTCTAGGGCTCCCGGGTCACTGCGGGACTCCGCCCAAATTTTTTATTACGCTACTAAACTTGACACAACTGAACGGTTTTTTAAGTTAGATGCTATATTTTTGTTGATATCAATACTGTGAAAAAGTGGTTATACAAATAAACAAAAACATTATGTGAATGGATGTATAAATACCCTAGCCTTGGTCTTAGCCACGCCCAGGTCCGCCGAGTCAGGTAAAAATCATCAAAAACTGACTACACTGCCTTGGATTGATACCACTCTATATACTCTAAGATTGGAATCATGTGTTACAAAACTTAAATTCGCAAAGCAATTTGGAAATGTTTAATTATTATTGTCAAATAAAAAAGGAGTTTGGAGAGGGGGAGGGGAGAGAGAGGGGGAATCGCGGGCGCACTAGTGCTTACTGCACAGGGCGCTAGATGTCGTGGACCCGGCCCTGTATGCGACTGATTCAAATGCAGTTATGCAGATTTGCTCTGGGTCGCAGTCAGCAGGGTGAAGAATGTCTGACGATAGTCAACCTCCGATAGGAGAGGGCACCAAAAAGAGGAAAAGTAATGAGATAGAAACATTTTTTGAGTGATTAATCAGGAGACTATGTTTACCTGATCAGCTGGACTTCCGCTGACAGAATTCTGGACATTTTCTGGAAAAACTATTGCATCGTTCCTCGTGGTTGAAGTGTAGTCCTTGATCTGGAAAAAATGTTTCAGCGGTTATTTGGAGGCATTAAAAAAACTTTTTCCCACCCGTTAACTACATATAATTTTATATTCTCGTAGAAAGCAATCACTTTGTGGTTTGACATATTTAGTGAAAATTAAATAATAACTTTTTATAAGGGAAACAGATTTAATTAAAATTTTTATGACCGGCATTTTTATGACAGCCTCCAATTTTCTGCATTTACCCTTATTACTGCCCTTACAACTGCCTCCATAGTCGAGTGGTAAGACGCTCGACTACGAATCCAAAGGTCGCGGGTTCAAACCCGGCGTGCGCCAATAACATTTATTTAAGTAATATGTGTCATAACACATTTGATTCATATAAAAATAATAAAAAGTATATTTGCTGCACGTTCCAGAGTGGTAGATACTTTAAGTATCGCCCTGGTGAAAGACCACCATTCAGAATCGAAACGTTGATTGAAATGGCTTGAGCCGTGTTTGGTGACCAGATCCGAATAGCCAGGTACTTCTCAACCTTCCTCTTCCCATCTCCTTCCCCTCCCTACTACCTTCAGCCTCACAACATACCCTATTGGGGATGCCATAGTCTCACTGGTTCTAGACGGTTGAGAGCGGTTGAGACTCTTCTGCGGTATTCATATAAAATATATTTAAAAAATTTCAAAAATAAAAAAATGACCGACCGGTTTCGCTTAGCTGAAATTAAATTACCCTGATGATTCTTAGGCTAAGCGAAACCGGTCGGTTATAAAAATTAAAATAAAATATGTGGTCTTGTACAAAGTTATTATTTCATTTTCACTATAATAATTTATGGAGTACATACGACCGTACGAGTGTGAACTTTTGGAATTGGAAACTGATGTTAATGGAAACTATCAAACTGAAAACATAACCTCTTCAAATCCCTACCTACTAGCGTTGTGACCGCTTTGAAAGAACTGCTTCAAAGAACTACTTCTTTTGGCAACAGTTCGTACTTCATTCATTGTTCATACTTCAATTGAAGTCGGTAGTTCATTATAGCATTCATTCATTTTAATAACTTCATTTCATTGAACAAATATTTCAATTGAAGGTGGTAGTTCATTTTAGCCATCATTCATTTCAATAACTTCATTTCACTGAACCAACACTCCAATTGAAGTTGGTAGTTCATTCTAGCCTTTATTCATTTGATTAACTTCATTCCATTGAAAGAAGTACTTTAATTTGAAGCAGTACCCTTGTGAAGGCTTTGAAATTTAAAAATGAACTAGTTCCAGTTCTTTTCGTTTTTGAAATGTCTACCGACTAGTACGTGATTTTTGTGGCGAGGAACCGGTTCCAGTGCTTTTCACTTTGAAATCTCTACCGACTAGCATGTGCTTTTCGGCGAGGAACCAGTTCCAGTTCTTTTGATTTTCAAAACTCTACCGATCAGTACTATGTAATTTGGCAAGGAACCGGTTCCAGTTCTTTTTACTTTCTAAACTCTACCGACTAGTTCGGCGAGGAACCGGTTCTAAAAAGAACTGAACAAACAAGTGGATAAATCCAAATCACTTTTTCCGTGAGTTCAACTTCAATTGAAGGGTTCACTTCGAAGGGTTCATTTTAAAGAACTAACAATTCGTGAAGCATTCACAAAACATTGAAGTTTTTCCCAACGCTACTACCTACCTAATAAAGTACCTACCTATAATGTATTTTAGCAGACATTATTTTTGGAATGGGTGGATTTAAGCAACTTGTATTTTTCTTGAAGAAAGAACGGCACATACATCATATTAAATGTAGCAATGATAAAAATAAGACAAAATATACATCAGAAAGAACATTCAAGTCAAAGCCAATGTCAAGTCGAGGTTTTGGTAGAGTCGTAAAGAATGAAAAAAATCTTTTAGACTTTTTTTTTTACGTGAATACCGCACAAGAGTCCCAACTGCTCCCAACCGTCTAGAGCCAGTGAGACTATGGCATCCCCAATTCGGGTATGTTGTGAGGCTGAAGGTAGTGGGGAGGGGAAGGAGATGGGGAAGAGGAAGGTCAGGAAGTACCTGGCTATTCAGATCTGGTCACCGAATACGGCTAAACCCATTTCAAGCAACGTTTCGGTTCTGAATGGCGGTCTTTCACCAGGCCGATACTTGGATCTCTACCGCTCTGGAGCGTGCCGCAAAAATATAGAAGGTATTATTTTATATTAATTAAATACGTTATGACACATATTGATTGAATAAAATTCATTTGCACACGACGGGTGTGAACCCGCAACCTCTGGATTCGTGGTCGAGTGTCTCACCACTCGACCGTGGAGGCCCTCAAACTACTAGAGTTTTTTATTTTTTTATTTATAGTTTTTGTGTTTAATTTGTAGAACTCCATTTTAATTTTTATATAATTCAATTGAATTAAATTTAATATTATTATTATTGAGTTCTGCTATTTTAAGTTTTTATTTTAGTTTTTAGTGACAGCTGTTTCGGCGTTTAAGACAGTTTGACAATGGCCTTAAACGCCGAAACAGCTGTCACTAAAAACTAAAAAAAAAAACTTAAAATAGCAGAACTCAATAATAATAATATTAAATTTAATTCAATTGAATTATATAAAAATTAAAAATACTAGAGTTTTTGTACGATCCGCAGCCATAATGTAAAAAAAGTATTATATTTGATTAATCAATAATTTTTTTATTTTTTAATTCTTCCCAAATAATGAAGTTTATCTACCACTATGGAACGTGCCGCAAATACAGTATATAATATTTTATATTAATTAAATGTGTTATGACACATATGAATTAAATTTAATTTATTTGCGCACGCCGGGTTTGAACCCGCGACCTCTGTATTCGTAGTCGAGCGTCTTACCACTTTACCACGGAGGCCGTCAAGTTGCTCCTTGGGTAAGGCGCGCTTTTGTTCGGGGATGTAGAATTAAATATAATCACTTTACTTGAATAATTATTTATAAAGTATAATAATCAAACCTTTAACCGAAGATATTTAAGTACCTGATCTGAATAGGAATGCTGAGATGAAATAGGTCGAGGGTAGATTAGAGAGTCGTAGTAATGGTCAACTTAAAGATCATAGTCCAACATGTGGTCTATGGGATAATGCATGTTCAAAAGAATTTTAGAAATCGACCTTTACAATACAATTTAAGAGACAGAAAGACATTAAAGGAGGCAATCAAGAAATACAAAAGGACATTGGTATGAATGGTTTTTGACATGGGGTAAATTGCACATGGGCGCAACTAGGTGGGCCATTACATCTAACATAATTAAGGTATTTTTTCTCAAACCTCAACATAGAAGGTACTGTTTGAAACTTCCTGGGTCGATTGGACTGATTGGATGTCTGCTGGACCTTCGTTGACCGTGTTTTGGAGATTTTGTGGACATGGGTCCAAATTGTCTCGAGGGGAGATCGTGCTGTCCATTCTGCATTAGTTGACTACCCCTGAAATAAAATAAATATTGCATTTACAGAGCGCAATTTTGTGATATTTCACCTCGAGTGATAAATTGGAAAAGAATAAATTAAAACCCCATTCAGAGGACATGTTTTTCAAATGGCTCCCACAGTGCACTTTATATATATATATATGATAAAATAATGCTACAAATAATTATACAGCTGAAATATTATTATTTATTATTTACTTGATTATTAAGAATAGTCAGGTAAATTGGTCCAGTAACCTAATATTAGGTATATTTCCTGTAAACTCATAAAATTTATTATTATTCTTTAATCACCTTCTCAGTTGATGTTTTGTCTCTTTCGATTCATATTATCTTTGTCTCTTTCTCTCTGCTCTTTTGTTATAATTAAAATATTATTTTATTGTTTTTTCATTGTTTTGTTACTTTATTTTATAATTTTATTCTCACTCTGTATGTATATAAAACCGCACACTTTGTATTTTTTGTTTAGTTTAATTTTGTACCCCGATGATGCTTAGGCTAAGCGAAACCGGTCGGTCATAAAAATTATAATAATATTCGTGGTGTTGTACAAAGTTATTTTTTCATTTATTTAAAATATTACTCGTTTTTTTACGTTAATTCAAGACGGGGAAATAATTTCTCTCGGGGCCTATGTCATCTTTGGGTATGCTGTGTGGAGGGTCTTGAAGAGGTCCATATTGTAGGAGAGAGGTAACACAGAGGCCGGAAAATCGTTCCACAGCCGAGCTAACTCAAGAACGAATCGTAGAAGCTACCCGTTCTTTTTTTATTTATTTTTATTAGTTATATATATTAGTTACTTTGTACATTTAAGTTTACAAATATCTAATTATTTCATTTTCTTTTTGACTAATAATATTTTAACTTAAACACTACTTATTATTTTGATTTACATGCATTTTAAATAATTTTTACAGGCTATTTTAAATTTATTGATAGGCATAATAAGGAAGTTGAGTCCATTTTTTTATATTTTTTTATCAATATCCACCTTCAAACTTAAATATAGGTATTTTTTATTTTTTTTTTTAGGTTAGTTTTTATAGTTAAATTAATTCTCAAAGTTTGAATTTTGTACACGCCGCCAAAACGGCAATATCTCAGAGGTAAGGAGCGGGGTGGGTGCGTGACGCGTTTTGTACCTTCAGAAGGGGCACCACACGGTACTTATATTTGACATCGCACATTGTCGTTATCCAGCTGTCTTCATGCTGGGCATGTGGCCGTTTCCACCTGTATAGGGTTTTCTATGGTTTTCCCTATTACCGCGGCGAATGCGGTGGAATTCCCTAACAAAGGCCATAGCCGACCCCCCCCCAATCCTCACTCAACACGAACACACTTATGTATATATGCCATAGTGGAGTGTCGGTAGGAGAAGACGGTCGATGATCCAATAATATCATGCAATTTTTGTAGGGTTTTTACAAACATATTTTTTCCCTACGTAAACTCCTGAACTTAAATTCAATAGTCCGTAAAAGCATTTTTTCACCCACATGAGGTAGCAAAGTAAGGCGCAATGCGCCGTCCTATTGGTATAAGGGACAAGAGTTAGAGTTAGAATCAGTAACTTTAAATGATTCATCACTTAATGATAAATAAGAATCTAGAAAATGAAAAAAAAAAAAAAAATAAAAAGTTGCACGCAGTGCTACCGCTGCCAGAATTTCGAATTTCGTCAGAGTGTCCGAAGGTGACACGGGACGAGCCAGCCGCATGCTGCAACTGCGGAGGCTCCCATCCGGCCAACTTCAGAGGATGCCCTAAGCGTGTAGCGTACGTCGCGTCGCTGCAACCGCGTGCCAAGCCAGCGCAGCGCCCGGCCAACAGGCCCGCCGCCCCCCGAGCCGAGGCCACGAGGACGGACTCCCGCTCGTGGGCCAACGTGGCAGCAGGCGTATCCGCCGCTCCCGCCCCTCAACCCATGCCCTCCGCCCGGCCACAAGTCGTGCGAGAAGCGCCCGCGTCTGCCGAGGATGACTTGGACATCATGTCCCTCCTTCAAGGACTCCTGCGCGTCCGCTCGCAGCTCGCCCGCTGCACCTCCCGTACCGAGAAGATGATGATCCTGATGGAACTCATCACCTCGACCATCAATGGATAGTGAAGTCAAGTGCCTCATCTGGAACGCTTGTAGCGTTCGCTACAAGATCGACGAACTGCTCGAACTGGTGAGTCGCTTACACATTGACATTATATTAATTTCAGAATCACATTTAGTTCCCGATACGACATTTAGAGTGCCCGGCTTCGAAGTTCACCGAGACGACCGCCAAGGAAGAGGAGGCGGAACCGCTATCTTCGTTCGTGATACCATCTCAGCCACCAGAGTACCTACCCCGAGACTGCAGCATACCGAAGCCACAGTCATCAGAGTCGACATAGAGGATAGAGCGCACACCATCATCGCTGCCTACTGTCCTTCCCAAGCCGCGCTCAACAGAAGGGACCTGAGCGCGCTCACTAGTATGGGCCCAATAGTTGTAATTGGAGGCGATTTGAACGCCAAACACAACTATTGGAATAACTATCGGGAACGCGAATGGAAACGCGCTCTTCTCACATATGCAGACTCACGACTATGACGTCATGGCGCCGGATAGACCGACTTACTACGGGAAGCACTCGAAGTACCCGAGCACGCTAGATATACAGCTCGTGAGGAACGCGAGGTCGATCTCGCCACTTCAGACGCTGGACGAGCTGTCGTCGGACCATCTACCGGTCTGCTTCACATTGGGGGGTACCACAGTCAGGAGCCAGAGGAAGCAACGAGACTTCAGAGCGGCCGACTGGGATGGCTTCAAGAGAGATATCAACGAGCGGATCTACCTGTCATCGGATACTCTGCGCTCGGAACAAGAGATCGAAGAAGCTGCGGGCACTCTCACACAGATCATACAACAATCTCAAGACACACGTTCCCCTCAGGAAAGTGACACCATTCACCACGGTCAAGCTTCCCGACTACGTCTTGTCGCTCATCAAGGAGAAGAATTGCCTGCGGCGCACCTACCACCGGACGCGAGATGCATTCTACAAATCGGCGCACAACGTCTTGCAGCGAGAAATCAAGCGGCAAATAGCGGACCTAAGGAGCCAGCTCTGGACGAGCAAAGTTGCCTCGCTCTCACCTCGAGACAACTCCATATGGAGGATGGCAAAGGCGCTAAGAAGCCAGGACAACGCGATCCCTCCGCTCAGCAAGTTAGACGGCACGGGGCTCGCCCTGTCGCACGAAGAGAAGGCAAATGCGCTCGCGGATGGATTCGAGAAAGCTTACACAGCCACGGACGGGATGGAAGACGCAGAAACCGATCAGATCGTGGCTGAGTCACTACGAGAGCTGAATCTGTCCGCGCAGACCGACTTGGCCGATATGCATCTCAGCACGCCGAGCGAGGTAAAAATGGGATCATCAAGCGACTCAAGACAAACAAGGCGCCGGGAAGTGACCAAATACACAACATTCTACTCAAACATCTACCTCAGAGAGCCATCATATACACTACAAAGCTGTTCAACGCTTGCATCATTACCGGACACTTTCCCTCGTTATGGAAAGAGGCGACAGTTTTGCCCTTCAACAAATTGAACAAGGACAAAACCAAGCCGACGAACTACCGTCCGATCAGTCTACTATCGACGATGAGCAAAGTGTTTGAACAGGTTATACTCAACCGGCTCGTACCACATCACGACTCCAACGCGACTCTACCAGACGAGCAGTTCGGTTTCCGGAAGAAGCACTCCACTACCCATCAACTGACCCGAGTAGTGGAATTCGTCTCGCGAAAATTCAACGAAGATCGCTACACCGCCATGGCGCTCCTGGACCTGGAAAAGGCTTTCGACACTGTGTGTGGACGGACGGTCTGATACACAAGCTGTACGCAACCAAGACACCGGTCTACATAGTACGCCTGATAAGAAAGTATCTGACAAGCAGATCGTTCAGAGTCGCTTGCAGGGGCGCCCTCTCATCGTCACGTGGGATACCTAAAGGAGTGCCACAGGGAAGTCTTCTCGGCCCGTACCTCTTCAACATCTTCACGCACGACGTCCCTTCAGACGAGAGATGCAAGAAAGGGATCTACGCAGACGATCTCACTCTCTACGTCGCATCGCGAGATATCAACATGGCGGCTATTTACCTACAGCGCGCGCTCGATCAGCTAGCGGCCTATTACAAGAAGTGGCGCCTCAAGCTGAACGCCGCCAAGACGGAAGCCATAACGTTTACAAGAAAACGTGCCATCACAACACCTGATTTCCAGATGCAAATGGAGGGACACGACATTGAGTGGAAGGAAGAAGTGAAGTACCTCGGCCTCACCATGGACAGAAGACTGAACTGGAAATCCCACGTGATCAACACGCAGAACCGGGCGAGGAAAGCGATCGGGGCCATGAGGCCGATCTTCAGCAGACGAAGTCCACTACCTCCCAGATCCAAACTCCTGGTATACTATACTCTTATACGACCTGTCATCACATATGCTATTCTCGTCTGGAGTAGCATATCACACTCTACACACACCAAGATCCAGTGCATTCAGAACTGTTGCATTAAAATCATTTTTAATACTAGACTCAGAACAAATCTCAAAAGATTACACACTGAAAAAGAAATACCTACCTTGTTCGAACACACACACCGCCTGACCGAGCGCTTTTACAGTTCACTCAAACACAACAATAATCCTCTCATCAAATCAATCGGTCAATACGATTCACTTTGCGATTTTACATTCCGATACAAACACAGAATGCCGAAACACATTTTGTTAGATTTAAATTCAATTTGGCATATTCCAGACATGGACGAGTATTCGTAATAGGTACTTTCCTTTCCTAATTTCACGATTCCGATAGGTATCTCCCAATACCTATCCATTCCTGTCCTTATAAATATTTATATGTATGTATATTAGTATATTCCCATAATTATTTATGTACATAAAAACAGACATACACACCATCACCTCACAATGAAGGGCGTCAGATATGACGTCACTGAAGGCCACAATGTCTTCATGTTGGACATGTGGCCGTTTCCACCTGTATAGGGTTTTCTATGGTTTTCCCTATTACCGCGGCGAATGCGGTGGAATTCCTAAACAAAGGCCATAGCCGACCCCCCCCCATCCTCACTCAACACGAAAACACTTATGTATATATGCCGTAGTGCTGTGTCGAGAGGGAGAAGACGTTGATGATCCGGTAATTTTCATGCTATTTTTGTAGGGTTTTTACAAACATATTTTTTCCCTACGTAAACTCCTGAACTTAAATTCAATAGTCCGTAAAAGCATTTTTTCACCCACATGAGGTAGCAAAGTAAGGCGCAATGCGCCGTCCTATTGGTATAAGGGACAAGAGTTAGAGTTAGAATCAGTAACTTTAAATGATTCATCACTTAATGATAAATAAGAATCTAGAAAATGAAAAAAAAATGAAAAATGCTGTCAGTTGCATATTTGTTATTTTGTGTTTTTTCTTCAATTTTACCGCTTTTAATTTAACAAAACCTTATAAAATGTCAGGAGATAATACGTCTTGCTATTGCATCGTACTAATGTGTAAAAATACAAGCATTACTGCAATTTACAATCATTCCAAGAAATGAAATTTTACGTAAAAAATGGTTCACCGCCATTTACTTCGCGGCATCGCATCGTACGAAAACGGTACATTTGACGTTCGACTAATATGAAGCGTTTCTATTTTATGGCGTTTTAACTAATTTTCAAGAAGGGTTTATTAATTCTGGGAATAATAATATGGAAATATACATATATATTCAGAATCTGTGTTTTTCGATCTACATGCACATATTTTTTTAAAGTCATAATATTTTTCACTCAACTTCTCTATTATGATGGTTTCCGGCAGCGCATTATAAGATTTCATTCCTTTATATAGTAAGCTATTTTAAGTGTTGGCTTTATTCTTTTCTGGTAGTCTAATTTCTTTGCATGCCCTTGTATTATACTTGTGAATATCAAAATTGTAGATAATTTAGTCAGAAAAATACTCTGGTAACAAGTTGTTCTTCATTTTATGTATAAACATCAATGTGTTCAATGTCAGCATCTGTTTAACTGTCAGCCAATTTAGTACCTCTGACATTTTAGCTACTTTTGAGTATCTATTTCGCCCAAGTATAATTCTCATTGCTCTATTTTGGAGAATTCGAAATCTCGTGTATCGAATGTCAACCGTGTACAAATGTTAAGCGCGCGTTTGGTCAGTTTCCCGACTATGCACCAGTGTCGAAGGGATCAATGACGCAAGTTACTCGGAGCATCTTTTATCGAAATACCGGTAGAACAAGGACAGAGATGGCAATCCGTTTGTTAAGATAAAGTCCTAGTCCGATCGTGCAATATTTATTTATTTATAAACTTACAGACAGATTGTCCAATTACAAAAAAATACATAACACAAAATGGGAAAAAGGGCAACAGAGAAATAACAGCACATACATAATATTAAATGAAGCAATGACAAAAATAGGACAAAATATACATAAGAAAGAACATTCAAGCCATGGTCTAGTCAAAGTTTTGGTAGAGTCGTAAAGAATGACGAAAAACATTTAGACTGCTATCAAAAATTTCAAGACCATGGCTTGAGTCAACACATCTCGACATTCTGGATAGTGAAGAATGATATCCACAATTAGTAGAGTGATGATTGAAGAACAGCAGTTCATTGTTTCTGAGTCTACGGCTAATATACATGTAAGATATATATATCCAAAGTCATGGTGTTTGAAAGAGAGAGTACGAGAACAGCGTGCAATATAGTTGTGAATGATGAATACTTGGACCAAGTGGATGAGTATGTGTATTTAGGAAGTATGTTCTAGAGAGACGGAAAGGCTGATGAGGATATTGAAAGCAGGGGAATGCAGGAAACTCCATTAATGGAGGACTGAACGCTGTTGGCGCAAATAAGAAATTGTCCAAAAAAGCGAAGCTAGCAGTCCACAATGGAGCGCTTATACCAACCCTGATGTATGGCAGTGAGGCGTGGAACTGGCAGAGGAAGGATGAAAGTAGACTGAATGCTGTGGAAATGAGATCTTTGAGACATATGTGCGGTAAAACCATATATGACCGATTAAAAAAGGTGGATATCCGGAAAGAATGCAAGGCTGATGTGAGCGTAATGAATAGGATCAAGAAAGGGACGCTTAGATGGTTTGGGCATGAAGAGCGAATGAACGGAGAAAGGAGTGTGAAAAGAATATATGATGCGAAAGTGAATAGAAGAAGAAGTCGAGGACGCCCGAGAAAGACATGGCACGATTAAGTAAATCAAATACTTGAATCGGTTCATGTGAAGAGTCAGAATAACAGAAGAGTATGTATGAGACGATGTATGAATTGAATGTAGCAAGGAGTGTGTGCCAAGACAGAGTTATATGGCGGTCTGTCCTCTCTGCCTACCCCTGCGGGGAAACGGCGTGATGGTTAGTTAGATTATGGTTAGAGATTGCTAAAATATAACACATAAACAGGTAACAGATATGCACATACTCGTTAACATCATAATGAATGAAAAAATAATGGTGTCTTATAAAATGATAAAAAAATAAGATTGTTTCATTTAATGGCGCTTTATTGATATTTTTTTATCTCTTGGTGATTGGCTTATTTCCGTTACGTTATCTAAATAATATTATCATGAAAATTTGATTGACAAATTACTTGATAAATAAAATACCAGCACAATAACAAAGTTCTTTCTTGATATAATAATAGTAAAAATCTGTTTTGTTTGTCCGTAAATGGCGCAAGACACGGGCGCAAAGTCGAGATGATAAGTCCACGAGTCGAATAAAACAATAGGATAAAGATGAGAAGAGTACACAGAGAAGTATCTATCCAAGGCAGTAAAGTCAGTTCTTGACTTGTGATGATTTTAACCTGACTCGGCGCACCTGGGCGTGGCTAAGACTAAGGCTACGGTATTTATACATCCATTCATAGCACATATCGACATAATGTTTTTGTTTATTCGTATAGCCACGTTTTCACAGTATTTTTATCAACAAAAATATAGCATGTAACCTAAAAAACCGTTTAGTTGTGTCGAGTTTAGTGGCATAGTAAAAAAATGTGGGCGGAGTCCCGTGGTGACCCAGGAGCTGAAGATCATGGTGACAGTATATAGAAGCGGTCTATGAAATTCGTTGTCTCTTTCTCTCTCATGGTGTATGACGTAAAAACCAGGAGAAAGTGATTTATCGCAGGTTAGTGTAGGTTGAGTAAAAATAATTAGCTCTCCCTCCTTATATTGGTACATCAAGAGAAGAAATAAGACGATATAAATATAGCTGAACTACTACGTTATTCAGTTCAAAGCTTGGAGTGAGAATACATGTAGAGAGAGAGAGCTAAATATATTTTTACCCAACCTATACAAATTTACGATAAATCACTTTTTCCGGGTTTTTACGCCATTTTTCAAATTTTTTTAACGTTATTACCGCACAAGAGTCTCAACTGCTCCCAACCGTCTGGAGCCAGTGAGACTATGGCATCCCCAATAGGGGTATTTTGCGAGGCTGAAGGTAGTGGGGAGAGTAAGGATATGAGGAAGAGGAAGGTTGGAAAGTACCTGACTATTCAGATCTGGTCTCCAAATACGGCTAAAGCCATTTCAAATAACGTTTCAATTCTGAATGGTGATCTTTCACCAGGGCGAAACTTAGAGTATCTACCACCCTGGAACGTGCCGCAAATATACTTTATATTATTTTATATGAATTAAATGTGTTATGACACATATTAATTCAATAAAAGTTATTGGCGCACGCCGGGTTTGAACCTGCGACCTTAGGATTCGTAGTTGAGCGTCTTACCACTCGACCATGGAGGCCGTCAAGTGTTTAGTATGATAGAGTGGTAAGATTGAAAAGACGTCATTATCGATGTTGTTGTAGCCGTAAAAATGAAGATTTTTCAGAAATCCGTGCAACGCACCACCAAAAATTAAAAATTCTGAAAATCTTTAAACAAAAAAAATCTTTAAAAAAATATATATATATTTTCGCCTACAACAACACTAACAATATCGTATTTTTCTTAGCACTCTAGCATACTAAAAACCCACGAGCCTCCACTGGTAAAAATGTGTGTGTCCAATAAAACCCTAGCCACATCCGTGAAAAAGTGGTTATACGAATAAACAAAAACATTATGTCGACAGGTGCTATGAATGGATGTATAAATACCCTAGCCCTTGTCCTAGCCACAGCCAGGTCTAGCCGAGTCCGGCAACACTTATAAAAACGGACTACGCAGCGCACTCTACATTTCGTGCAGTTAAATACATCAGCCACCTCTGCTTACGTATTACCAACTGCAACATATACAAATTTACGATAAATCAATTTCTCCGGGTTTTCACGTCGTAAACTGTGAGAGAGAAAGAGACAAGACAAGTTGTCACATAATATCACACCACTTTTAGGTATGTAAGCATGTTTCCATCTCCGGCGACTCCGTTCACAACGTTTTGTTATGCGACATAGCTCAACGGTTTTGGAGGTTATATAATATATTTTTGTTGACAACAATACTGCGAAAGAGTGGTTATACAAATAAACGCTATACTGTGTCGAGATGTGCTATGAATGGATGTAAAAATGTGTGTCAATGAAAACCCTAGCCACGTTCGAGTCTGGAAAAAATCAACAATCCTAACTACACTGTTTCGCAAAACTATCCCTCCTGTATATTTTTGCTCTGAGGTTAGGTTAGAAAAACAATCAATCTGCTTACCGCAACAGTTTGTGATTTTTGCACTTTAACTATGTATTCAAATATCTCACTGATAACTTAACAAGCCGGCCGCTGTGGAGACAATGTATTAGTGCCAAATGCACCGAAAGAGTTTATGAATATTTGTAACTGCCTGAATCATAAATTTGTTATCATGATCGTTGATAACAGCGGATAATGTTACAGATAATTATTTATAGTACATGCAGCTTGGAACCAATCAAAACACTTTTTTTTAATTGAATTTCAAATTATGTAACATCATCGCCGGTAAGGCAAAAGGGCTGAAGCGCCATTTTGGGAAGTATACACCAAAGTACTTTTAAGTTTTTTTTTTACAACAAAATGCATAAGTCTTCAGTACCTGGTTGGATTTTAACTCGATGCTTTCACTGAGTTACCTGAAGGGACAAAAAGCTAAAAAAGTCCCAAACTTGTGTCGCTCGAGTCGAGCCTTCTCCCAAATGGTAAATATATTTTAGGTGGCTGAAAGGGTCAGAACATTCGATGCAGAAAAACAACTAATCGAAACTGCATATTTAACTCATTTTTTACCAAAGTGTCGCTTAAATTTGTTTGCCTTTCCAGCATCATTATATATCATCTTTATATATATATATATATGTTTTTTTTTTACATGAATACCGCACAAGAGTCTCAACTGCTCTCAACCGTCTAGAGCCAGTGAGATTATGGCATCCCCAAATAGGGTATGTTGTGAGGCTGAAGGTAGCGGGAGGGGAAGAAGATTGGGAAGAAGAAGGTTGGGAAGTACCTGGCTATTCATATCTGGTCACTGAACACGGCTAAAGCCATTTCAAGCAACGTTTCAATTCTGAATGGTGGTCTTTCACTAGGGCGATAATTAGAGTATCTACCACTCTGGAACGTATCCCAAATATACTTTTTAATAATATTTTTGAATTAAATGTGTTATCACATATAGTAATGAAATAAAAGTTATTGGCGCACGCCAGGTTTGAACCCGCGACCTTTGGATTCGTATTCGAGCGTCTTACCACTCGACTATAATATATACTAATAAGTGTGTTATGTTGGTGGATGTCTTGATTGTAAAGGGGTTTGATGTTAGTGCGCGTTGTTTGCTGAGTAATTTGTAAAATGGTGCTTGTGATTTTATGTTTGGGGAGGATCTTGATTGGAAGGATGTCGGTATTTGAATAAATACCCTTGACATGAGTGTCCCATGGAAGACCAAGGACATTTGTGAGGCTGAAGGGAGTGGGGAAGGGGATTGATCCATTTTTTTCAAAAGTAAAAAATCGAAGAACACACAAAAACGTGACTAACCTTTCCAGTTGTCAAAAACAAACCACTTATCCAAAATGGCTGATAATGCTAACATATGATAAACATATGTGTTCCAACATAACAAAAAAAAAATCGAAAATCGAATGTACACAGCCCGCGAAAATTCAAAATTAACCTTTTCTTTTGAACAGGCCTCGTATGTACTTTATTTTCGATATTAACATGTTACTATGTAGCTAAAAAACCACTTTTGCAAATTGCCATCCCAACACAGGCCATCCCAACACATCCCAAGCCTAGTGGGATGGGCAATTTACTAACGATTAAAAAAAATGTATGTTCAAGTAAAATAATAAAAAAATTATCTTATTAAATCATGAATGCAGCATTTGAAATGCACTTTCGTGACATCACAGATCATAGAGGCTAATTTATGTTATCTTTGGCTAACGGGCACAAATAAAACGACATTGTTTGAAATATTAACTGTATTTAATAATATTCGAGTTATCAATAACAATACCATCAGACAAACAGTACAATACCTTACGATACGCTTGTGGCTATAGTGTTAATATAATTATGTATGTATCAACCAATAATTCTAGTTTCCTTATTATTTAATCATATCATAATTGGGAAGAATATTTTTATTTGGTGCTTGTATTCTGGAGTTGTAGTGAGAATATATGGAGAGTTACCTTTGCGAAACACTGTAGTCAGGAAGTCAGGTCGGTTGACTTTATACAGACTCGATAGAAAGAGACAAAGATATGTTAAAGGAGGCTGGATAGACTATTAGATACCGCCCACATGGAATTCGGACATTTTCAATAAACATATTTGAACACATTCAACAAAACCATATCAATACACCATTAAAATGATTTATAAAGTCAAAATATCACACAAACACTAATAACAGAAGGTTTGACTAAATATTGACTAAAGATGTTTGTTGATTTTATGTTTTTGTATCATTAAAAATGTGGAAATTGTTAAGTTCGGTCAAATCAATACACCATTAAAATGATTTATACAGTCAAAATATCACACAAACACTAATAACAGAAAGTTTGCCTAAATAATGACGAAAGCTTTTTGTTGATTTTATGTTTTTGTATCATTAAAAATGTGTAAATTGTTAAGTTCGGTCAAATCAATACACCATTAAAATGATTTATACAGTCAAAATATCACACAAACACTAATAACAGAAAGTTCGCCTAAATAATGACAAAAGCTTTGTGTTGATTTTATGTCTTTGTATCATTAAAAATGTGAAGATTCCAAATTTCAGTCAAAAATATTTTAAACTGTTCAAATACCTCGGAAAAGTGACGTTTTATAATCTTTGTTTGGTCTTATTTGAACATTCACGCATAGCACATATCACCATCATGTTTCATTTATTTGTATAACCACTGCAAGTTTTTTGACCAACACGAATATGGGAAATAACCTCAAAATCCGTTGACGTAAGTTATGCGACTCGATGACGTGAAGTTAGCGCGGACGGAGACCATTCTCACATACTTGTGCTGCAATATTATGTGAAGACTTTTCTTGTCTATTTTTCTCTCAAGTGATTTATCGCAAATTTGTATAGGTTGGGTAAAAATATTTAGCTCTCTCTCCATATTCAAGTCAAGAGCCAGTGAGACTATGGCATCCCCAATTAGGGTATAAAATATGGGGCTGAAGGTAGTGGGGAGGGAAAGGAGATAGTAAAGAGGAAGGTCGGGAAGTACCTGGCTATTCATATATGGTCACCAGACACGGCTAAAGCCATTTCAAGCAAAGTGTCGATTCTGAATGGTGGTCTTTCACCAGGGCGATCCTAATAATATCTACCACTCCAATAAAATTTATTTGCATACGCCAGGTTTGAACCTGTGACCTGAGGATTCTTAGGCGAGCGTCTTACCACTCGACCACGCAGGCTGTCCAGAATGATGAGAAAGTGTTGACATTGCACTGCAAACACCAGTGCACGCAAATCACTTATTCTTTTAAATAAAACGATTATTTCCACTGTTTCCCGAAAATTTTAAGCACCATTAGAGAGAGTGAGATGGTGAACGTACCAACACATAAGTGTGAGAAGGACAACCTACTGGCAGTAGGTCGGTTTATAGGGGGTTCCATATTCGTTGATGTAGCGCTACCTTGTCCTATATCTATTTCGTCCATACACATTTCTTTGTCATAAATGACCAATGTTTGAATTAACTGGGAACGTACGTGTTTTTGTTGCTTGCCACATTTTGTGTAAATATTCTTAGACAATTACCAGTCTATATGTTTGTAATGTAATTGGATATTACAAAATAAATGTAAAGCAAGCAATGAAATTAAAATAACATAGAGATTAGTGTTTTCGGATAAGGTATTTTTGATTTGACAGAGGATTAACAATAATTTTAAATGCTCAAGTCAAAATTGATTTTGTCTCGTAAGACCTTAGAGCAATAATATACGAGAGAGAGCGCTGCTGTTGTCAGTTTTTATGAGGTTTGCCGGACCCGGCTAGACATGGGCGTGGCTAGGACTAGGGCTAGGGTATTTATACATCCATTCATAGCACGTGTCGACATAATTTTTTTGTTTATTTGATAACCACTTTTGACACAATTGTTTTAAAAAATATACAACATGTAACCTAATAAACCGTTGAGTTATCTCCATTTTTTCGCGTATCGTAACGTGTGGGCGGAGTCAACGGAGACGCGGGACCCGAAGAACATTCTAACAATACTTCAAAGCGGTGTGATAATTTTGGAGATTTTGTTGTCTCTTTCTTTCTCAAGGTGTACGACGTAAAAACCCGAAGAAAGTGATTTACCCTAAATTTGTATTGGTTGGGTATAAATAATTAGCTCTCTCTCCATATATTGTTACTTCAAGCTTCGGGACACGAAGAACGTTCTAAGAATACTTTAAAGCGGTGTGATAATTTTGGAGATGTTGTTGTCTCTTTCTTTCTCATGGTGTACGACGTAAAAACCCGGAGAAAGTGATTTATCCCAAATCTGTATAAGTTGGGTAAAAATAATTAGCTCGTCTTTCCATATATTGTTACTTCAAGTTTAAAACCAAGTAACAAAGATTTGTTCATGACAGTTAGACCTACAGACGCAAAATACAATAGATTTAAAAGAAAACTTTTTTATTTTTTTATTATTATTTTGCGTGATTTTAAAATGTTCATAGTAGCGTCGTGCATGCCCCTCTTAACCTAACCTAACTCAACAGATAGAGCGTATGTGGGATCGGCTAAAAGAGGCAATAAAAAAGAAGATTTATTTTTTTTCTTTTAACTTGTTTTTTGTGACTGTGTCGACATTTTTTTAAATTTTATTTTTTTTATATGAATACCGCACAAGAGTCTCAACTGCTCCTAACCGTCTAGAGCCAGTGAAACTATGGCATCTCCAAATAGGGTATGTTGCTAAAGGTAGTGGGGAGGGGAAGGAGATTGGGAAGAGGAAGGTTGGGAAGTACCTGGCTATTCAGATCTGGTCACCAAACACGGCTCAAGCCATTTCAAGCAACGTTTCGATTTTGATTGGTGGTCTTTCACCAGGGCGATACTTAAAGTATCTACCACTCTGGAACGTGGCGCAAATATACTTTTTATTATTTTTACATGAATTAAATGTGTTATGACACATATTAATTAAATAAAATTAATTGGCGCACGCCGGGTTTGAACCCGCGACCTTTGGATTCGTAGTCGAGCGTCTTACCACTCGACCATGGAGGCCGTCGAAATGGAATAAGACGAAATGATTATTTAAAAAATATGGAAAATACAAAATCGAGCCTTGTATTATTTTAGACAGTAAAGCAAATGTGTCAAAGTTCCATAGCTCACGATGGAAACGACGTAGGGAGCTGAAAATAGTAACGTTGTACTAGAAAATTCAGACAGAAAATGTGAGAAATTTCTTTACGCCAGAGCTTGCCGATTGACAGATTTTAGTGGGACAAGTCAACAGATTTTTAGCTTCATATCATAAAAATTATTTTAGGTTTTGCATGATATTACGATAAAGCTATGAAAAACCACGATATCCCTAAATTAGGGAATGTTGTGAGACTGAAGGAAGTAGGGAGGGGAAGGCGACGGAGAAGAGGAATGTTGGAAAGTTTTCGGATATGTAGATCTGGTGACTAAATATGGGTAGGACCGCGTTCCATACTTGCTTGAAACGACCTCGAGCGACGCGTGACCGTTTAGTACTGAATCGGCTTAAACGACACCGATCACAAATCACCAACTAGCGTGATATTATTTGCCACTTTGCGAGACCGCGCCACAACGTCTATATATATATATATATATATATATATATATACAATATATATATGTAACCTCATTGGGTAAAGGCATTTAAAGCAAGGTATCGATTCTGAATGGTGGTTTTTCACCAGGGCGATACTGAGGGTATCCATAGATATTTTCACAGAGTACTTTACATACAGTACATAAAAATGACATAATATATGTTGTGCGAAAATCCATTTTTAAAGAGTGCTCTATTCAAAGTAAAAATTACTTTAATATTAGGTTTATAAATCACAATGACACTTAAAATTACATATGACTGTAGGTTTTCAATGAAAAAAAAACACTAAGGTTAGATTGTTTCAACCTCCGTCACATTAAACATAGTCACAGTTGGACGATCAGCACCGTTTATATTTTTTGCAATATCAACGAACCCCGTTAAACGCCGATTCTCGGCCCGTTAAAGCGTTTGTACATTTCTTATCGGCCCTCAAGCACAGCGTTCACAGATGTTATGCTCGACGGCTGATCACAATTTGATAAAATGCCGAAAAGGGCCGAAATTCGGCGGCTGACCGGACCGTTCAAATTTCGAAAATTCTAAATGGTGATTATAATTTGAGCGAACGCTGAAACGGCACTAAAATCGGCGTTTAGCGGGAAACGTTACAATGCATTTTTTTAAATGGTGATCATTATTTGATAAAACGCTAAAACGGGCCGAAAATCATCGTTTAACGGGGACCGTTCGAATGGAAATCTTTTCAAATAGTGATCATGATTTGATCAAACGCTAAAACAGGCCGAAAATCAGCGTTTAACGAGGACCATTCAAATTTCTATTTTTATAGTAAGTGATCACAATTTGAGCAAACGCTGAAACGGGCTGAAAATTGCTGTCTACCGGAAACCTTTCAAAATTTAAAAAATAAATTGTCATCACAATTTGATCAAACGCTGACACGGGCCGAAAATCGGCGTTTCCCTTGAGGTGATTTTTCACAAAAACGGCGCTATACAAATCGTCCAAATATTATTATTATTATTATTATTATTAGGTGGGACCTCTAAAACGATGAAAATTATATTTAGTGATCTTAATTTAATCAATCGCTAAAACGGGCCGAAAATTGGCGCTTAACCGGGACCTGTCGGTTTTTCAAAAAAATTGTGACGCACAATTTGATCAAACGCTGAAACGGGCAAAAAATCGGCATTTAGGTGGGACCGCTCAAATGTTGAAAATTATATTTAGTGATCACAATTTGATCAAATGCTGAAGCGGGCCGAAAATTGGCATTTAACCGAGACCTGTGTCGACCGACCGAGTGATTAAATTAATATCACCTGATTGATTAATATGGGTTATAATCTTGAAGTAACAATGTATGGAGAGAGAGCTAATTCTTTTTACCCAACCTATACAGATTTGGGATAAATCACTTTCTCCGGGTTTTTACGTCGTACACCATGAGAGAAAGAGACAACAAATTTCATAGACCGCTTCTATGGTATATACTGTAAGGATGATCTTAAAGTCCTGGGTCACCGCGGGACTCCGCCCACATTTTTTATTATGCCACTAAACTTGACATAACTAAACGGTTTTCTAGGTTATATGCTATATTTTTGTTGATAAAAATACTGTGAAAAAGTGGCTATACGAATAAACGAAAACATTATGTCGATATGTGATATGAATGGATGTATAAGTACCGTAGCCTTAGTCTTAGCCACGCCCAGGTGCGCCGAGTCAGTTTAAAATTATCAAAAACCAGTCAAAAACTGACTTCACTGCATTGGATAGATACTACTCTACCAACTTTATGGTTGTAATCTTAGAGTAACAATACATGGAGAGAGTGGTAATTCTTTTTACCCAACCTATACAAACTTGGAATAAATCATTTTCTCCGGGTTTTTACGTCGTACACCATGAGAAAGAAAGAGACAGCAAAATTTCCCAAATTATCACACCGCTTTTAAGTATTGTTAGAATGTTCTTCGTGTATCGCGTCTCCGTGGACTACGCCCACACGTTTTGATACGCGAGATAAATTGACATAACTCAACGGTTTTTTAGGTTATATGCTATATTTTTCTTCATAACAATATTGGAGTAACAATGTATGGAGAGAGAACTAATTCTTTTTACCCAACCTATACAACTTGCGATAAATCACTTTCTCCGGGTTTTTACGTCCTACACCATGGAGAGAAAGAGACAACAAAAATAACACACCGCTTTTAAGTACTGTAAGAATGATCTTGGTCTCCCGCGTCTCCGGGGACTCCGCCCACATTTTTTATTATGCCACTAAACTAGACACAACTAAACGGTTTTTTAGATTACATGCAATATTTTTGTTGATAACAACACTGTGACAAAGTGGTTTTACGAATAAACAAAAACATTATCTCGACATGTGCTATGAATAAATGTATAAATACCCTAGCCCTAGTCCTAGCCACGCCCAGGTCTGCCAAGTCCGGCAAAAATCATCAAAACCTGACTACACTGTCTTGGATAGGTACTACTCTATGTACTCTAAGATAACAATACTGTGATAAAGTGGTTATACGAATAAACAAAAACATTATGTCTACATGTGCTATGAATAAATGTTTAAATTCCCTAGCCCTGGTCCTAGCCACGCCCAGGTCTAGCCGAGTCCGGCAAAACTCATAAAAACGGACTACAGCAGCGTTCCTTCTTGTATATTATTGCTCTGAGGTTATAATATTGGAGTAAGAATATATATGGAGAGAGAGTTAAATATTTTTACCAAACCTATACAAATGTACGATAAATCAATTTCTCTAGGTTTTCACGTCGTAATCTGTGAGAGAGAAAGAGACAAGACAAGTTGTCACATAGTATCGCACCATTTTTAAGTATGTTAGCATGTTTTCCGGCTCCGCCTACTACGTTTTGCTATGCGACATAACTCAACGGTTTTTGAGGTTATATCCTATATTTTTGTTGACAACAATACTGTGAAAGAGTGGTTCTACAAAAAAACGCTACACTATGTCGACCATAGAGTTGGTAGAGTAGTATCTATCCAAGGCAGTGTAGTCAGTTTTTGATGATTTTAACATGCTCGGCGCACCTGAGCGTGGCTAAGACTAAGGCTACGGTATTTATACATCCATTCATATCACATATCGACATAATGTTTTTGTTTATTCGTATAGCCACTTTTTCACAGTATTTTTATCAACAAAAATATAGCATATAATCTAAAAAACCGTTTACTTGTATCTAGTTTAGTGGCATAATAAAAAATGTGGGCGGAGTCTCGCTGTGAACCAGGACCTTAAAATCATTGCGACAGTATATAGAAGCGGTCCATGAAATTAGTTGTCTCTTTCTCTCTCATGGTGTACGACGTAAAAGCTCGGAGAAAGTGACTTATTACAATTTCGGATGGGTTGGGTAAAACAAATTAGCTATCCCTCCATTAGATTCTTACTCCGAGATGTCGACGTGTGCTATGAACGGATGTAAAAAAGGTGTGTCCACGAACACCCTAGCCACGCCTGAGTCAGGAAAAAATCAATCATCCTGCCTACACTGTTTCGCAAAGCTATCCCTCGTGGTATATTATTGCTCTGAGGTTATAACGTTAAAAAATCTAACTATATCATCAAAGTCAGGGCTGTTTCAAACTTCCGCCATTTTGTTTCGTTTTTTACCATTTTCCATCCCCGTTAAGCGCTGATTCTAACTTTGATAACCCATGTCAGCTTTTGAGCAAATTGTGATCAGCTGACAAGCACGACATGCATTTCATATTAAAGCTGAAGCCGAAGCGGGCACCGTTCAACTGTAAAAAAAAAACAAAATGGCGCTAGTCGTTGAAATTGAACTGTGACGATGCCAAATGTGACAACCTCGGAGTAACAATGTATGGAGAGAGCTAATTATTTTTACCCAACCTATACAAACTTGCGATAAAACACTTTCTCCGAGTTTTTACGTGGTACACCATGAGAGAGAAAGAGACAACAAATATAATACACCGCTTCTATATACTGTCACGATGATCTTGGGCTCCTGGGTCACCGCGGGACTCCGCCTACATTTTTTACTGTGAAAAAATGAACCACTTTTTTACAGTATTGTTACCAACAAAAATATAGCATATAACCTAAAAAAACGTTTAGTTGTGTCAAGTTTAGTGGCATAGTAAAAAAATGTGGGCGGAGTCCCGTGGTGACCCAGGAGCCCAAGGTCATCGTGACAGTACATAGAAGCGGTGTATTATATTTGTTGTCTCTTTCTCTCTCATGGTGTACCACGTAAAAACTCGGAGAAATATGTATACGAATAAACAAAAACATTATGTCGATATATAATATGAATGAATGTATAAATACCCTAGCCTTAGTCTTAGCCACGCCCAGGTCCGCCGAGTCCGGTAAAAATCATTAAAAACTGACTACACTGCCTTGGATAGATACCACTCTATATACTCTAAGGTGACAACCTTGGAGTAAGAATATAAATATGGAAAGTGTTAGGTTAATTTATTTCGCGTATCAAAACGTGTGGGCGGAGTCAACGGAGACGCGGAACATGAAGAACATTCTAACAATACTTTAAAGCGGTGTAATAATTAGGAAGATTTTGTTGTCTCTTTCTTTCTCATGGTGTACGACGTAAAAACCCGTAGAAAGTGATTTATCGCAAATTGGTATTGGTTGGGTAAAAATATTTAGCTCTCACCATATACACGAGTAAGCCTGTTTAAAGGTGAATTTTGAATTTCGTTGGTTGCTTGTTTAATTATCGTTTTTTCAGTTAGTTCATTAAATATGTTTTCATATGTTTATCAGTTATTTTTTCAGTGGTTTGTTTTTAACAACTGAAACAGCTTTTTGTTTTTTTGTTCTTTACTTTTTTGGAAAAAATGGATCAAAATCTAAGAACACACAAAACGTTCCAGTTGTCAAAAACAAACCACTAATCCAAAATGGCTGATAATGCTAACATATGATAAACATATGTGTACCAACATAACAAAAAACAAAAAACGATAATCGAATGTATACAACCCGCGAAATTCAAAATTCACCTTTTCTTTTGAACAGGCCTCGTATATTTTTACCCCAAGGTTTAAAACAATCCCCACTATTATAGCCTTATCACGATTCTTTAAACATCCTCAATGAGCGCCCTCGAGGTGATATTTCACAAAAATGGCGCTATATAAACTAGCCAAGTACTATTTCTGCTTGTTATTGAACTATTTCTATGATTGAAAACAACACCTTTATAATATAATTTAACAGTTTTAATGGCACTTGATTTTAAAATACAAAGGACTCCATATTGACTGTTTTCAAAAATATTTAAAAAAAAAGAAAAAAAAAGGTTTATTTTTATTTTGCTTGACGGCTTTTCAAACCACTTTTGAACAAACGCTGACAGGCCGAGAATCAGCGGTTAACGGGGACCGTTATTTGTAGTGACATATGTCATAAATTAAAAAGTGACGCTGATGGCTGTCATATTTAACGTAGTCACAAATCGGCAATCCAGCACCATTTTGTTTTTTTTTTTTATTCAAATCTTTTTGTTTTACTATTCACCTTTCTCGGCCCGTGTCAGCGTTTGATCAAATGCTGACACGAACCGAAAGAACGGCGGCTAGTGACTGAATGTTAAACATTTTATTCGATGTTTGAAGATTTAAAGATTCAACACTTTTCATTTATCATTTACCCTTCTCGGCCCGTGTCGGCGTTTGATCAAATGCTGAAACGGGCCGAGAAACGGCGGTTAACGGCTAAGTGTCAAAAAAAAAAAATTCAATGTTTCAAGTGGCAAAAGCCAAAACATCAAAATGGTGCGAAATGGCGATTTGTGACGACGTTAAATGTGACAGGAGTTCAAACAACGGGAACTTAAAGTAATTGGTTTGAAATCATCTTTCATAAAACTATTATTTTAAATGCCATTCAACTATTTATTACAGATCTACAAAGTTATCTGGGCGGCAAAAATGGGGAGCGACAAGTGAACAAAACTCTGGTCACATTTGATGGCCATCAAATCGTCGATAAGCGCCATTTGAACTGACTCCGTTAAAAACCGACTTTCGGCCCGTTTAAGCGTTTGAACAAATGGTGATCATTATTTAGAATTTTTGACATTTGAATGTTCCCCGTTAAACGCCAAAAACTTTACCAGCCGATAAACATGACCGTTATAAAAGCTGAAACGGGTCGAGAATTGGTGAGAACCGTTCAAATACTAATTAAATTGAATTTGAGAAAAGAACACTTTTTATATTCTGTTATCAGTGCTGGTTAACGCAATGTCAGTTAACAGGGAGTCTGCTGTACTATTAAACATTATTTTTAGGCCTCTTTGACCCACAGATAGAGATTCTAATGTATTCTCCAAGAATTGAAAATTAGGAGCTGACGGGTGAAATTAACACTATAAAAATAAATACTGAAGCCTGACACACTTAACTTTGCAGTCGGCCAAGGGAGGAACTAACGAACTATACGTTAAACCATAGATTTACGTGCCATCATTATGGCTACACCACGGAGGCCATTAATTTAGAAAGAGGCCATTGTCTCTGCAACTTGACTACAGACAATTCTACGCCTCGTGTGTGCGCGAAATTCTGAACAAACGTCAATAAAAATTTACAAACTTTTATGATTGTACAAAAATATTTTCCATTCTTTTACTTAAGAGCTAGAATAAAGATATCATAATTAATTTTGAAAGACAATATTATAGTAATATATTACGCACTGTAAAACCTACGTTTACCGTAAATACGTAATCAATTTATGGACAAATTTGATTAATACTAGAGTAATATGTAATAATATAAATCGTGTTTCAGGGTTTTACTGCAAAATAAAATATTTTGCATTGCAACGTGTAACCAATCCTTTATAGTAAACATTATGCTGCCCACTACATTTTATTTTTTATCTAGATATGAATACCGCACAAGAGTCTCAACTGCTCTCAACCGTCTAGAGCCAGTGAGACTATGGCATCTCCAAATAGGGTATTGTGAGGCTGAAAAAGGGAAGGAGATTTGGGAAGTACCTGGCTATTCAGATCTGGTCACCAAACACGGCTAAAGCCATTTCAAGCAACGTTTCAATTCTGAATGGTGGTCTTTCACCAGGGCGATACTTAGAGTATCTACCACTCTGGATTAGCGGTAAATTACCATTACATGAGGTAATCTACCGCTACCGCGGAATCTGTTTGATCGATGACGTAATAAACGATTGATCGGTTGAAAGGCTACGACCACAATACATGTTTCTTGTAATATTGAGAATAATCACCTCTTGCAGTTTTGCAGTACCACCCTGAAACACAGTGTGTAACATTCATGAAAATAGTGTTTAAGATTACAACAACAAAAAATTGTTCATCGACCCCTTAGAATAAAAAGGTTCCATATGATGGCAGCAATGTTATGCAATAATGAGCTCTAGAAAGAGATATTACAGAGTTCATTGACATTTTATAGCCATGATGCTGACAAATCTTCGATAGGAGAAGAACAATAAAAAAGTTGTGGTTTTTTTGGGTGAACACTACACGAGAATTTGACTGCCCAGAGCCGATAGGACTATGGCACCTTAAATATCAAACAATGTTGTCAGGTGGTAGGAAATGAAGGAGAAGGGGAGAAGCAAGGTTGGAAAGCACCTGGCTATTCAGATCTAGTTATTTAACATAACTAAAACCATTTCAAGTAAAAATTTTAATGGGTCTTACCAGGGCGATACTGAGAGAATCTCTAACCATGAAAGGATGTGAATATATAAAATTGTTAATTTATTTTTTTATTTATTCAAATATTATTTACACTTCACCAAGGTTTTAGCCCGTGACCTCTGGGCTGATAGTCGAAACCTTTACCACTCTTCTCCGGGACTTGTCAAAGTATATGACTTACCCTACAGCTTGACACACTTATCTTTGCAGGCGGCCAAACGAGGAACTAACAAATAGAGATAGTAGATTTTTATATTGAAAATTTATACAGTGGCGACGCCCCCAACTGCAAAGTTAAAGTGTGTTGAACTGCAATTTGTATTTGAATTCAAATTGTATAAAATCTATACGAAAAAAATGTGCAAAATCTTTCAGTAAATATGCAAAAGTTTTTTCAATGAAAACAATTTATTTCATAATTCAAATGTGTTGACATAACACTGAAAAATGAAATTTCAGTGTTATTTTAATGACCTAAATGTAACAAATTACCCTAGTGTTATAAAATATTCGATATACATGAAATACATAGATTATTTTACTGGTGATTGTGTTAATCTTTTAAATGTTTTCATGAAGTGATTCATTTCATTGGAAATGATAATAAGACACATGATTTTTTTAATTAAAAATATAACACATTAAGACCTTGAAAAGATAGAAGGAATTAACTTTGTTTTACAAAATTTGGTTTATGTCTACCTAGTTCAAAAGAAAAGGTGAATTCTGAATTTTCGCGGGCTGTGTACATTCGATTATCGTTTTTTTTTCGTTATGTTGGTACACATATGTTTATCATATGTTAGCATTATCAGCCATTTTGGATTAGTGGTTTGTTTTTGACAGCTGGAAAGGTTAGTCACGTTTTTGTGTGTTCTTCGATTTTTTACTTTTGAAAAAAATGGATTAATTACGCTTACATCAGCTTTGCATTCTTTCCGGATAGCCGCATTTTTAATACGGTCATACATGGTTTTATCGCACACACGTCTCAGGGATCTCCTTTCCACAGCATTCAGTCTACTTTCATCCTTCCTCTGCCAGTTCCGTGCCTCACTGCCGTACACCAGGGTTGGTATAAGCACTCCATTGTGGACTGCCAGCTTCGCTTCTTTGGACAATTTCTTATTTGCCCCAACAGCGTTCAGTCCTCCATTAATGGAGTTTCCTGCATTCACTCTTCTTTCAATATCCTACAAGTACGTATGGTCATGGTAAACATTTTCTTTCAATTAATTGTCTGTTCCTCTTTAGGCCGACTTCTTGGCAAATAAGTAGGTCCATTCGTACTTTAAGGATTATATCCTTTTGTCGTAGAAAAGGCAATAAAGGATAAAAATGTGTTTGTGAAAGGTGAAAATTATTCCCTTCTGACGTTTCACTGTCGATAATATGATATTTCGTGTAACACTGCAAAAGACAATTTGTAACAATCATCAGGGTAAATGATTTCATAAAAAATGCTCCAAAATCCATTTAACATGTAAATTTAGTTTCAACACTTTTGTCATCAAACATTTTGTTTTTATTTTTTATAGTGAATACCGCACAAGAGTTCCAACTGCTCCCAACCGTCTAGAGCCAGTGGGACTATGGCATCCAATGACGTTATATATAAAGACACGTTATAGCCTTAGAATATTAACACAAAATGTGGCAAGCAAAACACACACGTTACCAGTAAATTCACTCATTCAAACATCGGTCATGCATGACAAAGATAGACATTCATAGAATATATGTGTATGAACGAAACAGATCCGAAGTTCAGACCGCGTTCCATACTTGCTTGAAACGACCTCAAGCGACGCGTGACCGTTTAGTACTAAATCGGCTTAAACACAGATCACACCAACTAGCGTGTGATTATTGCTTGCCACTTTGAGAAAGCTACAACGTGTCTATAATATATGTAACGTCATTGATGGCATCCCCATTCGGGGTATGTTGTGAGGCTAAAGGTAGTGGGCAGAGGAAGGAGATAAGGTAAAGAGGAGGGTCGGGAAGTACCTGACTATTCAGACCCGGTCATCAAACACGGCTAAAGCCATTTCAAGCAACGTTTCAATTCTGAATGGTGGTCTTTCACCAGGGCGATACTTGGAGTATCTACCACTCTGGAATTGAGAATTATGGAATAAACAATATGGCAACTTGCTTGCTACATGTTTTTTTTTTTTAAGTTATAATAAATATTTCAAATCTCCATAACTCAAGATGAAAATGACATTGCAAGCTGAAAATATCTGCGCCGATCTAGACAAGATAAAAATTGTGTGGGTTTCATGACGCCAGAGGCTTACCATTCGAGAGTTACGCTGTTGCAGACATTCAGATATCTGCTTTACAGTTCGACTTTTATTGTTCATATAATTTTTTCTCTTACAATGTTATGTGAATTGGTAGAAACAATATTGTATTTATTTAAGTTACAAAATTTTAAGCTAAGGTTTTCCGCTTTGTAGTATTAATTTGATATTTACGTATTTGAAAAGTTGAAAATTCGAACATCTCTTTTATTCAGTTTGCATGGGCTATGTAATACCTTAGATCAGTGCTCCGCAACCGGTGTGCCGCGGCACCCTGGTGTGCCGTGAGCCGGATACAGGTGTGCCGCGGTTAAATTCAGTGTATTTGACATTTTACAATTTTTCATTATGTATTTAATACACAATGACAAATTATTTTTCATAATATTGTTTATTTTTCAAAATGTAGTATGGAATATTTCTAATTTTGAAACTGTTAATTCGTGGTGGAATTCCATTTTATGGAGGGATAACAAATTTATTTTACCCAACCCATCGAAATTTAATAAATCACTTTTTCCGAGTTTTATATAATAATAGAAGTAATCTACTCTAACAGTGCATAATGAATGGAATCTTTAAAACTAATTATACCATAATGCTGAGTAACCCAATAATTAGAAAATTATGTTGTACATCTGGACATCACAATTAAGATGGGAAAATCTAAAGTAAACTCATTAACAATCAGTATTCCACTAAACTTTTCATTATATAAATACATTGTTTTTCATATTTTAGAAATGCTGTAATATTTAAATATTATATAAAATAAATAAATATTCCAGATAGATATATAAAATAATAATACCAATAAATTAAAAAGTAGCTTTTACCCTGTAACTATTAAAATCATGCAACAAATACTGATGAATATAATTAAAGAAGTAAAATCATTGTTTACTACCCCTGACATCCCCAAAAATAGTATATAAGTTTAGGTTAACAACAACATGTAAGTCCAAAGATGGCCATAGGCTGAAACCGTCCAGTCATAAAATAAAAGTGGAATAAAGTTATAAATTTGTTTTATTAAATCATTAGTATAGAATAGTTATTATAACTAAATAATTTTTCAATGGTCCAACTGTTGAAAACTGCCCAGTGTGCTTTATACACACCATGGCCGCACTAAATTATTCATAGACAAAGAAAAATAACCCTTATTTGCACGCATTACCCTCGAATATCCTCGCATTTCCGACGAAGCAATCATAACACTACTTTCATTTTCATTGACATATTTATGTGAGCAAAGTTTTTCAACTCTTGTATTAATTAAAAATGATAAGGGGTCGTGCTTAAAAGGTCTTGACCAAGAGCTTTGGGTTGCGCTGTCAAAAATCTAACCGAATATAAAACTTTTGTGTTCATTGAAACAAGCGCAGGTATCACATCGATCAATTATTATTTTATAATAATAATTAAGATTGCGGAAAAATAAATATGTTATGGTTTTATGTATGTATACTTTTCAAATAAAAAACAAAAATTTATTATGAAATTTGTGTTTTGTGTATCAATTTAATACCTATATATTTTAGCTTTTGGTGTGCCGCGGAATTCTAGGAAGAATTTTGGTGTGTCGTAGGTGAGAAAAGGTTGCGGAGCACTGCCTTAGATGAATTAAATAATGTAGATACGTTACTGACACAATGCGCCTGGTTGCACTAAACCAAGTCAACGAGACATACCTTCGAAACACGCTTCATATAGCTATCTCTTAGCACACACATATTATTTGAATGACTATCCTTTTCACACGCTGGTGAAACATTTGGTGGTGCAACATGAGTGGTGCTACATTTTACGTAAGATTTGTATGAATATGACGTGTTTTGCATTTTATGTCTATGTGTAATACACATGTTTAAAAATATTGAAACTTGAACTCACATGGTCTAGAATTGTTTCGATTGAAATAATTCCGGTTCTCTCTTTCATATCTGCTTACTGTCCACATATTCCACTATTTCTTCTCTGCTTATTATGCACAAATTTCACAATACATAACAATTCTCTTTAATATTCAAAATAATAATACATATAATTCATAATATCACAAAATTGGGCTGTAAAAATCTAACTTAACCTCAATTTTTCCATCCCAAACTGCATTTTCCCTCCAATAAATCCATCTGTCAAAACAAATATTTTGTTTTTAGTACACTCGAAAAATGGAACACATTCAAATATGAAAAGAGAACCTGTTAAGAAAGTACCTACCCCAAATTCTTTGAATTGAAATGTTTTTTGCAGTGTTACCATAAAACAAAATCAATGAACATTTTCATAATAAATCGTAAAAATGATACCAAACGACAATTGCCACTTTTGTAACAAAATATTTATTACAATAATTTTCGTGTACATTTTCATAAAGGTCAATGAGTTTCAGTTTACATACAAATTTTATGGCCAAATAAAATTGCAAAAAACAACAGTTGTAAATAAGAACTCTATATTCAATTCAAATACATAAGAGTGATATTATGGGGGGCGTTTTTGTATGGATTTCCATTCAAATGCTGTTTAATTTATTTAAAATAATTTAACACAAATTAAATACTGATGAATATTAAAATCAAGAACATACCTCAACATGATAAATGCGTATAGTTTGACACAATTTACTTTGCAGTTGGTGGCGCCGCTAGTGCAGAAACAAAAAACAATGGATTTTGAACAAAGTTAGTTCACTCTTTAATTCCTTCTTTGAATACGTGCAAATATGACCGTGTCAAGCTGTTCTACCAGTACTCACGTTTAGGGTGTAAACGTGAATTCTAACAGTTTGACACACTTATCTTAGCCAGGCGACAATAGAGGAACAACTGATTTTTTTGTATACATAAAATCTACACTGCCAATGCCACTGACACAAAGTTAAGTATATCGATATGTAAGAACTTAGCAAAAATATGGACGCCACACAAAGAGCTGTGGAAAGAGTCAAGCTAGGCGTCTCCTTGCAAGATAGAAAGATAATTGAGTGGATCATGAGCAAGAGAAAAGTCGCCAAAAGTGGCCAGGACTCTCCAGGGTTGATGTGTGTACAAATTTTAATTATTATCATTGATAGGGAGATGGTCTACACAGCTCTCGTACGCAAGTACCTTTAATTAGGTTCCCCAGGGTTGTCATGGGGTGTTTGACCATGTCTCCTGGTTCAACAACACGGTATTCAACTCCCCATGTATCTGAGGCTTCATCCCATCAAGGAAGGACATTGACACCATGGGTGAATTGGATTATTTTTTATTCTCTTACAGCTATTGGTGTTTTCCACTCCCAAGATGTATATATGTATATACATGGCCATGTTCAAAAGAAAAGGTGAATATTGAATTTTCGCGGGCTGTGTACATTTGATTATAGTTTTTTATGTTGGTACACATATGTTTATCATATGTTAGCATTATCAGCCATTTTGGATTAGTGGTTTGTTTTTGACAACTGGAAAGGTTAGTCACGTTTTTGTGTGTTCTTCGATTTTTTACTTTTGGAAAAAAATGGAAACCTTTCCATGATTTGTTTTTCAACTCCAAAACATCTTCTCGGCCTTCTGTAAACACCACTTTACAAACACTTTTTGAGACAAAGTAGACTCGCCGAATGCCACAGTCAACATTTTAAGCGTCAGAGCACTTTATCCCTTTTAACGCAAAATTTAATACATATTCTTTGATCCATTTTTTTCAAAAGTAAAAAATCGAAGAACACACAAAAACGCGACTAACCTTTCCAGTTGTCAAAAACAAACCACAAATCCAAAATGGTTGATAATGTTAACATATGATAAACATATGTGTACCAACATAACAAAAAAAAAATCGATATTTGAATGTACACAACCCGCGAAAATTCAAAATTCATCTTTTCTTTTGAACAGGCCATGTATATATTTTATTTTTTTTTAAGAGATTCATTCCCAGGTTACGAATAACCTGACAATATTTGAAAAACTCCTACCGCCATCATAATAAGTGGAAAATGTTGCTTGCGCAATGGAGGACTTGAACCCATGACGCCCTGGTGGGAATCCGACGCGTTAGTCCACTCAGCTACTAACCGGTCTAGTATGTAGGCATCGAAAACATCAAACAGCATCTGAATGCAAAAACTCCCCCTTTAAAATCAATTAATATTCAGGAAGAAATCGGGATTTATTTGGCATAACATTTTTTTTTCGTTTGTACTTTAGATATTCTTTCTTTAAATTTATTTGAAAAACCAACGATACAAGATGGCGGATAGTCAACGGGTGATCATATAAAACGAGTGTTAGTGTTTCTTACCAAAGAGATAAATCGATAGAAGTGTGTTGTTGTTGTGTGCGGGTGTGTCAAAATTTCCTCACTTCAGTGAATTTGATCAAACATTTTCAAATAATCTAAATTCTTTCTCGAACAGATGATCAATTTCCCTGTGTGTGTAAATTGACGAGAACTGTTGTATTCTTTCAAATCAGGTACAGATCACACTTCTAGGGATTGTCTGTTCAGTGGTGTTGCCACCGCATGCAATATTACTCTTTACACAAGTAAGATCAACTTCAACACAACACAGAACAAAATTATATATATTTGGTTGTCTATGATATTTTAAAAGCATTTACATAGGCATATTATATTCATTCGCCAAGGAAACGCCATTTCTTCCACAAATCGAATTCACACGACTGTCTTGACATACGCATTCCTTTCTTCATTCAAGTTCATACATACTCCTCTGCTATTCTGACTCTCGACATAGGTTAGGTCACAACCAAGTAATTAATTGATTCACTCAATTGTGCCATGTCTACCTTGACCTTTTTCTACCATTTACTTGCGCGTCATATATTCTCTCTCAAGTCCGTCCATCCACTCTACGTGGCCAAAACATAAACCTAAGCATCCTCTTATTAATTTTGTTCATTACGCTTGCATTGGTCTTGCATTCTTCCCGTGCCTCTCCGCATCAGATCTCCGCATTTACAATACGGTTGTACATTGTTAGGCCTCAGAGATTTCATTTCTACCGCATTTCATCATTTTCCTTTTCTCTGCCATATCAGAACTCTATTGTAGATGGCTAGCCTCAAAACAAATTTTAAATTTACACAACCAAATATAATATTTAGTGTGTTCTTACATTAGAGATTAAAATCAAAATCTATACAATAAAAAAGAAGCATAGTAAAAAAACACGTAATTTAGAATAAATAAATGCAATGAACTAATAATTAAAAATACTGATGATTTTTTTTGCAATCTGTACCTCATTGTTGATTTTATTTTAAAAATTTATTTATCTATGTAACAACTGCAATAATCATTATTTATTTATTTATTCTTATACCTACATTTAGAAAGGCAGTTATCGAGACACAACCATGAAGCGAAAAACAAACAAGGGGAACCTGGCTAATAAACGCTGATCAAAATCCAATACATAATAATATGTAGGCAAATTACATTTAGTATACCTCGATACATAATAAAATGTGAGTGAATTACTATCAGTAAAACAAATACACAATAATATGTAGGTGAATTCAAAACACAATGTGAGTAAAAATACAATTAGTAAACCAAATACATATCAAAATGTAGGTGAATTACAATTAGTAAATCCAATACATAATACAATGTGGGTAAATTACAATTAGTACATCCAACACATAATAAAATGTGAGTGAATTACTATCAGTAAAATAAATACACAATAATATGTAGGTGAATTCAAAACACAATGTGAGTAGAATTACAATTAGTAAACCAAATACATACTAAAATGTAGGTGAATTACAATTAGTAAATCCAATACATAATACAATGTGGGTAAATTACAATTAGTAGATCCAATACATAATAAAATTTAAGTGAAAAATATTTAGTACACCCAATGCATAATATCAAGAGGCCTTACGGAAAGTAGTATTTTTTCAAATCTACGCAAAACGTATTTAAATTGCACGTTTTCAGGATATTTAATGTCAAAACTATGAAATAACTTACCCCATAGTTTACTTTAGTAAAAGAACAGATTTTCAAATTAACTACTTTGGGTAAGGCCTAATAGATAACATGAGATTGAATTACTGTTAATACACCAAATACAGGCCGAAAACCAAATTAACTTGTAAAACAGTCAATTTTAATTCTCTATGTTATTTACTCTTTGGCCTTGTTTTATGGGACGGAGTTTTGTCAGTTTTAATTTAGCCTGGTTTATATTTGTCATATAAGACTTCTTCAAAATGAGGTACAGAACAAACAAAGCACAATAATTCATACAAAATCATATTAAAATACGCAGAAAATATAGATTTTTATAGCCTCCGGGGATCAAATGACATTTTAAACAAATTTTGAGGTTAAACAATAAATTACATAGATTTGGAATGATTTCCTAGCGTCGGATTGGCCTTCTATCTGAATTGATTTTTAAATTTAAATTTACATTGATGGACGCAATATAAGAGACCTATCCAAAAAATTGCAACAAACCCAACAAAAATATAAATTATTTTAAAATGTCTGTAATTAAAATAAACAAAAATGCATAACAGTGGCGTTGAGTGGTTTAAATGACACTTATAAGTGGTTAAAAACAACTATTGAGTGGTTAAAAAGATCCATTAAGTGGATTAAATTAATAATTTAAGTATGTAACCTTTAAGAAGTAAAAATAAAACCTTTAAGTAGTAAGTCCCCAAAGGCATAGACAAAAAGAAATGTAGAATAGAACAACAACTTACCTAATTTATGGCAACATTGGTATGGAGAGACTTTTGACTATGAAAATAAATGCCACTTTTATACAATATTATATTAATTACATAATTATTTATGGTATTATTCATTCCTATCACTAAACAATCTTATATATACAACGGTTATATTATAGCTAGTTGTCTTTGGTGTACGGAAAATATCAAATGACACTTGTTGTTTATGGATAGGTTCCAGTATCAGTTTCCAGAGATGACAGGCGACACTTCACAAGATGCTCTGAAAAACCATAGACAAAAAAAAACTCAATCACACAATACACGAGAGTAAGTAAGAATCGTTAAAGTGGAATCCATGGGGACAGAAAAAATTATTTTTTTATGTTAAAATAAATGCGGGCAAGTAAAAATAAAAATAAAAAACACTTAAGATGCAAAGTTTAAAGGGAGATAAATTAGTTCATACAAAAAAAATTAATTATAATTTTGAATAAAAATAAAGTATTTTACCAGCAGATTTTTTTTTTCAATAGGATTACCTCACAAGAGTCCCAACTGCCTGGAGCCAGTGGGACTACGGTAACCCCAATTTTGGGAATGATAAGACAATCAAGGAAGCTTGGTGAGGGGAATGAGATGGGGAAGAGGAAGGTTAGGAAGTACCTGGCTATTCAGATCTGGTCACCAAATCACAACAGTCATTTCAAGCCAGGTTACGATTTTAAATGGTGGTCTTTCGCATCTACCACTCTGGAACGTGTCTTTGAAAGTAACTCTTATGATGAGTGTTGAAGGAGTATGATCGACTCACCGAGTTTCCTCAGCGATTAGGACTGTCTGCCGAGTCCTCGGAGTTGTGTGAGGCCAGGGACTGCTGAAAGGCCACGGGAGTCAGCCATTCTCTGCCGAAACCAACACAAATATTCAATTAAATAGCTAGAAACACGCCAAACTTCACAAATTTTTGTATAGCGCCGTTTTTGCGATAAATCACCCCGAGGGCACTGCGAAATGAACAAAATGAAGAAGAAAGGGACGCCTAAAGGTTTGGACGTGCAGAGCGGATGGACAGAGAGAGGAGTGCCAGAAGAATATATGACGCAAAAGTGAATGGTAAAAGTCAGGGATGCCCGATGAAGAAATGGAACGACCAAGTGAATCAAACACTTAAGCCAGGTCATGTCGAGAATTATTTTATGTGAGTTTCTGGGTTTCAGCCAGCAACGGCTATGCTAGAAAGGTCGTCGAACGGCATCTGTAATATTATATTTTGTTTCTAAAATATATATTGTTAATTCGGGGAATGGAAGTTACCTTGGTAAACAACGTTGCAGGAACTGAACACAGGAACTGAAGTAGGCCAGGCGGTTCACCCACGGGGGTATGTCCGTGCCGCAGAGCATCTGCAATAAACAAAAAAAAATTATAAATTATCAAAAAAAAAAGGTTTTTTTAACCTTTCCTTACCTGAAAGTAAAAATCGAACGTACGATCCGATAGGGGATGACGTAGTTACCCCATTTGATCTTATCTTGGAGAAACAATGTATGAAGAGAGAGAGCTAATTATTTTTACCCAACCTGTACAAACGTGCGATAAATCACTTTCTCCGGGTTTTCACGTCGTACACCATGAGAGAGAAAGAGAACAAATATAATACACCGCTTCTATGTACTGTCACAATGATCTTGGGCTCCTGGGTCACCGCGGGACTCCGCCTACATTTTTTATTACGCCACTAAACTTGACACAACTAAACGGTTTTTTAGGTTAGATGCTATATTTTTGTTGATATCAATACTGTGAAATAGTGGTTATGCGAATAAACCAAAACATTATGTCGATATGTGATATGAATGGATGTATAAATACCCTAGCCTTGGTCTAAGCCACGCCCAGGTCCGCCGAGTCAGGTAAAAATCATCAAAAACTGACTACACTGCCTTGGATAGATATCACTCTATATACTCTAAGGATCTTACTTATTAAAGCGTTTTCAGGACATAATCTTAGGTAATTTGTCTTCGGTAATACTTAGAGAGAAGTATATTCATAATGTTTCAGTATTCGTTTTCTAAGATATCGCACGAAACACTCGTTCGGGGTGTCGTTAGAACCCCCCTGCCGAACGAGAGTGTTAAGCGAATACCACACAAGAGTCCCTGCTGTCAACTGCTCCCGACCGTCTGGAGCCAGCGAGATTATGACATCCCCAATCGGGGTATATTGTGAGGCTGATGGTATTGGAGAGGGGAAGTAGATGGGAAAGAGGAAAGTCAGGAAATACCAGATCTGGTCATCAAACACGGCTGGAGCCATTTCAAGTAACGTTTCGGTTCTGAATGGTAGTCTTTCACCAGGGCGCCAGTGTCTACCACTCTGAACAAAATAAAACTAGTAGAGTAAAACTAGTAAAAAAAAGTCTAGTACACAAACAAATCAAATATCAAAACTGTTTTAATTTACCTGACACAAGGCTGCCGTGAAGTGGTTGCAGTTATTGTTCATAAGGTGGTATCTGAAATTGAATAAAACATGTTTTAAAATAAGGTATTTCATTGGTTTTTTGCTTCTTGCATTGACGATGCAACTCCCAACCGAACATTTATTATTATTTTTTTCTTTAAAGAAAGACAAACATTCCCGGGTTACGAATAACCTGACAATATTTTGAAAAACTCCTACTGCCATCATAAGAAGCGGAAGATGTTGCGTGTGCAATGATGGAGGACTTAGCCAGCAGAGGAATTGAACTCACGACGCCCGGGTAGGAATCCGACGCCTTTGTCTACTCAGCTACCGACCGGTCACTATTTGGATGACTTGTATAGCGCCGTTTTTGTGAAAAATCACCTCAAGGGCGCTGTACAAATCTTATTTTTCATTATTAAATATTAATTCCTAGTTTAAATAAGAAAATATACAGGAACATACTTACCTGGCAGGTCCCATCAGATGGACACACTAATTAACTTAAAATTATAATTATTATTTTTAGTTTTTTTTTTCCGAATTAGGGCATGGGAGCTAAATAAAAAAATGGACTTTCTGAATTTGTCGTACAGTACAGGATTTGGTTAAAACTTGAATATCTAAAGGTGATTCGTCGACAGACAGATTACGTTGAGATTCTTGTAATGAATTTAAGGATATGAGAGTCTGAAAAGGTAAGTTTTCAGTTTGGACCGAAATTCTGTTGGGCTCGTTATACATCTTAGTTCCGGAGGCAGTTTATTCATTATTATTATACTTATATTGGTTTATCACTTCGGTGATTGACCTATAAACGCAATTTAATTCGGTATGCGTAATAAATAACAATGATAAATTCACAATTCAAAAAATAATAACTTAAGTCCGCAAAACTCCTAGATTAGGTACTTAAAATATTGATTAATCAACCTGCTATCAGTAAAAATCTAAATTAATATCTTTGATGGACTACAAGTCTTAAATATACATTTCTCAGAAAAGTACGTTGAATTCTATCGATAGCTTTTGAATAAATTAATTATTTTATCTTATAAAAAATATGGTACCAACAATATGATATCTCGTCTTATTCATGGTATCTTGTCATATTTTTTTACGGTTAAATGGATATTTCGGAACTGCATAGCTCGTTATGAAAATCACGAGCTAAATAAAGTTGCATTTACCTAAAAATTCCAGTCAGAAAATGCTGTGCACACACTTTGATGTACAGTTGAAAAATATGGTATAAAACAATATGGAGTCTTGTATTATTTTTTTGACAGTTAAATGAATATTTCAAAGACATTATTTTTTAGACCGGTTAGTAGCCGAGTGGATAAACGCGCCGGATTCCCACCCGGGCGTCGTGGGTTCATTTCCTCTGCTAGCCAAGTCCTCCATCATTGCACAAGCAATCTCTTCCGCTTATTATGATAGCAGTAGTAGTTTTTAAAAAATTATCAGGTCATTCGTAACCAGGGAATACTTGTCTTTCTTGAAAAAATATATATACGAGTACAATATACATATACTTGGCCTGTTCAAAAGAAAAGGTGAATTTTGAATTTTCACAGGCTGTGTACATTCGATTATCGTTTTTTTTTGTTATGTTGGTACACATATGTTTATCATATATTAGCATTATCAGACATTTTGGATTAGTGGTTTGTTTTTGACAACTGGAAATGTATCCATTTTTCCAATCCATTTTTTTCAAAAGTAAAAAATCGAAGAACACACAAAAACGTGACTAACCTTTCCAGTTGTCAAAAACAAACCACTAATCCAAAATGGCTGATAATGTTAACATATGATAAACATATGTGTACCAACATAACAACAACAAAAAAATCGATAATCGAATGTACACAGCCCGCGAAAATTCAAAATTCACCTTTTCTTTTGAACAGTCTAAACCTGGAATTTCATGACAACATATGTACATGGCTCGCCAGTCGAAATTTGCTGTTGCATACTTTTTAAATACACCTCGTAGTGATATTTCAGTTTATGATTTAATTAGTTATTTTGTAACGAATCTTCGCAAAATCCAACTTGACAGTTTCGTTCTTATCCTAGTTGGGTTGGGGCCTCATCACTTCAACGAGGCGCCTCCGGGGCCCTGTCCTGGGCTACTTTGGCAGTCTCCGTTCATAACAGCGCCCAGCCTCTGAAGTTGCTTTCCCGTGCTTAATTATTTATTTATTAAATCATTAATGATGTACATACCTATCTCCTTTGAATTGTTTCCCTAACTCTACTACGGCTGACCGGACTTCATCGGCTGTGAAGTCTGTCCAGCCGATGTTAAGGCTTTGTCTGAAAAAAAAAACATTTCAAATGAAGGCATCCAAATGATAAACAACAATTAATTTTAACCTCTAGCGTGCCGGAGGTGCCAATAGTCACCGGGCATTCATCATTATCTTTTCAGCAGTTTTTATTCTTTAAAACCTGTTGTTTGCATATTTCAATGAACCGTAATCCCTTGTCAACAAAATAATCAATCCATAGAGGTATTTTACATTGCGTTAAGTTTGGTTCGAGAGATTAATAAATATTTAAGGTTTTCTTACATCGGTACGGCTGAAAAAAAAACTATTTTCAAAGTGACATTACTGTTTGTATTTACAGGAAAACCTCGTGCAATTATTTTAATATGGGAGGAAATTTATTCAGCCACACGAAAATACACTTAAATGACAAAAAAATCATCACATTTCTTAATGAAACTTTTTTTAGTGACATGAGGGAGAAAAAAACCAATTCTCCGAATATAAGTAGCTTTTACAGAAAAAACCATAATGGCACTAACATACAATTTGAAAAAATACATAAACACATTATCTGAGAAGATAGTATAATTGCCAAAAACATAATTTTTTTAAATACAAGTGAGTTATTACTGGCGTTGGGAAATACTTCAATGTTTTGTGAACGCTTCACAAATTGCTAGTACTTTAAAATGAACCCTTCGCAGTGAACACTTCAATTGAAGTCGAACTCGCAAAAAAGAGATTTGAATTTATCCGGTTATTTGTTCAGTTCTTTTTGGAACCGGTTCCTTGATATTTTTTCAAAAAGTACTAGCAAATCAGCAAAAAAGAACTGGAACCGGTTCCTTGCCAAAATAAAAAGTACTAGTCTGTAGGGATTTGAAAACGAAAAGAACTAGAACTGGAACTGGTTATTCGCTGCAAAACACGTACTAGTCGGTAGAGATTTGGAAGTGAAAAGAACTGGAACTGATTCCTCGCCGAAAAACACGTACTAGTCGGTAGAGATTTGGAAGTGAAAAGAACTGGAACTGGTTCCTCGCCAAAACAGTACTAGTCGGTAGAAATTTTAAAACGAAAAGCACTCCCAAAAAATCACGTTCCTTTAGATCGAAGTATACTTTGAAGTCGAACTTCATTTGAAGTACTTCTTTATAGGCTTTGAAGTTCAACTTCACAACTGAACTGCTGCAAATTGAAGTAGTTCTTTGGAATCTAACTTCCGTTGAAGTATTTTTTCAATGAAATGAATGAACTGCCAACTTCAATTGAAGTATTTGTTTAATGAACAATGAATGAAGTAGGAACTGCTGCCAAAAGAATTGGTTCTTTCAAAGCGGTCACAATGCTAGTTATTACGAAATTACAGTCAGCAAGGTACTATGGAAATTGTACCTTGTGGGAATCCAGCATTCCAGAGGTTAATAAAAAACAGATAACAAACATGGCTTGAGAAAGAACAGAACTATTGAAGGAAGGAAGCTGTTCCAAGAACTATCACTTATCTCCTTGGACCGCTGCAAGCCCAGAAACATTCCGACAATTACTGTCCAAGGTTGAAAATTATTGTCACAAGAAAATGAGAGATTTTATGCCGTGTACGATTTCTACCAAATGATTGATTGATTGATTGATTGATTACCTGAAGCGAAACTGCTCCCCCAACTCTTTGGGGTCTCGGGGGGAGATCTGGAAGATGCCCGTGAAGGAGTAGGGGTGGCCCCCGTACACGTACTCCACCCCGTGCACCTCCACCCCGCTGTGGAACACGCCCAGGCCAAGGTTGGCCGTGTATGAGTTCACCCAGTACTGAAAGTGGAAGGAAAAACTATATAATTCACAATTAACGAACAGGGCAATACAAATAGACTAGCAGTTGTCTGATTAACACACCAATTGACACGAATGCACAGACGCAACGTAGGAATGCTGAGTCTATTTTACACGTATTTTAAGGAGCGCACCGGAGAGAATGCGAGAAACTAAATGAACACAAACGGATCACCCGTTCACAGTTGATCGATTTCATGAGAATGTGTTTCGAACAGAGTGGATATACTCTTAAGTATCGCCCTGGTGAAAGACCACCATTCAGAATCGAAACGTTGCTTAAAAATGGCACTATCCGTGTTTGGTGACCAGATCTGAATAGCCAGGTACTTCCCAACCTTCTTCTTTCACATCTCCTTTCCCTCCCCACCGCCTTCAGCCTCACAACATACCCCAAATGGGGAATAGTCTCACTGGCCCTAGACGGTTGGGAGCAGTTGGGACTCTTGTGTGGTATTCACTGTTAAAAAAAATAACAAATCCCTTCCTACAGCCCCAACCTTAACCCGCCTCACAACGTTGCCAAACCGGGCGGGGATATAGTTCCCCAATCTGTACATCATACAGACAGGGGGGCTCTTGTGAGGTGTTACATAAATAAATAAAACAGACTGGAAAAGAAATAAAGAAAAAATTAAAACAATTTTTTATTTAATTTAAAGTAACTAAAACAATCAGCAAAAATTACTGCCTCAACACAGGCTTGCCTAGTGAGGCAGATTACGAGAAAAAAAAGTAATAACTGTATACAAATATACGAAAACTATGTTATATGTATTAAGCAAATACGGATAATGGTCTATAAATCTATTTAATTAATGTTTCTGTAATATATATATATATATATTTACTGTTTACAATGTATAGATCTCTTGCTAAAATATATAAATGTACCTACACCTTTATACACCCTATGTATTTTATATGATTATGTATTTTGCTTTTATTTTTATTATTTTTCTGTCTGTTATTACTGTAAACTGTATTTAAGGATCAGCACTCAAAATGACACTAAACGTTACTTTCTAGCATTCTAATACAAGCAATCCTAGAAATGATGTACCTGAAAATTTTCTATGGGTAGTTAGAAAAATGTCTGAGGTTTCCAGTGAATACAATATTATAACTGTAATCCTTTAAATTCTATGAAAAACATAGTAAAATGTCAGTAAAAGGTTCAGTTTTGAAGCCAGAAAAGGTATTTTGGAACGCTTTATCTAAAATTCTATTATGCTTTTCTTAAAGAATTAAAAATATTACTGTTAAATAATTGTATACAGCGGAAATCTCAGACATTTTTCTAACTACCCATATAGAATTAACAGACCCGTTATTTGTAGTATTGCTTGTACTAGAAAGCCAAAAAGTGTCTTTTTTTGAGTTATTATTAATGGAATTCAAAAGTACTGTAAGACACAATAAGGATCTATGTGAATACAGCACAAGAGTCCCAACTGCCCAAAGCCAGTGGGACTATGGCATCCCCAATCGAGGTATGTTGCGAGGGGGAGGAAGGAGATGGAGAAGAAGAAGGTCGGAAAGTATCTGGCTGTTCAGGTCTGGTCACCAAGCACGGCTGAAGCCATTTCAAGCAACGTTTCGATTCTGATTGGTGGTCTTTCACCAGGGCGATACTGAGTGTATCTACCACTCTGGCATAATTGGGATGAGAAGGTTTACATTTATTTGGTCAGCATGCTTCATTTTAATTACAGTTTATGACATTGAAAAGAGCCATCTATTATTGCTCTAATGCCTTCGACATTACAAACATAGTCTCCATTCGACTCTGTCACCACACGCGCTGCAAAGGTCGTTTGACATCTTCGGTTATGAACGCATAATATCATAATGCCGTGTCAGCTTTATGGTAATAAGTGTTGCAATCCTGCAATTATAAAATTGCGACCTACATTTAAACGAATCAGTAATGACAATACATCTGGTACAGATATCGCTATAGGGGTTTGATAAAACATATTGAATTCTGTGATGGTGGTTTGACATTGGTCTCGGAATTCTGAGCAGAAGTATTACCCACAAATAGCCATGATGAACAACGTACTCGTAGATGATTTAAGAGAATCAAACTCGTCAAACTGTCCGAAACTTCACCGAAGTTATTCTATGCATTTCAGTATGTAAAACAAAGTTTAAAAAATGAAAAAATGACTTTGTATAAGACCACGGATATTATTTTAATTTTTATGACCGACCGGTTTTGCTTAGCCTAAGTATCATAAGGGTACTAAATCAATAAATTAATAATATGTACATACAGAGGGAGAACAAAATATAAAATTAAAATCATAACAAAGGAACAGAGAGAAAGAGACAGATAATATGAATTGAAAGAGAAAAAATGTCAACTGAGAAGGTGATAAAAGAATAATGATAAATTTTATGATTTTACGGGAAATATACCTAATTTATTTATTTATAAATTAACGGACTAAAGTCCAATTACAAAAATACATATAAAACACGAAATAGAAAAAAGAGTAACAGAGAAGGAATAGCATATACATTAAAATAAATGAAGCGATGAACAAAAATAAGGCAAAATAAACATAAGAGAGAACATTCAAGCCATGGTCTAGTCAAAGTTTTGGTAGAGTCGTAAAGAATGACAAAAATCATTTAGACTGCTACCAAAAATTTCAAGACCATGGCTTGAGTTAACAAGTATTAACATTCTGAACATTGGAGAATTATACCCATAATTAGTATTGTGATGATTGAGGAACAGCAATATTGGATTAATGGACAAATTTACCTGATTATTACAAATACGACTATTAATTTTAATGGATTTCTTTATTTCTAGCGCTTCTAAATTATTTAATCTGTTGCCACGACCATATTCTTCACAAAAATGATTACTATTATTATTTAAAGAAAACCAGTTTCCAGATTCGTACGCTGCCCGAAAGATGGGAGAAAGTAGTGGCCAGTGATGGACAATACTTTGAATCACATATGTATAAACAGTTTTTTTACAATAAAGCCTCGAATTTCTAAAAAAAACGGCGGAAGCAAAGTTGTACACCTAATATATGAATTTGTTCGCGTCTTCTTACCATGTCGTAAACGTTAAGCACGACGGGCTCGCGGCCCTGCTGCCTCTCCTGCTTGCGCCCCGCCCCCATGGTGGGAAGGCACGAAGGGAACATGTCGCACCAGCCGACGCTGTCACTCTGCAACACACAACACAACAATCAAACAGTGAGTAGTACAAACTCATAAATAAAACACATAAACTTTGTTTATAACCACTTTATTATTTAATATTACGTCTACCGGTTTCGGAAGTACCCTTTCATCATCAGGACAATATTAAAATTAACATAGTATACTCGTAACTTTTGGCAGTTACAACAATGACAGAATGAAAAACACATGGAAAGCCAATTGAACAATCAGCAAATATACGCATAACGCCATATTCTGGAAAAAGTTGGAGATATCTTTAGAGTTGATGAGACCTTTTTTAACTAGAACAAATAATTCAATTCAATTTCTTTATTCATTTTAAGAACATTACAAAATAAAATTTTAAGGCGTTTTTAAAGATATACAGAAAAATATATATGGAGTGTACAAAAAACAGAGTACAATGCATATAATATACTAAGACAAGATTTTATAACTAAACAGTAAATACAAGTTAAGCAAGCTGCAATAAAACTTGCTGTTTAAAGACAGTTTCACTGACGCAAAAAATATCGATACCCGAAGCGATTCGATTCAACAGCAAGAGTGCCCTACTCACCGACATGACCATTGGCAAGTCAGTCCTGCAGGTCGGGAGATAAAACAATCTATGCTGTCGATGACGGCGATAACCATCGGGAACATAAAAGTTAATGCTCTCCATGATAGCTAAGTTTTGGAAACATCCACGTATCAATTTGAAGAAGTGGGTGACGATGTACACATCCCTTCTGACCCGCAGAAGGTTCGTTCCGAGCATACCCAAAAGAAAGTCAGTCGGATAGAGCCAGGGGTAGTAACCGTATGATGTACATTTCTCTGCACGAGGGAGTACGACCACTTTGCGCGGCTCTACCCAACTTCCTGCCGAGTACGCTAGGATTTCACTCCTTGCAGCTCAGAAGCTAGAGGTATGCCGCCACCCATTTGTTCAGACTACTGTGGGGTCATTTTGAAAACTCTGCCGTTTTGGACAGCATACATCTCTATGTTACCAATGACTGTCGAAGACAGCATCAGCATACTGTTCTATCTTCCTGCCTGTAGAATCGACCCGCAAATGGTTCTGCCGGTGGAGTCCCAATTTCGCAGGATGGAATCTAGAGATGGTCGATATTCCTGTCCCGGCCAAAAGGAACCGGTTCCGAGCCGGTCACTGGAACCGTCAATATTATTTCTGTAAGAAACCGGTTCCTTTTTTTGAAAAATAAAAATCGATATCATTTGTCCGAGGAACCGTTTTTTGTTTGTTGATTTTTTGATGGTACTTTTTTTGGGGAGGAACTTTTGTCGATTCGCTAGTACTTTTTGATTTCAAATCTACCGACAAGTGCATTATTTTTCAGAGGATTTTTTGTTGATTTGCTAGTACTTTTCGATTTCAAATCTCTACCGACTAGTACTTTTTTTAATTTTAATCTCCTTTGTGGAACTTTTCTAGCATTAGGAACGGGTTCCAAAAAGAACTGGATAAATAACCGGTTCTTCACCAGTCACCGGTAACTGGAACCGCAGGTACACCCAATTCTGATATCGACCATCTCTAATAGAATCTCTTTTGATATGAATATATTTTACTTCAGTGGGGAGATATTCCAAAGGAAAACCTCTTGAAAGAATTACCCCTCCTTGAGGCAACCTTCACCACTGCCTGCTTAGCCTTCATGATAGCCGAACGAAAATAATTTCTAACATGCTGTAACGCCTAAATACATGGCCAGCAACGGGGCACAGCTGACAGCCTAGCAGAGGAGGGTGTTTCCGGCTGGGAAGGGAGGAATCATCCCTCTGCCAATTCCATTAACCCCTTGCGACAGGAAACACTCTACTTTGCTGTTGCCATTACTTACGTTAGCGTATGCCACATTCATAAATAAACACAGTCTACCAATTTAACCGCTAAATAAATACACCCAAGCAGTCGTCCCTACGCGGTACATTTTCTGTTTATGCATTTTTGGTTGAATGTTATTTTTAGAACGACCCTTCAAGGAAAACAAAATCACTGTCTGAATTATGAACTATCCTAAAATCATCCTCCAACATCGAAGTATCAATAAACATTGACTTGAGATCAACCCAAATTACGATAACGCCATGATTGTGTTAATATAACAAGCTCGGTAAATTTCTACCAAAGAAAATTCAATACAAGGCCATCTATATGGCCGCGGCAAGCGGCTGTTCCCGAGCTCTCAGTTTTATTATTTTATAAGATAAACAATGAAGTAGTTGATAAAGATTCTGAGAGATGTTGCTCCACAAATGAATATTCTTATCTTTAAGACGAATTTCGCCCGAATACAGCCAACGTGTGCTCGGAAAACGAAGTTGAAACTTGAGGATGACTTTAGTCAGCCGCTGCGTGGTGCGAACGAGTTAAAGACTATTACTTGACATTTACTATCTACTTATTATAGTTCCTCAGGTCTACAATGCATTGAATAACACAAAAATTTGCAGAAATAACAGCTTAAAGATCTACTGAAGTTTACTGACCATTTTGTTTAGCGACGATATCTTACGACGGCTGCCATTCTAAACTGGCCATTCAAAATTATAACCCACACTGAAAATGTTCAACGCGGTATTTCACTCCCAAAAAACGGCTGTGTTAATATTATTTCTCACTTCCGACGAGAATAAAATTTGCAGCATCCCGATACAAAGTCAAGTGCACTAACCATTACACAATGGAGATCATAAATAATACTAACAACAAAACAAACATCAAAATACTTTAAGAACAGTGCAATAATTCAAGAGAAGAGTCATGTTCGAATTAGAATGTCGAGCTAGTCTAAATAAATTCACACTCTTTGCGGTCAAATGCAGTGGTGCAGCGACGATTCCTCAAGCCCCGAGCAAGTTTGTCAAATATGTTCAACCTCTTTATGTTCCTCGAGGCAACTGTAAAAATATGTTTGTAAGGTCAATCAATATAGATAAAAAGATAGAATAGAGCTAGTAAGACTATCAACAGGACACTTTCACCTCACACACACTAATAGCTGGAGGAAATGTAAAGAGGATGTAGAAACCCCCTTTCATGCATGGTGCCAATGTCCCACCTTGATGGGAAGAAGGTTTAGATGCCTTGGGAGTTGAATACTACGAGGTTTGTTCAAAAGAAAAGGTGAATTTTGAATTTTAGCGGGCTGTGTACATTCGATTATCGATTTTTTTTTTTTGTTATGTTGGTACACATATGTTTATCATATGTTAGCATTATCAGCCATTTTGGATTGGTGGTTTGTTTTTGACAACTGGAAAGGTTAGTCACGTTTTTGTGTGTTCTTCGACTTTTTACTTTTGGAAAAATGGGTCAAAGAATATGTGTTAAATTTTGCGTTAAAAATGGAATAACGCACTTAAAAAGTTGACTGTGGCATTCGGCGAATCTACTTTGTCTCAAAAAGTGTTTATAAGTGGCCGAGAAGATGTTAATGACGATGAGCGTCCTGGAGTTGCAACCACGTCAACAAACGAAGAAAACATCGAAACAGTGAAGAAAATGGTTTTGGAAAATCGTCGAATCACTATTAGGGAAGTTGCAGAGGATGTTGGCATATCAATCGGCTCATGCCATGCAATTTTCTCGGATGTTTTGGGCATGAAACGTGCGGCAGCGAAGTTTGTTCCGAAATTGCTAAATTTTGAGCAAAAGCAACGTCGCATTAGTATCGCTCAGGAGTTGTTGAATGACCGTAATCATGCCTCAACCACCGTATTCACCAGATTTGGCTCCCTGCGACTTTTTCCTATTCCCGAAACTGAAGAGACCAATGAAAGGAAAGCGTTTTGCCACAATTGATGAGATAAAGTTAGAATCGAAGAACGAGCTGATGGCCATACCGAAAAGCGCATTCCAGAAGTGCTTCGAGAATTGGAAGAAGCGCTGGCATAAGTGCATTATATCTGAGGGGGATTACTTTTAAGGGGAGAAAATGGATATTGATGAATAAATAAATACTTTTCGAAAAAATTCGAGATTCACCTTTTCTTTTGAACAAACCTCGTAGATAGAAAGATAGAATAGAGCTAGTAGGACTATCAACAGGACACTTTCACCTCACACACACTAATAGCTGGAGGAAATGTAAAGAGGATGTAGAAACCCCCTTTCATGCATGGTGCCAATGTCCCACCTTGATGGGAAGAAGGTTTAGATACCTTGGGAGTTGAATTCTATGTTGCAGAACCAAGAAACATGACCAAACAAACACCCAATGATAACCTTGGCGAACATAATTAAAGCGACTGAGCTACTGCCAAATGAATAATATGAAACGAGGGAGATAGCACAATAAGCCTACGGCCTGAAGGCTTACGGGACCTATGCAGACCATCTCCAAATCATTTTTTTATGAATTTAATTTTAATTAAATGTTATTATGAAGTCCTGCTAGTTTAAACAGTGGTTTTTGCCTGATGGCTGTTTCGGCATTTGAAACCATTTTCAAATTGTGGCCAGGCCTCATATAAATACGTAAGAACGGCTTTGAATGTCGAAACAGCTGTCACATAAAACCATTAAACAAACTAGCAAACTCAATAACACAATACAAATGGAGATTGACGAGAGAGTCAGTCAAACTTCACAATCGACATCATAACACCTTTTTCAGCTCTAAACGTTAATTCTTTTTTTAAAAAAGAATGACAAACATTCCCGGGTTACGAATAACCTGACAATATTGAAAAAAACTCCTACTGCCATCATAATAAGCGGAAGATGTTGCTTGCGCAATGATGGAGGACTTAGCCAGCAGAGGAATTGAAGCCACGACGCCCGGGTGGGAATCCAACGCGTTTGTCCACTCAGCTACTAATCGGTCTGTTGTACCACGGGGGCTTTGAAATATCCACTTAACGATGAATAATGTCCAATAAGAAAAAAAAATAAGAACACATTTGACAAAACAATAGTTTCTAATACTCAATCGATGATAGGAAAAGTTGATTCACAAAACGTACAAACATTTTTTTTTTTTAAATTTGTCGTTGTTTGAATGTCCGTACGCTGGCCGCTACGGGATTAAACCTAGGGCGTCTGCTCAGTATGTCCAGACGGCCGCAAAGCCACTGGACAAATACCACACACATGTGTGAAAAACGGTAGGAAATAACAATCCTAAGTACCTTATCAGTAATTTGGTCTGCCAGCAAGAAAAGTTATCAAATTATAATCATTCCTATAATAACATAAATAAAAATAAAATACAGTTTACTTATCAGCTGTAGGAAGTTATTTGAACCTAATTGTTACAATTCTATTGTATATGTACTCCTTGTATACAAACAATGTATACAACAAGTGTATAGACTATAGATTGTTCGAATTTGAATATTCGAAAAGTTATTCAGTGTATTCTTTTTATTGTATAATAATAAAATTATATATATAGTATAATAATAATTATAACATATGGAATAGCTGGTTGGGGGGAGTTGCTATTACCTTGCTAGGTCCTCTTATAAAAATACAAAAAGTAATTTTACGAATTATATTTAGAAACCCAACAACGTCACTCTTTCAACTTTTAGAAGTCCTCAATATCAGACAGTTATATCTTAAAATAGTGTTAAAAATAACTCATTCTTCAAAATCTTTAATGTATATCACACATAATAAAAACACAAGGGTCAAACAACAAGAAAGACTTTTAGTACCTAAATACAATACAGCTTTTGCACAAAGACACCATATGTACATCGCTCCTCACACTTACAACAAACTCCCACCACAGACTGTAGCCATCACCAATATGTATTCCTTTAATCAAAACATTACTAAATGGCTAACGAATAAGGACCGCAAGGAAATTGAAGACCTCCTAAAATAGCACTTGAAATTCTTCACCATTACAAACTAGAACATTGTGTAACAAATATCATAATTTTTTTTAAATTATTCTACTTGTACTCACTGTCACTTACCTCAGAACAGGTTCTTATGACCTAGTGAGGTAGGTAATGTAAAAAATAAAAAGTTAATAAATAAAAAAATTAAAAATAAATTAAAAAAATTAACTTTCTGTCAATATCACTGAAATTTTCTTTCTAAAGTCAAATAACAAGTTTAAAACGTGCTATATGCAAGCAATGCATCTGTGTGAGTACTTGCGAACACTGTGTTCGTTTCAATTCTGGCTGCTGTTTGTATAGCTAACTGCAAAAAAATTCTGTATTCATTTATTTTATATATTTATTATTTAGGTTAATTCAAATATATATATTTTTTTAACTACTTAATGTAGGTCACATACCTTTTCTTGTGCGGAATTTAAAGAAGCCATAATGTTCATTCCATATTTATCAATTTTTCAATATGAAAAAAAAGCATTGAAACGTGGGCAGTCATATAAAGGTAAATATGTCAAATTCTGCCGCATAAACATAGGTAAATAACGTCGAGTACAAATATAAAACAGTTAAACAGCAGAAAAAATGCTAATTTCACGACACCTAACTCACTGTTCAAGAGTTCTTGTTGATTCAGCACACAGATTTTCTTCTCCTACGTAGAACCATGTTAACTTTAAAGGTATGCGTACACAGCATATCAAAAAAATAATGTGAAGATGGTGTCGTTTGCAGGCATGCAGACAAAATTACCGTTTTTGTACAAGCCTTCACACCATCCGTTTGCCTATTCACCTAGACCATGGGTTCTCAACGTGGATGATAACGCCCCCTTGTGGACGTTTGAGACCTTCAGGGGGGGCAGTAGACGACCCAGAAAAAATTAGGGGGGGTTGGAAAAAATAGCCGGTCGATATCTTTTGTTCGTTCTTTCGGTGTTTTTATTGGGCGAGGAACCGGTTCCAGTTCTTTTCACTTTCAAATCTCTGCCGACTAGTACTTTTTTTTTTTTGGCGAGGAACCAGTTCCAGTTCTTTTCGTTTTCAAATCTCTACCGACTAGTACTTTTTTTTGGCGAGGAACTTTCGATTTGCTAGTACTTTTCGAAAAAACACCAGGAACCGGTTCCAAAAAGAACTGGATAAGTAACCGGTTCCTCGGTGGTCACCGGTAACTGGAACCGCAACACACCCAATTCTGATATCGACCATCTCTGATTTCAAATCTTTCTTTGGCGAGTTCGACTTCAATTGAAGTGTTCACTGCGAAGGGTTCATTTTGAAGAACTAGCAGTTTGTGAAGGATTCACAAAACATTGAAGTTTTTCCCAATGACGATAGACGGTCATTAGCTGTGCACGGTTACAAGTTACAAGCAAGGATAAACAAATTCATTTCACAATCGTAAACAAAACAGAAACAGATTGCCATTGGTAATTCGGGCCAGTGGGAAAGTTGTTTTGAATATCAAAAATAGAAACCCGATGGTGGAGAATACACTCGTACACCTTTCACTTTGTAAGTTTGAAATTTTGTGAAGTAAAAAAATAACAATAACGAAGTTTCTCTGCGGGGCTAAGCAGAGAGGATGGATCACTACACAACTCTGTCTTGACTCACACTCCTGTAAAGGCCCACCCAGTTGCGCCCATGTGTAACTTACCCCCTGTCACTTACCATTCATACCAATGTCCTTTTGTATTTCTTAATTGCTTCCTTTAATATCTTTCTGTCTCTTAAATTGTGTTGTGAAGATCGATTTCAAAAATTCTTTTGAACACGCATTATCCCATAGACCACATGTTGGACTATGATCTTTAAGCTGACCATTACTACGACTCTCTAATCTACCCTCGACCTATTTCATCTCATGCATTCCTATTCAGATCAGGTACTTAAATATCTTCAGTTAAAGGTTTAATTATTATACTAAGTAAAGTGATTATATTTTATTCTAAATCCCCAAACAAAAGCGCATCTTACCCAAGAAGCATCTGTCAAGTTCTGTCTCTTAAATTGTGTTGTGAAGATCGATTTCTAAAATTCTTTTGAACATGCATTATTCCATAGACCACATGTTGGACCATGATCTTTAACTTGACCATTACTACGACATTCTATCCTCAACCTATTTCATCTCAGCATTCCTATTCAGATCAGGTACTTAAATATCTTCAGTTAAAGGTTTCAGCGAACATTACACTCCTCGCTTCATTCACACTCATATATCTTCTGTTATTCCAGCTCTCAACATGATTCCTGACTCAAATACTTGACTCACTTGATTATGTCATGTTTCCTCAGGCATCGCAGATTTCTTCTACCATTCGCTTTTGCGTCATATATTCTCCTGAAACTCCTTTCTCAGTCCATCTGCTCAACATGTTCAAACCGTCTAAGCATTCCTGATCTTGTCCATTACGCTTTTTTAAAGGAATACCGCACAAGAATCTCAACTGCTCCCAACCGTCTGGAGCCAGTGAGACTATGGCATCCCCAAATAGGGTATGTTGTGAGGCTGAAGGTAGTGGGGCGGGGAAGGAGATTGGGAAGAGGAAGGTTGGGAAGTACCTGGCTATTAAAGCCATTTCAAGCAACGTTTCGATTCTGAATGATGGTCTTAGTATCTACCACTCTGGAACGTGCCGCAAATAAACTTTTTACTATTTTTACATGAATTGTGTTATGACACATATTAATTAAATAAAAGTTACTTGATTCGTGGTCGAGCATCTTACCACTCGACCATGGAGGCCATCATATTATGTATAGACGCTCACATCAGTCTTGCATTTTTTCTGGATCTCCATAATCATAATACAGTCAAACATGGTTTAAGCACAAATAGGCCTCAGGAATCTCATTTCTATTCTACTTTCATCCTTCCTCTGGCAATTCCATGCCTTATTGCTGTACATCAGGGTCGATATAAACACTCCATTATGGACTGCTAGCCTCGCTGCTTTCGCCAACTTATTATCAATGACTACTGCGTTCAGTCCTCCGTTAATAGAGTTCCCTGCATTCATCCTTCTTTTAATGTCCCCGTCAGCCTTTCCATCTCTCGTGACCACACTTCCCAAATACACAAATGTGTCCACTTGCTTCAAGTATTCACCGTTCACAACTAAATTGTAGCGTACACAAAATATGTGGTAAAAATCCTATACACCTAGTAAATCTTGCATATTCACACTGAGAATTTAGTAAAATATCGCTAAATATGTTTACTTTCAATATCACTGCATGATTTGGCAAATATTGAAATCACTATGCACAAAAATACATTGCCCTTTGTAAGGTTAGGCAAAGATTGTTTTCAACATCAAAAATAGAAATCCAATGTGAGAAAAACTTACATCTTTCATTTTGTATATTCGATGCGTACAACAAAATAATAAATATTTATAGAAAATTGATAAATTCAACTTTACTTGAGATAAAACACACGTTTGAAATATTATTCAGGTAGCCAATAATGTCATTATTTCACATTAACATAAAGAATTTAGAAAAATATGTTTACTGTCACTACCGCTGCGTATTTTGCGCAAATATTCAAATCAGCTTTTAATTCTGCGTGACTACGTTTTGTTTAGTAACTCTTTTGTTTATAACAATAACAAAACACAGCACAAAGGATAGCCATGTGACTATAGCTACAAGGTAAGACGTCTCATTTGCTAACATCTCTAGGTTATAAAAACAACAATGAAGCGATGCGAGCAAACGAAGCGCGAAATTAATCGGCCAGTCCGTATTCAGAGACTAAAAATAGTAAGATTAATATGCAATACGTCGACTAATCAAGGGTCATTAAAAGTTCAGATGATGTGTTCCATCGGGGGCAATATTTACCTCAAATAAATAGGAAGCGGGGGTAGCCTAGTGCGAAAGATGGCGTGATGGATGTCTTCATAGTCCGTAGCAGGGTCTTCGGATCGATTGTGAACGATATCACAATCTATTGCACGGAAATACTTCGGGAATTTTATTTACAGACGGAGACGAAACACAACCCAAAATGCCAAGTGACAGCTGCACCATAGACTAACTTGGGCAATGGATGATTCACAAAAGTGTGACCATAGTCAAAAATATTTACGCAGTACTTACGTAGCGAATAAAAAAATGGTTAACAAGGATTATTTTTCAAAATGTATTACTAACCTCAAATTACTCTTGAATGTTTATCATTGAATTATTATTAATCAATATTTACCATAGACTCAGAAACAATGAATTGCTGTTCCTCAATCATCACAATAGTAACTATGGGTACAATTCTCCAATGTCCAGAATGTCAAGACTTGTTAACTCAAGCCATGGTCTTGACATTTTTGGTAGCAGTCTAAATGATTTTCGTCATTCTTTACAACTCTACCAAAACTTTGACCAGACCATGGCTTGAATGTTCTTTCTTATGTTTATTTTGCCTTATTTTGTCATCGCTTCATTTATTATTATGTATATGCTTTTCCTTCTCTGTTGCTCTTTTTTTCCATTTCGTGCTTCATATGTATTTTTTGTAATTGGAATTTAGTCCGTTAATTTACATAAATAAACAAATATTTTTTTCCGTAAGCGTTTTTAATGCCACCTTTCTCAATTATTTTAATTCAATATTCAAGCCAGTTTATATTATTCATCTTTGTTAGTATTTTACGGAGTCAGAATATATTTTTATAATTATCTTTTGTTTACTTCGCAAACTTTTGCCTAAATAAAAAAAATACTCAAATTAATGGGAACCCGACACGTTTGTCCACCTCAGCTACCGACCGGTCAATTGAATAACAAATTTCTGGGAAGTTTAAAGAATCGTATTTTTATAAATTAATTATTAATTTTGTAGAGGAAAGTTCAGATAAACTTTACTGTCCATTTCCCCTTGAATAAAAAAAAAACACTTTCTTTCATTTTAGTAAAGAAACGGCCCGAATGATATATGCGAATGAAACTACTAATTAAATCTCAGAGTAATTCTGTTTAGGCCTTAGAGTAACAATTGTTACTCTGAGGTTTAGGCCTAGTTTTTCAGTGCCTTCTGAACCTGTCAACAAGCTTAACGTTTTTAGGTACGAATGTTGGATGTGTTACTTATTCCCTCAGAGTAACAATATAAAGAGACCGTACTAATTTGTGACAAATCGTTGACAAACTCGCAAAATATATCTCTCTCTCTTTATGCTCGGTTCTATAAGCATGTGAGAAAAAGAGACAAACAATTGTTGAAACCAATACACGATTTGGGGCGGGCTAAATACCATGTCCGCGATATTTGATCTGCACAAACTTCACTCACGTTTAAACTTTTTTAGTTTGATCTCAAATATTTAACATCCTAACCTACAAAACAACTAGTAACTTACACCAATATGTAATTAATCTTTGGACTATTCGTTCCAATATAATAAACTTCCGTTTGAAATTGATTCGTAATGTGTTTAACTTAAAAATATTTACGAGATGTCACATTAGAAACCATTAGAAAGGGGAACTTTTTTCCCAGGAACCGTTTTCGTACGGCTTCTGAAAGTATCCCGGTCTCTTTTCTTTCTCATGATACTAACGCTAAATTGTTGGCAAACAGATAAAGACGGAATAGTGTTTATCTCTTAGATTTTGGTTGCCTCTCCAAATTCAGGGCTATGCCAAAATTGGAATATGATGAAAAAAGGCGAGAAAAATGGATCCGTGCTACGACAAGGCAAAATTGGACTCCTAAATACCATAGCACAATCTGCTCAGTCCATTTCCCAAGTAACCACTTCGACAAAACATTTGTAAAGATCCGTCTTAAGGATTTCGCGGTGCCTCAATATGATTCGATAGTACCTTCGGCAATACAAAAGGTTTTTATGGTCAATTTTTTTCACATCTTTGACCAGTTTTGACACCACCATTAAAATTTTTGGTGCAAAACAAATGAATTTATAATACATCGATTACCATTTTTTATTCAATGACTATACCAATACTTATTGTGTCGGACGCGAATGCCCCGACAGCGGCGCTAATGTAGGAAATAAGTTAGATCTAAGATTTCTCAATACAAATTGTAAATTCTATAATTTTATGTATGTTTCTTCCGGCTCGCTCGGCCTCAAATGAGACAAGAAGTCGTCCTTGAGGCTAAATCCCCTAGACCCAGGCAGCGAGAAACGCAAACGCGAGCGGTCTAGAGCGGATACTCACGGCCGAGCTCTGGAAGTCTCAGCCCGACCGAGGCGGGACAAATTAATCTTTCTAACCCTTTCACGGGGGCCACGTTAATCACCCGGCCAAATAAAATATACCGGGGTGATAACTCGCCCCCCAGCTACATAACTGTTGTAATTTCAAATGTGTAAATGTTAGGCTAAGTTAGTAATTAAGATTTTTAGCCCCAAAAACGGGCACCTTTTTTGTACTTGCATTTTAAAATGTTTATTCTGAACTTAATAAAAATGATGGAAGAGTGTGGAGAAGTTGAGGTTAAAGGTGATGCTTAGGAGAAGGGGATAGATTATTTAAATCTATCCCACAAAATTCGCCAGCGACCCGGAAAGAGCGAGAAAGGGGGAGACAAAATTCCCCATACAAATCTCCCAAATCCGTGGTCGCGCTCTGGAGCGCAATTTAAATTGCGCAAAAAACCAGAGGAAGGCAGATCACCAGCATCCTCCGCCAGCATCATCTACCTTGACTTCTCTCCGCTTGACATCGCCTACAACTTGACTCCTGCCTTTTCTTCTGACCATCGCTTGCCCCCCTGGACCGCCTGACTACAACATTCTCCGGACCACACCGCAGCATCTTCACTTGAGAGCAGAACCAGCCCCTACAAGTCAACCCTAGTCGACTCCCTTACAACGAGACGACCCCTTGGAGCACTTCGCAGATCGAGACCGCCCCCCCTATTACAGTTTACTTGTGTACCTGATCACGTCGGGTACACTTATAAGAATAAAATTTTCAGATAAATGTAATGTGTAATGCGGAGATTTTTTTTTCTAGTTTCAAAATTCGCGTATTACGTTAAAGTATTATATTTTTTAAGACTATCTTTTTTGGAGTATCTACGATTGGTGCAACTACAGAATTCTCGGTCGTTACGGATCTAACATCAAATTCCAGTCTAATTTCTTTTTCTTTGATTTAACAAATATGTTAATATGAATTCATACGTTTCATCTGGATTTTTATACCCTTAGCTTCTAATTAATTGTTTTTTTTTTTTAAATCTATTGATGTGCACATGCACTATTGTACCCATTTCTGAACCTGTTCTCTGATGATTTATGATAACGATCATGCATTTAGATAGTTTTAATTTTGTATACATATTATATATTATTTTCTCCTTGTTAGTTAGAATTATTAGCTTAATTAATTAAGTATGAAGCGCACTTGACGTGAAATATCACAAAACTGTGCTATATAAGTTCACTGTTATTATTATCTGCATTCGAAATTTCCTTACAAAATAACGCGGGACGGAAAACATCCCTACAATACTTAAAAGCGGTGTCATGTTTTGTGAAATTTTTGTGTCTCTTTCTCTCTCATGGTATACGACGTAAAACGCAGAGAAAGTGATTTATCGCAAATTTATATAGGTAAAAAAAAAAATTGATCTCTCTCCATATATTCTTACTCCAAGGTTAAGAAAATGATTTAACATCTGTTATCACCGTACATTTTTTTATTTTACTTTTTTGTTTGTAAACTATTTTGTTGATGGAACTGAAGTTCATTTTATAATATGTATTATAAAATGTTCTGTACTAATAATTTAATTCGTTTATATTTTTATCTATAAATAAGATTTTAATAATCTTATTGATTAATGTATATTTGAATAAACAAAAAAATATACAACATTCATTCTTTTTAATGATTTACAACTACCTACTCACAACAAAATACCTAATTTACTTAATTTGTGACAACCCTGTTAGTGATTTTACTCTGAGTTTAGGCCACACCCTTTGGTCATTGCTTGGTCAAAAAGTGCGGACAAAATTTCGCAAAGTTAGGTCTCTTTATATTGTTACTCTAAGCTTATTCCCTACAAGTAGTTCATATTTTAGTCGTGGCGGCGCTAGTAGTGATGTATCTCGCAGCCGTCACATTTGACATTAGTTTACATAAATTGCTTATTTTAATATGGAATATTTGATCTTTGGCCTTTTACGATGAGGACGTTTATGACATTAACTTTGTAGCCCACTAAGGCTGGTTTCACAGAGCTCATCACTTTCTGAAGTGGGATGATATATATATATATTTTTTTTTTTCTAGCTTATAGGTTTTATCTATCCAAGAGTGAAAAATACTGTTTTCACAAGAATTGATAAAGGATAATATTCGGTCTTAAACGGATTGAGAAGTAATGATGTGGTATTCATTCGGATAAAATTAAGCCTTGACTCGTTGAGTAAAATTTATATAATTACTTTCGATAATACTGCATAATTTAGGTTCAGTCTTTTCTTTACTGTCTAAGTTTGTAAGTCCAAATATTTTTCATTGGAATTCCTTACTGAGAATTTGAAAAATAGTTTTTCTTAGCGTTGTGACCTTGAAGTAACAATATATGGAGGGATAGCTAATTTGTTTTACCCAACCCATGCGAAATTGTAATAAATCACTTTTTCCGAGTTTTTACATCGTACACCATGAGAGAGAAAGAGACAACAAATTTCTTAAACCGCTTCTATATACTGTCTTAATGATCTTAAGCTGGCTATTTTCGCTGGTTAACGGCGGGACTCCGCCCACATTTTTTATTTTGCCACTAAACTTGACACAACTAAACGGTTTTTTAGGTTAGATGTTATATTTTTGTTGATAAAAATACTGTGAAAAAGTGGCTATACGAATACACAAAAACATTATGTCGATATGTGAAATGAATGGATGTATAAATACCGTAGCCTTAGTCTTAGCCACGCCCATTTGCGCCGAGTCATGTTAAAATCATCAAAAACAAGTCCAAAACTGACTTCACTGCCTTGGTTTGGGCTACCTCTTGTATACTCTAAGGTTGTGACCGCTCCGTGCGAACTTCTACAAAGAACTACTTATTTTTGCGACAGTTCAACCTTCATTTATTTTTCAATGAACAAATACTTCTATTGAAGTTATACTACAGAGCTACAAAGAACTACTTTATTTTGCGACAGTTCAGATGCGAAGTTGAACTTCAAAGCCTACAAAGAGTACTTCATTTTAAGTACTTTAATTGAAGTTCGACTTCAAAGATTAAAAAGAACTACTCCATTTTGTGGCAGCGCACACTTCAATTGAAGGTCGACTACAAAGATTTGGCGAGGAACTGGTTGATTTGCTAGTACTTTTTTGGGGAGGAACTTTTGTCGATTTGCTAATACTTTTCAATTTCAAATCTCTACCAACTAGTGCTTTTTTGCGGAGACGATTTTTTTTTTTGATTTGCTAGTATTTCGATTTGAGAACTCTATCGACTAGTACTATTTTTTGGCGGGTTCGACTTCAATTGAAGTGTTCACTGCGAAAGGTTCATTTTAAAGAACTAGCAGTTCGTTTAAAGTTTTTCCCAACGCCAGTTTTTCCCCTCCGCCAAAAGCCAGAGATTAAAATAGTAAGTAATAACAACAGCTGCTAGCTGTTTGCAATTATTCGCAAATAGAAATTATAAATCAATACGTGTAGGTCGTGTAGGTACTACAGGCAGGACTTGGATTGAATTCTATTTATAAACATTAAATTATGTATTTATTTCTTGTCCTTAAGAAACAATTGTATCTAGAAATTACATATATTTACCTTTTCCGTGAAAACCAAAGTTGAGAATATACGTAGGATTTTGTTTGCATATGCATATGTTTGAGCCTTATCTGATAGCCCGCATTCAGCACATGAGCCATTCCCAACTAGCAAATAAGTTAAGAAATACGCATTATTTTACCTTTTGGCTGTTAAATTATTTATTAATTATTTACAATACAATCAAGAGATTTCATAAGTTTTGTTTGACAAATCTTGGAGTTTTATTTTGCACCCCTCGATTTTTTTTTCTTTCTTAGGTTTGAAAACATGTATATTTTGAACCTTTTCCTTTTTTATTATATATTTTAAGTTATCTAAACATCCCCAATCTTTTTCATTACGCTTAAATAAGTCTTGTTTTTTTTTCGGACTCCAGAATCATAATACGGACTCCAGAATCATGATGGTTGAAATCGAAAACGAAAAGAACTGGAACCGGTTCCTCGCCAACAAAATTTTATCATGGGGGGGGTTTCTAGCGATTTCTTCGAAAACGAAAAGAACTTGAGCTGCAACCGGTTCCCCTCGCCAAATTTATTATTTCGTGGGGGAGAGGGGTTCCCCGCACAAATTACATCGATTTTTATTTGCCAAAAAAAAGGAACCGGTTCCTCGGAGAAATAACATCGACGGTTCCAATGACCGGCTTGGAACCGGTTCCTTTTAATCGGAGACAGGAATATCGACCATCTCTATAATACAGTCAAACATGGCGTACAAATTAATATCCCTCAGAAATCTCATTTCTAGCAATGACGTTACATATGTATAGACACGTTGTAGCGCTCTCAAAGTGGCAATCAATAATCACGCTAGTTGGTGTGATCGGTGTTTAAGCCGATTTAGTACTAAACGGTCACGCGTCGCTTGAGGTCGTCTCAAGCAAGTATGGAACGCGGTCCGAACTTCGGATCTGTTTCGTTCATACACATATATTCTATGAATGTCTATCTTTGTCATACATGACCGATATTTGAATGATGAATTTACTGGCAACGTGTGTGTTTTGCTTGCCACATTTTGTGTAAATATTTTAAGGCTATAACGTGTCTATACTCGTATATGTAACGTCATTGATTTCTAGTCTACTTTCATTCTTCCTCTTCCAGTTCCATACTTCACTGACATACATCAGGGTTGATATCAGCACATATTCTATATATACTAAAGGAGATCAACTTATTTGCCCCAAGTAGGTATATTCGTGCGAGGCATCATGTGACGTTTTACACACCGAAAGTCAGAACTTCCTCATACAAAAACACGCCAATATATAAAGCGATGGAACTATTCAACGAAGCTGCATCTACTTTAGATATATTTAGATGCACATATATAGAGTTCTGTCATTATCTCTCGATATACGTACAAAAGTTTCCGTTAGGTACATAACGATCTACATAATCTTAAATAAAATAAATATATTTTTTTACACACCTTTTTACACTTGCCAATTCAACGATTATCTCATAATATGTGTATAAGAATGAACCTCTCTTATATCTTATGTTTTTTTTTGTTTTTCATTGCTAATCTTATTTGCGTTATTATTTCATATAAAGTGCGTCACACTACTTCAGTTTGTACTTATATAACTCCTTTGGATATATAATACCTTGTTTATAGTATGTGAGATGTACATAAATGTTTAATTTCTTTTTTTACACTATACATGTATCTACAATATTTTTTATATCATTCATCTCTTAATGTATTTGGTGAACAACTGTTTTTATGAGATCTTGTTAAATAAATAAATAAACATATTTTAGCATTTTTAATGCATATTTACATGCATATTAACATTGTTTTTTTTAATTTTTTATATTATCCGATGCGTAGGTACGAATAATATTTTCGCCACCGTATTTAGCAAGAATAAATAAATATCGACCATCTCTACAATACAGTCAAACATGGTGCACAAATATGCCTCAGGAATCGCATTTCTAGTCTATTTTTATTCTTCCTCTCCCAGTTCCATGCTTCACTGCCATACATCAGGGCTGATATCAGCACATATTAGCATTTTTAGTGCATATTTACAAACATATTAACATTCATTTTTTTAATTTTTTATATTATCCGATGTGTAGGTACGAATAATATTTTCGCCACCGTAAACAGCTGCTGACTATTTTTAATTTTTTGCCGATGGCAACATTTGTTCGACCAGACATATTACTTTACCGCTCTCGCTTTGGTATTTCCCGCTGACGGCTTTTCTGAAAATCTTCCGGATTCGGAGTAATTTATTCTCACACGCAAAACGATTTCGTTGTTAGATTTGCTTACGCATTTTGGGGAAAACGCCAATAATAATAACCTGTTTGTGGGCAGAACGCTCGAATTGAAATAATACTCTCAGTTCACGCGAGGACATTAACGTTTCAGGTTAACTGGTTACTTCTGCCCAGTTCTCGTCACATGACGGTCGGCTTGTAGCGTTCGTTGTTGAATTTGTGCTGAAATTATAGTGGATTTATACATTTGTGTGGATAATTAATGACTGTGTAAAGTGCTTAATTAATTGTGTCCAGTCTGCAGGTTGGTAAAAGTTTTGTTTATATTTGTAAATGTTGTTTTTTGTTTACATTTGCGTTTGAAGGTTGTTGTGGTTTGACAGCTGGAGTTCGACGTATTTCGTTTGCGGGAGCTATTTTACAATGGCTTTTTGTTCATTGTTAGTCACAGTTAATGCAGTTTCAATGCTTTTTAAATTGTCGTTTCATGAATATCGTGCAATAAAATATATCATTGTTTATATTGTGTTACAGCCTCTGTGGCGTGATGGTATGCACTCTTGATTTCTAGAATTAAGAATCTAGATTTTTCTGTCGAAGTTCAAAAGTATTACTCATTTTGTGCATTTTTCTGTCTAGGTGTTGTAATGTTGATTGTAAGGTTTGATAAAAGTTACAAAATTAGCCTCACGGCAGTCGTAAGAGACATTAGCATATACATTACGCATAATCAGTGCCTTTTCTTTATATTTTAAATATGAATACCGCACAAGCGTCCCAACTGCTCTCAAACACATTGAAAGCCAGTGGAATTATGTCACCCCGTGTGAGGCTGAAGGTAGTGGGAAGGTGAAGGAGATGGGGAAGATGAAGGTTAAGAAGTACCTGGCTATTCAGATCTGGTCACCAAACACGGTTAAAGCCACGTCAAGTTGTCGTAACTCGCTTCTTGTTATAATCTTTAAAGATCATAATGTAATTAAATTTTTCATATTCATGTCTACAAAACACGCCACAATATGAATATACATTTTTTACACTTCCGCTGTAGAATGTTTATCATGCCGAATTAGTCCATTATCGCCTACAGAAAACTACGACATATTTATGATTAGATTATGATAACTAGCGACGGATCTATCAAGAGTTCAACGGCCATTTAAATGTTATTATATATTCAAACATTATAATATTTAGTCTTATTGGAATATCATACTTTTCCACTATCATCAGAGTTATGTTATAAAAACCTTATCTTGATAAAAAGCGACAGTGATTCATTGATGTTACCATTTCGACGTGAATCACAAGATTCAGAAGGTTTTATATTTGGAAACAGGATACAACATAAAACAACTACAGATAGTACTGTAAAGGCTCACTTAGTTGCGCCCATGTGCAATTTACCCCATGTCACTTACCATTCATACCAATGTCCTTTTGTATTCCTTAATTGCTTCCTTTAATGTCTTTCTGTCTCTTAAATTGTATTGTAAAGATCGATTTCTAAAATTCTTTTGAACCTTAGATGAATTAAATAATGTAGATACGTTACGGAGACAACGCGCGTGACTGCACTAAACTAAGCCAACGTGGCATACTTGAGATTTACTGCGTTACAGCTACAACCATCAGGGTTTATGATTTGCGGAAAGTCCGACACCGTGCCGGACGCGCGGCTTTCTTTGTCTTGTTTATGACATTATTTGATTGTTTCGAGAAGTGTTTTTTTTTTCACACCCGGACGCATTGAGTTGACAATATTATTTGGACGTTATATCAGTGAAGCGACCTCGTTATAGCCCCACACCATTGTATGAAAATAAGCCCGAACCAACATATCAATAAGCAATTGCTCATTATAGCCGTAAACCTCGCTATTACCGGGATCGTTATAACCAAGTTCGACTGTATATAACATTTTGAAAACCATGTATGACTGTGTTAAAAATGTGGATATCCGGAAAGGATGCAACGCTGATGTAAGCATAATGAATAGCATCAAGAAAGGGACGCTTAGATGGTTTGGGCATGTCGAGCGAATTAACGAAGAAAGGACTGTGTAAAGAATATATGATGCGAAAGTGAATGAAAGAAGAAGTCGGGCGCGTTCGAGGAAGACACGACGCGATCAAGTAAATCGAATACTTGAATCAGGCCACGCGAAGAGTCAGTATAACAGAAGAGTGTGTGTGAGACGATGTATGAATGTGAACGAAGCAAGGAGTGTGTGCCAAGACAGAGTTGTGTGGCGGTCCGTCCTCTCTGCTTACCCCTGCGGAGAAACGGCGTGATGGTTATGGTTAGTTAGTTACTATTTTGAATTATAGACGTATTAAAATATTTTAATTTTATTCACAGACCTCTTCACTAGGGATTCCTATTTTGAGGCGGACTGTAGGTTTTTGTGTTGGTGTTACTGCTTCTATGTTACCTTCATTTCCTCATCTTTATGTTTATTTAGCCATATTTTATGTTGTTTTTTAACATTTGTATTTAACTTAGAGTAACAATATAAAGAGACCGTACTAATTTGTGACAAATCGTTGACAAACTCGCAAAATATAGCTCTCTCTTTATGCTCGGTTCTATACGCATATGAGAAAAAGAGACAAACAATTGTTGAAACCAATACACGATTTGGGGCGTGCTAAATACCATGTCCGCGATATTTGATCTGTACGAGCTTCATTCACGTTTGGAGTGTCAGGCGAACGGACTGTCAAAAGTGCGTAAATAGTTAAAAACTTGAGTTATTTTTTGTCCGATATCTAGCAAAACATCATGGCCATATGTGCTATACTTGGTTGCTTCAATCGAAGTACAAAAGGACCAAAAACAAACAGTTTTCACACGTATGTACCATAAAAATCGTCTTTTTTAGTTAGATCTCAAATATTTAACATTCTAACCTACAAAACAACTAGTAACTTACACCAATATGTAATTAATCTTTGGACTATTCGTTCCAATATAATAAACTTCCGTTTGAAATGAGTTTTAGTGGATTCGTAATATTTTTAACTTAGAGATATTTACTAGCTGTCACATAAGAAACCATTACAAGGGGGAATACCCATATTGTACGGCTTCTGAAAGTATCCCGGTCTCTTTCTTTCTCATGATACTAACGCTAAATTGTTGGCAAACAGATAAAGACAGAATAGTGTTTATCTCTTAGTTATATTTATAATTTCGGTTACGTCCCCAGATTCAGGGCTATGCCAAAATTGGAATATTATTATTTATTTAATTATTTTTAGATTTCCAAAGGATGAAAAAAGACGAGAAAAATCTAATTTCTTTTTCTTTGATTTAACAAATATGTTAATATGAATTCATACGTTTCATCTGGATTTTTATACCCTTAGCTTCTAGTTAATTGTTTTTTTTAAAATCTATTGATGTGCACATGCACTATTGTACCCATTTCTGAACCTGTTCTCTGATGATTTATGATAACGATATGCATCTAGATAGTTTTAATTTTGTATACATATTATATATTATTTTCTCCTTGTTAGTTAGAATTATTAGCTTAATTAATTAAGTATGAAGCGCACTTGACGTGAAATATCACAAAACTGTGCTATATAAGTTCACTGTTATTATTATCTGCATTCGAAATTTCCTTACAAAATAACGCGGGACGGAAAACATCCCTACAATACTTAAAAGCGGTGTCATGTTTTGTGAATTTTTGTGTCTCTTTCTCTCTCATGGTGTACGACGTAAAAACGCAGAGAAAGTGATTTATCGCAAATTTATATAGGTAAAAAAAAAAATTGATCTCTCTCCATATATTCTTACTCCAAGGTTAAGAAAATGATTTAACATCTGTTATCACCGTACATTTTTTTATTTTACTTTTGTTTGTAAACTATTTTGTTGATGGAACTGAAGTTCATTTTATAATATGTATTATAAAATGTTCTGTACTAATAATTTAATTCGTTTATATTTTTTATCTATAAATAAGATTTTAATAATCTTATTGATTAATGTATATTTGAATAAACAAAAAATATACAACATTCATTCTTTTAATGATTTACAACTACCTACTCACAACAAAATACCTAATTTACTTAATTTGTGACAACCCTGTTAGTGATTTTACTCCGAGTTTAGGCCACACCCTTTGGTCATTGCTTGGTCAAAAAGTGCGGACAAAATTTCGCAAAGTTAGGTCTCTAGGTTACTCTAAGGTATTTAATATCATTTGAAAGAGCCTTAAGGCTGATTCACACCAACGTCCGGTTCCGCTCAGTGCCGATATTGTTCCGCAAGAAAACTTATTGATATGGTATGAATATCAATCGAGGAGTATGTGCCAAGACAAAGTTGTATGGCAGTATATCCTTCTGCCCACCCTTGTGATATTTAACTACTTATTTAGTTAAATAATTATTTTGAAGTGTAAAAATACTTACAACGCAGATTTTTTTTTTAAACCATTTTTTTATCACTAAATAATATCTTTATTAATCATTAATTATGAAAAATATTATTTAGTGATAAAAAATGGTTTAAAAAAAAAAACTGCGTTGTAAGTATTTTTACACTTCAAAATAATTATTTAACTAAATAAGTAGTTAAATATCACAAGGGTGGGCAGAAGGATATACTGCCCACAAATTTGTCTTGGCTACCCCTGATTGATGTTCATACCATATCAATAAGTTTTCCTGCGGAACAATATCGGCACTGAGCGGAACCGGACGTTGGTGTGAATCAGCCTTTATACAATTTGGCACCATAAAATTTATGGCTTTTCTGGCCTAAAGATGTATTTGATCTTGGAATGCCATTATATTTAAGGTGTTTGTCCTTGTGGTGTAAGTGGGTTGGTCAGTAAGGTACTCAGTTTTTCCTTTTAAATTTAATAACATTTTTATGGCCTACCGGTTTCGCTTATAATGTACCATATACCCTTGGAGTAACAATATATGGAGAGAGAGCTAATTATTTTTACCCAACCCATACAAACTTGCGTTAAATCACTTTCTCCGGGTTTTTACGTCGCACACCATGAGAGAGAAAGAGACAACAAATATAATACACCGCTTCTATGTACTGTCGCGAAGATCTTGGGCTCCTGGTTCACTGCGAGACTCCGCCCACATTTTTTATTATGCCACTAAACTTGACACAACTAAACGGTTATTTAGGTTATATGCTATATTTTTGTTGATAACAATACTGTGAAAAGGTGGTTATACGAATAGACAAAAACATTATGTCCACATGTGATATGAATGGATGTATAAATACCCTAGACTTAGTCTTAGTCACGCCCAGGTCCGCCGAGTCAGGTAAAAATGACATAATTTTTTGTTTATTCATATAACCACTTTTTCACAGTATTGATATCAACAAAAATACCTAAAGCATCTAACCTAAAAAACCGTTTAGTTGTGCCAAGTTTAGTGGCACGATAAAAAATGTGGGCGGAGTCCCGCGGTGACCCAGGACCTTAATATCATTGTGACAGTACATATAAGCGGAGTATTATATTTTTTGTCTCTTTCTCTCGTGGTGCACGACGTAAAAGCCCGGAGAAAGTGATTTATCGCAAGTTTGTGTAGGTTGGGTAAAAATAATTTGCTTTCTCTTCATACATTGTTTTTCCAAGCTCTCTACTTAGGGACTTGACCGTTATCGAACTGTTGACCTCTGCGCCGACGCCAGCGACATAGCCCTCTCGACACAAGGGCGGCCTTTGTTTTCGTTTTTATCCTTTTTTGAAATTCCTCGTCTGGCGTCTGCCCGTTTCGACTCCCATCCGAACTTTGTAACATGGGCTTACCGAAATAAATGTACCAGATGTCCACACGGTGACTCGTGCTTGATGTGATAAATATACATTTTGGACTATCAAATTTCACGCTTAGAGATGATGGAACGTTGTACGTAATATCTTCGCCGGAAAGGAAAAAAGGCTGAAGCGCCATTTTATGAAGTTTACACTAGCGTTGTGACCGCTCTGAAATAAATACTTCTTTTGGCAGCAGTTCCTCCTTCATTCATTGTTCATTGAACAAATACTTAAATTGAAGTTGGTAGTTCATTTTAGCGTTCTGACTGCTCCGTGTGAACTATTTCATTTTGCGGCAGTTCAAGCTTCATCCATTTAATTTCATTGAACAAATACATAATTGAAAGGAAGTTAGATTACATAGAACTACTTCAATTTGCAGCGGTTCAGTTGTGAAGTTGAACTTCAAAGCCTATAAAGAAGTACTTCACTTCAAGTACTTCAATTGAAGCTCGATTTCAAAGTACTTCGATCTAAAGGAACGTGATTGATCCATTTTTTTCAAAAGTAAAAAACCGAAGAACACACAAAAACGTGACTAACCTTTCCAGTTGTCAAAAACAAACCGCTAATCCAAAATGGCTGATAATGCTAACAAATGATAAACATATGTGTACCAACATAACAACAAAAAAAAAATCGATAATCGAATGTACACAGCCCGCGAAAATTCAAAATTCACCTTTTCTTTTGAACAGGCCTCGTATGTGCCAACGATAGAAATTGTTAATCTGTTTGCAATGCGAGGTGTACTTCGCGAGATATAAAACAGATCTGCTAAACTTCGTCGGTAATTTCATCGGTCGATAAATTGGAAATTTTCCGACAACTTTCGACGTATTTAGGAAAATGAAGATTCATAGAGGAGGTGTTACTTTGTTCACATGAAATGTGCATCATTTTCAATGTGATATTGTAAAGGATGGAGAGTTGTCGGGTGGTAAGACGCTCGACTACGAATCCAAAGGCCGCGGGTTCAAACCCGGCGTGCGCTAATAACTTTTATTTGATTAATATGTGTCACAACACATTTAATTCATATAAAAATAATTATTAAAAAGTACATTTGCGGCACGTTCCAGAGTGGTAGATACTATAAGTATCGCCCTGGTGAAAGAGCTCCATTCAGAATCAAAACGTTGCTTGAAATGGCTTTAGCCGTGTTTGGTGACCAGATCTGTATAGTCAGGTACTTCCCAACTTTCCTCTTCTCAATCTCCTTCCCCTCTCCACTACTTTCAGCCTCACAACATACCCCTTTTGGAGATGCCATAGTCTCACTGGCTCTAGATGGTTGGGAGCAGTTGAGACTCTTGTGCGGTATTCATATTAAAAAAAATATTTAAAAAAATTACTGTTTCCCAAAACTATCCCTCTTGGTATATGATTGCTTTGAGCTCACAACACACCCTAATTGGGGATGCCATAGTCTCACTGGCTCTAGAGAGTTGGGACTCTCATGCGGTATTCACTATAAAAAATGTATACTGTTCAAAAGAAAAGGTGAAGTTTGAATTTTCGCGGGCTGTGTACATTCGATTATCGATTTTTTGTTGTTGTTGTTATGTTGGTACACATATGTTTATCATGTGTTAGCATTATCAGCAATTTTGGATTAGTGGTTTGTTTTTGACAACTGGAAAGGTTTGTCACGTTTTTGTGTGTTCTTCGATTTTTTACTTTTGAAAAAAATGGATCAACGAATATGTATTAAATTTTGCGTTAAAAATGGAATAAAGTGCTCCAACGCACTTAGAATGTTGACCATGGCATTCGGCGAGTCTAATTTGTCTCAAAAAAGTGTTTATAAGTGGTACAAGCGCTTTACAGAAGGTCTAGAAGATGTTAATGACGATGAGCGTCCTGAAGTTGTGGAAAAACAAATCATGGATTTTATTCTTTGATCCATTTTTTTCAAAAGTAAAAAATCGAAGAACACACAAAAACGTGACTAACCTTTCCAGTTGTCAAAAACAAACCACTAATCCAAAATGGCTGATAATGCTAACACATGATAAACATACGTGTACCAACATAACAAAACAAAGACATCTATAATCGAATGTACACAGCCTGCGAAAATTCAAAATTCACCTTTTCTTTTGAACAGGCCATGTATATGAACTTTATTTTGGATGAATCCTTTCCGGGCGGTACTCTTGGGTGGGGCTTTTATCGAGTGAAGACTTAAAATAGCCATTGGATCGGTTTTCTCGGAACAGAATAATTCACTCGACTAAAGCAAACAGTAATGTTATATTCATAACTACTATCGGCTGAAAAAAGCTTTGGATTATAATGGGAAGTTTCATCCGGGTAAAGTCAGGCTCATTATATTTAAACACGATGTGTATTTACAATCTTCGTGCCAGACCAGTAATATCCTTACGCTTCTTAGCTTCAAAAAGTGGATTTAATTATTTTTATTATTTTATAATGTATACTGCACAAGGGTTCCAACCTATATAAAAGTATATAGAGTGGTATCAATCCAAGGCAGTGTAGTCAGTTTTTTATGATTTTTACCTGACTCGGCGGACCTGGGCGTGGCTAAGACCTAAGGTTAGGGTATTTATACATCCATTCATAGCACATATCGCCCTAATGTTTTTGTTTATTCGTATAACCACTTTTTCACAGTATTGATATCAACAAAAATATAGCATATAACATAAAAAACCGTTTAGTTGCGTCAATTTTAGTAGCATAATAAAAAATGTGGGCCGAGTCCCGCGGTGACCCAGGAGCCCAAGATCATCGCGACAGTACATAGAAGCGGGGTATTATATTTGTTGTCTTTTTCTCTTTCACGGTGTGCGACGTGAAAACTCGGAGAAAGTGATTTATCGCAAGTTTGTATGGGTTGGGTAAAAATAATTAGCTCTCTCCATACATTGTTACTCCAAGATGCCGATAGTTTCCTTCTTATAATATTATATGTAAAACTATGTTTTCTTCATAGCGGGACTAATTCGGTCAACATAAAGATTATATTTTCTCAGTGTCACATTAATCTATTTGTGAATGCCTACGGTAACGGGAAAACATGCACACCATCTCCTACCGGAGGCTGGTTGTCATCGGGGCATTCGTCGCCCTGGCGGACGCAGTCCGCACTGCACTCGCATCAGTCACGTTAGTTTTCGAAAGCCACTAAGTGTGGCGTTGGACTCTGACCTTACGTCTCACACTGTACAATAACATTGTTCCTTGACCCGTGACGACAGAAAAATGGTCCGAATTAATTTGTCTTACCGCTATAGAATGCTGGCTGATGGAAACGTAATGAATAGGATAAAGAAAGGGACGCAAAAGGACGAAGAATGAACGTGTGAAAAAAAAAATACGATGCGAAAGTTAATGGAAGAAGAAGTCGGGGACACCCGAGGAAGACATGGCATGATCAAGAGAATCAAATACTTGAATCGAGTCACGTGTAGAGTCAAAATAACAGAAGAGAAAACACTGAAATTCACTTTACAAATGCCGTAATATGCTTTTGTATCGTCATATTTCCAAACGCCTTTTTCTCAGTTTCATCTTTTTGGGGTCGGACGCTTTCTGCATGACTACGTCCAAATATAACTCGTTATTAAAAACGCTTTGCAGTTCAGTTACCGCCTCGGAGTAAGAATATCTATGG